>JAVRXN010000005.1:25993851-27429904 GCA_033556935.1 Timema podura
AAACTTCTCAGGGAACCCCATTGGGTCAAAACACGGGGAGCAAAGACACAGCTCCTGGGTGTAAGCGCAAAATACCACTTACCAAATGGCATTTGGATTTAACGTCAGGATCATCTATTCTGATTGGCCTGTTAGCAGTTAGGTTGAAGTTCTAAGTCCAGCCGGTGCACAGAGATATTTATTAAATGGTTTTCTACTCTCCTTTCACTCAAATTAGATTACATTTACTTTTAATTCTAGATTACGCATTTCTAAAACCTTATTGTGCGTAAGTGCGTAAACTATCATTACTGTAACTATATTTTTAATAATCTAAAATATCGGGTTAGGATTACACTGTTGATCACCAAAACTTGGCTACTTATTTTTAGACGCAATTCTTGATTTTACTATATTAACCATTGAGCCCAAACTGAAAAATTGTCAACTCTAGTATTAGTAAATTAATGTTTACTCTAATTTTTTTATAAAAAGGTTACCAACCTTTATAAACTGATGAAATCTGAAATTAGTTAAAAATAATAATCATAAGCTGAGTCTTATATTGAAAATTTTGGTTTTATAATAGGAATAGAAGAGTTGTCTGGAAAGATTGATAATAAATTTCAATTTTATAATTTCTACTTTAGCAAGAAATCTTATAATAGAAAATAAATATAAAATCTGCACTTAATAAATACAATAAAATTACAATATTATTTTAATTGTTTGGATAAATATATCTTAAGTGGCACGCCATATTTTTTATAGGATGTGGTAGGCTATAAAATATTATCTTGTTTGTTTGATATGGTTTCGACTCTCGGTGGAAATTTGTGGGTAAGACATAATTATTGTTATTTATATGTAGAAAATTTAAAGTAGTTATTTAATTACGACATACTGCGAACGTAGAGGAGCTCATTATTGTGGCTCTTTACAGATCGTAAAATGAACCAGAACTGACGACGGTGGCAAAAATTTAGCATTAAAAATAAATAAAAAATAATCCAATAGTTTCACAGTAGTAGCAGATAGTATCCCAAATTTCAATCTTAATGTTACAAAATGATAACATAAAATATTACAGCTAATACAACCCAATAATTTTAAAATGACGACTTAAAAAAACATTATTTTCTGATAATTTAAAAATGTCAACATAATATAGGCTACAAAAAATAATCCGATAGTTTCAAAATTATTAAAAATAATATCACAATTTCTACCATTTGATAGGATTAATAACAAATACAATATGATGGTTTCAAATGAAAGACAATCTATTCCATATTATAGTCCGATAGCTTCAAAATGATAGAAGAATAGAATATCACTACACTTATAATAGACAGTCTTAACGTAATGACAGAACATCTTATACATCTTTGGTAATTTGAAGTCTGACGCATTAGTTAATTTGCTATGGTGTCTTCCTACTCAATCAAGGTTCCAGGATTTGATTCTTGGAATGGCAAAACAATGTATTATTGGTGAATTGTAGGTTTTCCTTTCACAATGGTAAATTAATGGCCAGGGGCTGCATTTAAGCTAGTTTATAAGTCATGTATTGATAGAATATGACGGTTGATAAAGTGCATGTTAAATACCTTAAATAATAATATAATTCGTTACTTTCAAAATGCCAGTAGAAAATTTAACAACCCAAATAGCCTATTATTTCAAAATTACGATGGAAAAAATCACAAGTGTAGAGTGATAGTATAAAATATCACACCAAGTATAATTCAATAATTTCAAGATTACAACTTACACTATCACAACAAATATAATTTGATAATTTAAAAATGAAGAATGAATATACAACTCTCCTAAAGTATCAAAATGATAATCGAAGATATCAAAACTCTTATGACAAAAATATTTGATGGCATTATGACAGAAAATATCACACGACTTTGACTTTCGGTAATTACAAAATCACAATAGAGAATATCACAACAAATATAATCCGAAAGTTTCAAAATTAACACATAAACTAAATAATAGTTTCAAAATGACGATATAAAATATGAAAATAATTACAATTTGCAAATCTCATTGTATGCTTATAGTTTCAAAATGATGATATAAAATTTTAACTAATAATAATCCAATTGTTTAAAATTAATGACAAAAGTTCTCTTAATTTGTATAGTTAAGATATTTAAAATTAACGATATCAATCCCAAGTTATATAATCTAAGGGTTTAAATTGGCTAAGAGACAACATTAATATGTATCTGAACCAATATTTTATAAGTGACAAAACAAACTATTACAATTTAAACAATACATCATCAATGATTTTAAAATAGGGACACAAAATTTCCCAATCTATTTTATTTTATTGTTTCAAAATGATGATTATATTACAACAGGTTAATATCAGAATTTATAGATATCAATATATTTTCAAAGTAATTTCAAAAACCCTCAATATCTAAATAATACAATAGTTTATTAAAGTTTGTATAACAATATAGTTTATAAAATGACAAAAAAAAATCACGCCGTAAATAAATAAATAGTTTTTAAATGATGACCGATAATATCTCATATTAAATATTTATATTGCTTCAAAGTTAGTAAAGAAATAAAATCACACTTCAGCTAATTAATAAGATAGTTTAAAATTAACGGGAAAAAGTATCGCTTATTAAAAAATGGAGACAGAAAAAAAAGCTTTGGAAAATAAAGTTTGATATTTTTAACATGGTGATATCAACAGTTGTTGAATATCTGTGAAGAGCTTAAGAGCATTAGATTACAAACTTTTTAAAAGAAGAGAAAAATAAGTCAATAAATTCCAGGACACCATTGACAGACATTTAAGAATTCATTTTGAGTTCACCATGTGAGGAATATCAAATTTTAGGTTTCTACTGGAGAAATATTTGATTTCTGGTTACCTAAGACATGTTTTGATATTTTAAAAAAATGTAAAAATACTGTTCTTAACTATTGGTCTCGACACGCTCACCTTAATCTTCTATTGAGCATGTACTTACATTAACTTTACATTCTTAATTTAATAAACTTGTAGTTTTGAAAAGAGTAAACATCGCTCCCTGTATATTTTTTAATTTCACTACAGTCTTAATATTTCTCTTTCACTTTCAAGTTGAAATATCTATATTAATAAAAGC
This sequence comes from Timema podura, assembly GCA_033556935.1. Taxonomy (NCBI): domain Eukaryota; kingdom Metazoa; phylum Arthropoda; class Insecta; order Phasmatodea; family Timematidae; genus Timema; species Timema podura. The sequence continues at coordinate 25,996,980 of JAVRXN010000005.1, forward strand.
CTAAAGTTACATGTATGTATATATTATATATAATGTCCATGGAGTCTTAGTACATTATACTCAAACTTAAAGTGTTAATAAAACCTATCTAAATATCATGTTTGTTCTTTTTTTACTATAGTATAGACATATCCTCTCTACTAGGTTATAGACTGTTGCTGACATGATTTGACAGGAATGAACAGGTCTGGTTGTCTGAACAGAGTTTTAAAATTTATTTTCAAAAGTTACATGGGTTATGGTTATACAACAAGAAAGATTAATGATTGTGCTGAAAAGTTCAATTGAGTTTGCATTGGTAGTGACCATTGAAGGTTTGAAAGTTATATTTTTATCCAAATAATTACTTAGCGTAGATTCAAGACGCGGTTTTCTTTTAGACCTAGGTGTGTCGGCTTCAATCAGTAGAAATGTGTGTGTTATAGCGACTTTGGATTATAGGCCTATGTGTACCGTTCGCCATTATTAAACCTTCTATCCTCTACTAGCAGTAGTTAAAAATTTAATTCATTAGTATGCACACTTGAAAGCTTAAACCATGTTAAGTTAATAAAATATCATTATATAGGCCTATCAACTATAATGTCCTATTATTTCCATGACATCATCAATAGGAAAAACTAACTTACTAACAGCACAACAAAATGGACCCTAGCTTTTTTTTAGCATACTATAAATTTGTACATAGACCTAAGTTAACTACCATTATTGTTTTTTAACTCTTAAATTTTATGTTTTGGTTATATCCATAATCGTGCGAACCAATTAGATAGTCAAAATACTTGGTCCAAGTTACGTGCACCAAGCAGTCGGCCGATAAATACAATATACTTACTTACTCGGGAACTCTATAAAGTTTATTGCCAAGACCGACACCTATCCCTATCCTAAGCTAGTTCTATCCAGTTCACCTCACTACACCCTATTTATTTCAGGTCCACCCTCCCATCTTTGTATTGTATAAATATATTTTGGGTAGAGAAAGCCTACACAGTATTTTGAGATAATAAAAAACACATCACCGAGCGGCGTCATAAATTAGATCTATATCTATCATAAAAAGGATGTCAGCCATTAGAATATTATAATTGTGAGATAAAATAATTATTTCCGAAGATGATTAAAACTCCTCTTTAACATATCCATGGCTTCTTGATTAGGTACTACTGCTTGACACTTAGATTGTGTTTTATTTCCAAGACATTTGTTTAATATGGTATGTTAGATTTCAACTATATAAACCAGACTTTGTTTGATAAGTTAGGTTTGATTTGTTTATGTTTAATCATGTATTCGAGATATTTGTTTAATATACCAAGTTAAATTTGTTTGTGTATTTAATCATGAGTTTATGTTAAAAAGCAATAATTTTATACTCAAACTTAAAGCATTATTACCAGGGTCTAACTAGACTATACTCTGTGGATAATACACCATTCCAACATCAGATGAGCTTTCTCTCTCTCAAGATCAAATTTGTTTTTTTGTTTAAGTTTTTACAAATCTATCACACACAATTAAAAATATATTTATTTACACAAATCAAAGTTTTTTTTTACCAATACTTTAAATATTTATTTATTGGAAATATTTTTACAAATACTTTAAATATTTATTTATACAAACATAGCTCACACCATGAAAAGTATACTTGGATATTTATTTACACAAATCAAAGTGGTTTTTTTACAAGTATATCTCATACTATGAAAAGTATACTTGGAATATTTATTCACAAAAAAAATTATAATTATAGTATATATATATATATATATAATGGAAACACTAATCAATTTCTTGAGTTCGTAATGGGAATAGTGTCCTCGGTACTAATTTATAAAGTCCAGTTTAAAAAATTATTTTAACATAGATGTACAGATCGTTTCAAATTTGCCTAGAATAAAAATATATACAAACAACTAATTCTATTTTATTAGAAATAACCATGTAGGTGGAGATTTAAAAATATCCCGGATGCATGAAATATGCTTGTTTTCATGCAGAAAAAATCTCAAATCTTTGAAAAATGGTATGTCGGTGGAACTGTCTAGAGTGAAAGATGATTATTCAGCCCGTCTAAATGATCACCTTTCTAGTCATGGCGAGAGCGTTTACAAGGACTCTGATACCCAAACGGTAACGTATTATAATCATCGGTTATCCGCCGTTTGGTGTACACCGGCCGGTAGATTTTATTCTGCGAAACGGTACATACAGTCGCAAGACCTTTTCCTACAATTTTGTGCGGTATCTGTATGTATCCTTCCGCGGCCTGTTCGGTGACCATCGCTTTCAAAACGTCAAGATTAACGTCGTTCCGGTTGCCGTAGTTTATGGTGATCCCACGAACCTTGCACACCGTTTTTTGTTTTGGCAGGATTGCCACCGATCATAAACTACGGCAACCGGAACGACGTTAATCTTGACGTTTTGAAAGCGATGGTCACCGAACAGGCCGCGGAAGGATACATACAGATACCGCACAAAATTGTAGGAAAAGGTCTTGCGACTGTATGTACCGTTTCGCAGAATAAAATCTACCGGCCGGTGTACACCAAACGGCGGATAACCGATGATTATAATACGTTACCGTTTGGGTATCAGAGTCCTTGTAAACGCTCTCGCCATGACTAGAAAGGTGATCATTTAGACGGGCTGAATAATCATCTTTCACTCTAGACAGTTCCACCGACATACCATTTTTCAAAGATTTGAGATTTTTTCTGCATGAAAACAAGCATATTTCATGCATCCGGGATATTTTTAAATCTCCACCTACATGGTTATTTCTAATAAAATAGAATTAGTTGTTTGTATATATTTTTATTCTAGGCAAATTTGAAACGATCTGTACATCTATGTTAAAATAATTTTTTAAACTGGACTTTATAAATTAGTACCGAGGACACTATTCCCATTACGAACTCAAGAAATTGATTAGTGTTTCCATTATATATATATATATATATATACTATAATTATAATTTTTTTTGTGAATAAATATTCCAAGTATACTTTTCATAGTATGAGATATACTTGTAAAAAAACCACTTTGATTTGTGTAAATAAATATCCAAGTATACTTTTCATGGTGTGAGCTATGTTTGTATAAATAAATATTTAAAGTATTTGTAAAAATATTTCCAATAAATAAATATTTAAAGTATTGGTAAAAAAAAACTTTGATTTGTGTAAATAAATATATTTTTAATTGTGTGTGATAGATTTGTAAAAACTTAAACAAAAAAACAAATTTGATCTTGAGAGAGAGAAAGCTCATCTGATGTTGGAATGGTGTATTATCCACAGAGTATAGTCTAGTTAGACCCTGGTAATAATGCTTTAAGTTTGAGTATAAAATTATTGCTTTTTAACATAAACTCATGATTAAATACACAAACAAATTTAACTTGGTATATTAAACAAATATCTCGAATACATGATTAAACATAAACAAATCAAACCTAACTTATCAAACAAAGTCTGGTTTATATAGTTGAAATCTAACATACCATATTAAACAAATGTCTTGGAAATAAAACACAATCTAAGTGTCAAGCAGTAGTACCTAATCAAGAAGCCATGGATATGTTAAAGAGGAGTTTTAATCATCTTCGGAAATAATTATTTTATCTCACAATTATAATATTCTAATGGCTGACATCCTTTTTATGATAGATATAGATCTAATTTATGACGCCGCTCGGTGATGTGTTTTTTATTATCTCAAAATACTGTGTAGGCTTTCTCTACCCAAAATATATTTATACAATACAAAGATGGGAGGGTGGACCTGAAATAAATAGGGTGTAGTGAGGTGAACTGGATAGAACTAGCTTAGGATAGGGATAGGTGTCGGTCTTGGCAATAAACTTTATAGAGTTCCCGAGTAAGTAAGTATATTGTATTTATCGGCCGACTGCTTGGTGCACGTAACTTGGACCAAGTATTTTGACTATCTAATTGGTTCGCACGATTATGGATATAACCAAAACATAAAATTTAAGAGTTAAAAAACAATAATGGTAGTTAACTTAGGTCTATGTACAAATTTATAGTATGCTAAAAAAAAGCTAGGGTCCATTTTGTTGTGCTGTTAGTAAGTTAGTTTTTCCTATTGATGATGTCATGGAAATAATAGGACATTATAGTTGATAGGCCTATATAATGATATTTTATTAACTTAACATGGTTTAAGCTTTCAAGTGTGCATACTAATGAATTAAATTTTTAACTACTGCTAGTAGAGGATAGAAGGTTTAATAATGGCGAACGGTACACATAGGCCTATAATCCAAAGTCGCTATAACACACACATTTCTACTGATTGAAGCCGACACACCTAGGTCTAAAAGAAAACCGCGTCTTGAATCTACGCTAAGTAATTATTTGGATAAAAATATAACTTTCAAACCTTCAATGGTCACTACCAATGCAAACTCAATTGAACTTTTCAGCACAATCATTAATCTTTCTTGTTGTATAACCATAACCCATGTAACTTTTGAAAATAAATTTTAAAACTCTGTTCAGACAACCAGACCTGTTCATTCCTGTCAAATCATGTCAGCAACAGTCTATAACCTAGTAGAGAGGATATGTCTATACTATAGTAAAAAAAGAACAAACATGATATTTAGATAGGTTTTATTAACACTTTAAGTTTGAGTATAATGTACTAAGACTCCATGGACATTATATATAATATATACATACATGTAACTTTAGGCTTTTATTAATATAGATATTTCAACTTGAAAGTGAAAGAGAAATATTAAGACTGTAGTGAAATTAAAAAATATACAGGGAGCGATGTTTACTCTTTTCAAAACTACAAGTTTATTAAATTAAGAATGTAAAGTTAATGTAAGTACATGCTCAATAGAAGATTAAGGTGAGCGTGTCGAGACCAATAGTTAAGAACAGTATTTTTACATTTTTTTAAAATATCAAAACATGTCTTAGGTAACCAGAAATCAAATATTTCTCCAGTAGAAACCTAAAATTTGATATTCCTCACATGGTGAACTCAAAATGAATTCTTAAATGTCTGTCAATGGTGTCCTGGAATTTATTGACTTATTTTTCTCTTCTTTTAAAAAGTTTGTAATCTAATGCTCTTAAGCTCTTCACAGATATTCAACAACTGTTGATATCACCATGTTAAAAATATCAAACTTTATTTTCCAAAGCTTTTTTTTCTGTCTCCATTTTTTAATAAGCGATACTTTTTCCCGTTAATTTTAAACTATCTTATTAATTAGCTGAAGTGTGATTTTATTTCTTTACTAACTTTGAAGCAATATAAATATTTAATATGAGATATTATCGGTCATCATTTAAAAACTATTTATTTATTTACGGCGTGATTTTTTTTTGTCATTTTATAAACTATATTGTTATACAAACTTTAATAAACTATTGTATTATTTAGATATTGAGGGTTTTTGAAATTACTTTGAAAATATATTGATATCTATAAATTCTGATATTAACCTGTTGTAATATAATCATCATTTTGAAACAATAAAATAAAATAGATTGGGAAATTTTGTGTCCCTATTTTAAAATCATTGATGATGTATTGTTTAAATTGTAATAGTTTGTTTTGTCACTTATAAAATATTGGTTCAGATACATATTAATGTTGTCTCTTAGCCAATTTAAACCCTTAGATTATATAACTTGGGATTGATATCGTTAATTTTAAATATCTTAACTATACAAATTAAGAGAACTTTTGTCATTAATTTTAAACAATTGGATTATTATTAGTTAAAATTTTATATCATCATTTTGAAACTATAAGCATACAATGAGATTTGCAAATTGTAATTATTTTCATATTTTATATCGTCATTTTGAAACTATTATTTAGTTTATGTGTTAATTTTGAAACTTTCGGATTATATTTGTTGTGATATTCTCTATTGTGATTTTGTAATTACCGAAAGTCAAAGTCGTGTGATATTTTCTGTCATAATGCCATCAAATATTTTTGTCATAAGAGTTTTGATATCTTCGATTATCATTTTGATACTTTAGGAGAGTTGTATATTCATTCTTCATTTTTAAATTATCAAATTATATTTGTTGTGATAGTGTAAGTTGTAATCTTGAAATTATTGAATTATACTTGGTGTGATATTTTATACTATCACTCTACACTTGTGATTTTTTCCATCGTAATTTTGAAATAATAGGCTATTTGGGTTGTTAAATTTTCTACTGGCATTTTGAAAGTAACGAATTATATTATTATTTAAGGTATTTAACATGCACTTTATCAACCGTCATATTCTATCAATACATGACTTATAAACTAGCTTAAATGCAGCCCCTGGCCATTAATTTACCATTGTGAAAGGAAAACCTACAATTCACCAATAATACATTGTTTTGCCATTCCAAGAATCAAATCCTGGAACCTTGATTGAGTAGGAAGACACCATAGCAAATTAACTAATGCGTCAGACTTCAAATTACCAAAGATGTATAAGATGTTCTGTCATTACGTTAAGACTGTCTATTATAAGTGTAGTGATATTCTATTCTTCTATCATTTTGAAGCTATCGGACTATAATATGGAATAGATTGTCTTTCATTTGAAACCATCATATTGTATTTGTTATTAATCCTATCAAATGGTAGAAATTGTGATATTATTTTTAATAATTTTGAAACTATCGGATTATTTTTTGTAGCCTATATTATGTTGACATTTTTAAATTATCAGAAAATAATGTTTTTTTAAGTCGTCATTTTAAAATTATTGGGTTGTATTAGCTGTAATATTTTATGTTATCATTTTGTAACATTAAGATTGAAATTTGGGATACTATCTGCTACTACTGTGAAACTATTGGATTATTTTTTATTTATTTTTAATGCTAAATTTTTGCCACCGTCGTCAGTTCTGGTTCATTTTACGATCTGTAAAGAGCCACAATAATGAGCTCCTCTACGTTCGCAGTATGTCGTAATTAAATAACTACTTTAAATTTTCTACATATAAATAACAATAATTATGTCTTACCCACAAATTTCCACCGAGAGTCGAAACCATATCAAACAAACAAGATAATATTTTATAGCCTACCACATCCTATAAAAAATATGGCGTGCCACTTAAGATATATTTATCCAAACAATTAAAATAATATTGTAATTTTATTGTATTTATTAAGTGCAGATTTTATATTTATTTTCTATTATAAGATTTCTTGCTAAAGTAGAAATTATAAAATTGAAATTTATTATCAATCTTTCCAGACAACTCTTCTATTCCTATTATAAAACCAAAATTTTCAATATAAGACTCAGCTTATGATTATTATTTTTAACTAATTTCAGATTTCATCAGTTTATAAAGGTTGGTAACCTTTTTATAAAAAAATTAGAGTAAACATTAATTTACTAATACTAGAGTTGACAATTTTTCAGTTTGGGCTCAATGGTTAATATAGTAAAATCAAGAATTGCGTCTAAAAATAAGTAGCCAAGTTTTGGTGATCAACAGTGTAATCCTAACCCGATATTTTAGATTATTAAAAATATAGTTACAGTAATGATAGTTTACGCACTTACGCACAATAAGGTTTTAGAAATGCGTAATCTAGAATTAAAAGTAAATGTAATCTAATTTGAGTGAAAGGAGAGTAGAAAACCATTTAATAAATATCTCTGTGCACCGGCTGGACTTAGAACTTCAACCTAACTGCTAACAGGCCAATCAGAATAGATGATCCTGACGTTAAATCCAAATGCCATTTGGTAAGTGGTATTTTGCGCTTACACCCAGGAGCTGTGTCTTTGCTCCCCGTGTTTTGACCCAATGGGGTTCCCTGAGAAGTTTAGTTCTCCATTCTTAGCGAAAACGATGTATATAGTTTCACAGTCTTCCTTCTTAGCGAAAACAACGTATGGTTCTTCATAGCCTAAGCTTAATGGGCTGCCTGAGGCAATATCTGTTTTCGATAATTGAGACCGTTCTTGGTATGAAGGAACTAATAGCTATTTGGCGGGGTAGCAATATAACGTCACAGAAATTATAATTTATAAATGAATATGTGTGTGTGTGTGTGTGTGTGTGTGTGTGTGTGGCGCGCGCGCGCGCATGCGCGACACCTTACATTAGTTAAAATTATAAACTACTCACATTTACCATTCTGGAATTGTTGACACGTGTATATTGTCACAACATATTTTAGGGATTTAAAAAATAATAACATTTTATTGCTAGTTTTTTATTGACAATCAACAATTAATTAATTTAAAACATTCATAACTCGCAGACACAACATAGAGTAATTTTTTTTTTAGTTCTTGTGACCAATACAAGTATTTAAGATTAGAGTGCAACACGAATTATAAAATTGTGATAGCATGAAAAAAAACATATAATCACTCTTTTACCTAATAAAAAACATCAGGAGATAATAACATTTTTTACCATCTAAGTATTTTTACATTGACAATTTGGACCTTCGGACTATACCTCACAGTTTCTCCCTTCTTAGCATAAACGGTGTATAGTGTCCAAACGGTGTATAGCCTAAGGCAATATCGGAGGATAAGAAAACAACATTGTGTAATCACAGGAAAAACACGTCAAAATTGTTTTGACAGAATCGTCACAATACACACTCTCTCAAGGTCAAAAGTGATTTGATGGGGCGTACTAGACTACTGAGGTACTTATAATATATAAATAAATTGACATGACGTATGGATACCTGAATGTTGATTTAGTAATTTTTCTAGATTTCATTTAAGGAAATACATCTAAAATTGACCTTTATAATCAAGACGTTAAGAGTGTACAACAGTGGTTTAAACAGGTCTTGAATATCTGTCATGAGCAAAGAAATTTTGACCAGAAATTTGTAATGGAAAAAAAATTAAACTCGTAAAATTACGCAGTGCACAGGATATATATATCAAGATGTATTCATATTATTGTGTTTATAAAATGTAACAAAATTAATAATTTAAGCAAAAGTTATTTTCATCGGCACAAAAAAGAATGTCATAAAAACAAACCATATGGATGTTAACTAATAAATTATTCCATATCACCTTAAAGTGATAGATTGTCTTGTACCCTTGTTTTAGTTGTTCATAGTAAATTCAGTTTAGTATAAAATTTGGAATTATAATTTCAAGTTTTGTCAACAAATTGTGTTATAAATGTGTTTTAGATTATTATGATATTTTAGCTGAACACATTTTTTCTAATATATCTTGTTTTACTCTATTAAAACAGAAAAATTTAGTTCAATTTTTAGTTGAATTATAATTTATGTTGACTTTCTTTTAAATTTCAATTGAGTAGTCTTAAGTGTATATATCAGAGAAAAACTTGAGAAAATTCATTTTTTACTATTAACCAAACTTGGTAGCAGCAACCATTAATAATAATAATAATAATAATAATAATAATAATAATAATAATAATAATAATAATAATATATTATTATAATAATAATAATATTATAATAATAATATAATAATATTAATAATATAATAATAATATAATAATAATATAATAATAATAATAATAATTATTATTATTATTATTATTCCACACATTCACAAGTTGTGATAACCAACCATTAATTATAAAAACATCTTAATGTATAATATATCAAAAATAATCAAACACATATGTGGGTAAAATGATATGAGATATAAACTAAATTGCAAATTAAATAGCATGCAATGAAAAAAAAATCTTAAACTAAAACCTCTTCAAATGAAAAGAAAACAATAGTAATTTACAAATACATCTTGACCTTAATAATTTAGAAATAATTTTTGCATCGTTCACAAATATCACGGCCATTCACCTGTATTTCATAGGCTATTATTAAACAAAACTTAAAATCAATTATTATTACCATGCTTAGTTTTTAATTTGGTTTTCCCCTTAAAATGGCAATAGAATAGTTGATTTTATTCCTAATTTTAGAAAGAAACTAAAAAATACGTACGTATATGTTTATGGTGTTTAAAATGGTTTCATTTCCAGAAACCTCCATTTCTATCAATATACATATATATACATATAAATACACACACTATTGACGACATTTGTACGTGGAAAACCAATATATACATACAAAGAATATCAGCCCTTCTAAGTTGTTAAGAAAATAAACAAACTATCTTCACGTACGATCAATCATTATTAGACAGGAGACGGAATTGTGTAGCTGTAACAGTCTGTCCAACGTTAAAGCAACACGGCTTCCCTTAAATTACAGTCATTAAAAACGTACAGCACTCAAGACTGATATGACGGTATAATAACATGACATTATCCGAATACCGTGTTAAGGTGTCAGGGGGATTTTTTTTTAAACGCCTGGTTATGAAAACGCCTACAATAGCCACAACCGGCAAAACACTCTTTTTTTTTTCATGTCACCACGATTTTCTCCGTGCCGCCCTTGACTTATACTGAAATTGATTGATTTATCCTTCCTTCCTTTGTCTTTCTGTCTCACTGTCGTTCAATACTTTATTCATTTACTTCCGTTTTACTGAGTTTTCACTCCCACCTTCTTTGTTCTCTGGTACTTTTCTTTATACGTTTTTTTAGTTTCCATCATTGTTTGTTTTGCTAGTCTGTCCTTTACTAAACTTCCTCTCTCTTCCTGGCTTTTCCTCTATTCCTACCTCACTCGCTCTTCTTCGTCAAGGTCTTTCTTTTCTTATTTGTCTCTCTTTACTTCCCTAACCATACGTCTTTCATCCTCACAGGAGGTAGAATGAACAACGACTTCGGAGTAGACTTGAAAATGCATTGTTTGTTTTCCCAGCCCATACCCATCTAGTTCAACCTTTTCTTTTAAGAGCCTTTCCTCTATTTTTTTTTTGTTTAGCTCCAAGTAAAGCTTTTCTTTTTTCGCCGAGGTTTTTCCATTAGCTCCCTGAAAAGTAACTGCCAGTTAAACGCATGTGTATTCACGCAAACGCTCTGCTCTTTATTTGACTATCAGGAAAGTATAAAATCCTGCCTATCATTTTAACACGAGATGTAAGATCATTTTTATATAGACTATAAAAATTTTTCCTGGTAACGCTATACCTACTTTTTTCTTTTTTTTTTTAAGGTCCTTGACAAGGATAATCAATATGATCTTGTTTGAGTCCGTACTTCAGTCTAGTGCACAAACTTTCGGCAAAGCCTCATAAGTTGTTTAGACTTATCGCCTACAGCAATGTAGAATAAAGTGCTATAATATATTTATTTATTTATATATATATATAAATATATGTATTTAAAGATTTGTTACTCGAACACCAATCTAAATTTCCAAAGTAGTATATATATAAAAAATTTTACTAATCATATAAACTTTAAGAATTTAGTGTCTACTTATGAAAGACTAAAACATTTTATGATATACTCTTGATTATAAAAAAAATATGAATACGGTCATATATGAGTATTGGTAGTGTGAATCTGGTACAAGAGAAAATTTTAGAAAAAACAAACCTGCTATTTTTCGGTCTGAATTGATAAATATTATTGGTGTTTTTTACTTTCTCATTACCAAAATAAAGCTTTGTGATCTTGAAAAATCTATCTCTAGATTATGACAAATCTTTACATATTATGTGAATACGAACCCAAAAAAATGGATTAATTTAAAATTTTGTCAGTCCCCATGTCTGTATGTTTGTCTGACTGTTCCTGATCATGGATCTCCAATGGTTTGTTGGATTTTGTTCAAACTTGATAAATAGATACTATAGGGACTTTTTTTATTCTGACCTTATGCCTCAAATTAAGGATAGTTTACAGAAAAGTTATTTGTTTTAATTCAAATTTTAAATAATGGATCAAAAGATTTAAATAAAAATGCATATGATTGATTTAACATGATCAATTACGATGTAGCATTAGTTTTTTGGCCAATATTCGCTAAGGCGTATATTACTGATGAGAATTTTTAGAAAATTCAGAATTTTTCTAAAATGTCACAAATGATTTTGTGTAAAATGGATAGATTGGGATTGTGTGGCATAGCAAATAGCACTGTATACTTTATTTGAGGTAAAAACTCATTTATGAGTAGTTTACTGATTAATAATTTTTCAAATACTTGAAAAAATATTCTAAAATTGGCTATAAGGATTTGGTCCAAATAGGTATCTTGGGAGTGTTTGACATTGTAAGTAGCCCTAAATATTTTGTGTTTTTGGGTAAATATTCGATAGATGTTGGTTTACTTATGAGTGATTTTTTAAAATTTTAATTATTTTAAAAATTGCTTTAACAATCTAGCTTAAAATGTATATAAGGGGAGTGTTTGATATGAACATAACAACTAAAAGTGTATACATGTTTGTATGGGGAAATTCAGCTTTGGGTAGTTTACTGATGACTTTTTGTAATTTGGAAATATTAAAAAAAATTCCTTAGCAATTTCGTTCAAAATGGGTATTTATTAAGTTGCTTGCACTTTAAACAATTTAATAGTTATGTTTTTCTAAAAAAATTAATTTAATAGTAGTTAACAAGAGATTAATTTTTTCAAATTAGATATTTTTGAAAATAGCTCTAATGATTTGGTTCAAAATTGGTGTCGGGGAACAATTTCAAAGTATCAATAGTTTAGTATCTTTATTTAGAATAAAATAAATTAAGGATAGTTTCTTTATGGCAAATTATAGAAAATTTGATTTTTTTAAACTGACCTTTAAGAGTGAACTCAAAATGAGAATATTGTAATAGTTCTTCGTAATGAATAATATTTTTTAATCTAAAAATAACAAATAATTTAAGGGTTGTTTACAAAATAATAATGTATAGACTATTTGAAAATTTGAATATTTCTAATATATTTGAACAAATTGGTCGATAATTTATGTATAAAGAATGACTATTGCGAATTACAAGATGAGGAAGACATGATAGAGCATAGTTAACTTAAAACTTAAATTTGAAAACTATATTCGAAAGTTTAATATATAATATGAAAAAGTTTGTTCAATTGTGTCAAACAATTTCTTATATAGATATTTATATAGATAATGTATTTCATAAGAACAGTAGGCCAACTAAACCTGTGCATAAATTAAAATATGTATATTAACTTTTATAACAGCAAGATAGAGTACTTACTATAAGGACCTAAAATAATTAAAAAAAACAATGTTATGGAATCCCGCACTGACTTTCCCGCTCCATTGTTTAATAAAAATGGATATATTTAGTTAAAGCTCGTAATACAAGTGAAACGAAAAATCTGGGGTTCAATTTTTTTTGACGATCACAATACTTTCTCTATCTGTGAGATAGCGAGAAATTAAAAAGTGGGTGGGAAAAAAAAGATCGGTTATATCTCAATAACCCACACAGATGAGTAGGTAAAGAAAGGCGCCAGTGTCTTCTCGTCCAGTTTACCACCGGTAGGGAGGTCGTGGTACAATCCTAAGCTGGGTGTACTAAAATGTTATTTTAATAAACGATTTCCAACTCATTTTCCTTGCAAACGTGGGTATACTTTTAGAGTGTACGGTGCGGGGGGGGGGGATAGAAGGGAAGTCGCATATATATATATATTTTTTTTTTTTCCATGAAGGTAACATTAATTATAATTCAAATCCCTTAAGGACAACCACAAATACTTTTATTAGCTAATGTAAATAGGACAGAACTATTTGAATCATAATTCTAATTACATTATAGAGTATTGTGAATGTGCATCAGATGGCAGCGTTAGCTCAATTTGAGTTAAAAGAGTAATTTCCCCCTTTTTCCCTCGTACCCTTCACATATTAACACGACCGTTCTCATTCCTACCCAATTAATGAGTATAGAAATGAGGATAGTCTATGGTTGAGAGAAGTGTGGGACGGGGAGTGAATATTTACTCAGCAATTTTACAATAGGAGGGTTGATTTTTTTTAAAAATAAGAACGTAAATTAACGACCTTTAAAAGAATAACTCACGTCAAAAAAAACTCTCCGTGCACCAACAGCAAGATAAAACACCAAACATCAGATGATGTCATTATTCAAATGAAACATGTAGCAGATGAAAACAAATGAGGCTTTAAATACAAAACAACTGTGGAACGAGCGACATAAACCAGATGACATTTTATTCATACAATCTCCTCTCTACCACCCCTACAACTCCTCCTTCGACACTAAATATAGGAGAGAACACACATGAGCGAGAACAGTTATTAGTGAGAAGAACCGGTAAAAGCTAAGGGGGAGGGGGAGGGAAGATTCTTATTCCACTCATTATACGACGTGGTCGCAATTAACCTGGAAACGTGAAAGAGAAACGGATAATGAGTGAGAAGGTAAAAAGAGGGATGAAAAGTTTGAAAGGAATAGGATGAGAGGATGTAAAGGGAAAAGGTGCAGGGTTTGAGGGGGCGAGGGGGGGGGTGGCGTATATTTCATGGGTACGTTCCCCACAAGCTATTTCGACGGCGGGTACCATCGCGGTTCGTTTTAATTTGGGAGCTAAGGAAGGTGGAATGGCCCACCCTGTTTGTGTGTGTGTGTGTAAGTTTAGAAACGAAGGAAGAAAAGAGAAATAAAGAGAAAAGAAAGGAGCATGAGGAAGGCGTATTTGAGATAGTGGAAATGAAACCCCTGTATAAAGAAATTAAGTCAGAGTTATGAAATAGGTAGACGAAATAACAAGCAATAGGAAAGAAGATGTGTAAATGTGATGAAAAGGTTTGTAGGAAAAAACAACACGGCTTTGGTTTCATTTAGATAACGTACAGATAGAAAAAATAAAACTACTAGTAAATAAATGGTACGGCACACCGCACAGACTTTCTCTCTCTTTCTATAAACTCGTAAGATTTCTGAACGGAATAATGTACATTGTATCATCACAACTCCACATAAGAACACGCATAAAATTATATACAATGATATAGAATCAATGAGAAAAGAGGCGCATCTTTGTCCACCTAAGAGCATTTCAAACAGTTTAATGTCTTCCACAAGGGTCAACACTTCGTATTAAAATTTCGATTTCTGGTTAAAATTTTAACATTTTAAAAGGTGTTGCAGATCTTCAAGTCATCGCATTGATATTTAATTATTCATTTATACATTTTGACCAATAAAAAATGTAAATATTGACTATTGAGTCTAAAATGGAGATAGATCATTGCTATGCAAACATTTCTCCTAAGAGATTTAAGGAAAAATAACATACTTTTTTTAGATACTTACTTATATTTAATTACTCTATGGCATTGGAGTATTATTGCGTTAAGACTTAAGTAGTATATGTTTACAACTAAAGCTCACAAAATTGTATTAATATATTTGCAAATATCTCAGAAACTGCTGTTTTTATAAAAATATATGTCAAATAAAAGTTTTTTATTTCTAATAGTCCTACAATTTTGCAATGATAAGTTGTTTAGTTTCTCCAATAGTTGTGGAGATACGGAAATTAACGCTTCTGTAATGTACCCTAAAAATCATTTTCATAGGAAAATTAAAATAGCCAGTTTATTTATAATCTTAATCAACGCCTAGATACGAATTTTAATCAAAATCGTTTAAGCAGATTTTGAGAAAACCAAATTTTTCTCTTTTCGTCCTTCAGTAAACTACCCTTAATTTTAAGTTTTTATAGACACACAGACAGACGGCATTGCAAAGACTATTTTTTAGGGTTCGGGGGGTCATGAGACGTCGACATCCATCAACATTTCAGGTTAGTTTTTCTTACGGTCGCAATACTTAAGCTTTAATGCCCAAAAAGTTAAATATATATATATAATTGCGTATATATAGAAAGTTATTGATTTTATAAAAATATGTTTCGAATAAAATATTTGTATTATAAATATATATACATATTTGTAATGCTAAGTAATTTCATATCTCAAATAGTTTCGGAGCTATTATAAAAAATGTTAATTTACGCATCAGACCGGAGCCCTTAAAACGATTTTGCCGAAATATTGAGAGTAGCCATTTTGTTTGGAATATTTAATAATGTTTATAAATGAAATTTAATCAAAATCGTTTGAGCCGATTTTGAGAAAATCGACTTTTTCTCTTTTTGCCCTTCGGTAAACTACCCTTAATTTTAAGTTTTAATAGACACACAGACAGACGGCATTGCAAAGACTATTTTTAAGGGTTCGGGGGGTCATGAGACGTCGACATCCATCAACATTTCAGGTTAGTTTTTCTTACGGTCGCAATACTTAAGCTTTAATGCCCAAAAAGTTAAAAATATATATATAATTGCGTATATATTGAAAGTTATTGATTTTATAAAAATATGTTTCGAATAAAATATTTGCATTATAAATATATATACATATTTGTAATGCTAAGTAATTTCATATCTCAAATAGTTTCGGAGCTATTATAAAAAATGTTAATTTACGCATCAGACCGGAGCCCTTAAAACGATTTTGCCGAAATATTGAGAGTAGCCATTTTGTTTGGAATATTTATTTATGTTCATAAATGAAATTTAATCAAAATCGTTAGAGCCGATTTTGAGAAAATCTACTTTTTCTCTTTTTTCCCTTCAGTAAACTACCCTTAATTTTAGGGGTAGATATCCAATTCCAAAAACCCCTCGGGGCAACCCTATGAAAACCCTAGATATCAAGTTTCAGCTCAATCGGTAAAATAGTTTAGGCTCTAGTTGGAGGTACAGACAGACAGACAGACAGACAGACAGACAGACGGAAATTCAAAAACCACTTTTTCGGATTCAGGAAGTCATGAAACGTCAAAATTCATCAAAATTTCGAGTTCGATTTTTTTGACGATCACAATACTTTCTCTACCTGTAAGATAGAGAGAAAGTAAAAAGATATGAGTATTAATTTTATTTATGTAAGCTGACAAGAAAACATTAATTAGAATAATATTTTATTTTAAGGTAGGCCATGTAGTTATGTATGTATAAAAAAATCTAAGAAAAAAAATGGTTTAATTTAAATCATGGTAGCTTAGTCCATACCTGTAGCTGAGGGGCAACGCAGGCGAACTACCAGGTTAAGAACCCAATGTGTACCAAAAATGTTTTCATCTCCAAATAAAAGTTCATGTTTAGCTTTTGGACTGAAGTTATAACCAATGTTGATACTAAGTTTGGGTGCTGAGTGCTTTGTGTGATAAACAGGTTAATTTAAACTAATATGTACATATAAATTACGCGTTAAATCTTTATGAATATTTCTGTGTATACATCAATCTAACACCTTAGCTCAGTCAGTAGCGTGTTTGTCTATTGAGCTTAAGGTCACAGGTTCAATTATTGGCATGGCCGAAAAAGGTATAGTTGGTGAAATGTGGGTTCACCCTCTCACAGTAATAAATTAACGGCTGGATATTGTGCCTGTCCTAGTCTTAAGTTAGATTATAAGGCATATTAAGCTACGACAAGCCTAGCAAGCTGGTAGTGGAAAATATATGGCTTGAATATAAAAATTGACTCGGACCACAGGCTGGAAGTAGTAAAGGATGTAATAGTAAAATGTGTGCATGCATAAAATAATTCCTCTCAAGTTTTCCCCATCTTATCAACTGGTGAACATTGATAAGTTTATTTATATTTCACCTTCATCTCGTAACCCTAAATCATTGTAAGTTGAAGATAGCCCTCATGAGTAGAATGACACGTAACACTTTAAGCTCTCTTCAGTGGCCGAACAGTCTAAGACGTTTCTATCGTGTTGAAATGGCCTTCTGATGACGGGGAGATTGGGATTCCAATCCCGGTGGGATCCACTGAGAGTGGTTTTCCCTGATGGACTCCCCATTTCCCTTCATGCATATGTGGGTTGACTCTCTCGAAAATGTTTCCTTGCTTATCCTTACACCTTTGAAGTATATTTATATATTATTTTATAAGTATAAACCTTAAAAGCTAGTAAGAGGTGACGATTAAGAAAAACTCTTTACAATAGGTAATATCATTCAATAGAAAATAATTAATTTGAATGATAGGGAAGAGAAGTTCAGTTTAAAAGAAGTGTATCCACAAAACCGTACAGACAGGGTGTGAAAACAATGAATATATAGGCCTATAGATTTGGTAAATACTTAAGAGATTATAAAACGCACAATTAAGAACATTTGTATATGTTCTATACATTTCAATTAAAAGATTAAAGATGAAAGTGGCTTAATGTTAACATAATAGATACCCTTCAGGGAAAAAACTAAATCTTGATTTTGAAAATTTAATGAATTTAATTAATCCTCCTGATAATAAAAGTAAGTAAAGCTATCATGCTAACGTTAACATGGTGTTGGAAAACCCATCCGAGCTTAAACTTTATACAAACAAAGAACGTAAAAAAAAAGGATCCATAGAAAAACGGAAGCAAAAATGCATTAAAAAGGAAAACATTTCGAATAGGCGGAGAGAAACGTAACTGGAAAGGAACCTCATTCACAACGCTTTTAACGCGCTTAATGACGTGGGATTATTTTACATTAACGTTTTGGAAAGATTCTTGTTAGAAATTTGGAACAGAATATGAGAAATGAATGAAGGAAGGGGGGGGGGGAGGGATTTCCTTCACTGCCCCATTAACTTAGAGGGGAAACGTTATTCCTAGTATATAATGTGTTTAATAAATAATTCACGTTTCTTGTCCGGGTTTTCGACACGCTTTCAACACTAATTTCAAGATTCCCGCTTGTCATTCAGAATGTTGCTGGGAGCATGATGACGGGGTGCGTGGAACAAGATACTATGTAACGGTACTATTTATTGAACTCAACAAACGAAGCTTCTATTGAGCTCCAAAGAACAGAATAATAATAACGTCGAGATGGAAACAAGTTTACACGTTGGTTTGCGAATGTTATCCTTTTTTGATGTTTTCACTCTTCATTTTTCAAAATATCAATCTTTTCTTATTTAAAAGTTGATGTTCTCAACTCCTTATAACAAAACGTGTAGTTTAAGGGAATGAAAAATTATTTTTTGGTCAAAATAGATAAAATATTAACCTAATAGATACATGTATTTAATTTTATTAGTCTCAACCGCTTTTTGTATCTGTAGGCCATCGGGGGCATTACGTAATATGAACATACTTTTTCTATGCATAAACAAGGTTTCTAATCGAATGCAGCGATGTTTATGACAAATAATCAAGAACCGTTGAGATTAAAAATGGTATAAACTATTATAAACATATCAATTGAATAATTGATTAGGTATGTATTTATTCTTATCAAAGTTTATTTTTCCTATCTAAATAGATCGTATGATAAAAGTGGCAATTTTTGAACTTGATATTATGAGTCTTTACGTTTTAAATGTTCTCGGATCCAAAAAAGTGTATTTTACTTATTTCTGTCTGTCCCCATGTGTGTCTATCCCTGGCAATAGATCTGAGCCGGTTTAGTGACACTTGTTCAAACTTAATATCTAGATGGTATAGTAGAATACCTCGGAAATTTTTCTTTTTACCCTTGCCCTCAAACTTTTCAAAAATGGCAATAATAAAATTGTTTAAAATGGATATATAGGGAGTGTGCTACCTCCCAAACAACACTGTATCCTTGGGTTAGGGGTATAAAGAGTAGTTTATTGATGAGCTATTTTTTGAAAATTCAAAATATTTCGAAAATCACTTTAAACATGTTATTTGAAATGTGTATCTTGGGAGTGTTCGACATGACGAACAAAATTCTATTTTTGTATTTCGGGGCGGGGGTCGAGGGGGGTTAGGATTTCTTACTCAAGGGTAGTTTAATGAAAACCTATTTTTCAACCAAAATTTTCCAAGCTAGAATACACAATGTGAGAAAAGCTGTGTTATTATGTAATGCATTTTATTATATTAGAAACTGCGAAATATAAATATTATCTCGCGTTCCTTTTAATCCCACCTTAACTTGCATCGGTGAGCACGCAGACTAAGACTATGGCTCATATATTCTGGTTTACCGTTTTTAAGAGGGAGGGAATAATGTCTTAGCTAGGCCTACTGAAAGGGATATTTTCCTACAATCCCTTCAGAAAAATCCGAGTAAATTACTCTTAAGACCTTACCTTCCTCTTTCTTTAGCATTTTAAAAATGCGTGTATTCAATTTGGGTCGTAAAATGGGGTGGGATATTTTTTATTAACAATGTCAAGAACTAGGGAAAGTGATGAAGTAAGTTTAGGATGAAATCACTCGTGGAGAATCATTCTTATTAAATCTAGTCTAGATTAGAGCCCAACATTCCCGTTGACAAATTTCAAGTGAGACTCGAGTTGTCGAACCCTTTAGATCATCATATTGTGGCTCATTGTTTTGAAAAATGTTTACCAACCACCCAATAGGGTATAAAATGAATAAAAATAATGTAATAATCAATGCAGACATATCTGATCTAAAAAAAACCGTACTTTTTAAATGAATTATATCTAACAAAAAATTAATTATAAAAATCATCTTCCAAGCCCTACACTTAAGAGCGATAAGGTTTAAGATGCCAATAAAAAGTTATGTATTACTGGATTAATTTACAACTATATAATATATATTATAAATATTAATGTCTTTAATCATTATCTGACAATTTATGTGTTAAATATTATGATTCCTTTTTTAAATGTGTAACTATCTCCGAACACATTTCTCGGATGTATGGTTTCAGTTTGTCAAAAGATTTCAGAATTAACAATGATACATGTAATAATTACCTTGATATACAGTATTTAAATAGAGGGATTATATTTTAAATACTAAGCTATTTATCTCATTGCCCAGTCTCGTACTTTCTGTTAAGTATATCCAGATATTTAAATTAACAGGCGAAGGACGAGGAAGGTGAATATTAAGACAGTGTAGCCTACCCATATCAGCAAGAAGAGGGAGCGACATCGATTAAGAAAAAAACACCTTTAGGACATCCAACTGGATTGGAACCCCATACCCTTAATAAGGGTCACTCATCTTATTACGAGAGTGATGCGTTTGATCATGTGACCAACTGTGCGGATAGTTGGTGGTTTCATCGCAAAAGTGTTATTTAAGCTAGTTCCTGAAATGCGTTTTTATTTCTAGAGCAATAGTCTTCATACGTGATGACAAAGCTACACCGCCACTTTAAACTGCTTTAGATTGAGGTCAGCGCAACCGGAGTGGGGAGTGGAGGCTTGTTATATGCTCGACCAATCCGGGAAGGGTAGATGTCATAGCAATCGATGCACGTTGCCAGATTTCTTGACAGTCACCAAGTATGCTTGCATAGTAGTAACGCGCAAACTAACGCTATGTGGCAACTATGCTCTCCAGCCTACCCACCACGTGGTTACCTAAGCAGTTTAAATCGCAGTATACTGAACCTATCACGGCCAAATATGCCATATGTTAAGAAAAAAAAAGTCTTATTGGAATCACTATTTACAGAAACGGCTTCAGGTATACAAAAGTACTTTCCATAGTTCACCGAAGAAAGGTTTACAGTCTAAATATATTAAAGTCACTGCAATGATAAAACACATTTCTGGTGGTCCGTTTCGAGGTACCTTCAATGTTAAACGATTATAACAACATTTGCTTTGGTGGATTTCGTATCCATCTCATTTTAGTAAATTTATTGAATTAAGCCCTATATGCAGAGAACATCTGTTTTTTATTATACTGTACTTATGTGTTTTTTCAGTATTTAAATTCCTTATAACATATTTTTTTTATTAAAATCCAATGAAAAATGGAGAACATCTTCTGTAAATTACAATACAAGTCTAAATGTTCAAGGCACACAATAATATATATATTGTTATAATTTTGAATCTACGTTACAAAACTAGAGTTTGTAGTATCTACTTACTCTATGGCATAGTAACTTAAAAAGTTCATTGCCACACTTAAAAATACACCACCTATCCCTAATCTTAATCTTGATCAGTCCATCTCATTACACCCTATCTCTATCAGGTCAATTCTAATGTTACCCTCTCATCTGCGTCTAGGTCTTTCCAATGGTCTCTTCCCATTGGGTTTGCCAGCCAATACCCTGAACATGGTTCTAGATTACACCGTTTCCACCGCATGTCCTGCGCACTGTAATCTAGGACATTTGAATACCCT
The DNA here is from genome assembly GCA_033556935.1 of Timema podura. NCBI lineage: Eukaryota > Metazoa > Arthropoda > Insecta > Phasmatodea > Timematidae > Timema > Timema podura. Next base: position 26,019,055 of record JAVRXN010000005.1, read on the forward strand.
AATAAGGACATTGTGATGCATTAAAAATAGTGGATTTGATAATATGTTTAAACCCAAAAGGTTTTAAAATATTGGGATTACACCTCAATTATTAAAAAACCAGTCAATTAAAATAGTATAAGTGTGGAGCTTACTAAGGCTTTAGCCCTCCATAGTATCAACAACACATGTGGGCTTATGGTCTAAGATGTCAAACTAACTAAAGAGTGGATAGTTGGTGTTGAGGTGGTCTGCATAAGGTTCTGTTTTCCATGCGATTTATCACATTTTATCTTGTACGATTTACTTTCCACGCTTAAATGACTACTTCCTTTAATCTAGCTCCCTCATCCTTACTCTTGGAATGGGCTGTCAAAATATCCTCTGGCCTCGACTCCAAAGGTATTTAATAATATAATTACAACTTTTTTTACTAGCGATATAGTTAAAAAAAATAAAAGACGTATTCATAAAATGTGTTCATTTCTTTCTCGCTTGTACACAACTACTTTAATAAGACCGCTACTGAATTTTAGAAGCTTAATTTATTTTAAGTGTGTTTAATGATGTGTAACGGACATAATAGCGCTCACACATTGAACAACGCTCTTTGTGTTTTTCTTACAACACATTCCAAATGACTACACCAATAGTATTATAAAGAATGGTGTGTGCTACTCATCAATCACACAGGAGTTGGGACTTAAGAAACACCTCTAGAATAGCTTGGTCATTTAACTCCTAAAGAGATCCTTTTTTAAAATCAAAGTTATCTTTCATTAGAATCGTATAGTAGTATTTGAAGATATAATTTTTTAATATAAAAAAGTGTTTGTATGGATCTGGATTGTATACACAAACAGTGAAGCACCTAAGACTTAGATTTGAATAGAGTTTTTCAAACTGTGCTCCGTGGAGTCCTTGGGCCCCACCGTAGTAATCTCAGGCTTCGTTAGGTAATTTTATAGTATTCATTATTTGTTTTCCCACTATACACTTATACAGTAGAATCATTAATAAGAATTAACAAATTTTTCAAATCTGAATAAAGGAAATTAGCCAAAGTCGCAGCCAGAACATTTAATTTTCTTCGTGTATTTTATACTTTTATACTTGTAAAATTTACCTGTTGACAGTGAATGTTCATAGTATTAGTGTACACATTTTTATGAAAATTCTAGCATGTACTTTTTCTGATGCAAGACCTGCTTCAGTCAAAAAGGCTTGGTAGCTCCTGCTCTTGGGAGCTACTTGTAGTTTGTACTAAATAGTTATTTCTTTGGTTTGATGCGTTTTTCTCCCAACACTCAACACATTTTTTTTCCTTTAATAAATGTATTTGTGTCATGGATTTTGTGGGCAGCCATCTAATGCATGTAAAGCATTATTCGGAATTCAATTTAAGAAAGTCAATTTGTTTTGTCAGATCCTAAGCCACGCACTTAAAATACCTTCGTTTTGTCTAAAGAAGAGCTGGTTATAAGAAGTGTGTTGGTAAAATGTCTTTAATGCCTATGAAAAATAAACATGGACAGATTTAGAAGCTAGGAGATGGCTTACACAAGTCTGAGAAGCATACAATCCTTGATAGTCTTTTATTTAAAATTGTTTGACTGTGGGGGGTTTTGAAATGGGGGATGAAATACATCATCAACCATTTTGTGAGCCATTATGAACAGACATACTTATAAGGATTTATAGTTCAAATTTTGAAAGTCAAATCTAATATTTATTTCGCAAAAAGTCCAATTACACTATCATGGTTCGTAATTACAATATAAAGTGTATGAACACATATGAAATGAAAGTGTTAAATTTTACTGTCAAAACTGAAACTACAAATTCTTATAAATTGGTTAAGAAGAAAAGAATATAGTAAGTTTACACAGATTAAAAAAAAAGCCTAGTAAGCTTACACAGATTAAAAAAAAAAGAATATATGTTAGTACCAACATTTAAAACCGGGGAGTAGTATATATTTTAGCTATAATGGTTTGATGTTGATGTCATTGAACTGTGGCAAACATATCCTTATTTTGATAGTTTAGTCATCTAATCAGCATAATAAAGTGTATTATGAAATCCACTTGATTTTTTTTAAATTCTGAATAGAACTATTCCCAAAATGTACCTTAAAATGAAATTAGATCGGCTACCGCACGTGGATCCCCTTAGAGTAAGGGATGATAATATTAATGTTAAGATTGGGTACATTGGTTTTCTCTAAGATTAAGCTTCTCGCCAAAATTCCACCATTCTTAAATTTGATGTCTTGGTATTTTATCTTATCTATAGCTTATTAATTCATAATTTACTGTTCAGTCACTCAGCATATACTGTGATTAGATCTACAAAAATTTAACAAAATAATCCAGAAGCAAACTTTACCGTCTGCAACGGAAATCGATTTATCTGGAGAATAATCTTATACCTCATGACCTAATCGTAAAGAATCTCATATTCATGAATAGGAAACTAAATACACACTCACTAATCTAATAACTATAATATAATTCTTAGTAATAGACCACAATTCTCACGTGCTGTGTTTATAAAATAAAAAATAAGCCAAACAACTTTGAAGTTAAGAAACCCATTAAAATATTTCGAAGGCCAATAAAAAGTAATGAATGGACATTTTGGGAAACGTTATGCCCTAAATAAACAAACTATATATTTTTTATATTCCGTTTTATAAACAAATCGTTGAAAACATTTCAATAACATAATGAAAGAGAGTCCGTTACTTTAAGGCAATTTAAAATTTCTTCGAGGCGTGCGTGTGTTCTGTGTAAGATATTTAGCATTTCATTTTCCTTCCTCTTGAGTCTTGACATATAAGCGCCTGTGTTTATTTACATAGGACCAAAAAACTCATCTCAGAATACAAACCCCTTTCGTTGTGACGATGCAGACGCTGATAATATACAGCCACCATGGGCTTAAAAAAAAGACCTAGGGAGAAAGGGTGAAATAAAAAAAAAAGAAGCTAAAACGTTTCTCTGTTTATTTTCCTCGGCAAGACTTCAGTTTGGTGTTGAATGGCGCCATGATGCACCTATATGAACATCTCCTGTGTGGTCCAGCTACAACTTCTCATAGACGTATACGAGATCTCTTTAAGGAGGTATGAAAATGGCTTTCGAATGCTCTACAGATTTATTTATCAAAGTCATATTGTTATGTATATATAGAGCTTTATAAAAAATATATACACTATTTTTGCACTTATAATTGACTAAATAGTTGAGTAGTAAAAATATTGATAATAACGATCAAAATCAATAGCAGCAAATTACATCACTTGAAGTGTCAATACGTGAAAGTAGATCCAATAGCTTTTCTAGCTGTCATTTGATGTTCTTACCATGTAGATTGTATTAATATATTATATATACATATATTTTGGCAACATTTTCACTATAATTTTTGAAATGGGTGTATCTGTAAATAAAAGCAAAATTTACTGTACCTCATCGTATTGAAATATTCACTTAATAAATAGTGTGTATTAAATAGGTTACCACGAAATAGTATACATATGTTACTTAATTTATAAGTGCAGGAGTAGGTTTATAGTTGTCCCATCAGGCCTTTTGAAATAAAAGTTAATCAAGTGAATATAAAATGAAGTGAACAGCCCAAGACGAGGAGGAAAACATTAGCTCAAATACCTGTAGGGTGTATCGATTGTATTTTTTTCTAAATTATCTTTCACTTTCCCTCTACGAAAATGTGGGTACGTGTCCATATAACTCAATATTTCTCATCCATATAGCATTAGCTAATTATTTAATATGTTTTCATCCCAAACGCGTAGTTTGAGATGCAGTGAAAAGATAAAAATAAATTGTGTGGAAAGATTTATTTTTAATTTATAAATGTGTTACAGATTCCAATGGGACCTTAAATAAACTATCCATACTTACACAGGATGAGTTAGGTAAGCTAGCTAGTTTCATGATCATTCATTTAATTTCAAAAGTATACATTTTATCGGCGACACAATGTATAGTACCAATAATACCTTTGTTTTTAAAGAAGACTTTATCCATGGTGTTATAATTGATTACCATGTGCCTACATCGATGGATACACGGACTAAACGGCAGAATATTTTAACACTGGGTTTCCAGTGACATGAAGGTCAGGGTTCCAAACTCTGATGGAGTACCGTTTACTAGGATTGCTTTTTGATAAATAATTATTTACCAATATAAAGCCAAGAAACTGTGGGTACGTTCCCCATCAACTTTACCGTTATAACCTCAAAACTATTACTTTAATTAATCATCAATAGACGTAGACTTTATCCCAGACAATTTTAATTTGATGCCTTTGGTAAAAAAAAAAAAAAAAAAAAAAGTCAAGTTCAATTAAACCGCGAAATAGAAGCCAGTTCAATAGTCGATCCCCTGGATACCTAGCGTAAGAATTACAAAAAAACCCTAGTCACGAACAAAGGTGACAATCTTCCACAGTGGTGGCTTGTGACTTAACAAGTAGGTGAAGAGGGTGGGTTGGGAGAGGCTGAACCTAGAACCTATTACATAAATATACATAAAGCAATCAAATAGTAATCTGGGGATCAAGATGCTAACAAATACTAAAGTTAATTTAAAAATTGTTTTTTTAACAATCTCAGTGATAGAATGAATATTTATGATGATGATGATGATAGTAATAATAATAATAATAATAATAACAACAACAACCTGAGGCTTTGATTTTAAAATTAAACAAGATCCAATGTTAGTGACATATTAAACATCAAGCACTGTTGTCAATACGCGAGTGTTAAAAAAGAGATGGAATCGATGCTTTTTCTTTGTTGGAACTCATTTAAAGGTTATATATATATATTTTGTTCCTGAAAAAAAAAATTACATGGAATTTTCCCTTAACAAATAAGGAGAATATTTCCGTCTCACATAATTATCTAGTCCCGAGATTTAAACCTGGTTCTAGTCTACGTTCCGAAGTTTTACTCTCCCCCAAGGAGCTTCTATTCTACGTCTACGTCACGTTGTGTCAACCTTATTTTGGGGCCGGATGAGACCCCGAAGGGAGAACGTTTCGTGAATGCCGGTTCTGCAAGGATCGGTAGAGATGTCTTTCATGAAGTTGTAAGAGAGGAAATAGGATTGTCCGCGCGTGGGATGGGATTTTGGACTGCCCGGGTTATTGAGACTTTTTTGGGGGGAGGGGGGAATGGCTAGCCAGCCTCCAGCAGATGTGCCGTGTGTTCATGACTTCAATGATTTCAAAGGGGAAGTGATATACATTTATATTCGCGCCAATATTTATTGAAATATAAATAATTGAAAAATCAACTATATCAGGAAACAAAATATTGGTAGCCTCTGTGTTTGGCATATTTTAGTCTTATGTGATAGGTATGAAGAAGGTAGGAAGAATAGAGAGGAAATGTGATCACATCTTCCTTGAGGGTGGAAGGAAAAATCATTTAGGAGAAGGTGACAAGATCACCTTACCTAGATCAAAACCATGTCACTAGCAAACAAAATATATTAATCTGTCAACTTAACCCACGTGTCCACTGATGCGTGTAGTACGTAATTAATCAAAGGGAAACCCACATCAGTGGTCAAGTCGTATAGCGCGGTGTAGTTTGGATAAATAGTGATGGGGATATCGGGGCATGAATCACGGTCGAATGTAATGAGGTTTTTTTTTCATATGATTTCTCACTTTCCTTCCATGAAAATGTAGGTAAACTACCTTAAAGTTATAGCTTTCTTATTCGTACCACATTAGCGATTGATATATGTGCATTGTAAAGTAAGCAAAGAAAATGATTTTCATTAAAGTATGTGTATAGTTTTGTGTTGAGTAAGTGTCAACATTTCTCTGAAGTTGGTAACTCAAAACATTGATAATGTCATACATAAAGTAAGCAAGAAAAATTGATTTTTCATTAAAGTAGTGTGTATTAGTTTTGTGTTGATGTACAGGTGTCATAACATTTTTCTCTGGAAGTTGTGTATACTCAAAATCATTATATATATATATATACTATAGCTATAAATAGCTATATATATATATATATAATATATATATAGCTAATAGCTATATGTATATTGTTTTTAAATTATATCAAACTATCTTTTCTTTTTACCTTAAATTGGAGAGTTGTTTCAGTGAAATTTTATATTTACACTAAGTTGACTAACGGAATTATTTATTTCACATAAGTCTTTTCTCAATTTAAATTAATCAATTTTGAATTTTTTTTCAAAACATATATTTGTTCTTTAAAAAAACTGTCACTTTTTTATTTCCTTATCCAAATCAATATTAATTACAATTCACAGAACATACAAATATACTATATTTCTAAAGAAGCATTTTTAATGATCTCGTATTGAATTGAGGGACATTTAATTGAAATTTATGTTTTCTGGTTAGAGCAGCGTCTAGGAAATAATAACTTCCGATGTTTCGGCTGTAGTTACAACAGCCATTCCATATAATTGGTGACTCAGTACAATCTAACGTGATTCTAGCTTTCCAGATAGTGGCTGTTGTAACTACAGCCAAAATGTGGAAGTTATTATTTCCGCAACGCCGTTACATCCCCGAAAACATTATTTAAATTCAAGTAAAAGATTCGAAAGCTTTCAAAACAAATCTAAGGCAGATTTTATTGAATTTAGTCACTAGCTAATTTGATACTTTCTAAAATAAAAATAATAAGAATAATTGATTTAAAGTTCTAGTTCTTAAGCTAAGAAACAACCACTAATACACCACATTCGAGGAATTTAACAAATGGGTAGCTTAGTCACAGATTCTAGATGATTAATTATTTCCCTCGATAAAAATACAAGGTCCCCTGGACATGTAGTCAAACTCCCTGAACGGCTTAACCACCTGTATGGCCTTTTCAATAACTTTAAAAGGTATCCAACCCATATTTCTCTTTCCTTCCCTTGTAAATATATGCGTTTTTATTTCCAAACTCTGAGTCATTCTTCGTCTCTTAAAAGTTTTATTTCATTTGGAATAATCCCATTTTTTGTTTTGTATTTCCCTCTCTCTCTCTCTCTCTTCCTCTCTCTCTATCCCTCACCAGCTTTTGTCAAGTGGAATCAATCAAAGACAACTTGAACAAACATAAAGTAACGCTTCTGAAAACACTCTTGTCACCTAACTGTGAGATGCCTACACTTTTTACCCCTTTGATGTCCTCCGCGAGAAAGCAATTCCCTTGTGCAAAGAAAATATTAATCATAGGAAGAGAGTCCTTTACTGGCCGAGATGTCTTTTGTAATTCAAGCATCAGAGAAAAGAGCTGGAAAGGCGATGAAGCAAATCGTACAAAGTGACGCTACATGAAGTGATATTAAAAGTCTATTGTGGTAGTTTCATTTAACTTTCTTATTGGTAGTTTATGAAATATTTTGTATTGTTGATTCCATGATAAATTATCATATAATAGCTTCTATTTTGAATGCAGCCTTCTTAAAAATTGATTCAAAAATGAAACGATACTACGGAGCTGTATTTTAAATTGTTATTTATTTTGTTTTGCACATCCTGATATCTTTTCGGGCTAACCACATTTAAAACACTATAAAAAAGTGTTGAGAAAGGTGGCTTTTTAGAGGAAATGTAATAACGTTTTTGTGGAGGGGAATTGGGAAACCATTTACATCTGTCTGGGAATTTAGTCCAGACCTTCCAGTCACCAGTAAACCAAACTTTGACAAGCCTTGCATTTAGTCCACTTGCACACAGATGGGGTTCATTATTGTGCTTATCTGTTGACCTGAAAGATAAAATATACATATCCATTCTTCGTGGCTCAGGGTTTGAGATTGTAATAATCTACTGGTATTAGTTTCTCAGTGACCAAACACATTTTTCTATTTTAAAAAAATTGAAATTAAATAATGGCTTTCCACGAAAGAAATCTACACAATTGGAAAATATATATCAACTAAGCTTATTTGAATTTAAATTTAACATATATTACATATATATTATTATTATTACTACTACATAAATCACATTCAAATAAAGATTTTTTTAAAAAACCCCTTCTTACTAACTATTCGGGTTACACATTTTTGTATTAATTTCGCTAGTGGTTTTAGGGGTTAGGAAGGTTAGATTTAGATAAATTGTAGAAGATTTTGCATGGAGAGAGAATGGAAAACCAATTTTGGTTTTAAAAAAATCAGTACAATCTAAGAAGATTCTAACCTCGATCTCCCAATCTTCGGCAGTCTTGTTTACTGTAAGATTAGCGCCTTAGACCAAACGACCACCAAAAAGGATTTAGAATTGATGATCCATACCTTATTAATACCTTTTTATTAGTAGCATTTATTTGCTAATAATTCTATGACCTGGATTAAATAAAATTAAAAACAGGCCAATAGGCAAATATGGGTTAGGAATCAATATATGCATAGGATAATACTTACATCATATTCAAATGCAGATTATGTGATTGACGTGTGAGGTCATTGACTGAGTTGTTAAGTCAGTTACAGACTCTATGAGTGATGAATGAGCCCTAACACGAGATGATTCCTGTATATCAAGGTTGTAGAGCATTAGAATTCTAAAACAAGTGTTTTAGATTCGATTCTGGTTTCTGGGTGTCCTTTTTTACTTTTTAATTCATAGATAAGTGAACGGCTATAAGCGTACAAAAGATAATTTCCATCTATTGACCAGTAATATTTTTATTCTATGTTTTATTTATTTGAGGTATTTTATGATCCGACTGATTATATTAATATACGAGAATTTATATGGGCTAGAGCGATAGGTCCTATTAATAATTTTGCCGTGAAAGCTATTTTCACATACCTTTCAGGGTTCTTTTACATGCCACAAATGACATGAGATCAATGGTTCTACTTCCCCTCCGAAGGAAAATGTGCTACAGATCTGTATCGCTCAGTAAAACTCAGTCGACTCCAACTGGGTTTGAACCCATGAACATCAGGTATTGAGGTGAGTATTTTACCCCAAAACCATCGAGGTCAACGACCAGTAATAAATAATGGAATTTTCAACGTAGTGTTTATTACCAATTTATATTGTTATAGTATTATTATCGGTAGAGTTGGCACTATAATTATTATCACTCCTGGTACTAAAGTGATGGATGGTATTTTAATTTTAGCTTGAAGTAATTAGGTTTTTTTCCTCATAATAATGATTTTTCTCAGGCCAATGCAGGTGTATTTAATTAAATTTAATTCTTCTATACAGTACGTTCAAGCTATAAAAAATAAAGTTGAAAATAAATAAAACATTAGAATTCATTCATATTAATAATAGTCTAATGGCTACTATTTTTATCACCACTATAGAATATTTGAAGGAAATAAATTATTTCAATTTGTTGATACTATGTAGCTACTAGCATTTTATTAGCTCTACAAACTTTGTGCTCGTTATGATTTTCCATTATTTTCGGAAAGCTTAAGACATGGTTAGTTGTAAACTATTATTTCTTATAATATCATAAATGATGTGTATATATGTGGATAAATATCTATTAGGACACAATATTTATGTGAGTTGTGTGTGATTGCACACTATTAAAAATAAACTAATGAACACATGTAAATAATTATAATCTAAGCCAACTCCCTTAGTGAATTAGCCTAATATTAATTTTCTTTCCTTTTATAATATTATTTGAACATTTTCCCCAAATAGTTACTCAATTGAATTGTGTGTACGTTTATGTTGTTAGTACACGTTTTATAGCCCTTTATTATTTGAGAAATACTAGGATGGCACGCAGCCCTAAGAAATTAAGTTTGTAAATACTACCCTAATTAATAAATATATAATAATATATCAGATTTAAACGTTCAGCCATCTAGTTTGATTAGCCAGTGACGGTGATACAGGGGTCTGAATACCCCAAGATATATGAGGTGTATTTTTGATAAATATGGTTTCAATCCACACACACACACACACACGCAGCATTCAGTTATATAACTTATACGTAGATTAATGCATTCTTTTTATCAACACATCTTACTCTTGTTCAGCTCATCGCATATATGACAATTACTCTAGTGGAAAGGGAGCACTTCAGAGGCAGCTTACTGGAATTTGCGTGGAAGGAGAATGGAAAACCATATAGTAAAACACACCCCGTACACCCGACAGGTATTTGAGACCCAATCTCCCGTCTTCAGCAAGCCAGTCTAACACGAGAATGAGACTAAGACCGTTCAACCACTGAAGTGGGTCTGAGGAGTTCAATAAAATGCAGATAGCCTAGGTGTGTATTGTGTAAAGATAAAAATTGTTGAGCTTTTCGGTCTTATGAAAATTTCAATGTGACCTTTTTTCCCATCAAAGCTAGGACTTAAGATAGAATGGTCTGGAAATAACTATAAACAATATAAAAGTTATTATTTAATGAATATACAGTTTTTATGTTTGTAGATGTATTAAGTTACATTAAAATTCCAAAGGTATGATTATAATTAGCTTCTAATGAACAATAAATTGTCAGATGTGAAAATTTTAGCATTGAATTAATATAGAATCATCACCTGAACTAAAACATAAGTTGACGACAAGTCTAAAATACAAGTATTACATGTTAAAAATGTGTTAAAAAACATGGCTACAATAAACTAAGGACAAAACAAAGTTTAAAGTTCACATATGTTTGTAAATGAAAATGATAAAATTTAAATTAATAGGTTAACATCTGCCATATGAAATTTTCCCATTTTTTAAGAGTCACAACCATTTATCTAACCTCTATTCACCTCCTAGTCCCTATCTCTTCCGATACAAATCCATCCCCCTTCCTCTCCACCCACCTCCTTGCCTCCCCAACTAGCCAACCCACTCTACCACTACTTCCTACATAAAGTCAATCAATCTCATCCCCCCCTTCCGACTTTCTTTTTGATTCGCTCAAAGTTCCTTCACCTGGAAATGCTCTTGTTTGTAGCAAGGATTCCAATTCTTTGCTAGCGAAATTTCTCATCAATTTTTTTTCACCCCTCATACACCCTTTCACCCTGGTTCGTCGAAAAGGCCCGTGTTATTGAGCGAACTGATCTCTTCCTTTTCACCAACCTGTCATTCGTTATGGCTCACACGTTTTTTATTCCTCCTTTTCTTACCAGTTTTATTTTTCGCAAAATAAAAAAAATTGTAGCTGAAAAAGAAAAATAGAGAGAGAAATAAGGAGAAAGGAAGTCAAGAAATCGTCACGTGTTATTTCTTTTTTTTTTTTAGCCCCCACCCATCACCCGATAAAAAAACAAAAAGCCGTAAAAATCGGTATCCTGTATGCTGTCTCAGCAATTTTTTCATTCTAAGTTATTCCCCTTTAGAACGATTTATACCGGTTAGAAACCACTTTGCCAACTCGAGATGTTATGCTTCTGTGTTAGGAACTGTGGTGTGGGAAAAATGGTTTCCGCTTTCCAAGGCGATGATGAGGGTGATTTTACGTTTCTTTCCCAAAGTGCGAACCTCTTTACCCTAACCTTTCTTTCACCCCTTTTGTTGAGAGGGAATCAAATACTTAAAGAATTTTCTTCTGACAGAATGTCATCAACTAATATTAGATTAGGTTTTTCTATCGGCTCAAGCGGCTTTGAATGAAATAAATTGGCAAAATTAATATAAATTGTAGGTAACAATGCTCTTCTGGGGTAGCATACTGTGTTCGTACACTGTTCCCCCTTTTTTCCAACTCTACATCTTCCAAAGAAGTCTGGTCGTTTTGGTAGGGGAAAAATTACCCCCTTCAAATGTCCTTAGTTTGAAAGTATGTGACAAAGAAGTAATTCACTAAATGCCAGAGGAGTTTTTCTTTACTCTGTAATCCGTTTACTACTCACAATACAGTTTATTGATGGATTATTCCTCATTCTCGTAAGGCCATGGCATAGTCTTATATTTGTTGTCATTTCTTACTATATTTTTTAAGTTTGTTATAATGTTTATGATAATAATGGTCACTTTGGTACTTAATAATATTTGAACCATTGCAACAATGATAATATTTGTATAGAATAGAATATTCGACCATAAAACCAAAAGGAATCGTAGCCAAATGACACATATATCTACACAATTTAATAAAAAAATGTATTGATATTTGGTGGAAGCCATATTTAAGATATTTTAAGCATTTTAATTCAAATTATGGTAGAGGAATTTATATTTTTGGATCTAATCCTAGTGCGTATAGTTTTACTGGCTCTACTGGTCATGAGGAACAAGGTAATATCTCGCAATAGATTGGAGGGTTGGTAGCTCGACTGGGTGTATTTTTCCATAACTGTACTCCTTCCATTGATTATAATGATATTGTGGATTTATTTGCCTTTAAATTAAAATCTCATATTCACTCTTAGTTTGTTTAATAAAAAATAATGTGTTAAGCGCACGTTAAAAACATTTTTTTTAACATATGAAAACTTGTATTACATAGGGTACCTCAGCATAAATAACCAAAGATACGTTAACTGCAGTAGACCTGTCGTTGGGATAAATATTTTCAGAGGGTTCAACATGTATCAAGATCTCCTCTAACGTACCTATACGTAGTGGAATTCTTTCTGCAACTCTCAAATTTGACAGAGCGTGTCAATTTATACATCTAGAAAATACAATGAATATTGGTAAATATTGCGTATCTTACAATGTATTATCTTGTTTAAGTTATTATGAACGTAGTTTAGGTATATTAAAGTAGTTTTAAATAATTATATTCTAATCTCTAATTTTCTTAGCAACAGCCTCCTAGAAAATTTAACTTATTATTTTGTGGTAAAAATTGATAAAATTTTACTTATTTATTATTGTTATTATAAATAGGTAGTGATTATAACTAAACCTGACCCTTTATCTCACACGGTAACGTATCTGTCTACTTAAAATTGTATAATTTATGAAATAGGGACTTCTCTTTTCAGGGATGGCTGTAGGGTTTGTTTTAGATATAAGTTATAAGATATAGATAAAGGTAAGTCATGAGTTTTAATTTATTTATAGTAAAATATCAAAACCATATCAATCAAATGTAAAAGCTAAGGATAACATAACTCGACACATGCATATGCGAGAATAGACCTAGTAGTTTCTATAGCCCTCAGATATGTGCCTACCAATAAATTTGTATGCATAAAATTTCAAAAGAATAATAAATAATATGGGAAATCAAATTAATTAATGTTAAAATTTGATACAGCTGTTCCTTCACAGGGTAGAACAAGTTCAACCAAAGAATGTCGACTATTCAGAATTATATTATCCAAAATTTCACCGCACCAAAGCATCGTACTAGAATAGATCAACAATCAAAATTCAACCCAGTAGGTTTTAGCTTCCAAGACTCATGGAACTCATATCCTATATTATTTTACCAAAGTAAGCTTCCACTCTCCTCCCGTCTCAAAACTCCACCGCCCCTTCCCCCACCCCTCTTAACCCCATCATATCTGACTTTGAAATAAAGAGCTCCCCGTCTAGTGGAACAATCTTTCTCCTTTCTCCAACTTTGTGCAAGAAACTTTGTGTGTGTGTTTCAGTTTCTGCTGTTCGTAACCTTCCAAGAAGTTGCAATATCTTGCGGGAAGCGAAGTTAAACCAAGCGAAGAGGGAAGCTTACGTATAGATTTGTTCGATGAGATTGACAGAGCAAAGAATTTGTTGGGGAAATAGGAGGGTGGAAGGGGGGGGGGAGATTTTAGGTTGGAAGGTTGCTGGAGAAGAAACTGCTCCAGGAGATATGGGGCCCAACCAACAAAAGACGACGACGTCTTCCAAAATTAAACCATGATTCCCGTCGCTCTTCATTGTTACACGGGTAGTTTTTAGGGGAGAAATATGGATGACGTCAGAAGCGGCTATTCTACAACCCCCGCTCCATCTTTGAACCAATCTGCCCCAACCTCACCCCTCTGTCCCTCTTCCTGACCTGTGAGCTTTCGTACTATCCCTTCTCAGCCCCTCATGAGCTCTTCTCCAGCAAGCTGTATATCACAACTTGGTGGTAGAGGTATTTTCCAAAAAAAAGGTGTTTGAATCTCGAGAGCTTGGGCTCCCTGATCTACCATCCCCCCTTCCCCCCCACATCTACAGATATATGCTTGTTCGCTTTTATCCTGTGGGACTCAGTCCCCTTTTTCAAGTTTTTTTTTTGTTCCCAGAAAAGGCTTTTGAGCATTTTAGTACTGTCGTAGCAGATGATAAATAAATTGCTGGCAGAAGTACTATGTTCTCATTGAAAATCTTTCATCATGGGACGATTAACGAAAATAATTATAATATTAATTATAACCTTTAGATTGATAAATGACACCTGGACATTAGGAATAGAACCTGGAACTTTGGCTCAGTATCTGCCTTAAAATATGACAAGCATGGGACGATTCCTAAATAGCTCAGTGGTTAGAGTAATTGCGCGCTAAGCCACAGGTCCTAGATTAAATCTTTATGCACAAATGTCGTTTTTAAAATTTAAAGAATATTACATCAAGATGCGGCTATAGCCGTAATTTAAAAAATAATAGATTTGTAATGAATTTTCTTTCATTATTATTAGTTAAAATATCAACATATTTTTTAATAATATGGATTTCCTGATTAGTATTTGATTTTTCTCGACCAAGCTAAGCTCTTAAGCCTTCCAGCTCAAATAAGCAATATTAATGTAAAACAGATTTACTATTCACTAATTGTTTGGTAAAAGCAGTGTTATTTGATAGGCTTGTTTATTAGAGACAACAAAAAACTCCACTAAATAAATTTCTAGAGCAATAAATCTTTGATGATATTTTGGTTTCTGAAGCTTTGTGATGGTAAGAAAATAAACCAGAGTATTTTTTAAAGAAGAAAATTTTTATTTAATCAGCAATCCACATAATGATTAAAATAATATGATTACAATAGTCAATAAATCATATTTAATTATATTTTTAACGTTATAAGTTATCATATTTAAGTTAAAAGTGCTAATTTCAACTAATAATCAATTAAAATAAATTATAAAGGTTTTTATTAAAAAACTTAACTTTTTGTTTCATTGGAAATTTTCTAAAACATATAAGATTGAATGAATACACATATTTTAGTGCCGTAAAATAACTTAGGAATCTAGACTTCTGTATTCATGTAAATGATTCAAAGCATTACACATGAACATCGCGGTATGGTGAAAAAGCCTTTTGGCTGAAAACAGCAATGGAATGAGGTTTAGGGTGTACCAAGAAAGTTTGTTTTGTTAGCAGAGTGAAGTATGTCGTTTCCTCTCCAAACATCTTTTGTGGTTTGTGTTAACTTGAAGAGGAACTAGACGCGGAAACAAAAATAACGTGGAACTTGAAGTTAATTAAATTAATTGAGAATGCTATCTTCAAGACTCAAATTGAAAGAAAGGCAAAAAAACAAAACTTAAAAAAGAGGAATAAACACTGAAACCATCAACTAACTTTAAAAAAAAAATCTATGTAAACAAAGCCTAGGAGCTACCTATTTGTTATTTCAGCTTTAATGGTGAGTAAATTCCCAACCGTTAAAGCTCTGGCAATATTTAATTTTGGGTTTTATTCCCCAGCGTGTTTAAAAAAAATTGGGAAAGTTTTAAATTACGTTCTCAATAACCTGATGATTTTATTACCTTGATTTAGGCTGCACTAAAGTTGGATTCACACGTTTGCTGGGTTTAAATATAATAATAAAATACGTAGTAATTGAGATGAATTCTACACCAATCAAGAAAAATCTCTGTAAATTCCACTCAGTGATAGGTTAAACTATAATATGTATTTTCTCCGCACTAGGATTATCTGCTTGTGAGAATAAATCAGCACAGTGATAATTTTGTAATATCATAGTGCTAGGTGTCATGTTTTTTTTTATAAATACTAACTATATTGGTATGGAATATAAGGTGAGCTGAGGTTCATATTTTTGCATTTTCTTATGACCAAACAAGCTTTTTGGTCAAAATAAATAAAATTTATTTTGAGTATTTACGTTTGGTTTACTTTTCTAGATTCATAAAATATTTTGTATGGATATCATTAGCATCGCATAAATTGATAAATAACACTATAATTTAAGGCGATTGACCCTTTTCATTTGAACATTTCCATGGGAACAAACGGTCACCTCCAAGAATTTTTATTGTTCTGCAATTTTCTTTTCGGAAACGGTTTGTTAAAGAATAGAAGCATGTTGATTAAGTTATACTTTTTATATACACACCTCCTCTATAATTTTAACAATGATCAAATAATGATAAAACTGACATTTTTAATAGGAAACTGCTGGCCTTATAACAATAAAAAAGACAAGATAACAATTAATAAACATCAAAACCTTATCCTAGAAGAGGTTTTGAGAATATTAACATAAAAATTTCACTCGTTCTCGATAATAATTTAGCACCGCGTCTTACTACCCGTTCGGGTTATACGCTTAAGTACTAATTACTCTAATGGATTAGGAATTGGGAGGGTTGAATTTAGAGGAAGTGAACCCGCATTTGCGTGGAGGGAGAGTGGAAGACCATTTAGGAAAAACCGCCCCCAGTTAACCCGAACGAGATTCGAACCTCGATCTCCCCGTCCTCGGCGGTCGAGCTCAAGACGACAAGTGCGTTAGCCAACTACGCCACCGAGGCGGGTGCACTCGTTCTTGAAAAAACTGATATTTCCAAACGTATGATTTTTCCGCAAGACCTGTCTGGTAGCTAGCGCCATCTACGGTTTCCGTGATCCATCTGTTCTTGTTGGCGCGGAAGGTTTCTTAGGTCAGTTGCCAAGCCACGTCACGTCTTTCACCCTCCCGCCCACCATCCCACAAAATAGGTCTTAGACTTTCACTCGAGAGGGCCAAGGGTCTTAAGATAAATGTCCCCTTTTAGTACTCAAAGCACCTGACACAACCTTAAATTTGTTTAAATTTACTTGAAGAACGTTTTTTAGACGTATTTACTTTGAAAATTTGTATTTATTTTGACTGAAAAATGTTTAAGAAAATACTAACCTTAGCTCGCGTTCACTTGATTACCACCTTAACATGGTTTTAAATTATATTAACTCAAAAATTATCCATAATGGCCATAGGCTTCTTACACTCATAGATTATCTTGAGAATAATTGTAGTAAGGTCAACAACTTACATCATTGTGGGATTTGCTACGGCACTCAATCAGGGCATTCACTCTGTTGTTTAACTTATTTTCTATCAACGTATAACTCAAAGTTAAAAGGAAGCACCTCAGCGAAAATCTAAACAGTGATTTACACGGTGGTGCTTTTATTCGCTTTGAACAAGCTTCTTTATAAGCTGGCGAATTCGCTGGTAAGAGATTCTAAAGACGCGGCTTCTTTTATTCTCTCGCGGCATAGTTTTCAAGACGCACCGAATAAGAGGCGCTAGCTGACAAGTTAAACATGTCCAACTTTAACGCACCTGCGAAGCGAATAACTAGCTGCTTTTACCAGCAGCGTCAAAAGAAGTGGCGTGTCAGCGAATGGGTCTGCCTTAAAGCGCATGCGCAAAACGGGCAGCTAGCTACAAACCCTGTTTGAAACGCAATTGCAAAGTGAGTTATTTTGACAACATGAAACTCAAGACCGGCTAAACGCTGGTGACCTCCCAATTTTTAGAAACATTGTGTAAACGTTTATCAACTAGCGAATTTGGCAGCCAGATATTCGCTCAGGGAAAGCGTCAAGGTTGCTTCAAAAGAAGCCAGCAAATATTATCAAAAGCAACACCATGTAAATCACCCTTAAGTGTAGAGAGAATTTTTCACACTGATCTAGCTGCCTAAGCTATCTAAATATATATAGTGTAAGATCCCCTACTTTGACATCACTTTGTAACCTCCCACTCTGTCATCACGTTGTAACACTTCTGACAGAACTGGGTAAGGTTACTAGTTTTGTCTGGGTGCCCGGTAGCCAACCCTTCTACGCGCTACCGGGGCACCGTAGGGACTTACATGGTCCGGATGGACCCCGAGCGGTAGGGGTTGCAATGGATGGTCGTGGGGAGTGAAACTCGCAAGTAGTCCAAGAAATTATATTTATTAAGATAGTAAGAGACTAAACTACTACATGGGAATCTATTAAATATCCCGTGACGAGGGAGCCGGCGCGATAACGGTCTCGCGACCCTCCTGCAGACCCGCGATCGACCCTCCGTGGGGTGAACTCCACAGATCACATTTATATTATCACTACTCAGTTGTACACGCGACCGACACACATGCACACCGCATGGCGTCCAACATTCAACAGTCTTCTTTGGTTCTCACACAACTCGCTGATCTCGATATTTCACCCGCCAGGAAGGTCCATCGGTCACCCCTCTCACTCGTCAACAGGATGCAAGCTATATGAGCTTTTTGCTATTCTCAACAGGATGGTAACCCAACACTCTTGACTTCCAAGGAAATGTACAAGTTCAGGTTAACATCCTGCCAGAACAACCTTAAAATAATTATGCTGTTACATTACACCCCCCTCCGAAAAATAAGTGGAACATTTATGAGACACTTATTTGTCTTAGGTGGTTATTACCCTTAACACTAGTTACTAGATAAGTCTGGCAAGGTAACAACAATAGATTGTGCCTGCGTAGGTATTGGGGTTACAATGCTAGGAGCAGGCATACTAAAACATTTAACCAATGACCCCTTTAAAATTAAAGACTACTACAGCTACAATAACAAGCAATACCAAAGGTGTTATAGTTGAGCCTAAAATGAAGAATTATTTTCAATCAACTCATCCGGCAACTCAACGCTAATGATAGAAGTTACCAAGTTGAACAGTTTATTGTTTTCTACATTTAATTCCATCAAATCAAAATTTACTACTACTTTAAAACTGCTATCAGTTAAAAATATCATTTCTATCCTTTCAAACATGACTCCATTAGGTAATTCACTAATTTTCGTTGCTTCACTTAATGCACTGTGAAATACACAAAAATAAAACACTAAAGCGAACATTTTACGTGCGCTTTCTGAGGTTATAAGAATGGGAGGAGTGCTCCGGTGACGTAGGGGGGTTGGTGTCCTTCTTCCTCCTGGAAGGCTGGCTCTCCCGCGTGACTGGTCGTGGTCGGCTGGCATCGAACCTCGAACCGCTGCTAGGGCCACCTGACCTACTGGTGTCCTTGGCAACCAGTGGCGTCTTTCTTGGACGACCTCTCGGCCGCACCTCAGCGTCGTCGTCACAAGGTACAGGGAACAACTTACCCAAATATGGCTTAACCCTATTTGTGTGAACAATAATAGTGCGAAAGGGTAGTTGCACCTTAAGGGTTACCGGTGACAACACTTCTAACACCAAATAGGGTCCCTTATACTGAAGTTGGAATTTTTTTATCTGACCACGTTTTAAAACTGGATTAGAAAGATACACTAAGTCACCAACTCGGTATTTGGACACTACACTCTTCTTATTATACTGAGCTGCCTGTTGTTGGAACGCTTGATGATTTCTTTTCTTGACAATTTTCCACACACTTTGCAGTTTCTCAGCAAGGTCGCTCACGTGTTCGTTTGAGTTCAGCGGAAGCGTCACAGAATCAAACGGAGTCATCATTGGTCTCCCATAAACAATTTCATACGGAGTCATTTTTGTACTTGAATGTAGTTTGGTGTTATAAGCTGTAACGACATAAGGTAAAAACACGTCCCAGTTGTCATGTCGACTATTTACAAAATGACTCAGCATTTTAGAAATCGTTTGGTGTACTCGTTCAACGCGGCCATTTCCCTCCGGATGTGCTGGTGTAGTTCTAAGTTTAGTGACATTGAGCAATTTGCAAACTTGCACCATTATTTCTGACATGAAGTTCGAACCCTGGTCACTAGTAATAAATAAGGGTGTCCCGAACTTCAACACCCACTGAAAAATAAACACCTTCGCTATGGTCTCTGCACTCTGATCCGGTATAGGTATCATCACTAAGTACCTGGAAAAATGGTCAATCATCGTTAAAATATACTTGTTGTTATCTCTGGTTTTTGGTAAGGGACCGACTATATCTAAACCTATCCGTTCAAACGGAGTGTTTGTTTCGGGTAGTTCTTGAAGTGGTGCTTTTGTTTTTCCATATTTGTTTCTCTGATTGCATGAGACGCATTGTTGGACGTAGTTATCTACATCGTGACGTCGATTCGGCCACCAGTATTTTCGTGCAATCCTGTAGTTTGTCGTCCTCTTACCGCTGTGACTGGACAAAACTGAGTCATGACATTCTTTTAGTACGTCATCACGTTTTGACTCAGGTATCACAATGCGCTTCCCGTACTTGGTTTCTCGAAAGAATAAGCCATTAACCTCCTGGAAACTTGGGTTGTTTCTCCAATTTTGACAATCGGTATCTTGAGATTGCTGCTCTATTAGGTCCTCTGGGGTACTGAGTTCGATGGTTCTTATTTTTCTACTTAGTCCATCAGCATTTCCATGGAATTTTCCTGGTCGATGACACACCGTGTATACATATTCACTAAGACGTAAACTCCATCTCATTAAACGACCGCTAGGGTCTTTTAGACCCAATAACCACTTAAGAGCGGCATGATCCGTAATTATCGTAAAGGGTTTGCCCAGTAGATAGCAACGGAATTTATTGACACTCCACACGACTCCTAGAAGTTCTTTTTCCGTGGTGCTATAATTAATTTCTGCTTGGTTCAGTTGGCGAGATGCGAAAGCAACAGGGTGTTCTTTACCCTCAACCTCCTGAGATAACACGCAACCAAGTGCATAGTTGCTAGCATCTGTAGACAAGATAAATGGTTTTTCAAAATCAGGGAAAATGAATACTGGAGACGAAGTCAATGCATTTTTTAAAGCTTCCATAGCATCACTGCAGTCTGGGGTCCACTCGAACGTTACTCCCTTTCTTAGTAGCTTAGTTAGGGGCTGCGCTTTACTCGCATAGTTTTCAATGAATCTACGATAAAAGTTTGACAATCCTAAAAATGATTGAAGTTCTTTGACGTTACTCGGAATGGGGTAGTTTCGGACGGCTTCGACTAACTGGGGATCACATTTTAGTCCTTCATGACTTATGTAATGACCTAGGTAATGTACCTGAGAGGCCGCGAAGTGGCATTTAACAATATTTAAGGATAAATTGGCCTGGTGCAACCGATTCAAAACTGCCCGCAGTCTTTCAGCATGTTCTACCATGTCCTTGCTAAATATTATTATATCATCTAGGTAAACCAGTGTTTGAGTAGGTGTTAACCCATACAATATACCATCCATCAGTCTTTGGAACGTAGCTGGGGCATTTCTAAGACCAAAAGGCATTCTAACACATTTGTACACCCCTGTTGTAGTTATAAAAGACGATTTTGCCTGGTCGTCGGGATGAACACCTAGTTGTGTGTAGCTGCTAGTCATGTCCAGGCACGAAAAGACTTTACATTTAGACATGTTTTCAATTGTTTCCACTAAATTTGGTAGCGGATGAAGGTCTGGGGTAGTTACTGCATTTAAACGTCTATATCAACACAAAATCGGAATTCAGGTTGTCCTGTTGTAGACTTCTTTTTTACAAGCACTATAGGAGAGCTCCATGGTGGATCATGTATTTCCCTGGGTTTGATAAATCCGGCCTTTAACTGGTTCTCAACCATGTCTTGAACTAAGGCCCTTTGGTGATAAGGTACTCTGTATGGTTTCTGTGATATAGGCTTCGCATCTCCGGTAGGTATTCGATGGTGTACTAATTGGGTAGCAGGTAACTTATCTCTTTCCCTAAAGATATCCTTAAACTCTCGTAAAATAGGCATCAAAATGTTTTTATCTTCCTCTGACAAATGATCTAGTTTTTTATTCAGTGCAGCTTCGAATTTAGGGGTTGCAGTCTCCTTAACCTCACAAGCTCGTACAACTTTATTTTGACCCTTACCCTGAGGTAATACAAGGTCCGTGGCATACAAACTTCCACATGAGTTTTTTTCACTACAGATGACGTCATCTTTGTTTACATAACAAACGCTAGCAATTACCGCCCCTCGTGGCATTTGGACAGCCACAGGGCTCATATTGACAACACTTATAGGGACTCTGACCCTGTTTCCCGCCTTTATGGCAACACTAACACTTCTAGCCACATAACAGTGTTTATCTTCCAGTGTAATCGCTTTGTATAACTGGTTCTACTAAAAGTAACTTTTCGTCAATGACTTCGGGGAGTTTAACTTCAGCTTGAATTATCTTTCTTGCGCCCGGGGGCATTTCTTCAGTGTGCATTAAACGTACTAGAACCGGAACCATTTCCACAGCGCAGGATGAGGTAGCTAATCTCATATTTACAACTGCATTAGTTCGTTGGGGCCCTATTTCGGCTCTTGTTCCTAAATCATAAGATTTATGATGAAGGTTCAACTTCCGTTTTTCTACGTTAATAGACGCCTGGTTTTTCAACAAGAAATCTAATCCAAGTATGCCTTCATAACGATGACAGCTGGCATTTACAACCTGTACATTTACTACATAAACATCGTGGTTTAACTTGATAGTCACAGATTTTTCTCCCAAATTTGAAATTCTTCGTCCTCCTAGACCTGCAATTTCATACTTTGGTTTGGAAATACCCCTATTTCCCACAACCTTTTGCCACATTACTGAAACTTGAGCTCCTGTATCGACTAACAACCTGCATGGTTTTCCCTCATAGTTTGCAAGAACTATAAGCTCTTCTACACTAGTCTCTTCACTGTCAGCGGAAGTTACAGGGACGAATTTTATTTGGACTGGGGGTCGTGGCTTAGCCCAATCCCTTGATCGTTTGGGGGAGGTTTTTTCCCTTCAAACCTGTTCCTACAAAATTTGGATATATGTCCCTTGGCCTGACAATGGAAACAAACTAACTTGTTGATTGGACAAGTTTTAGCTAAATGACCGTATCTCCTACATTTATGACATTTAACCTCATTGTAGTTCGTAAAAACTCGTTTTTCAGTTCTTCTTCTTCAACAGGTCGACGGTCCACTTCTACTATGTCAACTGCGGATTCTATTGCGTCTTGGAATGATTTAGGCTTTGAAAGTCGTGTCAATCTACCTAAGTCTCCAGACAAGTCATTTAGAAAAGCATCTAACGCCCTCTGGTCCGCCTCAAACTTTATTGCGGCATTACCCTCTTCACTATCCCCTAAATCATACGTATTGACGTTGATTTTTCTTATTCTATCCGCGAATTGCTCTACAGTTTCATCTGAACGTAACTTGCTTCGGGTCAGCTGTTCTCGGTAATACCTGGTAGTATTCTTCCTCTTGAAACGCTTCACAAGCTCTTGTTTCAGGGCTTCATAAGTTGTAGCTTCCCTACATCCACTATGCGACAAGGTAAAATCCTGTGCTTCCCCTGAAACCCTTAATTTGGCTATTGCCAATTGTTCACTATCAGTCCATCCACATAGTTCTGCTGACTGCTCTAACTTTGTGAAAAAGGTGTTCACACTATCCTCTGCTCTGCCTTGAAATACTGGTATGCTAGGAATAAGAGAGAAATTCCTAACATACATGGTGGCTGTTACTGATTCGCTTCCCTGACTCGTATTAGCAGTATGGTTCATACGATCTTGCCTTAAAGTTTCGTTTTCTACTTTTAAATCACGAATTTGTGTCATTAAAAGATCTATGGCTGTTTGTAAGTCGACGTCTCGACCCTCTACTCTTACTGGGGGGTAGCCATGATAACAATTTTGCAATGAAATATTTTAAATTTTGGAATATTTGTCCGAATATAAAAATGAAACTTCAGAATTTTAAATACATCTTAAAATAATAATTGAACACACAAATAGGCCAAACCATATCAAAGCAGTACAACTCCCTACCTTGTTGTTGCTGTTGTTGTGGATGACGTTTTTGAATGAAGTTTGTGACTGACAGTTGTGACGTCACTACTCTCCATCCCAGCTGGCTAAGATTTCCGACTCATCTTCTTTCTTGATAGCAGCTGATACACGCACACGCGCGTTTATCACTCCGTTCGTGACTTGCGGTACAAAGTTTTATCAGTTCATATCGCCTTTCTTCCACACTTAGCATAATCAAGCTAGCAGCACGCGTAGTAGAACATCAAATCAGATAGCTCACTTGACATCAGTTTTATGATATTTTAGTTAAGTCCCAGCAGGCTATCACTTACACATCATTCATCCCTTTTGATAACACTTTATCACTGTCTTCACTTTGGACGCACTTTGCTAAGCCCCGATCCTCACTTCTTACACCAGTTTGTTAGATCCCCTACTTTGACATCACTTTGTAACCTCCCACTCTGTCATCACGTTGTAACACTTCTGACAGAACTGGGTAAGGTTACTAGTTTTGTCTGGGTGCCCGGTAGCCAACCCTTCTACGCGCTACCGGGGCACCGTAGGGACTTACATGGTCCGGATGGACCCCGAGCGGTAGGGGTTGCAATGGATGGTCGTGGGGAGTGAAACTCGCAAGTAGTCCAAGAAATTATATTTATTAAGATAGTAAGAGACTAAACTACTACATGGGAATCTATTAAATATCCCGTGACGAGGGAGCCGGCGCGATAACGGTCTCGCGACCCTCCTGCAGACCCACGATCGACCCTCCGTGGGGTGAACTCCACAGATCACATTTATATTATCACTACTCAGTTGTACACGCGACCGACACACATGCACACCGCATGGCGTCCAACATTCAACAGTCTTCTTTGGTTCTCACACAACTCGCTGATCTCGATATTTCACCCGCCAGGAAGGTCCATCGGTCACCCCTCTCACTCGTCAACAGGATGCAAGCTATATGAGCTTTTTGCTATTCTCAACAGGATGGTAACCCAACACTCTTGACTTCCAAGGAAATGTACAAGTTCAGGTTAACATCCTGCCAGAACAACCTTAAAATAATTATGCTGTTACAATAGTCTACTTACATGCATATCTAAACTCAAAACCGTTGATTAAAATAGCATATTTTGGATGTATAAAATGTCCGTATACATTCCATGTGCATTGATTTATATAATTATGATGGTTTATAAATTTAAGTAAAAATGTAATTTTTTCATTGAAAATTGATTAACATTTTATACGCACTAACAATATAGGATTAGGTTTTTTTTTAACACCGCGTCTGATTACCCATTCGGATTATACGCTTATGTATTAATTAAGCTAATGGTTTTAGGGAATATAAATGTTATATCAATAGGATGTGTATCCTCATTTGCGTGGATGGAGAGTGGAAAGCCATTTTGTAAAAACCACCCTCAGGACACATGACTGAGATTCGAACCTCGATCTCCCCGTCATCGGCAGGCTAGCCTACTGCAAGAGTAACGCATTAGATCACACAGCCACCGAAGTGGATTCTATGTGAATAGTTAACTGCATAAGTCCCACTCCCCTGGCGCAAGAAAATAGGGAGCGTAAAATTCAATAGTATTTTACCTTGGTATTATTCGTCTAAATGCTCTTTTTTATTTCAAGGATCCAGGATGCAACAAATAAAAAACGCCCTCCACTGCACCCTGCCTTATGGGTAGTCTAGAAACTAATAATTGAGATACAGTCTTTCTTGGAAAGCTCAAAATAAACTTCATAAAATAATAAGTTCGATAAAAAGGTTGAAACTAACAATGTTATCTTCAAATGCGTCAACAAATGTGTTTTAATTGGGAAATCTTAGGCAATTAACTAATTTTTATTAGCTTACTCAAGTTGAATCCTTCCAATCTTACTGAATATATCTAAATATCTTCAATTTACGATCAAATGAGCTCAAAATTTAATAAATTTACTAATTTTTTTCCACGTAGTCACATATATTCAAACAAGATACGAGCTGCATGAAATATTATTTTGACCCTACCTCCCAGATGGAGGCTTAAACAACAGGAAACCAACATTAAATTATTTAATTATAAACTCTGATATTAGTTACCTAAAGGGGAGATGATCTTTGTCTCTAATGGTAAGTTATTTCTTTAAACTTATTTTTGGTTGGCTTCATAGGAGTCATCATTCAAGGCAGATGGTTGAGAATATTCATTACTAACACGACAGGGCTAATTAAAAGAAATGTTTAGCATAATTAACCTTGGCGTGGCAGCTCAGACATATTCATGACATGTGTGTATAATTGGGAAGTGGGGTGGGGGGTCTTCGGGTTGGGGTAAGGGGTTGATGGTAAGCCATGGAATGAAGGATAGGATACAGAGAGTAATTACTAGAACAAGCTGCAAAGAAAGAGAGAGGGGGAGAGAGGGGGAGAGAAATTACTAGAGACGAAAATAGAAGCAAAGAAATTATAAACGTATATTTTGGCTGTAGTTAAAGAAAAAAAGAATAATAAAATTATTCAAGGGTAAATTAATCTTCGTGTAAATTAAGAAAGAAGTAGAGCTAGTGTTAAATTATGAGAGAGTTTTTTTAGTGTGTTTGTGTATACTAGGATTTTAAGTAGTGTTTTTTTATAAATGATTTACATGTCTTTTCAGATATATCTTTAAGTTCTAATTTTTAAATGAAGGCTGTACATAATTAAGATAATATTATTCAATTCAAATCGTTGAAAAAATCATCTAGGTTTCGCTTAAAAATTTCACAAGTTATATATATATATACTATATTAACAAAATTGTACAGATAATGAGATAGGTGACTTTAAATGCAGTTGATGATGTTCCGTAATTTTTTAAAGTCTACTTTTTGATTTAATCAATAATGTGATAACACAGATAACATTCAAATGATTCAAGTTTAGTTTTTCTATAAGTCTGTCCAATTTTGTGTTGATGTTTTTTGAAAAGTGAAAATCTCTAGAATCTTATGACAAATTACGAGTAGGGTAACTAAAGTGATGATCTAGTGCCTGTTTATTTCTTGAGACAATTCGGCAACCAAAGAGTGTGCAGTCACGATTGACCAGGAGTTTGTAATTTAGTATTGGAGAGATAGTATTCCACTTGGGTTTGTGTTCAACTATTAATAGGTTCCTTCTCTCGACACCCTAATTAAAGTACATTTCTAATAATTTACCTTATTTACTTACTCTTTCCATTCAAGCTGTCATCATTAAACTCCAAGTTAGACGTACCTATGGAAACGATAAGAATTAATTTTAAGGAAATAAACAAACTACTTCAGAAATAATGGGTGGTTGGATAATGGATAGATCCTTCTCAAAATGACCCTAGTGAAGACCAAACACCTGTCTCCAGCTAGCTGTCTAGAAGGTGAACGCAAACCCAGATTCCTTTCTATTGGCCTTATTATTCTTACATACAATTAAGTAGCGAAGCACCGTATACATATGTGGGCTTTAACTTGCGTGAAAAACCGCCTTTTAGTAGGGCTACGCAATTCAAGAAATTCAGAAAACTATTCAAAATGTTAAATTACTTTTAAAATATCTATTTTAATAGTTATTTAGTCCATCATATTTAAATATTTTAATATTTTATCCTAAATCCACCTGGTAGCCTAAAAAGTAATATTATTAAATAGGCCAAAACAAACAATAATAAAAGTTATTATATTTTTATGACATATTATGAAATATTGGTTATTTACAAACTACTACTGGCTGATATTATAATTTAACCAGTAAACCATTGCGAAACTTTCGCACATTCAATCTTCCCCCCTCTCCCCAACAAAATGATCTAGTCTTTTGTTTACCTCCTTGTATACAATATCTGATGTCAGAATGCAATCATCTTGAATTTTTTGTTTGTCATTTTTGGTAATTGATACAAATATATTGTTAGATTTTTCTTTTAACTTATATTTTCAATAAACAATGTGTCTTAACGTAAGCTGAGTATATGACGTCAGAAATCGGTAAAAAAATCCTATCCACTGATACCGTATTCATCGCTGTAGACTTTGTATTAGTTTAGGAAAAGGGATGTTGACAACATAAATAATATATCAGATTTTAATTAGTCTGGTATTAAAGTATTTTTTTTTCAAAATTTCATCCGATTTCTAGTATTACAAAATATTGTTTCTGCGAACAGTTGAAGAATATACTTTATTCTTTTCGTAAAAACATAATTCTGTCGGATTGTTCACAATGGAGACAGATCGATCAGATATACTAACAAAACTAATAATACCAGTACCAGAAACTCTGGTCCCCCTCCTTGTTAACCCTCACACTTGGGTATAACCTTCCAACCACAAGCGACCATATCCAAGGATACCTCGCAAGCAGCCTTGGGCGATCGATAAACAGTTTTGTATTTCACAAAAGAAAAAAAAAACCTCTATGTTCGACTTCAATAAATTTAACTAAAGCTGAAACACCATTCGATGAAAACTTCCAAGTTATTGTTCTGTCCTTAAAGAGACATCCTGTTGAAACCAAACTCCAACGTCGAACGTAGCCATCAATCTATTGTGTGTGAGAAAATATTTGTGATTTTTTTAGCACCACGTCTTACTACCGATTCGAGTCATAAGCCTACGTACTAATTATACTTATGGGCTAGGGATAAGGAAGGTTTAATCGAAACGAAGTGTACCAGTATTTTCGTGAAGGGGAAAACCATTTAGGAGAATCCTACCTCAGTACACTTGACCAGGATTGAACACCGATCTATCCATCTACGGCAGTCTAGTCTATTGTTAAAGTGACGCCTTAAATCAGGCATAGCGAGACTTTTCCGATCAGTGTGCCACTAAAGGAATAGCTGAATTTGGAAACTATCTTGTGTGCAACCCTTTTTATATATGTTCTTATGACTATTTAAGAATCAAAACTTGTTGAATATTATTAAATGTAATGAATAGATCAAATAACATGTTTAACATTTTAGTAATGCCTATATTTTAAAGAAGGAAGATTTATTAAATTTTCAAATAAATTATCTTTGAAAAAGTTAATTTCAATAACTTAAGACAAGTAAAAACAATGAAAGTAAATCATAGACTTATAAAATCTTTTAAATCTTTGTCTGAAACATGTATTTTTCAATCCTAGATATTTCCATTTCAAGTTCAACAAGTAACATAACTTGTCTTCAACAGCAAACAAGATTCAATAAGTCCAACCAAGACGACTTCTAACCGTTGACTTCACAAAGCTCATTGTGACATGACAGTGATCGACATGGCTGTCGAAATATTTATTATTGACTTTAAATAATTATACGACAGTGGGTAAAAGTATCATTGAATGTTGATTATTTTCATGTCGGCGTGCCACTCACCCAGTGCCACACGTCCCTTAAGTTTGGCATCCCTGCCTTAGACCATGTGGCCACCTATGTAGGGTTTTTTTCACATGCTATCGGCGTTCCTAAACACGTTGTCATAGAAATCAACACACACTTATTTTATATGACTAAGAAACATCTGTTTTTTAGAAAAATGTTTAACATTTAAATTTTATCTATTTTACATTATATTACTATTGTTACCACGGGTTTCAAAGGTCCTGAGCTCAAATGGTTATATTATCATCTGGTTCAACACGTGTTAGGGAACTTCGAATCATTTACATCTTGATGATTTACTGAAACAGAAATTTAATAATATCGGTCCCTTGCCAGGCTCTGTGAGAATTAATCATTGTTTATATATAACCGTGTCTTATTACCTGTTCAGATTGTATGCATATTATGATTATTACTCTAATGGGGTAGGCATTACTAAGAAAGTATTTTAGAGGTAAAATACCCGCATTTGCAAGGAAGAAAAGCGGGAAACCATATATGAAAAAAAAACCTCAGTAGAACCAACCGGGACTCGAACCCCGCTCTACCTTTATTCAGCAGGCGAGTCTAACATGAGAGTGATGGCTTAGACCATTATGCCACTGAAGCGGATCATTGGTTGTGGATCAATGAT
Organism: Timema podura; assembly: GCA_033556935.1. Taxonomy (NCBI): domain Eukaryota; kingdom Metazoa; phylum Arthropoda; class Insecta; order Phasmatodea; family Timematidae; genus Timema; species Timema podura. The sequence goes on from JAVRXN010000005.1 coordinate 26,048,908, forward strand.
AAGCGCTTGGAATAATTAATAATTCACAAACGTTCTAGATTAGTTTTTCTTAAAGTTTTGTTAGTGGAGGACCACTAAATGAGAGCTATATGCACTTTGGGATCACCATGGTGCTGAAGAGAGGTTTGATATATGCAGGATAAACAACATTTTTAGGCAATTTATTTTAGGTGATAACACGTGTTAATTCAATAATAATAAGAAGAAGAAAAAATAATAAATTATTTTTTTTTGTCTTAAGTTTGATATAAATTTAACATTTCTATGTGACTTGCATATACCGAGGAAAGACATAGTATGGATATTTCAAAATTTAATCTTTTCCTTAATCTTTTCCTTTTCCAATGTTTGTATGCTATTTGTGATCAACATTACTTACCTCTTTATTATTAATAAGTTCCTGGGATCATGCGGACCACACTTGTGAAAACTACTCTAGATTTTAAATAATGATTTTACTCTGCAAAAATATCTCGAACTGGTTTCTAAATCCAAGAAAAATGGCATAACTATGAGCTATTCTAAGGCTGCACCTTATTCATATATAAGAGATGGCTTATATCATTTTCTGATGTATCATTCCTATGTTTAAACCCCCCCTCCCCCTTTTCCTCTCCCCCAAATCAATTACAAGTTCTCTTTTGGTCAAGTCACGAAGTTGGGACGACCCCCAGTCTCATCGTGAGGTCTGTATCGAGGTATGTCGCCGAGACACGATTGACACGGTACCGCGACTAGGAATACAACCCATCTCACCCTCCTCCTAACCTCTATTTCAATCCTCTTGTATATGACGTATTACAACATATAAGAGACAGCTATTACCTAGATGGACGGTGTGAAGAATACAACAATGATCGAATACATAAGAGTCTCTCGCTCTTTCTTGATAGCCACGCGATGCAGCCGGCCAACATGGATGAACGGTTGAGGGAAGAGTTTCTTTATAATAGTCACTTCAAGTTTATTTAGAGATTTTCAAACGATTGAGAAATTTATTTTTTATTTATTTTTTAACTCGCAAAAGGTATTTTTTTATTATTTCGATAAGTTTTGTTAGTATGTCTTATCGAAGTAGCTGAATATGGAAATGCTCAAAGGTGATTTCCAAATATCAGATTAACCAAGGTTTTCCGTAAATCCGGTATAAGTGTTACATAAAATAAAAAAATACTTTTAATTAACTATGAAATTATGATGCACTTAAGAGAACTCATTAGAAGAATAAGGAGGATAATGTGTGAATATCAAGTGAGTGAATAAGTTCTAGGAAGAGTCAATGGAAATACAGCCATTCTGAGGGTGACTACAAATAAAGGCCAAACAGATGGGTCACATTATGAGATGAAATGTTCTAATGAGTAATGTCATAGAAGGAATAGTGGATAGGATAAGGGGATCAAGAGGACAACAAAGAGAACATAAAGATGACCGCAAACGAGCAAAGAATTTACCAAGTATCTAATAAAGGGGGCTGTTGAAATGACAAGATACAGGACTCAGTTTCGACATTTTAATGAACCTGCCAAAAAATAGGACACATAATAAAATAATAATAATAATAATAATAATAATAATAATAATAATAATATATAATAGTAATAATCCCAATATAATATTGTCTGTGTGAATTTAAGAAAGACACATATCTGAGAGAAAGAACCTTACTCGACTCAATGATTTTTTTTCATTGCTATTTTGAAGACCTGTAATCGAGTTAGTGGGCTTTTTATGCGCCCATTAGATGTGCTTTCTCAATTACATAGTACACAAACACACAAAAATGTATTTTTCTAAAGATTGATTCAATTAGCTTCTTTTATTCAATTGCTTAGGCTAAAAATCCAGTCAGGAGATTGAAGAAGTACAAGTTACTGTACCAACTAGAAAAAGTTAACGTTTAGCTAAATTTACTAGAACTCATATTTAGAAGAGATAAAACCATATCGGGAGAAAAATAACCCATATATTTACTAGTCAGTTTTGAGCTTATATTTTTATAGTGTGTTTTCCTCCACTCAGGCTACAACAGGAATCTATTGGGGGTTTGATAATATTTCTTTGAAATTAACTATCCCATTATTAAACATTGTGCAAAGTAGGGCCAAACGAAGGCAGTGTAGAATATACACCATGATATCATATCGCTAAATAATACAAAAATGAGATGAATATTCGACCAGCAGTGAACACTATTTTTTATTGACCCTTCCAAAAAGTTTTAAGAACTCCTTGATGTAATAATATTCATAGACATAGACACATTCTGAAATTGTGTTACTCTATGGAGGGGTTAAATACCTACAGTAGATTATATTGAGTTATTAAAATGAATTACACCAGTAGAGCTTAAAATTATAATGGAACACATTGTTAATTAGTTTCTTCTTCCTGTAACATCAATGCATTCTCGCGCATGCGCATAGCCATGAATCAACTTTGATCAAAGATGCTGAGGTTTGAGGGGTAGAATGATAACACAAAAATCCCATGTTGACCTTGATAGTTGAGAATAGTATGCTCAGCAGAGACATTGGTGTTGAAAGAGATTCGCTTTGTGTAATAACTGTAAGAACAATGTGATTTGATTTTTTGATATATTTTTTTAGTTAATACGTAATATTTAAAGAAATTTGTCAAAATTCTTTGATTTTACCCTGACCAGGAAAATTCCCTGACATTTCTCTGTTTTCCAAGCAACTAGACACTTTGTTACCGCTAGTTAAAACAAATGGTTCTAAATTTAATCGCGATTGGTTTAAGTGTTATGATTGTTGAAAACTATAAGCGAGTCATATTATTCTAGCTCATCCATGATGCAAAGTCATTTAAAGATCGGACACACAGCAGAGAGAAGACCACGACTATGTCCTTGCTATGACGTGGCTAGTTTTATCTTATGTACATGCAGATGTTGTGTACCATGGCTTGTTTGACCTCTGAGCTAAGACCTCATTACCCCCCTCCCCTCATCCTATTCATATTGCCCCCAAAATCCTCTAGGTTTTTTTTTCCGTCCGTAGAGGAAACTCAAATTACTTCGGCACGCATGAACATCAATTTCCATTTGAGGTAAAAAGTTCGAAGATCACGTCAATGTGCATGATGTTACCTCTGAGCGAAAATCTTTTCGATCAAGTCCATTTGTGGCTGTGATAGAGGCCTCAACCTAGTGTGGTTCGTAAATTAATTAGTACTTGCTTACCCACACTAAAATTCAAGTGGGGGGAGGGGGGGAGGTCTCAGAAAACTCTTGTCTGGTTTTATGGGACAAATAGGTGGGGATCTAATCGTGGCTGGATATTCTGAGATGTATCTTTCTAATAAATGATTTACTAATCTCCCTTCACGCTAGAGCGAGTATATTCCATTAAATATCTACATTACTCAGTCCTGTCTGATTAGTTTAAATATCTAGATTGACCGGATGAGTAGTACTAGAATAAGAAAGCTTTAAAAAAAATGGAACTTTTAAGTTACCAAGTTACACTATCCGCTACATAGGCTTAATATACCAAAAACATAACATCTCACAGAATGTTTTAAATATTATATTTTTCAATTATATTTTAAGACAACAATAACCAAGCACAATCTCAGTTCGCTGCTAAAATCAATTTTGCTACGCAATGATAATCTCGTGAATTTTACATATGAGATATTTAATATAACTTACATGTTTGTAACAGAAAACTACCTACATTAAACTTACCAAGCACAGATCCCCTAAGACTTAAACATCCAACATGAATAGTTGTGATTATCATAAAAATATGGTCTTCGTTACAAATAGCTTATATATCATTCTCAAAATGTTTCGTGTTGACACACACAAAATGTTGTCTTTTCCTAAACTTAGCAATAATTATAACTAACATTTAGTTTTCGCTAGATCCCCTGACTCTTCCAAAAATATCATACCATCTTTCACACTTTAGTTCCTCTAAATTAGCACTTCCTATGGCATTATGAGGATGGTCGAAGACATCAGTGAAGAAGAATTAAAAATTATTATCCAGAACCAATACCTTTTTGATAACCCTAGTAGAATACCTAAAGTCACACTTAACCTAATACTAGCAGAATCAAATAGCCAAAGCTATTATATATGCTTTTACTGAGGATTCACTCCATCTAGATATAAAGTTCTGAAAATTAAAAAAATGACACCTGGACACGGGAAATCAAAGGCCCCGGGTTCGATTCCCGTGCCCAGGTGTCATTTTTCAGTTTTCAGAATTTGATACTAGCAAGTCAATAATACTTTGACAATGCATACATGTATGCATATAATTATTATGTTAGATCTTACGATTTTGAACAATTTATTTTTGTTATAAATATCTATGTGTAAAAGTGGGTACCCTAATCTCTTTATTATCCATTCTCTCTTATTTCATCTAAATAGGAAGTGAACTTGATGAAGGGAGCTGCTAATTAACCAAGTGAAAATTAAGATTATTTCTAGCAAGCTTATTAGTTTCAAAATTTCATGTTTGTTATAAAAGTGTGTTGACTATTAGCTCAACCTCAGAACAGTATCCACCCACTTAAAACTAAACTTCTGGTAACTTGGTTGTAATTATTAACGAAATTAGAATAACACCAAATATGTTTAAATACTAGAAATAATACTTGTATACATTTACTAAAATTATGTCTTATCAACACACATTTAAACTCTTTTATTTTAAGAATCATGTACGTATATTAATATAAAATATGTGTTACCACTTTGGTGGATGCGTTTATAAAGGAGTTATCCCTGCTTGATCTGGTTTGTTGGTGAATAGATAGTCCGGGTTTGGTTCCCGTCCAGGTCAATATAAGTATATTCAATAAAGAGGTTCTCACTTTCCCTTCATGTAAATATTGGTACAACACCGATGAAAACTTTTATCTTATAAAGGCTTGATAAATTTGTGTAAATATTCGAGCAGCCAAAATGTGTAATGTAAGAAAGAGGTTACGTGATAAATAAGCTCCGTGTATCCTGTTTGATCAATGAGGTACTATTTTTTAATAAATATCATAAACCCAGCCCCTCTCTGACACCTTAAAAATAATAATAATTATTACTTTTAGCACCACGTCTTACTACCCATTCGGGATGTACGCACTTACGCTAATGTGTAATGGTAGGGTGATTGTGAGATGAAATGGAGGACCTACAGTTTAACGTGGGATCCGAGCCACGGTTGGGGGCCTAACATTCCACACATTCACAAGTTGTGATTAATACACGTCTTGTCAGAGGTGAAGGAAGGGTTTGGCAATCAGATAAATCTGAGCCGGGACCGAGGATTGAAACCTGGACCTCCAGCACAGAAGTCTGACACCTTACCCCTAGACCACCAAGTCACCCCTTAAAAATGTTAACTACGTACTTATAATGGGCCAGGGAATCGCAACTTCATTTATTTTTAGGAACCATTAAAATATTTCATAAAATCTAGGGAAACTTCTACCTCGCTGACACGTATTAGAATCGACAGGGCTGGGCTACAAAATAAAGGTGTAAGCCATAGGGTGTGTTTATAATCATTAATTCATACCTTTTGGTTAAAATACTTCAATATTATTTACCGTCTATTTTTATTTACTCATTAATTTAGTCTTTCAGTACTTGAACTTCCGGGTATTCAAGATTCGAATCTCTGGTGAGCACATCGAGATGGTTTTTTTCACACCTGAGATATCACTGTGACTTTCCCATACTTTCTCCACATTGATGCCTAAACATCTATGTCACTATTTTTAATTCATCGCTTTAGGTTATGTTCCCGAGGATAAAAAAAATATAAATTAGTAAGAATATGTCTCCATTTCATTATTTGGTTAGAAGAGTGTTTGAATACAACGAAAGTTCTCTCTACTTTTTAACTCATTGGCAAGGTATCAAATGAATTCACCATGTCTAAGTAAATTTAATTTTAATCATTTTAATACAGTTAAAGGCGGGAGCTCATTTAAGTAGAACGCTTTATATCAACATTAATTATAGTGGAAAGGTTTTTATTTAATAGTTTTTATTGACTTCCTTGACTGAATATATTGTATTTATCAAATGCTTCAACAGATTATGGTCTAGTGGATAAAAGTGCAAATAAATACAAATTTCTTGAAAAGATTTATTATACTCGCTTTGGTGATCCAGTGCTCTAAACCAGTGGTTCCCAAATTCTGGGTCGCAATCTCAAAGAGGGTCGCAAGTATGTTCCGGAGGGTCGTAGGTCGATCTTGATTTTTTTTTAAACTTTATGAAATATTAAATCTTTAAACTTTTCACTAAACTGAAACATAAAGAAGAATTACTGGAATACTGACAATAGAAACAGTGTTGAAGCAAAGTTTTGAAACCCTCCTGTACTCGGAATTTTGTTCCCAAATCAAGGACTTTTTTTTTTTCTGATTTGTGAATATTAAAATGCTCTTTCCCCTCTTCTGATAATATAACCTACCCCTATGAACAATGATTTTTAATTCTTGCTACGATCAAGACTCTCAGATTGATTTGCGTTGTACTGTCCATCAACATAGAACTCAAACTCGAATAGATTAACTACAGAATTATTATTGAATGAATCACTGAAAAACTCTTTTTTCGTCAGAAATTATTTTACTTTAACATATTGTGTAATTTTCTTGTTGTAATATTAAGAAAGTTAATGAAATAGTCATTTTAGATGATAATATATATCGATTAAAAATAAACATTCTAAAGAATTCTCACCAGGAAGGAAACAGCCATATAGCAGCAATTTAAATAGTATTTTTTGGTCACTTACCTAACATTGTAACAAAGTCGAACTTTTATTAAAATTCTTGGTTACACTTTGTTTGAATACAAAGTCTGAACTAATGCGATTTTTTATAGTTTAATTAATTCAATTAAGTAAATTTAGTAAACATTTTTATGAAAATAGTGAGGAATATAGATTTGTTGCCAGCCCGGGAAAAAAATTATATTTAAAGTCGCGATTCAAAAAGTTTGGGAAACATTGGTATAAGGCATGAGTATAGCAATGGACTGGGCTGCCGATGACGTGGAGATCGGTGTTTGAATCAAAGACAGGTGTACTGAGAGTTTCTATTCCTAGAAGGTTTTAACACTCTTCCTACAGGCAAACAAATACGGGTACTCTTTCTCTTCATTCAAACTTTCATAATCCACAACATATTATCATAATATATTTAATATCCAGGCAAAGGGGTAGTGAGTTGAGGATTGAAGGCTAGAAACCATCTTGAAAGAGCTTTATTTTAAAGTGCACAAGACCCGCCTCGGTGGCGTAATTGGCTAACGCAATAGTCGTGTTGAGCTCGACTGCCGAGGACGGGAAGATTGAGGTTCGAATCTCAGTTGGGTGAACTGGGGGTGGCTTTTCCTAAATGGTTTTCTACTCTCCCTCCATGCAAATGCGGGTTTACTTCCTCTAAATTCAACCTTCCCAATTCCTAATCCATTAGTGTAATTAATACTTAAGCGTTTAACTGAACGGGTAGTAAGACGCGGTGCTAAATAATAATAATAATTTAAAGTGCACACATTTACGCATGTTCAATACTGTACTTTTTAGTATTATAATTACTGTGAACCTCTCACGGTCTGTAAAGCTTGCAAATACGACTTGAGGTCTCAAAGCTTCGTCCTATCTCTCCTTCCATTCTCCACTCATCCTACTCCCCACCCTTCCCCCTTCTCCCACACCAACACACCCTGCTAGAACCTTTTTGCCATGTTCCTTCACATGAGCTTGCAGTTGGAAACATTCAAATGTTGATTATTCCTTCTTTAACGGCATCGGCAACACATTGAGGAAGGAAAATGGGCCAGTATCAAAGAAAATGGCCGTCGTCAGTGAGTTAACAGACCATATAATTTAAAAAAAACTATTTTACACCGTCTTGGAAGTGCTTGAAAGTATCATGAAACGTGGTAGCTCTACTACAAATTAATTATATTAGCGAGTAGATGATTCACCGAATGACCATGCTAAGCAAAATAGGATGGGTTTTGTTAGTGGGTGTTAATAAATTGATAAAATATAATCACTCTTAGTTGGTGTAAGCTTACTTTAAATATAGCCTACATATTCTTTTGAAGACATGAAATAGTTTAATAAGTTCAAATTTAAGGAAGGAATATATTTTAAACACTTTATTTAGAAAACAATTTTCCAAAATTTTCGATCAAATATAGGTGTAAGCAACTTATACGCACATACACGCATACACGCATGCATACATGCATACACGCATACATATATACTTACATACATTACATTCATACACACGCACACACGCATACACACACATACACATACATACACATACATAAACACACATACATAAACACACATACATACACATACATACACACACATACACACATACATACATACACACATACATACAACACACACACATACATACACACATACATACATACACACATACATACATACATACATACATACATACATACATACATACATACACACATACATAATACATACATACATACACACATACATACATACATACATACATAACATACATACATACATACACACATACACACATACATACATACATACATACATACATACATATACATACATACATACATACATACATACATACATACATACATACATACATACATACATACATACACACATACATACACACATACATACATACATACATACATACATCATACTACATACATACATACAATATACAACATACACACACACATATATATACACATACATAGTCACGCCGTTTCTTTTCGGGGTGGGTAATAAAACGTGCGTATAGCTCAAAAAACAGTTCTGTACTTAACCCATCCTCTCTAACTTTATTCACACTACACTCTCCTTGCACATTCCCTTCGCTTCAACCACATCAATATACACCAAGTCAAATATGCTCCTTATTCTTAAAGCTCTTGAATGTCAATATTTTCCATAGATTCGTCTCTAGATTTTAGACATGTATTATTTATACTTTTAAAATAAGGTAGATTTAAATTAAAGATAAGTATATGCTCGAAATTGGTTCTGTAAATCTGATTACTAAATTTTTTTATACTCATAAACAAAATTATTCCACTTAATTATTTAATACATAATAAATGACTAATACATCATTATGTAAGCGATCTCTAATAAATCATAGCTAGATAAACGATACCTACTAACTAACCCCATTTTGAATAGATATCTACTAACTCACATATTACGGGATGGATCTTAACTAAATTATCCGTTATAGAATGTGTACCTTTGATAAATCACATAATATCGGGAATCTCTCTACTCAGTCATATACCACAATATTTATCAAATAACTTGTATATAAATGAAGATATCTTAAATAAATTAACTATTAAAGTATAAAGATATATGAAATTATTAATTTTGATATATATATATTTACATACATAATATTTTATTCATATATATTATCTATATATATATATGATCACATATATATCTACTAAGAATTAGGTATATATTAAGTCATCCGAATTCTATTCAACCATCTACAGAATAAGATTAAGGCCATAGACCGACAGAATCTCGTTTCGTGAGGATTCACTAAGATTGAAAGAGAGGAGGTTTTTTTTTTATACCAACCCATCGCCAGTAGACCTGCCAAAACAATTTTAATGACGAAACGTTTCAGGACCTGGAAGTAGAATAGACCAACTGGTGCGTTGCCATGGTAACTACCTCATAATCAATAACATTCTAGGTGTGTGGCCGCACTCTTCAAATTTTAGGGCGAAAAGTAATCACTTTAAATTAATCTGGAATAGTGAAATGTAGTTCTCTATCTACTCAAATAAAATGGAAAGTCGAAATTAAAACCAACTATATAGACCTCATTAACATAATTATATATTAAAATATTAAATAATCCAGCCAGAATTTATTAAGTTACCATCCGCCAAAGCACCTACACATTTGATTCAACGCGCGATTTATATTAATATTATTATGTTAAACACTATCCAAGGGCTTTATTCGTTTAATGTAAACTCCTAAAATATATCATTCCTATTTCGTCTGTGGATGAATGGTCTACGGCTCCCCAATTGCAATAGTTTTCCAATCTTCCTCCATAAAAATTATAGTACACTCATTTTATATCCAAACTTCCTCATCCCTAACACATTAGATCAATTAGTGTATATTCTATGGTTATAAACAACTCTAACGGGTAATAAGACGATGCAGCAAAAGATATATATTAATAAAACTTTCCTACATACCACTTTCAAAACAGGGGGAAAAAAACTCAATCTCATTGGGATTCGAACTATGTATTGTAAATGGAGTTGGCCTGTTTGAAGCTTAAGAACGTTCATCATCAGGCCCAACTCAGCTCCCGGCTCGCGCGAGTTATGGGAGTAAAGAAGAAAATAAAAGACCAAGATATTATGGAAATGTGTGCAGTGCATTCGTATTTGAATGATTACTCCAAATTTTCCGCGGTGACGATGGGGGACAAAACATCAAAGTTTATTGGTAATGGTAACAGTATGTCCCTTATTATGGCAGAATTAAGACTTGTGAACAATACTTATCTGTGAAGCAATTTTAAAATGTTCACAAACGGCCCTTTTAATGCAGTTTTATCTAAATATAATTTAATATTTCAACAATGTTTAGTAATAGGAACAACTCTATTAACTTTTTATTTCCATTAGTGTTTAATCAAAAATAATCAACGTGCAATAGTGTTCGTGTAAATCTAAAATTTCTAAATGACTATTCCACTGAGTTTATTGGCATGTGATGCACGCATTTAACCCTGTAATTCACTTGCCCACGGTAAGAGATCGAATGTTTTTGCTTGGGGCGTAGCCCCTGGTGAGTCCCTTGATAGCAAGAAAAAATATAGTAAGAAAAATTAAGAAGCAGTTTTGTTGATTAAAGAAAAAAGAATTATACGGAACTCCACACGGACTTTCTCGTTCTATTGTTTAAAAATTGAAATATTTACTCAAAACTTGTAATATATGTGAAACGAAATAATAGAAACTAGCAAACCCAAGCATAAATTGCACTATACTTGTGTAAAATATTTTTTTGAGTGCTGGTTTTAAATTTTACTATTTTATTTTTAAAGAATTAATGTCCTCATTTGTAAGTTTGGACCTATAAAAAAGATCAATATTGGGTCTACAAGGGTCAAAGCTTCGTATTAAAATTTCAACTTACGGTTAAAATTTTCGACATTTTATTAGGTGTTGCAAATATTCATGTCATCGCATTGCTATTCAATTCCTCATTTATAAATTTTGACCAATAAAAAATGTAAATATTGACTATTGAGTCTAAAATGGAGAAAGATTATTACTGAACAAATATTTCTCCTAAAAGGTTTAAGGAAAAATAGCATAAACGTTTTGAGAGGCTTATATTTAATTACTCTATGGCATTGGAGAATTATCGCGTTAAAACTTAATTAGTATATCTTTAAAACAAAAGCTCTCAAAATTGTATTAATATATATGCCAATATCTCAGAAACTGTTGGTTTAATAAAAATATATTTCATATAAAAGTTTTTTTTTATTCTTAATAGTACTACAATTTTGCAATGATAAGTTATTTAGTATCTCAAATAGTTGCGGAGATACGGAAATTTGAGCTTCTGTAAAGTATCCCAAAGTCCTTTTCATGGGAAAATGAAAAAAAAAAGTTTATTTATAATATTAATCAACGCCTAGATACGAATTTTAATCAAAATCGTTAAAGTCGATTTTGAGAAAATCTATTTTTTTCTCTTGTCACACTTTTTTTTTTTAAACTATTCTTAATTTTCGGTGACCTGTTGGTCTAGGGGTAAGGTGTCAGACTTCTGTGCTGAGGGTCCGGGGTTCAATCCTCGGTCCCGGCACAGACTTATCTGATTGCCAAACCCTTCCTTCACCTCTGACAAGATGTGTATTAATCACAACTTGTGAATGTGAGGAATGCCAGGCCTCCACCATGGTTCGGATTCCACGTTAAACTGTAGGTCCTCCATTTCATCTCACAATCACCCTACCATTGCACATTAGCGTAAGTGCGTATAACCCGAACGGGTAGTAAGACGCGGTGCTAATAATAATAATAATACTCTTAATTTTAAGTTTAAACAGACACACAGACCGACGGCATTGCAAATACCACTTTTTAGGGTCCGGGGGGCTCATGAAACGTCGACATCCATCAACATTTCAAGCTAGAATTTTTTACGGTCGCGATATTTTACCCTTAGTGTTTGAAAAGTTAAAAAATATATATATTTTTTTATATATATTTTTATTATTATATTTTTATATTTTTTTATATTTTTATATATATTTTTATTTATATATATTTTTATATATATATGCGTATAGCTTCAAAGTTATTGGTTTAATAAAAATATATTTCGAATAAAATATTTGTAATACAAATAGAATTTCCATATTTGTAATCATAAGTAATTTCATATCTCAAATAGTTTAGGATATATGATAAAAAAAATTATAATTTACGCATCAGACCGAAGCCCTTAAAGTCATTTTGCCGAAATAATGTGGGTAGCCATTTTGTTTGAAATGTTTAGAAATGTTTATAAATGAAATTTAACAAAAATCGTTGGGGCCGAACTTGAGAAAATCGACTTTTTCTCTTTTTGCCCTTCAGTAAACTACCCTTAATTTTATGGTTAGAAATCAAATTCCAAAAATTTCTCTGGATAACCCTATAAAAAATCTAGATACCAAGTTTTAGCCCGATCAGTAAAATAGTTTAAGCCCTAGTTGAAGGTACAGACAGACAGACAGACAGACGGAAATTCAGAAAAAAAAATTTCGGATTTGAGGGGATGGGGGTGGGTGGTCATGAAACGTCGAGATTCATCAAAATCTTGAGCTCGATTTTTTTGACGATGACAATACTTTCTCTACCTTTAAGATAACGAGAAAGTAATAAGTACGGTGTACCACAAATACTTTTTATCTCTTTAATCATAAAATTGAGACATTAACTAAAAACTAGTGAGATTGGTGAAATAAAATAATATATATTGTAGCAGAAACACTTCACCAAAGAGCGTAAATGAGACAATTTACAATATTACAGAAACAATGAGTAAAGAAATGGTAGAAATGTCTATCCACCAACGAATATATATATAAGTCAATTTCATATTTCAAAGTACTCCATAATTAAATATTATGACAAAAACGCACAATCTTCCTTTTTACTTTCTCTCTATCTTACAGGTAGAGAAAGTATTGTGATCGTCAAAAAAATCAAACTCGAGATTCTGATGAATTTTGACGTTTCATGACTTCCTGAATCCGAAAAAGTGGTTTTTGAATTTCCGTCTGTCTGTCTGTCTGTCTGTCTGTACCTCCAACTAGAGCCTAAACTATTTTACCGATTGAGCTGAAACTTAATATCTAGGGTTCTCATAGGGTTGCCCCGAGGGGTTTTTGGAATTGGATATCTACCCCTAAAATTAAGGGTAGTTTACTGAAGGGCAAAAAGAGAAAAAGTCGATTTTTTCAAAATCGGTTCTAACGATTTTGATTAAATTTCATTTATGAACATAAATAAATATTCCAAACAAAATGGCTACTCTCAATTTTTCGGCAAGATCGTTTTAAGGGCTCCGGTCTGATGCGTAAATTAACATTTTTTATAATAGCTCCGAAACTATTTGAGATATGAAATTACTTAGCATTACAAATATGTATATATATTTATAATACAAATATTTTATTCGAAACATATTTTTATAAAATCAATAACTTTCAATATATACGCAATTATATATATATTTTTAACTTTTTGGGCATTAAAGCTTAAGTATTGCGACCGTAAGAAAAACTAACCTGAAATGTTGATGGATGTCGACGTCTCATGACCCCCCGAACCCTTAAAAATAGTCTTTGCAATGCCGTCTGTCTGTGTGTCTATTAAAACTTAAAATTAAGGGTAGTTTACTGAAGGGCAAAAAGAGAAAAAGTCGATTTTCTCAAAATCGGCTCTAACGATTTTGATTAAATTTCATTTATGAACATAAATAAATATTCCAAACAAAATGGCTACTCTCAATATTTCGGCAAAATCGTTTTAAGGGCTCCGGTCTGATGCGTAAATTAACATTTTTTATAATAGCTCCGAAACTATTTGAGATATGAAATTACTTAGCATTACAAATATGTATATATATTTATAATACAAATATTTTATTCGAAACATATTTTTATAAAATCAATAACTTTCAATATATATGCAATTATATATATATTTTTAACTTTTTGGGCATTAAAGCTTAAGTATTGCGACCGTAAGAAAAACAAACCTGAAATGTTGGTGGATGTCGACGTCTCATGACCCCCCGAACCCTTAAAAATAGTCTTTGCAATGCCGTCTGTCTGTGTGTCTATTAAAACTTAAAATTAAGGGTAGTTTACTGAATGGCAAAAAGAGAAAAAGTCGATTTTCTCAAAATCGGCTCCAACGATTTTGATTAAATTTCATTTATAAACATTAATAAATATTCCAAACAAAATGGCTACCCTCAATATTTCGGCAAAATGGCTTTAAGGGCTCCGGTCTGATGCGTAAATTAACATTTTTTTAAATAGCTCCGAAACTGTTTGAGATATTAAATTACTTAGCATTACAAATATGTATATATATTTATAATACAGATATTTTATTCGAAACATATTTTTATAAAATCAATAACTTTCAATATATACGCAATTATATGATTTTTTTTAACTTTTTGGACATTAAAGTTTAAGTATTGCGACCGTAAAAAAAAAAACTAACCTGAAATGTTGATGGATGTCGACGTCTCATGACCTCCCGAACCCTAAAAAATAGTCTTTGCAATGCCGTCTGTCTGTGTGTCTATAAAAACTTAAAATTAAGGGTAGTTTACTGAAGGACGAAAAGAGAAAAATTTGGTTTTCTCAAAATCTGCTTAAACGATTTTGATTAAAATTCGTATCTAGGCGTTGATTAAGTTTATAAATAAACTGGCTATTTTCATTTTCCTATGAAAATGATTTTTAGGGTACATTACAGAAGCGTTAATTTCCGTATCTCCACAACTATTGGAGAAACTAAACAACTTATCATTGCAAAATTGTAGGACTATTAGAAATAAAAAACTTTTATTTGACATATATTTTTATAAAAACAGCAGTTTCTGAAATATTTGCAAATATATTAATACAATTTTGTGAGCTTTAGTTGTAAACATATACTACTTAAGTCTTAACGCAATAATACTCCAATGCCATAGAGTAATTAAATATAAGTAAGTATCTAAAAAAAGTATGTTATTTTTCCTTAAATCTCTTAGGAGAAATGTTTGCATAGCAATGATCTATCTCCATTTTAGACTCAATAGTCAATATTTACATTTTTCATTGGTCAATATGTATAAATGAATAATTAAATATCAATGCGATGACTTGAAGATCTGCAACACCTTTTAAAATGTTAAAATTTTAACCAGAAATCGAAATTTTAATACGAAGTGTTGACCCTTGTGGAAGACATTAAACTGTTTGAAATGCTCTTAGGTGGACAAAAATGCGCCTCTTTTCTCATTGATTCTATATCATTGTATATTATTTTATGCGTGTTCTTATGTGGAGTGGTGATGATACAATGTACATTATTCCGTTCCGAAATCTTACGAGTTTATAGAAAGAGATAAAAAGTCTGTGCGGTGTGCCGTACCATTTATTTCCAAAAATTATTTTTTATATGCTCCCTCTTAGTAAGGTTTACTAATAAAATCAATACATCATCTTGTTAATCACAATAATCACTCTTTAAATTTTAAATTATATTGTTCAAATATATATAACAAAATTCAAATTTTCAAAAATAAATTATTTGTAAGCTATCCAAAAATTATCTATTATTTTCAAAAATAAAAACTTATTACTATATATAATGAAATACAATTCATAGCCTCACATTTTGAATTCAATCTTCAAAGTCAGTTTTCAAAATATTCACATTTTCTATAATTTGTTGTAAGTAAAATACTGTTAAATGGATTTAATATGGATAAACAATCATTATTATTGATAAAATATGTAAAAGTTTCCTAATACCAATTATGAAACAAATCCATAAATTCACTGTTTGAAATTTTCAAATTAAAAAAATAATTAGTAAACAGCTAGGTATTCATATACAAATATTACCCCAAAACATGTATACAGTTTATATTTGTCATGTTCATGTCCAAAACTCCCCAGATGTATTTTTAAACAAAATCGTTATCTAATTTTCAAAATAAATCCAATTTTAAAATAATCCTCAGTTAAATACTCTTTATCGAATATTTACCCAAAATAACCTATAAAGGGTTATTTGTCATGTAAAACATTCCCAAGATATCAATTGGTAACCAAAACGTAAGGCCCATTTTAAAAATATATTCAGTGTTTGAAATATCAATCTTCAATAAACAATCTATAAATGATTGTTAACCCCAGAAACATATCTAATGTGTTAATTGTCATATCCAACACTCTTAAGATACCTATTTGTAACCAACTTGTTAAGGACAGTTTTTGAATATTTTAAGTTTTCGAGAAATCAGTCATCAGTAGACTACCCATAAATGAGTATTAACCCCAAAAATAAGCCGGAAAGTGTTGTTTATTATGTCAAACACTCCCAAGACCTTCATTTGGAACCAAATCGTTTAAATCATTTAAAAATATTATTTAATTTTTTTTAAATCCATCCACAGTAAAATACCCTTCAACAAATTTTTTTCCCAAAAAACCGATCAAATAATGATTTTTGTCATGTCAAGTAAATCCTTGATACGTATTTTAAACAAAATTGTTGGAGAAATTTTAGAAAAATTCTAAATTCAAAAAAATCAATCAGTAAACTACTCTTATCTGAAGGGTTAGGGTAAATAAAAATAATTTATTGTTATAGCTCTATTATATCTAAATAACAAGTTTGAACCAAATCCATCAAACTATTTTGAATTCGTGGTCAGAGACAAATAGAAATTGGGATGAAAAGAATTGCAAATCCACTTTTTTGGGTTCGTGTTAACATAAAACATTAACATTGGTCATAATCTTGAGATCAAATTTTTTCACAATCAAAACACTTTCTCTTGATATGAGAAATTATAAATATTATATAGGTATGCTTGTTACTCAGAAACTATGGGTTTTATAAAGAATATATTCCAAAC
Source organism: Timema podura (assembly GCA_033556935.1). NCBI lineage: Eukaryota > Metazoa > Arthropoda > Insecta > Phasmatodea > Timematidae > Timema > Timema podura. The sequence goes on from JAVRXN010000005.1 coordinate 26,066,163, forward strand.
AAATGAGTTTATATTTAACAGTCTTGCATTTCTAGAACTATAAGCTTTTTTTATCTCAAAGGGAAATAATAAAAATTTGAAGTTTCTGCTCATATACAGTATCATCAAATTCAATTTCACAGATAAATGAAAATTTCTATTTTGTTTGTAATGTTAAAGAGTGTCACGATAACAATTTTAATCAAACTCGTTTGAAAGGATTTTATTTACTATGTCTATTTTTTCTAATTTTATCTCTCTGTAAACTACCCTTAATTTTTGGGCTAGATGTCTAATTCTAAGAATTCTTGGTGGAGGCTTATGAAAGCTTTAGATTACAAGTTTTACTCAAATCGGTAAAACTGTTTCAACTCTAATAAGAAACAAAGAGATAAACAAACGTTATCGCAAAAACCACTTTTTGATACCAGGGGATCGTGTAACGTGAACATCCATCAAAATCTAGAATTAGAGTTTTTTTTACAAACCTAATATTTCTTTCTTTGCTTTGATGGGTCGAAACAAAGTAAAGAACGCATCACATTCCCCAAAGAGCGTAAATCAAATAATATACATTGTTATAAAACCGTTAAGAAAAGAGGAACATCTGTGTCCACCAAAGAGCATAACAATCAAAAATTTCATTTCCTAAGATTTGAATATTATATATATATATATATATATATATATATATTATATATATAATATTATGTATACTGTGTATGTGTGTGTGTATATATATATATATATATTAAATATTATTTTAAATATTTGATATAGAAATAATTAAAAAGAAAATTAATGTTAATATTTATTGGCACTTCATTTTTAACATAAAGTTATTTCTTATCTTAAATATTTACAGAGATGTAACCAAAATTGGAGATTTCTGCTAATTTACAGTAACCTCAAAGACATTTGCATGGAAAAATAAAATTGAAATTTTGTGTGTAATTTTAAACGGTGTCTAGATACAAAATTTAATTAAATATTTTAAAGCAGATTTTGAGAAAGTCTACACTTTACCTTTTGTCTCCCTCAGTAAGCTAACATTAACTAGATATCTAATTTCAAAAATCCCTAGATACAAAGTTTTAGCCCTATTGGTAAAGTGCCTCATAAGCACTCCAAGTTAGGACAGACAGACGGCATCGTAAAAAAAATTGACTTTTTCGGTTTCAGAGGGTCATTAGTCGTCGAAATTTGTAAACATCTCGAGTTCGATTTTTTGACGATCCCTATAGTTCTTTCTTCGAGAGGGCGAAAGAAAGTAAAAAGAATACTAACTAAACTTATTACATGAATGTTTCTTGTGAGATAATCCTCTTTACCCTCTACGTTCCACATTAGGGAAATCACCTCAACTTCGCCTGTCGATATCATGTAATGCTTCGATAGACACGATACCTAGTTGGTGTGGATATGCCATCTTCTTAGATGTTTCTCATGACAGGCTGTATACAGGATGAGGCAAATAAACATTTCAGCATACTGGATTTTGATAAGGTTGGTGAAGCTGCAAATTTAAATTAGCATAGATCAATATTACTACTTTCCTTATAAAAAAAAAGAGCTTGCTTCATGTTTTCAATACTATGCAAAAAACTAAAAATTTCTTAGCTACTTTCAAGTAACTAAGAAATTGAGCTCATCTACTCTTGTCACTTCTTTGGTTCGTTATATGTGTATGTGTGTGTATAAATACTTATATTTTTTTAAATATTATTTTAAATATGTGTTAGAATTATTTAAAAACACAATGTATTAATTAATATAAACACCAACTTATCTAGTCTAAATTAATCAGGTATGCTATTTCTATGCCTAAAACAATTCTTAATAAATTATTAGTTTGGGACATTGATGTATATCCATACATACACAAGCCATGAATGCTTACAAGAAAAATTAAAAAATACTTTTAACATTATATTAATAGTAGAAGAATTCAATTTAAGGTTAAGTTGAGAACTATGTCAATCTTAACCTTAAATTGAATTCTTCTATTATTAATATAATTCGTTCCTTATTAACCATTAAAATGTTTTTCAAAAATTTAAACATTATGTTTATTAACATCTTAATCCAAGGGGAAGCTATGAAGAGAGTAATTAGTTCAGAGGATGATCAACCGCTTTATCTTGAAGAAGAAATATGAAAGTCATTTGAAAATATCACATGTATAAAATTGTTCAACCTCCTCGTAGTCAGCAATCAAGTATATTACGAGATGTAGGCGGGAATGTGTATTATAAACACACAAATATTTTATTAACATTTAAATAGTCTGGTCTATTTATCATATAAATAGTTTCTTGAAGATTTGAATAATTATTTGAGGAATGTGCAACTGAGTCAAGTATTAGGATGGTGGAAAATGGATCACTTTACATATCAGAGGAAAATTATAAAATTTCCTTTGGCTTGCATCAAATTGCCTAAATTGCTGCTCTAATTTTATCCCTGAAAAAAACCGTGACGTCAGGGCCACAGCTATCTATCTATTCCTGGAATTGGACACAAACCATAAATTTTTTTTAAAAGTTAGTTCTCACCCGAATCCTACTACATTTTCCAAGTCCTAGGTAATATTTGAGAACCTATGGCACTAAACATTAGCTAAACTCTGATTTCGAAAGGAAGCCCACATTCGACTATCAACATTGAATGAAAGTCACTAAAATTTAGAATTATAGAAATGCTAGTGAGCCGTTGCAGCGATGGCTGCAGATTATTACACTAAAATGTATTTTAAACTTTGTTGGGAAAGGATCTATTTATTAGCCCTTACTCACTTTTTAGTTGTTTACTCGTCAAAGGCTATCAACTTTTCTTAGATATTTAGTTTTTTGTGTGTAATTTGAATAAAAACGTATATTTACACCCTTCACGCTCCAATGAGAACTTTAAAATGACCCTTCTCCCAGATCTCTATTTATTCGTTGCACCAAATCACTCAAGTAACAATTGAGCTGATATTATTTTTAAATAAAGACAAATATTTTATTTATCATTAATATACAGCTATACACAAATCCTGGTTTTCATGGTAATGTGAACAAAGAATGATTTTACAGATGAACTATTTAGAAGGTTAAAATGGCTAATTTTAAACATTATTCAAGATCATTTTATGGTTTTGGAATTTATAATACATACCGAAACAATTTTAAACATCATTTTATCATGCGCGAAAAATAACTTAGACAATATTTTCATGAACTTAACAACTTAACCTTTAAATTTTCGAATTATGATCAACATTTTTGATTTAAATGGGAATTAACGATAACACAATTCCAATAAAAAAAATGATTGCCCAGTTTATGCATCTCAGTTTAGATGTGTTATGACCAGCATTCAAAGAGAAATATTCATCCAAAGAGAAAATTGTGATGTGTTCGGACCAACAAATAAAGATTGAGTTATAATTTATTTTAGCCAAAGAGATATAATTTATTTAGAGATTTAAAGCCATGCAACAAATAAAGATTTCCAAGGTAACCAAACAAAGAATATAAAACTGAAAATTATCTGTGAAGATCGGGTTTTCATGGAAAACTACTATTTTTCCCGATATCCTGGAATCCTAACCGTTAGAATGAGTGGTCGTTTGTCAAAATCTGTTCAGTCATTTCCTCGTAGTTTCTATTACCGGAAATGGGCTTATCAAATAATACATAAGGATGGTTTAGTTTATTATTACTAGCACCGCGTCTTACTACCCATTCGGGTTATACGCAGTGGTTTAGTTTATTTATTAAAGTTCATCTGAAAAGTTAAAAAAAAAACCCTGCAAATAGCACTTCATTGTGGACTACTTTGAAAATTCTCTTAAAATTATTAACTAAACTAAGGATGTAAGTAATATCATTTTCCCACCATTGTGGCAAAATAAGCTCTCAATTTGCAAATAACGGTGCTTCATATGGAAATGAGGCTGCACAAACCAATGCCTAAACAAGTGCAACCTTTAAAGGGATGAAAAGGATCAATTTTGGTTTAATTTTTTTATCACGATATCAGCCAAATACCCAACTATGATAATTGAAATGTGCATTTTGTATCATACTTATGGTGCGTAAAAAATATTTCCTAGTAAAAATGAGCTTGTTATTTACTTATAGTTATTTTGAAACGCTCAACACGATTCAATGTTGATAAAAGTAAAGAGTTTCAAGCAGTTTCCTATAAATGTATGACAAGATTCTCTTATGAAAAAAAAAAAAACCTGCAGAAGTTTTGTGAACGTCTGATTCACCACAAAGAATAAAAGATAGAGATCTATTTAATAGCAAAATCCAAGCTAACAAAAAAGATTTACTATTGAGAAAATTAGCATGCCATAAAAAGTTATTTTGAAGTGCAATAAAATTCGCCCCTTAGAAAAATATTTCTAAAAATTATGTACTAATGTAAAGACTCACAAGTCAAATGTTGATTCTCTGGGAAGTACTTAATGATTTCCACAAATATTTCAACTTATAGTTTTGTACACTTCAAATAAGTCATAAGTTACTAGGCATAGTAAATATATATTTTGAGTAGCACAAATATATTCACTTATGAGAATTTAAACGTGCATCAAATGTCTTCTTCGAAATATATTATTTTAAGATTTTATGTTTAAAAAATATATATTCCATTAAAACTTTGTAGCACGCCACACAATTTGCGTCATTTAGGGAAATAGCGTGCTACCAATGGATACTTAAAAGCAAAAACTAGATTTTCGGTTGAGAAAAGTAATGCGCTAATAGCAGTTTGCTTGGAACTTCCTGCACAATTCCCCAATTAGAAAAATGGCTCTCTGCTATTGACTACTTTCAAACGCACAAAATATACACTACTAAAAAAAAATTAGCGCAACAAAAAGTTTCTTAGCAACGTGGTACACGAATATGCAATTTGAAAAGTAACGTGCAACCAACCAGTGAAGTTATTTATTCCCCGTACATAATTTATGGTTACAAATCCATTTTCATGTGTACTAAAAAATAGCTTACATACAGCTAGTAAATACTTTGGGGACTTAATCCCACTCTTTCTTTACCTTGTTTAAAAATAGCATATTAATATTTATAAAATAAATCTAAAAACTAGATAAAATTAACAACTTAAATTTTTAAATATTTAATTTAAAAAAAGAGGATAAACCTTGAAAATCAGAAAAGTAGAACAATAAGTAATGGCTTTTTTTTTTAATTGAAAGTAGCCAAGCAAGAGATAATATTGAATAACAAATCAGAGAATAAAATATTAGATTGATTTCTAAGTCATTGTTTAAACGGGTAGCTAAGAATCATGTACGGTTTGCACTTATGATTTTATTACTGTAAATCCTCCGAGCAATTCCTGGACATTCCTTTGCACATACATACATATATACATATATACATATATACATATATACATATATACATATATACATATATACATATATACATACATACATACATACATACATACATACATACATACATACATACATACATACATACATACATACATACATACATACATACATACATACATACATACATACATACATACATACATACATACATACATACATACATAAATAATCACTCCATTCCCTTAAAGGGTAGGCAAGAAACTGTGCATATAGATCAATAAACAGCTTCTAATAATCCATCCTCATTCCACTCTCCACTATTCCCATCCATGTCTACTCCCTTCCGCTTCAAAAACATCCGTACATTGAGTCATGCATGTTCTTTTATTATTAAGACTCGTATTACTTTATTTTTCTCACATTCGTCTACAACATTTAGCTACGTATTGAATTGCCTCAAACATTTCCTTTTGATCCACACACTCAAGTTTCATATATTTGCTTTGTCACTCAAGCCACACTCATCCTCTCAACATACCCAAACCCATGTAAGACGCTTATTTCACATTGACCTATTGGATTCCCTTCAGCACCCATTCAATTCTGACTCTGTCCATAAATATTTTTTCTCATACATTTATTAAATATCTACTCCCAAACGCATTCACCTGGCTCTTGTGTTCCTAAGTTGAATACACAATAGATGATTTGAGACTCACGCTTAAAGAATAAATATAGAATCAATTAGAAGCGTTGTACACATCACGGATCTTGTCATGTCATATGTGACCGATAAAACGTCATGTTTTCGCTTTTAACATTTAGTCTTTATCACGCATGGGTTTTTATGGGGTACACATTAGGTGAAGAATGTTACAATTTCAAGTAGAAAAAGTATTATAGCCGGGAAAATGTTCAACCTTGAGATGTTTTATATCTCTCTGAACTCATAAAAGTTAGTTTTACATTATTATATTCTGTGTTTCATTGGTCTGTCGGTACGTATGTCGTTATGTCTGTCTGTAACTGCAACTACAGTCTAAACGGTTTTATGGATTTCCGTCAAACTTAGACATTCAAATTGACGTTAGCTGTAAAATAAACGATCCTAAAAAGATGATTAATATTTAAAAATTAATATATTTTTTAGAGATTCCTTAACTAATTTGCTCAAAATGGATATATGGGGATTGTTTTAAATAAAATTAACAATACGAACTTTCTTTCATTATGAGAGATATAAATTTAAATGTGGTTTATTTATTTTCAAAAACTTCAAACAATTTGAATCAAAATTCATTTATCTAAGTAGCAATTTACATTAGGGGTGAGCAAACTTTGTGGGCGCTGATTGAATTATGAACTTATCAATGGTCCCGCAATCACCTATCGTCTGTCAACTATATTTTTGTCTACTTTCTATATTGCTAATATTGCTTCGTTTCAAAATTTTATCAACTACTTATGTCCCCCATTTTATAAATAAAATATAGTAAATATAATTTATCTTTTGATATATTTAACTATATTAATGTCTTATGAGACTACCAACTATGCACCGATCAAGGTAATTTTGGTTTCATTCAAAAAGTATTAGAGAATACTTGATATTCAAAGATCGACTTTTAATGATGATGTGGTTTTCTTACAAATTCACTTAGAATTGCTACGAGATCGACAGGTCGAACGCAATCGACCAATTGTTAACCCTAGTTTTACATTATTAACAGCACCGTAAACTTATTTTTCAGAGAACTATAATATGGAAGGTTTATTTATAAAAAATATTGATAGCTTTGTTCCAAACTATAATATATTTTGAGAAGTCATTTAAGATTGTATAATAACATTTATTTTTTAAATAATAAAAGCACTCTTATATGTAAACAAACATTTACGGAAAAAAACTATTTAGTGGATACATTTATTTTATAATGATCCCTAACACGCATTAAAATGATAATCGTAGTGAGAAAGAAGAATAAAATGATACATTCTCACTAAATTAATCATCACACCTCACAACTCATATGTTAAACACACATACAAATAAACATATCAATGTATTTTATATGTAAACGTTCTAATGCAAACAAAAACACACGAAAGAAAGTTATAAGTTATTGAAGAAGCACAATTTCAGGAATTCATCTGAAGAAGAATAAATATCAGAGAAGAAGACACTATGATAGTTGTTTTATCTATTATTATTATTATTATTATTATTATTTTTATTTTGCTTGATTTATGATCTTCTACCAGCTTGGATTCTTTTCAATTTGTCTTTTCCCTTTCCTTTTTTTCGTGCCTTTGTTTCTTTCTTTCTTTTCCTCCTGTCAGCAAATCTTGCCATTACCGTATTGTCTTCCTTTTCTCTGGAGTGTAAAAGTTTGGTCTTACCCACAAAATTTACTGGACTTATCTGTCTTTCCCAAAGCGCAACATTTTGTAAACCTCTATGATAATCTTTTCGAGGGGGGGGGGAGGGAGGAGGAATAAAAAGAAGGAACATAGATCTATCACAGAAGGTACCACGAGTGATTGGTGAGATAAATATATTGCTACTAATAAATAAAACTCTTGAGAGAAAAGTTCTTGTTCATGTTTTTCGACTCATTTTCTTCCTTCGATTGTAAAAGTTTTGAATTATGAATAATAGTGTTACATTTATAGATATAGATTATATTCTTACCATCCCTTACTTGGGTGTAAGAAATATTTCAAAGGTCAATAAACTGCTCTTTGCATCACACTACATGTTCGGGCTATTTACACTAATGTTGTAAGAAATAGGAAGAAAGAACATGGAGTAAATATACCAACCCTTGCATGTATAAAAAAATAAATCACTTGGGGAAAAAAACACCCTCACCCGACACTTGACCTTGATATGAAACCCGATTTTACCGTCATTTGCAATACAATCTATTGCGAGAAAGACGTCTTAGACCATCCGATTACTGAAATGGGTATCTTAAAAACAAAACTATTTCTCAAAATATAAGTGAATATTTTCAATCAGAAATATTACATGCTCTGAGTTCCTTAAAACATGAAAAAAATTGACCTAAAGTTAACCTTAAAATTATTTTGTCTGCTTTGATTTTCTATGCGTCCGGGCTATAGCCTATACATTTTAACTATGTTGATAGAGTAGAGACGAGAAAAGTAGAATTAAAATAATTATACTCACATTTAATCAGCGTGGGAGGGGAGTAGAAAACAATGTATCGAAAATTAAAATCAGCATACTCATCCGGAATCCGAACCTGGCCTTCCATACGCCCATCCATGCTGATTTGAAAATGATTAGTGTGATTGTTTTAGCCAGATCAATAACTACCTTGATTCTAGACAGAAGATCCATTGAGTTTTAATGATTAATAATGATTAAATGTTCTTTTCACAACGTGTTTGATAATATTTAGAGGTTTTTACGTATAAGACTGCGGTGGTCTTTAAAAAAAGACAGTCCTATAGCCACTTTTATAAGATAGCCTAATCTCATTTTAAATATGAGTTAGGAAACTACAAGATTTGAATGAAAAAAAGTAACATTAAAATAAAATTTCATGGTAGTCTGTGGTTATATCATTATTTTATTTTGTTTTAAAATAATTCCTCTAGGCATTTAATTAAATGTATCACATAACTTAAATATAGGGTTACATTAACACACACGTATTCATTTAAATTTAAAAAAGGTTAGTAAAAATTAAACAAAGAAATTATAAACACTTATTATACTCACCCCAACTTGGTGAGGTTGGAGGGGGTGGTTAGGGTGGCGTACAGGGGGTAATGTGACAGTCCCACAAAGTATGTTAGTGCTTTTGCTTCTTGATAATTAAGGCCTCCATTTTGAAAAGCATGTTTGCGGGTTCTATATGAGACATGAATTATTGTGTACCACATAATGAATACATTAATAAATAAAGTAGTATAAAGTGTTGCGAAAAGTGTGTGCAAAAGGGGTTGGTTGTTGAACGCCACTCCGCAAATATTGCGTAAATATGCCAATTCTAGGTTGTTATGAGCATGCCAGAGGATTTTAAAGTTTGTCTTAAGGCAACTTCCTGTCTTGGTGTTGCTTATAATGAGTGCTTCGAGCTTAGAAAGTATAATTTGGCATACACATATTATTGGTCCAAAATATATTATAATTCATTTTAATCAGACAAGCATAATAATAAAAATATTTAAATTAGTATAAATAACAGAATTAGTGAGTGCGTTTAATATAGGCTTAGATAGTCTTATCTGGTTTTTTAGTGATGGAGGGTCAGTGTTCAAATCCCAGCTGCGTGAACTCCAAAAATTATTTCCTAAAAAAGATTCCCATTCTCTCTGCGAAAAATTGCAAGTACATTTCCAATAAATTCTACCTTTCCTATCCCTAACCCAATAATGGAACAAAATGTGAGTAGTCCGGGCGGGTATTAAGATGTGAGGCAAAAAGAAAGTATAAATCTTAAAAATAATTAATAAGAAAACTTGTTCTTAATTTGGTTAAATCCTGCAACACGAGTAATGTTATATAGAGGTTAATATTGTTAAACTTCTCCTATTATTTAAAAAAAAATCAATTAACTTTCTGGCATTTTTACTTAAAAAGGGAGAAGCTTAAAACTAGAGTCTACAAATTTCTAACTTAACCAAAGTTTCTACCTATACCCTGTAATTTGAAAGTATTAACAGAGAAGTATACATGAATAATAAATTGGCCCAGAAATCCACCGAGTCGTTTCAATAGGGTCATTAAAATATCATTAACAAGTTTAACAGGAGGATAGTATAAATTAACAATAAGCGTTCTTTTAGTTCTTTCATTCTAGTCTTGGATTGAAATATTTGGTATCAAATTTAATAACAACTTAAAAAACTGTAAATAATAATAGGAGTCTACCCTCTGAAGGTGTGTCATGAAATGTTTCCAATCCGGCCGACGCAGTGGTTGGATAGTGTCATTCCCCCGCAACATTAGGGAGAAATCAAATTTACTAGGGAATTCTTGATAGTTTGGTAGCCTCCGGTTACTTTCCGCAAAGAATATATACGAGTGGGTGTCTACAAATTTTCCCGAAAATATATTTCAAATGACTTCCAGGAATATTATAAATGCCCCAATTGACATGGGAACGACGGCTTTACCTTCTTCTCCGAAAGAAGTTGTCCTTGGTGTTTTCATCAATAGGTAAAAATCCAATGACCTCAGCTGAGTTTGAACCAAGGAGCATTAGGGCTTCCACCATTTCTTAATATAGAGTTTCCCAGAAAGAATGCCCATTTTCTTGGCAGCTTAGATTTAATAAAAGGGTAATTTAATTTTACGTTTCATCAAACTACTAAGTGTGAAGCCATATAACCTATTTTTAAAACATAACGATTTAAGATTTATGGGTAAATACACCTTCTGTCACTTCACAACTCTTTTTTAAGAGTTAATATGACATGTTTTGATAAGCGTACTTAGTTCTACAGTTCACTTTTTCGTCCATTCAAAGACCTTTTATTTTAAGCTTTCAGTTAAATGTCCCGAGTTTACAAATATTCCTATATTTTTACTATATTTTGCAAAATTCCCCGTATTTTTCCAGACACAAAAATGCACTGTGTTCTCTCAATTCTGTATTATAAAGCAATTTATGAAAGCTAGATTCAGTTGTCACATGGTCTTACATGTATCTCTAGTGTTAATATGGATTTCTGGAGAAAAGGAGATTGAAATTCGAGTCTCAAAGAGTGTTTTTCCTAAATGGTTTTCTCCTCTCTCTTATAGCATGATAAAATCTCATACATTCACACACACACATACATACATACATACATACATACATACATAAACACATATATAAACACACATACACATACACACATACATACATACATACATACATACATACATACATAAACACATATATAAACACACATACACACATACATACACACACACATACACACATACATACACACACACACACATACATACATACATACATACATACATACATACATACATACATACATACATACATACATACATACATACATACATAATCATACATACATACATAAACACATATATAAACACACATACACATATATAAACACACCTACACATACATACATACATACGTACATACATACATATATACATACATACATATATACATACATACATACATACATACATAAAACACATATATAAACACACATACACATACACATACACATACATACATACATACATAAACACATATATAAACACACATACACATACACACATACATACATACATACATATATACATACATACATACATACATACATACATATATACATAAACACATATATAAACACACATACACATACACATACACATACACATACATACATACATACATACATACATACATACATACATACATACATACATACATACATATATACATACATACATAAACACATACATACATACAAACATACATACATAAACACATATATAAACACATAAATACATACACATACACACATACATATATACATACATAATCACGTCGTTTTCTTAAGGGGTAGGCAAGAAACGGTATATTGCTCAAAATAAACACCTACTCTGTACTAAATCTATCCTAACTTACTCCACACTTCCCTATCCTTGCATGTCATTAAAATTAATTTTATCATAATCTTTTGACAAAAACATTTATTTACAAATGAGCACTACAATTTTAAAAAATTAATGTGTTTGACTAAATATGGGGAATACTAAGCAATAAAAATAAACAACAAATTCAAATGCATATGACTAGAAACAAGGTATTTCGCAGATAAAGGTGGTCTCATATAATGTTAGGAAATTAATTTAAAACTTTGAGGCTAAAAATTTATTTAAAGATGATATTTGATATGAAAACATCAAATTCGTTTCTGTGTGGATGCGCAAGCTAACAAATAAGAAGGGAGAAAGATGAAAGATATATAAAGACAGAGAGAGAAAGTGAGATAAAGTAACTCAAAAAAACCTTTCACGCAAGATGCGGCGGAAGATTAAGAAAATGCAAATGAACCTCGTTCTGTAAGATGCGCTTCTTAAAAATAATAGTTTTTTTTATAAACACAGCAATAAAACAGAATAGGAAAAGTTTTATTTTTCATTGAAAGCAAAAGTTTTCATTTTCCTCCGATATCCTATCGGGCTGAGGAAATCTTAGGGTTCTCGTAGAGTTCTGTCTCAAATAAAGCTTGAACGTTTAGTGGATATTAGAGGAATTTTTTCAAGTTTTAAAATTTATGATTCTTTTGTTTTAAAAAAAAAAGTTTAGCTTGCGCTTCGTCTTACTATTCTTCTATTTACTATAATTTGATAGAAATAAATAAGATGAAGACCTACGTTAGATGACTATAAAATTAGTAGCCATTTCGGAATATACACCTCAGATCAAATGGAAGGGTTTAGGACTTCCCTATTACCATAAAACCAGATGAGATGAGGCTCTGTTCGTGCGTCCACCGATATGGCGTGACGGATGTGAGAATATTGGGAATAGTCGGAAACTTATTATCAACGCATTTTTGGGCCAGAATATTGGCCTTTTCTTGCCTTTCAAAGGTAGTTACCGTGGTGGGAGAGCTTCGTCTTTTTCAAAAGGGTTAATTGACTAAACACGTATATATTCTAAGAAAAATTCCACTTTTAGGTATAGATGTAAGCCTCTTTTCCCTGCTTTATGTGTATTTTCTTTTTCTCCTTAAATATAATAATTAAATACATATTGCCGTAAATTAACCTCTAGAAACATTGCTTACCCCTAACGCAGTGGCTTGTATGGATAAGTTTTCTCACTATGATATTTTAACAAATTTACTCAACAAGTTCTCCATAGACAAGAGATAAACACACATACTTTTACCATTGTACGTTGAATAGCCTAGACAAAGTAAATATTTACTTGGTCCGAGAGAGTATCTAGTTTTTATCTTTAATATGTTCTTTTCATAATATTTTGTTAGTTCACCGTGTATTTATCACCTTCACGGAGATATTGTCTCTCTTTTTTTTTTTTTAGCACCACGCCCTACTAGCCATTTGGGCTTTGTATACGTTTATGTACTAACTGCGCAAATTATTTTTGGGATTAGTAAGGTTCTATTTAGAGGAAGTGTACCCGTATTTGTTTGGAGGGAGAATGGAAAACCTTTTTCCCCAAAACCACCGTCAGTACACCCGGCCGAGATTTCAACTTCAATCTCCCCGTCGTCGGCAGTCTAGTCTAGTACTAGAGTAGCACGTTAGGCCACGCGGGCACAGAGGTGAGTCTCCTTAAATTGTTCTAGCTACTAAGGTTTTTTATTTTATTAAATTATTAACTTTTATTGGTTCGCTCTAAAATAGACTTATCAGCACACACGTCACAGCACATGACTAGATGTCAAGCTTATCTAACTGGTTTGCTAGTAATGAGGAGATTTTTATTCTATTCCTGGATAATTATATAAATTGTTTTCGATGCCTAGATGGTTTTCCAATTCCCCTCCATGCAAAGGAAGGCATATTTCCTCTAAACTATATCAGCCTCTTCTCTCTCTCCTTAGTGTAGGTAAATGCGTAGAGCTTGGACGAGTACTTTATACGTGGTTCAAAGATTAACCAAATTACAACCTCCTTCGATGGTCTAACGTTCTAACGTGCTACTCTCATGTCAGAATAAACTACCGTTGATGGGGAGATAGGAGATCGAATCTCGTTGGGTGTATTGAAGAGTTTTCCCAAAATGTTTTTCCACCCTCCTACGAAAATGTGGGTACACTTCTTATAAAAATAACCTTCCCAATCCCTTAAACCATTAGCGTTATTAGTAAATAAGCGTATACCCTAACAGGTAATAAGAAGCGGTGCTAAGAAAACTAAATTACAAAATCAATATGTATTTAAATCATAATAATTAATAGTAACTATACACTAAATTAGTATAGTTTACAACGTCGAAATGATAAGTTTTCTAAATAACCAACTATCCATCTAATACAAGTGTGGTTTTTAAGCGAACAGCTACTTTCACCGGCCTGTAACGAACATTGGAAAACAATTAGCGAGTGCTTAGTGAAATTGGGCAGGGAAGGGGGATAAATTAGCCCCGGGCGCTCAAACTAGTGGTTTGGAGAGAGGGTAGAGGGGAAAGCGGAAGTCCCTCTGGGAAGAACTATTACGAAGTCCGGGACATGACCTACAAACAATTACGACCACATTTGCACTTCAAATCAAATAGTTGGATGCTTTTGCTGCAGGTAGCACTTAAGTGGAACACTATCATCGACACTTAATTAAAGGTTTTGTCCTAAATAGTAGGTATACATTATGATTGGTCAAGAAATATCTTGCAGGAGATGCAACAGGGATGGAAGAATCTAGAATCGCGCTCAAGTTAATGACTGGCAAAGTTATTGGGAAGAAACCCGTGGGAAGATCTAGACGCAGATGGGAGAATAGCACTAGAAATGACCCTAAAGTGACTGGATAGAACTAGTTCAAGATAGGTAGAGGGAGTAATGGGAGGGACTGGATACAACTAGTTCAATATAGTAATAAGTGGCCTACTTTTGTATGTGCGGCAATGAAATTTTGAGAAGGTTAGACTATTTTTGGTATATTAAATGCAAATAACATTAATAAGTTCCCAGGTGAAGGGAAAAAAAAAATGAACTATTTTAATTCAAATCACTATTTATCATCACAAAATGGAGTATTTAAAATGGGTTGTGTTATGTTAGGTTAAATTACAAATAAACTCCAAAGGAACTTTTTTGACAGTATTAAAAGAATATAAAATTTGCATATATATATGCAAATTTTATATTCTTTTAATACTGTCATCCATATATATGTATGTATATATGGATTATATATATATATATATATATATATGGATGGGTGAAGTTAAATGCTATATAATATCAATGTCTATAGAATGTTATCAATGTAAACGAATTCGTTTTTTTTCTTCTAAAATCTCCTTCAGACATGAATTCTTATCTAGTTGATGTTTTTTTAGAGTTAAGTTATATTACACTATATTAATACAGTTTGACTGTCTAATTGAGTCACAGTTTGAGGTGAGATAAGTAGGAACATTGGATCTGCAAAAAAATAGTGTATTAATTGGAGATCTCCTGCTTGAGGAGAATATGTTTTAACATTTTTTTTGTCAAATATATCAAAAGTTATAGTAAAAGAAACATAAAGATCAAATGGAAGTTCTGACAAATAGAAAAAAGGGGGAAAGTTCAATTTTTTTTATTGTTAATAATTTTTGAATAAATATCATTCCTAAGCTTCTGGTAGCATTTGTTACTAAAGCTAACACAAACATGGGTTTTTGTTTTATAATAATGGTTCCTGTTGTGTTTAAAACAAATAAGTAAATTTCTTTAATCTTATTTCCCTATTTACGTATGCCTATTTTTGTATATGATGTACATTTAAAAACGGAAAGTTCCATTAGCCGGACTCTTCTGCTGCTTATTAAATGAATTAATTCGGCGAACTTTCACAGAAATGCCTCTAGATAAAATTGGTTTCAGATATAAAGTGCCCTCATAAATTCGTTTTCAAACCGTCATGCCATAATAAGCAGTAATATAGAATATCACATAAGTTTTACAAAATAACAATATATCTAATTTTGAATTAATCCCTTTTAAAAGAACCGTGACCTCCTTTTATTCTATGTTTATTTAATGTATTTTTCAATTAAGGTTGCTTGGACTCGGAAACAACGAGATTGTAAACACAATCAATCTCTACAGTAAGGTATTTAATCTTGTTTCAGATTAATCTAACCCACTTCAAATCGACCCGTGATTAATTCTTAATTTTTCAAAGTAAACGTGTTGTTATTCTTGCAAATAGCATGGTTAGTAATGGTATGTGTTAGGACCAAGACTGTCGTAAACATGGCCATTATTAATGGTCTACTTATCCGAAATCGTTTAGCAGTAGTATCATCATTAATCGCATCACGTTTTATCATTGAGAAATTACCTAAATATTTACACCCAACTATTCAGGTAGGAATACAAATATAAACTAGGTGTAAGACATTTTTAGTTATTTCTAAACATAATTTATTAAATGAGATTATTACTCTATAAAACAAAATGTTATGCAATATAGCTGGTAAATCTTGAGATATATGGAACCATTTGAAATATTTTGGTGGAAAGGAGAAAGTAAGAGAGCTATATAATTTGAAACGACACACACCAAGAATTCACATCAAGGTTCAAATTTTGGCTTTTCCTACATTTCTCCCAATATTACCATGCAAAGGAAACTTGAAAACAGAATTTTGTAATCTTGAATTCGGTAAGAAATCTTTTCATCTTATTTTATCTATGAATATTTTTTAACGAATTTTAGAGGTTGTTAGAAATCCATAACCCTTTTAATGAAACAAACTTACTTTTGGGGAGGGGGGAAAACCTATCAACCCCCTGCAACCAGATGGAAAATGGAGGAAAAGATCAAAACTAACTTGTAATAGATTATACAAAAGCTATGAGGAAGGGATGAAAAAAAAAAAGAGCATGAAAATATATTCCAAATTTTACATGGAGAATCCAATTTCAGCATAAGGGAGAAAAAAAAAAAGAATGAGCTTACGTTAGGAAACAAATCTTCATTTTGGTACATTTTGGTAGAGAGAAAGAGTGAAATTGTATAAAGAGGAAAAAAGTGAAGATAGCACGTTACGAAGAGAGGTTGAGGTGGAAGTAAAATCGATCGTAAAGCCACGAGAATCTAGGAAATAAGAGGAGATGAGAGAGAAAGAAAAAAAAGGATTAAATACTAGAAACGAAGATAGAGTTAGAAGGCTAAGGCACGGCACTTTATTTTGGGAACCACAGGGGACACGACTGCTGTACTGAAATGAGAAATATAATGTTACTGGAACAGAGAAATTAATTTTCACTTCAGCCCTGTTCACCCCCTCCGGTGGTTCTGCATGGCACTGGTCGTCGAATGCTAGACGCGGGAACTGAGAGTTGGGATTTATGTAAAGCTATGTTTACAAATAATTATATAAATTGCTGTTATAAAAACTTAGTATTGGGATCATTATATTTTTAAACCCCTTAATCCAAAGAAATAAATAGTTTTTGTATTTGTATGTGTATAACGTATACATAGTTAAAATAAATTAACTATTACGAGTGTGTGGAGCTTTAAAATGTCGAAGATGGAGGTAAATTAATTATCCCTTGATATGGGCTCAATAATCATAATAACTCCTTCGCATCTTCAAAAAATGTATAAAGAAGGAGAACACTTCTTTAATTGAACAAAAGATTAAAAATTAAATGACCAAATATAGCATATTTTAACACACACTCATGTTTATAGCATCTACAACCTGCTTCAGTGTTCACATGGTCTAAGACTAGTGTTTAGTCTTTATTTCTTTATATTTTATTAATTTTATATAAATTTCATTATTGTTTATTTAATTAAATATTTCTTATATTAATTCATTCTTAATTCATATAATTATCACATTTTTCTGTTTACCACCCTTTTTCAGTAATTTATTTTTGTAAGGGTGGTACATTTTGTCACTCGTCCTTTTACGTGCGTTTTTTCTCTAGTCCGCAAAGGGTTCCTCTAACAGGTAGACGTGTGTCACCGCGCGGCTCACAATTAATAACTTATTTTAGTGATCATAATAACCCATCTTTCTCGGAGTGTGTGCGTGAAGTGAATATCAAATAGACGTATGATTCTTCCAGATCATCATCGCAACCCCAGGTAGGCCTACTTGGGTCACAAACAACGAATCGTCAGCAGCAGGTAGGATCCAATTACATCTACTCATGCACACACCAAAATAAATAACTATCTCTCTCAATCAAATATAAATCAACTAGATTGCCAAAGACAGGGAGATCGTGGTTCGAATCCCGGTCAGGTGTACTGAGAGTATTATTTTCCTAAATGGTTTTCCAATCTCCTATGCAATTGCGGGTACACTTCCTTTAAATTTAACCCTCCACATCTAAAACTTACTGGCGTGATTACTACATTATGCTTATAGTCTAAACAGGTAGTAGGGCGCAGTGCTGGGTAAAAAAACTATAGCTATGGATCTATATTTTAACACAAACAAGTGATTAAATGAAATATAAAACGTAAGCATATAGAGATCCTTATTTTCGTTGGAAGAACAATAGAGAAAACTCCAAAAAAAAATCTTTGCGGCAAACATTAATACAATTTTACTTTATTATTTGTGTTATTCTATAAGTATTGATAAAACTATCAAAAGTGACGGCTGCAGATAACATAATTGATGTATGAATAGGCCTATATTAAAATTGTTTTAGTAACTAACTTTTACTGTTCTTTCTATCAAAATTATACTATACATTCAGATAATATTTAGGGTTGTGTTTTTTTACTCTCTACCAGGATTGTTTGTGTGACACAAGGTTTAATCATACAGGTAGGGACTAGGGAGGTAGCTTAGAGCAGATGTAACCACATTACCGTGGTGAGTAAATAACATCCCCTTAGACTCGCTAGGTGGCGAAATTGAACCTGACCCTATCACAAAAAAAAAAAAAAATGATTCTGACACCTTATGCAAAATGACCACCGTTAATGGTAAAAATTGAAGTTAGCCTTATTATAATAATGTATGCAGACTGATCATAGACAATTATGTCTACAAAAGTTTTAAATAGAGTCCTAGAATTCAAAGATCCGGACCCTAAGGGGACGGCCAGACTGGGCGAGAGAGCGACTAAAATATAAGATAGAACACATTGGTTGTAATGAGAGGTGGTCAGACTGGAGCGAGCGACTGAGCACGCGCGCTTGAAATAGAACTGGTTCTATTTTTCAAGCGCGCAAGCTCGACCCGGTACAGTATAGTTTACAGGCGCTTGGCAATATTATTCGTATGTTGGTTCATTGAGTGCTGGGAAAACTTCTCATTTTGACATTTTTATTACTATCGATAGGTTTATCACACTTGCTACTAACGGCCTAATTTAATTAGTAAGATCATAAACCATACACATATATATGTAAAACTGATTATTATCAAAGTAGGCCTTTACAAATAAAATCACCATTAGCTTGGAGAGAGTATGAGAAAACCACAACAATAAATCACTTGTTTAAAGAAAACTCAGTCCACTTAGCCAAGATTCGGAGCCTCCTCGTCAACAACTATCGAGAGCTATCTGCTAATCACGAGCTCGCTCTCCAGTCTGGCCACCCAGTCGCTTGCGCGCTCGCTCGCTCTCACGCTTGTCAGTCTGGTCGAACCCTAATAGATTTCTCAATTAGGCTAAACATTTCTTTTATTTGTGAGTTATAATTTTACCGTAATAACGCTTGGGTTGATATTTTAAAATTTTTAACTTTTAAATGTCATCAAGTTTTGATGAAGAAATTTAAAATCAGCCCAACAAATCCTTTAGCAGTACGATTTCAGACCATAGACCTTACGAATTTAGGCCCATAAACCAACCAAAACCTTTTATCTCAATTTCAAACATAATTAGGATCGTGTTAGGCCTTATATTAGTTTAGGATTATTTAGGCTATTATCATGTTGTTCCAGAGTTGGGTTTGGTTCGGCTGAGGTTTGCTCATACTATCCATCCCTTGCTGTATTTCGTTCATTTTGAGAAGTAATTTACATTTTTAATGTAACGCTACAATAGCCAGTGTCAAGCTAGCACACCAACAAGGGTCAATTCTTCAACAATGTGCATAACCCAACCACTCCGGGGCTGAGTTCATAAGTAGTTTTTGTCTAGTATTACCAAGAATAAAAGTGTGAAACTTTAAATTTTTATCTATAACTCACCAGTTTTATGAAGATAAAATATAGTCGAAATTTATATACGGTAGTCTCGATAATCCGACCTTCGGTTATCCGACATTCCGCTTAATACGACATATCCTCATGGCGTGCAAATTTAGGTAGTTGTGCACTGTGCAGTAGACGCATGCGTATTATTTTCCCAATACCATACTTACTTAGTGAGTGAGCTAGAGCGCGCGCACCCCTTAGGTTGGATTATTGAAGACTACTGTATATTTATTAATTTTTGTTGAAATAAATTTTCTAAGTTGTATCAACTAAATAAATAATTTGTATGACACAATCACACAAACATTCTAATATTGTGTATTATGGCTTCGAAAAAATTATCAAAACTAGTTTTTGTGTAAGCTACACTTAAGTAATTGTTTTATAGTAAAAGCAAACACATTATTATTATTTACAATTTATCATTATTTATTCAAATAAGTACTTTGTATTATTATTTATTATTATTTACTACAAAAATTAATTATTTGTTAGCTACCCTAAAATTATTTGTTATTTATAAAATAAAAACATAATTATTCATCATAAAAATCTATTCCCAGATTCCAATTTAAATTCAATTTTCAAAGTCACCCACCCCGGTGGCGTAGTTAGCTAACGTGCTAGCTATGTGAGCTAGATTGCCGAAGACGTGGAGATCGAGGTTAAATCTCGGTTGGATGAACTGGGGGTGATTTTCCTATATGGTTTTCCACTCGCCCTCCACGCAAATACGGGTTCACTTCCTCTAAATTTAGCCTTCCCTTCCTAACCCATTAGTGTAATCAGTACTTAAGCGTATAAACGAATGGGCAGTAGGACAAGGTGCTAAATAAAAAAATTCAAAGTCAATTTCCAAGAAATTCATATTTTCTCTATACTCTCGTAAGTTAACCTTAAATTAATTTCTTTTGGATATATAAATATACATTATTATTTATAATGTAAACTAGGTCATTCTATACCAATTTTTAACACAATAGCTTAATCAATTATTTTTAAATATTCAATTTTAAAAAAGTCGTCAGTTAATTACCCAAAACAGAATTTCACCCCAAAAATAAGTATACAGCTTAATTTGCCACGTTTATGTAAAACACTCTCCTGATATACAATTTTAAGCAAAATCGTTAGAGCCATTTTTTAAATTTGTTGGTCATTTAAAAAATTACTCATCAGTGGATTACCCCTTTTATAGTTTCTAACCCGAAACCAGGTAAAAAATGTTATTTGCCATGTAAAACACTCCTAAGATACCCATTTGGAACCAAATCGTTATATCCATTTGTAATAAATTTTAAGTTTTTGAAAAATTGTTCTTAAATCAAGTACCCATAAATGTATTTCCCCCACCCCCCAAATAATTGGACATTGCCATTTGTTGTTCCACAAAATTCCCAGATATGCATTTTAAACATAATCGTTAGAGCCATTTTAGAAAAAACGGAAGACCAAAAAATTACTCATCAGTAAATGACCCTTAATTGAAGGACTAGTATTGTGGTAAAGCCCTATTACATCTAAATATCAAGTTTGAACAAAATCCATCAAACCATTTTGGATCCATAGCCAGGACAGACAGACCGATATAAAAAATTTTAAAAAGTGAGTACACATTTAGATCATTAGCTGACTCGCAAGCTCAAAGATAAATATTTCCCCTCTAAATAACTGAGAAACGCTATAAAATGAATAAGGAACTTGGAGTTTGCGTCAACAGTTTTAACTTAAAATGTACGTTTAGGACAACTTTGCTACGCCTGAGCTAAATAAATAGTTGTATACAGGATGTACATAAATTTACCTAAGTAAACAAATTTCTTTATCTTCCCATTCCACTGGATTCTGCTGGTAATTTTGACTTGTTGCAAGTTGGTGCAGTTTTTTCTCCGTAATGTTAAATTCAAGTGAATTAATTATAAAAGTTTGGAAAATTTCCCTGCATTCCTTCCTTTCCTCTAGAAGTATTTTCCGTACGAGTGAAGAATAACGGGGTGACAAGTTTAAAAGCTTGAAATAATACTACGCCATCAAATACGAACATCATAATAATATCAGAAATAGAGCACAAGACTTTATTAGCCCATATTTGTTGATCAGCTAATGGAGTAATATTTTTATACGTGTCATGGTGATTATTTTAAGACAAATGGATGGGTAGCTGAATTTTAGAAATTGTATGGTTAATAAGTCTGGGATATCACAATCAAAATTGCAATACAGGGGAAAGGAATTAAATTTTTGCCCGAATGATATTGGAATCAATTAAAATACCAATTTCAACGGTCTTATAAAAATGAAGTATAAAAAATGTTAAGAGTTAAAACTACCAGGCCAATGACGGGAAGATCGGGGCTCGAACTCAGGTCAGGTGTACTGAAGTGATGGTATCTTTACCTTAATTGATTCCGATTCTATCTCTAAGCTAATGTAGGTACATTTAAACTCGATTCTACAATACTCATCAAAATTTCACTACCGTAATATGTGTACACGAAACGGGCACTGAGAGGGGGGCGATAAAAATATATATTAATAATATTATTATGTGGACTATATGAATCTAAAATTACATAGCACAACGATGTTGTAATCAAAAACCATGTAACCATTATTAAGTATGTAGTGAATTAGTACTAAATAATTGACCCGATTTTTTTAAAAGTTCCGTGCCATCAATGTTTTACTGTTCGTATGAGACCAATTCTCGATTATTATTTAAGTTAATAAACCGTATACTGTAAATGATGGTGAAAATTAACTTTGTTCGTGGTTGGAGTTGAATCTGTAACACACATTTCAATTAAATATAATTATTTAAAACATGAAAGCCTGGCACTATATTCACACACGGGACCTTTGGCTAAGAACATCAACGATCTATCACTGATACCTCCATGAATGCTCCCGTGCTCAGGATCATTATGCATTGGTGGTCTTATGACCCACTCAGTGATGGACGTGTGAATTAATCAACTCCTGGAGCTATTGTTGAATAACAGCCACTGGTGATTACGGTTCGGCCTAATACTTCCGCTCATACAAGATTTAATCGTAAAAAGTTGGCTATTCTACATGAAGGTGGAAATTATTTAAATACAATTTTAGTAAATAATTTTTTTTAAGGCTTTCTTCTTCAAATTCACCAGAAAAAAAATAATCCTTAACCTCCTCGTTAGTGTAAATTTGGAATATTGAGAGCCGGATACCTTAGCTCATTAAATCACCAGTTTTGGATGTTGAAATAATCCAACACTTAAATTGATATGAACCTGAAAACTAAACTTTAAGATGTATTCAAATTAGGTAGCGAGTAATTTACCATATCAAAGTAGTTAGCCAAACGCACTACCAACTGAGCTAACTAATTAAGCCACCGTTTGTAAGCACAGCCTAGAATATATTATTATCGATGAAATTAGTGGTTTGCCATTAATGAATGAAAACTTTTGACCCTAAAACTAGATACTGTGTCTGTTTTAAAACAAGTCACCTCTTAATTCATGCTCTTATATAGTCATTGGGCTCAGTAAGCCAAAAAAAAAAAAAATCTCTAGGAGAGAATATATATACTATATTTTGATAAATAGTTATATTTTTGACAGGTTACGATCGGCTATTAACTCATAATATAAAATATGAAACAAAAATCTTTAAGTCCATTATATTTTTTGTTTAATGTAAGCCATTAAACTTTCGACATGATTAAAAACAATATCCATCATAAGAAATCATACATAAATCACTCAAATATAACTATTCCTTTTAAAAAAAAAATACTACGAAAATTGTCTTTACTTTGAATCTAAACTCAATGCTTTGTCAAAATTTCATTCTGAATGCTAAAATATCTCAATTTCTATTAATAAACCTCTAGGTAAATGATAATATCAGATGTGAAAAAGAAGTTACGTTTGATGTCAATTATGTACAACTTTTTCTTTTTTTAATTTATATTCAAATGGGGGCACAAAAGGGCTATAAATTATTGGTATGAATGTGGTTCGTAGAGGTAAATCAAAACGTGCGATAAATCAACTCCCTGATTGTTCATCCGAAATCTCATTGGGTAGGGGCTACTTTCATTTAATTCCTCCCACTTCCCCTATTTTAAAAAACAAGTTGAATCTCACACACAGATTTTTAGAAAGCATGTGTTTCTACCATAGAATTGTTTATTTAACAGGGTATTCATTTTGACTGGATGGATCCAAAAAAAATTCATAGCAAATTTGGGAAAAATAAAGGTTTTACTTTAATAAACTGAGATTTTATTGGCATTAATAAGTGAAGGTAATGTATGTCTAGCACCGGAATCGATGGACACATGGGCTAAAGTGTTAACATCGCCTTTATTTAGTTCAGTCATGCCATAGAGCATGGAGATCTAATCTCGTTCAAGCACCTGTATCTTTTTGATCTTCAGCCCATTAATTAAGGTATTCAGATATCCCGAGAAAGTAATAGATTGTTTTTTTGTGAACTGAATATTACTTACTACCTGTTTGTACTATCAGCGATTAAACTATATAGTTTGTAATTTCTTAACAATTAAGGCAAGCTAAATTTGTAGTCTGTAAATAAATATATTACCTAAGAAAAACAGCATCAAATTTCATTTGGCATTATTTTGGCATAGACTGAAAAAACACAAATAAACTATCCCTGAGGTACAATCTAAGATTTACATAAGCAAATTTTAGTCAGTATGAATAAAATCAAATTAATTAGATTTTTTAGTTCATATACTTTGGATCGGGCTAAGTTCCAACACAAGACCTGATTTAATACATGTGTCTTAACGTAATACATATTTGTCCGCAAATAAATAAATAGGTTTTTTGTGCTTAATTATTTTTGTAGATTTTTTAAAAATTCGTTCACCATCACAAAATAACAAAACTTCCAGGTACATTTAGAAAGAATTTTATGATAACATATTTTGACTTTTAGATTAAGAATAGAGTAGATTTTGAACAAATGACATTTTTAGCATACATCAATGCACACCTAATTTAAATTACATTTTTGGAATAATTTTAAAAAGTGTTTGGGAATGTATCTGTGTAATACATTCTCAATGTTGTTTGACACCACATCTTTGTACTTTTTCGGGCAAGTAAAATTTAAATTTACGCTATTGGGGCAAGTAAAAGTAGGATATGATTCATAATAAATGGACCAGTTTTTACGCAAATCCGGAAACCATTGGAAAAACACACCACTCTAAATATAACTGGCTGGGATTTCATTATTGACATCTTTCACCAGCAAACTAAAAGAGACTGGCATGACGTATTGTCTACATGCTGACTAATGTGGTTTATATTACATTTAATAAGAAGGGTAATTATTATTTTTTTAAATCACCACGTCTTACTACCTGTTCAGGTTGTATACATAATATGTATGATAATCACTCTAATTGGGTGGGGATTAGAAAGCAATCATTTTAGAAGTCATCTACATGCATCTATGTGGAAAGTGGGACGTCACTTCAGGAAAAACCACCCTAAGTAGACCCGACCGGGATTGAGATTTAAATCCCCAATCTACCCGTCATCAGAAGGCCATTCCAACACGAGAGTTATGCCTTAAGACCATTCAGTCACCTAAGTGAGTAAGAGTTATTTCCAAATTAATGCGCGTGCCTTTATTTGATCTAAATCCTACAGTTAGATCCCATTTTGTAACAAAATGTCCAGTGTTAAAAAAATTAAGGGTTGTAATAAATCAATTCATTTTTTTTTACGGCAACTAGTTGATAACACAAGTTAACCCCTTTGATTGGAATAGACACTTCATTTGAAGTGAGATCAGCAATACAAACATTTGAACAGCATCGGTAAGAATGATGACAGAATAGCTTCACGCGAAAAAAAAAAATTAAAGAAGAGTGGGCGAAAGTAAAGAAGAAAAAAAGGATTCCTGTACAGAAAAAATACCGACCTATAAGAAATGTAAAGAATAGGGTGAGTTATCTGGGGTTAAAAGAGTAGTTTTGGTGCTTTGAGCGCCTGCGATGTTTACTTGGTCTCTTACTTAAGTCCGATCGTCACAGTTAGCAGGCGTAGTGATTGATCTAAAGTTTCGAGATTCATCTCCTGGAAACTTCAATCACTAAGAAACTAAAGCTTGGGGTAGAAACAGCACAAGTGGGCAATTTCTCTAAGATAGGCTGACCATTCCCTACTCACGCCAATCAGGGATGGGGAAAAAAAATAAAGAGAAGCACAATTTGAGGATGTTTTATTTTCAGTGGCTTAATTTACTATCATGAATCAAGAATCACAATAGGTATTTTTATTTTTTATGTGAAATAACGTTTCAAATAGCATTTATATAATTTAAAAATATTTTTAGATTTAAATATAATAATTTATTTTTTTAAATTATTTTTAAATACAGTGAAGATTTAAAGTTTCTAACATTCGTCATTCAACTCCATCTCCTTTTTAAATTTCAACAGAAATTAACTATTGCATTTTGTGATAAACATTGACCACGTATTCTATTCCACGCAGCAATTTTATTTTTAAGCTTGCGTCTTGAAAACGGGATGGTTTTTAAAATCCGTGACGTTTTCCGGGATATTTATTGATATGATGTATCAAAACAGGGACTCTCCAGGAAATACGAGACGAATGGTCACCCTACTGTAAAACAAACCGACCTTAATACGATGGTATATACTTCTTTACTTTCCTATTCATGGAAAGTAATATAATCATGCACTCTTTCTGCCTATATTTATGATTAATTATGGAGTCTAATTTACCACCGAGCTCAAAATAATTGATTGAACTATTTGGTCTACATCTACATTAAGTCTAAAAGAAGAAACTGTGTAGTGAATGTCGTTAAAGCTTGATATTTAGGTATTATATAATCATACCTCAATACAAAAAAGGTAACTTTCCATTTTAGCTTTAGCATTAGAGTGTAATTTAATCATATTTTATAACTTATGATATATAGTAGTCAATACTTTTTTGGAGGAAATATCATTTAAATAGTTTACTAAAAACCAATTAATGATTGTATTTTTTTTGCAAGCCATAATAAGGACATTATGAAAAAGTTTTTTTACGACAGTATTGTATCACTTATATTAAATATATATGAATGTTTCACCTTCTTGGAGGTTTATCATCCCTTGACTATACATTGTCTGTTCATACAACCATGAAACATATTAAATTCCTATAATATTTAAACAAGAAATTTGCATATTTAAAATTAAATATTAAAAGACCTAATATAGAGTGTATATATGTACAGTAAAGCTTTAGTATGATTCTGGTAAGAAGAAAAGTAACGTATAGTTACAAAAGTTATCAAAAATACTTTCATTTATACACACTTCAATTCATATAGTACGCTGTTGTCGCCTTTAATAATTAATAGTATAAACTAAAATAAATGATATGAATGCCGACCATAAAATAAACAAAATTTAGAATTTTCTAAGCTGTACCCGTATACGCGTTAATAAATGACAAGGAAACGTCTTTTGTTAAATTCAAATGTGGAAAATCCATCCCCATTTTCGCTTGTCTGTCTACCTAGTACGATCTAAATATGATTATTTAAACTAAAAAAGTAAATATAAATAACAAAAATGGGCTGCTTATTAGACGTGTTTTTTACTAGTCGGAAAAAAGTTCAACATTACACATGCAACATTAAATGTCACAGGTGAAACCTACTTGACAACAAAAAAAAAAACATGTTAATAATACTCCTCGAAAAACTGTGTACACATGGATTAAGGACGGAATGTTATTCTGGAATAGAGATCAAAGTAAAATTTTAAAATAAAAATAAAACTTGACAAAAGTATATAGTTAATAATAGTTTCTTTTTCAAGTAATAATTAATTATATTGTCACGTTTTTATGTATAAATAACGTACTTCATTAAATTAAAAAATATTTATTTATAAAATCCATTTCTTTTTATTTATTGACTCAATTTTTATGAGGTTAAGGTTAATACTTTTAATTGCATCAGCTCACCCGCTTTAGTGGCCGCGTAGTCAAACCGCTAACGCGCTAATCTCCTGTTGACTAAACTGCCGAAGACGGGGAGAGTGGTGTTTGATCCCGGCCAGGTGCACTGAGTATGAATTTGCCTAAATGGTTGCCACCCCTCCCTCCACAAAAATGCGGGTACACTTGATCTAATTTAAGCCTTCCTAATCTCTACCCAGTAGTGTAATTAGTAGATTGGCGTATTACCTGAACAGGTAGTAAGATGCAATGCTTAAAAAGAAGCAGACAACTTTACGGCAATATTTGATATTCATGAGAACATCATAAATCAATTCTTTTTTACTCTCTTTTATTTTATAAATAGAATGATTGTTCTAAAAAAAAGATTTTCATTAGTATTTTTGATCAGTAGTATATATTTAACAAAACATTCTGACTAACGTATAGCTTGCGTTTATTAAATATTTGATTAATTTCCCTACACCATTGGTTCCTAGCCTAGGAGAGGGGGGAACTTGAGCATTTCCAAGGGGGGCGTTGTACAGTTAGTAAATAAACTTAAAAATCATCTAAGAATTTAAAAAAATATATTTTTTATTCCAAACCCTTTTACAAAGTAAGATAATTTTGCTTGAAGTGATGGGAATAATGCCTACCAAATTAGTTGATCATTCAAAAGTATGACACTCGAATAAGCATGAACAAGCTAATTTTCAAGCTCGTAGGACTTATATTGCCACCCCAATATCCTCTCTACCCTCCCCATAAGCTACCATTGTAGCCACATGCACACCACCAAAATTTCAACTCTAACTCTTATAAAAACAAACAGTGCTGCCAACCTCGAAGTGCTAAATGATTTGCTGTACTCCTCTGTCAACTATAACACAATACCCAATATTCAAGAAATGATGAAAGGAAAACAGTGCCAGAGCCATCACACGAATCTTCAGTTATATTTTTGGCTACCATTATGCTGCCGTGTTATATTGATTTTTGTATAAAATAAACAATTGAAAAAACCAATACATTTTAGAGATTCTTTTTATAAAAGTAAAAAAAAAAAATGGAGTGATGGGAGGGGGGAATTTGAAAAGTGGGGAGGAGAATTTTAAAAGCGGTAGGGACGGAAATTTCATTATCTACCAATGTTGGAATCTCCTGCACTATACAATGATATTTATTAATTAACACATAGTCATAGTTGTAATATTTGAATACTAAAACACTCGTGATCGTGGCTAAATGGCTGGAGTTGTCAACTTCAATATTAATAGACCAAAGGTTAGATTCCTAGTGCAGCCACCGAATATATTTACCATTTATACTCGAATTAGTTCTTAATGATACAAAATTAGAAATATATTGAAAGTGATTGTATAATTCTGGGTTGTGACGCTTTAATCCAGGTTGTTTTTTAAGTCGTGTGCTGCTGTCCGTACCAGTGAGAAAGATATAAATGAATCAATCCCATTAAATTTAATCTTCAAATTTATATAGTGGTAAGCGTGTACTGAGCCGTATCCTACTAAACAGTTTCTTTAGTATCCCCTGAAACAAATTCGTGTATGTTTACTCTAAATTCTGACTCTTTCTATCCTTATACCATAGGTGTAAATCTATAACAGCTTGGAAGAGGTGGAAATATGCATTTCAGACATACGAAGAGAGTCACGTGAAGATTTAATTTTTGTTTGAAAATCATTTGTTAAATAGACTGCCCAAATAAATAAGCTACAGTCATATTATATCGAAAGTAAATCATTTTGACAACTATATAAATCACTATAACAATTTTAATATAAGCATACGTAAAGGTTGTAATCTGTAGCTGTTTATTTTTAATAATCTCACGATATCTATAAAACATGACTAATACTATATCAAATGTAATGAATTATACTCCAAAACTATATGCTTGAAGTTTTTAAAGGTCCATTTTACATTCAGACTACTGTATTTTTGCTTCAAATTTTAAGGAAAGTAATGAAAATAAATCAAAATTCTACTTTAAAATGAATATATTAAACACTCATTACAACCATTACGATACATTGTACATACAAAGTATAGACCCTACTCTACGAGTATATGAAAATATAAAATGGGTTGTGACTTAAAAAAAAGAATCTTTAACAGCCCTCGCGTGCCCAATATGGACTACCCCTTCGTCCACTTGATTTAGGAACGTGGCGTGTACGTAGTGGACTTTGCTATCTTCTAATCGCCTAATGAGAAGTTCAACCCTGCACTCCCTTCTCCTCCGTCCCCCACCCCCGCCTGTGCTTTATGGCTACACATTATTTAAATATAGGATGTATAACAATAATGGTATAAATCAAGACGTGATTAATTGTTTAGGAAGGGTTGGACTGGTAACTATCTCGACTACAATCGTAGATGATAACAATTTAAAATATATATATATATACACATACACCCTTCTTGCAAATGAAATGTGTTTGTGGTCCAAACAATAGGATAGAGATTTTGAAGAATGATTTAATTAGCATAAGCTTGTTGTAAAATGAGTTCTCACAAAATATTGAAACAGAGGTAGTAAAAATACAGCAAATTTAATCACGCTAGTCGGGTGGAGATATAATTTAGAGTTAATACACCAGCATTAGCGTGGAAGGAGTGTAGTAAACAGTCCATTAAAACGATACCTCAATATACCTAGTAGGGATACGAAGTTAGAACACCCAGTTACTTGCAAACAAGATTAGGTTTGTTTGATATTTAGTTCGTGTGGCCCTTGATGTGAATTTAAAGAAAGTAAAATTATTGTTTTAAAATAATAAACGTTGTGTTAATACAGAGCTATATGATATGTTAAAAAGTTTTTATAAATACAATTATATATTATTATTATTATTATTATTATTATTATTATTATATTATTATATTATTATTATTATAGCACCACGTCTTATTACCCGCTCGGGCTATACGCACTTACGCTAATGTGTAATGAATGGTAGGGTGATTGTGAGATGAAATGGAGGACCTACAGTTTAACGTGGGATCCGAACCACGGTGGAGGCCTGGCAATCCACACGTTCACAAGTTGTGATTAATACACGTTTTGTCAGAGGTGAAGAAAGGGTTTGGCAATCAGATAAATCTGTGCTGGGACCGAGGATTGAACCCCGAACCCCGAACACAGAAGTCTGACACCTTACCCCTAGACCGCCAAATCACCCGATGGTTATATAAATGTACAACCAAATTATGGTAGAGTGTAATATTTATAATATTTGTAGGCCTATAATGGTTTTAACTTTTAATGTATTATATAATAAGGAAGATATTTAGAGAAAAACCTGTTGAATTACAAATATATCATGCTATTAGTCAAAAATTTGTTATGATAAATTAATAAAAGTAGATTTGATTACTAATATTAAAAAGTTATTATGATAGACTAATGATAAAGCAATTCTACCTTTTATAACTTTGGTCAAAAATTATTAAGTTATAGTAAATTATTATTAATAGAATTATAATACTATTTTTACGGTTAAAAAACTATTATGATAACTTAATAATAATTTTATTCTAATTTTATATTTATTGTCAAAATTATTATGAAAAATTAATAATAATATAATTTTAATACTATTGCTACTTTCAAAAATCTATATTTGGTTATTAGAACTAGAATAATTAAACAAGTTATTCTTTAAATTTCTTCCTTCCTAATCATTATACGATCCTTATTCGAAGTTATTTAGAATGTTTTCTACGATTCTTATAATATTAGTTTATTACTAAACATCTAATTTTTATTAGCATCTGCCTTAACCATATTATGTTACGAGCACCATTGGGCATGTGGTTTAAGTGTCGGGCTCATTTAGTCTGGTTTGCTGATTGGAGCTTACATCCTCACTTAGTGACCTGTGAGTTTTGGGCAAATTTCTATTTATTTTTGGCACAGTATTTTACTATATATTTGCGCATATGTACTTTTACGCTAATGGTTTAGGGATGATACAAAAATTTGAAGTTTTAGAAAACCTAAGCAAAATTTGCCCTTTAAGGCCAATCGATATATCACATCTAAGAATATAGATTGGCATAATAAAACAATCAACTAAAATGTTTCGAGGTAGTTACATTACCCTCTTCAGTGGCTGAATGTTTTAAGGCGTCACTTTCGTATTAGATGACTCTGAGACGGTAGGAGGCTGGGGTTCGAATCTTGGCAAGGTACACTGAGAGTGGTTTTTCCTAAATGGCCTCCCATTCTCCTTACAAGCAAGTTTAGGTAAAATTACCTCTAAAATAATTCCTTCCTTATTCCTATTACATTAAGGTATTATAATATATTCGTATGAGAACAGGTAGTAACACTAAGCGATAAAAAAAAAGCTTCAAACATTACGTACCGATTCAATCGTGAGTGCTCAAGGGCGTAAAAAGAGGTGGGTTGGTTCGGAGGTGACCAGCCCTACATGAAGTTAAGTAGGACCCACCTTAGGGTCAGAGTCTATACACACGCATATAAACTTTTATGGGCCTAGGTTATACTAGTAGTAACACTTTCTAGTGAAGCCCCCCTAGAAAAATGATATTTCTACGCCTTGTGAATGTTGATAATCTTGATAAATAAAAAGACTCAACGCAACAAACAAAACAAAAAAATGCATATAGAAAATAATGATCCCTCTCTTTCAACTTAACAGTTCCCTGGTTAGCTCGTCTAACCTTAGCTTATACATTTTTAATAAGCGTCGTGGTGCGTCATAAGTGTCGCTGTGCCACACTCGTGTGTGTGTGTGTGTGTGTGTGTGTGTATAATTCACTTACAAATCCCCTACATCCTCCCTCTCCACGTCTTTAATACACATTCCCATAGAAGCTGTCAGTCTTAGTCGTGGTGGGGGGAAGGGGGAAGCGAGTGGATGATGAACATTCAAATAAAGCCGGTGTGTCAAGTCGGAATGCTGCTGGAATGTCGCACGATTCAAAGTAGTCATGTGTGAGGAGGGTGAGTATGCAAGCGTGCGAGAGAGAGAGAGAGAGAGACACATGAGCCTCTCTTCTCTCCTTCATTGAAGTTCACTCATGTAAAGGTAAAATGTGACGTATGATGTGTCGCGTATCATTCTTAGAGAGAGTGAAGCGCGTTAAAAAAAAAAAAGATGGAAAGTTTTTTTTATATACTCGTGATGAGCCAAGAATTCAGTACTTCAGGAAATTCCAAACACGTTTTATCTATTCATTTTTTAAAAATTCTTTATTTTACTACGCTCTCCACAATTATGAAAATTAAGATGGCGAACATACAACAATTTGATGATGGTAAAAATTATCTAAATAGAAATCATTCACCATAGAAAACATTCTTTATGTTAAATCAAGAACTTGACCTACGTGGTTTACTGTGGATTCACACGTTTGCCGAAAAACTAGCGCAGAATAGAAACGTAGTCACGTGACGAGCTCTAAGCCAATCACAAGATTCCGCCCTATCGGCGCGAGCTGTTCCGCTAAAGTTCAACTCATCTCTAATTTGAACACTCTGTCTGAGATGTTTGGCACGGGAGAACCGATCAAATACTAAACATAAACATTTCAAATCAGTGCGCAAGCGCAATTGACAACGCATGCGCTGTGCAGCCAAAAGCAAGCTGACAGCTTCGTTGGCTGTTGTGAGGAGATTTGAGATAACCCGTTAATGTAAAGCGTGTGTATCAATGTATTGTATTATTCCAAGACACAGCATTTTAATTTGAAGACATACATCGGGAGAATGATATAAAATATATGTGCATCCACTAGAAAGTAAAATATGTTGATATTAACTTGTTTTAAGTTAGCGCTGCAATGCATCATGGGTCAACATACAGTGTGTGAGTTGCTGAGCCACCCAAGCAGATTCTGCTTTCAATTTCGGTGAACATGTGAATAAAGCTTTAATCTTTACAAAGATTCCGCGCAAGTTGACAAACCGCATAAGTCGAGTTGTGCTCAAATATGATGTATTTTTATACATATTTATATGTCCATTTGGATGGATAATTAACGATCAGATCCTGTTTGGCAAAAAATAAATGTAAAAAAAAACAAATTTTTGTGATCAAGGTTGAAACAAACAAAATGGTGGTGGTACCATCAGATGTGTGTCAGCTAACCTGGAACAACCTATATTATAAAGTGGCTTTTGATAGATGCTGCTACTGTTCATAGGATGAAGTATCACGAATTCGTATCCAAAAATTCGCGTAAATTGGATATGTGTAAGTTGAGGTCCTAAGTTCTCTATATTTACATTCTAGCACCCCTAGGCTGGAGAAAAAGTCTTATGATAGTAATAAAAAATATATATAAATTGCCATTTTTATTAATGCCAACGTTTCATGATCCCCTGAAACCGAAAAATGTTCTACAATTCAATCTGTCCATCTGTCTTCTGTTACTGGATCTATAGCCGAAACCATTTAGGGATTGAGCTAAAACTTATGTGCTATGGTTTTCATGTGGCTCCTAAAAGAGATTTTTAGAATTACTTATCAAACCCTATAATTAAGGGTTGTCAACTTAAAGGAAAAAAAAAGAGAAAGAAAACCGTTTCTCAATATTAGCTCTAACAATTTTGATTAAATTTTGTATCAACTTTAAAAATAAAATGTCAAATACTCTTATTTTTATAACTAAAATTACTTGAGTACTTACCACTTGAGTAGATTTCCAATTGTAATCATGTTATGTCAATACCGTGTTTACGCCTAACGGTTTGGGAGCTAATCTACTATCTTGGGGTGCTGATTACTGATTATTGTACTGCGCAGTTAGCACACGGGTGGGTGATAATTGTAGTTATGTTATATACCCCATCCATTAAAATTTTTGGGGAAATTAGTTTAATAAATTCCCAAGCTAGGTGAGCTCAACACGAGTGCACTATTTATTAAGTTGAAATCACACATTTTATAATTGAAAATTTTACATTGCATTGACACAGATTTCATTTGTATAACCAACCGACGCGGAGAACCAGAGTACGTGTTCCAAGTTACTCAGAAGCTGATCCAGCCCCGTGTAAATGATCCACCTCTTTCTACTTGGACCCCTTGTCTTTAGTGTTAAAACCAGCCAATAAGATTGCTCTTGGCAGTCTGATGTTGTGAAGGCTAGCTTCTTATTGGTTGTCCTAATAATGTTTTACCTAAAAGATGGCCAGCTAATCACCACACTTTTAAATGGAACGGGGAAGTCTTTAAACAAAGAAAAGTTTAATACGTAATATATTTGAATTTACTTCTGAAAGTGTTCTATGGTCTTAAAACTCAGTAAAATAAATAATAATTAATTAAAATGATATTAATAATAAAAATATAACTTGAATTTAGATTCTTGTAATTAAAATGAAATCATTCAAATTTGCCTAGTCATCCACGGATGAAGTTTTAAAAGGAAAATTTACATACAGTTTCATAAAAAAAAATAACTTCATTCATGACTTTTCAAATAAATGAGAGGGGCCCAAAAGTGTATCAATGCAATATCTCCACAATCCTTTTAAATATAAAATAACTTGTCATTTAAAGTTGTAGTTCTTTTAAAATATTTTATAAACTTTTTTTCGAAGTAAAATTTTATAAAACCAATAGTTTATAAGATATTGCCCAAAATATTTTTCAAATTGGGATCTGGGAAATGATAGTTATGCTCTTTGGTGAACAGAGATGTGACCTTTTTCCAAAAAGGTTTTGTAATAGTGTACAAAATTTCATTTATGCTATTTGGTGTGGTATTACAAAACGCTCAAACCAAGAACATTAAACTATAAATCCTAAGAGGTAGACTTTAGAGTGGATAAATTTAAATGACACCTGCATTATAGATGAGAGGAGATGAGAAAAACCTCTGTGATAAATCACAATCGGAAAATCATCTCAAGCGCGCAGCTATCCCAGCTGAGTGACATCCAAAACGAAGACCACCCGGTTCACCGCTACGGCTCTTTTGTCATCGTAAGACAGCAACTTGATTTATGAAAGAGCAATTATAATTTTACAATCGCCATTTGAAAGAAAAAATTCTCACAAAAAAATAAATAGAAGAGAGAAATGAGTATGGGGGTGAAATAAAAAGTCATTTGGACACAAATTAGAATATAGGTGTGTAAAGGACGACTGCTTGGTGGTTATAATATATTTTTAGACTCCCGCTTTTCGACCCTTGCAACACACCCTCCTACCACCCCAAACACCCATCTTTTTTTTTTTTTTTTGTCACAGACCGGCGGTAAATCGTGGTCGTTGTAACAATCACAGCCTTTTCCCGACGACCCTACCCGATAACGCGTTACTAGAGAGCTTGTTGGCTTGAAGGGAAAGGGCCAGAAGAGGGGGGGGTTAGCGTGAGGAAGCGATGTATATAGGGGCAGGAGGGGGAGGCCAGGGGTCACGAGGCAGAGATGACCACGGCGTCAAAACGGATGACCAATTACACACGCGATACGTTACACGAGTGTGAACCCTCATTCCTCTCTCTCTCACCCTTACAATAGCCAACTGTGGGAAACATGAAATATTTCCCTACCATCTCCGGTGAAGATGAAGGGTTTGGGGAGGGTGGAGGAAACTGTCACAGATGCGGAGATACGAGTTAATAGCGCGAGAGGGAGGTATGGTTCCCCCTTTCCCCTCCACCCACTCTCTCAAACCCCTGATTTTCTCCCATGTCCATAATATGCACGTTATTTCCCCACTGTGAAGCACCCCTTCCTCAACCACCCTCTCCACCCCTGTTTGACCGTGTCTCTCTGACCAATTAAATTGTTGTGGCAAAATGGGGGTACGTGGCAACAGTTCCGTGTCATATTGCGATGTCGGATTGTGACTATATATATCTAACCACTCTTACAACTCACTTTTTTTTAAAAGTTATTGATGCTTGAAAACAGTTTTGTAATTTTATGGGAGCAAGAATTTGAAGCAGGGGTTCTAGTTTATATGCTAAAAAGGAAGTAGAACTAAATGTTTTAGGTTTATATGAAAGTATTTTTTAACTGCTGGTTGGACTATAAAGAATGATAATATGAATACTAATATTATTTTTCAATAAAAATAAAGTTAATATAATATCTAGTAAGGGAAAAATAATGGTTGGATGGATTTTGCTCAAACTTTCTATTTGGATTTTATTGGACTACAACTCACTTATCAGATACTTTATAGTTACATAATGGTTTGAAACACGGAGATGAACTTTCCCCATTACTTTTTAATATAAACCCTTTGAGTATTCCAAGAGAGTAAGGAAGAGTTGACCCTAAATGGTAAAATGCAGTTATTAGAATATGCAGATGATACAGATTTTTTAAATCATAATAAGAAAACGGTTTTAAGAATGGAAGACATTTTATTTAAGGTTAGTGAAGAAATAGGTTTAGAAATGAACGCCTAAAGCCTGGTTTCTGAGTTTAAATATTTAAGAAAAATAATTTTAACAATCAATACCGATGCTAGAGTGCAAATAATGAAAGAATACATTCGGGAAAGTCATTTTATTACACGATCAGTAGGTTGTTCTCCTCTTGCCAAGTTTATAGGAATGTAAAACTCAGAATATACAAAACGATACCTTTACCGGTTGCTCTCAAGTTGTTTTTGAAGATATTTGGACCAAATAGGCGATCAGCTATTGAGTTAAATGGATTACATGACGACTAAAATATAATCATTACAACACATTGCTAGGATAATCAATCTCGTAGATTACGGTGGGCAAGGCATGCTGAATGAGAAAATTTAAAGCCGTGTTTTTAGGGTACTGGCTGGCAAATACAATGGGGAGCGACCAATGGGAGGACCTAGACGCAGATGGGAGGATAACATTAGAATGACCTGAAAGAAATAGGGTGTAATGAGGTGGACTGAATAGAACTAGCTCAAGATAGAGATTTACATGCTTTTATAATTGTGGCGATGAACTTTTGACATCTTAATTCCCAAGAGTAGTTAAGTAAGTACGTATAACAAAGTAAGTTTTTTTACCTAACCCTCAAATTAAGGGTTTACTGATGAGTGATTAATTTTAGTTCCAAATTTTTCGAATATGGCTCCAAAGATTTATATTAAAATGCACATTTTGGATTTTTTTTACATGAAAAATAGCATAATATTATTAGTTTTTTACAAAAATTGGTTGAATAATATTTAGTGATAGGATATTTTATTAACTCGAAATATTTGAAAATTGATCTAGAAATGTATATAATGGATAAGTGGGGATTTTGTAGTATGATAACTAATACTGTATAGTTGTTTTTGGGTTAAAAACTCGTATATGGGTTGTTTACTTGTGACGCATTTCTCAAAAGTTAGAAATATTTTAAAAATTGTCATACTATTTGGTTCAAAATCAGTAGTCTATGTGGTAGGTTTTCAGAATATATAATGGCATACATTTTTATAATTTTATTTCGGATAATATTTTGTTTAAGGATAGATTACAAATGATTGATTTTCAAAAATTTTAAATAGGCCTTTTAAAAAAAGTTTCTATTGATTTGGTTGGAAATTAGTTGGAGTGTTTGACTAAACAAACACCACCTCGTTTTTGGGTTAAACAATAGTTTATCACTAACTTACTGATAAAAGACTTAACAGATTTTTTAAATATTTTGAAAATGACTCTAACGAATTGTTTATAATTGGATATCTAGAAAGTGTTAGACATGACAAGGGTAAAAAAAATTGTTAAATGTTAGATTAATAATGGCTGGTTTTTAAAAAATTTGAATTATTTTTAAAGTTGCTCCAACAAATTAAACTTATGTATTAATAAGGTTTACTGTAATAAAAATTAACTAAAACAATGTTAAATGCATTTACAATTTTTTTAAATGAAAAAAGATATACATATTTAATGAACGGCCTTGAAATTTACGTTTATTTTGAAGCTTTAGTGTTACTGCATGATGATTAAACTAAACGGGTGTGGGAACCTCAAAGAGGTATTTATAAGGAATTGTAATCTGTAACTAGAAGCAACAGTTCAAAAAGTTCTATGCCATACTCTAAAATGTTTTAGGTGTGTGGTGTTGTGTTCAAATGTGTAGCCTTCTAATAAGTTTTTTTAGTACATAAATAGTTGTATCTATTTGTTTTTAATATGAACATTCATTTAACCGCAGTTTACTGGTGAAGGATTTTTTAAAATATTATTGTTATTTTCTGGTATCAGGAGAAAGTGTTGTAATCGTGAAAATTTCATACGCTCTAGATTATGATAAAGGTTTACGTTTTGTGTGTGGTGGAAACCTTAAATGTGGATTTTACAATTCGGCCTGTTTCCATGTTTTCCCATCCATAAGTCTGTCTGTATTTCTTTCAATCTTATCTGTCTGTCCCTGGGCACGATTACAATATTATTTTTTAATGGATCTTGTTCAACCTTGATATTTAGATTCTATAACTCCTGAAGTATTTAATTTCAAATTTTTCGAAAATGGATATCTAGGGAGCTGTTGACAAAACCAATACCAATGTAGTCTTTTTTTTAAGCAAAGGTTCATCAATGATTACCAATGATTTTTATTTTATAAAAATTTGAATATTTGAATATTTTAAAAATCTTTCTAGTTATTTGGATCAAATTCGCTATCTAAGTTTTTAACATTATAAATAATTGTGTATATGTTTTCTAAAAAAAATTATATTGATGAACTGATTAACGATTTTTGTACAAAATGAAATGGTTTGAATGTAGCTCTAGCGATTTCCTTAAATTACTATCGGTTATTTTAGAAAGGTAGTCAAAAATAGTTTCTCTTTATTTTTTTAAAATATATTAATTTAAGGGGTGTTTCTTTAATTAAAATATAGAAAATTATAGAAAAATTGAAATTCCTTAAAATTGGCCCTGAAGATTGGGTTCAGATAGGATATTTGGGAAATTATATCACTATAAATGTGAATACATTTTTATTTTTACGATTTACAAATAATTTTAAGGTATTTGACAAATAATTTATTTTTATAAATTTGAAATGGGTTAAAAACAACTTGAAAATCTTTGCTTAAAGTTTATATATAAAGAGTGTATATTGTGAGTAGAGTTAACCGAAAACTTAATTTGAAAATTTTATTTGTAGCCATA
Organism: Timema podura; assembly: GCA_033556935.1. Lineage (NCBI taxonomy): Eukaryota > Metazoa > Arthropoda > Insecta > Phasmatodea > Timematidae > Timema > Timema podura. The sequence continues at coordinate 26,106,491 of JAVRXN010000005.1, forward strand.
ATATACAAGATGAGAAAGTTTGTGCGATTGTGTCGTACCATTTATTTAATGTTTCGCAGATCCGATTAACTCTTGTATACGTATAAATACATATTGTTTTTAAAACTAACTTTATCTCAATAGTGATTTGGGCTTCACGTTAATTAAGTTATTGGTATAGTGATTAAAAAGGTAGAATTTAGAGTAGATGCAGCTACAATCACGCGGAAGAAGAAGGCAGCTTAGATAATTTAGCAAAGCACCCCTTCTCATTTACCTCTTAGTTCCATCATCGGTTAGTCATACAAAATGAGCCTAGTTTCTAGTCCGTGTGAACACCGGTGTGGATAATATAAATACACATGTCGTTTAGGCTAACTAAATAATACCATATTTTCTTTGTAAAAAGAGATTACAGCACTTGACGGTCAAATGTTTATGCAGTGGATGTCTTTCACCTTTAGAGCTCCCAGTGGACTGCCCGAATGATTAATTGACCCAGCTCAAGAGGAAAATCAACCCCGCATTATAACATCAAATGATGCAAATTACAAACACCCCCCTCCCCCTAAAAGGAGCGATCTGACAAGCCTCCCCCCACCTCTAACTCTTCCTCTTCCCTCATTGGATGGTTTCCTGAAGGAACGACTCTAGGAAAAAGGGATCTGTAGCCAAAGACAAACAAACAAGTGACTAAAGCCAGCGATGGTTTTGTCGCTTCTCTTTTCGGGGAAGTTGAATTTGTATCTTCTTTTGACGGGAAGTTAGACCAAATGGTAGCAAAAAAAGAATTCCTAAATGGTTTGGTAAGAAATAGATACGGTAATTTCACTTATTTTCCAGAGATATGGGGATGTCTTGATAAAAGAATTACCTTAAATATTGCAAATTTAGCGGTCAACACATAGTTGATTAGTTGTGCGTTAGGTTTTTTTCTTTTTAGATTTAATTTAATTGCCAATTTAGAAATTTGTATTTTAATACAGAAAAATATGTTTTCCCACTTCTAATCAACCATTCAGATTATGCGCATATTAATCAACCAGTAAACATTGCAAAACTTTCACACATTCAACCTCCCCCTCTCCCCCTTCCCAAAAAAAAAATTTGTGTTGGGTTGTTGAAATTAAATACTCAGCGAAGTGTATACGCAAAATAGCAAAGAGAGTTTATTTTCGGTAATTGATACAAAAAAGTTAGATTTTTCTTTTAACTTAAATTTTAAACAAACAATGTGTTTTAACGTAAAATGACTATTCTATGTCAGAAGTCAGTAAAAGATCCTATCCACTGATACCTTATTCATCGCTGTAGACATTGTATCAGTTGAGAAAAAGAGATATTGACAGCAGAAATAATATAAAGAATTACCGTAGTCAATTAGGAAAGAGTAAGTTTTATTTTAGAAGATGTGTAACAGCATAATAGTAAAATATGATTGGAGGACTATTAAGGATAAAACATCCTTAATAGGCCTATATCCAATTGGGATTTGAACACCGACCTCATAATCGGAAGTCCAGTATATATTTTGAAAGATAAGAAAACCAATATTTTGAGGAAATCTTATTTCGCTTTCTGAATGAGTAATTGACTCAACTCAGCCAACTAATGCTACCCCCCATTTTTCTGATTTCAATTATTTCAAATTGGCATCTAAATTATTGCGTGATCCATTTCACTTCTATATTAAAAACTCGATTTGCTCGTTGGGGGTTCTGCCCCCCAGCCCCCAGTGGGTTTTCTTTGCAAGTGGATGTCAACTAATGTAGTTCCAGAGCCGGTTTTTGATAGGTCTTACCGTTTAGTCACAAGAGACCTCCAAAGAAAGGTCCGCACCGATTTTAAAGTTGCTCCGACATTTTGAATTTTTTTCAGGGATATTTTTTTTTTTTTTTTTACTTTTTGGAATTTTCCCGTCGATTACAGGCTAGAAGCTATAAGTTTGCCAAATTTTAAGTCTCTAGCTCATCTGTAAGGGGGTAAACATTAATGTCAGTGAGTGAGTCATTCATGTGGCTTTATAGTATAACAATAATAATAATCATCATTCAAGCAAATAAATGTCCACCCTTCTGTCTCTAGACAAGCACAGTCGGTCTGGAACCCTTTAAAATTAACCAGAATTCTTCAGTTACAGATATGTGGAAATATTCATACTGAAAGCGATATCCCAACTTTGAGATCAGGCATTTCATAATTATTGACCAAGTTTGTGTGTATTGACGTTATTTATGATGGTATTCATCAGGTCAAAATGAAGATCTGTAATTGTTTATGTCAATTTGGAGACGAAGCTAAAATGTGCATCGAGCTTACATCAGATTTTCAGCCAATTTTTTGCAACTTATCAGACAAAAGGAATGGCAAATTTCACATTTAAGTGCCTTACATTTTAAATTTGAACAATTTTCATCATTTACTTCTGGGGCAGTTTTAAATGAGTAGTCAAAGTGAACATGTTTTGAATAATAGTGTTCAAACGGTGTGTTTTGAATTGAAAAATATGGTGCCCACCTTTGATATATACTAGGCAGAAAATATGTGTGTGTGTCCATAAAAAGCTAAGGCACTTAAAGATAAGCCGGAATGCTGAAGTTTCACGGGAAGGTAGAGGGAATTCTTGCAGCATGCATTCTTAAGTGTTTTCACTAGGGTATGATTTTATATATTTCCTTGAGATAAATGCTGTTACATTCTATCATAATTTATCTCAAAGCTCCTGTGATATTAGGGGCACTTGTTAGCATTTAAACACATTTTCAACCAACTTATATTATCTTTAACTAATCCAACCGAACAAATGCATTCAGTTAAATTCTGTTAAGGTCTAGTCATGTATATATTATTGACCCATAAAACTAGCAATATTATACCATTAATAAAATCAAAATATTGTTTACACAAAGTGTAGCCTATAGCGTAAAGTAAACAAAATTCTAGCTTGAAAACAAATTGTATTATTCCAAAAATTATCATAATAATATGAATGGAATAGCTTTAATAGTGAAAAAAATAAATCTAGTGGGTGATTAGTGCTGCAATAGTGTGCTTGGGACTGCATTTTCTTCGCCGCTCACGTTATCACCTCACTTATTAAACAGATCCCCGTGCTTAGCAAGCAAATTAACGCTACTACTTATCCACTCACACTAATGACCCACTCAGCTTCGTCTTGTATACCAGCTTAAAATCTTCAGTTGAGGTTATCAGAATCAAAAATTAAAACGAAGCTGAGATGTGGCTACTATGGAATAGTCACGCAGTACATAATACCATTGTTTCTCATCTGTTAAAGTGTCACAATCTATGGTTTAACTATTTCAACTATTACAGAAAGTAATTTCGAACAGCTAGTGACAGATCAAATGATTGTTTTGTGAGAGAGGATCGTTTTTTTGGCTGTCACAAAAACTTTTGCAGGCTAGTTTTTATCATTCTATATTTCTTTACTCTACTGTTCTTATTAATAATAATCAAATCATTAGGTTAATGCTCAATTATGATTCAATTTGAGTTAAAACATTATGTCACTATAATTTTATTATCACCTATCAAAAAATATTGTTTTCCAAAATGGAAAGTTGGGTAGTAGGGAGTAATACTATTCCATAACACCCGCACATTTGTCAAGTATTTGCCAAGTGATTTATTTTGTCAACGTAAGCTTAAATATATTTTTTAACACCTAAGAAATCGATTAAGAGAACAATGAAACCTGATACAATATTTAGTTTATTATAGTTTAAAATTCGTTTTTAACTCTGATTTATTAATTAGTTATTTTTTATTATAATGTATTATTCAATGATTTGTTATTATTACTATTTTATTGTTTTACACATAATATTTGCATGTTTTTTTACACTTTCATACTAAACATTTGTTAGTTTTAGTAATTATAATTAATATTTTATGTAAAATGTGTAGTATTCCATATTGCCCACATTTGTTCCACATCTCTTTAAGTGCTCCTACAGGACATTAAAAGTTATTAATTTTGCCTTAAGCACTAAAAATAGTTAAAAACATACTAATTATAAATTTAATATGAACCTCAATGACCAAATGTGAGAATACGCTTTGATATTATTGAAAAAGTAAATGGTATTCCATATTACCCACACTTCCTCTACTATACTGTATTCACCTTAGGAATTACTCTCTGAAAGGTCTTTTTTCCTACCAAAATCCTAATATATAATAGCTTTCTGGTAGGGAAAAAGGCCTTTCAGAAAACATACCCTACGCTGAACAGACTTTATCTATTCTGAAACCAATTGAAATTAAGCACATTAAAAAAATTAACATACTTTTTAAGAACTTTTATTACGAAAGAAAACATTAACGTCAATATTAAGATAACCTTGTATCTAGTGCTGATACGACCAATATAGGCATCGGCAGCATCTAATAACACTTTTAAAATGATCACACCTTTCTATTGCCGGGATTTAAGACCCGACTTCTTTGTTACTAGCAATAAAGTCTCTTTCGAGATTTAAATAGCAAAATAAGCAAAGAGCGCCAGTAATAAATATATAATAAAGCAATCACTTGATTAAATAATTGTGTTGATATCGTGAACGCCTTTAGTTAATTTAGAGCGGGGATTCTCAACATTTGTTCTACGGCCTTTATGAGTTCCGCAAAATTTTGAGGGGAGGAAATATAATGAAAATATATTACCACAACATATTGAAAATAAATAAACAAAATAAAGTTTTGTCTTTTAGTGTTTCCCTGAAATGCATGGGCCATGGCACACAATGTGAGAAAATTGTTTCCTTTTTTACGACTACATATTAATTCATTATTAATAATACTACATTTTTTGCCCTCTCACACTGTGGTTAGTGAGTTAGTTTTTTATTTCCGAAGCTATTTTACTTTATAAGCGTATTCCGTATTTCATTCAGGGATATTGTTATTTATATCTTTCAATTAACTCAGTAAGGTAATAATTATAAATGTTTATTTATATTTCAAATAGCTACAAAGTAAAACAAAGTTAATTGCTTAGTATGCTACTCTGATATATTCTACTTTGAATGTAATACAAAAAAGGTGGAAAAAAAATTCTTACAAGGGTGCCATGAGATTCTAATCCCCTCCGCCTGTAAAGGTTGAGAATCCCTCAAACCCTACAAACAAATTTATTTTTTAAACCTCTCGATTGGACTATTCACATTTAACTGCACTACTGTGGTAGTAATAAGAAAATTATAATTGAATGGACATTTACCCGAATTTGTGTAGATCGAGAGTGAAAAACAATCATTTAAAATCTCCCACAGACAGCCAGTCGAAATTCAAGGCGAAGCCTTCCCGTCACCATGAAACCAGACCAAGGGATCTTGACGTTTATTCCGCGTGCTCACTGATACGGTTATTAGGTATGTTATTCTAAAGACAATTATTTACATCGTTTTCACTATTTTATATTTATATGCCCTAGAAATTCAGTCAATTTACTTAGCAAATAAATTGGTTGCTATATTTCACTTATGAATTTACATTGTCGGTTAAGTAAAGTACGGTTTATTAATATAAATGATTTTATTAATCTTTATGTTGATAGCTTTCTAAACAATGAGTGAAAAAATACGTCAAATGTCCTCAGCTGGGATTAAAACGCGTGCCTCCCATCAGTTTGTTTAGTTTCTTCAAGCACAACTTGTGGCTTTGAACTCTAGGGTCAAGGTGAATGCTAACTGTGCTAGCCTTGTCTGAAAGATTCAGTTCGCTCTCTTTCGCCACCCCACTTTGCGACTGGCGTTTCCTGCCTCACAGAAGATAATAATTTTTTCTTAACTATAGTGTTAAAAGGACCTCTTTTTTTTTAAATCGCGTGGCAGTTTTTGTGTAACACAGATTTTAAGCCTGTGAATACTTTCTCCCAAGTGAGTTCTTGAGAGCCTAAGCAGGTATATTTCAGTATCTCATAAGGGAAAGAGTTTTTTTTAGAGGGGGTCATTTTATCATATTTACTCATTTGGAACTCAATTCCGCCTATAATTAATTCATAATGTGCACCATTCCTTTTAATATTTTATTTTATCCAAAGCTTCTATAGTGTACACTTTAACGTTATCTATTTCCATAAGCTGATTAGCGATGCAATCAATAGCCGGTAGAATAGGGGTGGGTTAGTGGGGTGATAGGGTAGGCTGTGTTAGGTCGGTTGAGAACGGTCGAGATTCCCCCACCCTCTTCCTCGGTACAAACCACCCCCTCGAATATCGATTTCAACCTCTTGCTCGGTAGAAAAAGAAAGAGAGTTCGGAAAATAAAGATAGTGAGCTATACCCAGGGACAAAATCAAGCCTTGAAACAAATTACATTAGCAAGAAATCGCAAGAGGATTTTATTTTTTAATTTTAAAAATGGAATGTTTTTTTTAAAAGAAATGATCAAATATCTCCATGGGAATAATTAATATAAAAGTTTTTGGCTGTACGCAATTTTGTTATGAGGGTGGGCCTTCAAACACTCGCCCAGATTTTTTTTAAATACCATGGTTTGATACCAATGAGGTTGAGGTTTATCATTATATATAGAAAACTTAAACAAATAATTTGGCGTCAAATAAATAATCCTAACAAGTACTAACCACCCCAAATATGTTAAGTGATTTTGGAAATTTAAAACATCTAGTGGTAGTTACTATAGTTAGGACTTCAATTCTAAATTGTTGTGTAAATTAGCATTTCATTTACAATAGATAATAGCTATTTAAATTTAAGGAGTAAGGGTGATAAAATAATCTATAAATATGTATTAGGATACAAGAAGAGTTAAAAAGAACTGCACCCAATTCAGTGGCTGCATAGTCTAGGGCGCTCCTCTCGGAATATACTAGACCACCGATGACGTTGAGATCATCGTAAGATCCCGGTCTGGTGTATTGAGGGTGGTTTATTCTAACAGGTTTCTCACTCTCTCTCTCCACTTAAATTCGTGTACACTTCTTCTAATTTCAACCTTCCTTATCCCTAACCCATTAGCGTAATTAGTACATAAGCGTATATCCCGAATTGGTAATAAATGTGCTAAAAAATTTAACGCGTATTAACAAAATAAGAGCATAGGTAGAAAAAGGTGAGAATAGAATATTTAAAACCTCACTCAGTTCATTCGCCCGGGATTCGAAACCCTATCTCCTTATAATCAATGACAAACGTATAATAATTCGAGTATATTGCTGCCCATTGAGTTTTTTGGCAATTTATAAGCGATGATTGATATAATACCCATATAATGCCCATTTTAAAAGAAAAACACATCCTCCCTAAAAATTAATGAAAAAATTCACGAATTAAAAGTGAATCCTAATTTTAAAAATATAGAGAGATAATCTCGAGTAAATAAAAAGTGTACTTGATTTTTTCAAATCTACCACAAGTATTTTTTGTCAATAAAAATTTAATATTGAAATAATAAATATTATTCTCATATTCTATAAAAAATATTACTTTCACCACAATGAATTATGTTTCAGAGTTTGGTTGTTGGATCACAATGTGATTAAATTTCAATACATCGATTCGTTTGATTAAAACTTGGAGCTACCCCAGTTTTTGTTTTATTCTAACAGAGCTACATCGATCGTTATGTCTTTGACGGATGTATTGCAGGACAAGTAAATTTGATTGTTTAAGTATCTGAAGTAATACTTACTTTATGACATTAGGAACTCAAAAGTTCATTACCGCAATTACAAAAGTATGTCACCTAGCCTTATCTTGAGCTAGTTCTATCCAGTCAACCTCATCATAACCTTTCTCTTTCAGGCCCATTCTAATGCTATCCTCTCATCTTAGTCTAGGTTTTACCATTGGGTTTGCCATTAAGTACCCTGAACAAGGTTCTAGATTCTTCCATACGCTCTGCATGCCCTGCCTATTGTTAGCTATGAGCCTTTATTATCCTAAAATTTCTTGTGACGAGTATAGGTCATGTAACTCATAATTATGTAACCTCCTCCCCTCCTCAGTATCCTCATCTTGAAACTAAGCGAGTTGCCATCAAGGCTTGATAGTACTGTTCTAGTAAACTGTTCCTTATTCTCTGATATTCATTTGGCCGACCACACCCACAATAATTCAGTGAGAGAATATGTGTACATTATCTGTAAAAATCAAGTCCACAAGTGAAGGAGAGGGAAAAAATACCTTTACTACCACAGGTTCGTCAAGAGAAGATAACCCTGGCAGAAAGCTATAAGGTACCACTAATGTACATGACTTACAAACTAACTTTACATGGTAATAGGATATTTTAACACCATACATTTATTCTAAAGTGACAGGAATTTTAAGTTTGGTGTAAAGATTAAGATCTCAAACACTATAATATTTTTCTAAGCTTTGCCTGTCATAAAACCATAGTCCCTTGGATTTTAAGTCAAGAATCCTCATTTATCAGGGTCTAAAAATGGATATCATAGTACAAGAAAACTATAATTCGATTTAAAGTGATGTTGATGATTTTTTTGGTAAGTAGCTAAGTCCTGCGCAAGATGTGGCTGTAATATTAATTATTCTGTCCTAAGTTAAAATAATTTATAGATCGTTCTATAATATAAGCCATGTGTCAAGAAAAAAACATTTTAAACAATCTAATAATTATTATAAGAGAGCTGCAGTCTGTCTCATTAACTACTCAGTCAAGAATACAGTGCTTTAGTTTTTGTTTCTTTTAATGTTATGCCTTTCTCTATATTTTATTATTCTATCAGATAATCATACCACATAAATAATGAACCTTCAAAATAATAAATACATTTAAATATGACCTAAAAACCAGTTTATAAGAATGGATTAAAGTAACATTAATTATTGACGAGGTGAAGGATTAATATATCCCTTAACACACCCGTTTCAATGCGCAATAAACAAAGACTTTTCTATTTAAGAGACATCTTCAGTTCTTTTGTTTTAATTTATGACGAAGACTGGAAAATAAATATTTTGCTTTACTTGGTGAATTCGAAGCCGCTCTTCGAAACGGTTGCATCTTAATTTTACGCTCCTAAGCACTCTAGCATTATCGAAATTAGACGCCAGGGCACGAAATATAAACTAAGAGAACAGAATGAGAAGTTCACCATGTGAAATATATGTAAAAAAAAAAAAAAATACCCTCCTCTGCTGACGAATACAAACACTGACTATTATTTGCACCTGGACAGCATTGATTTTCATCTCAAGATAGCGCTTCCTTTACTTACTACTCTATGATTTCGACGGCCTTTTTAATCCATATCCTAGTAGGAAGATTCCTATATACTATTTAGCGCTTGAGTTGTGGAAGAAAAAAAAGTTTGTTTTTAAAAGAACTACTTCAAGATCGAAAAAATAGTAATTTAGTGACAACTAGGAATTTTTTTAGAATTCTTTGAGACTTTAGGATTTTCGTTTCAATACTTTAAAATTAGACGAATAAAACGTAAATACATTACAATGGGAAATAAATATCATATTGAGTGGTCATGACGTCACAGCTAAGTTAAACAACGTCATTTAACTCTCTTCACCTAAAATGTAAACTTTAGAAAAACTTCTTAAATTTCTTTCCACTCCTAATACCCCCCTTACCCCAAGATATATATATCAACTATATATATATATATTTCAACTATATAGACACGTTGAGTGAGATACAACATCGTACCTATTTAACGATAAATAAATGAAGAAAAGAAATAATAATGTAAGTTTGATAAAGTTAATGCCCGATAAAGCTAATGGAGTTTCCATGTATTCTACTAATAAGTGGTGCCACGTTGTGAACATGGCGTATTTATTAACTCTAGCACACTGGCCTCTTGGGCGCAATAATTAGTGATATTGGTGACACGTGACCTTTCATACTGGCTGACACACATCTATAGTAGGGTCAAAACGGAGTGAACGTATTTTTTTTTAAAAAATAACTTTTTTTTGCAGTGAGAATTGAAATATTCTCAAGTAATGTATTAGTAGTGTTAGTTATTTTATGAGTAATGAATGATCTGACGTATGAAAAGGCGAGGGTGGATATAGTCAATTTTCTAGCTATCAGATAAGCTTGCTATGAAAATGGGACTATCAGTGAAAAGATTTATTAACTTCTCTAGCTGTCAGATAAGGTTCTTCAAATATAAATATGACTGTTTTCAAACATGAAAGTAGATCTATTAGTAAGCTTTCTAGCTACCAGTTATGTTTTTTACCGTGAAAATTGGACTGTAGAGTATTTGTTATATGAAATAGAGCATTTAGGACGTTAAAACTAGTTTTATTATTTTTCGAACAATGATTTTTACTAAACTCTTATATATTTTATAATATGGTGGACATGAGGAAATAAGAATAAATTTACCTACAGTTGTGTGAGGGCAGAGTGCAAGAACATTTAAGTAAAAATACCTCAATACATTAATTTAGGGTTAGAGCCCGGAATTCACCATCAGCATCAAAAGAGACAAGTTGAGACTGACGCTTTTTTTTTTCTGCGTGTACAACGATTCTACTGTCGAAGAAGTTTGTTTACTGGCCTTTAGAACTGGTTATTAGCATAGATGAAAATTAATCGGTAATAGCCTCTTAAAGATAACATGGCTAGCATGAAAGCCGATAATAATAATTATAATGAAAGAGAACTAAAGGTGGGGCGGGTAAATTAAACCACAAACCATAAATAAGTGGTAATAAAGAGAAAGATAAAATTATATATTAATGATTTTATTATTATCATCATCAGAAGTTAAATTTAAAATATACCTATTTGATTAAAACCATATATTAACCTTATATCTAATCATATTTCCAAAAAACCTTGAAACCCAGCCAAACTTAAGGCATTTTTATCAATCTGATAAGCGGTGGGTATTAATAAATTATATTACTATTAGCACAGCGTCTTACTACCCGTTTGGGCTGTAGGCTAAGCACTTACTCTAATGTGTAATGGTAGGGTGATTGTGAGATGAAATGGATGACCTACAGTTTAACGTGGGATCCGAACCACGGTGGAGGCCTGGCACTCCTCACATTCACAAGTTGCGATTAATACGCGTCTTGTCAGAGGGGAAGAAAGGGTTTGGCAATCAGATAAATCTATGCCGGGACAAAGGATTGAACCCCGGACCTCCAGCACATAAGTCTGACACCTTACTTCTATACCGTGGAGGGAAGGCTGAAAAAAATGTAAAGGAATAAATATATCAGTATATCTGAAAGGGATCTGAACCATAACCTCCCATTCACTTGAAAACTATACTAGACGAGACCGACTTTTTAATCCACGTGCCCACCAATGAGATTAATAGCGATAACACACTTCGGTGGCCGCGTGGTCTAACGCGCTACTCTCTCAGTTGACTTGACTGCTGAAAACGGGGAGATCGAGGTTCGAATCTCGGTCAGGTGTACCGAGGGTGGTTTTTCAAAACTGGTTTCACAAATACTGGTACTTCCTATGAATATAGCCTTCCTAATCCCTAAAACCATAAGAGTAATTAGTGCATAAGCGTATAACCCGAAAGGGTAGTAAGACACGGTTCTAAAAAATATAATCATACGTTTATCTTATCTATGAATTGTAATACTGGTTTAATAAATGTCTGTACTACGATTCCTCTGCAACTACGAGATCGAGAATAGCTGTCGATCACAGAATCCTGGTAAATGTTTGTACTCATCTGTGCTGTACAAACGAGCGGTGCAGACAAGCTTGACTGTGCAGTAGCACGGTGGGGACAAACCCGGCCATACATTATGTATTGTGGGCTGATTTGCATGAAACATGCGGTAGAGGAGAAGTGAAGGTGCTGCCGCCTAGCTACTCGCAAACTAACGAACATTTTGACCACGTGATGCCAAGGACAGAAGAGCTACAGCGAGAAGGAATCGTGGAAGGAGGATGTGGTCTCCAGTTTAATTTAAAAGAGTGTGTGAGGGGGAAAAAAACACACGAGAAAAAGGACATGACGACATGAGTAAATTCTAAATTTAATAACAGTAACAACCAATGTTCACACTTAGAAGGGAAAAAAAAAAGTAACATTCACCACAAACAACTATAATTCTAAATGCAAACTTAATAAATACAGTACCCATATTCACAAAATGGTCTTGTACATCAGAACTAAGTTTCATTCCATTAAAATTTCAGAAGGAAAGATTAAGTTATCTTTAGTTTTTAACTAAATTACCTCCTGGGTATATTTAGATTACGTCATTAACCATTTTATTAAGAATCTTTTAATAATCCTTAATCCCCCTAAAGCAAATGGCCTTATAATAATATTAATATTTACATTTATACATTATAAATAATAGTATTTTAAAAGTGGAGCATTAATTTTATTCGAGTATTTATTTATTTATTTAATCGTGTTTGGGCTACAACAACTAGGTATATTAAACTTCGTATATTTCACACCCATAGATCCTAGAGGGTACATGAAACTGGTAGGTATTGATTGACACCTCAGGAGGTGTTACATCGTCAGAGACTATCCACATAAGCAGGTGAAGTCATCCGAGTAACCGCTTTAGGAGGTTTTCCTTGCATCTTCCAATGTGGCAAAGAAGTTTTTCCGGGTTTCCTATTCCAGTTATGATACTGCAGGAAGTTTATCTTTAGGGCTCTGATTTGCAATAGCGTATTTGGGTCTAGAATCTCACCAACCCCAATTATTAGTTTTACGTTTAATTTATTACAATAGGCCTATAGTTTGTGCCGGCGCTAATATCTAACCAATCAGAGATAAAATTAGTTCGATTAGATTGCTTTCATTAAATTTATCGAGCGTAGTGATGGACAAGGTCTTAGAAATATATTTTCTTGGATCTTAAATATTTACATCTTATAAAATACAAGTAAATATATGATTATATAATAAATTGGTATATATTATAAATACAGCCCCAAACGGGTTCTTTGATTTACGTGGCCCTTCATGTTTTGATCGTGCTAATAGAATAAAGTTTTTTATTTGTTTTTTACTTTATGTATGAAAATAACGTGGTGTGTTCGTAGTTCCTACTTTCAAAAACCTGAATTTGATCCTAAAAGCGTGCATTGGTTTTGGTTCTCACAGTTGTATATCTCCATTTCTTAATGGTAATTTCAGTGCAGCATTTGTTATTAAATCTTATATGTTTTATCTCAAGTTTAGTTTGGTTCAACCACTGACACATTAGTTCTGTCATTGCTTACACCTGGATGGTGAAGTTAAGTCTTAACCTGTTGATATCTTAGACGAAAGGTACATATTTCAAGCCCCCACTAAAATTCAATAGAGTCCTATTCATCTTGTTTGTTATTATTATTATTATTATTATATTATTATTATTATTATTAATTATTAGCACCGCATCTTACTACCCGTTCGGTTTATACGCACTCACGTTAATGTGTAATGGTAGAGTGATTGTGAGATGAAATGGAGGACCTACAGTTTAACGTGGAATCCGAACCACGGTGGAGGCCTGGCATTCCACACATTCACAAGATGTGATTAATACGCGTCTTGTCAGAGGTGAAGGAAAGGTTTGGCAATCAGATAAATTTGTGCTGGGACCGAGGATTGAAGCCCGGACCCCCAGCAGAAAGTATCATTTGAAGCCTTAAATTATTTCCCTCTATTGTAGACCTATATAATCTTACTGTCAAAAGTATCACTACCCGTTAGGGCTACAAACATATATACTCATTACACTGAGGGGTTAGGGATAAGTAAGGTATAATTTATAGGTAAGGGTATCAACGTTTTCCTAGAAGGTAAGTGGATAACCATTTAGAAAAATACACCCTTAGTACAGAAGTCCAGTGTTTTGTTACTTCCCACTTTATCTTAGGCACTTTATGGTAATAGTGATGCCTTAGACCATTCTAGCATTGAAGAGGATCGTAATTAAATTAAGTATCTAGTGTATATCGGACCTTAAATACTCTATTAAATATGTATGGAAAAATAAAATTATACAATTGAATTATTCTTTATTTACAGACTTAGAGGATTTAATCAATTTTTATTTTTTATCCGTATAGTTCTGGCATCATTGGCGTCATTTTTGAAAATAAAATAAGGTTTAGGTAAACAACCAGCTCCTATTTTATGTATTTTTAAATGATATAAGGATTCAGATGTTAATTTTTCCTTTTTAGAATTAAACTTTTTCAAAGAAGCCTTACCACTTTCAAGTGTTTGTGAGGATTTAAATTTAAACTTTACCAGTCTTCAAACAGCTTTGCTATATACTTCTCAAATAGGCTTTCTTTGGCATCTGCCCCAGGACTGTGTTTCAAGAGTAAGGCCGCTTTCTTTGCTGTAAGGGCATCCTTTATAACCATATAGAAATGCCTCAGCTTTATTCGATCAGCTCTGGTTTAAACGTTACACTTAGGCCTACAACATAATTTTATATCACTCTTATCTTATATTTATTTGAGAAATCATCTCTCGAACTCTCTTGTGGATTTGTGTTGCTTTTAATTATTTTTATTACCTAACGAGTAGTTTGTTGAATGTAATTAGGCGTTTTAAGTTTCAAGCTGTATTTTAAAAGCCATATTTGATTTGTAATATTTAAGATATAAAAAAAACTGGTGTGTGTGTGTATGTGTGTAAATACAATAAAAAAACCCATATGAGTCTACACATCATTTAACACGTTTCTTTAAGTAATGTCTGCAAATTGTAACAAAACAAGTAAGGTAATACAAGTTAAGTTTATTGGTTTAATTAAAACCTCAAAATGGTTAACTAGCCAACACACGTTTCAGTGGTCACAAAGTCTAAGGAATCACACTCGTAACACACTGGGTTGGTAAATATGGGGATATTCGGGTTCGAATCTTGATCAAGTGTAATTAGGATGATTTTTTAATTATGGTTTCCAACTCTTACTCTACAAAAATACGTGTAAACTTCCTCTTTTAATCCGAAACTCCGCATCCATATTTAATAAGACTAGCTAGTGTAGGCCTATGTATATTATCAGAATGGCTACTAGGATGTGGTAATAGGAAAGATCTTGCTATCTTATGATAACTACTAGAAAATAAAATAAATAAATATTAGATGAAAAGTTCTTGATATTAATTACTATCTTAATGTATTAATTCAATTAAATAATTAATCACAGTAGATTTATAGCTAAACTTAAATATTTGTTCATTTTTATTACACATATTGCGATTATTTTCTTATCAATTAATGTAGACCTTTAGCTTTTATTATCAAGATATTGAATAATTCATTTCAACCAAAGTGCAAATACGCGAGATTAAAAGGAATAATGGACTAGTCTGCGCAATAAACAATTTAGATAGAAGAGAAAAAAGAAACTCTAAACCTTCCCAAGACATGCAACCTTTAGAAGAAACTGCTCGACTTAACCTTGACCCAGTATGGAAACAAAGAAAAAACGTGTGGATTTTAAAAATTGGAACTGGCTTTACATGATTATTTTAAATTAAGATAACCCACTTCAATGGTCATATGGTCTAGGCAGGCGTTACTATTGCAATAGAGTGACAATGATAGGAATATCGGGGTTCGAATCCGGTTCGGGTGTATTTATTTTAGGTTTTACTAAATAGTTTTCCACTATCGCTCCAGGTATATGTAGATACACTTTATTTAAATTAAAAATTATTCATTTCTAGCACATTGGCGTTGTTAGTACAAACGGTAAGACGTAAGGCTAAGAAAACAAGAAAAAAAGTATATATACTTACAACCCGAAAATGTTATAAAACGTTGTTTTAGAAAAACAACAAAATACATACAGTAGTGTAGTCACGTTGTTTAGTGACTTTGTTAAACTTGCATTCGAATTTGTAGAACCTTATTCCATTTACTAATTTATTTTTTGTTTACATTTATTCATACAGATAAGTTACGCTGGTTTACAAAAAAAATTGTGTACTTAATTTTTTTATATATAAATTTCACGTAATGGTTGCCCATATATTTTAGCCGTTTGATAGGACTGTGCCATTAAACCCTTCCCTCTCACGTTATACTAAAATTGTGTTTAAAAACCAATGCACACACATCACCACACTACATTATTTGGTTTGTGGTTGCTCACCTGGTTAGTGTGAATAAGTGTGGGGAAGGGGGGATGTCTCCAAATACAGAATCCCATTAAGTTGATCCAATACCCACTACGGTGGCCACGTGGTCTAACACGCTATTCTCGTGTTGTACTCGACTGCCAAAGACGGGGTGATCGGGTTTCGATACCAGTCGGGTGCAATGAGGGTGGTTTATCCTAAATGGTTCTCAGCTCTCCTTCTACGCAAATGTGGATGCACTTCCTAACGTTCCTATTCCCTGACGTGTTTTTACGGTAGGGTGCAAGCTACCAAACAAGTAACCGATCCTGTTACGTGATTCCTTCTCACTGCATAGCGAAGACCTCGTCAATGCATGACACAGATTTTCCCTCCGCCATTGCCATGAAGAGCCTTTATGAAAAATACAAGTCTAATTTTGGTGTCAACATTTTATACATTTTACTATGATATAAGTATTATAATATACGGTATTAGCTATTAAAATATCATATACATATCACATTATCTCTTGTGAAAAATGTGAGAGTAGATCTAGTAGATTCTCTAGATTTCAGATAAAGTTATTCTTATGAAAATTATTATTATTATTGTTAATATTAGCACCGCGTCTTACTACCCGTTTGGTTTATACGCACTTACACTAATATGCAATCGTAGGATGATTGTGAGATGAAATGGAGGCCCTACAGTTTAACGTGGAATCCGAACCACTGTGGAGGACAGGCACTCCACATCAGATAAAGCAGATAAATCTGCTTATGAAAACTGAATCATATCTCTGTTGCTGAAAGTTTTACCTAACTCATTGAAAGCAATGCATAGCAGGTTGCACCAGCTATTGTGTAGGATAAAATACAATGTTGACAAACTTTTATTTTGTGTGTCAAAGCAGACCAATTCCTATACATTAATATGTATCAATATACCACTTTGAATTTCCTGAGCAACACAGCCAGTCATTCCATCCTAGAGTATACTCTAATTGATCCTAGGAATACAAAACTAAGAGGACATAGACCTAAGAGAGAGGATTAAGGGAGAATACACCTTGTACGCCTGACTGGCGTAGAAATGTTTCAAACCAACAATCTAATAACCAAAATCTTCTTAGACATAATAATACAACGAGATATTAGCATTCGTCTTACCCCCTTCCCCAGTTTCCCTTAAAATCTCCCTTCCCCCCCTGTTAGCTAATTTCTAACTATTAACCGTTAAAGCTTAATTATAATCTTGGACCACAAAATTGTAATATAGCATCAAAGGTTTTGCTAGGCACCGAAGCTCTTCTCTAACGTCCTACGTCACAAAACACCCTCCAAACGGGGCGCAGCAAATCTCTCGGCCACAGTAAAGCTCGAACTTGAGGGGAAGGGGGGGGGGGTTAGGAAGTGTTTGTAGCTATAACGTTGGTAAGGACCTTTGCGCTAATTAGTGGTAAGCCTTAATTTATTAACAGATTTTCCACCCTCCTGTCCCTTTTACCGCTGGTCGGTGCAATGTCCACATTAATAATTTGAGGTTTGTGAAATGTAAGCGTCTCTCGATACAAAGTGACCACTTATAATAGAAAACATTTGATATTTTCTGAGAACAAATTGCTATCTAAATCAAGAGGTAGATTTTTGTTTCAGTTTCATAAACGTCTCTATATTCTGTACAGTCCAATTCTCGTGAGAAGAGACTTGACTGGAAGCTAGAAAAGCTACTAGATCTAATTTCACGTGTGTATGTGTCAGGTCATGTATTCTGCCGCAGTTGGTATAGATAAAATATTATAAAAACATATAAAATAACATTAATTATTCAGTACAATATTATTTTTGTCTTTTATAAAAGCCGTTTTTTTTATATTAAAGAAATAATAACCATTATTAAATGCATGGGCTGAGTATATTAAAAAATAATTTGATATATTTAGCAAAATATTATTCCAGATGACGTTATTTTCAATTAAATTAGGAAATGTGTTGAATGAACATATACTTTTTATATAAATAGGTTTCACAACACACTATGTGTTCCTATATCATAGACACAGACTTATTCATAAGCTCTAATTGACACGAGTGTTCATAAATAAATGTAAGGAAGTCTAGTTGCATAATTGAATCGTAATTATATAATTCATAAAAAAACTATCGAATAAAGTGTAAAATATTTGTTATGAGACTTAAGGTATTAATAATTTTTTAGATATGAAAATATAATAATTTTAACTAATAAAGATGTAGCATTAATTAATCTACAATGACCTAACGAATATAAAAATATTACTAAGTGGGAGAACTCAACCTAGGCTGTCATCAACCATAAACTCTATTCAATACCCCCCTCTTCTCTCTCTCTCTCTCTCTTGACCACTCGACCTAAAGACGATCAAAGCACATCTTCCCGAGACAAAAGTTGATTTTTGACTTGTGAGCTAAGAAAAAGTCGGAAAAACACGCCACTTCATTAGAGTTCAAGAAGGATGGGATGACGTCACACCATGACAGAGAATGTCCAAAATGTTCGATTTGGATTATTTGGCAGCCTGTTGTGTATAATTGCCACCTGACAGTCGACATACGTTTTCTCCCTTTATTATTCCCCTTGTTCCCCTTACCTAAGCTAACCTCTATTGTTTTCTGAGGCAGCTATCGTAATTAACACCCTGAGAGTGGCAATGTAAAACGACTTTTGTCGGAGATTTCTTTCAAGGAGGAGCTAATTCGTTAGCTCGTACGTTAAATATAATGTATTAATAATTTATGTATGTTTAAATCTTTAATTCTACTAAATTGCTTTTCAACCTAAAATTCGTAAAATAACACTTGTTAATATTTGGAATCTTTCAGTCAAAATTACCTTTTGGATTCATCCTTACTTATTTAAGTCATATTCATTATTATTATTTATTATTATTATTATTATTATTATTATTATTATTAAGGAATGATTTAAATTTAAGTTATATAATTTGACCTTATGTTATGATTTCGCATAAGGCCTTCTTAAATAGTGACTTAGATTATGTGAGAGAAAATGTCAAACAAACTAATGTTCTCTGACCTTTTTGGACTTTTAAAATAATTTTTATTGATGGAACTCTAAACTTGTTGGTAGAATATTAGCAATATGTAATTTCTAGGAAATATTAGCTAGCTATTAGTCTCTCTCTTTCAAACTTATTTCCCCGTTATGCCCTAAGTAACTAAAAATGTATTTGGGAATATAATAATATTCTTTATTTATAATATAATATACAAGGAAATTTGATGGCAATTAAATGTAGATTTATAGTTTGTTTCTGTTACTTTGATACTGTCACTATAAATTTACTCAAGATAATTCATTATTTATGTAGCTACGGTACTTCCTCTATATTGCCCAGTATTCTTTATTAAGACCATTTAAGTTTGTACTCCATTTTTAAATATCTATTAATAAATATAATTGTTTATTCTATAAAAATTATATCTCAAATACTTATAAATATTGATTAATCTCTTAAAACACATAACCATCTCCGTATATGGTAGACAGAACTTCAGCAAAAAGGACGACCAGTTTCCTAAACTTCAAATTATTAACTAATGTTGCTTTACTATTTGAATGACGTGTTTATTGATCTTATCTTTTATATTAGCTGGGCACCTTTATACTAATTATTTCTCTTGGGGTTTTTACCCAATGTATCATACATTTTTTTGGGCCTAAAGTGGCATTTTGCTCTCTGTCATTGTATGTGGTTCTCGTACCACCTGTATGATCCAAAGCTGTCCTTTTCTATAGTTATATAAGAAGGGGGCTACAAAGCAATTTTAAACTGGTTTGGCTACACTGTTAGATACGTTATGTAGTGTAGAGCTACAAGTTCATTTTAAATTCTTCAATGAGTTAAAAATAAGTAGTTTAACTAACAAGTATTCTTTGGCACAGTGCTGGTGTAAATACCGTTAATTATTCAGAGCTAATTTTACATTATTTGTTTAACGATATGAATAATATTTTAATCTTAAAATAATATTTGTTATTGAATATATATATATTGACAGTCACAGCCTATAAATCAAGTTTTTTTAGACAATCCAAAAAGTACCATATAGATTCAGACAAAAGAGAACGAATTTTATTGTTTGATTTTTAGACAAATTTATATTGCTACAAAATTGTTCAATATTGTAATTCTATTATTAGTTGTACAGAGGTTCATTTTTTATCATTGTAAAGAATATTACTTTCTCTTGACCCCTTGGAGAGAGAAGTATTATGATTGTAAGAAAAATTTAATCAAGATTTTGATAATGTCAACGTTTCATGACCCCTTACACCGAAAAAGTTTTTTTCACGATGTCATCTGTTTGTTTGAGTGTCTGTATATCAGCATAGAATCTAAACCATTTTACCAATCAGGCTGAAACTTTGTATCTAGGTTTTTCATGGGGATCGTTCCAAGGGTTTTTTGGAATTAGATGTCCAACCTTACAATTAAGAGAGGTTTACTGAAGGGCAAAATAAAATATTTTTTTATCCAATCCGTTTTAGGAATTTTGGATTTTATTTTATATCTAGGTATTGTTTAGGACTACAAATGAAATGGCTACTCTCCTTTTACCATTAAAATGGCTATTTTTATTTTATCATGAAAATGACATTAAGGTTATTTAACAAAAAATCATAATTTCCCAGTTGTGATCATGTATTTAAAACAAATTGAGTATGAAATAACTTCTCACTGTAAGGTATTTAATCTTTTAATTGAAATATATTTTTATAGAACCAATAGTTTCCGAACTATATGCAAATATATATTTTTATGTAGCTCTTTGACAATAAGTTGATCATTTTGATTTTGGTGGACAGAGCTGTTGCTCTTTTTTCACTGTTTCTATTAAAGTGGATATTATTTCAATTATGCTCTTTGGGGAGCATTTCTACAACAATGTATACGATTTCGTTTTATAAATCTTGAGTTAGTAGTAAATGTCTCTAAGATAAAAGAGAAAGTGTGTGCGATGTTTCGTTGCATTTATTTTTTATGTAATAAAATATTAGCGATAATTCATTTTATAAATCATTTTACACAATACATTTTTACTTTTTTAAGATATAGTTCGTTGATCACAATTTATTTTATTCTATCATGTGAAATTAGTCTACTTGATCATTGATAATTTCAAATAATGACAACAGTAAAATTCATGTCATAATAGATATAATGGAGATGGTTTAAATTATTTGTCGAGGTATTAATAACTAGCATTAGACAATATAGTTGATACTTTTATAACTCCTAGAAACAATAATTGTTTCACTTGCATCACAAAATAATAATTACGTTACGATGTATTTTTATATTATTTTTATTAACACCACGTCTTACTATCCGTTCGGGTTATACGCACTTACGCTAATGTGTAGTGGTAGGGTGATTGCGAGATGAAATGGAGGACCTACAGTTTAACGTGGAATCCGAACCACGGTGGAGGCCTGGCAATCCTCACATTCACAAGTGGTGATTAATATACGTCTTGTCAGAGGTGAAGGAAGGGTGTGGCAATCAGATAAATCTGTGCCGGGACCAAGGATTGAACCCCGTACCCCCCAGCACAGAAGTCCGACAACTTACCCCTAGACCACCAGGTCACCCTATTTTTATATTAAACAACACGATGTGATTTATACTAAACAAAATATCTACCATCAATTTACTTACCCGAGAGTAAATTTTATGTTTCTATATCCAGCTATATTTATGACCTTTTTGTCCATTCCAAGGGAACCCTAAGGGGAATAACTTTAGGCTCTAACCCGTTTGAACATTTTCTTTCAACGATATTCATGTTTATACATAATCATCCCACTCTTTTATTTACTTATGATCTCAAAATACCCGTTAGGGCTTAGTATTTATAACTGTAATACTGGCTATGATCCTTTTCATTAATTGATGAGTTAACGGCCTGGAGTCTGGTCGCTCTGTTTGTCATGGTATTAATTAGTATCCATAAATGGCCACCACACTTTCCCTTTAATATTACAATCAACAAAAAAAACTAAGCTTATTTTAGTTTCAATTCATGAAGTACATTTTTTTTTAAATATAACAGTATTTTGGACTTCCGACAAAAGAGTTTATGGGTCAGCTGGTATTCAAACCATACATTCGCCCGTTAGCACCACCATCTCCAACATTGCAACCATTTATGTGTCCTTGAGCATTGTATCAGTGCATTGATGGGCACTAATGTGCGATTTGAATTATCGAACGATGAAAAATATTATTTCAAAGCTAACAAATGATAATTCGATAATTTTTACTCGATAGTCACCAAGAGCGGTGTATATGTATGAAATGAACCATGTATTCTGTTTCAGCTGCTGATCATACTCAAACTTGCGTGAGTCATTATCTATAGTGGTTACAAGTGTGACTATTCAAAATAATAAGGTATATTATCAATAATATTGCCTTTACTGGCTGAATATTTAGGTTTATTGAGAAGCTGAAACCCAAAATGTGGATTTTACTATTCTGTTGGTTGTCACGCGTGTATTTCAGTGCCCACGGCTTCAAAACGGTTTGATGGAGTTTGTTCAAAATTGATATTTAGATATTATAGGGCTATATATAGAAGGTATTTTCCAAACAGATCTAGAAAAATTCACAGGATAAGTTAATTTCTCTCCTGCTGTAGAGATAATATAAGTTTACCAACTATACAGTGCGGAGCCCTAACTTAACTGCTATTGTACAAAAAGCATCGATGTGTTGTAAATTATGGTAGACATGTCTGAAAACATTTTTTTTATGTATATAATTTTTGAATTTCTTTTAAAAAGTAAAGTAAAATTCTGAAAATTTGATCACTTAAGTGATTTTATCTTCCAATTCGGAAAATTCAGTTATTGCTATTATACAGTCTGATGTCTGTATGTCAGTGTTGATAGTGGGAGTCTTCCTCCCCTCCCCCATCACCCCTACCCCCTAAAAAGTGCGACAAGTGCGGTTCCCACCCTGTGTGCGCTTATGAAAAAGGTCCCAGTTAGACTTTTATTTTAAGTTGTCTAATTTCCACATTTATTCAAATACACTTCATTATGAATATCAAGTGGATTAAAACCCTTCGTGAGTTGAAATCCACTGGTATTTACGATGCCAGCAGATATCTGAAAAATTTGTCGATACCTTAATTATATGGATATTTCCCTTTCAATGCTATTACTTGTTTTCTCGATAGTTTTATTTGGATAAATTTAAACATTAGAGTATTCACATTCCCCGTCGGGTTGGTATCAAAATAAACAATCATTTGGCTACAATGTATGTATTTATCATAATAATATTGTTATTTTAATCCTTCACACTAGAAAGTTCCTGCTACTTTGATAGAAAAATAAGCTTAACACATAACTAGGCCCTATATTTCATTACTATAGGAAAAAGCTCTATGATATGTTCTTACAGCGATGGCTGTACTGACCAAGCGGCCGCCACCGTAAGTGATGAGTGTACCAATATTTGCGAATATAGGGCGTCATGTGGTCAGCACCACAAGTCCTCCAACCATTTATCTGAGTTTTCTAAACTGGAGCTGCCACTTATTTATTCAAGTATCTCCTCATTTGTCCTGACGAGACCGAGTTTGAACCCGTTCCAGACCCTTTGCTTAACACATACATTTTGGAAGTGCCAGTGATTATTTTATTAGTATATGTAGGTATTAAATAGAAGAAATACCTGCTTCGGTGAACGCTTGATCTAATGCTTCACTATCGAGAGTGACTAGACTACCGATGTCAGGGAGATCAGGGTTCGAATCCCGATAAGGTATGATGAGGCTGGTTTTGCCTTAATAATTTTCCACGCTCTATCCACGCAAATGCGGATACATTTCATATAATTTCAAAATTTATCATCCTTAAATTATTAGCGTAAAATTAGTAAATACGCGTATAACCTAAACAACTAGTAAGACACGCGCAAAGATAAATAAATAGGAGAAATGTTTACAAGTCTATTAAGCGGAAGTATTTTTTATTGACCAGGGGAAGCGAGGTTCTGTTTTAATTTGACCGTTTGGTATCTCGCCTGTTGGTTTGGAACTTTGCTCCGAGATAAATGTAGAATGTGTGGACCAATTTAAACGATATTTGGGAAGGCATATTTTACGAACCCAGAACGAACCACATATTAAAATGGTTCTACAATATGGTTATTCGTTTGGATATGGGGCTTCTCGAAAGGTTTTTAGTTTAATGTTTTAATACTAAATAATAATACTTTGACCTTTTTTTCTTTAAATTTTGACACATCATGTGAGACTGGACGTGGTTATTATCCATATATGTATCATTGAGTATAATATCAATTCGTTGTATGTGTAGGTTGATCATAAAGGATAATATCAACCTCATAATACAAGGAGAAAATATTATGGAAGTTTTAAAACTTTAAATCCAAAGAGAAATCTTATATTGTATTAAAGTTAAGAATAAGGTGGGAGCGAGATGTCTACTGTTCTCAGAACTACTAAATGTATAACTTGATATGTACAGATTTTCTAAGGATATAAAAGTGACCATTAATAATGTCATAGTTAAAAACAAAATAAAAAAAACCCATCGGATAATTGACTGTGATTTTCCTTCGAATCAACTGAATAAATATATATGATATATGATATATGTTATATATATAATCTATATTCATATAATTCAGTTATATCGTAAGGACAGAATACCAGTCAATTATCCATGGATTTTTTTATATTATATTAAATACATATATATATATATATCAATATATATAAACAGTGATTCGTAGGACAGAAAACACAGTCAATTATCCGATGATTTAATATAATAAGCACGCATCATATTATTTTCGATAACACATCTCGATTGTTACATACGACTCTTCAGCAGAGTACGCGTGAGGAGTATTTCAGCCTGGTAGCCTGCCAAAGCCCCCTGGTGGTGGTATTATGAGTTAGAAGGTTCATCTCCCAGCCTCAACAAACGGGGTGACGCCTTCAGCAGTAAACATGTCATGGCATGATGATACAGGCTACCCCACCCTTCTATGCCCATTAATTCTACCCTACAGGAACACTGTAAGGGGTGCAAGAGGGCAGGGTGGAAGGGGTTTATAAGGGGAAGGGGGGAAAAGGGAATTCGCATGGCATATTTTAGTGAACGTAGCATTTCGAGACGTCATGACTCTCAACAAATACATATATTTAAGCTCCTGTTAACTCATTTTTATTTGCACTCGGTAAACGAGAACTTGGGACTGTCTAAACATATCACAAACTTTGAATTTTTAAAATTAACTTTCCCACAATTATATATTATATATATATATAAGTTATTATATATTAATTAGAATTACTTAGTTAAAACGGTACGTTTAGCGCATTTTGGTTAACAATCCTGTCAATTAAGTAATAGGACTTATTTAAAGGAGTGGGGATTTTTTTATTTGTTCTTTTGAAACCTTGGTAGTTTACGGCTTGATTTAATATATAAGGATAAAGAGGATAATTTACCTCTGAAGTTCTATTCTTGATATCTCTATTAGTAGCAATCCACTGTAATGCAATACTACCGCACTTGACTGCGTGACCACTGATGAGGGTTGTTGGTGAAAATTTTTATAGAAAAATAACATATTTTTATAAGACCTAAAAAAGTTGTTTAAAAAATTATATTGTATATTTGAAATAAAAATAGTTATATAAATATCGTAGATCCTCAAACACTGTTCTCAATAAAGCTAGCAATAGGCAGGCCTATTTTCTCTTTAAAATCAGTTGCCTATGAAAATTTTCTCTTAGATAAAAAATTATCAATAAAGTTACTAAACAAATCATACGTCCTTTATATTCTTAAAGAATTCTCATCCTCTTTGCTTATCGCAATTAGTTCCTTGAAAAATTAGTCAAAAGAGAGTAGAGCTTATTTTTTTCACTTAAGAAAATAAACACAACTTGGTTTCTTAGTTGTTTCTTTGTAAAATAATATCAATATTATTTTTTTAAAAAAGTATTTAAAACTGTTATTTTAAGTTTCCTCTCGTGTTAGTAAATGTAATTCTTATTCTTTATCTATAATAAATAATTATATATATTTTTACAATTTATAAAAATAAATATTACTCCAACTATTTTATCTTAAATATAATATAGTTAGGTGTTTGTTAATTTTGATTAACAGTAAATAGCCCAGTGCTCAGGTTTAAAAAAAGCTGAATAAAAACTGTTGAAAAACATGTACTTTTTATTTATAGAATATTTTACCAAATTTTACTAAAATAATCCAACTTTATGTAAAGACAAGAAAAGGTTCTAAAATGTATTTAACTCACGTACAATATATTAGTCTTTTTTTTCCAGCTCATTTAGAATTTATTTTATTAGGTTAAAACCACCTAACCCTTGGCTCAATCACTAAGATACATTTTATATAGATCCTATGCCACGCTTTATCCATCTCTTTTCCATCAATAAGAAGAAAAAAACTAAAGGGAGGGGAACTGTCATTGATAAATTGACTGATATCAGCACAATTTCCGTTCACAAACTTTGCTCAATTTAAAAAAAAGAAGAGAAAAGAAGGTTTTTCTTATATAAATATTATGCAAATCCCTGAGGGTAAGAAAGAAATAAAGTGATGGTTAAAACGGGGTGATTGATAAAGTCTGAAGGTGCTTGTACAAATGTCCGATGGAGTTTTTACCTTTCTCAGGGGACAAAGTATATTTACTGAGAAGGTTCATCGGTCTTTTTACTAATTTATTCAATATTTTTATACGCGTATTCCGTTTTGTCTGTTTGAATGGGAATAATGTAAGTTCTATAGGAAATGGAACAATGGTGAAAATTAGTGTATACTCCGGGTAAAAATTAAAAAAAGATATATTTGGTGCAGCCAAGCTATAGAAATATTGAGGTTTATTCTTAAACTATCTACCCATTGAATAAATTCCACCAGGTGTTTCCTAAAGAATTTAAAACGTGTGCAAAATATTTTCCAACATATTACATAGTTTATTAAAATATTATTTGTTCATCAACATTATGATAATGATAAAAACCAAACTAGATATTGCTATTTGTTTTATTTAATAGTTGCGATATTGCCTCTTCAAAAATAATTATTGGGACATTATTTATATTTGTTAAAATATTTTTTTTAATGATTCAACGGTCCTATTTTCAAAGATGATTTTTTCGGGAAATAGGTTGTATTAACTTTAGATAATTCAAGTTAAGGTCTATGAAATGGGGGTTGAACTGAGCTGGAGTCACTTTCACTTACCTGATTTTGACCTCATTTGAAGTCAATAAAGTGCGTTTGGAAATGATGTAAAGCATAACACTTTAAATATCTGGATTTTGAAAGATAGTTTAAAAAAAAGTGCATACAAATAAAATAATTTAATTGTATTGACTTAAAACCGAATGTTAATAAACAACCCTTAACAATGGTATATTAATATTGATTTTTAGACTCTCTTTAGTATATTATAAATTCACTGACCTACTGGGAAAACTTTTTTACACATATCTCAATAAATTAACCATATCTTGTGAGGTCTATTTTTTATTTCCTTCGAATAAATTATCATTTTGGTATTTGGAGTGTACGGCGCATCGCTGGTGATTAGCGCCTCCCAACACCTTGAGTTACGACTTTAATCGTTCTACCTCACACCACCTCCCCTTTCTTTTCCATTACCAACCATCGTTTTCATCCCCCTTACCCCTCTTCCTAGATCATCTCATCCATACACGAGATTCTTAAAGATCGCCCTCATACACACACACTTTACATTCTACACCGCATTTTGTCTTCTCAGAGCAGACTACCATATTATTTACCCAGTCCTCCTCCTCTTTTCCTCCCCTCTACCTATATAGTTTACCCTCTCCTCTCAACCCCTGCACCCTCTCCCGCACCACCCACCGCTAAAGACTCAAATATTGAAACATGGAATGATATTTGCATTCTAGAATAAGAGCGTAGTCTTCCCATCTGAACCAACATACGAGGATCATACTAATATAAGCCTATATATGACGACACAACATGATACAGAGAAGTTATTTCTAGTCTTATCTGTAGGAGAGCCATCTCGCGTGACGTCATCCTTGTGAGGGGTCTTGCGTTTGTTAAAGCATATGGAGTTTGAAGCGGTTCAACCTTATAGGGCCGTAACTACCGGAATTACTTCACAAAAAGTAAATACATTACTGGTTGGATACTTTTAACTATTGTAACTATATTAATACTATATTAAGACTATAACTACCAGAACTACTATTAGATAACTTGTGGAACTACTTTAAGATAGTATCAATCAAAGCTAAGTACCTCAAGACAGTAGCTACTGGAACTTTTTCATGAAAATAGCTATTAAACCTACTTGCAGAGAGTAATTACCAAAACCCTCTTGATACAGTAACTAATGAAAATGCTTTTTTTTTAAAAAAGCTACGAAAACTACAAGATAGGGACTATTGACATTTTCTTAATATATTAATTATCAGAGATAATTCAAGATAGTAGCTACCATAGCTATTTCAAGACAGCAACCACCAAAACTGTCTTAAAATAATAGCTACGAAAATTATTTTGACAGCAACTATCACAATTACTTAAAGACTTGATACCAGAATGATTTTTTAAAAAAACTATAAAAACTACCGTAATAGAGTAACTAACTAAGCCACCTCAAGACAGTAGAAACCTAAAATACCACAAGACAGAACCATTTCAACTACCTCAAGACAGTAACTACCTAAAATACCACAATACAGAACCATTTCAACTACCTCAAGACAGTAGCTACCTAAAATACCACAAGAAAGAACCATTTCAACTACCTCAAGACAGTAGCTACCTAAAATACCACAAGACAGAACCATTTCAACTACCTCAAGACAGTAGCTACCTAAAATACCTCAAGACAGAACCATTTCAACTACCTCAAGACAGTAGCTACCTAAAATACCACAAGACAGAACCATTTCAACTACCCAAGACAGTAGCTACCTAAAATACCTCAAGACAGAACCATTTCAACTACCTCAAGACAGTAGAAACCTAAAATACCACAAACAGAAACATTTCAACTACCTCAAGACAGTAAACCTAAAATACCACAGACAGAAACATTTCAACTACCTCAAGAAAGTAGCTACCTAAAATACCTCAAGAAAGAACCATTTCAACTACCTCAAGACAGAAGCTACCTAAAATACCACAAGACAGAACCATTTCAACTACCTCAAGACAGTAGCTACCTAAAATACCACAAGACAGAACCATTTCAACTACCTCAAGACAGAAGCTACCTAAAATACCACAAGACAGAACCATTTCAACTACCTCAAGACAGTAGCTACCTAAAATACCACAAGACAGAACCATTTCAACTACCTCAAGACAGTAGCTACCTAAAATACCACAAGACAGAACCATTTCAACTACCTCAAGACAGTAGCTACCTAAAATACTTCAAGACAGAACCATTTCAACTACCTCAAGACAGTAGAAACCTAAAATACCACAAGACAGAACCATTTCAACTACCTCAAGAAAGTAGCTACCTAAAATACCTCAAGAAAGAACCATTTCAACTACCTCAAGACAGTAGCTACCTAAAATACCCCAAGAAAGAACCATTTCAACTACCAAAAGACAGTAGCTACCTAGAATACCTCAAGACAGAACCATTTAGACTACCTCAAGACAGTAGATACCTAAGCTACCTCGAAACAGTAACTGCCTGAACTACCACAAGAAAGTAACAAATATGACATCTTTGAGTATTTTCCTTTTTCAATTATGTGTTTTCGGTAGTTCACCTTCTCCCCATAATAATGCAGCACTGCAATAGATAAAGATTTTTATAAATAATTTTTTATACTCATTTGGTTTTATCCAAAAATAAAAAAACTTAAACTTGTTTATAGAACCTAAATAACTTATTTTTTAAAAGTTATCCATATTCAAAGATGTAAATTAATTATTCTATATTTAATAAAGAATTGTTTAATCAAATGTCACAATCTTTTATATTCGCTTGGGCTAAATATGGGGAGAATATATTGTAGAGTAAATGTACCCCCCAATCCGCATGAAGAGAGTGAAAAACCACCTTCAGTATTCCGACCAAGATTCAAACCCTTATCTTCCCATCACTGACATACCGGACTAAATGAGCTGAACATTTAGACCCCAAGTCCACCAGTGCATATAGTTAAATTAGTGTGAATCGACGTGTGAATATATGGAATGCGAGCTATGGGAAGTATTTTTGTAGTTTTTAATATCAAAATTCAATTTTCTTCCCATGGTGATATCAACAATTATTGATTATCTCTCAAGGGTGTACTGGAATATAATGAAACTTTGTTTCTTCATTTAAAATGTTTCTTATCTAACGCCGCTATGTTCGTGACAAATATTCAACAACCGTTAATATAGCCACGTGAATGAAATTAAACGCTATATGTTTCTACTGGAGCAATATTTTATTAATTAGGTCCAAATATAAGTTTTGTTATAAAAACCAAAAAACACAGCCTTTATTTCGCGTTCCCTACACTCACAGCTTAACATTTATCACCCAAAATTTATAATAAATAGACAAGTTTTAACTGTGGATGAAAAATAGTTTCACTACAATGGAGCAAGGACTATGAAAATTTCACCAATAAACTGTTAAACAACTTTTAGAATATTTTGGTGAAATATTGAATCTATATCATAGTAAGATATAAAAAGCTTTCACGTATTTTTTAATTATAATGATTTGACTACCTTTACGTGTTCTCTCTTTTTTTAAACCCGGTATTTGAGTTGCTTTCCAGGTTTTATTGCCGTCTAACAATCTTAAGTAAGGGAATATTGATCACAAGCTACATTAAAAAGTAATTATCAAAGCTAGGTAGTTTCCAATAAATAAATTATACCAATCATTATTTATTTTCTTTGATTTCCAGAAACATCAAACCATTTTCGTGGACAGTTAATATTTTTTTAAATTAACAAAGACATATTTGTATCGATAACAGTATATGTGCAAGGCCTTTAGTGTAGAAACATATGATATTATAAAATTAACACATACTAATTTAGAATTAAGGGGCAAGTATTACTGATCAGCTAGCTTTTAATTGCTAACCTTAATAGTACACCTGTTAAAGGCATCCATAAAATGGCTACACTAAGACGACAAAGTGTATCTTTCCTATCGTACCCTTGGGCTAAAACGAGATCCATTTGATAATATTAAATAAATGAAAAAAAAAAAATAATAATTTCTACTACACAAAGGGAATGAAAAATCTTTATCGAACATTTCTTGAAACATGGAAGGGTTGTAAAGGGAGGTTAACATAAGGTCAAAGAAGCTTCTGTATTGATACCTAAAACAAAACATTCATTCAATCTCTCAAATATTTAAATTCGTGGTTTGATGATGGAGTGCTCTATCTTGCGATGTCTGCGCGAGGTCAAATTTATATTAATTGTTGTGTGCTGAGACCATTTTGAAAACTGAAAATTATACCAACAAATATGGGTGGGGCTAATACTCTGGATCTTGGCCTTTCCTGGCGTTTAGAGAAATTCATTTCTGAGTTGGGGGACACCATTAAGGCGAATTCCATTATCCCAGATGGGATGACACGTGAGAATGATGATGGACAGCAGAGAGAACCTACAATTTAACATTGATTCCGAACCACGGTTGGGACCTGATATGCCACACAATCACAAGGCGTGAGAGCACACACTTTGCCAGAGATGAGGGAAGGGTTTGGCAATCAGATAAATCTGTGCCGGGACCGGGATTTGAACCCCAGCCCCAAACAAAGAGGTCTGACACCTCCCTCCTAGGCTGCCAGGTCCCCTCTTTAGTAGATACATTATTACAAAAATATACCTATAATTTATCAAAGTAACAATTTTCATAAAAACTTGAAAGCGCGAGCTAGATTCAATTTTATCCTTTTTTTCTTTTCTTTTTGCCGGGGGTTGTGATGTCAAGGGCTCAAAACTTGGCTTGGATGTAATTATTCTCTTTTTTTTTCCTTCTCAACATTTATATATATTACTAAAATAAAATCCGGCCCGTTTCACCATCGTGTATGGGCAAATTTAATTCCATTAGTATGGTAGGAAGGTAAAATTTAAAGGAAACGTACAATCATATGAGTTGAAAAATAAGTGGGAAACAATTATTTTTTTCCAGTAAAACATCCTTAGGTCATAGGGCTTAGATTCGATCAAACCTTCTCAGTCACTCATAACTAATACTAGTTGAACCTAGCATTTAGTATACGTGTCTATTGATGAGGATTTATCGGTCAGTATAGTTAGTCCTAAATACATCAGACGTAACGTGACTTGGTAGCCCAAAAGTTTGGTAACACGTAATGCAAAATGATAAATACACTTCAGAGAAAACCATTGGGTCTCTAAACACTTTTACTTTCTCTAGACCCCTCAGAGATTGTGATTGTAAAAAAAAAAAAATCCGAGATTTATACAAATGTCGGAAGAGTCCCGATCACTGAGCGCGTAAAAGTGTTATTTCGATGTTGACTGTCTGCATCTTGCCCTATAACCGAAAAAATTTAGCCGATTGGGATAAAACCTGGTTTTCATAGGTCCCCATCTAGGTATTTTTGTCACTAGAAATTATACAACCATAAAGCTAAGGTTATCTAATTATAGACCTAAAGGGAAAAAAAATATTTTCTTGAAATTAACTTTAACCAGTTTTATTAATATTCGAAGATACACGCGATTTAACATTACAAACGAAATCGTTAATCTCATTTTTCTAGGAAAAGGACTTAAAGAGTACTTCACACAATGGGATATCTCCAAATTTAATCATATCTCCATTAATCCCCGAGATACGAAATAACTTATCATTCTAAAGTTGTACGACCAATAAAAAAAAAACTTTTAATCGAAACATAAATGTTCGTAAAATCTATATTTTCCGAGCTATAAGAGATTCTATTTTTTAAAATAAAGTTATGGGATATTGGGAGTTGATTGTTTTGCTTTTTAGTTGAATGTAGTGTTCTTTTTTTCCATTTTCCATGCTTCTGCAATGATATATATTATTTCGTTTCACATATTCCAATAGTATATTAACCATTCCCTGTTTTATTATTGTAGCCTAAATAAATATTGTTCCCGTGAGTTGATTGTATATGTACCTTTTACATGATGTAAGGTTGGCAGAGAATGCTATCTCCATGTAGATAAACAATGTTTGGGCTGTAACATATTTGTAAATAAACAAAGCTCTTCTGATAACAATCATATATACTAAAGGTATAGAATGGTAACTCTCTGTAGAATGACTAGAACAGGAATTTGAGTGCTAGGTGGATGGCAGATTAACTAATGCTATCAGCTTAGTGCAAAGCTATAATAAGTACTAAAGTGCAAAACTGTACCAAGTACATTTGTAATTGGTTATATCTTGTATATATTATTACATTAGTTCTAACTTTAGATCTCGGAAACTAATGCTCAATAGCAAGAGAGAGAGACAGAAGTGTGAGTTATATATATAAACTTCTGTATGAAGTAAATGAAGGTTAATGTAGGTTAAGCCACTAAACATTTTGTTCCAAATAGTATTATTTATATGGCTTGAGTAGGTAATAAATTCTAATTTACTAACAAGTCTACTAAATATTTTAATAGTTATTCTAAATAATTATTACAAATGGTTGGTTCATGCTATTTTTATGACTTATTTATGTTAATAAAATCCCAAAAACGCCAAGTACGTTCAAAAATAAATACAAATTTGTAAACCAATCTTAACCTAATTTATTCTTGTAGCCTTCTCCATTGGTGATTGTGACATAGACTATGGACAAATTTATAAATAAACATTTTTAAAGCTCTCAAACTTAATATTAGATAAAACAAACTCATAAAAGTAATAATGGCATATTTTAAATTTCAATTTTCACGGTTTTAAAACAACAAACTCATAAACACAATAATGGCGTATTTTAAATTTCAATTTGAAGGGTTTTAAAGCAAATTATAGAAAAAATGGCGAATGCAAATGAATTAAGATTTTAAATATAAAAAAATTAGAGAAAACAACATCGCATTTCTTCGACAGTAGCGTTAGTGCGTTTTACAGAGAAGTTAACACTGTTATCCAATACCCCTACAGAGATCACACACAATGATAACAATGTCCATGAATGGGGGTGAATATTTGTGTTGGTGCACAGAAGTTTGTAATATTTTTAATAAATAATGTTAATAAAGGAAGCTAAACTTGCGTAAATAGCAAGGCTAATCACCAGTAAAGCGTAGATTATGATTTCCATCAAGTGTTGGTGCAGAACTTAAAAAGTTTCATGAAGCAGTCAAAATTGGAACTTTTTTTTTTTTTGATCATATCAATGGGTGAGATTGTACCAAAATCTTTAACCCAGAACATTCCCACCAGCAGCAACGAGACAATAGTGGTTACCACTTTTTCTCTTTTGTTATTTTAAAGAAATACTATTTAAAATGTATAAACCTCACATTAACTATTTTTCTTCTCTAAATTGTGTAATGCTATTGATAAACTAATCTTTGATCCCTAGTTGACATACATTTTATATTTTATATTTGTTTCTCTCTTATTAATTACTGATATTTAAAGACTATGATAATCTAATATTTATTTTTTAATAATAGACTTGTAAATATACTAGTAGTACTCATAGATAGGTTTTTGGTGAAGTTAAAAACATATAACTTAATAAAAAAAAGTAATATAATCAACATTTACTTGTAATATGTTTTATTATATTGGTTATATCCTTGTTATAATTCATTAGATTAAGAATGACGTATTTGATTATCCTTGTTGTTTGAGTTAATTTGACCACAGTTGCAGTCTATAACTGGTAAGCACTTTGTTGGTAGCTACTGTGGTACTTGAGTATGGTAAGTTCAGGTCCTACATTGTTGCTATGCCGAGAATCCCAACATTTTACCCAGTAGTCTCAGGGATTTAGCCTCTTTGTGTTCTCCTATATATTATAGGCCTAGATAGATCATACACCCACCACCGAGATTTACTTTAAATTATTTTATCACGATATCTTACGAGTTTTAAGTAAATGTCTCCATTTTTAGATATTGGAGAGATAAAGTTTGTTCTGTGCACCAAAATATTCTTATTTTTTTCAGTTTTAATTTTAAACAAAATTAAAAATCTAGCAGCTCGTTAACTCCCTGATATCCAGCCACCTTGCTGTCTATATTCTAATATCCCGAGGAGCAGCAAAGAGGGGTTAAAGCTGGTTGCATATTCAACCCTTATAACCAAAATATCTCTCCTCTCCGGAGAGCCTTTGTGAATATAATGGCCACGGCAAGACATCAAGACACATGGCTTCCTTCCACTCAGGGTTCGCTGATGAGCTCTTGGTTCCGCCCCCGCCAACCCCCCTCCCCCCACTAGTCCCCTCTTTATTGCCCCAAACCCACCCTCTCCAAGCTTTATTCCTCTTTCCCCAACGAACCATAGTCATATTGTATCCCCCTCAAAGTTGATATTCTGATGACTATGGACTTAAATTTGAAGTTCCCTTCATATATATATATATATATATATATATATATATGACAATTATTTTATGTTAAACCTGCATAGGTGGGTATGTGGAATGAATGTATGGCTAATCTCTGGTTTTTACTATGACGGGGAGGTCAGAGCTTTAATCATATTTGAATGGCATAAACTATTTTGTTCTTAACTTTCCTGCCACTCCCGAAAATTAGTCTATTATACTAATTAATGTCCAGGCAGTACTTATTAGGAAGTGACCGGCCATAGTATGTTAACCGTGTAGATAGATGCCTGATAGCTCGCCATGTACTATTTGTAAAATGCTGGTTCTTATGCAAGGAAATTAACCTTAGCTTCTCGTAACTCTCTAGGGAGTTAACTCAAGCTAGCTAGCTTATTTGTATATCCATCCTCATAGTAGCACTATAAAATTAGGATTAAATACCCCTTGTTTTCATTCACTATAATTTCACTACTATTCATAAATAGACCTATCTGGTCTTAGTTTGTTATTAGCTAGGCTGGATTATCTTTATGTATTGTGGCTTATCCATATATTATTATTTTCGCTATCTTTGAGTGTAGATATGTTGAGGCAAACGCTCCTTCGTAGGAGAATGAGTATTGATCCTTATTTTAAGAGTTACTGAACTATTCTATAATATGTACATTCTTTCTTCTGTTAGTGCCTTGTCACCAAGGTGTTTATTTCTATTCCAGCCTATCATTATTATTATTATTATTATTAGCACCGCGTCTTACTACCCGTTCGGGTTATACGCACTTACGCTTATGTGTAATGGTAGGGTGATTGTGAGATGAAATGGAGGACCTACAGTTTAACATGGAATCCGAACCACGGTAGAGGCCTGGCATTCCTCACATTCACAAGTTGTGATTAATACACATCTTGTCAGAGGTGAAGGAAGTATTTGGCAATCAGATAAATCTGTGCCGGGACCGAGGATTGAACCCCGGACCCTCAGCACAGAAGTCTGACACCTTACCCCTAGACATCCAGGTCACCCTCCAGCCTATCGTTTACGATCATGGTAGCTCAATAATGTTATCTTTAATAACAATGGACTGTTTGATCAATACTATATTTAAATATATATGTAATTCTATTTATCTTGTTTACATTTAATTAAAAAGATTTGCTAAACTTATATATTTCTCTAATGTCTCATCCCTCCCATAACTTCCTTATTTAACTTTGTGTGTAATTGTAATCGTCCCTTCTTATACTTGATAGAAGAAGCGAGGATTCAATAATAATCTCAGCATTTAAATCATAATTGTATTTTCATATTTATTTATTAAACACTAAAAATTAAAATAGTTTTTAATATTTTAAAAAATGTTAAAATATTATTTTTCGCAATTCAACTTCTTAAAAAAAAACTCTTATAATTCAATTTTGGGAGATGTAAATTTTTTAATACATTCGTCGTTTATGTACAAAGATATATTATTAACTACTGACAAACAATAGAAGAATGGATGCCCTGCCCTGCTTCATCTGTTCAAACAATGCATGTACACTTGTATGCTTCATTTGCTTGGGGCACCCTTAAGTTGAGTGAGTTCATTGAGCTCTACAAAAGCTTCTTTTGTTTAGTTTGTGATGACTATGCTCATTGATGAAGGGGTAATAGACTGGTCTCCACTCGCCTCATGGCCTGGTCAGGCATCAAGCAGTATTGATAAATTGATGGGAAAGAACATCTGTTAATTATAATGAGCTAAAAGAGATTGAATGAATGAGAATTGAGAAATAGTGTAATTTATTCTTCCTCCACAGTCCACCCTAGTAAACCTTTAATTCCAGCGTGAGTGAAGATGACAAAAAAAATATTTAATTTGATACCGGAGTGTGAGTACTAATATCAGTAAAAGTATCGAAAAAAAGTACCGAGTAAAAAAATACTAGTATCGAAAGAAATATTTCTATATTAGTAAAGTATCAATAGTTTTTTTCACTTCCCTACCCTGAGTAAACCCGAACAGGATTAGAACCCCGATATCCCCGTCATTAACAGGCCTGTCCAACACGAGAGTAACGCCCTAGACCATTTGATCACTGAAGAGGGTCACACTATTATGAGACACACTGGTTTGGTGATGTACCATTTTACAAATTTGCTATCACTGTGATTCTACAGATGAGGTGGAAGTGAAGGAGACCTACTCATCTCCTCTCAAACACATCATGATGGGTAAAATGATGTTCTGTTCATTTATTGACAAGAAAGACCAAAGTCAATGAAACGAAACTGCCTTCAGATACTGATATGGCAGACCAATGCTCTCAAGCTTTGTACAATGGAACGTACTTTTTTTGCGGAAAACCAATCTGTATTAATGAACGCTTGTGAAATCTAGTTTAACTTCAATGCAATACAAAGGAAGATAAATTATATCTGGAAGTTAAAATCAGTAGAGCACATATATTTATTTGTTTGTAAAGATGCAAATTATGAAATACTCACAGTTTTAAATAAAACCACTATTTATAGCAGTAAAAAATTAAAAAATTCTTACTAATAAAAATTCTCGGGTAAAAATAAAAATAGGTAAAAAATAAATAATTCCGTGACTTTCTTTTCCCCGCGTCTTAGGGGCCTTTCGGGCTTTACGCATACATTAATTCAGAATTTTAAGATTACTGAGAAAAGTATAATTTTAGAGGAAGTTTACCCAAATTTTCGTGGAATGAGAGTGAGAAGGGAGTAAAACAACCCTCAGTACACCCGACCGGGATTAAACCTCAATCTCCCCGTAGTCACCCGCAATCAAATCCAACACGAGAATGACGCGTTAAGCCATTATCGTGTAACAACACTTACCGCGTTCGTTGTGGAACTAGTTGAAAAGCTGCCATGAAATGAGACACCAAAATATCGTACCTGAAACAAATAAATCTCTAGTTTTAATTCTATCAAAAAGAAAACACAATCTTTCAAAACTTAATGATATTTTATTATATTTCTAAATTTTTTTATATTTCTAAATTTTATTTGATGGCTTAAAGTAACCAGATAGGACTTGAAAACCAATAAATATTTATATTACTAACAGATGCCATGGTTCCAGCTATCTATAGTTATAAAAGTATAGTGGTGTATACATAATATATTTATTAAAGTTGAGATAATTTTTAGTACTAATTCTCAATTAGCTAGAAAGATGAAATTTGGTGAAATTGTAGACGAACCACCCAAGTGGACGTACATCAAGTTGGCGCGCCACTTTCTCCAAATGAATTGAAATTACTACAGTCCTTTGTGCTACGTTTGTGCTCATATGTGCCCGAAGCACAGCGTTTGTGCTATTTAATTACTCAAATTATAACGATTTTAATGTGGCGGGCCAACTTGATTTCAAGCTGGCCCGCCACATTTATTAAAACATCATATCTTGATTTTGATTACGCCAGTTTTTTGTGCTCCATTTGTGCTCATATGTGCCCAAAGTTCAGCTTTTTTACTATTAAATTACGCGCGTGGCAACGATTTTAGTGTGGCGGGCCAGCTTGATGTTCAAGTTGGCCCGCCACATTTTCAAAATCAAAATTTTCTAATGCCATTCGTTAGTGCTGCGTTTGTGCTCATATGTGCCAGAAATTTAGCTTTTGTGCTATTAAATTACGCCCGTGGCAACGATTTTAATGTGGCGGGCCAGCTTGATGTTCAAGTTGGCCCGCCACATTTTCGAAATCAAAATTTTCTAACGCCATTCGTCAGTGCTGCGTTTGTGCTCATATGTGCCCGAAATTCAGCTTTTGTGCTATTAAATTACACCCGTGGCAACGATTTTAATGTGGCGGGCCAGCTTGATGTTCAAGTTGGCCCGCCACATTTTCGAAATCAAGATTTTCTTATGCCATTCGTTAGTACTGCGTTTGTGCTCATATGTGCCCGAAATTCAGCTCTTGTGCCATCAAATTATGCTTGTTACAACGATTTTAATTGTGCTGTCCACTGTTGTGAGGCGAAGTCAGGCGGGGCGGATTGCTTGGTTGGATACTGAGGGGAAGATAGATTTTTCGTCCATTGGAGCGAAGCGGGAAAGCTAACACTGCACGACTGGAGCACAATAATTGATTGTGTAAACCTACAATTGAACTTTTTTGTAGAATGAGGTGGTCAAAAATTTAGAGTAAATAAAAAATGTACTTCTTTAACTTAAATGCATAAAAATTGATAATAACACGACCCAAGAAAATACAAGAAAAAAAAAGGGCAATGGAGTTCTTAATTAAGGGCTCTTGAACATAATGTATGTACGTATGAGCATTACTTATAATGTGTAAAGAATAAAAATACATCAAAATCCGGGCCTTGAGTGCACCCAAAGAAATAAACTTCGAACCTTCAAACAATTTACAACTTAGTTCAAGAGAAATTAATTTGAAAGTTATTTTTAATCTTAAAAACCTATATCAGTACATTATAGGATTGTTTATCCTGTGACGACAAAATACACCAGCCCAAGTCTTAGATAGAATACAATTTTACCGAGATGAAATATTATCTTAGTAAACTGTGATCCTGGCTTGTTGACCATCCCATTCAACAAAAAAGTTCAATTGTAGGCTTACACAATCAATTATTGTGCTCCAGTCGTGCAGTGTTAGCTTTCCCGCTTCGCTCCAATGGACGAAAAATCTATCTTCCCCTCAGTATCCAACCAAGCAATCCGCCCCGCCTGACTTCGCCTCACAACAGTGGACAGCAGAATTAAAATCGTTGTAACAAGCATAATTTGATGGCACAAGAGCTGAATTTCGGGCACATATGAGCACAAATTAACGCAGTACTAACGAATGGCATAAGAAAATTTTGATTTCGAAAATGTGGCGGGCCAACTTGAACACCAAGCTAGCCCACCACACTAAAAACATTGCCAGGGGCGTAATTTAATAGCACAAAAGCTGAATTTCTGGCAAATATGAGCACAAACGCAGCACTGACGAATAGCATAAGAAAATTTTGATTTCGAAAATGTGGCGGGCCAACTTGAACATCATGCTGGCCCGCCACATTAAAATCGTTGCCACGGGTGTAATTTAATAGCACAAAAGCTGAATTTCGGGCACATATGAGCACAAACGCAGCACTGACGAATGGCATTAGAAAATTTTGATTTCGAAAATGTGGCGGGCCAACTTGAACATCAAGCTGGCCCGCCACATTAAAATCGTTGCCACGGGCGAAATTTAATAGCACAAAAGCTGAATTTCGGGCACATATGAGCACAAACACAGCACTAACGAATGGCATAAGAAAATTTTGATTTCAAAAATGTGGCGGGCCAACTTGAACATCAAGCTGGCCCGCCACATTAAAATCGTTGCCACGGGCGTAATTTAATATCACAAAAGCTGAATTTCTGGCACATATGAGCACAAATGGAGCACAAAAAACTGGCGTAATCAAAATCAAGATATGATGTTTTAAAAAATGTGGCGGGCCAGCTTGATATCAAGTTGGCCCGCCACATTAAAATCGTTATAATTTGAGTAATTAAATAGCACAAACGCTGTGCTTAGGGCACATATGAGCACAAACGTAGCACAAAGGACTGTAGTAATTTCAATTCATTTGGAGAAAGTGGCGGGCCAACTTGATGTACGTCCAAGACGTGAGCAAATTTTTCAAACTTGCAAAATAATCAAAAATAAAAATTAAAAGGGTATTTATTAAATCATATATAAATTTTAAACGTGCTACTTGCATTTCAAAAACAAGGATAATCAAGAATATAAATTTTAATCTCAAATCCAAAGAGAATTTGCAGATTGTAAATGCATTGATCTTTGTCTATAGTTTGATTGATTTATATTCATATTTGTTCGCAAATGGTGTTTTTTTGGTGAATAAAATTTTTACCGATAACGTTAAACATATCTATTGAGGTCTAGCTTACATTTAAACAGTCTGGATATTGATAGAAGCCCGATTACTACTCTAATTAAAAGACAGCTAACACTGATGTTTGTGTGTCGGTTTGTTGGTTTGTGTATGTGTCTATGTATATGACACGTTAACATTTGAACTTTCCAAGAGATGTTTCAATATTTAGAAAAAGAGCACTTTGTTTTAATACTGCGTCTATGTATTAACAAGCTAATGTGTTGGGAATGAAGAAGGTTGATTTTTGGAGGAAGTTTACCAGCATTTATGTGGTGGGAGAGTGGAAACCATTAAGGGAAAACCATCCTCAATTACACCAGACCGAGATTCAAGCCCTGATCACCCCGAAATAAGCAGTCCAGTCTATTGAAAAAGTGACGCCTTAGACCCTGCGGCCAACGAGGTGGGCTATTTCAAATTGAAATCAAAATTTACATGATCGGCTATTGAGTGAGTTTATTTGGTTGGTTCGTATTATAAAAGTATTATTTATTAATTTTTGTGATTTTTTAAATGTGATTGTGATTAATATAAAAGAATATGTTTTGTATGAATTCAGGCTTGACCCGAAGAAATTATAACATATTTGGATACTGCTTTGAAATTAGGGTACATTCATAATGATAGTGGATTCTGTTTGCTTGAATGAAAGCGTGATTGACGGTATTTTGGTTTGATTCCAGAAGCTAGCCCTACCTAACAAAAATTAACCTTTCATGCATCTACAAATAATTGAAGGTTCGGTTTCGTTTTGTTGGTTAATAGTGACACCGGCCTATCATATAGGCCTACAGACTTGAAACTAGTTAATATAGTAATATTATATATATATATATATATAAAGTATATTCGTGATTAGATTGAATATAAACTAAAATTGAGATTCCCAAACTTTTGGATTAAAAATCCTAACTTGTAATATTTATTTATATTTAATTGCACCAGTGATGACATAGTTAAAGTAAGCGAGCTCCCAAATAACTGGATCACCAATGTTGAGGAGATCAAGGCTATAATATAGACAGGTTGCACTGGCGTCAACTTTTACACCTGTTATCTATCTCTGTTGCTTTCTCATAACCTCGTTACACTAATGTGAGTGCATTTCCTTTCATTAACATTTCTTTAAACACACTTGATATTCAGATATTGGTAACTAAGTAGATGAACGTTATATTAACCAAACTAATCTATTTGGTTTAAGAAAACGTTACCTATTTTAGGATCCCATGATAGCGATTATATGTGAACGGGTCTCTTAAAACAACATAATTATAAAATATACCCAACATCCAGTCCTCCGATGGTTAATTTGTCACAGTGTAAGAGGAAGCCTTACTATTCAAATGAAGAATATTTCGGTCAAACCAAGAATCAAACCAAGAACCTTTAGTTTATTAGGTGGATACGCTAACAACTAACGTACGTTATCGGGACTGTGAATGGTTGAAACTTGGCTGAATACCTTCATCTGACTGCATTGAATGTTAACCTTATATATATATATATATATAATATATATATATATATATATATATATATATATATAATATATATATATAATCCCAATCTCCACGCCATAGGCAGACTAGTCTACTGCAAGAGTGACAACTTAATATCATTAAAATGGGTAGTAACCTAGTAATGTTACACAATAACTAGAACAGAATTGAAATTAAATAAACTAATTTTAATATCAAACATAGATTTTATTGTTTTAGAATAGCTATGAACAGAATAAATAATAATAATAATAGAAATAAATGGTATGGCACACCGCACAGACTTTCTCTCTCTTTCTATAAACTCGTAAGATTTCTGAACGGAATAATGTACATTGTATCATCACAACTCCACATAAGAACACGCATAAAATAATATACAATGATATAGAATCAATGAGAAAAGAGGCGCATCTTTGTCCACCTAAGAACATTTCAAACAGTTTAATGTCTTCCACAAGGGTCAACACTTCGTATTAAAATTTCGATTTCTGGTTAAAATTTTAACATTTTAAAAGGTGTTGCAGATCTTCAAGTCATCGCATTGATATTTAATTATTCATTTATACATTTTGACTAATAAAAAATGTAAATATTGACTATTGAGTCTAAAATGGAGATAGATCATTGCTATGCAAACATTTCTCCTAAGAGATTTAAGGAAAAATAACATACTTTTTTTAGATACTTACTTATATTTAATTACTCTATGGCATTGGAGTATTATTGCGTTAAGACTTAAGTAGTATATATTTACAACTAAAGCTCACAAAATTGTATTAATATATTTGCAAATATCTCAGAAACTGCTGTTTTTATAAAAATATATGTCAAATAAAGGTTTTTTATTTCTAATAGTCCTACAATTTTGCAATGATAAGTTGTTTAGTTTCTCCAATAGTTGTGGAGATACGGAAATTAACGCTTCTGTAATGTACCCTAATAATCATTTTCATAGGAAAATGAAAATAGCCAGTTTATTTATAATCTTAATCAACGCCTAGATACGAATTTTAATCAAAATCGTTTAAGCAGATTTTGAGAAAACCAAATTTTTCTCTTTTCGTCCTTCAGTAAACTACCCTTAATTTTAAGTTTTTATAGACACACAGACATACGGCATTGCAAAGACTATTTTTTAGAGTTCGGGGGGTCATGAGACGTCGACATCCATCAACATTTCAGGTTAGTTTTTTTTTACGGTCGCAATACTTAAACTTTAATGTCCAAAAAGTTAAAAAAAATTCATATAATTGCGTATATATTGAAAGTTATTGATTTTATAAAAATATGTTTCGGATAAAATATCTGTATTATAAATATATATACATATTTGTAATGCTAAGTAATTTCATATCTCAAATAGTTTCGGAGCTATTTAAAAAAATGTTAATTTACGCATCAGACCGGAGCCCTTAAAGCCATTTTGCCGAAATATTGAGGGTAGCCATTTTGTTTGGAATATTTATTAATGTTTATAAATGAAATTTAATCAAAATCGTTGGAGCCGATTTTGAGAAAATCGACTTTTTCTCTTTTTGCCATTCAGTAAACTACCTTTAATTTTAAGTTTTAATAGACACACAGACAGACGGCATTGCAAAGACTATTTTTAAGGGTTCGGGGGGTCATGAGACGTCGATATCCATCAACATTTCGGGTTAGTTTTTCTTACGGTCGCAATACTTAAGCTTTAATGC
Source organism: Timema podura (assembly GCA_033556935.1). Lineage (NCBI taxonomy): Eukaryota > Metazoa > Arthropoda > Insecta > Phasmatodea > Timematidae > Timema > Timema podura. Next base: position 26,151,285 of record JAVRXN010000005.1, read on the forward strand.
CCAAAAAGTTAAAAATATATATATAATTGCGTATATATTGAAAGTTATTGATTTTATAAAAATATGTTTCGAATAAAATATTTGTATTATAAATATATATACATATTTGTAATGCTAATTAATTTTATATCTCAAATAGTTTCGGAGCTATTATAAAAAATATTAATTTACGCATCAGACTGGAGCCCTTAAAACGATTTTGCCGAAATATTGAGAGTAGCCATTTTGTTTGGAATATTTATTTATGTTCATAAATGAAATTTAATCAAAATCGTTTGAGCCGATTTTGAGAAAATCGACTTTTTCTCTTTTTGCCCTTCAGTAAACTACCCTTAATTTTAAGTTTTAATAGACACACAGACAGACGGCATTGCAAAGACTATTTTTAAGGGTTAGGGGGGTCATGAGACGTCGACATCCATCAACATTTCAGGTTAGTTTTTCTTACGGTCGCAATACTTAAGCTTTAATGCCCAAAAAGTTAAATATATATATATATAATGGCGTATATATTGAAAGTTATTGATTTTATAAAAATATGTTTCGAATAAATATTTGTATTATAAATATATATACATATTTGTAATGCTAAGTAATTTCATATCTCAAATAGTTTAGGAGCTATTATAAAAAATGTTAATTTACGCATCAGACCGGAGCCCTTAAAACGATTTTGCCGAAATATTGAGAGTAGCCATTTTGTTTGGAATATTTATTTATGTTCATAAATGAAATTTAATCAAAATCGTTAGAGCCGATTTTGAGAAAATCGACTTTTACTCTTTTTGCCCTTCAGTAAACTACCCTTAATTTTAGGGGTAGATATCCAATTCCAAAAACCCCTCGGGGCAACCCTATGAAAACCCTAGATATCAAGTTCCAGCTCAATCGGTAAAATAGTTTAGGCTCTAGTTGGAGGTACAGACAGACAGACAGACAGACAGACGGAAATTCAAAAACCACTTTCTCGGATCCAGGAAGTCATGAAACGTCAAAATTCATCAAAATCTCGAGTTCGATTTTTTTGACGATCACAATACCTGTAAGATAGAGAGAAAGTAAAAATGAGCTAAACTTTACGAAAGATAAGGTTGTGTTTCACCGTTCCCTCACATTCATAACTCATTCCCGTTTCCATTGTGCGGTCACTCCAATGAAATGACCCATTCTCATTAAAACAACGGGATCGTATATAACGATGTTTGTTTGGTCCAAATGTACTCTTTCCATTGAATGAGACTTGATTTGGTTGGTAAGAGTGGAGGGGGTTCATAGGGGTTTGGGGAAAGAGGAAAGGGTAGTAGAGAAGTCGTTAGAACTTAACTTTTAATTGCATGACCCATTTATCGTCAAGAGAAACGGCTACTGAATACGCTTGAAGAACATAATGAACCCGAAACGGTATTGAGTCAAACCATGACTAGATGTGTCTAGTACTATGTTAAGGTTCTAGTTAACAGAACATGAAGTTGATCAAATTTTTGTTTGATGGATTCATTCTATGAATTAATAAGGAAAACAATGTGGTCTACAAATTGTTTGATATTATTATTTCGAAATGTTGAGTCAAATTGGTTTTGGTTTGGTTGTATTGGATATTTGAAATCACTAAAAATGTTTGATATCATTAATGTAAATATAATCATTTGAAAATTAGCAAATCAACCTTATTAAATACACACAGAGTCGTTCAAAAATATATTCCTCACAAACTTGACATAACATGATTGGTTTTGAATATTTTAGGAATGTGTTGGAAAACATTGAAAAGGCACGGAAAATTGATTTGGAATTTGTGTGAGCACGTCAATATTTAATAAAGCTTTAATAATGAGATAGACCCTACTAAAAATAAATTTTGAACTTTATTTTTCTCTTGGTTTTGCGAGACTTGTTTGCTTTTGATAATTATCCGCAGGTAGAAGTTAATAATATAAGAATACAGGGTTGGAATTAGTTTTTAAAATATTCTAAGCATTTTTTCTTAGCATCACGTCTCACTACCCTTTCGGTCTACACGAATATATGTACTAATTATTCAATTAATGTTTTAAAATGAGGAAGGTTGAATTCTGAGGAAATGTACTAGATTACACATTCTATCTCACTTAGTCCAAAAAATGCTCAACGATGACCAAGATGTGTGTTCCCTAATTTATTCAAAAAGACAACCTTCAATCTACCACAACATCCCCAGATGTTAAAACGTTCAACGTGAACATAATGTAGTTCACATTAAGTCCAGATCATGGCAAGTAGAAATATGTTTTTAGTGGTGGCTTTTCTTATGGTTTATAGGAGATGTTTAATTAAGAACAAATACATTTATAATCTATTATGGTGAGGTTTAATACCGTTAAACCTTCACACATAATTTGAGTTGAGGGAGAGGAGAAAGTCATTTAGAAAAAACAGCCCTTAGTAAACGTGTCCGGGATTTGAACTTCCAATCTACCCGTCATTGGGATCCAGTCCTTCATGAAAGTGACACAATGCATAGATCATGTAGCCATCGAAAGTGTGAGACCCGATAAATCATTCGTCTGAAGAGCAAATGGAAAAACATAAGTTACAAAATAAACCTACCCGATGTATCCAGTCGGGATTTAATTCCAGGTATCTATATGAGATCCTAAATTTTAAACATTGTTAGAAATCTGTCGTTGAATAAAAAGTTTACGAGGTTGTTTAAAAGGTTTAGTCTTAACTTTAGATTAGTTTAAGTATTTTTTAAATGGATGTAAAACCCATTAAGATATACTGTTGCAGTATTTTAACTACCAGGACAAGGGCCACGTGGATAAAGGCGGCAATCTCATCATGTATGGTTTAATGGTGATGATCAGATTTAGTGTTCAAATATCTGTAGATAAATCTTGGATTTTTTCCCCATATTTTATTTTCCATTATCATAAAATTAGTCCTGCCGTGTTTTTGCTTTTAACTGTTTTCCTGAAATTTAATCAATTGTCCTTTTGTCCGTACTTACTGGCTAAGTGGTTAGAGTGTTTGACCATTCTCTGGTTCTATTTGTGATAACGATGATATTTACTATTTTATATGAATTTATATTTATGTCAATCCCTAAAAACCTAGACATCAGGGCTGATTGTGAACGTTTTATGCTTTTTATCAGAGTTAGTTAAATTGTCGATTGCATCGGTGGAAGTAAAGTAACATAGTCGCGTTACCTTGGCAGTAGATTGGTTTGTCAGTGAAGAGAGGGTGGGGCTCGAATCCTTGCCGAATGTAAAAAAATTTTTTCTTAAATGATTTCGCTATTTCTCTCTATATATAAAGAAGGATACATTTCCTATTATCTGACTCCTCCCTATCCCAATTAGCAAAACTAAAATTCGTATTTTGGGACGGGTAATAGGATGCAGTTGAAAATGGTAGTTTTTCTTCAAATAAAGCCCAATTTTCTTACCAATTAACCAAGGTGACCTGGTGGTTTAGGGGTAAGGTGTCAGACTTCAGTGCTGGGGGTTCGAGGTCCAATCCTCGGTCCTGGATAGATTTATCTGATCGCCAAACCCTCCTTCACCTCTGACAAGACGTGTATTATCACAACTTGTGAATGTGAGGAATGCCGCCGGCCTCCACCGTGGTTTCAGATCCACGTTAAACTGTAGGTCCTCCATTTCATCTCACAATCACCCCTCCATTACACATTAGCGTAAGTGCGTACAACCCGAACGGTTAGTAAGACGTGGTGTGGTGAATATGATGATATGATGATAAAAAGATATATGATGATAATAATAATAATAATAATACCAATGAACATAACCGTCACCTAGAAAAAGTTACAAGATCCAACGTTTATGAGTTGATGAATGATTTGCAGCTGTCATTTTTGATAGATATTATCAACACCCGTATTATAATTCGGTTGACCCTGGACAAATGTGACAATACGTTTCCGGCAACATTTATAGGCCTTTATGCCTCTCTCATAGAAAAATTAAGTGCCGAATGTAACGTGGAACCACTACACATCCTCAACTCCCTTGATACGTGGGATTTATACCAGTTGGTGTAGGTAACACTAGCCAGCCAAACGTCTTGAGTGCATGTCCCGCTCCAGACAGATATAAATCACGTAGCATAATTTTCATGCTTTTGACTTAAGAAGGAGAAGAAAATTAAGTATTAATATAGATGAAGATTATAAATGTTAGATGCAAAAATATGTTTTGTATTTCATAAAAGTTACTCCAACCATCGATTTGTAAAAGAATCAACGTATAAAAATAAATAATTGTTACTTTAAATCTACATTTTGAGATTTTTATTTTATTGAATATCCTTTTAATAAATACTTTTTAATGTTTCAGTTATTTTAAAAGGGTTTTACACCCAGGTAACAAAATCCAGACCTAATAAACCTCACCCCCGCTTTCTTACTCGAGGGGTGGTATTACCCCACGGTTGGATCATTACAAAGACCAAGCAAACAAAGTACACCTCTAACACGGCACATTAATTCAGCGGACGCGTGAGAGGCGAAAGTACAAATCGTTCGGATTGGAAGGAGAGAGCAGACTCTTGAAACTATTAGCGCACGTTGGGTAGAGTGAGGGTAAGGTGGGAGGGTGAATAACTATTAGCGCTACCACACAATGCTGCCGTAGTTAGTGGATCAATTAGGAGAGCACTCATTAACGGTTAAAGGCACCGATATTGTCTACTGTATTTTAGTGAGATGTTTTGCGGCACAACGTTGAACATTTGGGGACGGCAAAACTCCTTAAAGCGGTTACCTTGGGCCGCAAGAAAGTATAAATCGCTCCCAGGTCACATGGTCTTTGTCATTTTCTGGAACTACTTCTCTATTTTGTGGAAGCTTATACTCGCTTTTACCTTTACACACAACCACGTTATGTCAATAAGAAAGAAGGAGAAAAAACTAGAAACATCTTATCTGGAGATAAAGAGGAAAGCTCACTGCTATTTCTCAAATATCTGAAAATTTTATGTTGCGAGTCTATCAAAAAATTACTGTATTTGTTTGAAGAAGGCCAGATTTAGAGCACTTTTTATCAATCCTAATCTCGTAGCTCCACAAATATGCTTAAAAAATTGTTGGAATCTAAATTTTTTTAAGTGAGAAAACTTAAACTATGGGGATGTTGAGAAAAAATGAGCTCTGTTGGAATATTCTCGTTTTAATTTTGGCTGCACAAACTATATTTTGAAATAATACATAGTAGAATTAAATAATACGTTAGAGCTTAACGTCTGCGTGGTAGTTTCTAGCTTAAGCTACTATTACACGACACTTGCTTGTACTAGAAATCAAGTGATCTATCTAGGGCCAAGATATCTGTATACTAGCTAGTACAATAGAAACGGGACTGGAGTATTCACACGCCGCTAGTTGGTACTAGGTTCTAATGCAGATATTCATGGAACGTCAGATATTAATCTTGGGGGCAGTAGCTGCATTAATTATTAATAATGATATCGAAAATTATGAAAGGGAGCGTAGGAAAGAATATGTACATGAAACTGTCTGGAAAGACGAAATAATGGTCGCGGGATGCTAAGAATTATACATTCGGAGGTGAGGTAGAATAAATTCGGGGTGACACTAACGTTTAGTATCTCCCTAAATTTGTATTTATTATTTGTTTAGGATAATTTTCTGCCAACAACAAAATCACATCTGATGACAATGTTGGCGCAATTTCTACCATTTATCTACACATAGTCTCAGCACGCAATGATTGGTCGAATTACATAGAATAGTGTCGGAACTAGTACGAAAATAACGCCTGCTCTATCCTCTCAACTAGTATGGTAGCCAGACCAAGAGGAAGAACCAGTATACTTTTTCTGATTCACACGATGCTAGATGATTACGTGCTAGCTAGCACACTGTATTAAAGTACGAGCTAGTGTCGTGTGATACTGGTATTAATGAGGGCTCTAGAATTTATAGGTAAATGTTTCTGAATTTGCGTGGAGGGAGAGTTGAAATGCTTTTTTTTTTTTTTGTTGTTGTGGAGAACCACTTTGATACAATTGGGATGGAACTAATTCTTGTCACCAATAAACCAGACTAGATGAGCTGGACATTTAAGTCAAGTGGCAGCTAATACAAGAAGTAAATAACTGGTGAGGTATTTTACTCTCGAATATTATAATTTATATTTGCTTACGTTTAGTACTTTATTGGTGTAAAAGTAATGGATATCAGTGAAATATTCAAAACAAAATTGTCAATAAACCCCTTTAATAGACCCCAGGTCATTAAATGAACCAAGTAATATTTATGTTGGGTCTACAAGTAATCAAGACCAGGTCACTTAAATCTATGGTTAAATGCACCAATGACTAAGAAAGCATTTTATTTAATTTTTAATTGGTTAATCGAATCTTGCTTCCAAAGACCTGTTGCATAAAACTACAAGTATACAATTTACAATTTAAAAGTGAATTTCCTACACTTTTAAATAAAAAGGTTTTCCTAAAGATAATGGTTTGACTTGTAAATTGTTGTGCACGTGAAGAATATATTAACAAATCGGCTGTTTTATTTGCAAGTGAAATATCAATACATCTACATTAGTCTTCATTGCTACGGCAATCAATAGTACACAAACAATTTTAATTAATTTTGTGACGGTTGTAGATATATATTAAAATATAATTTATTAAAAATTCAATCAATTTTGCAATTTGTTAGGATGGTCAAAAATTGAGTTAGTAAATTAAATAAAGTTATTGAATGCGGTTCATTATACAAGTGTAATTTGTTTTTAAGGTTCAATACTACCCTGTCCTGTAATAGCTAGGCCCTAATGACCTCAATGTGTCTATGGGCCTATAAATAATAATGATAGTACTGATAACCGTAATGGTTTCTCAATAATTTTCAACTAACACATTTAAGACCGTTCATACGTGGCCGTCTTCAAACCTTTACAATCACATTTTTTCTCTAACTTTAACAATCACTTGTCCACAACCTCATAAGACTATTTATATATAATTTTCTTTAGCAACGCGTCTAAGTACCATTAGAGTAATACGCCTATTTACTAATTATACTAAAGGGCTAGATATAAGTAAGGTTTAATCGAGAGGAAGTGCACCCTTATTTGCGATGAGGGAGAGTGAAAACCATTTAGGAAAATCCCCCTCAGTGAACCCGACCAGGAATGAACCCCGATCTCCTCTTCGGCAGCTCAATCTAGCACGAGAGTAGCTCGTTAGACCACGCGGCCACCGAAGTGGGCTATATGCTTTTCACTTTAAATGTTCACATAGGTGATTTATTCATTAAAGTACTGAACTAATTGTGTATAAATAGCCTATTAAAATTGCACTTGTAAGGTACTTTACCAACTTTATAAGACGTGTAGCTTACAAACACTTGTAAATCAAGCAATATTCATTTCAAGTACCCTTACTAAACCAAAATATAAACTTACATGTAAAAAAATACTTATATTGTAAGATTTCACTTTTAGCTACAAGAGTTTAGTTGTAGCTTTATGAAAAACTATTTCCTACAACCTACAAGTGAATTATCTGGTAAATTGTAAACTTTTAGATTTATGAAAAGTCACCTGACCTGGCTAGTCGTATACTCACGCTTATTAGGTGAAGATGAGTCGGGGGAAAATTAGAAAAAGTGTGACCACATTTGATTTGAGAGATGTATAGAAGAACACCTAAGAAAAGAAAAAAAACTCAATACACTAAAACGAGATTTTATCCCCAGGCTCGACAAACAATACCAGAAAACCGAGACTAGATGGTCCAGACATTCAGCCCAAGTGACCACCAATTCGAGTCATCAATTTATAAACCATAGTCTACACATTTGGTCAAATACTAATATTAATGAACCCTCACTTCTTTTTAAGCCAACTGTACCCGGCCGTCTGAATATTTTACTTTACAGACCTCACGCCTCGCACGCAACCCCTCTGATAAGAAAGAGAAGGCTATCATCATAATCATTCAACCAGCTCTCCCCTCCCTTCAAACCCCCTCCCTACCCCTCTCTATCAGAAACTACTAGCCTTTGTCTTTGCAACAGGAGGGTTGGTTTTTGTAAGAGGGGAAATGGAGGGGAGGGGTGTTCAAACTCACCGACTAACAGCCGTTTAAACTTAACGGACGGAAAGAACGTCGTTCAAGCTACACGCAACTGGAATATGGCATTAACATTAGTAGAAATTCCTTCCCCGTTTTCTCGTCTGCGTTGGTGCTACGTGTGTAATAGGCTATCGGGGGATTTGAATTTGTAATTGTGAAAAAGCAATTGAGAAGGGTTACTCAATATATATAATTTTACTACATTTAAATACCGTTTCCTACCTCAGGGATTAAACCCATGACATGTCCTAGGTGTGTCACATTTTTTTTAAATACTACAATTTTCATCACAGATGTTTTCTAAATTAGCTTTAGGCAGATCTATTTTCAAAATTTAAATAGGACGAGGTGACCATTCATTTATAGTTTTGTGAGCTATACCCCCGAGGGAAGACATACTCTCAGAACTGGTTCTCCCCCATCTTTGTTAAATAATTATTTATATATTTGAGTTAATTAACGTGCACTTTCCGAACCGACTTAATAAAACCTAACATTAATCTATAAAAATACACAACACTCTGCTCCGACAGTTAGTTCGTTACTGTAAATGAGAGAACCAACATTTCACAAATCATTAATTTTTCTGTCGTGTCAAGAATTTAACCAGATATCATTAGCTCTGTAGGCAGACAATCTTCCAGTTGAACTAAGGTGTTGGACTTTAAATAATTTAATTCTATTAGAAATCTATACAAAAAAAATCACTAAAGTTAGATACTAGTAAGTGTTAAATATGTAATATTCGTTAATAATACATATTCATCAACATCAACCTCAACATTGTCATATATATTTTCGTAGGTTAATTAACTACTGTGAAACCTGGGTGGTCTTGAGGCTATGTTGTGGCACTTGGACCCAATGTTCGTGTATCAAAGAGGAAAAAGAATATAATTTAAAAGAAATGTACTCAAAATAATTGAGGGAGGCAGAGTGGAGATAGTTTTCATGGTTCGAGACTTTGTCTTTCCATCACCGGAAAATCTGAGCAATGAGTTTAACGTTTTTGTTTGTTATTTTTATTTATTTACACCGCGTCTTAATACCAGTTCGGTTTATACGTTTAAGTACTAAGCACTTAAATGGGCTAGGAATTGGGAAGGTTTAATATAGAGGAAGTGAACTGGAATTTGCGTGGAAGGAGAGTGGAAAACCATCTTGGAAAAACTACCCCCAGTTCACCCAAGCGAAACTAAAACCTCGATCTCTCCATCCTCGTTAGTTTAGCTCAACACGAAGCAAGCGCGTTAGCAAACTACGCCACCGAGGCGGGTTACTTTCTACTAGCTGACGTAAATGATCGCTAATTTCCGTAGATTTAAGAGAATTTTAAGTATAGCCTAATTTATGTATTTGTAAGTATAATGTATGTATTTTTTAAATAAATTTAAATACTTATTCATTCATGTTTTTATCATATTCGGTCATTAGGCACTATCATTATTATTATTATTATTATTATTATTATTATTATTTAGCACCGCATCTTATTACCCGTTCGGGTTATACGCTTAAGTACTAATTACGCTAATGGATTAGGAATTGGGAAGGTTGAATAGAGGAAGTGAACCCGCATTTGCGTGGAGGGAGAGTGGAAAACCATTTAGGAAAAACCACCCCCAGTTCACCCGACCGAGATTCGAACCTCGATCTCCCCGTCCTCAGCAGTCGGGCTCAACACGACTATCGCGTTAGCCAACTACGCCACCGAGGCGGGTATTAGGCACTATCAATGTCATGTATAGCCCCCCGGCCAGTTCCCCAAGGTAAAGGGCCTCCACTCTAAGCGTTATGCTACCATGATGTGTGTACTAGTACCACAAACGAAGAAACACTATAACGTTTATCAATGTAATAAAATGTTTTTGATTTTAATTTAACTGCGGCAAACATGCCCGGAAATGTTATCTTCTTTATCGCATTTGACTACATATACGGAGAGCTTACGAAATAAATCCAAACTCGCATATCGGTCAAAATTCATTTTTTTACATCAAATATTACTTTCGATAGTGGTAATGAGGACACAGACGTCAGTCTCTCCCCCTCAGGGCTGTCACTGACAGGAAGATCATGGTTGGGATCCCAGCCGAGTATGAGGAGGCGGCTTTTTCTAAGAGATTTTCAGTTCTTCCACGCAAACGCTGATACAATTTCTCTAAATGTTAAATTACTCATTTCTACATCATCAATGTAAATTGGAACCACCTTGGCGTTCAAATGGTCAGTGGCATTATTCTATTACTAAACTGGATTGACGATGACGGTAAGGTCGGGGTTCGGATCTCGTTGGGTGTGCTGAGGGTGGTTTATTCTAAATGGTTTTTAACTATCATACAACATACATTTGGATAAACTTTTGACTAAAATACTTCCTTTCTCATCCTTGACATAGTGGCGTAAATAATTCATATGCGTATAATCCAAACGGGTAGTTTGACCCGTTGTATGAAAAAAAAATCAAATACGACTAAAGACTAACCCTTAAATGTTCCTATCATTAGTCTTTTTTCGAGTTTCATAGATACAAAATCTAACAGTTTTACACACAATGTAAAGTTTATATTAAAGGACATATAGTGTTTAGCAACAGTTTTAATCTAAAATTAGGGTATCCATCTTGCAGAACGGATAAATGTTCAAGGACACCCTTTTCCATTTCGGCAGTTTCATCCCAGAAACCAATTTAGACTATATAGCCGCTTCGTGACTCTTCGAGGGGGTAGACGTTGCACCCCTCCTCGAACCCCCTTTTACTTAAAAACCCCTACCTTCACCCCCTATCCACCCCTTTATCACAAAAACTTAAAACGATGTCACGCTATTTTACTCGCGACTACCGAGTACGAAGAAGGAGATGCTGCAAGCGTCCTTAATTAGTATGCGAGCGTGACGCAGGTTATGTACGCCACTTGGAGCGTCCGTCGAGTTGCACCATACACGACGTTTGGCGTCCCTTGCTTCCCTCTTACCCCTTCATGTCATCTTCTCCAACCCTCCTTACTTCTCTTTAATACAGGGCTAAGTAACGATGCACGCCCTTTTCCTCTCCTGCGCTGTCGCCCGAAAAGCTTTCAAGGCACTTTCAAAACTTTACGATGTAATTAACATTTTTTTTTTTTGTTAACTTGTTTCAAAATGTTGAATTTTGGGTGGAAAAATGGGGTGGTGAAGGAATAAGAGGGGGAATGGTTTATGGGTTCATCATAAAAGTTACATCAGTTGACGTCGGTTATGCTTAAATATTTGTTATATAAAAAAGAACGAAGGTGAAGTAGATATATGGGCCTGTAGTTGTTTTTTTTATATCGTGTGATGATGTAAATGAAACTAATGAGGGAAAAGTTGTCTTGGGTTCTCAGAACATTTCAAGGTCATTAATAGTGCTCGGTAGGTGGTACTGTACAATATACCACGCTTTAACATTCGTCTTCATTATTTATCGATACGATGTTAAATGTTGTTCATTATAAAGTTACCAATCATTTAGAAAACTTGATTTAAAAAAAATCCTTGTTCTCTTTGTTGGTTTTTTTTTTGAATACGATAGAATATAGTGTTTTTGTGTTGCGAGAATCAACTTAATCATATTAAATTATAAAATATACTTCCTACGCAAAGGTTATTACTACACGATTGGTATATACACATGATTACATTACTAGAGTAGTGGTGAGTAGGATAGCATTCAAAAGAGCTCAGTTGAATTTTTACAGAGTCATCTGTGAAATATTTAGTAAACAGTACATTCGGCCAGGATTCGAATCCTAGCATCCACATCACCAGCATATAAAACAAGATGAGTTTTAAGTCTTGGTTATACCGATGAGATATTGACTAGATTTCATTAGGTAAAGAATAAAAACCTTGATAATAAAGCATTCTTTGGAAAGAATAGGATTTAATTAGAGTTGTTTAATTTATTTATTTGAAGTATTTAATATGATCTTTCTGAAGCAACTGATTATTAGCATCACATGAGGATTTATATGAGTGAGAGTGAAAGAGCCTATCAATTTTGTCAGTAAATATATTTTCATATACCTTGAAAGGTACATGGGACTGATGGCTTTACTTACACTCCGAAGGAGGTTGTGCTACGGTTTTATATTACTAAAAAAAAATCCGTTGAAACCAGCTGGGTTTGAACCTCAAACATCGGATCCTGATGCGAGCACTTTAATTTCCGATCAACCCAGTAAGTATCCGGTCGTACAAATATACTCGAACCTGAAGTAACATAAAATTGGTTTCTATTAAATATCTAGTTCTAAAATTCAAGGTAATCTTATTATGGGGTGAAAAGAGAAAAAATCTATTTCCTAGAAATTGACTCTGATTATTGTGATTAAAACTCGTATATTTTTATTGTATAATACTACAAACAAAATGGTAATGTTATTTTCCCATGATAATGAATTTGAGGCAACTTTACATGAAAGTTGATCTATAATTTGGTATCAATTCTCCGCAACTCTTTGAGATACGGTATATTTTCTCAATTATAAAGTTATAGTACCTACTCTTAAACATTTGTTTTAATTTGTAACAGTACTTTATAAAATCTATATTTTCCTATGTAGAGGCTATATATATATATTTTTTTTTCTAAAGGTTTGGGAAATGGGGAGTTGAAAATGCATAAATCGTTCATGTGTTTTTGCAGGAGTGTATATTGTTTTATATATGCTCTTTGGTGAAATTTTCATATATTTAACCTATTATTTTTTCAATAACAATGTATACTGTGTCGTTTCACATATCTTAGGAGTTAGAGGTATAATTTGAATAAATAAGCGATAAAGTCTTTGTGGTAGATCATACTATTTAAGGATACTTTAAACTGCTTTCACCCATCTGAATTCTATGCGTTATTTATGAAGACTCAGCCTGCATCGGTGATCGTATGGTCTGACGTGTTGCTCTCATATTAGTTTGGAATGCTATTAGTTTGGAATGCCGGTGACGGGGAGATCAGGGTTCAAATCCGGTCTGATATGCTGATGGTAATCATTATTAAATGGTCTCCCACTCTCTGCCTCCAAGCAGATTCAGGTTCATTTCCTCGGAAATTTTAACTTACTTATCTATATTTTACTGGCGTAATTAATATATGCCAATGGCCCAAATAAGTAATAAGACAAAGTGACAATAAATACTCCTGGCTATTTAATTAATATGTGACGCTTTTTATAGCTGTATTACCTTAAATATCTGTGGGGTGACTTCCGTTTTAAAGTCAGGCATGCCAGTCGAATACACTGCGTTCTTTTTTTCATTTTATCACTTTCTCAAAATATCAAATTGAAGCTCTACAGAATACCTTCTTCACCCTAACAAACAACCACACCTAGTCCATTATATAGGCCTACCATATGTTTTACGAGGACTAAGAATATTTAAAAAAATCGAATTTTCTGTGCAAAGTTCATAAGCACTACGTCTTACTACCGTTCGGGTTGTAAGGATATGTAACAATTACGCTAATGAGCTAGGGATGAGAAATATTGCATTTAGAAGCAGAGTAACCACATTTAATTTGAGAGAAAGTGAAAAACGACTTAGTAAATAGCACCCTCAATCCTCCCAATTGAGATTTGAACTTTATATTTTCATCAACGGTGTAGTATATTGTCTTGGAGGCTTACGGAATGCAACCACAGAAACGCGTTGGAGTTTAGTAATATCTTAACTAATGTATTAGAAGATTTCTTCCCCCTGCCCCCAATCCTTCCACTGGTGCCCACGCGGAAAAAGTCTCAGTCACGTTTAGTCTAGTTCAATGAAGATGGAAAGGTTGGAATTTGACTCTAGGACTGGTAGAAAGAGGTTTTTTTCTATAATGACTTTATACTCTCCATCCACACAAATGCTGGTACATTTACTATGCATTATATTTATTTATATCTCAATAGTGTTAATATGCGGAAAGCTTTGCAAGCCTGGGAGATGCAGAGTGTGTGTGTGTGTGTTTATATAGAGAGAGAGGGAGAGAGAGAGGGAGAGAGAGAGGATAAAAAATATGTAAACATACTTTTGGAATAGGACTCCTTCTTATAGGCGGAAAGTGCCTAATTACTTTTGTCTGCACACGATGTCAAGTTGTTCTTAAAGGTTGTAAATGCCTAGAGTAGTAAAATTTACAGCATGCATGCTTTGTTTATGTTTGGCTTATTAGTATTTTTTTACTGCTTAGGAGACGTAAACAACATTATATAATAATGGTCTTTTACAAGATTCAAATGGGGAATTGACTCGACTATTATTAGAGAAAATTACATACTTAAATGTTAACAACATAGTAAAATAATAACTGAACAAATAAATGAAAAGCTAAAATAACTGGGTACTAAAACTTAAATGAATATTTTATTGCTTTTGAATGAGACAAATACAAAAGGGGATTATGAAGGATATATGTATACATAACTTCTTACACAGAAAATTAGGAGAGCTATAAATCACTATAGGTAAAGAGAACTGATAAAATCTGACTACCCCCCCACCCGCCAAAAACAAAGACTTCTGTGATTTGGATCTTTACGTCTAGTTTTATTCTTAGGGTTAAAACTGATCTTTGGTGCGCACAGTTTAGGTATTATCTTTAGCATATATTATATACTTGTATATACTATACATGCTATTACATATATATGTTTAGCCTTCTCTATTTTTTTTTTTTGTGTGTTCATGAATGTATTGTAACGAAATATGTGTCGAAAAGCGGGACCGGTGTGCTTCTCGTTTGTTTGCCCTAATTGTGTTATATAGTTCCTTTTATTTATTTCCTTGTTTAGCAGGTATGAAGCCTGTATTACTGCCTTGAGGATTAGACGGGACAGGAGGGAGCGTAGTTGAAAGAAAAGAGATACGTCTGGAAGAGTCTGGGGTCATTTTATTTTAACCAATTTTCTAGAAATGGACCGACACCATAGCTCAGTCGGTAGTGTGTTCATCTAGGGTTATTGGTTATATGCTCGATTTCTGGCATAGCCAAAAAAAATTATCATTGGTGAAATATGGGTTTACCCTTTCACAGTGGTAATTAACGGTTGGGGACTGGATGTTGTGCCTGTCCTAGTTATAAGCTGTTTTATTAGGCAAATGAAGCTAACGACAGGCCTTATATTCCGGTAGTGGGAAAAAATGTATGGCTTGAAAAAAAACTGACCCATTCCACAGGCTGAAAAGTGGAAACCATAATGGAAATTTAAAAAATCTAGAAATGGAAGATTCCAGACTGTTGACTGTGACCCCTACATATACACGATTAACGATGGCTAAAGAAACTCCAGTCCGAGTAGATGCTATCAAAATGAGTGGACCGGTGTGTCCGGGTAAGCGTGCCTGGAAGAGGGGCTAGTGTGTCCAGTGTGTGTGTGGGCCAGCATGACCAGCGAATGGAGCCAACGTATCTAGTATTGGGGTCAAGTGTGTCCATCAGATGGGCCAGCGTGGTCTCAGCGTGCTGTGGGGCCAAGCGTGTCCAGCAAGTGGTTCAGTGTGTCTAAAGAGTGAATCAGCGAGCTTAGCGTTGTTGTGGTCAGAGCAGTGTGTTGTGCACCGGGGCCAGTGGAGGACTTACGTGACTTAAATGGGTGACGTTGACATTGAGTGTTATTGTGAACTGGGTTGGGGTAATCAACATTTTTGTGACTGTCTTAAATATTTGAATATTTATTATGTGTTTTATAGTTACTAGTTTGTTTAATTTAATTCAACTGAATATGTTCTGCTTTTCTTATTAACTTAGATACCTAAATTTTACTCTTATTAATTCAATGAATTGTTTAGTTATAGTTAGTTTAATTCTACCAATGTATGTGTTATTTTACATTTAATAATCAAAACCTTGAATATTCCGTGTGCATTTTAGTTCTTGTTTAGTCAGCAACGTAGCGCAATATCCTGAAAATAGCTTGCGGTTCACACGGTACCATGTGAGCGGCCCACGACCTCCTGGATAGCACGCACCCCGCATTACAGTATTTATATTCTATGTGTTTACGTAGATAGGTACATATATATGTATGTGTTTGGGTTTTAATATGTTCACGTATATGTATGCGTAATGTATAAATGTTCATAGGTATATATATATACATATGTGTGTTTATGTACAAATTAATACATGTGTAGAAGTATATAACTATGTGGTTTTTATGTATACAAATGTGTATGCATGTTTACACGACAATTCTTCTTCAATACTTTCCAAATATTTTATGTTTTAATCATTATATAGCCAATTTTTTTGAATAAATTCAAGTGAAAATTGATATATCTTTGATGTGATTTATTTTAAAATAAACATTTAAATTCTATTTAATATACAGTATTAACACAATCTTATCTTTCTCAGCCCCTCATCCTAACTCAAACACATAAAGTAAGTGTTTATCCTTCAAAAAAATCAGTGATCAAGAACAGTATTTTTAGAGCCTTCATTCAAGTTAACAAAAGTTGTGTTCCAAATTCATTTTAGATTAAGTAAAGTTAAGAGTTTTAAAATTATAATATGTATTTTGGTGTTTATCTATCAATGTCTTGATGACTAATGTTCATGTTATTTTGAAAAATGAAAACTATAAAAATAAATCCATCAAATTAGTTTAAAACAAAAAACATAAATCTTAGACCAAGAGAAGGGCAATAAATCAACTATGAATTTAAATTTATAATATAAAATAGAAGCAAACATATAAAGGTATGTATATGTAATCAGTGGGAAATATATCTAACTCTACCTACCTATATATTCAATTCTAAATTTATTACTGACTTTATAAAAAATACTAAAAGGGGACTCAAAGTGAATAAATATCCTTACAGGTATCGTACTCAAATTGACATTACGATGTATCTTTCATAACTCAGTCCCCCTTTAATTTGGTACAGACATCTGCCATCCCTCTTACCTCCTCGTCCACCCGTTCGAAATCAAATGGTCACCCTTAGGGAGAGAAAGGAGCATCCTTAGCGTCTCGAATTCCAAAAGGTACTCTATTTCCATTCACAAGCTATTTGTTACTATAAGACTTCCCTGTAAGAACCTTGGCAGCTTGTTTTTATTGGCTTGCGTCTCTTCACAGCAGGTGGATATAAAAAGAAGGGGTGGTCAGGGGAAGGGGGGTATGAGGGAGGTTGTGCTAATGAAACTTTGGGTTCCCTGAGAAAAGAGCAAAAGAGACTAGAGCCCTCCCTACGTTCCGATAATAAGAGAAGATGTGGAGGGGGGGAAGGGAAAAAAAGCTGATGAGCAACAATCGATCACGTTCAGAGGACGTCCCGTTGTGAACGCCTCTCTCGTATGGACGTTGAGGAAAGAGAATAAGGGTAAGGTGCGTTGTCTTGGTAGCGCGTGGCAAACAAGTGGGTTTTGGAGGGAGGGGGGTAGGAGGTTATTTGGAGGCGGTAGGGTAGAACTAGCAGGGAAGTTCGTTTGAAATACAACATATCAAAGGTCATTCCTTCTATGTTATTAGTTTTAATTTTATTCAGAAACGCTCTAGGAAACAAAACTAAAAAGCTTTCCCTATTTAATATTCACTTTGTGTATATTTCCTCGTGGTAACTTTAATGTAACATAATATTAATTTCTGGGGTATTTATCATTTACTAAATTAACTTTTGGATTAATGGCTTATTTGATATTTAAAAATATTTATAGAAAAAATAATCCCCCACCATTTCAGGCAATATGCATATTAATAACGGGAATAATGAAGGGCAAGCAAGATATATCTAAGAGGAAATATACCCGAATTTGTATGGAAAGAGAATAGTAAACCTCTTAGGGGAAAAAAGCCACTTTCAGTACACCCGACCAAAATTAAATAGCCACAAGCTCATAAGCAGCAGTACTGTCTATTGTTGCGATGTCTATTGCGAGAGTGACGCCTAAGACAATTCGACCACCCTATGGGGTTATAATGTTTTTGCCGTAGAAAAAAGAACTCAAAATATTTTAAAGTAACATGGAATGGAAAGCGAGTTAAGGCCATCATTTTTGCAATTTTTAGGCAACTTTTATTTTTTTGCTAATATTAATAAAATATTGACTTTTTTTTCAAATAATATCAACACTGCATAAATACTTGCCATAAACATACTGGAATTCAATAATAAAACTACCTGCTTCGGTGGCCGTATGGTCCAAGATATCACTCTCTCAATAGAACACTAGACTTCATATTATCGAGAAATTGGGGTTCTATCCCAGTCGGGTGTACTGATGGTGTTTATTCCTAGCAAATTTTCCACTCTTCCTTAGTAAAAATCCAGGTAAAGTCTGTTCAGCGTAGGAATTGTTTTCTGAAAGGCCTTTTTCCCTACCAGAAAGCTATTATATAGTAGGATTTTGGTAGGAAAAAAGACCTTTCAGAGAGTAATTCCTACCGTGGATGCAGTATACACTTCTTGTCTTCCCTAGCATAAATTTAATTAATACATAGGAGTATAACCCGGAATGATAGTTAGGAGACGATGCTAAAAAAAACTGATAGCGTTTTATGTAAGTTATAAAAATATCAAAGTTTATTTTGATGATAATTTGTTTGGTAAATAAATCTAAAATTATCTATTAAAATAGGTTGATTCTATTTCTAAAAAAAAAATTTGCTATTAAAACGTCCAAAATACTCACCTTGACTCATACACTCTTCCATCTCCCTTAAGAAAACCACTTTAAGGGATTTCCACTTTCATTCCGTGATAGAGCTATAAATATTTTTAACTGATCGTTTGTATTTAAAAGTAAATTAATAAAAAATAAATGGTACGTAACTCTATAGAACTTTCTCGCTCTACTGTTTAGAAATGGAGACATTTACTCAAAATTCGTAATATAATATACACAAGCAAACCCGAGAACAAATTGCGCTATGTATACGTAAAACTTTTTTGACTCATGGTTTTAGATGTCATAATTTTATTCTTTAAGAATTAACGTCTTTATTTGTATATTTGGACCAATTGAAAATATCGATATTGGGTCTCCGAGGGTCAACACTTCGTATTAAAATTTTGACTTTCGGTTACAATTTTTGTCATTTTACTAGGTAACGCACATCTTATGGTTATCGATTTGCTATTAAATGTTTCTTTTATAGATTTGTACCAATAAAATAGGCAATTATTGACTATTAAGTCTAAAATGAGAGAGAGAATCGTTATAGTCGATTTTGAGATGGTGAAATTTTTCTCTTTTCATCCTTTAGTAAACTGCTATTAATTTTAGGGTTAGACAAACGCACAGACAGACGGCGTTGCAAAAACCACTTTTTAGGGATTGGGGGGTCATGGAACGTCGACATCCGTCAAAATCTCATGCTAGATTTTTTTGACGGTCGTAATACTTTAACTTAAGTATTGGCAAATTTAAAAGAAAAATATATGTGTATATTTTGAAAACTTTTTGTTTTATAAAAATATATTTCAAGTGAAATGTGTTTATTATAAATAGATCCACATGTATGAAATGATAAGTCATTTCATATCTCAAAGACTTACGAAGATAACATTTAATATTAGAATTTAAGCATCAGACCGGAGCCCTTAAAGATATTTTGACGAAAACTTGAGAGTAGCCATTTGGTTTATAATATTGATTAAAGCTTAGAAATGACATCTAATCACAATCATTAAAGTCGATTTTGATAAAATAGATTTTTTTCTCTTTTCGCCTTTAAGGAAACTACCTTTAATTTTAGGGTTTGATATCCAATTCCAAAAATCCCTTGAGGTAAGCCTATGAAAACCCTTGATAATAAGTGTTAGCCCAATCGGTAAAATAGTTTAGGGTCCAGCCCAGACAGGTACAGACAGAAGGACAAAGGACAGACGGCTTTGCCAAAAACACAATTTAGGGTTCGGGTAAAAAAAAAAAATTATATTAGGTCCCCAAGGGTAAACACTTCGTATTAAAAGGTCAACTTCCGGTTTAAAATTCTCGACATTTTATTAGAGAATGCACATCTTATGGTTATTGCATTGCTATAAAATTACTCATTAATAAATTTTGACCAATAAAATAGGTAAATAATGACTATTGAATCTAAAATGATAGAGATAGATCGTTGTACAAACATTTTTCCTAAGGGGTTGAAAGAAAGAGAACATGCATTTTTTGAGATACTCATTTTCTACTCTATGGCATTGGAGAAAGAGAACATGCACTTTTTGAATACTCATTTCCTACTCTATGGCATTGGAGAATTATTGCGTTAAAACTTAAGTAGTATCTCTATGCAACCAAAGCTCACAATATTGTACTAAGATATTTGCCAATATCTCAGAAAGTGTTGGTTTTATAAAAATATATTTCTATAAAAGATCTTTATTTTTAATAGTACTACAATTTTGCAATTATATGTTATTTAGTATCTCAAAGGGCTGCGGAGATACGGAAATTTAAGCTTCTGTAAAGTACCCAAAAAGTAATTTTCATTTTCAGTTTATTTATCATCTTAATCAACCCCTAGATACGAATTTTAATCAAAATCGTTAGAGCCGATTTTGAGAAAATCGATTTTTTTTTCTCTTTTCACTTTTTATTAAACTACTCTTAATTTTGGGGCTAAAAAGACACACAGACAAACGGCATTGCAAAGACCACTTTTTAGAGTTCGAGGGTCATGAGACGTTGACATCCATCAAAATTTCACGTTATATATATATATATTGCAATGATAAGTAATTTCATATCTCAAATAGTTTCGGAGATATGATAACAAATTAGAATTTATGCATCAGACCGGAGCCCTCAAAGTCATTTGCCTGAAATATTGAAAGTAGTCATTTTTTTAGAATATTTATAAATGTTTTGAAATGAAATTTAATCAAAATCGTTAGAGACGATTTTGAGAAAATCGTTTTATTCTCTTTTTGCCATTAAGTAAACCACAGTTAACTTTAGGATTAGATATCAATTTCCAAAAACCCTCGGAGCAACCTTATGAAAACCCTAGATGCCAAGTTTTAGCCCGATTGGTAAAATAGTTGAGGCTCTAGTCGGAGGTGCAGACAGAGAAGCAGACAGACTGAAATTCAAAAAACAACTTTTTCGGAATCGGGAGGGGGTCATGAAACGTCTATATTCTTCAAAATTTCGAGTTCGATTTTTTTGACGATCACACAATACTTTCTCTACCTGTAAGATAGCGAGAAAGTAAAATGGTTTGGCTGGCATCAATGATGTAACATCGGTGGAAACACAATAGAAGAGGCAGAAAGTGACAATGGCGTAAACCAGACTCACCTTGTGTGTTCTTTTATAGGACACGCTCTACCGCTCCTCGTGTGACTGTCACATGACGAGAGAGATATAGAGGGAAGGGGATAACAGGAAACACGCACTCGACAATGTATGAGGAGACTTGAAGAGCGGCAGAAGGGAAGCCCTGCCCTCATCAGTAGAACGAATATATGCGATGCCTGCCTGCGTTAGAGAAACCGGAGACATTATGTAGAGAGTGAGGAAAAGCGAGAGAATAAAACAATAACAAAGATAATTATAAAGAGAGGGGGGGAAAAAAAGGGTGTGAATGCCCACACGTTCCGGCCAAATAGTCATACACACACACAAACATACGGTGTAACACTAGCGCCTGAAACGTCCTATGCTAGGCAGCCCGTTATCTTCACAGAGGTCATTCTGCATGCCACTAAAGGGGGTCGCATTACCATAATGGCATCTGTCGAATTCCAGCCGGCTACTCTAGGTCGGATTCCGGGTTATCCACTTACAGTACAATTTTGGGAGAAATGGCCTTGGCCAAAAGATATAAAGTTACTAGATCTACCTTCACGCATTCATACAATTCCAGTGAAATATAAAAGGTCTGTATGACAGCTAGAAGGCTATTAGATCTACTTTCAAGCATTCACATAGTTCTACTTAAACAGAAAGGTCTGTATGAAAAATAGAAGGATACTTTCACGCATTCATACAGTTCCACTTAAAAAGAAATGTCTATATGACAGCTAGAAGGCTACTAGATCTACTTTCACGCATTCATACAATTCGGTTTAGATAAGAAGGTCCTTGTTTGAGAGATAAAAAGTTAATATATCTACTTTCAAGTATTCACACGACAAGTCATGAGCTTTTCAGCTGTCAGCTTTGATATCTAATAACAATACTTATAAAATACACTTTGTGATACCCAACTTTTTTTTTTTGTATAGAAATAGATTTTCAAAGTAAATTCCCACTTTGGGGAATTCAATTGGGATACATTTTAATAGGATTTTATTTTGATAATAGAAGACGCAAATAAAAAAAGATAGGGCTCTAGGTATATTACTGTTTATTTCCTAAAGTGTGATTTCTAAGCCTACAACCATACATATACTGTATATTTACATATATACATACATACATACATTAAATAATACAAATATCCATATTATTGTTTTTATTCTGAAGTTTATCTATGGTCAAGAAATCAAACAATATTTAGTTTTAAATAGCCACGACTACTTTAAACAGTGTATTAGGTTAGGTTATTAGAGATGAGAGTTTGTACCATATTCAAGTGAATAAAAAAAATTCTACCTCGTTTCACTATTAATGAGAGGAATTTTACTATAGTTACAATTACAGGCAGAACACGCCACTCAGTAGTTTTGTTTGTGTAAAAAAAAAAAGCTTATACCACATCCTAAAAAGATCCATTGCAAATATTTTGACGTAGCTAATGCTTTACATTCCAGTCCAATTGTCATAGAAAATATCTCTTGAAAACGAATATTTCTTTTCTGCGGCTAAAATTGAATAAAGAAATGTCAATATCAGCTTTGTTATTTTGTAGGTACTGCATTTTTTTAAGCACCACATCTTACTATATTTTCAGGTTTTCGCATAATTACTAATAACACTATTTAGCTAGAGACGAGAAAGGCTTAATCCAGAGGAAGTGTACCCACATTCCTGTACAGGGAGAAAGGAAATCCCTTTTTTTTAATCTTTCAGTACACCCGACTGGGATTATAACCCTAATTTTCCTATTATCAGCAGTGTAGGCCAACACGAAGGTGACACCTTAGACCATGTGGACGCCGAATAAGGTAGTATTTATAATATAATCTAAAAAAAAGTGGCAGCTGCAGATGTCATGACTTGAAAAATTGAGTAAGTGGCAAAATAACGTACATTGGTGGGCACACGGACTTAATGTCAGGCTCATATAGTCTGGTTTTCTGGTGACGGGGAGGTTGAGACCACAATTCCAGCCAAATGCACCGAGATAATTTCCCTTAAATTGTTGCCCACGTTCCCTCCACACATTGTTGCAGATGCAATTCCTCTATATTATACTTCACTCATATCTACCTAATATTAGCGTAGTAATAATAGGTTATCGCTCTGATGCGTACTAATAATACTATATAATAATAATAATAATAATAATAATAATAATAATAATAATAATAATAATAATAATAATAATAATATTATTTAGCACCGCATCTTACTACCCGTTCGGGTTGTACGCTTAGTACTATTTACGCTAATGGATTAGGAATTGGGAGGGTTGAATTTAGAGGAAGTGAACCCGCATTTGCGTGGAGGGAGATTGGAAAACCATTTATTAAAAACCACCCTCAGTTCACCCGACCGAGATTCGAAACTCGATCTCCCCGTCCTCGGCGGTCGAGCTCAACACGACTAGCGCGTGAGCCAGCTACGCCACCGAGGCGGGTCTGATGCGTACAAAGATGCCACTGAGAAAAAATAATTATGTGCAATGTAAAATACATCACCGACAGAAAAGCTAGATTTGAATAGTTAGGATGAGATTTAAGTAGGCTGAAAAACGCACCCTAAACTCAATAGAGGGCAGGAGGGTAAGTGATATTGTTTGAGTTGACCTGTTTATCCCAAGGTACTAAATGATATTCTCGTAGGCTACATTCTTAAAATTTCACAGTAAAATGAATATTTTAATTCATGAAAGAATTTGAAAAAAGTTAACACAAATTTTTAAAAAAATCGAAAGAAAATTCTCGATAAATCACGCTGCGTTAGGTTCTGTCACGTGGTCTATACATGAGGTGTGCAAAGCTTCAGCTTTTATAGGTCATCTAGGGGCTTCTAGAGGATGTAGAGGGACACATGCATTCCCATTAGAAAATTAGAATATATAGATAATTATATATTAAGCTTCAAAATTATTAATTAGAATTTGAATCTTGTCAGGATTCATATTTAATTTAAGATTTCAAACATCAATCTTCGAAAGATTCCTATCAGATTTGAAATTTCAAATCCAAAATATATTCGTGGGAATTTATTTTGATATTAGAATAAGTCAAATATTTTAACTTTTTAAATAAATAAGCTAGCATCGATCAATGACTTTACTTTATAAACTCGTTAATACAATATTTAAAATCTTGTGATAAATTAAACGCTGTTAACCGATTGTTTTTAATTGGAATAAGTTAAATGAATAATTTAGGCTAATACTATAATTTGATTTAACAATATTACATTATTCCACTCTAGACATTTGAATTTGAAATATTCAATTCGAAACATTTTCATTTTAAAAGATTCTAATATAACTTGATTCGAGATAGTAAGCAAATATTTGGATTCATTTCTAAATTTAAAATATTGGATTCGTCAATATTTTAAACAATTGAGGACTAATTCATACCGAAATTGAGGGGAATTGAGTTATGGGTCGTACCATACGTGAGTGGTGGTGGTGGTGGTGTGTGGTGGTGGTGGTGGTGGTGGTGGTGGCGGTGGCACTCAAATTTAATTTTAAGAGCAATACACAAAATTAATTTTCAAACATATCTTCATCCTTGTGACCCCCCAACCCCCCAATTTCTCATTTCTCTGGACTTGGCTGAAGAGAGGGGCTCTTAGTGTAAGGGTCCATCGTCCCCCCCTCCCCATTCTCATCTCCATCCCCCCTTTTTCCACTCTATACAATCATGTTCGACCAGAAAAAAAAGGGGGGGGGGGGAATGAAACCCAATTCTTCTCAAATCATCCCTTCACCTTCTCACTCCTCTGCCACCCCCTTTAAGAGCCAGCCCACTTTTAATCTGATTAATAGGAGGGTGTACTTTGTCTAGTTTATGGCACCAGGCTTGACTGTTATTGAATTTAATGGTGGTCTGGAGTAAAGAAAAGCCTCCCCCCCACTCTCTTAAACCCCATCACTCCCTCCCATCCCTTTGGTAAAAAAAAAAAAAGGAGGCTATATCATTTTAGATATTTCATTTGGTTTTTCAATTAATATTGCTCCGGGTGGGAGGCGAAAAGATTTATTTACCTGGTTTGTGAAGAAGGTTTTAAGGTAGGCAAGTAGGTGATGTGAGAGAAACATAGACGTGGAACCGGAGGGAAGGAGTAGAAAATAAAAGCGAGTATTCTTTCTATCGTCCTTCCCCCTTCCCCCTTTAGAGGCGTGTTAGTTTTCTAGAGGCGAACTTAAAGTGAGGGAAGGGATGTAATAATTAAACTCTGCCAGGATGAACTTATTGTTCACCACAAGATGTAACAATACTCCTTTCCCATCCGATCCCATAAAGGACGTCAATTTCGGGTGACTGTATGTATATTAAAAATAAAAGATAGAGACTTTAAGGTGCTTTTCGAATATCTCCACCACTAAGAACTGTAATTATTGCTACCCACCGAAACAAACCCCTCCTGCTGTTATTACAACTTGTTACAAAGCTTGAGGACCCTATTTATTATTATTATGTTATTATATTATTATTATATTATTATTACTACTATTATTTAAAAATAATCTTTGTCTTGCATCTCTCGGTAAGGTGGATCAAAATATTTTTGCTATTACTGGACGCGCTGAAAATAATCCCATCGCATTCAGATATGCCACCATTTAGTGTGATCTCTTGTGTTGGTTTGGTATTTTTCATGCAGTTGGAGGTTAAAATTTATATTTAACCAGATTTTGAATGTAAATGATCTATTATTATACAAAAAAAAAGTTGGCATTTTTACAATAATCTAATATGCTGCCAGTGTCAAAAGGTCTCCCACCCCTCTTTTAAACATTCACTCAAAAGACAGAGAGAGAGCTGTGTAGTCGGCATAATGTATTGAGAGGGGAAAGAGAAATGCAGCAGCCTTCAAGAAGGGAATTACAACATGAAGCAAAAGCTACAACGTTTTTAGATGTTTGATTGAAAATTATCATGGCACAAATTTAGAGGATAGAATATTCTTGTGGCACAAATTCAGCTCTAATTATTGGTATAGGTTTCATAATTTCTGCCGTTATGGAAGCTGCCAGTAGCACCCACTTTTTTGTGCTTTCATGTAAAATACCGTGGCACAAATTATGGGGATAGAATATTCTTGTGGCACAAATTCAGCATTAATTATTAGGAGGGATTTCAGAATTTATGCCGTCATGGGTGCTGCCAGCAGCACCCACTGTGTTTTTTGGCATTTTCATGAAAGCCACCGTGGCACAAATTATGGGAATAGGATATTCTTGTGGCACAAATTCAGCACTAAATAATGGCCTAGGTTTCAGAATTTGTGCCGTTATGGGTGCTGCTACGTTAAGTTGGCAGCACCCAAAAGTCTCTAGTTTTTTCACAAAAAACTATGGTAGCACAAATTATGAGACTAGGATATTCTTGTGGCACAAATTCAGCACTAAATATTGGCAAAGGTCTTATAATCTGTGCCGTTTGTGGTGCTGCCAACTTCATGGACCTAATTAAGTACGTCTTAAAACCCTTTAAATTAGATTATGATGGGTGTTTATCATAGTTAAAAAAAAGACTCCTAGCCATCTCCTAGTGGGAGACTTCCCCATGAGTCACCACAGATAAGAGCTCTCCTTTACCATTCCAAACCTTAATTCAGGGTACATCCTTATAGCACTTTAATTTAAGATAATTATGTTTCAGAAATTCATTATTCCACTAGTGATGTGTGCTCAGCCCCAAGTAGAGAGTACACAAGTCAAACAGTAGTATATACACAAATACACTACATCAAGTGGCGGTGGAACCTTATTAGTATACGCGGGGAATATAAACAGTTTGAAAATTATTATTGTTCTCCAAATCAAATTGGGTCTGGTGACACAACCTTGAAAGAGTTTGAAAATCAAGTGCCCATAGAAGCTATTTAAAGTTTCTCTTACTTGAATTTTATTAAAATCCAAATTTTGTGAACATATTTATAGTGGTCTTCCTTTGAAGTGCAGCTGTAACACCATTAATGTATTTATTTTATCTAAATTTAGCGTAGCAAAAACCTGTTTTAACTTGACAATTTGGCTTTCGCCTGTCTGTCCATGTCTCAAATGTTTGTTTCCTGACAACTGTTAAATAAGCCTAATAAATTTATCAAAATTTGGTCGGAACATTATGGGACCGTAGGTCAAAAGATGTGTATGTATATATTATTCAAATGTGGCTATCTGTTTCAAGATGGTGGCCACTAATTTGGTTTTTCCATTAACTAGATTTATGATCTGAATTTCAATTCTAACTAAACGATTGAGTACATAAAACCTATTTTAAATTTTTTTGACAAGTATTGTGAGCACGGTTATTATCTACGAATATAGTATTAATAAGTTTTATGTCTTACATGATCACCTAGGGAAAATATAATTTTAAAATCCAAGGATAAGACTTAAGAATGTAGTAACGATAATAACATGGAGAAAGCCGAGTTTTACTGTTCACTGAACTACTAGTAAGACTGTGGTTACGATAAAAACATGGAGGGTGTAAGGTCTACTGTTCAAAGGACTACTAGTAAGAATGTAGTAACGATATTAACATGGAGGGAGTGAGGTCTACTGTTCACAGAACTACTAGTAAGACTGTGGTTACGATAAAAACATGGAGGGTGTAAGGTCTACTGTTCAAAGGACTACTAGTAAGAATGTAGTAACGATAGTAACATGGAGGGAGTGAGGTCTACTGTTCACTGAACTACTAGTAAGACTGTGGTTACGATAAAAACATGGAGGGTGTAAGGTCTACTGTTCAAAGGACTACTAGTAATAATGTAGTAACGATAGTAACATGGAGGGAGTGAGGTCTACTGTTCACAGAACTACTAGTAAGACTGTGGTTACGATAAAAACATGGAGGGTGTAAGGTCTACTGTTCAAAGGACTACTAGTAAGAATGTAGTAACGATAAGAACATGGAGGGAGCGAGGTCTACTGTTCACAGAACTACTAGTAAGACTGTGGTTACGATAAAAACATGGAGGGTGTAAGGTCTACTGTTCAAAGGACTACTAGTAATAATGTAGTAACGATAGTAACATGGAGGGAGTGAGGTCTACTGTTCACAGAACTACTAGAAAGACTGTGGTTACGATAAAAACATGGAGGTTGTAAGGTCTACTGTTCAAAGGACTACTAGTAATAATGTAGTAACGATAGTAACATGGAGGGAGTGAGGTCTACTGTTCACAGAACTACTAGTAAAACTGTGGTTACGATAAAAACATGGAGGCTGTAAGGTCTACTGTTCAAAGGACTACTAGTAATAATGTAGTAACGATAGTAACATGGAGGGAGTGAGGTCTACTGTTCACAGAACTACTAGTAAGACTGTGGTTACGATAAAAACATGGAGGGTGTAAGGTCTACTGTTCAAAGGACTACTAGTAATAATGTAGTAACGATAGTAACATGGAGGGAGTGAGGTCTACTGTTCACAGAACTACTAGAAAGACTGTGGTTACGATAAAAACATGGAGGGTGTAAGGTCTACTGTTCAAAGGACTACTAGTAATAATGTAGTAACGATAGTAACATGGAGGGAGTGAGGTCTACTGTTCACAGAACTACTAGTAAAACTGTGGTTACGATAAAAACATGGAGGCTGTAAGGTCTACTGTTCAAAGGACTACTAGTAATAATGTAGTAACGATAGTAACATGGAGGGAGTGAGGTCTACTGTTCACAGAACTACTAGTAAGACTGTGGTTACGATAAAAACATGGAGGGTGTAAGGTCTACTGTTCAAAGGACTACTAGTAATAATGTAGTAACGATAGTAACATGGAGGGAGTGAGGTCTACTGTTCACAGAACTACTAGAAAGACTGTGGTTACGATAAAAACATGGAGGTTGTAAGGTCTACTGTTCAAAGGACTACTAGTAATAATGTTAGTAACGATAGTAACATGGAGGGAGTGAGGTCTACTGTTCACAGAACTACTAGTAAGACTGTGGTTACGATAAAAACATGGAGGGTGTAAGGTCTACTGTTCAAAGGACTACTAGTAATAATGTAGTAACGATAGTAACATGGAGGGAGTGAGGTCTACTGTTCACAGAACTACTAGTAAGACTGTGGTTACGATAAAAACATGGAGGTTGTAAGGTCTACTGTTCAAAGGACTACTAGTAATAATGTAGTAACGATAGTAACATGGAGGGAGTGAGGTCTACTGTTCACAGAACTACTAGTAAGACTGTGGTTACGATAAAAACATGGAGGGTGTAAGGTCTACTGTTCAAAGGACTACTAGTAATAATGTAGTAACGATAGTAACATGGAGGGAGTGAGGTCTACTGTTCACAGAACTACTAGAAAGACTGTGGTTACGATAAAAACATGGAGGGTGTAAGGTCTACTGTTCAAAGGACTACTAGTAATAATGTAGTAACGATAGTAACATGGAGGGAGTGAGGTCTACTGTTCACAGAAACTACTAGTAAGACTGTGGTTACGATAAAAACATGAAGGGTGTAAGGTCTACTGTTCAAAGGACTACTAGTAATAATGTAGTAACGATAGTAACATGGAGGGAGTGAGGTCTACTGTTCACAGAACTACTAGTAAGACTGTGGTTACGATAAAAACATGAAGGGTGTAAGGTCTACTGTTCAAAGGACTACTAGTAATAATGTAGTAACGATAGTAACATGGAGGGAGTGAGGTCTACTGTTCACAGAACTACTGGTTGTTTTATTGTATTAATACGATCAACACTTAAAAATATACATAGTTTTAAAAGAACTGTATTTTATCCGTAAAAGACCTATGATTTTAACCACACTATGAGTAAAGTTAAGAAACGTATATTTTTTTAAATATAAATGTACCTTCATTCCCTTGAAATAGAGGGAGAAACAATTTATTGAAAAAAGAGTGACATATTATGAAATGCTTCCAGGTTATGTAGCACCATTTTTTCCTCATCCTCCTGTCCCCGACACCCCCTTATTTGACCAACCACACATAGACAATGCACGACTTACCTCAAAGGGGAAATGTATTTACGTCAATTACCAATTAATGTTCTAGAATCTGCTTACCCTGGCAACACTTTACGACAATGGTAAACTGAATATCAGAATTTCTGATCTGGATCCCATCACTGGCAAACCAGACAAAATGAGTTTTACATTTTCTTGTGCCCACTACCACAAATCTGTGTATTGTGTGAGTGTTAATATAGTGTTAGTGGAGATTCCCTGCCCAGTCCTTACTTGCCACTAAGTTGGGAGTGTAGGGGATGCGAGTTAAGAGCAGAGTTTAAATAAATCTATAGCAAAACAAATTTTTGGCAAAATAAATATAATATTGACCAAGTAGATAGGCCTATATTGAATTGAACTTTCTTCACGTGGTGATATCAACAGCTGTTGAATATCTGTTATAGGCGTAGCGGCATTTGATGAGCAACTTTTTAAATGAAGAGAAAAAGTTGTCATTAAATTCCTGGACACCTACCTATGACAGATATTCAACAACTGTTGATATCACCACGTGAAGAAAATTAAACTATGCTTCTAGTGGAGTAGAATTTGAATTCTTTTGACAAAAAAAAAATTGATATAAAACTGTAAAAGTACAGCCCTTAACTAGTATTCCCTAGACTACCACCTTAAGGCCCAAGACTAAGGGTCCAGGATGTCGGAAAAAAAGTGTTTAGATGAGGACTCAATTTTCCTTGCAAATTTCTATACTTTCTGTGCACGTGCTCATCTGTACAGTAATTATTTGCTTGCATCATCATGGAAACCATTATTTGTTTACGAGTGTATTTGGTAAACAAAATATTTATCTTTAGTTAAAAGTTGTTTAACTCTTACTTTAGTGGTATGGTGCAAAAATAGAAAAATTACAGCGAAAATAAGGGTAAGTTAAAAATATTAAACTGTGTTTGCATTGTTGATTTTTTATTTATATTTTAATGTTTGCCTCTGCTCACAAAGGGCCGTTATAATAACCGGCCTCAACAAACAATGATTGGTTTTATTAAATACTTTAATTAAATGGAATGAGGGAAAGTTTTTTATTTCTGAAATTTTATCATTAATTCGCATTTAAATCAACAATATTGATGACATTTCAAACCTAAAAGAAGTTATCAATTTCACAAAAAGATTTTATTTCGTGATTTTTCTCGTCCATTTATTATCTGTAGCCTAAATTCAATTGAGTGTGGTAATCAACGTATATATCTCTGTTTTATGGATATCAAACATGCCATGCTACTTGATTTCACTTTATACAGCCCATAAATTATTTTTCAATTTTATACAGCAACACAGAAAAAAAAGACAAAACAAATTTCTGAGCAAGATAAATAATGTGGTCTATGTAAACTACTTACTGGTTTATCTAAAATGGTGGCGTGGACTTCTCTGATGCTATAAAGGAATAAAAATGTTCACAAAATTTAAGATGCTCGCACCAAAAACACTGTATATTAGCAATTATAAAAAACCTATTTAATAAACAATATATGATGTACTAGCTAATTTAGTTTTGTAAAACAACTCATGTGTTAACTAAAAACATTAAACCGGTAAAATTAACCCTCAAATTAAAAAAAACTGCCACCTTTCCAAATAAATAGAACATAATGTTATTTGTAAAGGTGAAGAAGAAAGCCGCCCTCGATTTCTCTGTGATTGGCCAACTGAGCCCTCCAATAAGAGTGATAAAGGTATGTTTCAGTTTGTTATTATCTGGTTGTCAACACAATGAACGTTCCGAATAAAAGTGTCACAACCTCAAAATCAGAATATGAACAAATAAGAAATATTTCATGGCAGGCTAGTTACGTCAAATAACGAATTGTCTGGAATATACTATTAATAAAATAAAAATGTATCATTAGATATTATCATTAAGGAAGCGTTTTCACTAAAAAATATCACTTCTACGAATCAATCAAACGTTTACTTAATAAAATATATTTGTGATATATGTCCTTCTTGCTCGCGTAGTTTAGTGCAGGGACAGCAGTCAGGCCACCCGTGTGATTTGAGGGCGAGAAAAGGCAAGCAACAAACAAAAGGATGACTCAATAAAATGAGCCAGGTCATTATTAAGAATGCAGGGCAGGGGCTGATAAGGACAAGGAAGCTCATCAAAAGATTAAAATGTGTTACCGTTGCAACTTTAGATTTACCAAGTAGGTGATAAGAGTTAGATTGGAACGAAACGTTAATCACACACAGCCTTTATATACAGAATGAGTAGTAATTCATGGATACGAACAGTATTACATTATTATTATTATTATTATTATTATTATTATTATTATTATTAGCACCGCGTCTTACTACCCGTTCGGGTTATACTCACTTACGCTAATGTGTAATGGTAGGGTGATTGTGAGGTGAAATTGAGGACCTACAGTTTAAAGTGAGATCCGAACCACCGAGGATTGAAACCCGGATCCCCAGCACAGAAGTCTGACCTTACCCCCATACCACCAGGTCAACAACAGTATTTACATGATTAGGTGGTTAAATGTAAGTCAAAAACACTCGTTGCAAATCCATTGTTCCCATACCTTTTGAAAATAACTACATTAAAGTTAGAGAGGGGTGGTGGGGCGACACTGTGCCTGAGATTTCTTAAGTCATCTGCAATAAGACGTAAATATAAATAATAAGTTAGTATGCAGTAATCAGTAATTAAAATTTAAATATACCACCATTTTGCACCCAAGTATTACGTTTGGCACCCTAGCCCCTGAGATGGTTAGGATTAGGAATGCTTAGTTTGAAGAAATATACCCGCATTTGCGTGGAGGGAGAGTGGAAAACATTTAGGAAAAAAAAACACCCTCAGTGCACCCGACTGGGATCAAACCCCGATCTTTCCGTATTTGACAGTCAAGTCCAACACTAGAGTAGTGCCTTAGATCATGCGGCCACCGAAGCGGGTGAAAGCCATCTGTTCCTTGACATGTTTAAGCCTAGGCTTTTAATGCGAACCTTAAAATTTGTATGACGTTCTATATGCTGTCCTCACCTTTAAACGGACGGAAAAATTCCAGCACTAATAATATCGGCATTTTTTTCCCCCAGCCTAGTCACAAAATTCAAGTATAATTCCCGGTATTCCTAGACTTACCGGTCAGTCGTCCCCCTGCGAACGTTATAAGCATCGCAGCTTGTATCTGAAACCTTTGTCTCTTTATGTAACGGTTCTGATCAAGCTATGCTTATCACATATATATTAGTTTTTTTTTAGCAACGCATCTTACTACCCGTTTGTGTTTTACACCTATGTACTAATTTCTCTAATGGGTTAGGGATAATGAAGGTTTAATTTAAAGGAAATGCACCCGCATTTGCGTGGAAACCTATTTTGGAAAACCATCCTTGGTGCATCAAACCGGGGTCAAACCCCGATCTCCCTCTCTTCAGCAGTCTAGTCAAACACGGGAGTAGCGCGTTAGACCACGTGGCCATCAAAGCGAGTCACACATTTTTAAGACCTCTTAAGATAAATACGTTTAACATTAATACCAAATTTTACTACTGGAGTAATGTCTTATTTTATACATACACATATTTTCTAATAATAAATTACCAACTTGAGTGGCGTTCCTCTCACTTTAATTTAAGGTAAAAATTGTGTTATCAGCCTTAACAAATTATTTTCTTTCACTATTTCTCAGATATCCAGTGCAAATCTTTAAGATTAATTTCAAATACAATTTTGCAAATTTTAAGAAACCAATATTAATTTACTAACAATTAAGAATTTACTCGTACCGAACGAGCTATGCCAATTCCACCGTCGTCATTGAATAACATTTTTGTATTTTTGTTTCTGATACAGCTAAATGTTTATAGCTTATTTTATTTATTAACCTTGATTTTTTAACTCACCTAGGTAAGTACTAACAATTTGTAAAAAAAAAAAAAATCCTAGATTTGATTTTGAGTGCATTCTGCATTTTTTAACGTTTATACAATTTTATTAGTCTTTTAGATGTATGTATACCACTCTGGACTCTTATCAAACAAAAAATTGTGCTAAGCGTAAGAAATTATTAAAAAAGCAGCCGATATATGACCCATTTTGTTGTTCACCTGCTTTAAAGCGTCACTTTCGCTAAAGGTGGGATTACCAATAACAAGAATCCCAAGGTTTTAATTTTGGTCGTGTGAACTTGGGCTGTATATTTACATAATAGTTTTTGCACTAACACTCCACACAAATGTGGAAACATTTATTCTAAACTCAAACTTTCTTATTCATAGCCCAATAGTGTAAATATAAAACTAGCCTTAGTGGTTAGGATGTGTTGCACAACCACAACTAAATATCTTATAGCAAATTAACTATTTTTTTCTCTTCCAAAGAGATTACCTAATCAACTTCTCAGGCTCCTCTGCCCCCCCCCCCCCAACCCAAACCCCTCAGAAAGTCAAGAGTCCCAAACAAAAAGTTATCACGTAGATAAACCTTTCCCACTTCTAATACAGGAATATTAGAGTAGCCATATATCACGTTTCGGGTTTGTGTTGAACAAGTTCTAACCATCGATTACCATGGTCATCTTATGACAGAGATTGATGAAGGCTTCCTATGATAAAAGCGCTCAATTGCTCATCTTTCTGCGTTAAAAGGTTTGGGTGATGGGAGGGGTGGGAAGGAGGGAGGAGGTATCAGATAAATCGATCTAGAGGTATTAGTTTCGTGTTGTGTTTTTTTTTGTTCAATATATTGACACAAATAGAAAGCGAGCTGATAGGGTAAGATGTAAACTTTTACTTGTATGTTAAAGTAAAAATAGCTCAAGTGCTAAAACAATATTTTTTAATGTAATACTTGATTGTTACTATACCTGTTTTTAAAAGATACGTTAAATTAAAACCCAATTTGGCGATCAACAAATATCGAGATGGCATATATATATATTGTTTTAAGCAGTTTCTGTTATCATGGTTCTAATTGAGCTTATAGATTTATTAAAATTATTAATTTGACCCAATTATTTGAATAATTATTGAAAAACTACAACTGGATAAGGTGAGCAAGTTGATAAATAAACCTAACATTGTGAAAAGTATCCAACATAAATTCTTAATAATTATCCAACATAATCTATTATGAATTTATGATAGGTGCGTGAGATAATCTACTACCTATAGGTAAGAAAAAAAATAGCCATGTTGACTTAAGATCGCCTTAACACAGACGACTATTCAAGTTGAATCGTTAATTATGAATGCTAATCCAAAAACCAGATCAAAATTTTGCAACATTCTACCAAAATATTTAAATATCTTTGTAATATTTTCATTTGACCAAAGTTGTTTGTAAAATTATTAGTAAAATAAATAACCCCCACACCACTAACCCTGGGGACAAAGGTGTCCTTCTTATCCTATCTAGTTTTTCAGTGGCAGAAAGTTTGATTTTTAAAAACAGGCTGAAGGAATTGAGATGTATTTTTCTAAATAATTAACTCTCTCTTCACGGAATTTAATGTGGGCCCTACATTTCCTCTAAATTTTAGATTTCCTGATTCCTATCCCATCAGTGTAAGTAAGCAGATATCCTGGACGGATAGTTAGATGGGCAGAACGAAGAAAAAAAAAAACCAATACCCATCTTGAAGTCGATGAATAATACAATCTTAAAGTCATATGTGTCTATAAATTTCCGAATATGTCAAAGGTTTTTAGTAAGAAACTCAAACTTTTTTATATAAAACAGAAGGTAGGTGAAAAATACCCTTGTATCAATTTTTTTAATGAAATAATAGCAAATGAACCTTCCAAAGTGTATGTGTATGCACTTGATAAAAAAATGAACTGGTCAACCAAGAAGAAATCCCTTTTATAGCCTCATATCACTCCTTCTGACAAATAAAATAAATCCGAAATATCGGAAAGAGGCCCGATAGCCACATTTTCAACCTCAATCCCAAGAGGGAAAAAAAAAAAAAAAGAATGGTTGTTTGTATCTGTTTTCGTTGAAATGGGACGCTAAGCTCCTCCGCTCCAAAAACCAACCACCTTCAACCTAGATACGACGGACAGCTACGTGTACGGCCGAGTGAACAGTCCAGATCGGACGCAAAGTAGTAAATCAACCTTTGTGTACGTGTTACCCCCTCTTTTAGCAGACACGTGACTGTTTTCTGTAACACCCCTCACGTCCTACACCCTTCCAACTCTCTAACCCCCATGACCCCTTTAAAAAAAGAGAGAGAGAGAAAGAGCAAATAAAACATCTTTTTTTTTTTTTACTCGTGGCCAAGTGACCCGTTGCCAAAGCGGCAAACCGACCTCTCTCGATCTCTGATTTGACTCGAATCCAAGATCTTTCCCTCTTGTATCAGTACCTTACATTTTCTTAACTTGCCTCTATTCTCTCGCTTTTCTTTCTTTCATTTCTCACTTTCTTTCTTCCATCTCTACCAGTGGACTTTTTCTTTACTCTTCTAAGGTTTGAAATCCTTGAATCCCCACCCCCCTCAGCCCTCTACCCCGTCCACCAAGTAAAATGGAATCACCGTAATGACGATTTCGAGACAAATGAGGCGGAACTAGCGTAGCCTCGCATACAAGAGGGGAAAAGTTTCGCGTTTTTCCGAGGCTTTGTACGTGATGTTGTAACGTTAAGACTATCTTCTAGACACGAGCGAGCTTACGTTAAAAGTCTTGAGGAGGGGGCGGTAGGAAGGGAGAAGGTTACATCAACTGTTTTTTTAAGATTACGTTTAGTACACATGTTGGAGGAGAAACAAATGTATCCACTTTGTACCGGATTCTAAAAAACTGTTACAACACTATAAACGTATCTATGAGCTTTTCAAATATCCTCAGCACTTTCTAAAACAAAAAATATTATATTTAAAAAAAAAGAGAAAAAAAGACGTGAGCACACACACTAAAATAAGTTTTTTAAAATGAAACAAAATGGAGAATGCAGTGGATACAGGAGGTACAGTCTTGCTAGTAAAGTGAGAAATAATTCAGTAAGCTTAAGGTGGGATGGAAGGGGATGCGAGAAAATTCCAGTGCGCATGCAGTTTTTATGGCAACACATATTTTGTACAAAATAAATAAAATAGTCTTCCAAATATAAACATAGAATTTGATTTTCTTCCCATGGTGACCTAGAAATTTCTTGAATTATCTGTCGAGGGTGTTCTGAATGTAATGACAACTCTATTAAATGTGTTAAATAATGCAACCTAGTTTATGATATATTTTCAGGAATTGTTGATATCAACATTTGAAGAAAATTAAATATAGTTTTGTACTGAGCAATATTTTATTTGTTTTGGCCAAAACAATTTTTGAAATAAAACCTAAAAAAAACTGGACTTTCCTTACGTCCCCTTTAATCCCACCTTAAGAAAAACGATAAAGTAGAAAGGCTTACACGTGACGGCCTTAAATTCTAGAAGACATTGTCGTTTCACTATATCGTCAAGTGGAGTTAAATCTAAACATCGGTTTATAGAATATTACAAGCCACTTCTTCACTCTATATCAGTGGGAAAACCCAATAAAGCATAGAGTAAAAAAACATTTAACAAGCTGGTGTGTTCAAGGATCACTTTTTAAATGTGAGGTGAAGTCAAAGCGAAGCTTGAAAATGGGAATCGAAAAAGGAGTTGAGGATAAGGTTTTAGATGTGTCATTTCTTTAAATTTAAAGCAATCCAATAATATTTGACATATCTAAATATAGCCAACCTTACGGTAGAGATGTATATTAATAATTAGTAAGTGTTGAAATACTGTTATAATAAAATAATAAAAAGTTACACGTTAAAGTATGTGATACCGTATTTAATGAGAGATTTAAAATGTGTTAATAGCGTCTCATCATTATCTAAACATTTCATACATAACTACATAATTTATATTTTTTGGCAATGATAAACTTCATTTTTATTTAATTCTAGTGACACTTAAATTATTTTAGTGAAATTATAGAAAACGTCTATTAATTTATAGAATCATACAATAACACACTTACTTCGTAATATGGAAATACTAATTATTAACATTTTTATTAAAAAAATTTGGGTTTAATTAATATTTATAATCTATAATAAATCAAAAATAATAAATATTTATCTACATCCCCATTCTCTAAGTTCATAATGTAAGTTGGCTAATTATGGAGATTTAAGACTGTACGTTTAACATAAGGGCTATAAATGAATAACTCTAAAAATAAGTAACGAGATTGTATCACGAACAGAAACATTAAACATCGCATGAGAAGGTCCAACCACTCCTGCTCAGCCAGTCCAAATTAGAACTTTTACTCCTCCTCATCAATGACGATCAGGAGCAATTCGAGTTAGTTTAATGCCTTTAAGGGTTAGGACTCTTTTTATGTGTATGAAGATTAGTTTTTCCTTTAACCCACACTGAAATAATGGGTTCTCCTATGTTATTCAATACACGTTAAGATTAAAAGAATACTTTGTATAACGCAATCTATAGCAAACTGTTTTACTTTATGTCTCGAGAAAGACTAAACATTTCACTTTTAATTATCCATTGGATGCTAACTACAAGTTAACTAACCGATCTCTTTCAGTGCAATTATAGCTTTATCATTTCAGAGAATACACAGTTCACCCACTCAATATGATAGTTCATTACTGTCTGTCTTAACTCATATGGTAGTTTTCCTCCAACAAGCTAACCAACGTTCACCGAAAGAAGGACAGGCGTCTCCCAACCATTCGTCGTTGCTATGGTGACAGTTTATAAGGCCTACAAGGTTTGAAAACGAAGCTCCTGTGAGAGATCGACATTGAGTGGAGTGTGTGTTCAACCAAAATATGACGTGGCTTGGCTGCAGGATTTAGACTGTTGCCAAGGCATGCTGTTGATGCTGATTAGACCTTGAGTCCTTCCACGCCAAAAAGAACAGATGAATCACGGAAACCGTAGATGGCGCTAGCTACCGGACAGGTTCTTGCTTAAAAATGATACTTTGGAAATATCAGTTTTCTCGAGAACGAGTGAAATTTTTCTCGTAATATTTTCAACACCTCTTTTAAGATAATGTATCAATGTTTATTAGGTGTTACATTTTCTTATTTTTTGCTATGCAGCCGAAAGTTTTCTATTGAAAAATGTCAAAGATTATTGATACTTGATCACTATTAACGTTATAAGAAGGTGTGTATATAAAAAGCATAAAATAATCAACATGCTTCTATTCTTGAACAAACCGTTTCCGAAAAGAAAATTGCAGAACAATAAAAATTCTTGAAGATAACCGTTTGTTCCCTTGGCTCTGCATCTCTACGCCAAATGAAAAGGGTCAGTTGCCTTAAGGCATATCTTTTTACATGGTTCCATACAAAATGTCCTTGATCCTTCGACGATATTTACTGTGCTAAGTTTTGGAGGCGAGCAAGTTAAGCTCGTGCTCTTTTTGTATGTTATTTCTAATAATGCCTTAGCTTTAATGCCCGAGGTCATTCGCTGTGAACTTTGCTCTATTAAACTACTTTGATTTTTACATATTTTGAATCTGATTTCTGCTTTAATTAATCGATTTAGTGTTTTATTGTTTATGTTCCTTGTAAATGTAGCTATCCTCTTCCTTAATTAATGACCTTTAGTCGAGGATAGGGAGGGCTATATTATAAACATTTTTCCAATACTTCATAAGATTCCTTGGAGCTTAAAGGTTAAGAGACGATCAAAATAAAAACATTAAATTATGCTTTATTGCCATTCTTGAAATTTGGTTACTTTAAGAATTATATAATTATGTTTTAAAACCCGTTGACACACAAAATAAAAATAGCCTGCTTTATTTTTGTAAGAATAGATTACAGTACATTGACCATTTGTTCAATATGTATCTACAAAACTTATACATGGATGAACTTATAAATAGAAGGAAGGATTGATATGGTACTTGGAGTTAATTTACTATAGTAGTTTACATATTATAGTTTTCACTCTAGAGGATTAATCTAACGAGCTTGAACAACTTTTCTAACAGTCACTATTAGCTTTGAAGTGAAATATAAACCCACTACTCCAAAGAGAGTTGGTCAAATATAATAATAGTTACTCAAATAGTGTACGTCATGTAGAAAGGCATACATATAACAAATGCGCGTACAAACCAAACTAGCATGACAGCAATCAACAGATAACCAACAAAATTCATGTAGACATAAGGGACTCTTTTCTACGTCAACATATAAGGTAAGAGAATGGACAAATATATATTTAGAAACTTGTCTCACGAACCGTTCAGGTAACACGCTTTTGTAATAATTACTCTAATGGTTTTAGGGATTAGGGAGGCAATATTTAGAGGAAGTGTACCTGCATTTTCGTGGAGAGAGAGAGAGTGGAAAAAGTTTATAATAACTACCATCAGGACACCCGACTGAAACTCGAATCTCGATCTCCACATTATCAGCGGTCTCGCCTACCGCGAGAGTAGTACCTTAGACTATGCGGCCACAGAAGCGCGTATAGTTGACAATAGATATTGTAAGCTACTGAACTTTTAATTAAATTACATTCAGTTTAATTTATTTCCTTTAGTAAAATTCACAAAGGTTATTAAAACGTTCACAAGTAGCCCCATTTCGCTCTAAAATATTTTCCATAGAGATTGTTCATGAATTATTTAAAAATTAATAAGATTTCCTAGAATGAATTATGAAATGGAGTATTACAAAAATAGTTTTAAAATAGCTAAAGCTTAGCAGTAATATGATATGATTTTAAAAAGGAGTTTGTGCAACCTACAACGTGGTGTTTTTAAAAGTGTGGTCCGCGGGATCCCTGTAAATTAACAATAATTTCAATTCAAATTCAATTTCAATTTCTATTATTATAGTTCTGGCCAACAGTCGTGCGACTAATGACAGACCAGTAGTGAGATGTACACAAGTACTTTTTAAATACATACAATTACATGAGTAAAGAAGATAAACAATTAGCTAAATAATTATCTATGCTGATGGATATTTATGAAAAAATAGAAATTAATAATGTTAAGAATCAAATATAACCAAAATAAAAAATAGCTAGAGAATAGTAAAGTATTTAAAAAGCAGTGACAATAAGCACAAAGTAAATCAGAATAATGTAAATATAAGTATTTTAGGCGGAACCACTACAGGATAAATTAGTGATGAAGTTCCTTAAATAACTCTTAGTTTGGCTTTTCTTTTATGATAAAAGTCGAATTTGATAAATATAGAATTGGTGCTATGGATACAATGGCATATAGGGCATATAATAATAATAATAATAATAATAATAATAATAATAATAATAATAATAATAATAATAATAATAATAAAATAATAAATTACATTGAATATCAAAACCTGTTGCAAATCATTGTAGCTATGTCACTGTCAGAGCGGTAAGAGCCACGGTTAAATTATTTACCCTGAGCACTTGATGAATCTTGGAAATCTCAGTGGTAGAGCATTGGCATGCAAAGCCAAAGGTACTGGGTCCGATTTCAGGTGTGGTATTTAACGTGTACTCTCTGAATCGACTGATTATATTACCACAGGAGTTTTTCTATGAGCGAAGGCGAAAGGGCCTACTAATTTGGCCAGGAAAAATATAGGCCTACTAACATACCTTCCAGGGTTCTTTTACATGCCACAATTTACATGGGACCGATGGCTTAACTTCCCCTCCGAAGGAAGTTATACTACGAATTTTTATCGCTTGAGGAAAATCCTCCGACCCTGGCTGGGTTTGAACCTATGACTGTCGGGCTCTGATTTGAGTACTTTACCCAAAGTCCACAGAGGTCAACGACTTCCGAGTACAGCTGTCATCTTTCAACAAATTATAAATAATACTTAATAAATAATTCAATAGACAAAGGTTACATAGAAGATGAAGAATGTGCCAAACTGAAGTCAACAAAATATGAACAATAATTATTTATCAAATATTTTGAGGTTTAATGTGCTAGAAATTATCAATCAACTAATTCAAAGTAATTATTTGATTTTGGATATCAGAATTGTATCTAGGGATTTCATAGGACGTTAGGAATTGGATATCCAACCCTAAAATAAAGGGTAGTTTACTGAAGGCTAAAAAGAGAAAAAGTCAATTTTCTCAGAATCGGCTCTAACGATTTTGATTCAATTTCATTTCAAAACATTTACACATATTTTAATAAAAAAAGCTTCTCACTTTTTTATCATATCTCCGAAACTATTTGAGATATGTAATTACTTATCATTGTAAATATGTAGATCTATTTATAATTCAAATATTTTATTCGCAACAAATTTTTATAAAACCAAAAACTTTCAAGCAATACGCAAATAAATATATATATTAATTTTTAGAACACTAAAGGTAAAGTATTTAGACCGTAAAAATAATCTAACCTGAAAGGTTGATGGATGTTGACGTCTAATGACCCCCCCGAACCTTAAAAAGTGGTATTTGCAATGCCGTCTGTCTGTGTGTCTTTTTAACAGTAAAATTAAGAGTGTTTAATAAAAAGTGAAAAGAGAAAAAATCGAGTTTATCAAAATCGATTATAACGATCTTTCTCTCATTTTAGACTCAATAGTTAATAATTACCAATTTTATTGGTCAAAATTCATAAAATATAAATTAAATAGCAATGTGATAACCATAAGATGTGCATCCCCTTAACCTCAAATCAAAATTTTAATACGAAATGTTGGCTCTCGGGGACCTAATATCGATATTTTTTATTGGTCCAAATATACAATTGAAGACGTTAATTCTTTTTAAAAAATTATGAAATTTAAAACTATGAATAAAAAATATATCTTATATAAAAATTTATATATATTTTGTATTTAAAAATGTCTAGCGCAATTTGTTCTCGGGTTTGCTAGTGTATATTATATTACGAGCTTTGAGTAAATATTTCCATTTCTAGACACTAGAACGATATAGTTCGTGCGGAGTTCGGTACAATTTATTTTTTTCAACGTCGTTTTCCACTCTCCCTCTAGGTAAATGCGGGTACGCTATCTCTAAGTTTAACCTTCCTCATAATTAAATCAGTACTTTATAAAGATAAATTTCATGTTACAATTCACATTGCCCATACCACAAATTCAAAAATTGTTGATATTACTCCTTTACTGATTCCAACCTATGGCCAGGGTCGATTTTTTATTCAGGCAATATATTTTTACACTACCGGCTGGCTAGGCCTGTCGCAGCCTACTATTTCTTATAATCGAACTTAAGGCTAGGACAGGCATAACATTCAGTCCCCTGCCATTAATTCATCATTGTGAAAGGGTAAACTCACAACTCACCAATTATAAATTTTTTAGTCATGTCCAGTAATCGATTCCGGGACCCTTAGCTCAGTGGAAAGACAAGCTACCGACTGAGCTAAGGTGTTGGTTAGATTATTCTATCTACTGAAGCAATTTTGTTCAATTGTGATAAAATAATATATTACCGACACACCTCAAAAAACACATTTCATCACTTAAACCGACGGCCTTCTAATAATATAAAACCTACTTCTATCCTCAATCCGTTTTGACTTAGTTAAATCA
This sequence comes from Timema podura, assembly GCA_033556935.1. NCBI lineage: Eukaryota > Metazoa > Arthropoda > Insecta > Phasmatodea > Timematidae > Timema > Timema podura. Next base: position 26,195,199 of record JAVRXN010000005.1, read on the forward strand.
GACAAAGTGTAACTATAGAACACTCTGACGTTGCTTCGCCATAGGCCTCGCAAGAAAGCCCTATTTGTCACGTGATACACCCACAAGACCAGCAGTAACTTGCAGATGAAGCGAGAGACATTTCCAAGCCTATTCATCCAAAGACCCTCATCATCGAGAAAAGAGACAGAGAGATAGAGAGATGTAGAGGTTTCCAGGAGAAGTGAAGGAAAGGCCCTTTGTAATACCTCAACTGACTGCCGTCACTTTCCTCGGATTGTTCCTAGCTACGTTAGTTTGTTTGATATCTCCTTGTAAGGGTTTCCACGTGATCCTCTATTGTATTTGCTACTCTTATCTTCCCTTACCTACCCACTTTTTGGGCTTCCATCCCCACAGTGATTACCACCATGTCATCGAAATATTTTCTTATTCAAGCTGCTTTAAATTGATGACAGGAAAGGGTTGTTTTTGTGCTTAGGCCTACTACCAAACTTTCCCACTAATTATGTAGACTGATACGAAAGACATAGGTATAATATAAGGTGATATGAAAGGGAAAGTGAGCTGAGGGCTGTTTAATTATTGTTTTTATGTCAAAACTTTCTTTTGGTAAAAATAAAATCAAAATAATACTTCAGTATAGATACAAAGTATAATTTTATTTAGATGGTGACCTCGACAGTTCTTGAATATCTGTCAAGGTGTTCTAGAATTTATTGACAACTTTTTCTAGGGATTTAACAAAATTTCCATCTAATGTCGCCATGCTATTGACAAATATTCAAGAAGTGTTGATTTAGATATGTGTATAAAATTAAGCTAAGTGTGTCTACTGAAGCAATATTGGATTTGTTGGATCAAAAATGTCTCTGATTTAAACCAAAAAAAATACTCTCCCTCCTTTGGTTTATTTATTAATTTACCAGCTAGCAATCATCAATATTTTTACTTTCTCTCTATCTTACAGGTAGAGAAAGTATGGTGATCGTCAAAAAATTCGAACTCGAGATTTTGATGAATTTTGACGTTTCATGACTTCCTGAATCCGAAAAAGTGGTTTTTGAATTTCCGTCTGTCTGTCTGTCTGTCTGTACCTCCAACTAGAGCCTAAACTATTTTACCGATTGAGCTGAAACTTGATATCTAGGGTTTTCATAGGGTTGCCCCGAGGGATTTTAGGAATTGGATATCTACCCCTAAAATTAAGGGTAGTTTACTGAAGGGAAAAAAGAGAAAAAGTCGATTTTCTCAAAATCGGCTCTAACGATTTTGATTAAATTTCATTTATAAACATAAATAAATATTACAAACAAAATGGCTAATCTCAATATTTCGGCAAAATCGATTTAAGGGCTCCGGTCTGATGGGTAAATTAACATTTTTTATAATAGCTCCGAAACTATTTGAGATATGAAATTACTTAGCATTACAAATATGTATATATATTTATAATACAGATATTTTATCCGAAACATATTTTTATAAAATCAATAACTTTCAATCTATACGCAATTATATGAATTTTTTAACTTTTTGGACATTAAAGTTTAAGTATTGAGACCGTAAAAAAAAACTAACCTGAAATGTTGATGGATGTCGACGTCTCATGACCCCCCGAACCCTAAAAAATAGTCTTTGCAATGCCGTCTGTCTGACTGAAGGGCGAAAAGAGAAAAATTTTGTTTTCTCAAAATCTGCTCAAACGATTTTGATTAAAATTCGTATCTAGGCGTTGATTAAGATTATAAATAAACTGGCTATTTTCATTTTCCTATGAAAATGATTTAAAGGGTACATTACAGAAGCGTTAATTTCCGTATCTCCACAACTATTGGAGGAACTAAACAACTTATCATTGCAAAATTGTAGGACTATTAAAAATAAAACATATTTATTTGACATATATTTTTATAAAAGCAGCAGTTTCTGAGAAATTTGCAAATATATTAATACAATTTTGTGAGCTTTAGTTGTAAACATATACTACTTAAGTCTTAACGCAATAATTCTCCAATGCCATAGAGTAATTAAATATAAGTATCTAAAAAAGTATGTTATTTTTTCTTTAATCTCTTAGGAGAAATGTTTGCATAGCAATGATCTATCTCCATTTTAGACTCAATAGTCAATATTTACATTTTTTATTGGTCAAAATGTATAAATGAATAATTAAATATCAATGCGATGACTTGAAGATCTGCAACACCTTATAAAATGTTAAAACTTTAACCAGAAATCGAAATTTTAATACGAAGTGTTGACCCTTGTGGAAGACATTAAACTGTTTGAAATGCTCTTAGGTGGACAAGGATGCGCCTCTTTTCTCATTGATTACATATCATTGTATATTATTTTATGCGTGTTCTTATGTGGAGTGGTGATGATACAATGTACATTATTCCGTTCAGAAATCTTACGAGTTTATAGAAAGAGAGAGAAAGTCTGTGCGGTGCGCCGTACCATTTATTTTTCTCTCTAATGAATACGTTTGACGTAAAGACCAATTATGATTTAAATCAGTGACTATGACTAGAAAGTAGGATAAATTAGAATAAAATGCACCAGAACTAGCATGGAAAAGGGGTGTGCTGATCACAATAATAAATTAACATTTACTTGGCCAAGATTTAAACCCATACCCTCCTATCAAAATAAATGGTGCGATGCACCGCAAAGACTTACGGTACATTTTAATCTAACTAATCTTAAAATAAATAAATTTACTAAGAACTCGTAGGATTAGTGAATCGAAATAGTAGGCCTATAAATTATTACAGAAACACAACATCAAAGAGCATAAATGAAATAATATACAATGTTAAAAAAACATTGAGTAAAGAGGAGAATCTCTGTCTACCAAAAAGCATTGCAATCAATTTCATATTTCAAATTACTACTATATATATATATTCTCATAGACAATAAGCTATTGGTCTTATAAAGATATATTTCAAATAAAAATGTTTTATATTTATTAGTACTAGATCTTCACAATGATAAGTTATTTACTATCTCAAATAGTGGGGGAGATATGATAAAAAAATTATATTCCTGGACATATATAGTACAATAAAATTCATTTTCACGGAAAAAATATAAGTTTCATTTTGTTTGAAATATTAAACAGTGTCTAGATACAAAATTTAATAAAAATCTTTAGAATGGATTTTGAGACAATCGATTTTTTTCTCTTTTACCCTTCAATTAACTACCCTTCATTTTAGGGTTAGATATCTAAAACCAACAAAAAGTCCTCGGTGGAATCTTAATGAAAATCCTAAATACATGTTTTAATCCTAATGGTAAAATGGTTTCGTCTCTAGTCAGAGATAGACAGACGGATGTCATCGCCAAATCCACTTTTTCAGTTTCAGGGGGTCATGAAATGTCGACATTTGTCAAAATCTTGAGTCCAATTTTTTTTTGACGATCACAATACTTCTCTCTTTGAAAGAAAGTAAAAATGAAAATTTTGTTTATTAGAATCAGAGGTATTATTTTCGAAAACAGTCGATTCACGTTGTAATAATTATTATTTTATACAACTATTATGTAAATTTCAGACTATATATTCAATAATGTACAAAATCATATTATTATTTAATAATATTTTTGGTGATGATTTTGCAAGGTAGTTCAACACTCCTTTGTCCTTCTCTTGCCAAGACAGTCTGAAGTATTCATCGGAAATCAACAAGGAAAAGGACGAAGAATGAGTTCAATGCTGTCGTTTATAGAAAGTTCTAGAGTATAGGAATGTCGGTGAGATGCGTCATAAAACGGACTAAAAAAGGACAGTGTTTTTTTTTTATATCAAAACAATTTTTTTTGTTAAAATAAATAAAATATTACACCAGTATAAACATAAACTATAGTTTTCCTTACACGGTGATATCAAGAGTTTTTGAATATCTGTCAAGGGTAATCTGGAATTTAATGACCATTTTTTCTCGTCTTTTAAAAGTTCGTCATCTAGTGCCACTATGCCCATGAAATATATATATTTTAACAATTCTTCATGATGTCACAATGTGAAGAAAATTAGACTATGTTTCTAATGGAAAAATATTTTATTTATTTTGAACAGAATAATGTTTTGCTATAAAAACGGAAAAAGACTAACCTCTTCTTGCACCACCTACATCCCTACCCTAACATGTCCAACCCACGCAGGGTACTTTGAATAGACTTTGATATAACTATTCCTGTAGCGGAGGATATTTAGTAATGTGACACAGTCAATCGGCGTCGTTAGTTACGTCATGTGTGATGTTGTATCGCGTGGCCCACTTATTACTATTTATAGATTAAGGACGTATTGATGTGTTTTGAATAAAAGTATTACTAACATTTTCAAGGAAGATTTTAATAACATGATACATTTATAAATAACCAAACACACCCTAAAACCTTTGTCAAAATAGTGAAATAAAAACTTACCCCCAAGACTAGAAAATATTAAATATGTGTATCTTCTTCATATATCTTCTATGTTATTAAAATTAATAATTTGTTTGTCCCTCATGAGCGTTTTGTGATAATTATCTACCTAAGCTGAGACTTTAAATTAAAAAAAAATTAGTTTCCCCTATGCAAAAACCTGTGCACCTCGAAGACACGATTTTAAAATTTTGATTAAATAATTGAATTAATCAAAAACTGTGGCAACTCAGGACTTTAGTTCACTAAATTTGAAGTTCGTTTCCACGCACAGTCATTAAACTATAAACCTTTCTCCCAGGCAAAGACGTCTTATAAAACTATATGGAACGGCTGGGTGTGTATTAATAAGTGCTTTTGTATTAAGTTAGGCTAATGTGTGTGTGTTTTACATGCTAATATGTGATTAGAAAGGGTAACCAATTAAATAAATTAATTATTTAGAAAATAAATATGTGACAGCTTTGCTTTTAGGTAAATTGGAGGAATTTGTTTTTAATTTTAGTTCAATTATGTGTCTATATATTATGGCAATACAATGCTGATTTTAACACTTATTTTTTATTTAATATACTCATCTTTTATTATTTACTAGATTAAAAGTTGTCATATGTCCAAATTAAATTTATAGGAGAGCAATTAAAGCAATGTTCAATAAATAAAATTAATTAGTAAAATATAACATAAAAATGTGGCCAAACAAATAAATATATATAGTCTACTATTTGGTTACTTAAAGGTTTGTGTTTTAAATCTAAAGCGATTGGAAAAATATCTTTAAAACTAAATTTACCTTTTAATTGTGTGTTTTTTAATTCTAATTTGATAGCTAACCAAGGGAAATAGCTAAATTTAATGTAGACCATTAAGTAATATTGTATGCGTATGGCCCGTAATGGGTAGTAGGACGCAGTGATAAAAAAAATCGTTCAAATTGAACTTATATTGATAATTATTTGCAAGAGTACATTTATAATAAAGCAGAATTCTAAACTTAAGCTTTCAAAAAGATTAAAAAAAGAAACTGCATCTATTGCTACTTATATTAACGTCACTTTTGACAGCTGCCATCAAAATTCAAAATTATTTTAACAAAATATTACCTTGGAAAGAAAAAAAAATACCGTCTAGTATTATTATTGTAAAACTTTAATCAAATATGATGAAAGTTTCATGATAGTAAAAGTTTATGAAAATTGTTCAAGTAAAACCACGTCAAACAAGATAATCCCGCAGGGACAAGTGCGCTTGAAGGGGGGTAGGGAGGGGGAGGGGGAGTTTGGGGCACGTGTCTTGATAAGGAAGCGTCGGGAAAGGTAGTTTTTTGCGGAAGAAGGGGAAGGGTAGATCAGTTGACAAGTAGCTGTGACACTTTCAGACAGATTAGTTTAACACAAGGGAGTTCTTGGAAGCTGTAGGATTACCTCGTCACCCTCGAATGGCGGGGCTGGACTGGAATATTTAAACAACTTCACCGAGGAAAAGGTCTACTGACCCACTGATACACGAATAATATTGAATAAGCATGGAAATAAATACCGTAGAAAGAATAAAGCGATTACGTACTTCAGTAATATAGGTAAATATAATAGTAAGTAGCCTACCAAACAATAGCATTTAACCAATAAGTCATAACAATTTATTTCAGTGAGTAATATTTTGTGAAATTAGAGAGCTCTAAAATATTAACTAAATTTATGTAACAAATCTTTATCTACTCATTAATTACTATCATTAACATTACTAACATTAATATTAACGTATTCTAGTAATTTAAGTTAATTATATTATATATATATATATTATATATATAAAAATTTAAATAATATATATATATATATATATATATAATTTATTTAAATTTTTATTTCTAGAAATCCACTTCAATAAAGGCCATTTCACACCAAAATTCGATGCGTCACACGTTACACGCTACGTAGCCGAGCTCATTAGTTGGATTGTTTACACCAACATATTATATGTGGCGCACGTTTTCTCACCCTACACCAAGAACTATGTTTCTATCCAGTTTTGTCGTTTTCATTTCGCATTTATTAAGTTAGAATGGGCTCGAGGTACCTTGGTGTGAATAGAACTCCTCCCGCTCTATTGCATGGATTTGTGGCAGTTACACAGTTACACAGTTCTGATATTGATAACTAGCTCTTGGTTCTTATTTTCTTTATCAACGAGAAGGAAATGGGTTTATCCAATTAATGATAGACTACAAGAATACAGTGACAATAATGATAAAACGTATTACTTACACCTTGATGACGAGAAATTCAAAACCCAATTCAGATTGAACCACTAGAGTTCGTGCCAGTCTTTCAAACTATAAAGGCGGAAAGAGAAATTGAGCCCGGCAATTTGAAAAATATAGTGAGCCAGTGTGTGCTATATGTACGGTGACCATATTTCTGACAGTGAAAATCGGGACAACTTGGCAACATTTTTCAAAAGTAGCATAAGTGCATAAGCATAATTAAGAACAAACATATTCAAAGATTTTTTTTTTTAGTAATTTAAAAAACATAAATTACAATAATATGTCATAGCTATAAAGAAATATGGGCTACGTAAAATGGTAGTCAAAACTACTGGACTCATCTCAATCTCTAAGACTAAGTGGCTCACAGTAACAATTAATTTTAAAGTTTAAATAATAAGAGTTTTGAGAAAATTATATTTTGTAAAAATATAATAGGCTATTAAAAATTAAGATGTTTTCTGTTCATTTTCCTAATTCTACTCGTTTTCAGTTGATTCAATGATTTAATTTTAAGTTGGATGTCTATTTGTGACTTATAAAGGCTGCCATTTTAAATTCCGTATATAAAATCAATGTGCATTGAATAACATTTGCTTAATCTAGAGGGGTAGCAACCGGCCGCCCCACCACCGCCACCGGTGCAAAGGCAAAAACACACGGAGTTAATTCATACACTCTCAATAAAAGTAAATATTATAAATATAACGATTTCGATATTTTTACTTTACTGTAGAAACTTTTTTCATCAGTCAGACAATTCGTGACATTTTGGTCGTTATTCGGGACGCCGGGACAAGCCCTTAAAATCGGGACGGTCCCGATTTTTTCGGGACGTATGGTCACCGTAGCTATATGTCCACTATAGCTCGTCGTGCGGTGTGAATCTAGTCGTTTAAAATAATGAAAGTGATTTCCAGAAGTAAAGCGTACGTCGTGTGCACCACGCATAATATCTATGTGTGAAATGGACTCTAGTGTATCCTTTGAAAAAGAGATAAATAAAACACAATAATAACAAGATTGAATGTTATTTTTTATTTTATAACTAAAAAATTGTTTAAATAATGCAATTCTTTAAACATAAAATGTTTTACAGACTGTTATATTTATTTAATTTTCAGCATCCACAATATTTAATTTGATCTTTTGATGAATGATACATAATTCAAACATTTATTTAAATCCAGGGGAGTGATTATTCGAGGCAAAATTAAATTAAGAAAGTGTTTTAAAGCAATAAAAATGTTATAGTTAAAATATAATATCGTGATGTAAATTGATTTTGGCTTTCTTTAGGATAGTACTATAAATGAACCGTACAAAATATTATTTTAAATTAAATTCACTTGAATACGAATACATTTATAGCTCGTCATCTTTAATTTTTCTCTTTAAATAGGTTTCTTAAAATTTAAGACTCATCCAAAAATATCAACCCCAAACTAAAAATTATCAATGCCAATACCCTGTACTAAACTATTTAAATTAAGAGAGATTAAACGTTTATAGTTTTGAAGGATTTTTTTGAAGAATATTACATAATCCCCCCCTTACATTTCTTACCCATGCCCCTAAAAAACCCTAAAGCTTTGTTGTAGAAACATCAGTATTTTTTATTTATTTATGTTCAAGTTTCCTTACCTACTTGTTTAAAATTAAATAAAACACACACACACACACATATATATATCAACATTATATATAAAACATATATATAAAATATTATATTTAACATTATATATGTAAAGCATTATAGAATAAATATTGAAATTCAGGTTAAATCTTAATGAATTGCATTGCAATAAATGAACATATTTATTTTATGAAACTCTTGTCCAATTTGTGTAATCCTGAGAACTAAAATGATAAAAAAAAATGTTCCTTTGTAAAAGTACAGACCAACTTTCAGAGGAAAGGTCTATGAAAGAATCATTACTAGGCCTACTTTCCCTATCCATACATCCAGGCAATAACATCTGCAGACGGAAATTTTGATAAATATTATCAGTACCCATAAAAGTGAAACGCTATTAATTTAAGCCACATAAAAATATGTTTATGGCACATAAAACTCTGTACTATCTAAAGGTTCCTCCTTATTAAAATTTAACTGTATATTAGTTATGTTTATTTTATTTATTACTATGAACATTTCTATATGCTATTGTGGTTTTTATGAAAATTTGTTTAAACATTTGATCAAAGAAATGTTTTAATAGAGCCAGTGAAATTTCATAAAATTTATTTTTTCAGATGAATGAACTTAAAACCGTACTAATTATTTAACCAACGATTTAACCTTCGGGTACTAGAGTAATTATTATTTCTGAGCTTCGTTATATATAAAGCATTGTAAACCACATTACGTGGTTTATAGCAAGGAGTATCGGGAATGCCCTTTGGACAAAATGATGCTAGGTGTTCCACTGTACACTACATGTTCCCATAGGAATTTCCTTCCACATGTTCTCTTCGTCTCTTCTCTCTCTCCCTCCTTTTTTTATCCTCGTTTGTTTTCAACCCTCTCCTATTTTCTAATGCCCCTCCCTCCTTTCACCCACCCCATTTTTTCCTCATGAAATCCTCCCATTTAGGTTTAACAAATCCCTTAATGGAGGAGGTTGGACATTTTAAAAGCGAGGGAAAAATTGCACGCAGTTTTCTGCAAACAAAAGAGTTTTGCAGAGATAGGGGGAGGGGAAGGTGAGTGGGTGACCTGACCTGACTTGAAAAAAAAACAAAAATAAAACAAGGTGGGTGGAAGAGAAAACTGCCTTACGAAATAAACTTTGCGTTTTTTTTTTACTAACCGCCCTTGCAGTTCCGATTTCTGCGCAGAGGGTGGAATGGGACGCGAAAAGGGGTTGCAGGAGGGTTTTGTGGGTAAACATAAAAGTCCCTAAAGTGTTGCTAATTGCACTAACGGTGCGACCATGTCCGTTTAAAAAAAAGGAATTGTGTATACGCGAGAATACAGAGCTTTCGGACAATCCAATCAACTGAGTTAGAGCGTGTGTTTACGTGTTTATATGTGTGTATATAGCTTGAGTGTGTGTGTTTCTCTTTGTGTAATTTCGGTTCATCAACTGTTGTAAATGAAACTTGATGAGCAAGAAGTACAAACCATTATTTTGGTAGGTTTGGGCCTTTTATGTGAAAACCTAGTCTATAAATATAAATGTAGGGGTGGACACTAAATTATTTAAGGTTTTCTAATAAATATTTGTCGATAAAAATTTACGCTTTATTTCCTCGCTCTATTGATAGTAGTGGTGTTTTTCAGTGACGTAGGTACATTCCATAAATTAAGGAAAAATTATCTGGCTAAACAAAAATATAATAAGAGTAATAAAGTTATGATTTTAAATATTTCATCATGTCCGGTTGGGATGGTCGAGTGGTCTAAGACGTTAGACTTGTTTTTCACCTCTTCACCATCACCTAGCATGAATGTTGTGGTTTGAATCCCAGCTGTTTTTTAATCACTGCACTCTACCTCCCGTTCAGGTTGTTTACATGTTACATGTTACTTATCAAGCTAATGAGCTTGGGATGGCATAAGTTGAATTTAGAGGATATGTTACCGCATTTGCGTGGAAAGATAGTGGAAAACAATTTTTGATAAACCCCCCCTCAGTACACCCGACAATAATTTGAACCCTGAGCTTCCATTCAGTGTCAGTCCAGTCGGGCTATAATGAGAATGACCCTTAGACCATGCGGCCACAGAAGCAGGTGGAAACCCGGCTAAATGTGCTTGTTTTATCGAATATATAAGTTTCAATATTCTTGTTACATATTTACTTCTAAATATTTACGTGTCGTGGAAGGTTTCCAGGGTAGCAAAGTTAGTTGAAAATGTACCAGTGAATTATATTTATCACTTAAGGCCGGTATTATGACTACCGGATAAATATTGCTATCGGGAGTTTAAGCTAGCAACCAGATAAAGGTTATCAGCCACTTTAACATTTTATACATACTATGAACTAAATTTATCTGCCGGATAAATTTGTAGGATAAATATATTTTCATGCAAAAACTACAAGGTTGGTACTGTTTTTACTGGTGCGCGCATGCGTATAGGCCCTGCTGCTGCTGCTACAACCTGGCTTATTGCTACAAGTTCACGGTCCCTACCCCCTAGAATAATAATTAATAATCATTGTGTTGAACGAAAAAATAAACATTTGCATATTTTTAAAAACGCCACCAGTTTTAACGTTAATTATTTTTGATTCAGACTTTTAATTTTAAAACTAAACATTTAATTTCATGAGACATGTGAACAAGATGGAGGGTAATAATTATGTGTGCACTAATGTAAAAAAAAAAAACATCATTTAGTTAATATATACCAACATCTGATACAAGCATCTAATTTTCTTGTTTTTTTAAAATACTTATCTTTTAATTTATCATGCATACAAATGTGAGGGGAAAATAGTCAAATACTTGAACAAAGTGCTCCTGGCTTTGGCAAAAATCTACTTTAATATGATCGAATTAAAAAAAAAAATTCTTTGAATGGCATCTGCTTTATAATACTTAGGTGAGCATTGTTAAACTATAAACGGTTGGCCTTTATTATAACATAGATTTCATCCAAGCCAGCATAAATATTAGTAGCTATAATTTATAATATCTTCAAAAACAGTTATATAAAAAAAAAGGTAGCCATTAAAAATATAGGTAGCTACTCAATAAAACTGAAAATCAGAATACATTAAAAAATATGTTTAAATATAAGCGTATGTAGGCCTACAGAAAAACCTCGACTATCCAAACCTCATTAATCTGGATTTGAATTAATTCAAACTATGGTTACTTTTTATTTATTACTATATTATAAACAGCAAAGCCGAAAACAATAGGTGCCAAGTGTTGAGCGTTTAATCTTCTGGAATGAAATGGGAACGTTTGGAATAAGTAAGCCCCACTCCAATTATAATCCAACAAATACATAGTTTTTCTCTACTGCTCTTAAAATTTACGATCTAAAAAAAAAATCATATCAGTTTATTTATTATTTTCGTTGAATCGGACATCCTATAGTTGATTGCTTTTGGTGATCCGGACAACCTCATCACCCCCTCCCTCCCTCCCCAGCCCACCACAACCTTTCCATAACCATTTAATACAGACTATATAATTTTTACTACATATATAAAATTAATACAATATTTGATTCTATTAAAGGGAGTTATAGCTTTAAATTATCCTTTCACTTCCCTTTCAAAGGCCTATATTAAATCATCCCATATTTAAAATTAATTCATTGAATCTTTTCAAATTTTTTGAAACAATTTGACGGAAAGATTAAACAATCTTAATCAAAGATAAACATGAAAAATTCATACAAAATAAAAGCTTGACGAAAATTAAGTAGTTCAATCTTTTAGAGGTACAATGTACACACTAAAAACAAATGATGGCTGGATTTGAAACACGATACGATGCAGCAAGGAACCTTATAATAAACAAACAGAAAGAAGTAATGCACTATATATATAAAGTTCAACTTACAGTATCAATAGGACCTTCCCATTTCACTCTCTTTTTTATATACCGCCTTTTACTCTCTTCATTTCCCCTCCTTCCTCGCTGAAAAAAAAAAATCCCCTCTATTGCCCACACAAGTTTTACTGCTAAAAGTGCGGTTTGCCCCTGGGCGTGGACTGACAGTAAATTATTGAAGGCTAAGAAATAAATTCTGGTGTGATTAAAGTATACCAAAGCACTAGCAAGGGTGGGGCCAGTTGTATATCTACACAGTTTTATTTCATTGCTGGTGTATACTGTTTATTTCCTTCTAATTTAGTAAGTACCTAGTCCTACTCAAAACAGTATTAGGTCCATGCGTGCGATAGTTAAGGAGAGAGAAAAGGGAGGTGTGGCCTTAAGTTTAAATTTTAAGGAAAATTTAGTTGAAAAAAAGTAAATTCTTTTTATTTAACTTTAAACATAATTACCATCGAGAGCAGTTTATTTCAAAGACAAATAATCATATAAATATTTATAGTCACTGTTGGTTTAAACACATGTTTAGTGGGTTTTTTAATATATATTTTATTGTACTTCAGTTGAACTTATAAGACAAACTATAATACAAATTAAAACTGAAAACAATTTATACTATGCATTAATTTTTTTTAGCACGATGTCTTACTAGCTTTTCTGGTTATATTCTCCCTCATACTTAGTGTTGGATATTCAATATCTAGAAATTAAAGAAAGCTTTAAACCAAACGCCAAAAATGCTTAGTTACCTCTTACATAGATGGATTTAGGAAGTCTAATTTGGGGGAGTCAGTTGAGATGTGGGAAAGGGGGGGGGGGGGGGGGGATTGCAGATGTGAAATTCAAACACTCGTAAGAAAGTGCAATATTTTGATTGATTGTATTAAGAAAAAAGCACAAATAAAAGTCATTCTCTTGGACCTAGCTCCGGCTAATTTAAATAAGTTTACCAAGCACTCTTTAAATAAGTTTGGATTTAATAACATTTATTTAGGGTTAATAATGAATTAGGACAACTACAGTGAATTAAACACTGACTTTAGTATTTTGATAATGTTTTATTTTAAAAACATTTTCAGCATTCAGAATTTTTTTTTTTACTCACATTTTTTTATCAAAACAAGATTTTCTTTTTGTTCTCAATGTTAACCCTAAAATGTTTTTCGTCCTTCTTTCATCAAATAAGTGTCAATTATGAGGTCATAATCTACAGCTTTTACAATTTTCACTCTCAGAAAATAATACTAACCAATCGGAAAGCCTTTTTTCAATTGGAGTTGACCTAAGCCAGTTGATGATTCTCCATCGTTGAGAATGTACGCTCAAATGTGGTGCCGTACTGTTTGAAGGTAGCGTTAAAACTATGCACATCCATTTTGTAAAGATTGAGGTGGAACTATCTGTCAATGAATTACCTGAATTAATCAATTTAGGGTTAGCTTTGTTTTTGCTCTCTATAACATGACTTTGGGGGTTCCAGGCACCCCCTGGAACCCTGGTAAATCCAACTATGACCTCTTAGAATCAAACCAGGCTTCACAAAAACAATATTTAATTATTTTAGTTATTTAACGCGCACTTTCCAAACAAGTGATTATATTAGCACACGAGAATTCTTATGAGTGCTCGTAAGAGGGCTGTGAAAGGTATTTTTCTATACCTTCAATGGTTCTTTTACATACCACAATCGACATTGGACGGAACTTTCACTCGGGAGGAAGTTTTGCTTCGTTTTTTTATCGATCAATAAAAATCCGTTGATCTCAACTGGTGTTTGAACTCACGAACATCAGGCATCGGAACCCTAGGCGAGATTTTAACCCTAAGACCACCAAAGTCAGTTCCCAAGAACAATAAAATTGACCACTATATTCATAGTAAACCCAAAAGTTTGGTTATATATTGAAATTCAAATTTGTTTGTTTGAATAAATAGTCTAAAAGTTAATATATTATTCCAATTCAATTAATTAATTTGAATTTTCTTTAATATAAAATGTTATTTCCAAAATATTAACCTATCAACAAACATAGCCTCGGAAATTATAACTGATCCAGACCTACATTTGTTAAACTGTTGGTTTCGACCGTAATAAAACAAGGGCGGTTCTTAAGGACATTTTCCAGTCCTGAAAAAACGGATTTATGATCCAGAAAAGTGAAAGAGAATTAAATCCCTCTAATAGTTCTTTAGAGTCCCCATCCTTTTTTTTTTTAATGTACAGGAGTGATGTTAAATTTAAGAGAGATTTTCGAAGAGGGGTAGTTGGTAGAACGATGTCATATCAGTGAGGGGTGTGTTATTAGGATAGGGGATGTTGTTACTGTTGAACATGGACCACTTAGATTCAGCCCCACTATCTACAGCGACGTGACCAGTTGGTCAAATGGTGCTAAGTCAAAACACTCTTCCTTCCAGTAAAAATAAATAAATAAAAGCGTTTCACCAATTTCATCAAACTTCTGTGCTCAGTCTAGTACCATAACGGGTCCTATGGGAACACTTATCTTGATAGGGGTTTGCTGAGAAACTAAAATCAATTTTTTGACTTGTTTTGTTGTCGTCAAAGCTTTCGAAATCTTTTTTTATGACCGTATATAGATCGGATTAATATTTTTAGAGCTAAACATCGTGCATTGTATCAAATTAGAGGGGGGAAAGGTAACGTTTCCATTTAAAATAGAACACGTTTGTATAATTGTATCAAAGTTTATAGGCAAGCTACATATTATCGTGTTCATCGAAATAAATAACCAGTTGTACGAAATATACCTTATTTCTACACCAACTATCAAAACCAAATAAGGGCATTGTAGAATAAAACAAATTCAGATAAAGAGTAAATTATATCCAAGTAAAAATGTTCTCCTAATAATATATAACTCAACTTTCCCGTGAATTTAGAATGGCTATGAACTTTATCATTTGGTTTTGTCTTAAGTTTTATTTTCGAAAAATAAAATGTTTGAAAAAAATCTAATTTAAAACACTTAATTTAATACAATTTTTAATTTAACGAAACAAAACCCTGCACTGATATGGGAGTGACAGTAAATAGCAGTAAACAGTAATTAGCACACGCCATCTGCATTTCCACATGTTTGTGACACATATTTAATTACGTATCAAACAATTTTGTTGGTAGCTCATACCTCACGTATTTATTCATCCTACTACCTGGAAATTATAAACAACGAATCATTTAATGTTATATAATAATATATATAGTTAGCCTCAAAAAAATTAGTTATTCTATCCTCATAGTTTGTTTATGTATAGTAAATATAGCTCAGGTGTAAGTTGAGATAAAAACCTAATCGCATTCTATAAACGAATCAAATTGTCAAATGGGATAAGGCAAAAATTACCCAATTATTTGAAAATTCAGTAGCTAATATTGGTCCCAGAATATTTTAAAAGGCAGATCAAAAAATATTACAGTGTGAGTAATTTTCTTAAAATAAAAATAATGAATATTTATTCTCTTCTTTTGCCGAATTTAATATGATTTGACTTTATTTGATTCGACTCACATCCGTTGGATCACGGTTAAAGGCTTCCCGTCCTATCTGGTTTTCTATTGTGAAGAGAGAAAGTTGGTAATCTAATCTTATCCGGGTTGATCAATATCTTCTTTTTCTTAAACGGTTTCTAATTTTCTCTCCAAGCAAATGAGGATACACCTCTAAATTAAAATTCCACCTTTATAGTACCTACTCTATTATTGTATACACGAAGTTAATCTGAACTAGCTTAGGGTAGCTTGTTGAAAATGGTGAACCTACTAAAATTACTAGAGTTATAAATATTTATTATTAGCACCGCTTGTCAATATGAATTTTTTTTAATCGAGTGGATATGGAATTACGCATTTAACAAATTTTACTAGGAGTAAAAAAAAATCCTAACCTATCGTGAATGGGTAATAATAGTAAAACTTTAAGAACTATTCTGAACATTGAAAAATGACACCTGGACACGGGAATCGAACCCGGGACCTTTGGCTTAGTACGCCAATGCTCTAACCACTGAGCTTTCTAGGAATCATCCCATGCCTAGGGTCAGTTTTCACTCATATTTTAAGGTAGAGTCTTTGATGGACGTGTGGAAATCGTCGGCTCATCAGGATGGGGTTTTTTAAAGCAGATTTTTGTAAATTAACGCTATAGTTAGCATAATATAAGAGTTTAATTATTGTTAAAGGACTTTGATTGCATAGCTATTTTTTTTGTTTTTATTTGTAAAGCGTGTGTTTGATTTAATCGTATGCATTCATTTCAAAATTTTATTTAAATTTCTAGATTTTTTTAGAGGTTTAGGGATTTTACTTACTTTACTCTACTTTTTTGATCACTTTTTTGGTAATCTATGTCTGGACCCGATTTATAAATATTTATTGATTTGAATAAATAATTTTTATGGTCAAGGAGCTTCCTTCTTTGTAAGTTCTAGAATTGGAATAGATGACATCTCCTGACAACTGGCTATTTGTGGTCAAAGCTACTACATACTACATCATAACAGTAATAACAGCAAACAAAAGGAAGGTGCGGTGTCAATGCTTCAGGAGAACCTAATTCCGACCACAATGGAGGAGTAAGGTAAGTTGGGGGGGGGGGGGGACGTCTCTCACTCAGGTAACTGTCTGTGATCTTACAACTACCCAAGTAGCCAAAGCCAATATTTTAAAGCTTAAAAATGGGAAGTGAGGTTTATAAAAAAAAAAAATTTTTTTTGCTAGAAGTTGTATGACATGCAATTTTGCTGCCCATTGTCTCTCCAGTTTTTGTATTTCTGACTTGCTTGGCATCTTTATTGTTGTATTGTGCATAGTGACAGAATCACACACAAGATTGTCAATACTGTAGACCTAGAGTCTAGACACATAGGGTGGCAATTTCTTTACCTGAGGTCCTGTGAGACCGCACAAGACGCTCACACATCACTTGTGACACTGGTTTATTTAGCGTTTGTAAAAGATCTTAGAACGGACAGACTAGAATATGATGGACAACAAATAATCTGTGACAAACTAAATAAAATCATACAAATTCAAATTTTGTTATTTAATTGATTAGGTGGGAAAAGGGAGCTGGGCATAATGATAAATATTTATTAATTTTAAAGCCATTAATAGAAATAACACACATTTTTTTAAAAATAAATTTAAAACAAAATAAAGATATAAACATGTTTAGAAACATTAGAACAAACTAACAACAAACTTTAAACAAAAAATTTTCAAGTTTTGAAATAATAAAGGAGAGCTTTTACTAACAAAAATATTTGAGGCTTTGAAAAAGGAATAAAGAAAAAACTTTAAACAAAATCCAAAATGAGCCAAGAACAAATTATTGATAGCGAAGTGTGTGTGTGTGTGTGTGTTGTGTGTGAAGGAGGAAGATTGGGGGGAGGGGGGGAAAGCATGGAGTTGCCATAAGGATGCCAAACAACACTCCTAGTGTAAATAAGTCATGTGTTGTCCTACCAAAATGAAATGTTCTTATTTTTTAAAGGAACCATCCGGAACAAACGAATAACAAACGATTGCAATCATAAAAACATGGATTTTTAAAAGTAGAGGGGTGGGGGGAGGCTTCACTTTATGGACGTCCAATGTAAACATACAAATTATGGAGGTATAAAAAGGGAACAAAATATTTGTTTCGGAACAATCCAGAACAAACGAAGAACAAACGATTTTTATCATAAATATATGTATATATATATATTTTTTTTTTTTAGGAGGAAGGGGGGAAGGCAACTTCACGGAGTTCAAAAGTAAACATATCATTTGTCAACTTATCAAAACAGAAACAAACTAATAAAAAACTATTGTAATCATAGAAACATTTGGTTTTTAAAAGGGGCAGATGGGGCCAATTCATGGACGTCCAATGGAAACATGTCATTTGTGGGCGTATCAAAACGGAACAAACAAAAGTAATTATTGAATAATCTCAAAATAATGAGGAGCAAGCGATCGCAATAATAAAAATGTCACCTTTCAAAAGTGGGTTGGGTGGGAGGTGGACTACAATTAGCCCTCAATGTAAACGTGTCATTTGTGGACGTATAAAAATGAAACAAACGTAACTTTCTCATAACAATCTGTAACAAACGAAAAACCAAACGATTGCTATCATAAAAACTTGAATTGTTAAATGTTGTGGGGCTACCATCAAGTCACCCCTCACGAGTAAATAAAGCGCCACAAGTTCACGTCCCATTTGTGCAAGAACGAATGCGGAACAAACGAAACTTTTTGCGGAACAATCCGGAACAAACGAAGAAAAAAACGATTGCGATCATAAAAACTTGAATTTTTACAAGTGTGGGGGGAGGGGGGTACCGTGAAGTTGGTCCCCCCAATGTAAAAATATCACCACATACACCATATACACATATATACCATATACGTTTTGTAGCTAGATTAACACCATAAAGTCGCTAGAATGTCGCTAAACGAAAAATTAAAAGTCATCAGATTTGTCACCAAACCAAAAAGGCATATATAAATCTGAACTTAGAGCACTTCTGTATACCGAAGCAATGCATTCTACGTTCTTGCAGTACATTAGTCTAAAGCATTAAAATTTAAGATAATGAACATCAAACTTGACAGAAAATTAGGGAGTGTCGCTAGGGACTAAACAGTTGTTTCAGACCCGTAAAAGTCGCTAAATTGGTAACGCTGTAAATCTTCACTTCACGCAAGAGACATACGCATGGACTAGTAAGATTATCGTATATGAAACATATATCTTATTGTAAACTTTTTTTTTTTTTTTGCTTTCAACGTTTATAGCTTTGTAATTTTACAGGATCTTTTTAAGCACCGTGTTTTATTACTCGTTCGGTTTATACACCTATTTACTAATAACAATAATGTTTTAAGGATTATAAAGGTTTAATTTAGAGGAGTGGTACACGTATTTGAGTGGTGGGAAAGTGTAGAACCATTTAAGGAAAGCCACCCTCAATATACCAGACTGGGATCAAACCCCGATCTGTCCATCTTCGGAAGTTTAGTCTATTGCCAGAGCAGCACCTTAGGCCATTCAGCCATTGAAGCGGTTTTTGTAGGAATTGTTATCGTCAATCAAAAGTGACAGCTGTAGCTAGCATGACTAGATTATGACCACCCGAAACTGGTTTTAGTTACTTTTCAAGGTGGGCATTATTTATATATATTATATATATTATAGATATTATATATAATATATTATAGATATTATATATAATATATTATAGATATTATATATAATTTATTATAGATATTATATCATATATATTTACTTTTTAATATTAAGGCCAAAAAAAGAGAGATCGTGAATAATATAATAATAATATTTAGCACCGCGTCTTACTACCCGTTCGGATTATACGCTTAAGTACTAATTACACTAATGGATTAGGAAATGGGAGGGTTGAATTTTAGAGGAAGTGAACCCGCATTTGCGTGGAGGAAGAGTGGAAAACCATTTAGGAAAAACCACCCCCAGTTCACCCGACCGAGATTCGAACCCCGATCTCCCCGTCCTCGGCGGTCGAACTCAACACGACTAGCGCGTTTGCCAACTACGCCACCGAGGCGGGTGAGAGATCGTGAAGAAATCGATCTTGAGATTAAGATAAATTTAAAAGTTTTATGTGAACACGAACCCCAAAAAGTGGATTTTGCCATTCTGTCTGTCTCCATGTATGTCTGTCCGTCTGTGTGTATTTATGGCCTTGGTCACGGATTCAAAACAGTTTAAAAGAGTTTACTCAAACTTGATATTTAGATATTATAGGACTATACCGCCAATTTTTTTTTTTTTTCCTAACCCTTCAATTTAGGGTAGTTTACCCATAAGAAACTTTTTTGAATTCTAAATTTTTCAAATATGGCTCTAACAACTTTGTTTAAAAATCATATTTAGGATTTGTTGTCACATAGAAAAAAATTCGTTAGAAGGTATTTTATTAATGACAGTTTTTTTCAAAAACTTTAAATAGCTTACAAATGCCTAGAACTATTTGCTTCCAAATAAGTATCTTGAGATTATGTGACGTGACAAATAACAGGGTTTACATTTTTTGGGGTAAAGTCTTATTTATGGGTAGTTAACTGATTACTTTTTACTTTCTCTCTATCTTACAGGTAGAGAAAGTATGGTGATCGTCAAAAAAATCGAAGTCGAGATTTTGATGAATTTTGACGTTTCATGACTTCCTGAATCCGAAAAAGTGGTTTTTGAATTTCCGTCTGTCTGTCTGTCTGTCTGTACCTCCAACTAGAGCCTAAACTATTTTACCGATTGAGCTGAAACTTGATATCTTGGTTTTTCATAGGGTTGCCCGAGGGGTTTTTGGAATTGGACATCTACCCCTAGAATTAAGGGTAGTTTACTGAAGGGAAAAAACAGAAAAAGTCGATTCTCAAAATCGGCTCTAACGATTTTGATTAAATTTCATTTATGAACATTAATAAATATTCCAAACAAAATGGCTACTCTCAATATTTCGGCAAAATCGCTTTAAGGGCTCCGTTCTGATGCGTAAATTAACATTTTTTATAATAGCTCCGAAACTATTTGAGATATGAAATTACTTAGCATTACAAATATGTATATATATTTATAATACAAATATTTTATTCGAAACATATTTTTATAAAATCAATAATTTTTAATCTATACGCAATTAAATATATATTTTTAGCTTTTTGGACATAAAAGCTTAAGTATTGCGATCGTAAAAAAAACTAACCTGAAATGTTGATGGATTTCGACGTCTCATGACCCCCCGAACCCTAAAAAATAGTCTTTGCAATGCCGTGTGTCTGTGTGTCTATTAAAACTTAAAATTAAGGGTAGTTTACTGAAGGGCAAAAAGAGAAAAAGTCGATTTTCTCAAAATCGGCTCTAACGATTTTGATTAAATTTCATTTATAAACATTAATAAATATTCCAAACATAATGGCTACCCTCAATATTTCGGCAAAATGGCTTTAAGGGCTCCGGTCTGATGCGTCAATTAACATTTTTTATAATAGCTCCGAAACTATTTGAGATATGAAATTACTTAGCATTACAAATATGTATATATATTTATAATACAGATATTTTATCCGAAACATATTTTTATAAAATCAATAACTTTCAATCTATACGCAATTATGTGAATTTTTTTAACTTTTTGGACATTAAAGTTTAAGTATTGCGACCGTAAAAAAAAACTAACCTGAAATGTTGATGGATGTCGACGTCTCATGACCCCCCGAACCCTAAAAAATAGTCTTTGCAATGCCGTCTGTCTGTGTGTCTATAAAAACTTAAAATTAAGGGTAGTTTACTGAAGGGCGAAAAGAGAAAAATTTGGTTTTCTCAAAATCTGCTCAAACGATTTTGATTAAAATTCGTATCTAGGCGTTGATTAAGATTATAAATAAACTGGCTATTTTCATTTTCCTATGAAAATTATTTTTAGGGTACTTTACAGAAGCGTTAATTTCCGTATCTCCACAACTATTGGAGAAACTAAACAACTTATCATTGCAAAATTGTAGGACTATCAGAAATAGAAAACTTTTATTTGACATATATTTTTATAAAAGCAGCAGTTTCTGAGATATTTGCAAATATATTAATACAATTTTGTGAGCTTTAGTTGTAAACATATACTACTTAAGACTTAACGCAATAATTCTCCAATGCCATAGAGTAATTAAATATAAGTATCTAAAAAAGTATGTTATTTTTCCTTAAATCTCTTAGGAGAAATGTTTGCATAGCAATTATCTATCTCCATTTTAGACTCAATAGTCAATATTTACATTTTTTATTGGTCAAAATGTATAAATGAATAATTAAATATCAATGCGATGACTTGAAGATCTGCAACACCTTATAAAATGTTATAATTTTAACCAGAAATCGAAATTTTAATACGAAGTGTTGACCCTTGTGGAAGACATTAAACTGTTTGAAATGTTCTTAGGTGGACAAAGATGCGCCTCTTTTCTCATTGATTCTATATCATTGTATATTATTTTATGCGTGTTCTTATGTGGAGTGGTGTGATGATACAATGTACATTATTCCGTTCAGAAATCTTACGAGTTTATAGAAAGAGAGAGAAAGTCTGTGCGGTGAGCCGTACCATTTATTTAAATTGGAATATCTTACAATTAGTTTTAACGATTTGGTTACAAATGAGTATGTTGAGAATATTTGATATGACATATAACGCTGTACAATTGGTTTTGAGGAAAATTTTTCAATAAAAGGTCGCTTACAGAGGAAATATAGTATGTATAGTTTACTAATGGCTGTTTTTTTTTATTCTCATCTAAATATTTAACGATATGTCTTTAGTGATTTGGTTTGGATTGTTATCGGGAGACTATTTACATATCAATAATGAGGTATAATTATTAATATAAATTTAATTAATTTAAGGGTAGTTTAATTACAACTAGTCATAGAAAATTTGAATGTTTCGAGAAATGACTTTGAAGATTTAATTCAAGAATGAGGAATATGTAAATAATCATCATTATAAATAAAAAAATAAGTTTTTAACTTTACAAAGAACAGATAAATTTAAGATATTTTACAAATAATTTATTTTTGAAAATTTGAATTTTGTTAGATATATGTAAACAAGTTGGTTTAATATATAGACCTACAGGCTTTATAAATAATGATTATTGTAACTAACAAGATGATGTATTTGGTTTTATGAATAAAATTTATTTAAGGATAACTTACTTATAATCAATGTTTGAAAATTGTCTTCGAAGCTATAATACACAATATGATAAAGTTTGTGCGATTGTGTCGTACCATTTATTTTATTTTATCACGGTATCTTACTACCCGTCAGGGCTATACTCATATGAACTAACTATGCTTATGTGTTGGAGATGAGGAAGTTCAAATCTATAGGAAGTGTACCTGCATTTTCTTGCAAATATATTGGAAAACCATCCTTTGTACACCCAAACGCGATAATAAATCCTATTTCCCTCTCATCGGTAGTCCATTTTATTGCGATAGTGACACCTTAGACCATTCGACCATGAGAACACATTAGCCCTTTATTAGTACAATCCCTTTTTCAGGTATATTTTAATTTAGTATATAATAATTTACCTTTATATCATTTTCATAAAGATATCTTTTCTCTTTAAATATGGTTTTGTATAGTTTTAAAAAAAAACTACGCCTTACTTATATCCGCAATGTCCTTCCCATGTCCTGAATAGATTATTGCCAGGCAGCCCAGCCTTGTAAAATGTATGATGTGCTTCTCGCATACAACGTAATTTGCATGACAAAATCTTTTGTCTAAAATAAAGTGAAATAAAAAAATAAAGTATAAAGCTCCCTCCCCTCCATTCTTCTTCCCTACCAGCCCTCTTCTCTGCCAAAGTATGAAAATTCCGTCCAAAAACTCTACCATTATTGTAGCAACTTTAACAATAACAATGTTTTTTGTGGGTTTTTTTTTTCAGAAAACTTGTTCGCTGACAATTAAAACAAGTGTGTACTGTGAACAATTTGTAGGAAAAGGCCAGAGACTGAAAATGGGTGGAATGAGGGATTTTATATAACTTGGATATAAAGTTTTAATGGGATCGTGCGTCTGCAAAATATGTTTTTGCTATTCTGATTATTTGTTGGTTTTTATTTTCAATTGAAATTTATACAGGTTTGTGACAGTTAAACTCGTTTAAATTTACGTTCAGTTTCGTAGATAGGTCAATTGTTAATAAAAGTTGTCTTTTAATTATTTATTGCTATCCATTAACGTTAAATATAAGCTTGGTTTTTAAGTTTTTAACCAAAAACTAAAAAACACCTTTAAAGTTTATTTTGACCTGTCTTATATGTAACTTTCAAAAAGACTTTTAAATTTAAAAACGTTTAAGAATATGTATAATAAGCCATAAGGTTTAAGCATAAACTTTCATGAAATATAGGATAGATTAAAAATGGTTCCATTTTGAAATGAAGTGGATTAAAATAGAGCCACGACAGTTATAATTAATATTTTAAAAATAATTAAACTGTTATTCCTCAAATAAAAAATTAAGGTTTAATAAATTCCCTACAAAATCGTCTAGGCCCCTGAAAATCTAAACTAACTACAAGTTATATGTGATATCTTATGAGCTTTAACTTAATGAGAAATATTATTGAATGTTGTTTTCTTCCCGAAAACAAGGGTTTGACAAACTTTAAAACCATACTTATGAGACTTAAATTAAGTTACTTAATTTTCAGGTAAAAATTAAACAAATACCAATTTAAGGAGCTTTTAGGTATAAGAAAAGAAACGTTTCCAAACAGTAGGTATAATCTTTTAAAGCACAGGGTTTTAATTGAAAGACAAGTTTCAGAAAAGGAGGAGGGGGAGGGGGGCACTCAAAGATGTGATGAACTCGTCACCAAATTTTAGTTGATGAGAAAATATTGTTAATAAGTATTTATATTTGATGCCTAAGCTAGTAGACTATTGGGGTATTAAAAAATTAATATCACCTACAAGCGATCAGAAACTATTCAACCCAAGAAAGTGTTTTGAAATTTGAATGCCTCTAGAAGCTAATTTGAGAGATCCTCGTATAAAAACATTTTGAAAATCAGACTACTCTCAAAGATAATTGGATAGGTCTTCCTCGAGAAAACTTGCAAAATTCTGATACCCTTAGAAGATATTTTGAGTAGTCTTGGCCTTTAAATTCCAAACAGACGGTAAAATTAAAGGATTTTCCTAGTATTTTTCCCAATGCACCAAATTCAGAATAATTCCCCGTTTTGCTAGCTTTCCCGTTCTGAAGCCACCCCCCTGCGTTTAGTTGGCGTTAACAAATGTCTGTCAGCACCTATTATTTTCAATTGTTGTGTTATCTATTAATTTCTGGTTTTGAAGAAATTATATTTTATCATATAGTAAGGATATGATTTTTTTTATTAGAAAATGCAAACACTATTAAGCCTAAAAATTACAACCTTAGATCACATGACATGACGTATGAATATGTGAATGTGGATCTGATTGCTTTTACTTGCTGTCAGATATGCCCATTCGTAATAAAAAAAACTATAGTATGCTAAAGTGTACAGATATTTTCTACAAAAAATGAAGTTAACCCTTCCACACACATGAAAAATTCAACCAAAGTTCAACACAAGGTTGTTTCCACAAGTTTGTCAGAATGGAAATAACATAATCTCATTGCTAGGACTTCAATTCAAATAGGTATAATTTTACTAAAGTTTTTTTTTCAAATATTCATCAAACAGTGTTGTTATTTACTAGCATACTCATGTTGTTGGGCCAATATTTTTTTTTAATCAATCACTTTGTCTTATTTCAGCCTAAAGGAAGAGGGATTAGGCTAGAAAAAAGGGGACGCGAGAAAAGGCCTGTCTTTTTAAAAATTTTATAGTTTTTTTTTTCTTTTAAAAATAAATACTATACGGCTCCTGCAGAAACAATTGGTTTAATTTTCTTCACATGGTGATCATAACATTTCTTGAATCTGTCAAAGGTATCCTGGAATATAATGACATCTCGTGAAGAAAATTAATCTCTATATTCCTACGGGAGCAATATTTTAATCATTTGGAGCCAAACAAAATAATATTTTGTTATAAACACTGCAAAAACGCTTATCTTTTCTGGATTCCCCTACATCCCTACTTTAAGTCTTTGATGACCATCCATGAGAAATTTATTAATTATATTTTACTCTAGGGTTTATAAGAAATTATATCATAGGACTTCTTAGACTTTGATGATTTTACCAAGCTGTAATTTTATCGCCAAATAATAAAGTATAAAAAGTAGATTTTAATGATTTCAGGAAGGTTAGCTCCACCTTTGACTAAATCATATAATCATGCTAATCATCTCCTTGCCACATAATGTATATTAAAAAGAATAGATTGATACAAATATCGTATTGGCATCGATCTGAGGGCTCAACGTGTATAGGAACATTTGACTGGTAATAGCAGCTACAAGACAAAGATAATGATGGGAAAGGAAAGGGGGAATAGGACATAAAGAGAGTTGTTTTTTATTTTTAAAAGAAACTGGGACTATTTTGAGATAGAAGAATGCTCAACCAAACAATGTGAAGTGGAAGAAAAGGAAATTAGTGAATAAGGGGGTGAATAGGGGAGTGGATTTTTATAGAAAAGGAAGAGGGAGTGGTCGAAATTGTCATAATGAGGGTCGCTATGTTTTGTCATAGTTGTCCCCAGGTCGAATTCACCCTTAAGGATAGGTGGAAGTGGAGTCTTGGAGGGGAAATAGGTGGGGAATGGGTTTGGAAGGGTATGGGGAGCTACGGTAGATTTCAAGAGACACCATTATTTTATCTATTATCTTCTCTATCACTAAAATACTTTTCGGCAGATACATTAAAATATATGGTACGATTCTTGTAACAGCACTATCAAAAAATACTAAACATACTATTAGAGGATTTCATATTTGTGCTTCGCTTCTCATTACTCGTTATTTATAACCTCTAATACACATTAAAGAGAGAGTTATAAGTATTTAGTAAACAAAGGAAAGGCATATTCACTGTGTAAAGGGAAAATAAACAACAATTTAATATAAAAAAACATTACAGTGAATTCTGTTAGTCGCACCTACCACGATTTAAAAAAAAAAAAAGAAGTCCTTTGTGTGGTATTGTGTGCAAGATAATAATTATGACTTAGGAATAAATACTAAGGGTCGATTACTGTACATATGACATAATACACAGAAAAATTCAATAGTCAATTCAATGTGTCTTTATCCCGGATAGCTGATTGTTAAGAGCATTAACGTATTAAGTCAAGGGTCCCTGGTTTGATTCCCGTGTACAAGTATAATTTTTAATTTTTTTAAATACGATATGTAAATAAATACATATATATATATATATATATGCGACTATAACCGTAATTAACAACTTTAATAACCTGGCCATTTAATTCATCACTAAGACAAGAGGTTTTTCTAGCACAACCTGTTCAGGTTATACGCATATATACTAATCACCCTGATAAGTAAGGGATGAGAAAGGTAAGTGGGAAACTGTTTTGGAAGAAACACCCTTAGTACAGCAGACCGGTATTTGAACCTCAATTTCCCTCTTTTCGGCAGTATTTTCTAATATGAGAGAGACGCCTTAGACCATGTGCCAGCTGAAGCAGGCTAACAAAACTCAAGGCATGCATAAGAATCTTTGAAAGCAAACTCTTCCAGAGCATATCTTGGGTTTTAACAGGACTAAACAAAACTTTTTGTTTTCAACTTAATGGAAATTCTTGGCAAATCTTAGGACCAGAATATTGTACCAGGAAACGTGAGCCGTGATAATTGGGATTGATTAATATTATTTTTATGTTAAGTTTGATAGCGATGACTATGATATATCATAGTCAATGATAATAGTATATTAATATAAGACAAATAAGCTAATTCCCAATTCCTTAGATTTTTTCTTTGCCTTCATTTTCTATTCCTGAAGTCAAATCAAATGGTGATGGGCAGGCCTACACGCAGTACTTATCTGATTTTTAAGCTACTTAGGGGAAAGTTGCCTATATTGTACCACCACCTAAATCGTACCACCATTGATTTTCTGGGAAATGATTATGGTAGAGTGCTCTAGGGGTTATGTTTTGAACCTCCCATTGTTTTAAGTAGCCCGCGAAAATATTACACTGGTATGACCACGTTGAACGCTTTTATTAATGTTATTTAGTTTCAGTGGATCTGGATGTAATTTTTGGACTTTGTATCTAAGGAAATACTGAACCCGAAGGTATGTTTTACTTGTTTTCATGAATTTATTATTGTAATATAACCAATTCTACAAGAAACCTATGGTTTATTCTTATCGTAGCGATAGTTTGAGGTTATAAATAAGGTTATGTTTAAAGCTCCAGAATGTTGCCTAAATCGTACCACAAGTGGATTCCTAATTCGTACCGGTACGAATTGAGGGCCTATAATCTTCCTTGTTCCATATTTGCTATTTTTTACCAAACTTTTATTAAACACCACGATAAACATAAATAACGCGCGTGTCCGTGTGTGTTACAGAATGACGAAGCGAAAATATGAAGCTTGGAGTGAATCGGATATGGAACGAGCCCTCGCAGCTTATAGAAATGGGGACATGGGTTTTAATGAATGCTGTTGCCAATACGGTATTTCAAAGCCAACTCTCAAGCGCTACTTAGAATATGTCCCTCCCATGTTAATTTTTAAGCGCATGAGAATGGCTAATGAATTAAAAGTTGGGGCTCCACCTGGGGGTTTGGTTGAGGTTTCTGAAACA
This sequence comes from Timema podura, assembly GCA_033556935.1. Classification (NCBI taxonomy): domain Eukaryota; kingdom Metazoa; phylum Arthropoda; class Insecta; order Phasmatodea; family Timematidae; genus Timema; species Timema podura. The sequence goes on from JAVRXN010000005.1 coordinate 26,223,758, forward strand.
GGCTACATAAACAATGACCTCTTCATTCAGTGGCTAAAACATTTTATTGCTGCCGTCAAACCAAACAATGATAATAAAATTCTCTTAGTTCTAGACGGCCACACAACACATTCAAAGAACTTGGAAGCTTTGGATATAGCAAGAGAAGCCGGAGTAATTATGTTGCAGTTGCCTGGCCACACAACGCATCGGGTTCAGCCATTAGACAAGTCGTTTTTTAAACTACTGAAAGGGTACTACACACAAGTGGTTGAAAATTGGCTTCATACCAATCCAGGACTGTGTGTTACACAATACCAGGTGACTCAACTTGTGGCAGAAGCCTATGCAAGGGCAGCGACAGTTGAGAATTCCATTAATGGATTCCGTGGATGTGGAGTCTGGCCAGTTGACCGTAATGTGTTTAAAGACTTTGACTTTTTACCAGCTGAATATCTTGAGCCTTCAGAAGATACCAATGTAGATGCACCACTTACTAAAGATGTCACCAATGGACCACCCACTGCACCTACTGCAGATGAAATCAATGACCGACCGGATGTTGCAGTAAAGCCAAAGGCTGGACCAGCCAACACCTCTCAACTTAATGTGTCAATTGAAGCTATCTCACCAATTCCCAAACCCACCCAAAAAAAAGTGTCAAAACGAGGTGGGTTGACAAACAAAGGCCTACAACGAGCTACTGTGCTAACAAGCAGTCCATACAAGAATGATTTGCAAACAGCAAAAGAATTGCAAATGGCACAGGCCAAAGTAAAACAGTTGAAAATGAAAATAGAGAAGGCCAAAGCAAATGAATTGAGACTGGCAAAGTCCAAGATAAAAAAAGAAGTAGCCAATGCTAAGAAAAATGTTTCATCTGTGTGGAGAAATTTAGAAAAAGCAGATCTGCAAACCAACGGAGAAAGCCTACCATCTACTTCAACACAAACTGATGTTAGAATTGAAATCCAGCAAGAAGAATGGTTTTGTTCCGTATGTGAAGATCATTCTGTTGAGGACATGGTGTAGTGTTTGGTATGCTGGTCCTGGTGCATGAAAGATGTGCAGGGGTCAAGTCAGGATTAAAACAGTTTATTTGTATGGACTGCAAGTAGAAAAAGTTTTGATAAACATTTAAATACTAAAACATACCTCTGTGCTGTGATTATTAATAGGTGTTCTGTCACACGACAGATTAATTATTTTGTCAGTGAAATTAGACTGCCAATGCGTCCTGTCCTCCACCTCTTCCTTTAGCTCCCAGCATTTTCTTCCTTCCCTAAAGTCATCCAATATTTGAAACCTTCTTCTTCCTAAGCTTCTCTTTCCCTCAACCTTGCCTTCAATGATGTCATGCAGAAGATAGTGCCTCCTAAGAATGTGTCCGATCCAATTAGTTTTCGTCCGAAGAATCACACTATAATGTAGTATAATATTATATTTTTATTAGTAGCTTCTTCCTAATAAATACTGTAGTGGTACGATTTAGGACATGGGTGGTACAATTTAGGAAACCTGTTTCCTATATCGTACCGATTGCAGCCTGTTAGAAAAATCGCTGTATTTATTTCCAATTACATCCTTTTGAGCTTGAAACAGTAGAAATATATCCGCAAATAAGTACAGGTTTGTGTAAAAATACACTTAATATCATAGGTTAATATTTATGGCAAATAAAAATAAAAATTTAAAAAGTGGTACAATATAGGCAACTTTCCCCTACGTCAGTTTAGTGTTCGTTGAATCCATTTCATTTCACAATTTAAAAAAACCTCTGAATAAATGGAGAAATTTAATTTTATGCTTCCATTTGCGATCCATCCTACCTTCACCCACAACCTCTTACTCTGAAAAAAGAAGGAAAAAAGAGCCCCAACGCAAATTTTTTATGTCTATAAATTCTCTATCTTGTAAACATAAATATAAGACACTAAATGTTCGTCAATTTATATTCAGTGTTTCATATAAAGATAATATTGTAATCGGGAACATTTTCTAACTCAAAGTTATGATGAATCTTAACGTGTTATGTGCCCACGTACCTAAAAATGTTAGTCTCACAATTTGGTCTGTACCCATTTTCACTTGAATGGATCCCTGTATCTGAGGCTACTGCTATAACAGTTTGACAAGATTTTTTTTTTCCAAACTTGATAATTATAGGTTACATGATCATCAATCAGGCTATTTTAAATTTTCATTATAACCCTAAACTTTAGGGGTATTTAAATAATAATAACTTATTAGTATTCAAAATGTTTAAATGGGAGTGTTTGACATGAAAAATAAAACAGTTTATACTTGTTTTTGGAGGGTTGTTCGTTTAAGGGTAGTTTACTAATGATTTATTTTTGAAATTTGACACAATATATAATAAACAAAATTAGAAAGTATGGATGTTTTTATTTTTCGTTACATTAATTAACAACTCTGATTTATAGGTCTACATAAATGTAATAGTTTCTGATAAATTTTTTCATGATACATTTGTGTGAAATTGTTTTGACATATTATTTTAACTACGTGGTGTTACTTCTGAGCTGCATCAAGCATTTTGACATAAACTTCTTTTAGTTTAGTAAACATGTAAGTAAACTTTACTGAAAAATATATATCTCAAGCCAATGTTTGTATCTATAATTATTTTTTGTAGTATTTAAACAAACTAAAGTACAATTTTATAGATTGTACATTGTGCTTAGAATATTTTCCACCGACATATTTAGGATGTTTGATAAGGTCTTTTTGCTTTAGATAAGACTTAGTTAACAAATACATTTTCCCAGTCCGCAGGCATAAACCAGCAGACTTGAAAATAATTTTCAACAACCGAAAACTTGCACAACCTTGATTTTGTTGACAAATAAAAGAGAAAGTAAACAAGACTTAGAAATAAAATGTAAAAGGTAAAAAGAGAAAAAAAAAACTTTCTGAAAGAAGATGTAAAAGAATAAAGAAACGCACGAACGATTTGTTGACAAAGGAACTATAGAAGAATCAATAGCTAGAAGTAAAGTATAGGTCTCAACGGTTGCCCTCGACAAACTATGGCAGAGTTTGTGATATCAAGCAAAGTTCGTGAACCAAAATGCTCTCGTTTCTCAACAGTCCTATTTCTTTTTTGAGGGTGTCGAGGTGGGGGGTGGGGTGGGGTGGGGAGGAATAGAAATAAAATGTGAAGCATAGTAATATTAAAATGTTATCACTTTGTACAATATTTCAAAAGTAAAAACACCCATTAAAAACTTTCTATTTTTTAGCAATGCGTCTTGCTACCGTTTAGGTTAAAGGCCTTTGTAATACGCTAATGCTATAAGGATGAGGAAAGTTAAATTTATAGGACGAGTACACAAATTAGCGTGGAGAGAGAGGTGAAACCATTTAGGAAAAAAAACAACCTCAGTACACTTGACCGAGTTTGAACCCCGATCTCTCTGTCATCAGTATACTTGTATGCTGAAAGCGTAATGCCTTAGAACATGTGGCCAACCAAGCGGGTGTATTTTATTCAATGAAATTATAAGGACTTTAGTCAAATTTTAAAAATTAATTTATTTGATTTAGCTATAGGTTCATTCATTAAAGTCATGTGATTGTAATTACCGTATAATGAAATGATTGGTAAAAGCATATAAATTTGATTGAGCTACATTCTAACAATATTAAAAAGGGGGGTGATTAGAATTTTAATAACTTTAAGGTCTAAAAATTGCCATGATTGTTAAGCTATAAATTAAATAGCTTAAACCCGCACCGGCGGGCTAAATATTAGACTCATCTACTCTGGTTTGAAAAAAAAGAAAAGTTTGGACCTTGAAGCCCAGTTGGGGTTTAATTTTATTAATTTTATCAAAAATGTTTCACACTACCTCCACGTAGACTTCAAGTTCATTTCCTCTTAATTATAATTTATACAACACTACCCCATCAGTTAAATTAAAACAAGTATAGTTCGCAGAAGTTGTGGGACGAAGAGGAAATAAATATTTATGTGACACCTTTTACCCAAGCTTGTTTTTTTAAACTATTATGTTGTTTTGCTATCCAACGAAATATAAAAATATTTTATTACTGGCGCTACTTATTTATTTCCCTTTACTTTATAGAATTTCTCACTCTATTTATTTGAACCAGCTTTATACTCTTTGTAAGTGAACAAACATTCAACATGTTTTATTTCTATCCAACTGACTAGACGAACCCTTAGTTATGAAGAAAACTATCTTCTAGTTTTTGATCCAGAAAAGTAAAATAGAGGTTTCCAAAAACTTCCTGAAGCAAAACTCTTTTGATGAAAACAAAACTGGCGTAGTTTATATAGTTTTTCAACGTTGTGGAGGGGGGGAAAAAACCCTAGAAAGATCTTACTTTTCCATTGCAAGAGATTTTATTTATTTCGATTCCTGTTTACTTAGTTTAACCATTCTAACCCTCGTATGCTTCTACGTCCATTTCTCGGAATAATGGTTTGGGTTCTTTTCAACGTCTCATGGGGTATTATCGACCCCAGAAAAAAAAAACATACACCTCTTACCACCGGACAAGGTTCTGTGTGAATAGAGTTCCCCTTTGTGAGGGCCATTGCTTTCCTATAATAGATAGGACATCTATACTTGTAACCCTAGCAGGGAGGTCGTTGTCAAGCTAAATGACATCATGAGGGGGAGAGGGTAGAGGGGGACGTGCTCGGAGTTTTATTAGCCCTTTAGTACCCTCCACACCCCCTTTTACCAGTCACCCCCCCGTGTCGGTAAACTTCCCTTCTCAAACCAATCTTCTCCGCCCTCTCAATGGTAGACACAAACTTCAGGATCCGGTGTCGTCTTATTCAAAAATGATAAAAAAGATGGTATACTCTTTAATATAGTATTAGACTTCAGATCTTTTGAAGCGTTAATCCGAAAAGGAAAATGAAGAAAGAGATTCATGCAACCATACATAATACGTTCAAAAATTATGTTTCTTGTATTAAGGTAATAGCGTGTAGTTCTTTTTTTTATCCACATACATATTATTTAGGCGCACAACTTACAAGCACAACTTAACCTAAGACAGTACACTTCATTATAATGATCTAACTGGCTGTTTTATTCTAGAGTACTTTCACACAAGCGATTTATACCACGTGGTTTGACCGCAGATATCATGACTCATCTCACAATAGTAAATATCAATATTTCAGATCATTGCATTTAGTATTTTTTTTTCTCAAAGCGTCTTTGGAGTTGTCCATAAACCACGTAACGCTTTTTTTCTTACCTGTTCACCCCCCCCCCTCCCCATGTAACACCATGTAGACATTTAGCCTAGCCCCCCACCCCCAACCTGTGTTACGTAACTTATCTCACCAAGAGTGAATGCCATTATTTCATAGGGAAGTTTTGAGATACTAAAGGAAGGATTCAGATTTAATACTTCTTAAAATCCATTTTAAATCCTGATTATAGATAATTCCAGAGAGTATTATTATTTAAAACATTAGAATTTGAGTATAAGATTTGTGTTACGTAACTCTTTGATGTACCCCACCCTCCCCCCATGTAACAGCATGTAGACAATAGAGCTCCCCCCTCCTCCCCCCTCAAAGCGTTACGTGGTTTATGGACGACCCCTTAGTACCAATTTGGTTTGTAAACATTAATTAATTATAATTTGCCCAGATCCATCTCTGGTCATTCATTATAATATTATATTTAAAGTGTACAGTCTGGTATGGTCTAGAGCAAATTGTTACTTTCAATGATCTGTCTCAGTATAACTTATGGCTCTGACAAAGATTGAAAGTTGCAGAGATATGAACGATACTAGTAACAACATTCAATATACAGCCAGTCTCTGTGATGAATGGAGAGAAGATGTCTTTTGTAGGGTCAGTTGGTGGCTTGGCAGGATGATGTGCAATAATAGTACCTTCTGGTTAAAGGGAGGAAATCAATGGGGAACTATCTCACTCATTTCCCAGTACATCTCTTTTGGAGGAGGAACGTAGAATTTTAAAGGACATTTAACCACATTTTCGTGAAGGAAGATTTGGAATTTTAAGGAAAAAAACACCGTCAGTACACCAGACCGGTATTTGAGCTATGAAACGTCGACCCCGATCAACATCTCGGTTAGATTTTTTTTGACGGTCACAATACTTAACCTTTGGTGTTCGAAAAGTTAATATATATGCGTTTAGCTTGAAAATAATTGTATTTATAAAAATATGTTTCAAATAAAAAAATATTTATTTTATAAATAGATCCAAATATTTGCAATGATAAGTAATGTCATACTTCAAAGAATTCTTATTTTTGAAATTAAATAAATTAATATTTTTAAATGAACAGTGCTAGCGCCAGTAAATTCACCATTGAGTTTTAATTTTTTATTTTAATAAGTTCTATTTACAAGTTATATTTACCAAATGGTATGTACACGTGCAATCAAGTCCCAAACTAATATGTGATGTACTTATATACATTTCCATGAAAAGTGAAACAAGTGTACATCGAGTTTTGTAAGAAGTACTTTATAAAAGTTTTTTCCCCTACTTTGGTAAAAAAAATACCTTTTAAAACAGACTTTCTACCAAAAGGTGTGTGTGTACTTACGTTTATATATATTTTTTCATATGTCTCTCAAATATGTTTCTTGATATGTTATTTATTATTGTTTCTTAGAGTTATTTTACTTTTAAGGTTGTGTATTATTAGAGCTTTAGTATTGAATTTTGAATTTGAAGTGGTTATTACTAAAATATTTTTATTTTAAGATTAGAGATTGAGAAAGTCTGTGCAGTGCACCGTACCATTTATTTACAAAAGTAGTGATTACACTGTATTCCTTTTATAATTCATATACATTAGTCTCGATCATCCGATCTAAACGGTACTGACAGGTGGTTGAATAACATCAATGTTGGATATTAAGGAAACAAGGGGAGAGGCTCAAACGAAAACAATCAAAATTAAATTGAAATTGTATGCATTTTTTTAGTTATTATTATTAATTATTATTATTATTATTATTATTGATATGTAAGGACAATGACCGACAAAGAAACAATTGTAGTGGGGAAATAGTATGCATGCGTACACTGTCAACCAATTTAAATAACATGTCATTAGAATATGTCAGATAACCCGAGGGTCGGGACTTTAGTTTTAAATCTTAGTCATATTTATGTATATTTTTTTATAAATAAGAATTTTTCCTTAGCTAGCTTCATTTTCTTATGAATGAACATATGAAACATATTTTAGTAAATATAAACAAATTTTATTGCTGTCAACATTGATACTATTTTACTATAATGTCAGTTTTATTCTATAGCTATACATTATTTATCAAAAGTGATATATAAATATCACAATATTTATCCTATGAATTGGTAAAAATAGATCTGGCTACTTTTTATATCCGTCGTAAAAGAAAATATGAACGTGTCCCAATAATAATTTTAAAATATATGAGAAAAAAATATTTATTCAGAATTGAGTACTGTACCTGAAAACACATCACATAACTGACAGATGAACGAATAGAAGAAACATGAAACAGAGCTCACTACAATGCTTAAGTCTCTTCATGAAAGTTCGATTGGGTAGGGAATATAAAAAGCTGGGAAGAAAAAAAAAATAAGATGATTATACTCGCGTGCCATGTAATTTGTAAAGGAAATTATTTAGAAGCGTGTTTACAATTGTATGTTTTAAGGATTGTTTTACAAATATTAACTTACTGTTCATTCAAAATATTTTAATTGGATGGAAAAAAAAAACCGAAACATTTAGAAAATTCACTCTCAAAATTAAATAAAGGAATCCTTATACTTTTGAATAATTAGAAGATCTTATTTTGTTTGTTGTTATTTGATTGAATTTTCTCTTGCTTTACATTTTTAAGATGCTTAACTAGCAGTACACAACACTGTAATGTTGGATTTAATTTTTAAATAACGCATTTCACTGGTAGAATGATCTAAGGCGTCACTATAGTACTAGATTATACTGATAACAAAGGGATTTGAGTTTTGAAATGTGGTTGGATGAGATGTGTGTAGATTTGCCTAAGCCCTAAATTTTTTTTCCCCTCTCACTCCTCAAAAATGCTGCTTAACTTCCTCTGAATTCAACCTCTCATTTTTAGAACCGCTTCTTACCACCATTCAAGACTACCCTCGTTTACTATGCATAAGGCAACAGTTTGGACAGAACCCTGATAATTTTGAAGAAAAAGTCATTAAATTATATCTTTTATATCGCACAAGTTTATTTAAATAATCTAGAAATAAATCATTAAGGAATTTAAGTCATAACATGGGGACGTTACACGAAAATGAATGACAGTCAGTCTCCTTACTTTAGCATCTATTATTTCCCTGTTAAAACTAAAATACATATTCCAGTTTAGACCTTTCTTCCCGACTCTATACCAATCTATTTACGTAGAACAAAATACACTCCTGTATCTCTCTCTTCTTGCCTCATTAAGTTTGATGTATTGTTTTGTTCGAAGGGGAGGTTCAAATATCAAGCGTTTACCGGTCAACGCAGCCGCTGGACAACAACAACAAACGTTTAGATTTATAATTCCGACCGAACAAGTCACACACACACACACACAAAGAAAAAAAGGTGCATGCGAGTGTGAGAGTCCGATAAATCATTCAGTTCGAGTTCCTATACACCCCCCGCCCCCTTCCCTATATCCCTATCCCATTACTTTTCACTGAAATACAAATCTACAAAAAACCACGTGTGAAACTTCTGCAAAGGGACCACCTATGTTGTTTCTAGTATAGGAACTATTATCAACGCTACAATTTTCATAGAAAGAACCTTTACCGATGGCTAGAAAGTTAATAGATCTACTTTCACTTATTCGAGAGTAAAGCCGTTTGATTTGCAGCTGTCACTTATGATAAATAAGCTAGTTCCAATACCTATAAAATAACACCGATTAAATTGAAAAATGTTATATAATTTAATTTATTGAGGTACTTAACGTGCACTTGCTGAACCGACTCAGAACACGACTTATAATATTACTTAAGACAAGGGACTGACACAAAATCCAGTTCCTGGCCTTTAATTCATCACTGGTAAACCCACATTTCATCTAATATAGTTTAATCTGTCGAGCCAAGAATCAAACCAGGACCCTAAGCTCAAGTAACCAGATAAGCCACCGACTTGTCTAAGGTGTCGGACGGTTCTAATAAAATATGTGTTTTCATTTTACTACCCGTCCGGGATATACGCATATTTACTAATTACACTAATGAGTTGAGGAAGGGGAAGGTTGGTTGGATTTAGAGGAAATGTATCCATATTTGCGTGAAATGATAGTTGAAAGCCATTTAGGAGGAAACCACCCTCATTACACCCGACCGGGATTCAAACCTCAATCTCCCGTCATTGGTAGTATAGTCTAGTGTTAGTGTAGTGTCTCGTTTCATCCGGCCACCGTAGCGAGTTCCCCCATAGTTATTTCGGGATTAGTAGGGAAGTCTTAGAAAATTCTTTATTTGATTTTAGCACTATAAAAACACCAGTAATAAAATTACATTTTTTTTTTTTCAAATCTGAATAAAGGACGTTTGCCAAAGGTGCAACCAGAACATGTGAAATTCTCTGTTTAGTTTATACTTGTGAAATTTAACTGTCATGCTCATTATATTGGTGACTTTTAGTGTAAAACCTTTTATTAGGTCTTCAACGTGCATTTTTTTTTCTGGAGCAAGGCCTACTTTGATCTAAAAAATTTGAGTATCCCTGCTTTAGACCATGCGTTGACCAAAACCGATACTTTATTTTCAACAAAGTTATTCGTAAAGGTAAGCCCTATACTTTAATTTAAAAAACAATCTCATCAATATTATTTCCACGCCTAGTTATATAAATAAATTCATTTTATATTCCTTTATGTAGACAAAATGAGTTGTTAAAAAAACAATTTCATATGGATAGACTATTTCTAGAAAAGTAAAAAAAAAAAAAAGTAGTGAAAATTATATTCATCCATATCCGCACTTGTTGTCATGCAGATTAATGCGTCAGTCTTGTCTTGTTTGGTTCGTTGGTGACGTAAAGGTTAGGGTTGGATTTCGGATCGAACCCATAAATGTTCTTCAATCCTTTTTACTTCTTTAAAAATGGGTTTGCACTATCTATCCCTCCAAAGCATATTATATTAGGTTTTTTTTTATAGATTATTCCTTCCTGTTATCTTCCTCCATCAGTGTACTATATTATTATTATTATTATCTCCGCGTCTTACTACCCGTTCGGGTTATACGCACTTACGCTAATGTGTGATGGTAGGGTGATTGTGAGATGAAATTGAGGACCTACAGTTTAACGTGGAATCCGAACCACGGTGGAGGCCTGGCATTCCTCACATTCACAAGTTGTGATTAATACACGTCTTGTCAGAGGTGAAGGAAGGGTTTGGTAATCAGATAAATCTGTGCCGGGACCGAGGATTGAACCCCGGACCCTCAGCACAGAAGTCTGACACCTTACCCCTAGACCACCAGGTCACCCTCCATCAGTTTAAACTATACGGATGGGTAGTAAGGCGCATACCGATTTCTCTTCTGTTCTAATCATCTCACAGACAGCGCCAATCTACGAAAGTACAATAAATTACCAGAACATGAAAGGGCAGCGTACAAATATTAAGGTGGTTATTTAGGGGATGCAAAATAAGGTCAGGAGTTCCCTTATTTTTTATATCAAAACACTTTTTTGTTATAAATAAATCAAATCTTGAGTCAATAGGAACACAGTTTAGTTTTCTTCACATGTTGGGCTCAACAGTTGTTGAATATCTATCAAGGGTGTCCTGGTATTTACTTACAACCTTCACGATTTTTTTTTTAAATCCTCTAATACTGCTTTGCCTATGACAGTAATTAAATAACTTTTGTATATCACCATGTAAGGAAAGCTAAAATCAATAATTGTAGTAAGGCCATATTTTATTTATTTTTGACAAATAAATGTTTTGTTATAAAAAATGTAAAGACACCGGCCTTTTATCGCTATGCCTACATACCCACCTTAATACACACCGTTATTTAATTCTATAAGCTGTCCCTACCTAAACCCCTCCCTCTACTCACAAACTAGAAGTACCCTCTCTTCAAATAAACTTGCTCCAACAAGAGGACTAGTGCTCTTTTTAAGCACTTCAATCAGTCTAAAGCACTTCCAAGGCTTTATCCAAACGTTCGCCGAAAGTAGAAAGCAGATTCTGTTTGAGTGGAGCAGTAAATCAAAAGCTAGCTGAAATATATGTGGACTCATGATGCTTTTCAACACAAATTAGAAACTGGTGATTATTTTCAACACTAAATTTTATTGAAGAGCTTAAAACTAGATCTTTAAAATAAAGGTTAAACAAGGGACTGTTATTGGGGGGGGATTGGTTTTCATAAGGCTCCTTCAAGTATAAATTAATAATTTTAATTAATCAATTTTTTAATTTATAATAATTTTAATTATACTAATAATGCTATCTTATAAAATAATTTTAATTAATAATACAATGAACAAATATGTTTGAATAAGCTACTAGCTTATGTAGTTTTGTTTCTCATAATAAAAAGCAAAAATGTTAAGAGTAAATAGATCCGGTAAAAAAAAAACTACAAATATGACATAATAGCCGGTCAAGATAGGATTTCCCATGTTAGTGAATTTAAGTTTACTCGGCGCGTTTTAAAGATATAACGTTTAAACTAAAACCATAGATTATTAAATCATTCTAAAAATTGTCCTACAGTGTTACAAAATTATTATTTTTATCTTTAAGTAGTTTTTTAACGTATTTTTATAAATCTACAACCTAGGCTATTTGGCTTGGTCATAAAAATGGCCTGTAGGAATCTTCCTGCCAGGATGTAGATAAAAAAAATGCCGCGATAGCATATGTCTATCTAGAATAGGAAACAAGGAAAAGGTAGAATTAAAAAGCCAGTCAATGTTTTCAAGGAGCAAATCTAAAAGTGACCTTGTAAACTCGCCAGAGGAAGAGGGAAAGGATTATCAGCACAAAGACAAGAGCCCTGTTAGGGTCAACTACTCATTTTCTTTAATTTCTTTCTATTTTGTAAATTGGCGTCTAACTGTAGTAGTGCTTGACTGCTTAGGTGTCAAGTTAAGATGCCCCCGATTCGCAAAATAACTTCGAAATCTCCAAAGGAAAGTTAGCTCTAGCACACACAAACTAATTAAATCAGCCCTAACAACTAAAAGGTGATAGAATTTAGAAAAATACCTTATGCTGAAATAAACAACACAATAAAAAGACCAGAAGAATAACTTGGGGGGGCTTTGTTGAAGATAATGAGAGTAGGGAATAGAGTGAGGTGACCTTGGAAAGGGTTAGAAAGTCCTTAGAAAGTCGAAATAATGGGAACAATAAGGACACATCAATGACAGTTCAAAAAGAGGGGAAAACAAAGATATTATACAAAAGTGAGTGGAAATTATTCATTTATAAGGGAGTATAAAAGAAATTATTTAAAAAAATATACTATATCTACGACTTTAGCTTCTTTCTTAGCCTAAGAATATCAACGGTTATTGTCTAAATAATAATTTATAATGTCCTATGGTTGGTTGGATAAATTAATGAGTTAGGGTATTATATATATACGTATCTGTGACAAGATAATGAGCTTTGCAAGGAGTTGATTCTTCATTAATTATTGAGTTATAAGACGACATAGCTCTTAATGGGTGCAAATTTCAGTAGAACATTACTGAATAATTTAAATCTCTACTAAAAACCTTTGTAGGTTGAAAAATTGAATAAGCTCTTTTAGCCATTAAAATACTTGGCCACAGGAAAGAGTACCATCTGTATTTAATATTTATACGGCTAAGCAAATGGCTTACTTTCTTAATCAACTCAAAATCCAACACAGACAGAAATGGGCACGGATAATATTAGATTCTACTTTTTTGGGCTCGTGTTCACATAAAACATAAAGAATGTCAAAATCTCAAGATTAATTTTTTCACTATCACAAAACTTTATTTTGATATGAGAAAGTAAAAATAGGAGTTTTAAAACACAGTACATAATGAAAATCTGATTATAATTTATTTATAATTTATTTAATATGTAGTTTATGTTATTTAATTCAAAATTGTTACCTTTAATTAAAGACAAGCAGACAAGCACCACCAAGAAAATGAAGCCATCTAACCATTTCCGTCTTAAAATATTTCTTCCTTACCTGAAATAAAAAAAACTAAATAAGAACAAACCATATTAAAAAAAAAGTACTGTACAGTTGAAATAAAATTTGAAATAAAAATAAATAGTTTAGTAATTCCGGAAAACCAGATCTTACCGTTCTCTTTAAAAAATATTAAAAACCCAATTTAGAGCTAAGTATTGTATAACATCAGGCTATTATAATATTACAATGAATGTACTGGACTGAATATACTACTCACTTATTTTTAAAAAACGTACTTTTTTATACAATGACGTGAATAAGGTGTTGTTTTTTTCAGTTGAAAAAAAACCCGTTGCCTGTGTCAAGTACCTAGGTGTATATTAAATAGTGTAAGAGAGATGAATGCAAGCACATAAGAGAAAAACTATGCCAGGAAGCGTCTATTGGTCCAGGCGTCGCAGAACTTTTCGAGACGCTCGATCGCGGTTTGCATAGAAAATACCTGACAAGGAGCGGAAAAAAACTACAGATGAAGGCTAGGAGGTTCTCGGAACAGTGGGAAGAAAATGGTAGTAGTATTGTGCGAGACGACTGTAACCGTTTAGAATCGTCATATGAAAAATACGTAGCGCCAGAGCTGAATGAAAATAAAAGAAAGAAAGAAAAAGTATGAGACACAATCGTGTATAATATTTAGATAAAAACTTTTTTGGAATTGAACCCTACATTTTTCTATAATAAAGTGCAACAAAAACTATAAAGTGATAAAAAGTAGAGCTATATAAAGAACAATATATGAAATATTTATTCGTATTAAAAGGGCAATATTATTTATTTACATGGTAATCAATTAAAACTTAATCAAGTAAATTTTCTTAAAAACAAGTAAATGATAAGAAAACACTTCAGTAGCCAAATGGTTGAAGGCATTACTCTCGTAATAGACTTGACTGTTGAGGACGGAGAGATATGGGTTCAACTCCCAGTCGGGTCTATTGAGGGTGGTTCCCCCTAAATGGTTTCCCACTCTCCTTCCACATAAATGCGGATAGAGATTCTCTAAAATGCGTCTCTCTCATCCCTGGACCATTAGAGTATTATCATATTTTTATATAACTTGAACAGATGGTTAGATGCGGCGTAAAAAAATTGTAAAAAATATTATATTGTTTAGTTAATTAAATGTGTGTATATCATTTAAATATTTCCTTTTATTAAAAAAAATACAAACTCAAATATTTAATCACTAAGAATAAAGTGTCAAAATTTCAACACTTCTTTAAAATAAAGATACTGTAATTGAACGTATATATATATTCAATTTATTTAAGACATGTCACCCCTAACAGGGGTTGAGAAGAATATTTCGGCATTTGATTCACATTATATTTACGTGATTTTGACAGGAAGGTTGGTGTTTGAATACAGCCTGGATGGGCTAGAGCTGTTTTTGTACATGAACACTTTTAAGCCTGTGCAAAACCAAACATTTTTTCAATCCTAATCTGAATTTAGGATTCATATTCTATTCAAAATTCCAAATCTTATTAATTGAAATATTTTAAGTGAGCTCAAAATTTAAATTCTAAATATATCCCAGATTCGAAATCTATTAAATTCAATTCAAAATTTGAATCCAGAGGACAAAAATTTGAATAATTTAACCTTTTAAAGACTTTAGCATGAAACCATTATTTGATTTGACCACTTGTACATGTTGTAATATTTAAAATCTAATGATTATTTAAACCAGGTGCATTGCTTTTCTTATTGCAATCAAATAAATATCAATTTGCCTAATATTTTAATTGGATTTTTTAACATTTCATCAAAATATATCTAGCTCGAAACATTATAAAATGTTTTAAACAAACTATTTTAACTTTAAAATAGTCGATAAGGATTAATTTTGAATCATTATGTGTCTTAAATATTTGATTCAAATTCGACTCAAGATTGCAAACGAAGTTTGGATTCGATTCAAAATTTAACATCTAGGATCCGCTCAAGCTTAAAATAAGCCACACTTAGAGCTCCTTTATCCCTCATATAGTGCCATTAATAAACTAAGTATTGGACTTGAACACAATTTTTAAATAGGATACACTAATTTATTAATCTACCACAAAAATTTCGAGACAACAAACTATTTTAACGTTTACACTGGTTCTCGTGCTATGGTCGTGACGCAATGTCACAGCAAAAGGGCGGAATGACCACTGAGTGTGGAGGTACTAATCAAACTTTGCTAATGAGGTCTGGCCACGACATACAAGAGGAATAAAAAAGGGGCGTGGCTTGATAACTTGATAAAGCCCCCCCCCCCCCACACCCCAAACTGGTAGAAGCGTCAAATTCTGATTGGAAACGGTTTCCCTAGTTTACGTTTTCCTTTACGATGTAACAGTGATAATTAAATGCCCAGACCCGTTGAAGGCTTAAACCACTTCACTGTCAGATCACAGGTTAGGCCGGGACACATTTATAACGGGATGTAATGAAGGGGGGAGCAACAAATATCCTTTATAAGTGATTATAGTGTATTTATATTGATTGGGTAAATATCCTTTATAAATGTTTAGTGTAGGATTATATTACTTATACAACGTTTCCTATCTATCAAAAACCCAATAGGCCTTAATAGTTAAATATAGTTTTCAAATAAAAAATCTTTCTCACTTTTAGACCATAATAAAAAAATTGAGTATTCATAGTGAGAAAAAAAATAGTTTGGTGTTCATTCGAGGGATAGCTAAATTTTAAATCTAATAAATATGTTATTATTATTATTATTTTAGTAAAAAACAGGTGCATCCGTAATGCTGACACATTCGGTAGTGTGTCTGCCTACCGATTTAAGTGTCCCGGGTTTGATTCCCAACATGATCAAAAAATCGTCATGGTGAAATGTGGGTTTGTACTTTCACATCGATAAATTAACGGCCGGAGATTGGATGTTTTATCTGGCCTAGGCTTAAGCTATATTATAAAGCATATGAAGCTACGAGAGGCCTATCAAGCTGGTGGTGGAAAATATATGGCTTGAATAAAAAGACTGACTCAGGCTACAGGATGTAGACACTAATGGATGTGAAAGTGCCACGCGCTTTATTGTGAATTCTACATTTCCCAAATTGGATTGAATATTTCATATTTAAAATCAAAAGTACATGACATTAAGTTATCCTAGCCAAAGATGACAGGTGCTATAAGCCCTAATGTGATAAATGCTTATAAAAACACAATTGTATGGAAATAAACGTGTGTGTTTATATTCAAGTTCTACATACAGCACGTTTGTTGACAAATAAAACAAACCACCAACACATCCTGTTAAACAAACAATAATAGTTTTTTTTTTATATTTCATAACTTTTCTTAAAATATTCGATAATTCACATTTATAATTTATAAATAATGGTATTAAATCTGTAAAGTCATTCCACACATAAATTCTAAACTTTAATTTCTCTGTTATCTTGAAATACGAATAAATCGAAAAAGCTGTTTCTCCTATTTATCTGAAAGGAAAGGAAAACAGAGTATGACAAATTGAGGGAAGAGGTGGTTTGCAGTATATCACGTACAAGAACGCTATTTTTGACAGCCCATATGTGAAGAATACGACCAAAGAACACACCAAGCTACATTCAAAATATAAATGAAAAATCTAACTTTATTTTAATAACGAAACGGAAAGAAATGGCTTTGGATAAAAAAATAAATTTTCTTTACTTAATACAGTACATATAAATATTTTTACTTTGATTAAAACAATGTGTATTGTGAAAATATAATACAGTTTTAGTAATTAGAAATATGTAAATTTATATCAAACTGGATTTTTATTTAATTTTTATTTATTTGAGGTATTTAACATGCACTCTCTAACTAATTATTGATTATATCAGCGAATTTTCTATGAATGAGTGCTAAACGGCCTACCAATTTTGCTGGGAAATGTATTTTCACATAACTTCCAGGGTTATTTAACATGCCACAATGGACATGAGATTGACGGCTTCACTTCCCCTACAAAGGAAGTCGTGATACAGATTTTTACTACTCAATAAAAATCCGTCGACCCCGGCTGGGTTTAAGCCCACGAATATCGGGTCCTTAGGCGAGAAATTTATTTATCCCAAGACTAGTAAGGTCGACCAAAACTACTAGAATTACTATTTTATAGATGATGTCGAGTGATAATTTTTTGTAAGAATTATTAACTCATTTAAAAGACCATCACTTAATCACTGTACCTCCAAACTCAGCTTTAAAAACAAATCTATTCTCCTAATTTGACCACAAAAAAAAAAAAGTTGCCTTATTTCAACCTTCCTATAGAAACTTGTCTGACTTTTTAAAAAATACATATTCATGATCCACAATGGTGGTCACGTGTTCTACGGCATATTTCTATCATTGACACTTCTTCCAAACTCTATTTCTTGTTTATAGACCATGGCTCTTGAGGCTTATCACTTTGGAAATAACCTTATAAAATAAGGTATGTTATCTACCAGTTCGGTAATCATGCATTTTAACGGCGCTTATAAATTAGGGATGATGAGGAGAGAATTTTAATCAATTATACCCACAGACACATGTAATGGAAACTTTCGATACCACTTGAATCACAACAACTCCAAGAACATAGTGTTATTTTTCAAGTCAAACAATCCCAAGATATCCATTTTAAACAAAATCGTTACAGGCAATTTTTGAAAATAATTAGAATTTAAAAAAAATACTAATGAGTGAACCTACCCTTAATTTGATGACTAAGGTTAAATAAAAATAATATACATCTAAATATCAGGTTTGAACAAAAATCAACCAAATTTTTTCAGATATAATGTCCAAGAACAAATAAATAAATATACATACACACATACATAGATGAGGAAAGACAGATTTATTTTTTTGTTGGGGGGTAAGGAGGGCGGAGGGTACAAATAAAACGTTAATATTCTTCATAATATTGAGATAAAATATGTTCGAGATTAAAATACCTTCTCTTTATATGAGAAAGTAAGAAAATAATGTTAGGCAATAAAAAAATAATTTTTGCAAACCATATTTTGGTTCAGCTACTCAGTGATAAAGAATTTCTCTCTCATAGCGTATAAAAAAAGGTTATATAGAACAATTTCCAACGAGACAAATCACTTAATTAACTGGGGGGAGAAAAAAGTAGCTAGAGCGAGTGATCGCCATTGTGCCTAAAGTTGTGTCGCTTTGTTTTCGCAAAAGTTTTTTTTTTCATAACTCTTTATCTTTATTTCCCTTTTGTTTCGTGCATTTTTTTTTTCATTTCTCTGACGCATAATGTTCTCGTGTTCACAGCTCATTATTTATAAAACTTGACATTGTTTCGCAGTTTGAAAAAACCCCTATTATAAACTCACGAGTTGATTAACGAAGTTGATTTTTTTTAAATAGTTACAAACTACTAAAGCTACTCTTACTAAGCCTACTTACTAAATAATTAGAGCTAAGAAATATAAAAATAAAAATAGAACCAGTCATTTCATGTTAACTTAGAACCAGTCATTTCATGTTAACTTAGAACCAGTAATTTCATGTTAACTTAGAACCAGTCATTTCATATTAACTTAGAACCAGTCATTTCATGTTAACTTAGAACCAGTCATTTCATGTTAACTTAGAACCAGTCATTTCATGTAAACTTAGATCCAGTCATTTCATGTTAACTTAGAACCAGTCATTTCATATTAACTTAGAACCAGTCATTTCATGTTAACTTAGAACCAGTAATTTCATGTTAACTTAGAACCAGTCATTTCATGTTAACTTAGAACCAGTCATTTCATGTTAACTTAGAACCAGTCATTTCATTTTAACTTAGGTCTTTGCGACCAAAATTAATATCACTAGAAAACGTTTAGTATATTTCATACGGCTTTCAAATTTGTTCTGCCAGTTTGACGAATGAAATAAATTGGTAAAGCGACAAACTTTATAGCTACCAGGAGAATTAGTATGTAAGTGTTATGCTTATTTCCAAACGAAAGGAAACATTTAGAGTAAAGTAAGTTTATATAAATGACTTCACAATTAATAAATCATAGATCAGCAATGGTGACTGAGGGATTTAATATGGTAGACCCCAACTTTGGTATCGATGGCTCCCGTGCCTCAAATATTATAATTGTAATCGACCAACGTTTAACCAAAGCACTCAACCTTAATCTCAGGAAATAACAAATTTTTGTAAAAGTTTTGAGCGAAAATCTACTTCTAGATATTTTGTGAAAACCTAACTAATTACTTTGATTAAAACATAAAGGAACAAAACAATGATACATTTTACAATTTACTTACAAGTTTGGGGAAAAGAAAAAAAATATTTTTTTTAAAAAAAAAGCTAAAAGAAAAGGGTTGAAAAAATGAAGAAAAAATTGTAAGTACACGAGGGAAAATAAAGGAGGCTCGGGGAATTTTTGAATAGATACGAATAGATTACAAGGCCGGTGGGTTCTTCATGAATAGGGCACAAGGTGATCCATAAATTCTATTTTCATATTGGCGGTGCAAGTATTGGAAATATCGAAGGAGAATAAGGGAAGGGGAATTGGTAGGGATAACAAAAGAGGCTGCCATGGTTTCAGAAGGGATGATGTGAAATAGGGTAGGAAGGGGTGGGTGGGTTAAGGGAGAGGAATGAACCAGGGTTTGAAGAAGCCGCAGTGAAGAACATACACAATGTTAGGGAAACATTACCACAAAGCAGGGAATGGGAAACGTTTTTGTTCCTACGTCAGATTATACAATCGTATAAAAATGTTAGATGTTTACTAGGAAAAAAATTTCTAATCACACAATCTAATAATAATATCAAAAAATTCCCAAAAATAAGATTTATTTTTATCACCTAATTGAAACCAAAATACACTAAAATATGCATATATATATTTTTGAAATCAAAGTCATGTTTATGTAACAATTTTTTTTTTAAACTGAGCAATACATTTTTCTTAAGTCAAACATTTATTATCATAGTTTTATGCATTAGTATTATTTTAAAATAGAAGAATTATTATAAAAACGCTATTGCAAGTATCATTAATTCTTTGTTAATTTATTTTAACTTTTAAATTTAGTGCAAGGTTTATCTTTCAATGAATAATTTTATTTGGTGGCGATCGGTCATGGTTTAGACTTTAACCTTGACCTCCCACCCCGAGAAATTCAGTATTTTGTGAACCTTACGCCGTATAACATGTTACCGTAAGTGTTTGTAAATAATATTCACAGAGAATAATTTCCAAATGTTAACTTATCACTGTGGTTTTCTGATCAGCTCTACACGTTGATCTGGGTGCACTTTCATAAAAATACCCTTTTCATTCCCACTCCTTAGGTAGATCGTTAAAATAACGTGTTGTAGGAAATGATACCTATACCTCAGTTTTAGCTTATGTGGTGCTGACTGACAGCTCACAGCTGACTTCTGATGGCTTTGAAAAGCTACCAGACCAAATTATGTATCCCTACGCCGAACCATATGATCTGCAAAAACCATGTCTTTAGCAGTTGTCACTTCTGACAATCAAAATTTAGATATATACCTAACTGTTGACTGTCAGAAGTCAGCTGTGAGCTGTCAGTTAGCACCACAGAAGATAAAACTGAGGTATAATAAACCATTAAAAATTGTTTCAATCAAATAATACGTATAGCTAAGTATCATTACCCACTTCAGTGGCCACATGGTTTAAAGCATCACTTTCGCAATATACTACTGATAACGAGAATCACAGGGCTCAAATTCCGTTTGGGTTTATTGAGGTTTTTTTTACTAAATTATTTTCCAATCTCCCACCACGTAAACGTGGTTACATATCCTCTACATTCTACCTTTCTAATTCATAACGTATTAGCATAATTATTACATAGGCGTGTAGCCCAAATGGGTTGTAGGATGTGCTAAATAAATAAATATATATATATATATATATATAGAGAGAGAGAGAGAGAGAGATTCGATAAGATTTTTATTTTTGGCACCACGTCTTACTACTCGTTCGGGCCGCACACAAATATGATTGCGTTAATGCGTTTTAAGTAGGGATAGTTTTAAAGGAAGTGCACATGCATTTGCGCTGGGGAGCATGGAAACCGTTTGGAAAAAACATCACTCTCAGTACACCCGACCGTGATTCAAATACCGATCTCCCCGTGATCAGCAGTCTAATCTATTGTGAGAGTGACGCCAAAGATCATTGAAATACTGATGTGCTTTATTTGAAATAGTTTGAGCGTGGGATAATTAATTGGTTACAAACAACAAAAGTTAGATGATAAAGTAGTGCACTAGACTTCATTCTTGGGAGACTGGAGCAAGATCCTTATCGATTGAATCAAGAAGGGAGGAGGGTTGGGGGTTTGGGGGGATAATTTGGTAAGGTTTCAACTAGGTGATGATACCTTATAGTTTTAAAGGATATATGAGATTCGAAGATTTGAATAGTTTTTTACGTACATTCAAAACTAAATTTAAAAATTTGTTTTCAAAATTTGGTTTGGATGAGATTTAGTTTTAACGTTGAACTTATAAAACACGAAAAAAAGACCACCTTGCTTGGACGTGCACGAGACAGCTCAGTGACTATAAAGGAGGGTTAGTCCTCTCTTCATTTTGACCTTGAAGCGCCCACGAATCCCACAACCCTTTCCCTAGATTTTTTTTGACATTCACTCTATTACTAGATCAGTGCACTTAATGACAAGTACACTCTCAGCTTGCTAGAAATTGGCCATTTTTTCAGGGTTTTTTTTTTACATATACGTACACTTAAATATAATTTAAAGTAAAATATCTAGGAAGTTCTTGACGCTCTAACCGGGTGGTAGTGACTCTAAGACAGAGGTTTTTATAACGTGAATATATAATAGTTTGAGCAGATTGCTGAAAAAATTACGCTACGCCCAAGTTGACGAAATAGCCGAGGCTGTTATAACCAAGTTCGACTGTATTTCTATTTTCTACTTTATTAATTATTTTTTCCATGATTATGGATTCAAGCTAAACATTAATATTAGGATGCGTAAAATACTGGATCTGACCCAACCCTAAATTTTTAAATAGTGATTTACTAAAAAAAAAAAAAGTATATGTCTGCTGGCGCAGTTTTTCCAAGTTTAACCTAAGTATAAAATGTATCTAGATTACATACATAGTAGTTAAAGTGTATAATAGTGCCTGGATGGGTTGAGAATAATAATATTACATTTTAATCCAACAAATTATTAATAAGGTGCATAATTTAAAATTATGCTAAAAAAATGTAATTTATACAAATGCAGCTTAATTTAATTAAAAATTGCACAAAATAATTTGTATCCATGGATACAGTTCAAATTTAATGAGCGCTCAAAATCGATAGCTAAACACAACATATAGCTTTGAATATTAACTTGTCATGTTTATTTTTTGATGTACACGTGTAATTAGAAGTCTGTTTTAATTAAGTATTAATTAAAATATTTGGTTATTGATGTCAGTACGTGTACACTGCCGGTGGAGATTCTTTAAATATTTACTTTTACAAATTTATATTAATGTGCTTTTTACGATAGGTTAATTTCAAATAATCCTGGGGCTTATTAAAAAGACTCAACATGATACTTGTAAAAATAATTAAACAACTCTAAGGGTAAATTGGTTAAACTAGAATGGTATTTTAAGTTGGCAGTGTATGGGACACGAGAAAATGTAGAAGTGTTCGCAGTTTTTATATCAAAACATTTATTTTGTCAAAAGAAATCAAATAAGTCTAGAGTAGAACCATAGAGTTTAATTTTATTCACATGGTGAGCACAACAGTTGTTGAATATCTATCAAAGTCCTAGAGTTTTATGACAACTTTTTCTCTTAGATTAATAAGTTAATCATTTAATTCTTTCATGATCATGACGGATATTCAACACCAGCTGTTGATATCACCAAGTGAAGAAAGTTAATTTCTATATTTATACTGGAAAAAATTTAGATTGGTTTGTCAAAAAAAAATGTTTTTATAAAAAATCCATGGACACTGATTATTTATCACATCCCTGAAACTCTCAAATTTAGAGACCATTCTAGTTTGACAAATTTTCCTATATAATTGCTGATTTTAACAAGTATCATGTTGTTTTTTAATTTTCCCCAGGAGTTGGCCTACTTGAAATGAGCCTATCGTAAAAATAACATTAATATAAATTTGTATGAGCGTCCTTCTCAACATAGAGATAACGTTGTCTTTAAACAGCCAAAACCAGGTGTGGCAGCGTATTTAGCGTCAATAAGTAACCTACATTCATTCTTAGACACCTCCTAAGCAAAAAATAGTCCTCCTCTCCTCCTAAACCAAACACCAAATTCAAAAATAAATCATAATCAATAGTTTCCATATATCATTTGGGTAATTAACTAAATTTGTATTTTATCTTACTGCTTAATTTTGACAGTCTCAATCAAATTATATGTAATCACCCTCACACTATGAGAATAAATGTTGATTTACACCCCTCAGTATCACATTGTATAGGTTAAGTACATATTTTTGATGTTGGCGAACACTTGTTCACAGTATTAATTTAGAGAAACGTACTGGTCCTACTTTATCCAGAATACCATTTTAGTATGAAGGACTTTTATGAAAGTACACTCTTTTTTATGTAGTTAACACTGATAAAATTTTACCAATTATTATATATTATTTTAAAGATAATGATAATATCCATGAAAAGTGAGAGCTGCAGATAATAATGACTTGACGTGTGAATACGTTAAATTGGAGATAGTAGTTTTATCAGCTGTCAGATAAAGCCCCTTCAATGATAATTGGTCTCTTCAAGGTGTTCCCGGGTTAAACAGCTAAGCTAGATTTGTTCGTTTTAGCTTCTTTTCACGCAAACAGCAAAAAACTATATAAAAACCCTTTTTTTCTGTAGAAGTCCTCGTTCCTGGAAGATGGATCGATCGTGCTGGACCTGTGGCTTGGCCTCTGCGATCACCTGATTTAATGCAAGTGGATTTAATTTTAATGGGGAGCTCATAAGCAAAATGTTTATGAAATGCCTGTTAATGACCTTCAAATATTACGACAAAGTATAACGCAGGCGTGCGAAGAAACAACAGTCGCACAATGTCGGTCAACAACTCGTTCTAACATTGATAGGTGCAATGATTGTCTCTGGGATGGAGGAAATCAAATTGAACAAAGAAAATAGATAAAAATAATTTATTTAATACCTAACTATTTTGTTTTTATTTAGTATTTTGCTATTTGCGTGAAAATAATGTGAAAACTAGCAAATCTCCGAAATACATTTTGAGTTAGTTTATTGATCCACTAACACTTCCCAATGTTTAGCTGTTTAACCTGGGAACACTGTATATTAAGTTGATAGCATCATTCATAACTTCACGTGTCTTGCATACGAGGTAGAAAAATTAAATATTTATATCTATAGAGTAGCAAACCAAGCTTAAAAACAAAACAAAAATAAAAATAAAAAAAATACACGAATTCCCCTTTTTTATTTTGGGACCGTGTATCATGAAACTTCCACGTTATTACTATTCCAAAATGTGAATGTAGTGGACATTATGTATTTGCTTCTTGAACTGTATTTGTTCGAACTGAACCTGAAATAACGCCTTGCTTATGAATTAAAAAATATAAACATACCACAAAATAAACCACCATAATTGGGGTAAGTGAGGGGGTTCGGAGGGGGAGATATGGGGTAGGATTGGAGCTAAGTTCAGAGAGGGTTATCTATTTAGGGCTGGAGAGAGAGAGAGAGAGAATAAAATAAGTTGAAGTAGTGAAAGAAAGCAAGATGAGAGGGGTTGTTTCAGTGATAAAGAGAGGTAAGAGGGTGGTGGTTTGGTTACTAGATAGGATATGGCAGAGTTGGTAAGAATGACAAATCTTTAATTCTTTCTTCTTCTTGGTTTTACTACTAGCTAGCAAACTTTACTAAAGAGCAATTAATCTTCTTTTTATACTATAATTAACATTCTTTAGTGGAAAATATCGGATGAAATAGATTCCAAAACCATCTTACAGGTACAATTTAAAAACTCACATTTGTGTACAATTCAGCTAGAAAGTCAACCGTCTTTGATATGGTTTGAAGGTAATGGAGTTGGTCAAGGTCTAAATCCCTGAAGGGTGACTCAAGGGTGGTTTTTAAACTGTTTGTGCTTTTACAATTTTCCTCCACACAAAATGGGGATACTTTTCCTATAAATCATGTCTCTATTATCCCAATCTTATGTGTGTATAGATAATTAGCGCACTAAACCAAAACTCCTTGTGAAGATTCTCGTTTCCAAGGGATATTTCTCAGTATTTAGATTATTTGAATTATAAAACAAGGCTTTACTGGATAAAACATAGTAATTTTTCTAATTATTGCCTACAAACCTTCCGGAATATTCTAAAATTAAAACTAATGGGGTTGGGATTATAAAGGTAGAATTTGGAGGAATTGTGCTCACACTTACGTGTAGTGAGAGTTGAGAATTTATATGGAAAAACCACACTCAGATCACCAGACCAGGATTCTAACCAAAAACTTGCAGTCATTGACGAACCAGACTAGATTATACTGATTGATATTAATTTAGTCCACGTGACCACTGGCACAATTTCAAATATAGTAGGGCCCCCGTATCCGCACATTCAGTATCCGCAGTTTATCACTGCCCAATTTTTTTTAATTGAAGAAAAAAATAGTGTATAAATCACAATGCCTACACCAAGCCCCTACTTCATTTCCTCATCGTGGAGATTGATCTATCATATCATCATCATCATCATCATCATCATCTGATCTTGTCAACAAGAAGAATGGAGAATAGTAAGTACACTGTATTGTACATTGCACGTTGTTATTATTATGTACTTTATTTAACGTTGGTAATGTCTTAGTGTGAATAATTGATTAATTATACTTTACCATATTTATGTAAGTTACTTATTTAAGTTATTTAATAGTTCAGTACTATTCGCGGTAGATCTAAGAACGTACTACCCGCAGATATCGGAGCCATACTGTATTCAATAGTATGAAACTATTATTTTTTGATAATCTTAAAAGATAAAAATGAACAAGAACAAAATAAAGTTGAAAAACATTTTAACAAAGGTAATGAACATACTGTATTTGGAACTCATTTAGTAACTATAGTCGCAATTAGGTCCAAGATATGGTATGTTAGATTATTATATTTTCACCTAAATTTTACTATAAAACAGTTTTCTCTAATGTGTAGGTAGTTAATTTTTCTTCATTAAATATATCCCTTTTAAATAAAATTCAATTCTTCAAATAAAATTGTATATAAATTAATAGATGTAAAGAGAGATCCTTTGAAGAATGACACTTTTTTTTCATATATTTAATGATTAATGCTACAAGTGTGGCGTAAAACATGATAGTCAGTCATTTTAAAAGATGTTTTCATTCTTTGTAGCATTCAAATATAAAGCTAGTAACATTTAAAGGTTGACTATGAATGTGATGTGTAATTTTTACTTTCTCTCTATCTTACAGGTAGAGAAAGTATTGTGATCGTCAAAAAAATCGAACTCGAGATTTTGATGAATTTTGACGTTTCATGACTTCCTGAATCCGAAAAAGTGGTTTTTGAATTTCCGTCTGTCTGTCTGTCTGTCTGTCTGTCTGTACCTCCAACTAGAGCCTAAACTATTTTACCGATTGAGCTGAAACTTGATATCTAGGGTTTTCATAGGGTTGCCCCGAGGGTTTTTTGGAATTGGATATCTACCCCTAAAATTAAGGGTAGTTTACTGAAGGGAAAAAAGAAAAAAAGTCGATTTTCTCAAAATCGGCTCTAACGATTTTGATTAAATTTCATTTATGAACATAAATAAATATTCCAAACAAAATGGCTACTCTCAATATTTCGGCAAAATCGTTTTAAGGGCTCCGGTCTGATGCGTAAATTAACATTTTTTATAATAGCTCCGAAACTATTTGAGATATGAAATTACTTAGCATTACAAATATGTATATATATTTATAATACAAATATTTTATTCGAAACATATTTTTATAAAATCAATAACTTTCAATATATACGCAATTATATATATATTTTTAACTTTTTGGGCATTAAAGCTTAAGTATTGCGACCGTAAGAAAAACTAACCTGAAATGTTGATGGATGTCGACGTCTCATGACCCCCCGAACCCTTAAAAATAGTCTTTGCAATGCCGTCTGTCTGTGTGTCTATTAAAACTTAAAATTAAGGGTAGTTTACTGAAGGGAAAAAAGAGAAAAAGTCGATTTTCTCAAAATCGGCTCTAACGATTTTGATTAAATTTCATTTATGAACATAAATAAATATTCCAAACAAAATGGCTACTCTCAATATTTCGGCAAAATCGTTTTAAGGGCTCCGGTCTGATGCGTAAATTAACATTTTTTATAATAGCTCCGAAACTATTTGAGATATGAAATTACTTAGCATTACAAATATGTATATATATTTATAATACAAATATTTTAATTGAAACATATTTTTTAAAAATCAATAACTTTCAATATATACGCAATTATATATATATTTTTAACTTTTTGGGCATTAAAGCTTAAGTATTGCGACCGTAAGAAAAACTAACCTGAAATGTTGATGGATGTCGACGTCTCATGACCCCCCGAACCCTTAAAAATAGTCTTTGCAATGCCGTCTGTCTGTGTGTCTATTAAAACTTCAAATTAAGGGTAGTTTACTGAAGGGCAAAAAGAGAAAAAGTCGATTTTCCCAAAATCGGCTCCAACGATTTTGATTAAATTTCATTTATAAACATTAATAAATATTCCAAACAAAATGGCTACCCTCAATATTTCGGCAAAATGGCATTAAGGGCTCCGGTCTGATGCGTAAATTAACATTTTTTTAAATAGCTCCGAAACTATTTGAGATATGAAATTACTTAGCATTATAAATATGTATATATATTTATAATACAGATATTTTATTCGAAACATATTTTTATAAAATCAATAACTTTCAATATATACGCAATTATATGAATTTTTTTAACTTTTTGGACATTAAAGTTTAAGTATTGCGACCGTAAAAAAAAAAAACTAACCTGAAATGTTGATGGATGTCGACGTCTCATGACCCCCCGAACCCTAAAAAATAGTCTTTGCAATGCCGTCTGTCTGTGTGTCTATAAAAACTTAAAATTAAGGGTAGTTTACTGAAGGACGAAAAGAGAAAAATTTGGTTTTCTCAAAATCTGCTTAAACGATTTTGATTAAAATTCGTATCTAGGCGTTGATTAAGATTATAAATAAACTGGCTATTTTCATTTTCCTATGAAAATGATTTTTAGGGTACATTACAGAAGCGTTAATTTCCGTATCTCCACAACTATTGGAGAAACTAAACAACTTATCATTGCAAAATTGTAGGACTATTAGAAATAAAAAACTTTTATTTGACATATATATTTATAAAAACAGCAGTTTCTGAGATATTTGCAAATATATTAATACAATTTTGTGAGCTTTAGTTGTAAACATATACTACTTAAGTCTTAACGCAATAATACTCCAATGCCATAGAGTAATTAAATATAAGTAAGTATCTAAAAAAAGTATGTTATTTTTCCTTAAATCTCTTAGATCATTGCTAAGCAAACATTTCTCCTATCTCCATTTTTGACTCAATAGTTTATATTTAAATTTTGTATTGGTCAAAATGTATAAATGAATAATTAAATATAAATGCGATGACTTGAAGATCTGCAACACCTTATAAAATGTTAAGATTTTAACAAAAAATCGGAATTTATAACGAATTGTTGACCCTTGTGGAAGACATTAAACTGTTTGAAATTCTCTTAGGTGGACAAAGATGCGCCTCTTTTCTCATTGATTCTATATCATTGTATATTATTTTATGCGTGTTCTTATGTGGAGTGGTGATGATACAATGTACATTATTCCGTTCAGAAATCTTACGAGTTAATAGAAAGAGAGAGAAAGTCTGTGCGGTGCGCCGTACCATTTATTTTTATCTGTTTTTAAATGTTTGAAACGGTTATAAAACTGGTTCTTTTTACTTTCTCTCTATCTTACAGGTAGAGAAAGTATTGTGATCGTCAAAAAAATCGAACTCGAGATTTTGATGAATTTTGACGTTTCATGACTTCCTGAATCCGAAAAAGTGGTTTTTGAATTTCCGTCTGTCTGTCTGTCTGTCTGTCTGTACCTCCAACTAGAGCCTAAACTATTTTACCGATTGAGCTGAAACTTGATATCTAGGGTTTTCACAGGGTTGCCCCGAGGGGTTTTTGGAATTGGATATCTACCCCTAAAATTAAGGGTAGTTTACTGAAGGGCAAAAAAAGAAAAAGTCGATTTTCTCAAAATCGGCTCTAACGATTTTGATTAAATTTCATTTATGAACATTAATAAATATTCAAAAAAAAATGGCTACTCTCAATATTTCGGCAAAATCGCTTTAAGGGCTCCGGTCTGATGCGTAAATTAACATTTTTTATAATAGCTCCGAAACTATTTGAGATATGAAATTACTTAGCATTACAAATATGTATATATATATATATATATATATATATAATACAAATATTTTATTCGAAACATATTTTTATAAAATCAATAACTTTCAATCTATACGCAATTATATATATATTTTTAACTTTTTGGACATTAAAGCTTAAGTATTGCGACCGCAAAAAAAAAAAACTAACCTGAAATGTTGATGGATGTCGACGTCTCATGACCCCCCGAACCCTTAAAAATAGTCTTTGCATTGCCGTCTGTCTGTGTATCTATTAAAACTTAAAATTAAGGGTAGTTTACTGAAGGGCAAAAAGAGAAAAATTCGATTTTCTCAAAATCGGCTCTAACGATTTTGATTAAATTTCATTTATAAACATTAATAAATATTCCAAACATAATGGCTACCCTCAATATTTCGGCAAAATGGCTTTAAGGGCTCCGGTCTGATGCGTCAATTAACATTTTTTTAAATAGCTCCGAAACTATTTGAGATATGAAATTACTTAGCATTAACAATATGTATATATATTTTAATACATATATTTTATCCGAAACATATTTTTATAAAATCAATAACTTTCAATCTATACGCAATTATATGAATTTTTTTAACGTTTTGGACATTAAAGTTTAAGTATTGCGACCGTAAAAAAAAAACTAACCTGAAATGTTGATGGATGTCGACGTCTCATGACCCCCCGAACCCTAAAAAATAGTCTTTGCAATGCCGTCTGTCTGTGCGTCTATAAAAACTTAAAATTAAGGGTAATTTACTGAAGGGCGAAAAGAGAAAAATTTGGTTTTCTCAAAATCTGCTTAAACGATTTTGATTAAAATTCGTATCTAGGCGTTGATTAAGATTATAAATAAACTGGCTATTTTCATTTTCCTATGAAAATGATTTTTAGGGTACATTACAGAAGCGTTAATTTCCGTATCTCCACAACTATTGGAGAAACTAAACAACTTATCATTGCAAAATTGTAGGACTATTAGAAATAAAAAACTTTTATTTGACATAAATTTTTATAAAAGCAACAGTTTCTGAGATATTTGCAAATATATTAATACAATTTTGTGAGCTTTAGTTGTAAAGATATACTACTTAAGTCTTAACGCAATAATTCTTCAATGCCATAGAGTAATTAAATATAAGTATCTAAAATGTATGTTATTTTTCCTTAAAGCTCTTAGGAGAAATGTTTGCATAGCAATGATCTATCTCCATTTTAGACTCAATAGTCAATATTTACATTTTTTATTGGTCATAATGTATAAATGAATAATTAAATATAAATGCGATGACTTGAAGATCTGCAACACCTTATAAAATGTTAATATTTTAACCAGAAATCGAAATTTTAATGCGAAGTGTTGACCCTTGTGGAAGACATTAAACTGTTTGAAATGCTCTTAGGTGGACAAAGATGCGCCTCTTTTCTCATTGATTATATATCATTGTATATTATTTTATGCGTGTTCTTATGTGGAGTGGTGATGATACAATGTACATTATTCCGTTCAGAAATCTTACGAGTTTATAGAAAGAGAGAGAAAGTCTGTGCGGTGCGCCGTACCATTTATTTACTTTCTCATATCAAGAGTAAGTATTGTGAACATGAAAAATCTATATCTAGATTAAGATAAATCCTTACGTTTAATATAAATATAGTGATTAATCATGTGTTTGTTTTTTTATGAGGAAAACATACTTAAGGGTAGTTTACTCAAAACTTATTTTTTGAAAATTATAATCGAAACCATAATACCCAATATGAGAGAGTTTGTGCAATTTTGTCATGCTATTTAAAAAAAATCCATTTAGAATATCAAATTTTTACGTTATTTTAAAGAAATTAAATGAGACCAATATATTTCTTTTATCCAAGCCATGGATGGCTTTAAACATGCTGATTTGGAGGTTGAAAATCCCAAATGATGTGTTTTATTATTGAAACTAAACAAAGCTTAGCCCAAATCCAGCAATTAATCAAAAAGAGCTCACACACATACAATTTATAGAATATTTAAAACTAAAATGACCGTAACTTTAAAATACCTCAGTGACTTTTTTAAAAATAAATGGTACGGCAGACCGAACAGACTTTCTCTCTCTTTCTATAAACTCGTAAGATTTCTGAACGGAATAATGTACATTGTATCATCACCACTCCACATAAGAACACGCATAAAATAATATACAATGATATATAATCAATTAGAAAAGAGGCGCATCTTTGTCCACCTAAGAGCATTTCAAACAGTTTAATGTCTTCCACAAGGGTCAACACTTCGTATTAAAATTTCGATTTCTAGTTAAAATTTTAACATTTTATATTGTGTTGCAGATCTTCAAGTCATCGCATTGATATTTAATTATTCATTTATACATTTTGACCAATAAAAAATGTAAATATTGACTATTGAGTCTAAAATGGTGATAGAAGATTGCTATGCAAACATTTCTCCTAAGAGATTTAAGGAAAAATAACATACTATTTTAGATACTTATATTTAATTACTCTATGGCATTGGAGAATTATTGCGTTAAGACTTAAGTAGTATATGTTTACAACTAAAGCTCACAAAATTGTATTAATATATTTGCAAATATCTCAGAAACTGCTGCTTTTATAAAAATTTATATGTCAAATAAAAGTTTTTTATTTCAAATAGGCCTACAATTTTGCAATGATAAGTTGTTTAGTTTCTCCAATAGTTGTGGAGATACGGAAATTAACGCTTCTGTAATGTACTCTAAAAATCATTTTCATAGGAAAATGAAAATAGCCAGTTTATTTATAATCTTAATCAACGCCTAGATACGAATTTTAATCAAAATCGTTTGAGCAGATTTTGAGAAAACCAAATTTTTCTCTTTTCGCCCTTCAGTAAACTATCCTTAATTTTAAGTTTTTATAGACACACAGACAGACGGCATTGCAAAGACTATTTTTTAGGGTTCGGGGGGTCTTGAGACGTCGACATCCATCAACATTTCAGGTTAGTTTTTTTTTTTGCGGTCGCAATACTTAAGCTTTAATGTCCAAAAAGTTAAAAATATATATATAATTGCGTATAGATTGAAAATTATTGATTTTATAAAAATATGTTTCGGATAAAATATCTGTATTATAAATATATATACATATTTGTAATGCTAAGTAATTTCATATCTCAAATAGTTTCGGAGCTATTTAAAAAAATGTTAATTGATGCATCAGACCGGAGCCCTTAAAGCCATTTTGCCGAAATATTGAGGGTAGCCATTATGTTTGGAATATTAATTAATGTTTATAAATGAAATTTATTCAAAATCGTTGGAGCCGATTTTGAGAAAATCGACTTTATCTTTTTGCCCTTCAGTAAACTACCCTTAATTTTAGGGGTAGATATCCAATTCCAAAAACCCCTCGGGGCAGCCCTATGAAAACCCTAGATATCAAGTTTCAGCTCAATCGGTAAAATAGTTTAGGCTCTAGTTGGAAGTACAGACAGACAGACAGACAGACGGAAATTCAAAAACCACTTTTTCGGATTCAGGAAGTCATGAAACGTCAAAATTCATCAAAATCTCGAGTTCGATTTTTTTGACGATCACAATACTTTCTCTACCTGTAAGATAGAGAGAAAGTAAAAACGGGACATATATATAGTACATCCAACCAACATCAATCAAACGTTAGACTATCAGGTCAAAGAGAAAACTTAGAATTAATGCGAATAATTTTTTTTATTGTTATATACCAAGTGTAAAATGTTTTGATATCAATCAATGGGTTAATCTGCAGACAATGTAATGAGCAACAAACTCTAGTCCAACCACCTTTGAATCGCCCTAATTGAGGTCAGGTTTCCAATTATAAGCGCGAACTGAACTTAACTTTGGTAATCCAGGTGCAAGGTTTGGATGTTTACTCAAAACACGCTAGCCAACAAACCCGCTGTAGGCTACGCATCCACCACCTCTCCACCTTGTTACTTCCTCAATTTCCATCCCCTTTACTTGTATTAAACTGATGTGGACCCAACGGCGCAAATGGACCAAACTACGTCATTCGAAGGCTCCAATAAACTTGACGTGGGAAACCACAAAAGCAATAAAGGACTAATTATGAATCCCTTATCGATTGGTAGTAGGGTTGGCGCCTGGGGTGTCACACTTAGAGTGAACTCTAAGAACCCCTTGTCACGTGATCTATAGCATTAGGCTTTCTAGAGTATTGGATTTGTTGGTGCACAATTTTGACAGTTTTCAATTATTTGTTCCCCCCCCCCCCCCCCCAATCCTCTCACCAGACTAATTTGAGTGTTTTTCCTCATATTATACTTCCTTCGTTTTTACTCTTTGGAACAAGGGGCTAGTTACGTTTGTGTTAATCGTAGTAAGATAATGTTTCTTGTCGAGGCGTTGTGCGTTTATTTACCACTCCGTGGTACTTCTTGTTCATATTCTGTTAAGTGTTGGAAATTCGATTTCCTCAATTTCACAATAATAATATAAAACTTAATGCTACAAATATGGTTTCATTCAGTGGTGTAATTAATTTTTATGCTGGGCAGCTTGGAAAAATATTCAAACAATAAATTAAAAAACATTACCGGATCACCAATTGAAGTAACTTTAAGAAAATTAATAAAATAAATTTAAAGCAGCAAATATTAATTATAGGCCCAAATATTTATCTTATAAATGTCAAAAGAATTTTTTTTTTAAATCACATTACATGGCATATTGAAGTATACCTATATGTATATATATATTATATTGAATTATACCTGAAAATATGAAATTTATCATAGAAGTATTTGAATGACGACCCGATTAAAGAATAGAGATGGATTCACCCACCATAAGACAAATCTTATCTGACAAATTTATTATTTGTTTTAAAAGCTCTTGACATGGTGCCCCACCATTACTCTACCAGATGTGTTGTGTATCAAAGTGTTTTTTGAAATGATATTTTAGCCCATTCAATTATAGAGGTAAAAAAAAAAGATTCACATGATATTTAAAAATCTAACTGCATAAGATTTTCTATACAAGTGAGAGTTTCGTATAACCAAAGAGTTTTATTGGGGGGGGGGGGAGGAGGGGGAGGGGGGTACAACAAGAGATATAAAAGAGTGAGAGGCTAGTTGGTTTTTCGGTATTATTCTGCCAATATAATGGTGCGTAATGTAACACTAAGGTAATATAATGTACTTCGTTTACTTCTTCTTTCTTCTATTCTCCTTTTGAATTCCTTGAAACAATCCGAACAATTCAAACTCTTACTTTTTGTAATGAAGAAACTTTTTTTTTTTTGCTGCTGGAGGTGGAAAAGGCGGGGAGGGAACGTTGAAGGAGGGAAGCCGAAAGTAATAAAGACGATTTTGAAAGAGGAAGAAAGAAAATCTCAAGTCTCGTCTTCTAAGTAAAATTGTTAAAATGATAGGGAAGGGGGGGGGGGGGGGGAGAGGGGACGTGCTGAGAAGAAGGGGGTGGGGACCTCGATGTGTTAAAGAATTCCAACAAAATGCTTTCCGTCTTGTAGTAGTAAGAAACTACCAAGCTAAGGAAGCTTCGGGCAACAATCTAGCATTCTTCACTCGACAGACTTCGTGAATCGAAACAAGATACTAGCTGTATTTACATTTATTTAAGGGTGGAAGAAAAAAAAAATATATATATATAGAAATGCATACGCAAAAGGATTCTATACGCCTGAAATCATTTCCGTATATACCTTTTTCCTTTCTCCATCTATTCCATCTTTATTTTTGTTCGTTTCTATATTTTCTTTCATAGTCTACATTCATGTTATCTCTCTTCTATACACCCACACACAGATATTATAAATTTTCCTTCGTGTATAACTTTACCCTTCACTTCACACAACCCCTATATTTTTTTTTTTTCTTTTCTACCAAACCTCTTTTTTTTCTTTCTTTCGCCAGTTTTCCCAAAAAAAAAAATTGTATACATTTACCTACGTCTTTCCACACTTTCTCTTCTTCCGTGTTCCAATTTTTTTTTTTTCATACGATTCTTGTTCAGCTTTCTTACTTTATCCTTATCCTATTTCACCCTAATACTTCATTTAAAGTATGACGTGTCGGTTGTAAAGGGGGATGGGAAAGGGATGGAAGGGTAGTATTTTATATTCCGGTATGTATTTGGTAGGATATTACATTTTTGTTTGTCTATAATATCGTGAGGGTAAATATTTGACATATGGTTCAAGGGTTATTATAAACGATTAGAATTATATTATACTGTGAAATACAAACATTATTATTAAGAAGTCTATACATTATTTATAGCTATCGTTGTCTGCATGGATGGATTTAAGGGGGCCGCCTTGCTAAGCGAGGAGTTTCCAAGCATAAGTTCAGATATATAGCAATATATAGTTCTATGATGCGTTATTTCGAGATATCATTCACGCCTAGATAAATTAAAAAGATGCCAAAAGGGATCTTTCTCCTAAACAACCCTATAGTTTGAGTTTTGTTAATAATGTGTTAAACTGAAATACTAGCTCACTTTCAACTACTTTTTTAAGCACCATTACGAGCTATCACACTAGGCTTGATGAAAAAGAGTGCTATAGTTTTCCTTTCTATAACAAATACTGCACAGTATTTTTTTTTTGATAGGCTTAAAATTAAAATAAATAATATATTAGAGAAATAGGAGCAATTTGTACCATTTCTTGAAATAAAAAGTTTGGTAGTTTTCTTTACCCTCTTTATTATTGACAGGACAGAGGGTGGTTGTAGGAGAAGGGAGAAAGGAAGTATAAGTGTGGCCTGTGACCTAGTGACACTTTCTCGTTGAATGAGGCAGCCTTCTTAAGAAGTTTAGGTCTCTAAAATATAATGTGTTGTAGATTTTCAGGAAAATTACAAAACTTCTGTTATTTACTGCAAAATCTGTGACTTTGACAATCAAGAAAGATGACTTGCGTGATTTTTCACCTGGGTATTACTATTGCTAACTATTTTGTGAGCATAAAACTGGCTGCATGACTTACAGACCCTACATTAGTTTATATAAAAGAACAGCCTAATCTTAAGATTGGAACATCGAGGAATTACTACCAGCCACCAAAAGACTACATCTGAAAGTCCACAACTATAATCCCAGATGAGTTAACATTTATTTATTTCAAATGTTAGGGAACCTTTGGACGTTTCTAATGAAGAGTGAGTTAACGACGTTGCATAATTGGAGCGTATTTTGCGAAGCGGGTTACATCTTAACTTTAAGCACCTAAGCAGTTTAAGCTCCATCAAAATTAGACACCAATGTAAAAAGTTAAAAGAGAGGAGAGAAAATTTACAGTTCACCCTGTGAGACATGCTGGTTTATCCTCTGATAATCCCCCCCAATCATCCTCTACGAGTCTACACACTCACTATTGTGCCTTGGAAATATCGACTTTATTTTAAAAATTACCTTTTCCTTATATTTTATTCTAGATAGACATATGATTCCACAGACTCTTTTAGTCTACATCCTGGCAGGAAGACTTCCAAAGGTCATTTTCATGACCAAGCCAATTAATAGTCTGGATATTAGATGATCTATAAAAAATGCGTTTCAAAAAAAAACCTCAAGATAAAAATGATAATTATTTGACACTATAAATTTATTTTTAGAACTATTTAAGAATTTTTTAAATTTCAATCGCTTATCTTTAAAACTCGATGAATAAAACGTAAATTCACTAACATGGGAAATCCTATCTCGGCCTTAGTGGCGTTACAGATAACTTCCTTAATTTCCCTCCTATGCTGCCTTTAGTACAGTAAAACCTTGGATTGCGAGTAACTTGGTCTGCGAGTGTTTTGTAAGACGAGCAAAAATTTTCAATAAATTTTAACTTGATAAACGAGCGATATCTTGCAATATGAGCAGTTTCATTTGATTAGGTTTCTTTGTTAAAGTCGCACAAAAAGAAAAATATTCCAGTGAGCTAACATATAGCAGTGATTCGTTAGTGACAGTGAAAGTCGACCTAAACTATAACCCACCTCCTCCTCTCCTCTCTCTCGTCTACCTCACACCATTCACGATTAAATT
This sequence comes from Timema podura, assembly GCA_033556935.1. Lineage (NCBI taxonomy): Eukaryota > Metazoa > Arthropoda > Insecta > Phasmatodea > Timematidae > Timema > Timema podura. The sequence goes on from JAVRXN010000005.1 coordinate 26,261,585, forward strand.
TAATTAATAAATTTGATTACAGTAGTTACATTTAAATAACGAAAATAAAAAAGGTATTAATCATTTGTAGATTAAATATTTTTGGGTTGTGGGACGAATCATCTGAGTTTCCATTATTTCTTATGGGGGAAATGCGCTTTGATATACGAGTGCTTTGTATTACGAACACGTTTACGAAACGAATTATGCTCGCAATCCAAGGTTTTACTGTATTATAAAAAAAAAAGTCTAGAGCAATTTTCTTTAACCGCCAAATTATTTGTATGTGAATTCAAAACAAGAATAAATACTGAATGTCCCATCCACCTAGATTTTACTAATGCAGTTGTATGATTATCAATATTGGCTACTATAAATGGTTTTTTTTTTTAATCATTCTATTTTATTCATGTTATATATGATCAATCTGATGATACAGCCTGATATAGATTAGAACTATATATTTTTTAGATTTATAAAATGAACCAAAACCATTTGCATATATTTAGACCTACGTAAATCTAAGAGTTTTTGATTTATAATCTAATCCGAATTAAATATGCTTCTATAAACGTTTTCGAATCAAATGCCTACACAAAAGTGTTTCGAAACGATTCGTAATCGAATATTTGGATAGATTTGTACTATTCTGATACAATAAAAAAATCATAAAAAGTATTCAAACCTTAATATATTTTAAAAAAAATTGTAAATATTGACCATATAATTAACATTAAATGTTGTAATAAAGCTGTTTATTATATTTTAGTCATGAATTGAAGTTAATTTATATAGAAAGAAAGTAAAATTATTCCAAAGGTTTGACTTTAAAATTGGAATTTCGAATTATTTTCCGACAAATCCTAACCCAACATCTATTTGTATTTACATTTTTTTGACTCAATTAAAATATTTCAAATGTTAAGATTAGGAACTTGGAGTGGAATCTGAATCTTAGCTATTTCCGTATTATTATTCAAAAATTTCTAAGTGAAATTTGCAACTGTCACTTATAATAGATAATGTAATTATTATTAATAATAATAAATAATAATAATAATAATAATAATAATAATAATAATAGTAAAATAATATTAATGTTGATCCAAAAAAATTGTTAGTATTTTATTTAAGTTTATTCCTATCAGAATACAACTTTAGAAATGTACTGCCCTTTATCAGCTGGGTGTATTGGTCTAATTCTGGGAAGATAAATTCAACGTTTACGTAACGTAATGTTTACGTAACATAACGTTAGCTTAACTTTCAAGTAAATTTCACTTTATGTAAAAAAAAAAATTAATTGTGATCAGTTTTCACGTAACGTAACAACTCGACCAATACACATACAACAAGTATAACTTCTTTTTCATCGGTTTATTTACAAAAATGAAATCGAATTATTTATGGCTGATTATAGTGATTAGGCAATTGCAATAGAAGTTTACTTTAACTGTAGTAAAGTGTAACAAAAGACTAGGGCATTTTAGAGCTCATGAGACAAGGATAAACAATACCCAAAAAGTCGTCTGCATACCATAAACAAACAAATTAAGTATTTAATAGGTTTGTTGACGTTGCTCGCAACATAGCTGACTTGGTATATCATTTAACGTTTACATAACGTGAACATTTTCCCCTGGAAAACACTCAAAGTAAAATTAAAGTAAAATGAGTTGCATCGTGCTGACTTTACACTTTAGAACACTAAGATAAACTGTACGTTACGTTAAATTAAGTGAGGTTAAGTTAATCATAATCCTGGCATATTAGCTTCAGGCTTGAATCACGCACGACAGGCACTAAAATGTATAAAGGAGAGTTATTTTTCCCTTTACTAAAAGTGATTGTTATGAATATATATATATAAAATATATAAATATATATATACACATATAGATGGTAAGCTCTGGTGGTGAGCTCTGGTTATTGTGTTTGAAGTTTATAAAGTCTCTAGTGATATTATCACTACTACCTAAGTTTAAAAAAATATTTTTAATTAAATCACCAATATCCGAATTAAAGAAATGAATTTCATGAATGTAGAAAAAAAGGCTAAATATGAAGAAAGAAATTAGTAAAAATTCATTACATGAGGTAAGTTATTCAAAGTTGTGTTTGTATTATTATATTTTGAAAAGTAAAAAACTATTTTGGGGTACCAATATTTCAAAAAAATTCTAGGAATTGTTTTTATTATCTTCTTAAATTGTTGATGGTAGTTCTGGGAATACATTTTACAGGGGTTCTAACATAATTAAAGCCTACATATAAACATATTTCTATGGAATAGTTTGAACGTGACTAATGAGAAAACCCATTAAATTTTTAGGATATGATAAACATAAGTATTGAAAAAAAAGATTTACTCAACGGATTTTGTCACTGGAAAACATTTAAATTAAAAATAGAACACAGAGAGATCAAACTATACAAGAACAAATGTTTCGTTTTAGTAAAGAGTTGCTGTGTGAACTTAAATTTTAGTTAAATTACGCCTAATTTGGTGGCCACAAAGTCTAAGGCATCACTCTCACAATGGGCTAAGTTCCCGATGACAGGAAGATCGGGGCTCGAGTCCTGGTCATGTGTATTATATGGGGTTTTTCATGAATAGTTTTCTATTCTCAATCTATGCAAATACATGTACACAAACTCTAAATTCAACATTCCTCGTTAGCGTAATTATTACATATGAATAGAACCTCAACAGGTAAGACGTGGGGAAAAAAAAAGAAGATATTTCAACGACAGTGGCAATGTTGTCGGGAAATATTTGTTAGCAACTAGTTACTTTCCCTTTAAAAATTTAGAATAATACATCTTATTCGGGAAAAAGTTTAAAATTTAAAATGAAATAGCTAATGATACAAGTTAAAAAGATTCATGGTAGTTTTGGTATCACAATGTTAGCAATTCAAATTAATTAATGTGAATAGCAAAAACTTGTCCGCGTGCTCTTCTGAAGACTTATTGCTACATTTTATTTTTCCTTCCTCCACCATAACTGGTCTAAAACATAGTCACATAGAGTCAAAGACACCACCTAAAACTCTGATAAAAGAAACATCATAAACTATGTTGATAGTATAAGAAATTTCAAAGAATATACATTGTGGTGAAAAAAAGTGTGTACTTTGTCAATTAAATAGCTATGTAGGGGACAATTATTGATTATACTTTCTCTAATTGCTCCACCTATAAGCTCATTTTCAACGATTTTTTAAGCATTTGTCCTAGTTTCACAAACTTAAGAGTTGTTAAGGTAAAAGAACTCTGTTGGAATCTTTCGATTTTATTTTTGAGTGAACCTTATTTTGAAATAGCGCGTTGTAGAGTTAAATATTTCGTTCTCGCTTAAGTATACTAAGCAGTAAGATATATCTCTATGGATGAAAATTGAACTTTAGTTTGTACGTGTCATAACAGACGTAAATTCTGAACCTGAGGTTCAATAGACTGCATCCCTTTACTCATCTTCGTATCCAAACAGGATGCCATCCCTCCCATTTCTGATCCTCCTCCCCACATTTTTTCCCCCCTTCAACCCCTCAAAGTTGAATAAGGGGCGACCCAGGGTGTAATAAACACAGACAACGGATGTGTTCTACATATCCTAGCTATCAATCATCATTCTAGCGGCAATCATCGACTCTACAACGACAGTTATGATCCCTCCCTAAGCCTTTAAAATTCAGTCTCTCCCTCCTACCCCTTTAACCCCCTCTCCCCCCTTTCCATTCCCTTCACACATACTTCAATCGTAACGTTCAGTATACGAAAACCTCTCATATAAATTGAAATCCATAAAAATATTGAAACAACAGTTGGGTTTTTTTTGTGTTTGGTTTTCAAGGAAAATTTGTATTGGTCTCTAATTTTAAAATAAAGGTTGTATATTTGCACGCTAAAACAAAATGGTATAAAAAGTTGTAGAAGGTTAAGGAGTCGAGATATCGTAAGATAAGAAACTGTTCACGACAAGTTAGTCAACAGTGTTTTCCTCCACTTCGGTGGCCGCTTTGTCTAAGGCGTTACTCTCATGTTAGACTAGACTGCTGATGACAGGGCGATAGGGGTGCTCAAACCCCGGTCAGGTGTACTGAAGAAGGTTTTCATAAATAATGTTCCACTCTCACTCCAAGCAAACGCGGACACACTTCCTCTAAATTTAACCTTCCTTATCCCTAACTCATTAGTGTAATTAGTGCATATTTGTACAACCCAAACCGGTAGAAAGACCAGGTAGTAAGACGCGGTGCTAAATAAAAAAAAGCATAAATTTGAAAAACTTATATAAATAGTGTTTATATAATAGAGCTTACTGTATTTATCTAAATCAGATCAAAGCGGATAGGATAAATTTTGCTAGACAATTTAAAGCATATTAAAGAATACAAAATACACTAGGTATTAGTTTTTTTTAAATAGCTATATTTTCTTATTTGGTGTATTTTTTAACGTGAAACATTAAATTGCCGTATTATTTTATAGAGACGGCTTATAATAACAAAGCAAAAGAAAATATTTTTATAGGCATCCTGCTTTTTTTTCATCAAAATTGTAAGATAACACAAACATGTTTTGTATCAAGCAAAGCTCACAAATACTTGCCAAATATTTTAAGTTATTTGTGCTTTTTAGTTAGTGTGTGTGTGTGTGTTTATTTGTTTGTTTATATACTATAGGGCTCCTCTTAATTTAAAGCTTAAAAAATATGATCGATACACATTTTAATGCGTATTTCAGGAAAGAGTGATGGTAAATAAAAAAAGGAGGTAGACTTTTTTATTAAATTGAATTCTTGAGACCATTTTCTTACGTTGCTTGATATTCATTACGTGGAAGAGTGTGAGCATATTATATACGCGTTGTACACGTATACACGCCTTATTTTTATTCTATCCTGATCGAACGATCAGACGAGAAATTGTTAGCTTCTAAAACCACTACTCATGATCATGAAGATACTAAGGATCAAAACGTACGTGCATGAAAAATAAAAAGAAGGGTACAGTGAATTTTAAAGATAGGTTTTAATATACAAACCATAGTTTAGTCGAATGGTGTGCTAAAGAAGAGATGGTATCGTCGAGTTTAAGTGTTATTTAATTATGGTTTTCTGTTGCTATTGTTCGTCAGGTGTTTGAAGATCGTTGGTTGGCTATAATAACTTAAAAGACATGCGCCTTCGAACTCCTTTGAATCCTTAGTTTTTTTAGACTTAAAAACATTTACAAGGAATTACTTTGTTTCGAGATTTAACAATAGCTTTATATCCATTTTTTATTTCTATAAAAATATAATATTTTATAGACTAGAAAAAACTTAAAATATAGGCTATATTTTTTTGTAAAATGTATTTCTCCAAAGTTTCTTTTTTATATATTTTTATAGTACTGCGTCTAAATAACCTTTCAGGGCTATATGCCTATATACTAATTACTTCACTGTGTTATGAGTGAGGAGGCTTAAATATATAGGAAATTTACCTGCATTTACGAGGAAGAGTGAAAAAAAAATTATTAGGAATAAACACCCGATCTCCCCATCTTCAACAGTCTAATATATTGCAAGAGTAATGCCTCAAACCATGCAGCCACCAGTGTGTTGCGTGTCTTATAGCTCATCTATATTTTAAATGCGCTAAGAGAGTTAAAAAATGTATTAATTTATAGGAGTTTTTGTAGCTTTTACGGGAAGAATTAGGAACACTCAGCCAGAACTCGAATATAAACAAGTTAGGATTAGCCTGATATCTATTCCGCGTAACAAGAGATGCTAAATTTTTGTAGATAGCCATAAATAAAATTAAATACTGTTTTTTATACACTACTTACGCTTTCTCACAGGGAGACGAATGTTCTAAGACATTAGGCTCATAAAACCTACTTCACTGCCATTAAAAGGGTGTTCGTGGGCGTGGCTTGTATGGATTTACTTATAATGGTTCGCACATGTGGTATTCCCATACTCTATTCAAACAAATATGGGTGTTTTTTCCTCTCAGTGAGCTTCCTCGTGCTACCACTTAGATTAAGTCTATAATAACGCCCGTGTTGAATATAATATTATTTAGAAATATTACCAACAGTAAAACAATATATTATTAAAACTAAAAAGTGTCAACGTTCTGACCTACACGGTTCAAAGAATTCATAAACAAAGATACTTTTATTTAATTTTCAAACAAAATGGTAGCATATTTTGGTTTATTTTAGATAAAAACAAATATTTATATTCATGTAATTAATCCAATTTAATTATTTATTTTTTAAAAAGAATTTAATTATTTACATAGCTATTTTACCATGAGATCCCAGAAACACCAATTTCGATGACCATGAAAACCAATAATATTCTTTACGATAACAAAATATTTCCTACGTCATAAAAATTAATACAGAAATGTAACAATTAATTTATAAAATGAATTTCAACTTGAGCACGCTGTATTTATCATACGTTTCGAAATGATTCGCAATAATTCAATATAAGGCCAGAACTCTCCCAAACTTTCGCACAGTAATAGAATAAGAGGGAGTGAAATAGATATATAATCTACAGAAATAGTCTTCTCTCTCTTCAAGCGACATGATCCTCAAACTTGGGTGAAACTAGCTTAACCTGAGCTGCGCAAGTTTAAGTGTGAGGGGGGAGGGGAACTGCCCTTGCAGTTGGGATCAAGGGGAGAGTTTGAGGCAAGAATAAAGCCCCACAGATTTGGGCAGGGTAATTACGACTCGAGCCGAAACAATTGAACACCATTGACCAAGCTAATCTCTCTTGTGACTTACCTACCCCTTATCCCCTCTTCCTTTCACTTCCAGCACCCATCACTTCACCCTTAGTTCTCTCTTTAAATCTTCCGTACAAGAAGGAGATAAGTTAGGTTAAGAACCTCACCGGTCAGCACGCGGACTAAATGTTTGGACTAATCTAGTCTGGCTTTACGGGGACTTGAAGGCTTGGGGGATAGAATCCTGGATAGATCTACTTTGAGGAATCATTTCTCATCTATTGCTTACCATTCCACCCCTCCTTCTAGCCCCCTGCCCTTTACCAAACACACGGAAATTGGGGAATATTTTCTCTGTAAATCCCTCATATCTACCCCTTCAGTGTCAAAGGCGAGTGGCCCGGATGGCATCGTGAAAATAAAGAAGTTTTTTTTTTCTGTTGGATAGTTGACCAAATCATCATCATCATCATGTCCATATCAATATCCTAGTAGATACCACAAGTGGCGTGTCATGAATTGTTTTAGAAGAAGCATAAAATATTCTCCCCCACTCGTCTAATATTTGACAAATCATCTAAAGGATTTGTATTCCTTACACTTCATATGGGAATGTAGTTTTGTGCATACACATCATAAGACTGTTCTATCAAGTGATAAGTACCTTGACAGGTTCAATTTAAACAAAATCTGACTACCCTGGTAACACTCCATGTCACGCCACTGGCCTCCCACCAAACGTGAATTGTTATTTGGTCGGTCACAATATTTTAGATTCGAATCAGTGGAGTATCTTGAAGTGTTGCCAGGGTAAGCAGAGTCATTTTACAACTATACATGTGAGATTCTCTCATCACTCAGTAGAACACTCTTATGGTCAGATGTCAACAAACATATATAATTGGACAAACGGGGGCTGAGAGTGTGGAGAACATATCACAGGAACAGTTTTAACAAGCTCTGCTTTCCCTGGAGACACTCCACGATACAATAGTGATTTAAATACCGATGAACGTGTAACAAAAGAGAGGTAATATAAATACTAGATGGATAAATCGCATTTTAAAAACCACCAGCCAAGATCTAAACCTTAGGGTGTGAGGTGTAGATAATGTGAGAAAAGAATGTTTTTTATGTTTGTTTTTTTGCAGTATCTATAGCAAAACAGATCTTTTGGCCAAAATAGATTTTAGAAAATGTCTAGTATTAATATAAGAGTTAACTTTTTTACACAAATTTAATTTCAATAGTTTTTGGAATACACGTCAAGGGTTTCCTAGAATTTAATGACAACTTTTTCTCTTCATTTAAAAAGTTTCTCATCTAATGCTGCTATGCTCACGAGAGATATTCAACAATGTTGATATTATAACGTGAATTAATTTATAGTCTTATGTTTTTACTTAGTCAATATTCAATTTATTTTGGATAAAGGGATGTTTTGCTATAAAAATTGCAAAAAAAAATATCTAATTTCTCTCACTACTTCCACTCTCACATTTATTTACCCTCATGATATCAAGCGATTAACACCTTAGACCATCTGAGCTGAAGCGGGGATGATTCAGAAGTTATGTATGTCTAACAATCAAACTGGACTTTTGTGCTACGAGCTCTAACTATTTCAAACTAGCGTAAGTATATAATCAACAAAGCTCTGATTTCTATATATAAAAAAAAGCCCACTTTTGACCAACAACTTTGAATATATAGCTTGAATAAAAAAAATGACACAGGCTATAGGCTGGAAACAGTAATGAATGTAAAGTATTATTATTATTATTATTATTATTATTATTATTATCATCATCACCGCGTCCGAATCACAGTGGAGGTCTGGCATTCCACACATTCACAAGCTGTGATTAATACGCGTCTTGTCAGCGGGGAAGAAAGGGTTTGGCAATCAGATAAATCTGTGCCGGGACCAAGGATTGAACCCCGGAACCACAGCACAGAAGTCTGACACCTAGACCACCAGGTCACCGTATTTAAAGTAAATCTGCAGTACATAAAAACCTGAGAGTATAAAAGCGTTTGGTTTTTTATTCCATAAACACCTCATAAATGACTTCTTTGAAGAAATTTAAGCAGTAAGAAATATTGAGAGTAATAAAAAAAATTCAAATAGTAAAAATTACAATGATACATACTTTATATAGCTTGCATTAGTGGGCGTCAATCTCGTTTTGTCTGGTTTTCAGGTGACTGGGAAGTCTGAATACTCAGTTTTTTTGTTTTTTTCCAAAATTTAGCTTTAGGTTCTTCCTGCACGAAAGTTCGGGTACACATCTGTCAAATACTACATTCCTGATCCCTATACCGTAAGCCGTAAGTTAATAATTAATATTTGAATTGCCTGGTCTAATAACCCTAAAACTATAAATAAGTCGGATTCCCTACTTTACGAATCTGAATTTCGGCAAAAATAATGAACAAAGAAGAGAATAGAGCTATGAGGAAAAATATATAAAAATAAAGATACTAGCTAAAGGTTAAAATGTTTCGCTTGCATTCATTATCATATTACCTGCTTTGGTATCTGCATTATATAAGGCATGGGTCCTTAAACTACGGACCGCAGGCCGGATCTGTACCATGGAATGACTTTATCCGGCCTGCGGATGCATTGACAAATTTAAAAAAAACATAATTACAATAACTAATACCGAAATGATGGTGCTGCTGTTTACTGTACACAAAATACTTATATTACATATCATCAAATGTAACTGGTAGTATTGGAAGAGAGTAATCTAAAGAGCCATACTGTGGTGTACTGTATAGTACCTCAATATTCACTAGCCATGCTACGAATTGTTTATATCTCTTTTTCAATCAGAGCTTTCAATATGCTAGCGGGTGACCTGGTGGTCTAGGGGTAAGGTGTCTGACTTATGTGCTGAGGGTCCAGGTTCAATCCTCGGTCTCAGCACGGATTTATCTGATTGCCAAACCCTTCCTTCACCTCTGACAAGACGTGTATTAAACACAACTTTTGAATGTGAGGAATGCCAGTCCACCGTGGTTTGGATCCCACGTTAAACTATAGGTCCTCCATTTCATATCACAATCACCCTACCATTGCACATTAGCGTAAGTGCGTATAACCCGAACGTATAGTTAGACGCGGTGCTAATAATAATAATAAAAATAATAATAATAATATGATGATGATAATAATATCATAACGTGGCCCTACACTCAAGAAGTTTGGGGACCCCTTGTCTTAGGCGTCAGTTGCACAGTATTATAGATCGCAAATGACGGGGTGATCGGGGTTCGAATATCAGTGTGGTGTTTTAGAGGGGATTTTTTCCTAAAAACGGTTTTCTACGAAAATGTGGTTACACTTCCTCTAAATTACACCTTCCTCATCCAAAATCAATAGCGTAATTAGTAAATATTCGTATAACCTTAATAGATAGTACGATACTGTGCTAAAAACATAATATATTTATACACTAAGTTAAGTGTTACATTAATGATCAGAAGACTAGGTGTTAAGTTTGTCCTACAACTATGCTGGAGCTGATCCCTAATAATTTTGTAGGATAGTTTCAATTCAAAATTTGGATTTGGTTTTTTGAAATTTTTAATCTGTTTAGGAATTAAAGAAATATCAGAGATTTTGGAAACAAAAAATAAAGAAAATAACGCTATAAAGTACAATACGATTCTTCCCTATATTTAGATATGTTTATAGAAGACATTTAATTTATTTATTTACAGTACGATGATATAACTTATCGCATGCAATTCTTATGAGGCAATAACTATTCGTCAGTTTGATCTATCACACCCAAGTTCATTTTAAGGAAAAATTGGGTAGATTTATGTTAGAATAAACATTCACAGTCATAATGTGGAGAAAAAGATGAACTATGGGCTTGAGAGCTTGTAAGAGACCAGAAATCTGGCAAATGGACACCATCCACGGCGTTCTTGCAGAAATAGAAGTGGGTCGTAAAATAAACACACATGTCAAAAGCATTTCGGTAAACTAAGTTTAAAAAAACTATGAGAATATGTTCACAAAAAATGTGTCATCTAAAATAGCTTAATTAAGAATTACCCACATAGATGGTCGAATGGATAAAAGCCAGGTAATTTCCACCCATGGCACGTGGGCCTCTTGCGGAGGGGTTTTTCCTAAATGGCTTTCCAAATGCTGGCACACTTTCTCAAAAAAATAGCCTTACCATTATTAAATCATTAGCGAAATTAGTGTACGCATAAAGTGAACGGGTAATGGAACAAGGGGCAAAAAAAAAAATTGTGGAAAGTTTAAACACCAAACCAATAAAATAATATAAGCAATGTTAAACATGTTAAATTATATCAACATTATCTGAACCATTGATAATTATCATAATATTGTATTCCTTAACTAATTTTTTAAATATACTTAATGTTTGTACAAAAATGAGTCTATCTTCAAATACTAGATTGGTAACTTTACCATGGACCCATTTTACATGAAGAATATAAGGTTTAGGAAGGTTGAGAAAAAAGGAGAAGGGGTTTGAGGGAAAAGGGTAAAAGTCAGTGGGTGTTGCGATATACTGCAGACTCCTAGTGGCAATCATAAAGATTTGGGTCATTGAGTTGGCTCCAGGCTTCATTTGTGTGTATGTGTGTGTGTGTTTATGTGTGTGCGCGTGATAGTATGTATACATAGTATATATCCTTCCACAGTGTCCTTCTGAAAGACACACACACACACACACACACACACACAAAAAGAATGAAAGGATAAGTTAAAGCCATGGGATGACTTTTTGTTTGACAAAATACGAGTTTCTCTACAGGGGTGTTTTTATGTCCGAAAATATTTCAATTTTCACGCAAATAATATGTATACATATATATATATATATATATATATATGTCTACACTTTGTTTTGTGTGATCTAGCTCTGAAATTGTTTAATAAAACAAAATTATGTATAAAAGTGTGTCACAAATAATATGATTTTATTCTAATATTATTATATTGTAGTGACGTACTTGTTTCAGTAGTTTAGTTTCAAAAAACAGGATTAACATTTACAATAAATAAGAATAAAATATTCACCACCCCAACTGACGTGTATTTTTATCTTGATAAAAAAAATCAATAGCGTCAGCCCTTAATCAAGATATACCGACCGAGGGACCATTTATGGCAAAGATAGTGTCAACATTTGTGGTTAGAGGGTGTCATGGGGTCAGCATGAACCCTCCAGCCATTAGTCTTAGTTTTATAGACCAGAGCCGCTCCTCAATGTACTCGTGAACCTGAGTTAAGCTATATATACACATATCAAATATATATATATGAGCTTAAAATCAAATATGTAATTTTTGTTTTCTATTACTCAACGTGTGGGCCTACTTTCCAATATGCTAGTAGGTCAAAAGGTGACTTTTAAATCAATTCAGAGATGAACATCTATAACACTAGTCACCTAAAGCTCAAAACAATAATTTGAACATCTGACAAATAAGAAAAAATAAACCTGTATATCTAAAATATATATATCAATACAAAACTTAGACATGAATTAATGAACAAAAGATAATCTACATCGGTAGACTTGCAGCGTAAACGTCAAGTCTCATTTTGTCTGGGTTTTTAGGTGAAGGAGAGTCCATGGTTCGAATCCTAGTAGAGTGTTATGAGGGTTTACTATGTGCATTCTATGTACCATTTCTTAAAAATTCTATCTTACCAACCTCCCCCACATGGTAATTAAAACACGTATTAGCCTCAGTGGTAAGAACGGAATGTCGAAGTTAAATGTTAAGGAAATACCTCAATGTTAATATGAAAAACGTAATGGAAAACAAATCTCATAGGTTTTTTATTAAGTGTAAATAGCCGAAGCTATATTAATGGTAGTTGGTTCAGTTAGATATCATTCTGAAAATTGAAAAATGACACCTGGACACGGGAATCGAACCCTTTGTCCATCATAGACTCTGCCTTAAAATATGAGTGAAGAATGACCATGGGCACGGGACGAATCCTGGATAGCTCAGTGGTTAGAGCATTGGCGTACTAAGCCAAAGGTCCCGGGTTCGATTCCCGTGTCCAGGTGTCATTTTTCAATTTTCAGAATGAAATCTCATAGGGATTCAAGCCGTTTCTGAACCTACCGTGTTAGAGATCCGTGCGCCAGTATGGCTCTAGCATTGAGCCAACCCGACAAGAATAAGGCAATCTATGTATGGACCGCCTGTGGTCAAACCAGACGTAAGGTGTATGATACTCAATAACGATGTTAAGCACTCCCTAAGTACCAGTCAAGCACAAGTCAAGTTGAAGAAAAGTCCAAGTCAAGCCTAATCAATTGCCTTGCTAGAACGTTTGGTTGGTAATCACGTGATGAAATATTACACAGAGCTACCATAACCTGACGGAAAATTAAATTGTCTACATCCACTGCCGTCTATATTGACGATTTTGTTCATAAAGTTGATAAAACTGATTATAAACCCACAAGGATTTATTAAAATAATGAAAAACACGTTTTTTCAATGTGGAGGAGTGAATCTATTTATAAGAACAGATCAAGCGTATACAATAATTGTAAATAATATGAAAATTAGAGTATCCGAGAGAAGAAGAAAGCGTGGATATTAATAACCAGGAATATTTTAATGCTCCAGGTAATTTAAAAAAGGTGAGGGTAGTTTGATCAGTGTAAAATTTGATAGGCCTTTCATTTGTATCCGTTATATCACACCGATGTGTATTAATTGTGATGTTGGCTTGTATAAATCTAGATAATCTAGGCCCGCCATATTCTGTCATGAAAACAAAGCGATATCAAACAAAATAGGAGTTGTCTCGATAGTCCATGCGCGCCACGCCATCTTGAGGAAATATCATCAAAGTAAGAGGCAAAATACAGCCGAGGCCTGCTCGGGACCAGACTTATGCGTGACTTCTCTGCGACTAACTTTATTGCATCTTGGAATTGAACTGCCAGATCGTCCTAACAAGCAAATCCCCGAGTCTTCTACTTTGCTTGTTCTTTGGCCGTGCTTGGCATAGTTCTTGCATACGTCTCGAACTCAATCTCCCTGACCACATAGTTATCGAGTACGTGCAATATTAATATCAAAGCCGTGTGAAAAGAAAACAGAAATATCATCTATTTAAATATTTCTGCTTCTCTTTTTGATATAATAATAACATTTTATTTTCCCTCGAGTTATGTGAGAGAAGATACCCGGAAGCTAGGTCTGTTTGGTGGTGAACCACAAAATGGTTGGCGGCCATGTTCTCTCGCTGGTTAGTAATTCAAGTGGACGCGCAATTTCGCGGTGGTATTGTGTGATAGCCCTAGCCCCTCCACCCCCTCTTTTCACCAAAAACCCAACAAACCCTCATCGCTATAGCAAAGAGAAATGTTTGCTGAATTCATCAATACTCATAGGAAAACGTAGACTTTTTTTTTTTGTCCTTACTACCCTTTCAATTCAATTAATGTCGCTATGAAAAGCGAAGTGGATGTTAAAATTTGTGTTATATTATCTCCCCTGTGACCTTGTTTGCGTGGTAAATAACGTCATTATCATTAGATATTAATGTTGGCCGCACACATCGCCGAGGCTGCGAGCCGCTGCTGTTTTGTTTTCAGTTTAAACGTTTCGTGAGCTCGCATCGGTAACACCGCCCCATTAAATCATAAATTTCAATCAAAATTTGTCCATGATTTAATAATTTAATTTGATGGTAGTCATTCGTACCGCACCGGCCAAGATTACATGTGTTTTTATATATATATATTATATATATATATAGTTTATATATAAAAACTACATAGGCCTATAATATATATATTATATATAGTATTTATATATAGACTATATATATTATATATACTATATATATGTAGTTATATAAAACACATGTAATCTTTGCCGGTGCGGTACGAATGACTATCATCAAATTTAATTATTAAATCATAGTATAGGGTTTTCCCGGCTTAAGCAGCTAAGCTTAAGGAAATGGTAGTGGATCAAAAATCTAATTACAATTTTTTTTTGAAGATTTGCAATTTTTGATTTGTTTTCGCGTGGATGGAAAAATAAAAACAAAATAGCTAGATATTAAATAAAATATTTTATTTATCTATTCGTTTTGATCAATTTGACGACCTCCATCCCGAAGACAAGCATTGCAACTATCAATGACAGATCGAGTTGTTGACCGACATTGTGTGACTGTTGTTTCTTCGCACGCCTGCGTTATCCTTTGTCGTAATGATTGAAGGTCATTAACAGGCATTTCATAAACTTTTTGCTTTAGAGCTCCTCAAACAAAAAATATCTAATGGCGTTAAATCAGGTGACCGCAGAGACAAAGCCACATATCCAACATGTGCCGAGGACCTCTGAAGAAAAACTTGTTTTTATTTAGTATTTTTGCTATTTGTGTGAAAAGGAAGCCAAAAGGAGTAAATCTCCCTAAGTTATTTTGAGTTAGTTCTTGATCCACTACTATTTTCAAAGTGTAGCCATTTATCCCGGTTAGCATCCTATATATATATATATATATATACACACACACACACACACACACACACACACAGATAATGTAGAGACGCGATGGTTCTATAACCGTAACCGTTCCAATAACTAGAAAATACTAACGGCAGTGGTCAAATGGTCTATGGAATCTCTCCATTGATATACTGGTCTGCTGACGACGGGTATATTGGTGCTCTAATCCCGGTAGAGTATTTTCCCAAAATGGTTCTCTATCTCCTTCCACGCTCATGCAGATACCATTCCTCTTAATTCAACCTTAATAATCCCTAACATTTTAGCGTAATAAGTACATCCGTGTGGAGCCTAAGCGTGGTGTTTAGAATAAAATAGATTGAAGAGAAGCTATAATTTCAAATCAAAGGATGTGTAAGTCAGGGGTAACATTTATGTTGTTTATAGGGCGAGCAAAGGTGCAATGAGACTGTAATTAGTAACAATTTCCCTCCCACTCCGTATCAAACACGTATCATTTATCGCATTGTCTAATACGTCACTCTGCCGCTAGACTTAATTACCGGTGATAGGTAAGACTGGGGTTTGAATCTAGGTCGGGTGTAATAAGAGTGATTTTCCTTAAACCATTTCCCGAAGAGTATTATTTTCCCTAAAATATTCATCTATAAGGTATGTGAGTATAACTACAATGGATATAACCCAAATTGTAGTATGCCGCAAATAACTCTGAAAAGCCCTTTAAACACGTTTATCAATTGTCAGCATTCTGTTTTGCATATGGGGTTTGTCAAATGAATACTAAAGGAGAGGGAACTCTTAAATTATACAGTGTTTCCAAGACCCCTCTTGCTATAGAAACCGCTCCTAATGTAGGCAAGCCAACTATAACATTTAGTAACCAAAAAAATATCACAAGTTTAACTAATTTTGACTTAGGAGCAATGTGAGGGAAAATTAGAGAATAGTTCTTCTTAGCATGAAATCTGGTACTTACCTTTTCACAGTGATAAATTGCCGGTCAAGGGAGTAAGTAACCTACTATAAATTTAGTTTAGTTAGTTTGTGAGCTATGCTATTATATAATACGTTTGTTAAAAAAAAAAGGACATGTTAATTTTAACCAGTACTTTCTTGCAATATCTTCCATTAGATGTTACAACACGTTATAATAACACTAATAATAATAACAATAACACGCTTTCACGGCCGCATAGTCTAACGCACTGCCCTCGCAGTAGACCAGACTACCAATTGCGAGGAGATCGCGGTTCAAATCTCGGTCGGATGTATCGAGTCTGTTCCGAAATGGTTTTCAACTCTCCCTCCACGCTAATGTGGGTACATTTCTTATAGATATAACCTTCCTTATCCTTAACGATATTAGCGTAATTAGTACATAAGCGTAGAACCCGAACGGGTAGTAAGATGCGGTGCTGAAAAATAAAATAATTATAGTAATAAAACACATATGCTTACCCGCAAGGTGGACACGTGGCCTAAAGCGTCACTCCCGAAATATACTAGACTGCCGATGATAGTGAGATCGGGGTTCAAATCCCATTCGGATGTATTGAGGGTTGTTTTCTCTAATTAATTTTCTACTTTTTCTCCGCATGAATGCGGATGCAATTTCTCGAGGGTGACGCCTTAGACCGTGTGAAAGGTTAACAATTGATCTACCTGGAATGAGGTGATGTTGTAACCTGGAAAAAAGGACAGGGTGGTTTGGCATGGGGTATAGAGAATCATTGTACCGACCCACATATGCCAGTGTGTGGCTACAACTTCAAGGTATACAGATAGAGGGGAAGGTAAGGTCTTTTATACAACTTTTTTTTCCCCTCCTGCGTCCTAATAACCAAGGGGGCTATGTGCATCCATTAAGTTAATTCAAATATACAAATTGTATTGCACCATTTTATCAAGTATGTGGTCTTTGCAATTATGAACTATAAGGAGTGATTTATAATTTCAAATTATTATAGTTCACGAGTTAATTGGGGTCAAACTTGTTATGTTATGCTTTTCATGTACCATTGTTAAGGTAAAACAAATAATGGTTGGGGCTGAAATTTGTTTAACTAGACTTGCATATGAGGTCCACACATTTAAATATTTATTCTATTTAATCACTATTTAATTTTTATAACTTATATTTATTTATACAATTGTTAAAATTGTGAAATAAATTTGTAAGAGTCGGATAGCCTTTTAAGCGAACTGATCAGGAGTGATAAAGGCATAGTTTAAAGGAGATGTACCCACATTTTCATGTATAACTACCGTCAGTACAACGACTGGTACTCGAACTCAGATCCCCCCGTCATCAGCAGGTCAATCTAACATGAGAGTGACGGCTTCCCCTTAGACCGTTCAGCCACTGAAGCTGATTATAATGATGTTCACCCCTGCCTAGGATATGATTCAACGTCTTTATACCTGGGGCGTTCAGGGTGAGTAGTTTGATATATCAGGAGGGGGGGAGGGAGAGGAGAAGGGGTTGAGGGCCTAGATCTACGGCAGCATTAAAACTGGTCGGCGGTGGCAAGGGTTCAGGGGGTGGATTTCGGTGGATATTGGGGGGCCGGGGGTGTTGGGGGGTGGGAAGAGGCTGTGGAGAAGAAAGAAGCGAGGAGATTGGATGGTCATCTTGTTGCGCTCTCAGATCACGTGGTAGAGAGAAAAGGAAGGGGGAGGGGGAAGGGTTTTTGCGACGACCCTGATACAGCTTCCATCTACACTCGCCTTCAACACATACTGGGACATGTGTGTTTGTTAATTGTTTGAAATCGATCATATATGGCTATGTGTGTGAGTGTGTGTGTGGTTTTGCTTCCTTTTAATCCTTTGTTTTAGCAAAACTTAGTAAATAATTGGGATGAAGTTAAAATCTTCAATTTAAAGATTTATTTTAAAAAAATTGTCTAGAACGCTTAAAATATTGAAAAAAAAAAAAATGATGGAGGTCATATTTAACGATTCCAAATTAAAAGACTTTACAAAATTTACTTATTTATGTTTTTACGTCTTTTCTAGGATGGTAATTAAATTACGCCCAGCAGAGTAATTTAGAAGTTCTATATTTGAAAATAAATAAAATTGTGTCCAAGTTTGGCCTAGTTTTTAAAAATACATCGAGTTAGAAAATAAATTATTCATATATGCATTGTCCTCCGTTAAAAAATATAATTCTTTCCAAAAAATAAAATGTTCCTAATCAATATCTTTGTACCAAGTCTGACAAATTTATTTTAGAAAAATATATATATATTTTTTCATGTTTCACATACAAAAAGTATAAAGTAGTTTAAATATTATTTGTTGTTCTCTTTATAACAGTTTGAGATTAAATGTAATTAAATGTACGAATAAAGAACGTCAAAACTACTTTAAAATCAATGAAAAAGTTGACCCTGGACGGATTGTAACAAAACATTTATTTGTAACATAATTTAGCATTCATATGCTCTCCCATGCTATGATTTCTAAACCAAGACTGCCCAATTTACAGATAAAAAGTTAGTTATGTTCAAGTACACCCTTAGAAGTATTAAGAAAAGGTTTACTAAAACAATTTAGTGAAAAAAAATTCTAGGTTTATATAGGTTCAAATTAATCATACTCACTTTCAATAAAATCTAAAAGGATTAATTTAAGTAGGCCTTTATTTCAAATGTATCTTGTAATATTTTATTCCAAGTCTAATTTATCCCCTACCATACATCATGAATCAAACCGGAAGTTGCCATATAACTCTAAAATACTTCCATTTATTATTATAGAAATGTAATTTTTAATCTAATTGAATAGCTTAAGATTGTTGGCGAAAATAGCATTTGAAAACGTTGTTGCGCTTTTGATATGATTTGCAATATTTTAAAATCTAAATTTAAGATTGTCTTTGCCTATTTAATATCCCTTTGAAATTTGTGAAAGAAAGAAGAATTCTTCGAAGTTTCTCTTCCAAAGAGTACTAAGTTGTGTTGGAATCGAATAAAATGCTGTCAGTTTGGATAACAATTTTAGGATGTATGTTTACAAATACGTGAGGGAAAAATACTACTACACGAACTGATATCGTCAGTAGCAGTACGGCATCAGAATGAACAATTTATAAGCTATGACAATAATGTGACACTGGTTTTTAGTAAATTTTTAGCTCGGCGAATATTTTTTATTTAATTTGAAAATTGTAGTAATAAGGTTTTTTTTTCCATACTGAGCATTCATTTGAAACTGTTACAAACTATGACGTGACAATTCTAACAAACGACTTTAAATCTAAAATAAAAAAATATCATCCAAAAATACTAACAAAAACTTGTAATGAATGCTCACGACTAAATCAAACACGCACCTTACGAATGGAGAATAAAAAAAATTACCATTCAATTAAAATCTCAATTTTAGTAAATATAGATTCAATACCAACTCATCCACATCGTTGGTCTCAATGTCAAACGCGTCACTCTAGCGTAGGATTGGATTGCTGGTGACAGGTAGATTGAGGTTCGAAACTAGGTCAGGTGTATTGAGAATGTTTTATCCTTAATGGCTTAGCAGTGTCCATCCACGCAAATATGAGTACATTTACTTTAAAAGCCAGCCACCCTCATTTCTAGTCCACTAAAGTGGTTAATAATCTGTAAAAGGTGGTGGAAAAATAGATAAAATTTAATATACACTTTGGTATTTAGCTAGTATTCAAACCCAAGCACAGAATGCTCAAGTCAATCCTATTGTAAGCTCAGTTAGAATCCAAGGAAATCAGACAATCAGAAGAGGTATAAAAATGAAACTCCTACGTTTGTGCTTTAAAAAAAACCCCAGATTCGGGGACTCGTTTTACGTCCGAGAGCGTACACCAAAGACTTCCTCCCCCACTGCCCGTCGTGGGACGATACCTCCAGTGGCACCTTAATACGTAGGGGTACCGTGTTGGTCCCTGAAGGCTTTAAACAAGTCAATAACTGGGAGGATGTAATGGGCCACTCCCCCTAGAGACCGATACACTGTCAACAACAGCCCGTAAATCTACCTTACCAAAACTCCGAGATGAGCTCGAGAAAAACAGCGTTATATCTGAGTTAATAAAAAGAAAGGGAATGTTTGAAATAAGATACTCCTTTGAATTTTATTTTATAAAATACGGTTTGTATGTTTTTTTTTTTTTTTGTCCACTGTGTCTTACTGCCTGTTTAGGCTATCTGCATGTGTACGATATATTTTCTGGCAATATTCCTCAGTGTTTCTGTAATTTATGTGAACCATAATTTCAATATTAGCCTATTATTTACTCAATCGTGTGGAGATACGAAAATATGTCTGCGGCTACTATCCCACTTCAGTGGTTGAACGGTCAGAGACGTCATTGTCGTAATATACTGAACTGTCGATGATGGGGAGATTGTGGTTCAAATTCCAATCGAGTGTCCTGTAGTTATTTAGTCCCAAATAAATGTCCACTCTCTTCACACAAATGCTGGTGCACTTCCTCTAAACTCAACGTTCCTCATCCCTAAAACATTATTAATATTAGGTGTTCATTCTTACGATAGGTCTATTCCCTTTGTCAGTGATTGCCAATGTGACCTGTCCTCTGCCTCCTCAGTGAGCTCCTAGAATTTTCATTTTCCCTTCATCATCTAATATTTAAATCCTCATCCTCATTCCTAAGCTCCTCTTCCCCTCAAACTTTCCCTCCATGGCGTCGTGCAAAAGACAAGTCCTCTTAAGGATGTGTCCGATACGGGTAGCTTTTGCACAAAAGAATTAAATCCAAAATGGTGCTCTTCTCACTCAATCATTTTAGGACTTCATTTGTCACCCTGTCTTTCCACCTGATCTTCTCAAGTCTTTTCAGCACCATCTTTCAAAGCTATCCAAGTGTGCATTTTCCATTTTCCTAATAGTCAAAGTTTCTGCTCCATACTGCGCGATGTTCTAAATGTAACATAATCGTAATAATTAGTACACACGGGTTTAACCCAAACGAGCAGTAACACGCTGTGCTTTGCCTAGCCACGTATATCAATAGTGAGATGAATCGATACCATGCTTACTGCCTAGATTACGTCGGTTATCCTCCAGTGGGGGAGTTGGATAATATTTACTATTTGTGTACGGGTTAGTGCTGCTGTCTATTTGGCATATGTATAAGCCATAGGTTTAAGATCTTTATACCAAGCGTACTGTCATAAGATAATTTTGTTTGTAAACCATGGACTGATAACCTATATAGTAGTTGATAAAATTTGAAAATGCCTTTCAACTATCACAATGTTAAATACATTATTTCACCCATATTGCAATCATGAAAGATGGTTTGTTATATTATGTAAAGTATTTTCAATTAATAAGTTTAGGTGTTCAAAGTGTATAGCTAAATTTTCCACGATAAAGAGGCATACCTTTATTTAAATATCTTATCTTTGAAAATTGGTTTAACTGTTTGTTAATAATGTGAATTTTTTGATGACATGGTTATTTCATAATTTAACACGGTATTTAATGAATATTTGCGCTTTAATACAACTTAAATAAATGATAAAATGATAAAAACTTAATAATATCGTGTATTAAAGTGAGGAAGAAAATTTTCAAAAATAGGCTTTTAAGTAAACTACATTCTTCCTCATGGAAAGAGATACATCTTGTTAATCACAATAAACTCTCTTTATATATATTCTCTCTCTCTAAATATATATAGTAGACCAAATGATTGAATTTTTTTAAATTCCTATTTATAAGAATAAGTCATATGTAAATCAACATTAAATTATTTTCAATTTGTAAAAATTTAAACGTATCCTTATATATCATGAAAAACTTATCCCATGTACCAGTTTTAAGCTCACTATTCAAAGAACATTTCAAAAAGTTTTAAATTTTCTATAATTTGTCATAAGTAATAAACAATTAACTTAATTTATTTTATAAATTTAAACATACATTATTGTTGATCATGTAAAATAGTCCTTCGATGCCAATTCTGATCGAAATAGCTATAGCTATTTTAGAAAAATCCAAATTTACAAATACCAGTTATCAGTAACTACAATTAAATGATTAAATGATCTTTTTAAAGAAGTAGAAACATTTATAATTATTTATAATGTAAGATCTTAATAGATATAAATTATAAGCAAAATCGTTATAACCATATTAAAAATATTTTGAATTTTTTTTAAAATCAGTCTTCAATAAACTACCCTTTAACTATTTTTTTTTTTACCAAAAATCCAAGTACACAGTGTATTTGGGAGGTCAAACACTCCCTAGATATTAATTTTAAACAAGAGAGCTCTAGTTTTTACAGAAACATTTTTTATTAAAAAAATAATCATTTGTGTACTACCCTTAATTTGAGTGCTGGGGTCATAATAATAATAATAATAATAATAATAATAATAATAATAATAATAATAATAACAACTAGCACCACGTCTTACTACCGGTTCGGGTCATATGCACTGGGGTCATAATAAAATGTTCTGTGAGGTATTGCCCTATAAGTTCTTAAAATCAAATATGAACAAAACCCAGCAGAACATATCAGTTCTGTTGCTGGAGAGACAGACAGAGAGACAAACAGACAGAAAGACAGACAACAGAACAAAATTTTAAAATTCAATGTTTAGATCTTGGGCACACATAAAACGTAATCTAGGGCGAAAGTTTTCATGATTATGATAATTTTTCTTGATATGGGAAAGTAAATAAAGGATTGATGTGTTAAATGGGAGAGAGATTACCAAGAATTATTTTTTATTCTTAACATTTCTCCATATTGAGCACTTCAATTAGCTATAAATTAAATACATGTCTTTCTCCACGATATATACATTATCACGAATTAATACTATCTGTCAAGGACCCAAATTGGTGGTCGCGTGGTTAACGCGCTAATCTCGTGTTGGACTAAACTACCAAAGACGGGGCGATCGGGGTTCAATTCCGGTCAGGTGCACTGAGGGTGTTGTTTCCTAATTAGTTTTCCACTCTCTCTCTCTCTCCACGCAAATGTAGGTGAACTTCCTGTTAATTAAGTCTTCCTAATTCCTAGCCCATTAGTGTATATAGTACATAGGCGTATAGCCTGAACGAATCGTAAGATGCGATGCTAAAAAAAACCTGTCTATTTATGTTACACGCATATGTAATAATTACTATAATGGGATAGGGATGAAGAAGGAAGAATTTTAGAGGTAATCTACTCGCATATTTGTGGACGGAGAAACCATTTAAGGAAAACCAGCCTAAGCTATTTAAATAAAATATGGATTGTCTGTAGAACATTAAAATATATAATCAATTTAGTAGATTTCCGTCTAAAAGTTTTATTAGTTTCTTATGTTGGATTAAGGTGTATACTTCTTCATATTCTTGGCAAGAATGAACACATATTTCATCATGAAAGTTTTCACCCCCAAAAATATGACCCTAATTTTATTATATTAAAATGCTCCAAGTATCTCTCTTCTTCAAAAACCAGATTAAAAAAAATATTTTCCCCTAGTCCAAGGAGAATATTAATATATTATAACGAATGTAAAAGAGTTATACATGAACTAAGTGTAAATATAACATACAGTTTAATTTAATATAAATGTTGAAAATATTTAGAAATGACTAGGAAATATGTTAAAGAGAGAGTTTGAATCATAATTTCTATTTGTCAGAATCTAAACTGACGCTAGCTTAGATGCAAGTAAATATTATTTTCCCACGATCCTGTGCGCAAGCTTCCCCTCTGTGTGTGGGATCAACATTGTCCAAATGAATATCCTCTGTGTGGAATCACTCTGTCCTAATAAATATTTCACTTCTTTTTATTTTCATTTCGGACGACACTCACTCTTCAATTTTCATCAGTTGATTATGCCTTTAGTTTATTACAACTATGACAATTTTAGATTTTTATTTTTAACTACCTTGAATAACAAGGTATGGGTGGCAGATCTAGGAGGGCATGATTGGCGTAATGTCCCACCTCCAATTCTCATGCATCAAAAATAATGAAGCCCATGCCTTAATGTTATGGCTGACTCTTGTGCAACTATCATCTCCCTTGACCTATACTACAAACCTAACCAAACTCTCTTTATTTTGTTTTAGCAAATATTCCAGTGTTTTTACTAAATTTTGCAAAATTCCCTGTGTTTTCCATTTACTTGACAATCCTGATATTCCCCCCACGGACAACATACCTTTGGCCCACCCTTGCAATGCATTATATACCCTTCATTTACACTAGAAGGTAGCAGGCTTACCACATACTTCGGGAGCTCATGGTTTAAGGAAGGGGTCTCCAAACTTTTTGCTATGTGGGCAACCTAATATAATTTACACATTTTCGCGGGCCAAAGGAGCGTTCACCTGTTCTTCAAG
Organism: Timema podura; assembly: GCA_033556935.1. NCBI lineage: Eukaryota > Metazoa > Arthropoda > Insecta > Phasmatodea > Timematidae > Timema > Timema podura. The sequence continues at coordinate 26,286,192 of JAVRXN010000005.1, forward strand.
TAGCATTAATTTGGCCCTGAATGCCTTGACATGTACAAATAGATCATAAATAAAATTTGTTTCAACATGCAAATTTAGATTCAAGTCATAATATGGCCAGTCACGCCTGTAAAAAATGCCACTTTCAAAGGCCAGTCAGTGTTTGATAAAAGTGATTGACGTTGATTCTTCTCTGTGAGATATTAATCAATTTATATGTAATAAATTATATTCATAAAATATTAAGTCAATATAGAAAAAAATTAATTAGGTAACATCTTTCGGAACGTTCCTTTGATAACTCTATGCTGGGAGACTTGGAACAACCTAAAAATCGTCACAGTCGAGCCGTCCTGTTGTCGGTATAGAGAATGGCAGCTGCGACTGAAAATGAGGGTTTGCAATTCCAACAGCACTCTGGCTTGGTGTCATGGGGGGAAGCACGCGTGCGGACAGAACTTGGACATGTCGAATAAACTGTGTGGTTAATAAATAACGAAGAGAAACAATTAATTAATTTTTTGGTAAAATCTTGGAACGGACTGGATATAATCTTGTGGCTGACTGAATGTAGCCCGCGGGCCATAGTTTGGAGACCTCTGGTTTAAGGCGTCACTCTTGTGTTAGACTAGACTGCCAATGAGAGTGAGATCTAGCAAAGAATCACGGTAGGTTGTTCTGAGGGTGGCTTTAAAAAAAAAATGTATTCCACTCTTTCTACACGCAAGAGCGGGTACACTTCCTCTAAATTTGAACTTCCTAATCCCTAACTTAATAACGTAAATAGTACATGTACGCATAACCTTAACATATAGTTAAATGAGGTTCGAAAAAAAATAAGAAGAAAAAAGCAAGTTTATCCCACCTAGGGACAATCTGACGTAGCTTTTAAGAGAGGGCTATTGTACAATCCGTTTCATGGTAGACGGACTGTACATTGTGTGGATTTATTCTCTACTCACCCGCCACGTCTATGACGTTAAACTGACGTGGCAGGTCAAGTGTACAGCAACATCTTGCGATGGAACGTGCGGTTCAAACTTAAAAAAAAAAAAAAATACATAGAAATAATTTCAATTTAATTGAGGCTCGGAAGATACTTTCATAGACGCGTTCTTAAAGTAACCATCGCGTCAATCTCTTTTTAGGAGCCTGCCTTCTAAAGACTATCATTAAGGGTTGGAAACTGTCACGGTTTGGAGGGTATATTGCTATGATTAGGTCAGTGCTTGGGTCGAATTATCATCTCAAGGGAACACTTAGTTGCGCGTAGTTTTAAAGATTGTGTTAAGAGATCATAAAACACTGTATTAAACGTACAGTCAAGTTTGTGATGCTTTTTGTTGAACCGGTTTTTAAATTATATCAAGATTGAAGGAAAAACAAAGGTGTGAAAATCTACCAGTAAAACAATGATATTTGAAGTGCGGGAAGGAAATAACTTATGTATTAAAACAACAGTGAGTAAAATAAAATTTTAGAGATTTTTATATGTACATAAATATTTTTTTAACAAAACATTCATGCACATAAATGTTTTAAGCAAAACAATATTCTCAAAGATTCAAGAATCAAAGAAGCCATAAATTCTTTGAGTATTATGTACGCCTACAATTTATGTTTTATAGCTATCTTATTCCAATATGATTCGTACCATAAAAATAGTATAATCTAAAATAGGAGTATGTTATGGAATGTTCTGAGAAGGTACGGTGTGGATGCATGGTTAGTAAATAGAAATATGGCGGTGTATAATGAAAGTATTATTATTATTAGCATCGCGTCTTACTACCCGTTCGGGTTATACGCACTTACGCTAATGTGCAATGGTAGGGTGATTGTGAGATGAAATGGAGGACCTACAGTTTAACGTGGAATCCGAACCACGGTGGTGGCCTGGCATTCCTCACATTCACAAGTTGTGATTAATACACATCTTGTCAGAGGTGAAGGAAGGGTTTGGCAATCAGATAAATCTTTGCCGGGACCGAGGATTGAACCCCGGACCTTCAGCACATAAGTCTGACACTTACCCTAGACCACCAGGTCACCCTATAATGAAAGTAAAGCGTGTGTTAATGTGTATTGAGCATTGAGCGAAAGGTTTGACATAGCACAACCTTGTCTAACACCCCGTTCAATGTCTTCCATACTGGTTTAATGTTTTAATGGATAAATGTTAGAGGGATCTTTGTGAGGATGCAGTTGGTGTACAAATAGACAATGTGAATGTGAGAGTGCTATTTGCAGATGATAACACCTTAATTTCCGAGAATGAAAGTGACATGCAGAATGCATTAGATCATTTGAATGTGGTGACAGGATGAAAAGCTCTTCATATATTTGTATCCAAAGCTATGGTGGTAGTTTTTGATAAATAACGGGTCAGGAAGTTATTTTCAGGTTAGTATAAATGGAAAACTGTTAGAACAAGTGAATTATTTTATGTATCTGGGCAGAATGTTCCGTAAAAATGGCAGGATGTATGGTAAAATTGACTGACAGGTGAATGCATCCCGGAAAGTGGTTGGATGTATGTGGACTGCTGCAAAGAATGAAGCAATATCGAAAGAGGCGAAGATGAAAATATATAATAATATGTTAACGCCAACATTGTTTTATAGATGTGAATCATAGGTTTGTCAGGAGAAACACAAGGGCATGGTGAAAGCAGTTGAAATGAGATATCTAAGAAATGTATATGTAAAAACTCGTTAAGGACAGAGTTAGTATTGAATGGGTACTGAAGGAGTGTGGTTTGAAAGGAAATCCAATATGTCAATATGAAATAAGAGTATTACGTTGGCTTGAGCATGTTTAGAAGATGAGTGTGGATCGAGTGACGAAGCAAACATATTAAAGTAGAGTGTGGATCAAAAGTAAGGGGTAGTTCATGTAAGACGTGGCTAAGTGTTGTAGGCGAATGTGTGAAAAAGAGAAACATTAAGAGTTTCAAGAATAACAGAGCATGTATGACTCGGTGTTGGGATGTTATTGAAGGGAAGAGAGTATGCAAGGATAGGGAAGTGTGGAGAAAGTTAGTGAGGAAGGATCAAATAGAGAGTTGTTGTTTTGTTGTTTTTTGAGCTATACGTATAATCCCTTGACTACCCCGTAAGGGAATGGCGTGATTATTAACACTTGTAGTTAAGTGGAAGGAAATTAGAATTTTTTTAAAACTTACTTTAAAATAATATTTGTGAATTTTAAGAGAATATATACTATATTGATTGCTTCGTTTATGTTCTTTGGGGGAATGCTATTGCAACAATGTATATTATATTGTTTCGCACATCCTACGAGTTTAAGAGAAAATTAGTGCGGTGCAATGGATCAATTGTTTTTACCAACCCTTGCCTCTAAATAATAGGCCACGAAATATCAAAAACCAAATGCAAAGAAATACATTATCATAGAACTATTGATTCTTTTTTATGAAATTTAATAATATTTATCAGTGATTTTAAATATATAATTGGATATTTTGTTAGTAAAATTAATTAAATCAAATATACTCAGGATGATTCAGCTATTGTGAATTTAGCTCGTAATGAAATTGTATCAAGCTGAATATATTTGTTTAAGAAATACAGTAGTCGTAGATGAATTTATACATGCAACTTTAAAGTATTACTTCAAACTAGACTACTAATCCTAAAGATTAAACATAAAACATCATTAATTAATTTCAGTATTCATAAATTGTATAGCGAAATTACAGATTGAAAGGGAACGTGATTTCTTATTCAACTATTTCAAACAAACTAACCTCCGTAACGAACGATATTGAAGAGAAATATAAACTAGAATATAACACAGCTAACCTTCTTTGAAAAAAAAAATCATCTTTATGGAGGTATTATGAAAGGAAAATGTAAACTCATCTCTTTCCTTGGCTCAAATCTCAGCGTCTTATAGTCCGTGAGGACTAAAATGTGCTAGAGTGGTTTGAAGATGAGAAGATCAAGGTTGAAATAAGTAAAATATACGTATTATATATAATTACTATCTCGTTTTTATCTTAGATTATATTCATATCCCTGAATAACAAAGAATATGGCTATTATTATTTTTAGATAGATAGGTTCGATTCTTGGTAGGATAGCAGATATACCAACTCTTCTGGGTTTCCTGTAAAATTACTTTTACGTTCTTAGGTAGTAATTAGTATTAATTATTAGTATATATTTTAAAATATAATTTACTATTTAATTTTAATTGTTATCGTGGACCTCCATACGAGGAAAGGCAAATCACATTTTATTACTATGTGGTATAGTGTTCTTGAAGAAAATACATTTTTATTAATCGTGATATATTTTTATATAGTTCCTTTACGAGTATGAAAACTATAAATCATTTATTAGGCTGACAAATATTGTTATATCTAAACGTGAAAGGTGACCTGGTGGTCTAGGGGTAAGGTGTCAGACTTCTGTGCTGAGGGTCCGGGGTTCAATCCTCGGTCCCGGCACAGATTTATCTGATTGCCAAACCCTTCCTTCACCTCTGACAAGATGTGTATTAATCACAACTTGTGAATGTGAGGAGTGCCAGGCCTATACCGTGGTTCGGATTCCACGTTAAACTGTAGGTCCTCCATTTCATCTCACAATCATCCTACCATTGCACATTAGCGTAAGTGCGTATAACCCGAACGGGTAGTAAGACGCGGTGCTAATAATAATAATAATAATAATAATAATAATAATCTAAACGTGAATAATGTCCAATCGGGTTAGATTTGATAATTATTATAGATTTTCTAATTTTTTTTTGTGATCTTATTTGGTAATTGGTTCCTTAAATTTTTTGCAGCTATGAGAATGTATTTTTTCTTTCTAGAAATATGAAATAAAAAGCGAGATCTTTAAAATTTGTAATCTCTTATGCTTACAATCTTCCTATAAAATCTCAAATAAAATATATAATTTTTTACCATTCACGTCTTACTACCCGTTTTGGTTGTACACATATGTACTAATTACGATAATGCGTTAGAGAGAAGGAAGGTTTAATTTAAAGGAAGTGTGCCTACATTTTCCTGGAAAGAGCGTGGAAACACATTTAGGAAATACACGCCCTCAACGTACTTGACCAGGATTCAAGTCCCTAACTTAACGTAATCGGTAGTCTAGTCTAATACACGAGTGACGCCATAAACTATGTGGCCACCGAAGTGGGTAAATATTAGTTAACAAATAAAACAATCGTTAAGATATGTATGGTAAATAAGAGAAAGACTGCATGTATACATAAGCTAGGAATTCTAAGATCTCTAGTAAACTCTCTCCTAAATATTCTGCTTTGGGACATTCTCATCCCGCCTAGCAAGAACTCTTAATGCGCGACTGGTTGTTCCAGTGGACCTAGGTCATGCCATTTTAACACTACTCTACTCAAGAGCTGAAAAGACGGGAAACGTGATATTATTACCTAAAATCTGGTGAGTAGCCAAGGTGACACTGGCTGTTGATAAGAGGATGATGAGACTGCTAAAGGAAGCAATAAAAGGAGGTGAGAAAATTGTAAGAAAGAGAAATGAAAAGATAAAGGTCACTAAAATCTTGAAGGAAAAAAGAAATCTTCATGAAGTTGTCTCCATTTCGTAAGAAAACAGCTACAGACTATTTTCAAATGGGCCGGTTTTTTTTTTTATGAAAGAGTCAGCTTATAGAATGTTAAAATAAGCCTGTTTTAACTAAAATCAAAATGAAATTCTGGGACTTTATTCGTTAAAATTCTAGAAAATATTATCTGCGGAATATAAATTAGATTTAACTGATAGTCCATAGCTCACAACAAATCCATGATAAATTGTAAAGTTGCTGAAATAATTAAAATGATATGTTTTAGTATTTTGTAAAAAATAAAATCTTAACTTTGAAAGTGTTTGGGTAAATTTTGCGTTGAAAAATTCCAAATGAGACGTTCTATTACCATTTCACGACATTTTATCTACTCCCGTATAAAAAGAGTCAGAGAAAAGTAAAATGATATAAAAGTATACGTTATAGCACTCAGAAAAAGAAAAGCATTTAATAAGATTACCCACACTCGTGTTCACATGGACTAAGGCGTTTTGTAAACTACGGCGTGGATTGCTAGTGACGGGGTGTTAAGAAACGTAAGTATTGTTTAGTGTTGTTGTGGATATCCAAACCATCCCCCAATATTTCGTATGCATTTCTTCAAATTATATTTTCCTCATTCATAACCCTTACATAAGACATATTAATGCCTTCAAATAACACTTTAGTAAATTTATAAATTAAAAAAAAAGTAACTTTTGCAAATCTCACAAGTGTGTATCAGTTCTTCGCAGTTATTAAAAATTAAAACATTTTTAATGTAAATATGATGAAGATTAGACGAAACTTACCAGCTGTCGTATGGTCACTCATGTTAGAATGAATAGTTTACCGGTGACAGGGAAATTGTCGTTACATTCTCGGTCGAGAGTACTGAACGCTGTTTTTCACTCTCCATCCACGCAAATGCTGGCATATTTCCTCATCTCTATGGCAAATGTGTGATTTAAAGTATGAGTATACCCTGAGAGAGGACAAAAATGCAACTCGCTTTAGTGGCCGAAGAGTCTAAAGGCGTTACTCTCGTGTTAGACTGGCTTGCTGAAGATGGAAATATCGAGGATCAAATCCCGAATGGGTCTACTTTGGGTGTTTTTTCTTAAATAGTTTCCCACTCTCCTTCTCGCAAATTCGGGTACATTACCTCTAAAATAATTCCTACCTCCTTTCTAATCCACTAGATTAGCTATCATACGTGTATAGCCTGAACGGGTAGTAAGACATGGTGGTAAAAAAAAGAAGATAAACACTTATGAATCAGCTCTGAAAAACGAGTCTTTTTTTTTTATAATCAATCGCAAAAATTATATTTCAATTGTTTTATTTATTTTCGAGCACAACTTAACTATGAACAATTCAGCTAAGCACTTGCGCGTAGCATTTTATGTAAGCTATATATAGGAAATAGGTAGAATTTAACAAAACACGTTTTTATTGGATACAATTTTACTAATCTTATTAGAGATTGAAAATAAAAACATAATCAGCAGTAAAAATAGGACTAGTAAAACTGTTACACATTTCCGTCAATATTCACATACAAAAAAAAAAATAAAGACCCACTTAATCTACTTTAGGGGCGATACTTCACTTTACACAAGGCGATATGAATTGTGTAGAAAGGACACAAGATCGTAATCCGACCCAAATAATAGGCCTAGCGTAGCTCAATAACAAAAAAAAAAAAAAAAAACTCAGCTGGTCCTAGTGTGTTTATTCTGTATCTGCATTATTCGGAGCACAATGAAGTAAACAGTGGAGACATAAGCTCCAATAGTAACCCATAGTGTCCTGCGGTACGACAGATGTCACATGTGTGTTTATGGAAGAATTCGGGGTTAGGAGGGGTGGAACGAGGGGCTGCTGAGCGAATGAGGAGTAGTAGCAAAAAAAAAGGACCGAAGAGAACGACTGTTCCAATACTTGAGTCTTACGTGATGCTGGAAGACAAGAGAATGTGAGTGTGTGTGTGTGTGTGTAGCTCTGTACAATTTGAAGGCCACTGGAAGGATAGTGGTCATGTGAAAATGGGAGCGAGGGCGGAAATAGAGGGGGTTTGACCAGGAACAATAAAAAGAAAAGTATAAAGAGAGAAAAAAAAAAGCTTCACGTCCCAAAATGGTACTTAGAGTTTTCTTTGTGACGAAAAAAAAATAAGTGAAGCAGTTAAATTATGGTGTTTTTTTTTTAAATAAAGCGATCAGGAACCTATTTGGACAGATGTTTCACAGACTTACCTAAAAAATACTAAACATTGTTTTAAATACAAATCAAATTAAGCCTTTTATTTAAAAATTCAATAGAATGATTCAATTATTTTAATAAAAAAAAACCAAATGATCAAGGAAATTCAGCCCGGAAACTTTTGTATGTTTGGTTCCTTTTAAGGTGAGAAAACCGCTATTAACATAAGTATGTTATGCTAAAAATTGGACATATTGCGCACGCTGCTTCAACAGTTTTTGGTACCTACCTCACAGATAAGATTTGCCCCTATAAAACAATGTCCATTATGTTGTATTTCCTTGACATTTATAAAATTAAGAAACAAAATTGTATTATTATTTATTATTACTAGGCTTTCTGTCTTACGACATATCCATTCATTTTGTCAGTGAAATTAGACCGCCAATATGTCCTGTCCTCTGCTTCCTCCTTCATCTCTCAGAAATCTCTTCTGGCCTTCAAGTCATTTAATATCTAAATACTCCATCCTAAGCTACTCTTTCTCCTAACCTTACATTCTAAGACGTCATGCAGAAGACAGTTTCTCCCAAGGACATGTCCGATCCAGTTGGCTTTGTAACAAAGAATCACATCCAAAATGGTTCTCTTTACACCCACTCTTCTTAGGACTTCTACTTTGCCACCATGGCTGTTCACCAGATTTTCTCAATTCTTATCTAACATCACATTTCAAAGCTCTCCAAGTATTTCTTTATCATCTTCCTGAGGTTCCGAGTTTCTGCTCCATAAATCGTTTTACATGTAATCATAATCTAGGTAGTGTCTACAATCCACACCAAATCATAAATAGTGCCAAATGTTTGACTGCCTGATCCAAAGGATGTATTGATCCATATTTTAAGAACTGGAATCTACCTATATTTTTTATTTTATTCTTACATGGATGATCCGTCAAAGCTATTTTGTCACCGGTTTTATTAATGCTTCTAGTGTATACGGCAGAATAAAATTGATGTGAAATATATTGAAATTATTCTTGAAGACTTTCCCACATTATAGAAATATATCAAAAATATCTTCCCGATAATCTCAAGCACGGGAAAACATATATTTAAAAAAAATTGACGCGGCAATAATTTTGTAGCTCATGTCATCTAGATACGCATCTCAACACGATTCAGATGAAAAGTGACTGCTTTTTTTTAAAAGTGATTTTTTTTACACTAAACTGAATTCTTTTAAAGAGTATATTTTGGTTATCTTAAAATTAACGACAGATCTTTTAAGGCAGTGTCTCCCTAATTGTAGGTCATAAGTAGATTTTTGGTGGATCAAGAAAATATGTATAATGAAAAATTTTTAATTCCATAAAAAAGAAAGTCAATAAAAATGGGAAAAAGTGGAAAACGAAAGAAGAAAAATGGAAAAAACGAAACAACTAAGGTTGATAATTTTGTAAAATTATTAGATTATATAATAAACATAATAAACGACATTAAAAGAATAATATAACTTTAAAATTGCCCTCCACCCCTTTTCCCCCCTTCCTGCCCTTGCAATTTCAAGAGTGGAGATAGATAAGTGAATGCGGAATCTTTAATAAGTTTAGAAGCTGATTGGGCCCGTAAAGGTCGCCAATTACTGGTATAGAAGAAAAGGTTTCAAAGAAAATTTCACAGATTGTCTGGGGAGACATCATGCATGGCAACATATCGAAGAATATAACAACTCCCCTTCCCCCTCCCCCACACAGGTATAACATATATTACCACCAATTAGAGCTAGAATTACATTTTCACACTTGCTTAGCCTCACAAACTCGTTAGTGTACATATTAATTATTATTAATGTGTTAGTAACTTTTAAAGTTATAAATAAAAAAATTATCCTTAGGCTTTTGTAGCTTAAAAGATTTATCTACTTGTTCAGATTTGCATTCTAATATAATTTTATTGACTATAAAGCTATGGTAAAAAAGGTTTACTTGTCCTAGTATTTACTATTTACTACCTACTAGTCAGCCAATTTACCACGCCGATGATTATTTTCCACTAACCGTAAAGATATTGGAACACTTTACTTCATTTTTTCACAAATGTCAATAAAGTATTTATTAAATAAATAAGGTGTTACTCCACAATGCCTTACTATATCGCGATTTTAATTGAAAGACGGTTTTGAAATGAGGCCTTCCAGAATAGGCTTCCTAAAATCTCTATATTTTATTTAGCACCCTGTCTTACTACCCGTTTAGGTTATACGCTTAAGTACTAATTACGCTAAAGGGTTAGGGCTGGGAAAGTTGAATTTAGAGGAAATGAATCCGCATTTGCGTGGAAGTAAAGTGTAAAACCATTTAGGAAAAACCACCCCAAGTTCACCCGAGCGAGATTTAAACCTCAATCTTTCCGGTCTCAGCAGTCTGGCTCAACACGTGACTAGCGCGTTAGCCAACTACGCCACCGAGGCGGGTGACTTCCTAGAATAATCAGGTTGTATACTTGTCTTAATTGAGCCAATGTGGTAGGTCTGGAAAGGTTGAATTCAAAGTAAGTATAACGAAATTTTTTGGATGATGAGTAAATAATTTAAAGAGAAATACCTCCACCAACCACACATCAAAAAGATAGGAAATAACAGCTCTGTCATTGCTTTGTCTGGTTTTAGTAGTCATAAGTTTTTCTGTGTCCTCTGCACTGGCATCACACCATTTTACGAAATGCTAGTGGTTGATTTTTTCACTTCCAGTTGGTTTCTGAGAGTTTTATTCAGGCCCTGTGATGTAATTTTATCAACTGATGAACTTCATCAACCTGAAATATGTTCAGTCGGTAAGATTCCCTAAATACTTTGGGGCAGTGTGGCGCTATCCTAAATAGGCTACGAGACGAAACTCTACCTAGATCAGAATGGAATGGGCCTGTTTCATATGCAAGACTGGCCCATTCCATTTTGGTCAAGGAAGTTGTCAACTTGTATTTAATATAGCGCCGCATTTGAGGCGTAAGTTTTTATATGAAACGGGCCTCACTACTCGCTTCTACGGCCGCGTGATATAAGGCACTATTCTCACATTAGGCTGGACTCACGGTGACGGAGAGATAAATGTTCAAATCTCGGTCGGGTATGATTAGGAGGTTTTCCCAAAATAGTTTTCTGCTCTCCCTCCACGCAAATAAGGGTGCACCTCCTATAAACATAGCCTTCCTAATCCCTAAAACAATAAACGTAATTGGTACCAAGAATATAGCCCAAACGGATAGTAAGACGTGGTGCTAAGAAACAAAACAAAAAAACTGGCCCTTTGTCTGGCTGGAACTTCAACTGATAACATAAAAACAACGCGGGGCTCTCTTTTTCTCTGTACTCACTTTTCCAAATCATCATATATTAAAAAAAAAATAGAGTAGATAAAAATTAAGCTATTAAATTCCGAGTCAGACTTAAAATCTAAATCTAGCATACATTTCTCTAATTCACATTACATATCACTTGTACTTGGGAAAACTGTCTCGAGGACTGTTTTCAAAAGGTGGTACTTCTTCTTTCTACCTGTGCGGCCTACCTTACAGCCGCTCTGTATTTAGACCCGAAATCCAAATCATAGGAAAACTAGACTAAAAGAGCTCAACGTTTAGTTCCCATGCACTCCGTTTAGGCTAAATACATTATAGATTTGAGAAGAAATAAATTTTAGGGACAGTTGTAAGAATCTAATAAAACCATTTACGACTATTTTATTACAGAAAGTAATCTATGAAACAATATTAATTATAATAATAGTAAATATTATCAATATTGACTACACCAAATATTTATTTATTTTCTAAAAGGGACTTAACTACCAATATTATTGATTGATTTTATCTCGAAAATTGTCCTAAACTCAAATTTTTTATATAAATATTAAAATGAAAGAATAAATTGTTTATTTTATGGTAAATAAATAATGGAAAACATGTATTTCTATTTTTAGACCTTTATCCTAATTACTTATTTGATTATGCACCAAATTTATAGCCTCAGTTAAACAATGCTAAAATATTATGCTAACATCAGTGATGCTTACACTGTCTAAGGCATCAGCCTTGGGAAAATCGGGGCTGTAATGTTAAAGATGGAATAGTGGAGTCTGAGTAAATTTTGGGAGGAATCAGAGCCAGTAAAAATGCACCAACTCCAACTCCAGAAAATGTATAGTATTATAACAATATATGGTAACTAAATCATTTCATTTTATACTTTTTTTATTCTTTACTACCAAGATATTTTGTAATTTGGATTAACACATTTATTCAATTATAAGTTCACAATGCCAAAGAAACTTCCTATTATATAATCGATATTTGAGCATTTTAATGCAATAGGCCTAAATTTGTAATTAATTATTAATATAGTTTAGCTATTTATGAAGGAGTCTAAGTCGAAGGCTGGAGAAAATATTCAATAATTATTGATAATGGTCTCCAAAGGGTGTCCACTGTCCAAATGTTTGTTTTACTCATTTCATTTATTAATAATTGGTGCCTTACATCCCTTCTATCCGCTAATGCGAGTGTACGCACTTCTTCTAAAATTCCCTCCTCAACATTATTATTTAGAAAGCTCGTATATAGAAATGATGCTAGATGCATTAAAAAAAAAACACGTTCTAGAACTACTTTTAAATTATTGTTTTTTCCTCAAACATACATATTTTGTCGGTCACAGACATTTGGAAATGTAAAATTGATGTTCTTTCTTTTAAGAGTAATTAGTTTATAAGTCATCTACTAAATTAATATAAATGTTCCTCATTAGTGACTTTAAAAACACATAGTTAATATATTCCTCTTACTTACAAAACCTATATATGAATAGTTAATATTCAATTCTATTTTTAAGTATTACATAGACGGGTAATGAAACGCAGAGCATGAAAACAAAATGTTTACTCTTGGGTCCTCAAAGTTTTCCCAATAAAAGCACTCCGCTGAAAATCAATTGAACTGAAGCTAATATCAAAGCGGGCCTGTATTTGTCCCGCATATTCCATCGACTTTAAAAGAGAGAGAAATACCTTTATATAAATATTCTCATGTTATTAGCCGAGTTACAAAACATTTTACCAGCTGGGCCACGAAACATTTTATCGTCTGAAAATAAACTTTAATGTAAATTAGAGACGAGGTTTTGGAATTAGGGTAACTTTATCGCTAATAATAAATAATAATAATAATATAATAATAATAATAATAATAATAAAACGAGTAGAATGAAGGTCTGTTTTAGAGTGATGGTTTGGCACTTCATATGGCTGTCTGTCATTTCCTCGATTAATGAAAAATAGGAGGACCAACATAAACAAAATTTCTCAAGGGCATTCTTTGAACCTATGACAAACGATATATCATAAACCAAATTATTCATAAGATGCACCTTTTCTTCACCATCATTGATTGAAAGTCACTAAAACTTGGCATTATGGAACTAGGTCTTATTTAATTTTTGAACTTAAAGAGTATTTAGAAAGTTATCAAAAAAAGCTTCCAATAATATTTCTTTATGGATTATGGTATAATATTCTTTGTATTATTGTTTAAACAACAAAAACTATAAACAAATACATATTCTGTTCTTTTCCAGTGTGGCAGCACGAGCTTCCAGTTTTCATAAAAATTAGACAAAATCTAGGCTTTTTAGAAATATTTTAACATCTATTGCGATACTAACGTCTTAAATTATATTATTATTATTATTATTATTATTATTATATTTATGAAGAGTGTGTACCACTGGATATATAATCAACTTGTGTTCTGTCCCAACTTGTTCACCAAGGCAAAATATCAACTTGAGATCCAAGGAGAAATTATAGAAATCTCTCTACTTGAAGCCCAAAGAGAAATATTAAGACTGTACTAACTATAATGGCATGATGGGATTGAGGTCTGCTGTTCAAAGAACTACTTGAAATACTGAAGTAATGACAATAACATGGAGGAAGCGAGGTATATTGTTCCCAGAACAACTAGAAATACTGAATTAACGTTAAGAACATGGAGGGATGGAGATCTATTGTTCAAAGAACTACTATAAATACTTTAGTAACGATAATAACATGGAGGGAGCAAGGTCTACTGTTCACAGAACTAATAGACATAATGTAGTAACAATAATAACATGCAGGGAGTGATGTCTACTCTTCACAGAACTACTAGTAATATTGTATTAACGATAGTACCACGGAGGGAGGGAGGTATACTGTCCATAGATCTACTATAAATAGTTAAGTAACGACAATGACATGAAATAAGTGCGGTCTACTGTTCAAAGAACTATTATAAATACTTAAGTAACGATAATAATATGAAGGTTGCAAGGTCTATTGTTCACAGAACTACTAGAATGACTGTAGTAACGATAATAACGAGGAAAAAATGAGGTATGTTCATTTAACTACGAACTGTAGTATTAATCACTATTAATATATGAATTTTTATATTACATAGGGCTCAGTTGGGATTGATGGTGTAAAGGTCTAACTTAAGACCACGACCAATCCCTTTCGGTCGAGTCCTCATTGGATCAAAACTTAGTCGTTGCTTGAATCCAAAGTAGGCGAGCCAACGAAAGTTGTATCAGGTGCAAATAGCCCCCTCCTCGTATTAGGGTTTATTAAAAAAACTCATAGTAAGTAAAGTGACCCATACAAATTGTCATACGGACAAAGACATTAGTCTTGTAATCCCCGAATTTTCCGCTGAAGGGGATGCTGAGATTCGAAATCCAACTACTAATTGTGTGTAATGAGGCATTTTTTACTAAAATTGTTTACCAATCTCTCTCGCTTTCATCCACCATGAAAATGTGGCAACATTTTTTTATAAAATCCACCTTTTTAATTTTAACTCAATTTGTGTAGTAGATATTCTTTATAGCCCGGAAAGAGAAAAATGCTGTTTGAATAAAAATAAAACAAGGCAGGGAATGACATAATGATTTAGTGTAAATATGTGAATACCTTTGAGTAATAGAAAGAAAGCTCATATTAAAAAAAATATAAAACTGGGAGCAACATTGATTTTATTTCGATACCACATATCATCAAGAAAAATAACAAACAAAAAAGATAACCTTGTGAATCTCATGACATGTTAAGTTTGGATTTTAAGTTCGCTCTAAATCCACATCCATTCATCAAATTTAAAGGTGATTTTTTTTTTTCTCTTACCCACAGCGATTCAAAGCAGAAACAACCCCGGCTGGTTTTGACAGATACAAGTATAAAGGGTGGATCGTAGAAAACGCAGCGGGGCATGCTTAATGTTTCAAAGGAAATGTTGAATATTTATAAGAGCCATTAAAAGAAAAAAAAAAGTTCTTACTTTACGTTAAAGAGCTCATATCAATTTTACAAAATGTTAAAAAGATATTAAATTTAATTTTTTTTAAAGTAGAAAAATTATATCAGGTAAAGTACCCCAAAAAATATAGTTTAATTATTTTTATTTCAAAAAATAAATTATATGGTGCACCAAAAGTCTATGTCGCTCTTTTACCTAAAAATGGAGATATTTACCTAAAATTCGTTATATGTGAAACTAAAGAATATAAATTGATGTGGAAATATTATGGAAAAAGACTATCACATTCCATTACGTAGCATAAATTAAATAATATACGTTTTACAGAAAAAAATTAATATTTTTTTTCGCAAGATAGCATCACTATCAACTCTAATTTCTAAAACTTTTCTTTAAATAATATATGTATTTATGTCTCAATAGCTAATAGTTTTATAAATTTAAAATCTAACTGTTATTATTTTTAACAGTCCTACAAATTTGCAAATCAGTTATTTCCCATTTCAAAGAGTTGCAGAGATTTAATCCAAATTTGTGACATTTGCTTACGTAAGACTACCTCACATTGATTTTTTTTTACCTCCACAATAGTTTCTCTTTCCAGGGGTCGTGAGAGATTAGGTATGGGAAAATCAAGAAAAAATAAAATATCAATTTAATTACAAAAAAGCTTATTTTCATAAAA
Organism: Timema podura; assembly: GCA_033556935.1. Lineage (NCBI taxonomy): Eukaryota > Metazoa > Arthropoda > Insecta > Phasmatodea > Timematidae > Timema > Timema podura. The sequence continues at coordinate 26,301,980 of JAVRXN010000005.1, forward strand.
AAAAATAGAAACAAATAGTATTTCAAAGTACGTGTACAAAGTGATAAAAAACCACTTACCCTTGTCAGATAACGTTATATCTATAGGTCGTACGTTTATTACATGGCTAAAACATTCCTGGTCGAGGGTTGGCTTGTTAGAAGTACCTAGTTGGGGGGGGGGGGGGGTTGGTAAAGGGTTACCAGCCGGTGTTAGGGGTGTATGGGTAAGTGCGACGGGGATGGAGGGTAAAAGAGATACGGTTGATAATCCTGAAAATAAACACGGGTATGTAAAACGGGAGGTCCTCTTTCGCAGCGATAAGGATCGCAATGAATGCCCTGTTTGTATGTAATCCTGGGTTCCCTGGTAGGTTTTAGGAGGTCGGTTCCATTGGCGTAATGCGTAATATGGATAGAGGGGGCTAAGTTGAGGGGTATTGAGGGTTGAAGAGGAAAAGGGGGGGAGATTTGGATGTTGGCCGAAGAGCGAAAGAGGGGTTTTAGGAACGAAGTTCCTTGATAGTATCATTCCCATGGTTCCAACTGACCTCTCTCTTTTTTTTGTCTTCTTCCTGATGGCAGGATCTAATGATACTACGGTCCCAAATATAATACTTTAGGAGGAAACGGACTGGATCTAGCTAACGATTCATTTACCCAGTCCCTCACTAGCAAAATTAGAGAGAGAGAGTGACGGTTTATGTGTGTGTTACTTACTAGGGTGACTTTGTTTAAAGGTGTGATTGTAGGGGAAGCGAGAAAAGGTCAGTGTTTTTACATTTTTATAGCAAAACATTTTAATTTTGGCCAAATATATCGAAGGTTCCTTCAGTATGAACAGAGAGCGTAATTTTCTTCACATGGTGATATTAACAGTTCTTTAAAATTTGTCAATAGTGTCCTGGAATTTAATGACAACTGTTTCTTTCATTTAAAAAGTTTCTCAACTGCCGCTATGTTCATGACAGATATTCAAGAACTGTTGAGATCACCATCTGCAGAAAATTAAACCATGTTTCCAATGAAGAAATATTTTATATATTTTAGACAAAAAAAAATTGCTATAATAACTGAATAAACATGCACTTAAGGCCCTTGGCCCTGTCGAGTACAAGTCTAAAACCTATTTTGTGGGATGGGAGCACGGAAGGGTGAAGGGCGTGGCGTAGCTTCACAACCGACCAAAGTATCCTTCCACGCCAACAGAACGATGGATCACGGAAACAGTAAATGGCAATAGCTACCGGACAGGTCTTGCGAAAAAAATCATACGTTTAGAAATATCAGTTTTCTCGAGAACGAGTGAAATTCTTATAGTAATATTTTCAACATTTCATCTAAGATAATGTATCAATGTTTATTAGGTGTTACATTTTCTTATTTTTTGTTATGGAGCCGGCAGTTTTCTATTGAAAAATGTCATTTTTTTATATTTGATCACTTATATAATTATAGAGGATGGTGTGTAAACTAAAAGTATAACTTAATCAACATGTTTCTATTCTTTAACAAACCGTTTCCGAAAAGAAAATTGCAAAACAATAGAAAAAAATTCTCGAAGATAACCATTTGTTCCCATGGCTCTGCATTTCCACGCCAAGTGAAAAGGCCTAATCGCCTTAATTCACGTCCGCTACACTCCCACCTTAATTTACCATTACCATTACTGGTAACTAGTCATGTGATGTAAAATATATTTTATCAACATGTTTTACTACTTATTCGGGTTGTGGGGATTTCTACTAATTATGTTAATGTGTTAGGGATGAGTAAGGTGAGTGTATAGGAAAACGTATCCGAATTTGTATAGAGGATGTGTGGAAAACCATTTAACAAATCCATCCTCATTACACCCTACAAATATTTGTGCCACGATCTCACCTATTGAGAGTGACGCCTTAAACCATGCAACCAACCCAAAGCCAGTAGTGTGATATAAGCCACCAGACTCGCAATAGACTGCATTTTTCACTTAAGGGAAACCTAAAGGTTAAATCTATATGGGATGCAATACAAATGGTTCTTCTGGTAAAGATGTCACGACACCAGTTTTTCTCGCTTCCGATTCTTAAGATCAACCTCGATTGTTCAATTCTTGAACATTTCATATTTCATTATTTTTCCAAGCATCCAACCTATATAAAATATTTTTATTCAAATTCATAAAAGGAAAAAAAATATAGAGATTAAGTAGGAACAAAACCATTTATTTTTAATTTTAACACAAAATAAATATCTTTTTTTACCAAGTAATTAATCATATCATACACAATTAATAAAATAATTAGGAATTATTATAGTAGGCCCTAAGAATGTATTTTTTTACTTACAAATAAAGTATCACGTAGTCATCCATTTATAAAATTTTTAAAAAAAAGTCTAAAAACACTTATCGAAAGCAAAGCATTTTAAATTCAACAAATAGGCTCGTTAATTGAACCAAAATATGACGAAAGTAATAGCAAATACACTAAATATAAAGATAATGACTTCTATATTTTGAATTTTGCCGATTTTCTTAATTTTCAGTAATTTCATTGAGAGCAATTAATCGCCCACTTCGTCGGCCAGTGTGGTCTAACGCACTACTCTTGCATAAGACTAGACTGCCAATGACTAGGAGCTAGAGGTTCAATCTTGGTCAGGTGTTCTAGGAGTGATTTTTCAAAGATATTTTTCCACTCTGCCTCCAGGAAAATTTGGGTACACTTAATCTAAATACATAGCCCTACTAATCTCTAAAACCATTAAAGTAATTAGTATACAAGCACTTAACCCCAGCCTTAATAAGACGTGATGCTTGAAAAAAAAAGCTAAACATCGAAGTATTGAGAACAATAATATTAAAATCAATTTTTGAATCATTTGACACCAGTAATAATCTAAGGTAATGAGGCATCGAAGAATCATGTTTGATAATGCCTAGTTTTACTTATTTATTTAATTTATATTTACAGAAAATTTCCAATTATATTCATTATACCGAAAAACACAAAATACTGTTAAAAAGCAGTTCAATCAAATCTAATAAAAAAAAAGCATTTATTAAATACCAGTCTCATTACACCCAACCGGGATTCGTACCCTGATCTCCCAGTTATGTGCAGACCAGTCAGTCAATGAAGAGAATTTTAGTTGGTTACAAAATGGCAATTCTTATTCCTTGTTCTGTACCATAATGAATAGAAATATGTAAGTTTCAAGATTTCTGGCGCATATAACATGTTACTATTTTACTAGTGCAATTTTAAAGGTATTGATAATATATATCAAAGGGGACAGCTGCAAATCACTTGGCCTGACGTATGAATATGTGAAAACATAAGTATTTATAATCTTTAGCTGTCAGATATCGTTGTCATTCAAACATACATCTATGGCGCAAAACGTTAAAGGTAAACTATAAATATTTTTAAAGAGATTTAAGAGTAGCTATAAATTAGCACAGTTTATTTATAGCTATACTCCATTCACGGTAGGAATTACTCTCTGAAAGATCTTTTTTCCTACTAATATCCTAACTATATATAGCTTTCTGGTAGGGAAAAAGGCCTTTCGGAAAACAATTCCTACGTTGAACAGACTTTATGCAGGCCCTATATATTTTTAAGTTTCCAGTAATTCTCTAACTCAATTAAAAACAAACATACTTTCAAAAGTTATTTAGTTTCAGACTTTTAAAGTACCAAAGTTATTTTGATAATTTTAGATAACACCACTTTAAAATTAATTTGATGAATTGCCTTATAATATCTAGTAAACTAGCAGCTACATGACTGTTAGAATATAATTATGAGTCATTATAATTGATATTTAGCGTACATGATTTACAACACATATTGCGTTTTGAACTACCTACAAATACAAATTATTTTAGGATAATTTCATGTTTGAATCTGGAGCAGTGTGATTAATTAATAATTTTAGTTCGAAAGGGGGCGATATTGTATAGTTTGGCTCACGCGCAAATTAAAATTTGTTCAATACATTATGTGTTTGAGATAACGTGATGATTTAATGGACACATCTTGTTATGAATATTCTGTTTATCTAATTAGAATTGCTGCCAGAGAATTTGGAGAGTGGATATATGCTGACAGACCAACTGGAAATTAAAAGTATTATTTGGCCCTACTACAGCAATAATTTTTATCATTTTCATGTTATCCACTTCGCTATTAGCAAAAAATAGTTTTCTAAATTAATAGTGACACAAATACAATAAAAAAGGTTTTTATAGAGCCAATCGCATAAGTCTAAAGAGTGATATCATGGGATGTAGTTGCTCAAAAAATAACACCAGTTTTATAGGCCTATTCATTAAAAAGAAAAGTCATTGTTTATTACAGCAAGCTCATTTTACTTACAAATATATTAATTTTTTTTAACTGTTTAAAAATATTATAAATGAAAGTTTAAGTAAAAAATCTCAAATTTATATTTTCCTATTTTCATTCCAAGGGATATATTTCATAGCTACAAAAGTTACCATAGCTATTTTCACATATTCACACGTCATGTCAAATGAACTGCTGTCATTTTTTATATAATAACAGTACTTATGAAATAACTAATAATTATATGAAATGTTAACCGCAAAATATACTTATTTTTTCTAAAAGGTGTTTAAATTCCCACTAGGCAGAAAATCCAGGTAAACAAAAAAAGTATGTATATTATTGAGTTAAATATAATTATGTCCACCTTAATTAAAAACAATATATCTATGTAAATAGTAGCAAAAAAATTCTACACATATAAAAGTGTAATTTAATTATAATTGTACTATTATTATTACTATTATTATTAGCACCGCGTCTTACTACCCATTCGGCTAAAGTGTAAAAGGTAGGGTGACTGAGATGAAATGGAGGACCTACAGTTTAACGTGTGATCCGAACCACTGTGGAGGCCTGGCATTGTACACATTCACAAGTTGTGTTTAGTACTCGTCTTGTCAGTTATAATTGTAAAATTGAAATATTAAATTTATTCCACTGTAATAAGATTCATATTAAACACAAGCATCAAAAACCACTTCCCAGGATTTCCAAAGCTTCACAAACAAGAAGCAATTCCTTAGATTAATCAACTCGTCCTCTTACCCTCAAACAAATAATCTCATCTCAAAGACAATGTTTTTTTTAAATTCGTTTTTGTTTGTAAAACCCAAGTAGTATAAAACCAATCCCACCCTCTTGGGCTATGAATGTTAAGAAAACCGGGCGTTGAGCCGTGGAGACAATCGTCCTACATCCACGATTATTAAGTGGCAGCCGGCACAAGGACACAAGAAGAACAATAGGACCTGCCATTAGCAAAAGCCACTCACTCTCTCCTTCCTTCTCTTTTATAACTAACTCTACGTCACTTTCTTCCTGTTTTAGAGTTGAACGCGCGGTAGCTCCGCGAACAAAAGAGGAGGCACTTACACTTCTTAGTGAGGTAGCTTGTCACCACGCGGCGACACTGTTTACTTCTTCATTCGTAATCAACTCAGCCCAACAGCCCTTGAACTTTTTTATTAAATACCTTTATACAAAAATTCATTACAAATCTGAGAGCATTGTTAATAAGTAAGAACTTAGGTCGGGTTTTATGTAGTAATTTGGATTGGGGGAGGGGGGGGCAGAGGTTAAGAAGGGAGTGGGGTGAATAGATCAAATGGAGGAAAACAAATCATTTATTTTATTTCAACACACCTTACTACCCGTCTGGGCTTACCGTATAGTCGTATGAATAAGCTAGCACTTTAGATAAAATGTACCTTAATTTTTTTCATGGAAGAGTGGAAAAACAAATTACAAGAAACACCCTAGAACAGGTGTTCCAGAACTTTTTAGACCGAAGGAGCCTTTGTTTCAGAAAAAATACAAGCTGGAGTCCTCATAAAAATGTCTACACTAATACTATGAAGATTCAATAACGACAATTAAATTTTACACGTAAAAATTACAAAACAAATGGAAAACATCACATGTTCTGGCTTCACCTTTGGCAAACATACTTGATTAATATTTGAAAGAATTGGCAATCCTAATTACTGATGCTATCTTATAGTATGAGAAACAAATAAATAATAATCTAAATTTGCCTCACGGAGTCTGAGACAACTATGGAGGATCCCAAGGGCTTTATGGAGCAAATTTGAAAAAAAAACAAAAAACACCACCCTAGTAATACCCCACCAAATTTGAGCCCCGAAAGCCAGAATAGACGAGAGAGATGCCTTTGGTTCATGTACTAATTAGTGCAGATTACATTCTTGTTGGATTGGGGGAAACTATCTTATAATGTAGCTATCATAGACCTAGAAACTAAAAATGGATAGTCGTTTTTTATATACTAAGTATCTATTTGTATAGTCGAATCGTACTAATATAAATATTTTAGAGCACCCAGACTACCAATATTTACATAGGGTTGCTATATTTATCCAACAGATGTCAAATTTGATACCACCGGTCTATTGTGACCAATATCAGTGTATGGAATAAGTGAACGTGAATTTAGAGTATTTTCTAACTCTCAAATAAGTTTCTTCGCAATTCAATATTACTGTATTTTCTACTGCGTTTGTTTATTTGACTATGAATCCCCATGGAAACGGTTTGTTTATTTATTGGGATTTCGGCTGTATATGGTGGATAAACAGAAAAGTGAAAATGTCAAGTGATCAGTGGTGTGTCAAGAAGTGCGGCTAGGGTTTAAAGTGTGCATTTGATATAGGATTTAAAAAATTGGGAGTTCCATTAAACAAAGCGTACGTAGGATCTGTTCAACACACCTCACATGGAGATGGAGATAAATGTTCGTTTATACTTGGCCAATGAATGTTTAGGTCAAGAGAACATTCACAGGTACAGTTTTAAAAAAAAACTGTTCACCATGGAAACACTTCACGAAACGCCACAGTAAGTGATATAAAAGAAGAAAAAAGTACAGCAAACTATTGCCCGTAGGGCCATATTCCACCTACCATCGCTTATTGTAGCGGTCAGTGATTTCAAGAATGGTTTTAAAATTTATTTTGTGAGAGTGCATCGTTGCTTCTCCCATCACGTAGAAAAAGAAACGATTGCTTTTACATCATTAAATAAGTTATACCTGATGAAGGATAGGGGAGAAAAATGCATCACAGAAATATATAAGTTTAACAAATAAGTGTACAAAAAGATAAAGAATTACACATGAGGGACCAGATTTTAATTCAATTAGTTAATGATAACTGTATTCCGTTATCGAGGAAGAAAATATTAGGTTGGATGAATAGGTATAATTGCTTTGTACACAAAGAACTGACAGTAATTAGATAGAACATTTTATTTAGTTAAATAACTCTAGAAATAGGGATATTAGTTTGAATCATCTGCCACAACTCGGCAACAGTAAAAAAGGGGAACTAGGTTTTGGGCAATAAAAAAAAAGACAATCCTGCCAGTCTAATACCTGAGAGGTCTAATTATGAATGATAGTAACCATTGAAAATAGAGACATAGCATCAAATCCTATATTTTTAGAGTGACTAATAAGAATATTATTCAAGCTAGATAGCTTGTGTTAACCCTCATGGAGACTAACGAAAAACCAAAGAACAATATCCTAGAAGAGGAACTTCCATTTTACAAATAATAAATGGCTAACAATCAGGCATCTACACAGTGGCTGGTCGTTTCCTAATAAGTACTGCCAGAGAAATCAATAGTGAATGTATACATCTACCCATTACTAGGGCAAACAATAGCTAATACAACCTATCTTTAAACACTTAGATACATATGGTGCCTAAAGGGGCCGAAAGAAATCATTATCCTCGTGGGCCACTACTTCAACCTAGTAGTGCTCCCACAGTTTGCGCACTGCAACTAGCTACACAAACAAGGTTGCAATCGTGAATGCAACCAGTCACTAACCTAACTAGGTCCAAGAAGAAAATGTTAAATGATCTGAGTGTTGCCATAAAGAGATTCTAAACGAAATCATACCGTTTAGGGTGTCATATAAATATAACAATGTATTATGGACTTAGAAAAGGAAATCAAATTCACGGACTCAGTATACTCAATCACCTGGTCCTATACATATGTAGAACATAAAGCCCTAGTATTTAAACTATGCCTTATGGGCTAAGGGAAATAGTCGTCAGACAATCTGACTAAAGAAACTCTGTCTGATGGACATAGAAAGTAATGTTAGACATCTTGACTAAAGAAACCATGTCTGACGGACAAAGAAAATTACTCAGACACTCTAACACAATACACTATATCTGGTGGACGTAGACAGTAACGCAAGATATTCTGACATAATACTCAATGTCTAATTGACATTGAAATTAAGAAAAATATTCTAATACGTGAAATGTCTGAGGGACATAGATAGCAACGTCAGACATTCTGACGTGATACTCAATATTCTCAGAAGAGGCTTCCTCTGCGACGTGGGGGTGAGACCGACGCCAGACACCTCGTGGCCACCAGTAGTCTTCGGTTCTTAAGTTGTATGGAGTAGTTCCTCCTCCGATGAATAAATACAATGGAATACAAAAATGTGATCCAGAGGGAATCTGTTATATAGCAACAGAACTGCCTTGGACTACAACAGGAGATCTAAGTGGAAAAGAGGGTGGGGAGTTGCGAAATAAATCCACTTTCTCACTAGCGCCGTCATCAGGAGTGGCGAAAAGAGACAACAATCTCTCTTTTCTCTGACGTGTGCCCTTCGATCAAGACGTGAAAATGCTCACGATACTGAAATGGTTCGCTGCGGCAATGTTCCTCAACGCTTGGGCCGGAGTTTCCCGGCAACATCAATTCTGAGTGAGTCACCACCTGTCTCTTATTATTGGAATATATTAGTACTTGTTATCTTGTATTAATTGTCTTTATGGAACTTTTTTTTATGAAATTTTGATTGTAAATTTCATATTATATAAATTACATGCTATAAGAGAATCATGAAATTGTGGTTTCAGTATCTATTCAGCATTTTCTTAATCTCCGAGTATTACTACCCGTTCGGTTTATATGCTTATGTATTCTACTAAATACACAAATGGCTTTAGGGACTAGGAAGGTTACATTTAGAGGAAATATACTCGCATTTACGTGAAAGGAGAGGGAAAACCCATTTTGGAAAACCCTCCTTGTCCAGTAGACCTGACCAAGATTTTGAACTTGATCTCCCCGTCATCGGCAGTCTAGACTCTAGTCTATGGCGAGAGTAGCACGTTAGACCACGCAGTCATCAAAGTTGGTATTAAGGCTGATTCACATAGAGCGCTAAGCTAAGCCATGCTGTACTTTGCTCAGTCTTTGTCAAATTTGTTTCACATTCATTGCTAAGCTAAGCTAAGCAATGGTCCCTCTTTTCCCTTCTGAATTCTGTGTTGTTTCGTTCTGGTCTGCTCCAGTGAAGTTTAGTTATGGCGTCTTACAAAATATCTTGTTTGAGCTCAGATGATAGTAATGAAGAAGAGAAGATGCTGCTTTTATCAGCTGTTTTGGAAGATGAAGAATATTTACGAAGTGGAGTTTTGACTTGTTATATAAACGGATCCATTGTAATATAAAAGCACTTATTAAAACCTAAATAGAGTATTACCTAAATAGACGTGAAACAAATTGAAAACAAAACTTCAACACTAATTTGGTTATTTTCATAAATCCTGAGTCTGTTCAACACCTAGCCCAAGCTGCGTTATGCGCATGCGCAACGTAAGATGGCTAAAAATGAGAGAGAGTAAAATGGCCTGGCGAGCAATCGTAAAAAAAAAAAAAAAAAAAAAAATAGCGTGGCGTAGCAAGACATAGCTTAGCTAAGCTTTATGTGTGACACAACACGTTTAAATATATAATCCGCTATTTTTCTAAACAGTTAGCAGAGTATATATTAAAGAATCAAATATCCAAAGCTATCATGTATGCTTTTAGTGAGGATTTACTCCATCTAGATATCATATTCTGAAAATTGAAAAATGACACCTGGGCACGGTAATCGAACCCGGAACCTTTGGCTTCGTACGCCAATGCTCTAACCACTGAGCTCTCCAGGAATATGCAATCCCTTACAATTATAATAATTGTACAAGTGGCAGCATTAAGCCAACTACTGGGTCAAAGATGGCTGCGTTATCTGATAGCTCGTAATCTTAATAAAAAATCACATATTTGTATCCGACAATTTCCACATGTCCATCATAGACTCTGCCTTAAAATATGAGTGAAGAATGACCCTGGACACGGGATGATTCCTGGATAGCTCAGTGGTTAAAGTATTGGCGTACTAAGCCGAAGGTCCCGGGTTAGATTCCCGTGTCCAGGTGTCATTTTTCAATTTTCATGAGAGTATATATTAGCATGGCTTATCATTCAGTGTGAACCAACACATTTAAATATAACAGTCTGCTATTTTTCTAAACAGCTAGCAAAGCAGATCTTAGCTTAGCTTACTTAGTTTTCTATGTGAACTAAACCATTTAAATATATGTTCCGCTATTTTTCCACACAGTTAACAAAGCCAATCTTAGCTTGGCGTACTGTGTGAATCTGCCTTTAGTAGTTTTTATGTGACGCATCCATGTATATGGTTTGCGTAGTGTCCAATAGTTATCAATAATGTCACATATTAAGGGCTTAGAAAGATATTTTTTATAAGGAGGCTCTACTAAAAATTTAACTATACCTTTAGCCAATAAAATTATTATTATTAGCACCGCGTCTTGCTACCCGTTCGGGTTATACGCATTTACGCTAATGTGCAATAGTAGGGTGATTGTGAGATGAAATGGAGGACCTACAGTTTAACGTGGAATTTGAACCACGGTGGAGGCCTGGCATTCCTCACATTCACAAGTTGTGATTAATACACGTCTTGTCAGAGGTGAAGGAAGGGTTTGGCAATCAGATAAATCTGTGCCGGGACCAAGAATTGAACCACAGAACCTCAGCACAGAAGTTCGACACCCTATCCCTAGACCACCAGGTCACCTTTTAGCCAATAAAAGTTCTTAGACGTAGACATTTGTACTCCCAGGGCCCCTTCTTTATAAGCCCATGAAGACACAACATGTCAAGAAGAGAAAAGTGTACTCATAGCGACACAATTAATTTAATGAATAGGGGAGTCTGGATTATTTTGTTACTAAACTAAACTTAAAATAACTGTGGTTATTATTATCTGATTGGGCTTTGAAAACTTTTTCATGATGAGGAACATTAACATTGAACCACAGTTAAGCGGAGATATTCCTCATAAAAATTATTCAATACTTCTCACTGATTTCCTAAAAATCTGCTGGTACACAATTATTTTATGTAGTAAACCTCGTTAATATATATAAAAAATTTCATTTAAGTATAAAAGACAAAAACCACTCATTAGGTCACTCATCAATATATTTCCATCAGTAGGACTGAATATTTTGTTTGGCAGGAAAGTAGCGAGAACCACCCTTAATTCAGAAAAACCTAAAATTGGGATATTTCAAATGGGGCTCCAGAAAGTGTAGGGCTGGTAATTATAATAAAAACTTTCAGATGTGGTGTAAAATTAAAATTTGACAAAAAGGCAGAGAAACAACAGAAAATAACCAAATAGATAATAAAATATGAAATTGTTTAGTGAAATTTGGTGAAAAGGGGGTAGCGGGTTTAAAATGTCACAAACCAACGACTTTCCAGTATGGAAGAAAAATTAAACTAGGCAGGTAAAAATTCCATTACAAATAAATATTAAACGTTGGAATATATTAAATTTCTAATTGAGACTTTGGAAATAGGTATGTGAATTAATAAAAGAAAAAAAATTCTTTTAAGGGTGGTAACAAATTTTAATTTGCAGGCATGTTGGACAATTATATTGGTTTTAAAATTCTAAATTTTTTTAGTAGGAGTTGTATAAATTACAAACAATTACAAAAACCATTACAAATTTTCAATCCTTGCTCTCATCAATAAGCCGCAAATAAGGGCATCATTTTTTTCTTATCCATTTTGTCACTGATGAGGTGATTGAGTAAGGGCAGTGTTAGGTGAACTAAAAATTATATGGATTCAGCCAGAAATCTATTTTTACCGACCAAGTGAGCGGCTGTCATCTACTAGCGAAGTCAGTACCAACTTCTGCGGGTATATGACGTCATTTGGCCAGCTTAACCAAAAACCCTTCTGGTGTTATCCTCAGTTTTTTAGACTGAAGCCGCTAGTTTTCCATTTAAGTAGCATCTCATTCGTCCTCATGAGGATGGACCTGACCCCGTTCAAGATACACTGCATCACAGAAAAATCTGGAATCGCATGGGATGGAACCCGGGATCTCTCAATCTGTAGCCATAAATTCTGACCAATGGACCCCAAAGGTGGTCTTTGTGTGTCCTAAGTATTTTTTTTTTCTAAATGATTTCCCAATCTTCCTTCCCTCACGCGTGTGATTGTGTGTGTGTGTGTTTTTGTGTGTGTGTTTGTGTGTGTGTTTGTGTGTGTGTGTGTGTTTGTGTGTGTGTGTTTTTGTGTGTGTGTGTGTGGGTTTACATATCCTCCAAATGCAATTATGCTCGTCCCTGACCTATCAGTTCAAATATCCGAATAATCCGGACGAAAAAGAAAATGCGAAGACCTCCCCCACCCTCATATCGGTATTATATATATACATACCTATGTCTTAAACCAACAAGAAACTATTAAGGTGTGTAAGAATACGTGCCATCAAACAATTGAAGCTGTTGGAATGCAGTGAGAAACATTAAATCTCTTATAAATAACGAGTCATACACCACGCAAGATATAGTTATTATAATTATATACACAGGTATACCTCGTTATTGCACTCTTCCCTTGGTTCTCTTTCGTAATGGCGCTCCTGAATAATTAATTTCCGTGCTTATTAAAACGCTCGCATGCTTCATCATAACGGTCTGAGCCGACACTGAATCAAATTACTTGTGTTGGAATGTTTACGTTACAAGAGCGCTCGGAACAGTGAATGCATTGGAATCTCAGTAAGATGTGAGTTTGAGACATGTAAATATATATATAATTATTTTCTCTCAATGGTAAGATAATGTGGATAAATTTATTAACTTTTTAATCATGGTAACATTATTAACTTTCCTTAGCATCATAGATATATATATGTATATAAATACATAGGCCTATATACACAATATGTTCTGTCAGATCCATTTATAGGAGTTAAAACAGTGCAACGTGGTAGGGGTTTTAAGCCCAGAGCTAATATATATAAACGATAAATTACTTTAAATTATACAGATTAATCTCGAATTTGCTATGGATTTCCTTGAGTTGTTGCCACGGAAAGTAAGTCTTGTAAAAATCGTCCTCTCGCCATCAATTTGACCAACCACACACCCAATAATGTAGTGAATGAATGTGTATTATATTATGATCGATGGTTTTTATAGTCGCGTATGATACCAATTAGCAGACACACAATTACTAGGACAGTTCTACCCCAAAACCTGGCTCACCCTGGCAACCATTAGGATCCTAGTCAAAAGGAAACTGACCAAATTAAATCTTGAGCTAGATTTACCTCCCACAAAGTGCTAAGAGAATGAAGAATATTCAAATAGATTTGCAATCTCTTAAGATAAGATTAATGTATTGTTAATTCTGAACATGAGTTTGGATGCTACTGGTAAACTATATTTTTAAATGATATTTAAAAAAAAAATTACAAAATAACAAAGAGTTCAAATTGAATTTTAAGAACAATTTGTAATTAAATTAAATTTCCTGCTTTGATAATGTTATTTAAGGCATCAATTGTTTCTCAAATAAATGTAGTTCTCTATATATAATTCCATAAGGATTTTAATATTAAGGTGAATATTGTTGGACTTGGGTAAGTCATAGGAGAGTGGAAAATGGCTTATTTTAAAGACCTAGAGCTCATGGACCTAGGTAAAATAAAAGCTTTCCGCTAACTTTCGCACAGTTGCCTAAAAACTCCTCAAAAGTTCATATTTTTGTTCAGAACTTAAGGCCCTATATTTTTGCTTGGACCTGGACCCAAACCACATATGTTAACATCAGCCCTTTCCACCACCCCTCTCACCGCCTCCCCCCAAACCTCTTCCCGCCTTAAACCTGCACAAGGCGGCGGACAAAATGGGTCCAATAACACAGATTCAAATCAATTATACCGCGAAAGCCTGCAATTCGCTTCAGTGGCCGAATGGTCTAAGGCGTTACAATCTTGTCAAAATTGTCTGACGATGAAAGGAAGATCGGGGTTAGAATCCCAGTCGGATCTACTGGCGGTGGTTTTCCCTAAATGCTTTTTCGCTCTCATTTAACGCAAATGCAAGTAGATTAGCTCTAAAATGCTCCTTTTCTTATCCGTACCCCAATAGAGTTAGTATCATGTATGAACAGGTAGTAATACGTAACGATAGAATAAAAATAATAAATATATTGCAGATAACGTTGCAATGATCCACTACTTATAATTTTTGTTTAAATACTCTAATTGGTGATGTATACTGTATTAAGTCATGATAATTTAGCTTTTAGGGGTAGTTGAGTAAAAATTATGAGAAAATATAAAGGTACCAATTTATTCAATATTTATTCCTTTCCCCCTTTTTTGACATAAGATCTAAAATACATTTACATTCAGGCGAACACGATCCAAATCACTTGGAAACTATTCGGCCGTGCTGTTCTGATAAAATATAACCGGATAGAAGGGGTGAGTGGGGGGGGGGGGAGGGAATACAGAAAGAAGGAAAAGTTAAACCCCCTGAGTGCGCATGCGCTAAGTGTCTCCGGAGCGTTCCCGGCCTCATCTCGAGGATTAATGTTTAACGACATTTATATGAACAGGGGAAAATGGAAATAGGAGGGATTCCCTCCCCTTCCATAGCTTAGCAATATCTTTGTTTGTTCAGATGTTAATACTGTGGAGAGCTAGGCAGGAGGAAGTTGGAGGGGTGGGGATACTCTCTAAAACATGGTTGAAGGTGGGGGTTGAGTAAAGTAGCACTTCCAAACTAGAGAAGGGTGGCTAGCTACTAGATATAGTATCTAGGGGCCACATTCACAAGGGAGGGGTTTTTTTTTCAGCGGAATAGATCAGAAAAAATATATATATATTGAGAGACAAAATCGAAAAAAATTGGCAGAAGGGGGGGAAGGAATCTAAAATTGAGTTTACTATCCTCCGTCTCTTGGTTGATAGGAATGAAGAAATATTGCATATCCCAGCATCGCAGTACCGTTCTATCCTATAAACAAACCACCCCCTTACTAGTTATATAGGGTAGGTTGAGAGGAGAGGGGGGGGGAGGAAAGCTATTGCAAATGTCCGAAACAGAAAAGGCATACACCCTTCTTTCCCTTTTCTCCTATACAAACTTCAAAACTTATGAAGAGAAAGAAAAAAAAAACCAATAGGCAAAATCCAAACGATGGTGTGTGGGTGTGTGAATTATAGGTTATCCCACGATTCAAGGCAATGCTCACTCGATCGAGGTTAGGGAATGCTTTTTCGATGTCACGTTTATGTGTACATTTGAGCAAGACAGAGGTTCGTTTTATTTAAAAATATATATATATATATATATACATACATATATATTTCTTTCAAGGGTGCTTTCTACAACACGGACGTTCATTGCAAACGTTCACGAATCACGTATTATTTAAGATGTTTTCTGGTGTGAGAAGCCTGGTCCAAGGGCCGTATTCAAGAACTTGACTAAGTGGGTGCTTGGTTGATCCTAGCGTGGGTTTGCTTGCGTCATCAAAGGTTAAATGGTGGAGCGATAATGTGCTCGGGACTACATTATCGCTCAACTAAGCATACCGCCCTAAATGTCTAAGTTCATTTAATCTGATTCTCTGGTGTTACTCGAGCCCTGGCCTAGTGAGTGTACCCGAGGGTGTACTTTCCTTCCTGTTTTCATACTTTTATTTCACGCAAATGTGGGTACATTCTCTATACAATTCTACCTTCCTTATTAACAAACCATCAGCATGAAGCCTGAATAGTGAGATGCAGATGGATGAAAATAGTCGCGTAAAAATTGAAATTAGTGTTTCGGGCTTGATGGCAGTGAGGTATAGGGCCTAATAATCTACAACGTTTCGGCCGTAGCTTCAACAGCCTACATTTAGGATACGTGATAGACTAAATTGTTTGGTCAAGAATTTGTAGTCTGTTTCTAGACTTTACCGGTAATCCCACACTTTTGAATCAAGCTAATTAATTCATCGTTATTTAAATAAAAACATCCGCCTGGCCAAAGCCTAACAAAAAAGGAAGTTTTTTCTATTTTAACATAAAATTTACTCTAAAATACGGGTGAAATATTTCAACATTTAGCATTAAATTATTCAGATTTTTTAATTAAAAGTATAAAGTTTCAAAAATTTAATATTAACTCATTTTCAGTTATGAAAATAATTTAAATGCTAGAAAAAGAATGTAACTTTCCTCAAACAAATAACGTCATTTTTAACAGAGTCACAGTGGACAACTCTTCAACCGTTGACAATCGTTTTAGGAGTTTTGAAGCCGTAGAACTGCCACGCTCATAAAAAAAACTCCAGTGTGAGAATAAGTTTATTCAAACAAGCAAATAGTGCCCTTTAAGGGGTACATTTACATATACAAGCAGATAGTGCACTTTAAGGGGTACATTTATATATAATGTGTTAAGCTGCAAACATAATTAATGATTTATCAGTGGTTCTCCTTAAAACGTGTTCCACTCTCCTTCCAGACAAATGCATTCACACTCCGTTGCCCTGATAGGTAGCAAGCTTACCTTGACGAATTAAACTACGATACAGCTAATCAGATATGGTAATTTTTTGATTATAGCTCAATACTTGTTCAGGATGAGGAAGGAAGCATTTTAGAGGTAATATACACGCATGTGCGAGGAAGGAGAGTGCGAAACCATTTAGGAAAATACACTCTCAGTAGACGCAAACGAGATTCGAACCTTGATCTTCCCATAATAAAGAGGTCAGTGTAACATGAGAGCTACGCCTTAACCAATTGGGCCACTGAAGCTGGTTTTGGCCATGTCAATGTAACACTGCTTCCTTTCAGGGTAAACTAAGGGTTCATTTCCCATATTTTCTACTTTTCACACACATTTCCCATTAGTTAAATTACATGTGGAAAGTCAGAAGGAGCGGTAAAACATGATGAGAAAAAAATATGTATTTATTTTTGTAGATGTGGGGAGAATAATTAAATAGTTTGACTAAACATGAGACTAAAATGTCATGATGGAAAAAATAATGTCGCAGCTGTTGTTTATTTAATTTAAACATTGTAATTATTTTGCCATACGCTGCACTTTGCACAAAACAGTATTAAGCAATTAGAAGTAATTCTCAGGTAAATATAAACTACGTTTCTAGAGAAAAATAAAATACAAAATGGAAAAACTTCCTTTGTGACAAATGAAAGGTCACGGTAATTTGAACAGAAATTTACTTTGTCAATATACTTCAATTTAACTAAGTAAGAGGGAACATAAAAACTAAGTACCTACTTTGAGCAATTACGTAATGATAATTAGAGATATTATTTTATAATTAATTCCATTCTAATTAGTAAGGTAAAACACAATACAGAGATTATTATTCATTTTGTTGAAAAATTAAATCCCTTTGTAAGACTTTCAAACTCTTTTGTTGCATTCTTGTCAGATCAGCTAAAAAAGAATAGCTAGGAAAACCTTAAATTAAGACTGCATTATAAAACAAAATACACCATTCAGTGCCAGTATTTCGGTTTTAAGACATATTTAAGCAGCCTCAAAGACTTATATTTTCAGGGGAATCCGTTGTCCAATGTTATTATTTTTTTTATAGAGCATCTATTGTAATCGTGAAAACTTTTAATCTCTTGAAAATGATGGATCTTTACGTTTTAATGTTGACCAAAACTAAAAAACTGTCTTACCATTCCGTTTGACACCACATCTGTCGGACTGTCTGTCCATCTATATGTCTGTAGCTACAGCCAAAATGGTTTGATTTATATCGTTCAATCCTGATATTTAGAAGGTATATGGTCATTTTTATAGGGTGAATCACGATTTTGTTTCTAGCTCTTAAATGAAGGGTTGTTTGATAAAGACTAATTTTTGAGAGCTCAACATTTTTCGAATATGGTTTAAATGATTTTTTTATTTTCATAAATAATATTTATAGATATTTTTACATAACATAAAAATATTCTCATTTTTTAAAGAAAGATTAACTCAATATAAAAAATGGAAATATTTTTAAAATAGATATTAGGATTTGGCTCAAATTGGACCTTTGGAGGGTATTTTACCTGATAAAAAACTGTCTACTTGCTTTAAGGTGAATCATTGTTTAAAAGTTGTTTGATAATGACTGAATACTGAAATTTGAAAATGGCTCCAAAATATAACTTTCGTTTAAAATTTCCTGGTGGGGAGTGTTTATTTAACACAATATAATTTATTTGGGTTAAATTTACTTATAACTGGTTTTTGAAAATTTTGAATTAAAAAAAAGAGAGCATTATCAATTATTTTCAAAAATGTTATATGAGTGTGTTTCAGATTACTAACAACATAATTTTATGTTTGTTTTCTGAGATAAAATAATTAAAGGGTAGCTTACTGATTACTGATTTATTTAATTTTTATTATAAATTATAAGATAATATATAATGAAGGTATAACTGATATTGTCGTACTCAGTACAATATTTTTTTATTTGCAATTATATTTTATATTTATATATTTTTTCAACATTTCAGAAAATATTTTAAATATATATTTAGTAAGGAGTGAATAAATTTAAGTTAAGACTTAGATATTGTTATTTAATGAATTGAGAAGATTTTATTTCAAATGTATATATTAATATATATTTAGCACCTCGTCTTACTACCCGTTCGGGTTATACGCTTAAGTACTAATTAGGTTAATGGAATAGGAATTGGGATGGTTAAATATAGAAGAAGTGAAGCCGCATTTTTGTGGAGGGAGAGTAGAAAACCATTTAGGAAAAACCACTCCCAATTCACCCGAGGGAGATTCAAACCTCGATCTCCACGTCATCGGCAGTCCAGGTTGACACGAAACTAGCGCGTTATCCAACTACGCCACCGAGACGGGTTGCAATCTAATTTTTACTTTCAAAGATAATGACATTTAATGTATAGCTAGGTGAGGTCCTTCCTTATAGAGTACCAAATTGTGGGTCATTTCTCGAGACAGCTAGACTTCCAAACATTCCCAGCCCAAAACTTAGAACTTATTGATTTATAGGTGCCATCTATAAACTAAGTGGTGGAGCATATATATCAAAATGAAGAGTGTAGCTTATGGAGTGAATACATAGCCGTCGGTTTGCGTCATCTTAGGAGCAAATTGGTTATATGAGGGTAATATTAACTATACCTATTTTATATAGTAATCAATGTCTGTGTTTTATCAAAGAAGTGTTATGTCTGTTAAAGAGTTAAGATTGTTATCTAAGTATTATATTTATAAAATTATAAATTGGTTCACGATAAATAATCCTATTTTCCCAATTTAGTATTTTCATTATTATTGTTACTATATGAGACAAGGTTTACATAATTAGAACTAGATTTTAATTAATTATTTTATAGTTTAATATAGACATATATAATATAATTGTATATACATTTTTGACACCCATGATAGCTATATTCTTTAAGTTGTTTGAAACACACCAATTATCAATTTCAACTTCCTCTTTACATGAACAATATACTAATTAAAATCTTGTATGAGAAATATTAAATATATTAACATTTAAAAAAATTAGGGTCCTAAAAAAAAGTATCTTATAAGAAAATTAAAAATCTTGTGTATTTGAAATTGTGTATAATTTTTCCATGGCTTAAGCATAATCAAGCAATAATTTTACTAAAACAAATAAAGTTTGGTTAGGTTAATTTTGTATATTGACTCCTATTATCATTTTGCACACTTTTACAAGTGTGATTTAACTAATCATGTTAGGTTATCTAAATCTGTTCTAATATATTATAACGTTTCGAAATGTAAGGATATGGAGTCGTATCCTTAATGAGCATGACCTTTTTTTTTATAATGCATCAGGTAGAAAAAAATATGTATGTAGATATCCCGACCTTTGAACATGGCAAGTTGAAACACTTTATTTCTTGAAAACTTTTCCCCCTCCATCCCCAACATACATTCAGAACATTAAATCCCGTCCGATTGTACTGTTGGTGATTTTTCCTAAAGTGTTTTCTACATTCTTTCCAGAAAAGTGTGATATTTCTCATACCAAATTTGTGAAAATATGCAGAAATCCCGAAAATATATTAATAAGCAATGCATTAAAAATAATAAAAAAACCTTTTGGTCTCAAGATGTGTAACCATTTATAAGGTATTAAAGTTATTTCTTTTAGTATTTCAAGGTAAGAACATAGTAAAATATAATTTATTTTTTATTTTCTATCCAAGGCACACCTTGTCATTCCAACTATATTAACGCTAAGATATACAGTGATGACCAGTGCTCAGCTTTAGATGAGATGTCATATTTTTTTAGTTCATCATTTAAAATGCTCATAGGTACATACACTTTGTTCAGGATCCCCTTGTCTTGAAAGCTTATATTATATATATATTATTTTTTGTCATTTTTGAATTTAAGATAGTAATTTCCTAGTTTGCATAATTTTTTAGTCATTTTTAGACATTTTTGAGTCATTTAAAGCTATATTTTAGTCAGTTAGGACATTCATGTTAAATAAGTATATTTGTAGATAATCTACAACCAATATTTTATAACTACATATTATTGTCTTCCAAAACACAGTTGTCGAAATGAGACTTATATAATGTTATCAATTATCTTTGCATCTTCTTTGCTTGTTTGACTGTAAAATTCTACACACTCCTGGTTACACACTGCAATTAAGCTGTAAGGGGTTGTGTTGGGGGTCTGGGAGCTATTATTTATGAAGCAGGTATTGATAAATAAATGTTATATTTAGCAGAATAATGGAGCTAAGTGGCGAAGGCTTTTCATTGCATGAATATTTTTATGGTTTAAATTTGTAAAGAGCGTGTTTGATTTAGTCATGTGCATTTATTACAAGTTTTTATTCATTGTTTATATAATTTTTTTGAAAATCTGAAGTCATAAAATTACCTAAAAATTCTATATAATAAGTCTTTTTTTGATTATTTTAAGATCATCAAAATCTGGGCCCTGGTGATAACTGATAAATCAAATGTAGAAGTTTACGTTTTCACAACGTTTGTAAAATTTCGTCCAATGGTTAGGAATCAACTAAAAGAAAATATTCACATTCACAACTATTTTCTATTATAGAAAATTTTATATATATATATATATATTTATATATAAGCGACATAAGCATGTCTTTACTTAAGGTTTAAAAAATGGAGGTGCTTCTTTTAAATTAACTGATGCAGTGTGTAGGCCTAGAACGTAGCCCTTTCAATAAATGCTAATGTGGACAATGCTGTAATCAAGCAGTTCAAACACACTACAGTTTTAATTACCTTGTTACAAAGAATAAACTTTGCAAAGACCCCTCCACCACCAACCACCCCTCTTTCCTGTTTCTGTGTCAACAACCCCGGTTAAACGTTGAGAAACTCGATCTAACAATCGATTTATTGAGAAAGTTAAAGGACCCTTTCTTACCAAAAATACTCTAGCCCTCTCTTTATTCAACAGTTCATTTGTCGATGCGTATTTTAAACGTAGCTCCGTCTTATTCCCTCTGGTTATTTTAAAGTAAAATCTTTCTTTACTTTGAAATATATCTGTAAAAAAAATAATGAACCTACCCCCCTTCCCATCTCCACATCATTTCCCCACACAACTCCGAACATATATTTTATAGCATTTTTGTTTTCTACTTTTATTTTGTGTATATCTTTCTTCATTTTGTAAATGTTCAAAAGAAATCGGTTTTCTAACCATCGTGTAAGATCTTATAAAGTTTAAGCTACCATGCACGAATATGTATATATGGTCACATTATATGGCTCTATAAACATTTTTTTTTACTGTGCAACTTAATAGATACAATGATTTCCCTAACATACATAGGCACATATATACATATGTGTTTACTTAACATGACAGACTCTCGCACGCACATATGAATGAATACAAACACGTTTCAGAGAATGTCGGCAAACGTATTTCAAGGGGAGCATTTTTTTTCTCTCCCTACAATATCTTAATCCCCAGTCCGAATTTTACAAATCACTATGCTAATGTGGTAGGAATTATGATATTATATTTTAAAGGATATATAAACCTGAATTTTCATGGTGAGAGGGTGAGAAAACATTTAGGGAAAAAAAACCTAGGTTTACCCAACTGATATTCGAACACAAGACCTTCCCATTACTGTAAAATTGGACTAGATGATCCTGTTATCTAGTCCTCATTTCTCCTTATTAGTGTTGGCGCATTTATGATGCATATAATTAGAAAATAATGTCATGTTAACGAAATTAATGTAGTCTCAGATCAATCAAAACATATCTTACCCTCTTCGGTGGCCACGTGGTCTAAGGGGGCGGTCAGACTGAGCGAGCGCGCAAGCGACTAAAATATAAAATATAACACATGGGTTGTAATGAGAGGTGGCCAGACTGGAGCGCGCGAGCGAGCGACTGAGCGCGCACGCTTGAAAGATAGAACTGGTTCTATTTTTCAAGCGCACGCGCTCGACCCGGTACAGTCTAGTTTACAGGCACTAGGCAATATTTTTGTATGTTGGTTCATTGAGTGCTAGGAAAACTTCTCATTTTTGACATTTTTAATAATATCGATAGGTTTAGCACAATTGCTACTAACGGCCTAATTTAATTGGTAAGATCATAAACCATACCTCATATATATATATATATGTATGTAAAACTGATATGTTAAAATACTTCAATATTATCAAAGTAGAACTTTACAAATAAGATTCACCATTAGCGTGGAGAGAGGATGAGAAAATCACAACAATAAATCACTTGTTAAAACCCCCCTCAGTTCACTCAGCCAAGATTCGGAGCCTCCTCGTCAACAACTAACGAGAGCTATCTGCTAATTACTCACTCGCTCGCTCGCCAGTGTGGCCACCCAGTCGCTTGCTCGCTCGCACGCTTGTCAGTTTGGCCGAACCCTAACGCGCTACTCTCGTGTTGGACGAGACTGCCGAAGAGGGGGAGGGCAGGATTAGATCGCAGTTGGGTGCGCTAAGGTTTATTTTTCTAAATGGTGTTCAACTCTCCTTCCACGCAAATGTGGGTGAACATCCCCTCAATTAAGCCTTCCTAATCCCTAAACCATTAGTGTAATTAGTAAATAGGCGTATAGTCCATACGGGTAGTAAGACAAAGTGCTAAAAAAACCATATCCTCCTCCATCATGGTGATACATTGATGGACGGGAAACTTGACGTTTTGTTTGTTCTAGAGAAACGTTATTTTGTAAGTCATGTGCTTAAATTTAAATAATTATCAATAGTGAAAATTAAACGATAATAAATATATGTTATTTAAAAAAATTTGCAGGTAATAAATGTTGAATTTAATTAGTGACATTAATAACACTACACCACATCGATAGGCGCACAAAATATACGTGAGGCGTGTTAAAATCTGTTTATTCGATTATGGGTAGGCCAAGGTTTGTACCTCGGCTGAGTATTATAATCGTTTTTCTTCCTAAATATTTGTTTTCCGCCCCCCTTCCTTTTAAATTATTTTTTCTCTAACTCTATCTATTGGTTTGATTTAGCTTTGATAGTTTTGATGCGTAGTGTGACTCAATGCAAAAACAATAACTTTTTAAAAAGTTTACTTTTATTTCTGTTAAAATAATATATATCTGTAAAAAACACTTAGAATTTATTGAGAAACAGTTTAGGTTTTTTTGTGGTCAACATTAATAGCAGTTTAACATACAAAATTAGTGCTATTAGATATGCATTAATGATATCTCTCAATAGTGCCAGATGTAGATCTTATGACTTGACATATAAATATATGAATTCTTGTTTATTAACTTTTATAAATGTCTAAAAAGGTCCTTATTATCTAAATAGTACTATAGAATTAAGGTGGGAATGTAGGGAACGCGAGGTAAGGGCAGTGTTTTTGCAGTTTTTATAACAAACTTTTTTTTTTGTCAAAATAAAGCAAATATTGCTCAAGTAAAACATAAGAGTCTAATTTTCTTCACATGGTGATGTCAACTGTTATTGCATATCTGTCATGGGCATCCTGGGATTTAGTAGCAACTTTTTTCTCTTCCCTTAAATTTCTCATCTAATGATGGTATGCTCATGGTGGATATTGAAGAAATTTTGACATCAACATGGGAAGAAAATTGAAATCAATTTCTTCTACTTGAGAATCATTGAGTTTATTTTGTCCTAAAAATTGTTTTGTTCTAAAAACTGTAAAAACACTTACCTTTTCTTGTGGCCCTTTCCATCTTAAGCACCACGTAATGTGTATCATGGCATTATACTAATTTATTCCTTTCGAATAAAGGTTGTGCTAATAGTGAATGGAGTAATGCTCCCCTTGAAACACAGTCACACGCTTCCCTGACTCACACACGTCGTAACGGGGTGGGGGGGGGGGGAGGTCGGGGACGCCAATACGTGTGGCGTTTAGGGTTAGAGGGGGTGGAGTACCTCACGTTTTTCTTTCATGATAGATAGCACGCAACTTTGGACATACGTGCTATAGCCCACACACGACAAAACCGCCTGAAGCTGTGGACGAACTGTCTAGGGAGTTAAACATGCATTGTACTTTGTATTGGAGGCCGTGGCTCAGAACCTGCTAGGGTGCTCTAAGGAAAATAGTGAGTGAAAACTCCCATTTAGGACTGGTTTATGGTTAAATAAACTTGAGGATTCCATTTTTTATATCTATAAGAGTTTATAAAGGTCCAATAACACATATATTTGTGTGTATGTGTGTATATATATATATACCCTATGTATGTAACAAGATATATAATAATTTTCTTGTGCCACATCTTACTACAAGTTCGGGTTATACACTTTTGTCCTAATTACCTAATTAGGCTAATGTGTTATGGATGAGAAATAGATCAATAGTGTGTAGGAATACCTAGATTTGCTTGGAGGGAGGGTGTAAAACCATTTAGGAAAATACACTTTCCACAAGCCCTACCAGTATTCAAACCCTGGTCTTCCCTTTCATTGGAAGTCCTATCTATTAATAGAGCGATGTCTTAAAGCAGGAGTCTGCAGCATTGTTTATATTGTTGAATGTATGGCTAGAAAAAAAAATTTAATATGAAAAAAAAAAAATTAGCACAAAATTACAACTTAATGTTTTTCATATATAACAATTAGCTATAAGTCTTTTTTGTAAACATAATATTAATTTGCTAGATAATTTGCAAGCCAGACAAAATCAGTCGACGGGGGTGGATACAGTTCACGGGCCGTAGGTTTCCGACCGCAGATCCTACAGCCACCGAAGCGGTTTTTAGTATAATTAACAAACTTACTACCAAGTTGATTTAAAATCTATCAATTACAATTATTTTATTTTAATATCTGACGTGGGCTACGCGGGCTACGCTTTTTAAACTAAAGAATCTATCAAAGTACGTGGTCTAAATATAAAGCTCGACTTGTCTGGTTTGTAGTGGAACGGGGAGATAAGAGTTTGAACTTACGTATCAAAATAGATACCATATAAAGGGGATGTTTATTAATTAATATAATTACTAATACAGTACTATAGCTAAATTTATAGTGTACCAATTTCAATAACATACCATTTGAATCAAAGACAAATATTTTAATCGGTTGGAGTGAAAAAAAGTGGCGACGCAAACAAGATGTGTTGTAAAATAATGGTATATTGCGTTTTTCTTGAGTTGAGATTTCAATTATATCTTAATGAATAAAGAGTTCTCATTAATTACTATACTGGTTTCACTATTAGGAAGTCCAGAGTAACAATAAGTAATCCAGTTGAGCTAAAAATCTAGACATAAAGTTTTAAAATATATTAATGATAAATTAAAAAGTAGACTCGGGAATTTGTAATCCTCAACATTTAAGGGACGTTTATAACTTTTTATTCTTATTAATTAGCCATTCCTAGCTTTGTACAAATAATTAGACACATACTTAAAAGCAAGTCAAATACGGAATGGAAACAATTTAATTGTTAAGTTATTACCTCTCATCTCTCATCTTACATGTTTTGTAAATATTGAAACGTCATTACTTCACAGACAATATTTTCTGGTAGCGTAAACTTTGGAAGAAGAATGTTCTCAAGATAATTATATTTTCTATTCTTAAATATCTTTCAAATTAAAAAAAAAGCCGAAAGGTTCAATACAAAGTTTAAACTAATTATAAACTCTAAGAATCAAATTTATAGGTTAAGACTTTGTTTGCATAACCCCCGAAAAATGGTTGGGAATTTTCTTGAGAATTCTATTCAAGAATATAATTAATTTTGTGCTTATTAAATAATAAAAAAACTTCCTTGAAATTGAATATAAATATCTTTTGAAAATTTATTACTTGTAATAGGATTCATTTCAATAAAAGCTGGAAATTAATCTTCAAATCTGTATGCTATGAATATATTTTATTTATATATTTACAAAAGATAAATTTTCTTCATAATTAATTTTTGCCATTATTAGAGAATTCATGAAGTAAAGTTTAGATTATATGAACAGTAATTATATGTATCTATCAATAACGTGGGCACCTTTAATTCATTTTGAAACTTAGTAAATATAAATATGTTAAACTATAATACATTTTAAACATCATCATACTACATTTACCCCGATTATATGCATCTAAATAATAAAAAACAAACGTACAGAGTTGGGCAGAATGGATAGTAGGATTTGATTAATCAACCCACTTCGGTGGCGTAGTTAGCTAACGTGCTAGTTTCGTGTTGAGCTAGACCGCCGAAGACGGGGAGATCGAGGTACTAGTCTTGGTAAGGTGAACTGGGGTGGCATTTCCTAAATGTTTTTTCACTCTCCCCTTACGCAAGTGCGGGTTCACTTCCTAAACATTCAAACTTCCCAATTCCTAGCCCAATAGCGTAATTAGTACGTAGAATGGGTAGTAAGACGCGGTGCTAAATAACAATTAAGAAATAGAGTACTGCAGTGCTCTATGCGCATGCGTGAAATATTAACGTGGGCTGGACTGGGGAATGAAAGCCATTAGTGAACATGGCGCTGTGGTCGACATAACATCGTGCATTCACTATGGAAACTTATTTTTAAAATAATGATTCAACTATCACTGTGCAAAGGATTTTCTGTCGCCATTTCTTATTAGGACGTTTAGACAACCTCCCTGACCACTGGACGGTTGTAGGTTTGGTGAACGAGTCCCGTAATACTGCATCATCCGTGACAGAAAAATCTCTGGCCGTCCAAGGTCACAGTGGAGGAGGCCCAAAATGCGCTACAGCAAAGTCCCCGGAGATCGGTCGTCAGGCAGGCATTGGTGCTCTAGCAGTGTCGAATCGTTCCCTGCACATCATTCATGGCGAGCAGAAATTTCATCCAAACAAACTGCAGGTCACGCAGCAGTTTACAGCACAGGACAAAGCTCTCCGCAGGACTTTTGCCATGGACTTCCTGGGGCGCTTGGCAATCTACTCAACGATCCTGAAAAACCCTTTGATTTCTGACGAGGCCAATTTTAAATTGTCCAGGAGTTTAAACAAGTAGGATTGTCGATATTGGATACCAGAAAACCCACGCCGACTCCATTAGAAACCGCTTCGTAGTGATAGTATGACAGTGGGGTGCGGCATATAATCGTTTAGCATCATAGGCCTGTATTTATTTGAAAATGCTCATGGTCGTGCTATTACAGTTAATGGAGATCACTACGTCAAGCTGTTAAAAGAATTCCTTCTTCAAAGGCTAGCACACCGAAAGCTAGAACAGATATTGTTCCAACAAGACGGGGAAACTGCTCATACTGCCCACCAATCCATGGCCGTCTTGTGACCTAAAGTCTGTTCACCGTAGGAATTGTCTTCTGAAAGGCCTTTTTCCCTACCAGAAATCTATTATATAGTAGGATATTGGTAGGAAAAAAGACCTTTCAGGGAGTAATTCCAACCGTGAATGGTGTTTAAGTTTCCTGCTAGTCTCATTTCCAGATTTGGGGACATTCAGTGGCAAGCATTGTCGCCAGATTTATTCACCATCGATTTCTTCTTATGGGGAGAACCTAAAGAGTATTGTGTTCACTACAAGTCCTAAGTCATTAACTAAACTGAATGGATCGGATACAAGAACATTCCCTTGGACATGTTGGATCGTGTAGTGCAGGATCTCGTCCGGCGCTTGCAGGAATGTATTGCCGTTCATGGTGGATACCTACGAGGTGTTATCTTCAGGAAATAAGAATTGATGTCCATGATAATGTAATTGGCATGCCTTTGTCTGTGTACTGTAGTTATTTTCCATAAGTTCTTCGATATCTTACGTCATGCAGCCTTATTCAAATCCTATTATCCATTTTGCTCAACCCTGTATGAATATGTTTTTAAATATACTTTTATTGCTAGTAGCTTACAGTTTATTAAGATATTTTATGTGATTCCAAATTTTTATATCGTCCAGAAAGTTTTAACAAAGAAATATCAGTTCGTGGTTTTATTGTAAATATTTTATATTATTGAGTATAAACTTTTTTTTTTAAATCTATGCTGTCAACACCTAAAATTTTTAGTTCTGCAAATATTATCACATATTAATGACCGTTATTTTGTATAAATTTGTTGTTGTTGTTGTTGTTGTTGTTGTTGTTGTTGTGTTTAACTGGATATTTATGGATATTTTCAAGAAAATCAGGTTCAATTTCTTCAACTCGCTATGTCTAAAAGAAATCCTAATTGGATGCTTTTTAGCTTCATCTATATATAAATTTAACTTCTTTATATTATATCAACTGTTGTGAGAAATATTGGCTTAAGTGCAAAATCCTAGATCTCGTTTTGTCTAATATGATCCAAATATGAATGTTATAGGACATTTAACAGCGAATATACTTTAAAATGTGT
Source organism: Timema podura (assembly GCA_033556935.1). Taxonomy (NCBI): domain Eukaryota; kingdom Metazoa; phylum Arthropoda; class Insecta; order Phasmatodea; family Timematidae; genus Timema; species Timema podura. The sequence goes on from JAVRXN010000005.1 coordinate 26,331,088, forward strand.
AAAACACTAATCTGCTTCTATTTGATTATTGGCTCATTGGCTCAATATCATAGGACCTTTATTTTCTAAATATATCCTTTCTTATGTATCAGATACAAAAAAAAACTTTTTATTATAAAATAAAAATTCGAATCAGCTATACATTTTTTAATATATAACTTTGGAGATGCTAATTTCACTAATAGTTTGATTTTATTTATGAAGTTTTATATTTCTATTTTTAATTCTAGTGTAAATTTTGTGTAAAACCCTGATTATAACTACCCATCCCTAATTCCTAATATTCAAAATAACGAGTAAGATACAATTAATAATAAATTCATACAAATTTGCGTGGATGTAGTGTGGGAAAACTAATTTTAGAAAATACGCTTCAAAACACCCATCCAGAATTGGAGACCGAACCCCTCAATTACTGTCAAACGTGGAAATATGAACCTGACACCTTTGTCTGCCTGCTCACCAGTTATAGTAGATAAATTACAAGTAATAAATTAAATATATTTAATTTTGTTTTTTAAAGATTTGATTTCGAGTTTGAGAAAGTTTGGATTCCTTTCATAAGCATTATTAAAGTAAAATAATGTACGTTTATATATGTATATCCCTCTACCTATATAAATCTCCTTATATATCATCCAACGTCTATATGGCACATTTTGCCATGCTAAATAAATCTGGAGCCCAGAACACTCTCTTGGTCCAGATTAGTCGGGAGCCAACAGATCTCATTATTGAGCTTTGACGCGGCGGTGCATGGCTGAAATCCTCTTTCTTTTGACAACCTGATAAAAAATAATTGAGCATCACTTGCTCGCTGGTTTATTTATTTCCAGACTAGTGATTTTAAACATCCCTTTCAATATTCCCCTTCCAAATGTTTAAAGAAGAGAAATCAAGACTGAATTTAAAGCGTATTTTAAATCAAGTTCTCAATTTGATTACACGTGTAAAATTATTTGTTAGAATGTTGTACATTCTTTGTTAACGTTTAGAACATTAAATTTACATTTTCAGTCCACTATATTTTGGACAAGTAACTATATTTATTTCTATATTATACATTATTAATTTATATCAAAATAATAATAACGCCAAACTAAGATAAGATACCTCGCTGAAACACTTAACTCTCAATATCAATTGTTTAAAAAAAACTGTTTTACTAGGTTTGTTGTATTCAACTCTAACTCAATGATTTATTTAAAGGAATTATATCATTATTGTCTTATTCTAAAGATTATGATATTTTGATGGCAGTTTAAGGAAATGCACCCGCACTAGAGTTGAGAGGAGATGATAAATCCACCTAGAATGCAAGAGGCAAAAATTATAATTTCAACCTCCCACAAATGGTCAATAAAGTATGTTGCAAGGCTTACGCTTTAGACCATATGGCTACCATAATGGAGTATCAGTAATTTAAAAGAACCATCTTTTAGGTCTATTTTTTTTTATTTTAGAGAACCAGCTACAGTAAAACCTCGCTATACCTATCCCCTGTAGTTCAAAATTTCAGATAATCAGAACATATTTTTAAGAAAATGAGGGAGGAAGAGTGGAGAGAACAAACAATTTTAAATAGAATACTTTATTGGCTAGCAAACTCAAAGTTAAAAAGTGTAATTGCAAGAAACAGTGATAATAAATATTTAATAGTTACATGTTGTAATGGAGACAAATAGTACTTCTGTAAATTAATGCCAATTTAAAAAAAAACGCGATTGTAATTGATAATTTGTTAACATAAACTGCGGGCCCATATAGTAGGCTATTTTGATCCGAGTTTTCGCCAACCCGGACAAACTTTTGTCCCAATTAGTTTGCATTAACAAGATTATAGTGTATTTAAGCTATTTTATTAAATAGTATATTCACGAAGAAAAGTTTAAAATCAATGCTTTTTTAACACAAGGGTTAGTATTGATATTCTTCACATCCATCTGGAGCTGGGCGTGCACTACGCCCTTTAGCAGTTTAGTGTTGTCCACACCATCTGGGAGAAAGCACGCCACGTCCAAGGAAGTTCTCAAATTACGGTAGTTTTCCTTTGATTTCATCACGGGATTGTTATGAGCGAGAGAGAAAGAGCCGTCAAATTCTGTCAGAAAGGGATGGTAACATATAACTTCTAGGGATATTTTACATCTCACAATCGACATGGGACCTAACGGTTTTATTTCCCTTCCGAAATAATTTTGTTACGAATTGTTATCGTTCAGTAAAGATCCTTCTACCTTTACAGGGTTTGAACCAACGAACATTGGGTCCTTAGGCAAGCACCTTACTACAAGACCACAGAGGACTCTTTCAAGTACTCTTAACGTCTTAATCTAATAGCTAGGGGTAATGAGTATTGATTACAGTAAATATACACTCGTCAGCGTGTAGAGAAGATTGAAATCCTAAAATATAAATCACTTACTGAAAATGATCCTAGTGCTATCGGTAGGGATCCTAACCAATATACCATAACGTCAGCGGTACCAAGTTATTATTATTATTATTATTTGCACCGCGTCTTACTACCCATTCGGGTTATTCAAACTTACGCTAATGTGTAATGGTAGGGTGATTGTGAGATGAAATGGAGGACCTACAGTTTAAAGTGGGATCCGAACCACGGTGGAGGCCTGGAGTTCCACAAATTAACAAGCTATTATTAATAAATGTCTTGTCAGAGGTGAAGGAAGGGTTTGGTAATCGGATAAATCTGTGTCGGGACCGAGGATTGAATCCCTCTGCTAATAATAATAATAATAATAATAATAATTTAATTTAATAATTTAATTTATCATTAATAATACAGAAACTGTTTCAATGGCCCTTGGTCTAAGACGTCACTCTCACAAAAATTATACTGCCGATGACGGGGAGATAGGGGTTCCGGTCCATAGCATGTAATGAGGGTGGTTTTACCAAAATGACTTTCCACTCTCCTTCCATGAAAATTTGGTACATTTCCTCTATATAAAACCTTCATCCCTAACGCATTAGCGTGAATTAGTACATATCCGTATAGCTCGATCGCATGACGGCCTATTCACGCCTTTGAACCATTTGGCATTGACCAAAGAAGGGTATTAATTTATTAACAAGCTGTAGGTCTTAAAACAGACCACCCACACAAAGCAGACGATAGTAAACCTCCAACTTTCAGGGGGACTGACGTTAGCTGACAAGTGAGTTGTCTAGAAACCACTTGATTCCTTGGTCCCTACAGCGCGGCAGTCCATCATACTAATGACAAGCCACGGAGATGTTACTGAGCGATAAGTAAGATACATGTACCTCCCCTCCTCCCCTTCTTCTAGCACCCCGAGAGAGAAAAAAAAAAACCAACGTTGGTAGCAAAATATAAGATAGTCTCAGTATCCACATCTCGGCAAAGAGGGGGTGGTATTTTGAGGTGTTTTATTTAGAGGGGTGTTGGGAAGCAGGATAAGAAGGGATGGTTTCGGCTTCAAATATCGTATCTGGTAATACGAGGGGTGACTTGTGATTGACCGCTTGAGGGTGTGTAAGGTCACAATCTCACTTGATAGAAGGGATGATTCACGCATGACAACATGTACACGCCGCTTAAAATAAAAAAGAACTAAAGGTACGATCAAAACAGTAATAGTGTATCATATTGTTAAGCTGAATCAAATGAAAGTAAACATAGACCCTTATATAAAAATTAACTATCTTAAACAAAATGGTTATAAAGTAATTTCTAAAAAAATTCAAATCTTCAAAAATCAATCAATAGTAAAATTACCTTTGAAAGAAGAAAATCCCGTAAATAGGGTGTTTTTTACTATGTAGAACACCTCCATAGATACTAAATTTCAACATTAGGGTTAAAGCCATTTAAAAAAAAAAATTGAAAATTTTTTTGTGAGTAATCTTACGCTTAATTTGAAAGTTTCGAATCAAAATTTAAAAATCTATCAATTATGACCATACTACAATTAAATATAAATTAATTTAAATTATTAAACAAATGACACATGGACACCGGAATCGTACCCAGGACCTATGGCTCAGCGTACCAATACTCTTTCCACTGAGCTATCCAAGAGTCATCCCATGCTAAGGGTCAATCTTCACTCATAGATTAAAGCTGAGTCAGTGATAAAAATAAAGTTGATAAAAATCCATCAAACCATTTCAGCTATGCCCCAGGCATAGACAGACACTAATGTAACACCAACATTTTTGGTTCGATGACATATCAAAAATATTATTATTACCACTGCGTATTACCTACTCGTTCGGGTTATACGCTATGTACTAATTACACTAATATTTTAGGAAGGGATTGGGTAGGTTTATAATTGAGAGGGAGTTCACCCCATTTTGCGTGGAGGGAGAGTGGAGAAACATTTATGAAAACCACTCTCAATTCACCCAACTGGAATAGAACCCCGATATCCCCATAATCAGCAGTCTAGTCCAACACGAAAGTAGCGTGTTAGACCACGTGGCCACCGAGGCGGATAGTGACATATAAATCATCAATATCATAATTTCAAGGTCAAAAAGGTTAACGATTAAAATACTCTATCTGAAAAAGCAAGAATTCTTCCTAAGTACATCCAGCAGGAATGCAAAACCTAACCAATTCATCTCTGGCAGTTCAGATTATTGAAAAAGTAGTGGCGGTTTAGACGATGCGACCACCACTAGCTGTATGACAATTACGTCAAATATCAGTTTGATTCTGTTACATTGGCGCCACCATTTACTCCTTAGATTAAGTCGTTAAAAACCCTATCCATAAACGTAAATAAATAAAAGCACCAAAGAAACTTCATACTAATATTCAGGAACGAGATTGGTGTTAGGCAACCCAGTGTATCTTTAATGTACATTGTAATGCCTATTTACTAGGCGCCCTATCTAAATAGAATAGCATCTAATTACAAGTTCTTAAGGCTTTTTTTTATTTTATACCCTTTTTTTCATAAGACAAGTTACTAGAGACTCCAGATAGTGGTTTAGTCAAATTGTGCTTTATTATACTCTAGTATCAGTTATTAAGTAGTTTTAGATACATGGGAAAAAACATATTGAAGAGATTCTTTGCATAAAATGAATATGTACAAGTGTAGTTGATATTATTACATTTTTATCATTTATATATACAAACCAAATTAAGTAGATCAGAAAAGAAAACTCTTACAAATACTAAGAATAATAATCTGATGGCAAACCTGCGTGCAACTTGTGCAAAACTCCGCTAAAAATTGAATAAATTATTATTTTATTTAACTAAACTAAACTAAATAATTTTCTTTTCTGAAATGATTAAATCACTAAAAGACGTAAATTTTGGTTTTAAAAGAGGTTCTGGAGATATGTTGCGGGGCAAGGGGTGGGGTGATTAAAAAAAAAAGGTATCAAGGATTACCTCCCACTCGAAGATGAGCCACATAGCCTCAGGCGTTTCCTGAGTTACGTCTGAGGGGTAGGGGATGGAAGGATGGGGTAAGTTACCTTTTTGACCTTCGCTAAAAACTGTTTATAATTTTAATAGCGACTGCACATCTTCTAGCTAACATATTTTTATTAAAGTCCTCAAGAGCCCATTTAGATCCTGTAATAGATTGGGTCTGACAAGCATATAGACATTCGTACTAAAGAGATGGATGGATAGATAAGCTTACAATTATATGAGTTGGGTGAGCTTGCTTATGTTGACACAATACATCCAGTTTTAACAACTACCCTTTTAAAACAACGTAAGCCATTAATTTAATTAAGTGAGTTACACGAACGTTAAATTAAGATTGTGCTGCTGTAATCATGTCGGACAAAGTTAATCTCTGCAGTAAATTAATAAATATAGAATGAATGGTTACAGTGTACTTTCATTCAAATAGTTCTAGAGTATATACTGTATTTAATTTAATCACGTTGCTCAAAGTTTGATGCGACCCCCAAAACAATTTTAGTGACACTCAGTTTAAGAACCCGTGGTCTAGGTGATACTAAAACAGAGTGTACATCCCAGGAAATTTGGGTTGGGCATTTTAGCTGGATGGGGGTCATGATGGCTTAGGATACGCAGGAGAAGTCTTCAGGGAATCAAAGGAAGGGGATAACATCCCTCAAATCACTCAATAATAGATTTAGAAATACGTTTTCGAGGTGGACATCAAACATGGAAAGTTTCCTTGGTGGTTCCCCTGAGGTCATCCAACAGATAGTAAATAAGGGATGGTTATGAAGAGGGTGAAAATATATGAGAATATATCAATGGGATGGTACAAAGGGAAAGAGGGGGAATTGGAAATTAGTTATTTTGCCAATTACTTTCTGGATTAGAACACAACTAAGTTTAAGTAAACTTTAGATAGGTATTCGTCATTAACTAACATCCTAAATATAACTATTTTGTCATTAATTTAAAATTCTTATAACAAATGAGGTATTTCACTTTCAAATTGATACTAAATGAAAAAATAAATATTGCATTTTGATGATACGTTTATTTATGTTAAAATACAAATGATTGTGATCAAATGAAAATACATCATACAGAGCTTATAGTTTGCAATAGGTTTCCTTTAATTTGAAGTAATATTTTTCCTTTGTGATCAAGGTATATTCAAAACAAATGAATACAATATTCAATAGTTCATTATATTAATGTAGAATAATTTATTCACATGGTCTGAGATGTCAGTCTCGTAATATATGTCAAAACATAAAATATGCGCCCAAAGTTCTTAAGCAATTGCTTAGAATTTTAAATTCAAATCACTTAAAATGAGATTTTAATAAAAAAACATTTTGTTTCACAAGATTGAATGTATACATCATAATGTCCAAAATAAATCTCGTTATAAATTGCAATATAATATAATAACTTATTTGGCAGTTAGAACGGAACTTATATAATATATTTGAGTGGTCGCCTTCTTTAACGTATAACTGCATCGAAAAACCTTGTACATACATTGTTAAGCCTGAAATTAAAGAATACTTCTGTAGAATTTTTGGTAAAATTAGTTACTATATTTGACAGTTATCGTGAAAAAACTAAATCAATCAAGAGGGACTAAATTTCAATTATTCAAGTCAAGACAGTACCTCGCCATCTGTTTGATTAACTATTTATATGAAATCTTACAATCATGTTCTATTGTAAAGTGTATATTCTGGGCATAAGTTCGTTAGTGGGAAGTTTAATGATGGCAGATTATTTTACTAATGGTGCTAGCAATTCTTCTCAAAATGGTTAGTTAGTTTTCTTTCATTCTCAACATTTGTTTTAAGATATTAAAAAAAAAAATAATTCCTCAAATGTTTTTGTTAAAAATTTATATTAGAATAATATTTTACATGATAATAAATTATGTCTGTATTTTATAAACTAAATAATTTATGGGCAGCTTACTTGCGACAGTTTTTTTAGAAATGTTAAATATTTCCAAATTTTCCTTTTGTAGTGGATTCATAATGGATATTTTTGTTAACAACTTGTCATGATAAATAAGTATATTTTTATTTTTGCAAATAAAAATTAAATACATTATTTTTTTCATTTATTTCAAGCTTTAATACACTATTTTATAAAGTTGTAATAATTGTGTCATATTATTATTATTATATTAATATTATTATTATTATATTATTATTATTATTATAGCTTAAGGATGGCAATACAATTTTTTTTATTATATGTACTTCTTTTGTTTATAATGATATATATATTATATATATATATTAACTGAAGTCATTACATTCAAGATATATATATAAAACTTAGGTATTTATACATATTAATATAACAAAGCACAAGTATAACAAATAAAAAGAAGTATGATTTAAATAAATTGATTTAAAAATAGAAATAATTGGTGTACTAGATAATAAACACTTTTATAATCTTACGTGTAATATTAGAGTGTTCCTATATGAAAGAGAATTGGGAAAATCATACTTTAGGGAATCTTTAATATCCACGACGATTCGAATGAAAAAATATATCTAGAGAAGGACATATCCTTCTTAGAAAATTATTTCAAGCTTAATAATATATTTACAATAGAGTATAAACATTACTTAAGTTTGTATGATGATACCAGTCAGTTGTTTCAAGTTTAATCAATGAAGTCATCATGTGTAGTTTGGCAAACACAGCCATTCCCGTTCGTACCTGTAATTCAACTAACTCCCACAAACTTTGTCCCGAAACCACCCCCGTGTATACAAGGTAACAACTATTGTATGACACTCGAAATGAAAAGCCAACCCCTAGAATGACCTAATTGCTTTTACTGCCTTCCCTTAACAATTACTAAACACGAAGTTAAAATAGACGCATTTCCCCCCAAAATCCTTTTGAGAACAAAATGGCGTAGTAGGGCTGTGTTGTTTTGTTCCTTTTGAAATCACATTCTGTTTGTATACTGTAGCCAATTTGAAATTCTGTAATATTTGTTTACTGAAGTTTCATTTTATTGATACAATATTATGAACTATATGGATTAATTAATTTTTTACTGAAACTAAATTTGGATTAGTCATTTATATTATTCAAGTTTTAAATAAATAATCTATACTTTATTAATATGGATAATATTGTATACTTTTTTTTAGCTATATCTATTAATGATTTATTTAAATCAAATTGTGTTTTCATTCCCATATACTAATGCATATAAACTCTTAAAAGTGTTCTATATAATAAACATACATTATTTTTTCTAAACTAATTAAAGAACAAAACAAAATCGTAAAGGCGTTTCTATTGAAACCTTAGAAAAGAAAGTTACTAATAAAGTCAGATTCTTATAGGAAGGGCCTTTCCTTAAAGCTAATAAGCTATTAGCTCTAATTTAATGTATTCATATGTTAGGTCATGCTATATTCAGCTATCACTTTTATAGAATTGACAAAATCGATCCTATAGAATAATTAATACCAATGATATAATAAATTGATCAATTATGGCCTCAAAAAAAGTTTATATCTTCTAAAAGGCACTTACTATGAAAATTGGACTGTATTTGTTCAATTTTTTTAAGGTATAAAATATTCTTACTATCATTTTGTAAATATGTATACAGTAGTAGGTTATGGGTAAATAAAAATAAAGTGCACAGAGGATAAAATGGGAAAGTCAAATTACAAGTATTTTCAAAGACAATAACTTTTTATACCTCTAACCTCAGAAATACCCTAGAAAACACTAGTTTTTCTTTAATTATTTTTAAAAATACGACCAAAACCTCCTTTAACCGTGAATCAATTTAATTAGAAAATGCTCATTATTGTCTAGCAAATGTCAGCACTACCTCGATATAAACTAAAATTTGATTTCCCCCTCTACAATTCAAATTCAAAGTTTTCAAATATACTACTAGTAAAACCACTGCTATAAAAATATCACAATATAGGCCTACCTAAAGTATAAAATTGCAAACAAATGTGAGTAGCTTCAAAAGTATTGTTTGTTGCTGTAAATAATTGTAAACAGGTTTTATTTAATATATAATATATATATAATATTAATAATAATTTAAGCACTAAAAAAGTATAACATATTATATTTAGAGTTATTTTCTAAATTTAATAAAGTCTAACGTTAATAACCTATATTACCGTAGTGATATCTCATTTAGTTAAATAATTGATCCCTAACCCTAGTGAGGTTTTTGGTATTTCATCCTATTGTAATGAGACCAATGAAACTATTCTACCATTTAAAAATAATTATAATGCTTCTTTTCAAATGAAAAAAAACTACTAAAATGATCCCAACTTGGATGTCGTAAGGAAAATAATGCAGAAAACCACCCTGCAATACGATTTCTGGTTCAGCTTTTACCATGTACCTAATACCCCGGTCAATTGGCCGTGAGACGATCATCCAGCATCAACAAATGATTTACTTTACTGGGATTCAAACTCATGACTCATAAATTGAAAAGTACATGATGCTTTAGTAAACGTTTTAGTTGTCTCTTAATCACTAGCAGTTATATGCACTCTAGCTTACTTGGTATTGACCACCCTGGATTTATCATTCAATAGGAACTTTCAGGGTTATTTACTATTTTTTAAAAAGTGTTGTTTCCCAATATTCCTCCAAATAAAGGCTGACTTCTTATTAAACAAAATTTAAATCACCAAGATCCATAGCAGTTGGTTTTATAGCGTCATAAAAATAACTTACTCTATGGCATTAGGAACTAAAAGTTCACTGCCGCGCTTACAAAATTACGCCACCTATACCTCTTTAGAGCTAGTTATATATATTCCACCTTGTTATATCTTACTCCTTTCTTGAGCTTGTTCAATCCAGTCCATCGCATTACACCCTATACCTATCTTGAACTAGTTTTATTCAGTTTACCTCATTAAATCCTGTCCCTATCTTGAACTAGTTCTATTCAGTCACATTCTATCTCTTTCAGGTCCTTTCTAGTGTTATCCTCCCATCTGTGTCTAGATCTTATCAATGGTTTCTTCCCATTGGGTTTGCCAGTCAACACCCTAGACAGATTTCAATACTCTCCTATTAATCACGTTGCATTTCCTGCACTCCGTAATCTGCGAGACTTGATAATCCCAATAATGTATTTTGATGAGGACAAGTTATGTAGCTCAACATTATGTAACCCAATCCAATTTCCAGTAGCCTCATCCCATTTTGGACCAAATATCTTCCTAAACACCTTGTTTTTGAAAAACATCAATCTATTTTTGTCATGTAAGGTAGGTTCACATTAAAAAAGTACTGGTAGAACTATTGTTTTGTTTATTCTTAGTTTTACATTCCTTGAAACCAGGCGAGAGATTATAAATAGCTATATTATTAATTCTTTTATTTGACTCCTCATATTAGTTTTCCTTGTTTTGCACAAAGAGCAATATAATTCACTCGCAAATATTTGACCCCTCATAAACTTACTTATTTGCTATAAATTGGCTTGGACTGAAGCTAGACTATCATACTTTTAGTATAAAAAGTAGATATAAAGTTTTATAAAAACTAACCAATACGTTAATTTGTTTTAGAATTTTGGAATATGGTAGATATGGTATTTTACAGCTAAGATAAGGTGCGTTATGTTCAAAATATAGGCTTACATATTAATTCAAATATAATTTAATATTAATACCTCACTATCTAGGATTTAATTAATTTAGATATAAACAAATTGTATGTTACATGAACTTGAGTCCCTTAGATTGCACCTTTTAACAAATATTAAACCAATGGAACTGTAAGACCTGTCAATAACCAAAACTAAAATTTAAACTTGTTTTTAATGTGTGTTTTATAATTACTGCCTTATAGCGGGATATGTCACATAATTATTTTAAACTATAAAAATATTTAATACATTTCTGTTTACATAATGTTGATTATTTATTTCTTAATTTTACTCCCGCCATGAACCTTTGTTTGGTTTTCTTCTTCACGAAGGATGAAAGGGGTAATCTGAGCCCCCCCCCCATTTTCCCGTAGAAGGAGGAAAAGGGTAGACTGACTCTTACCATATCTACAGAACCACACAAGATGGATTACTGATTGAATGTTTTCTGACAAGAAAGGGGTGCTTTGCTGAGTCAGGAAGGGGAGTGGTATAAGCGTTGGAAATGGGTGGGTTTTTGGGACAGGTGACGAAAAGGGCCTAAACTTGTAAGACGTGGCAAAATTAGATATCTTTTTCAGTAAGAACATTTTTAATTTCCTTTATTTAAATTAAGTCATTAAGATTTAAAGATAGATTACGAGTGTGGTTTTTAATTGGGATGATAATTATCTGGCTACTTTTATACAGGCTTATTCAAAAATAACTGAAACAATTTTTTATACTTATAACTAAATAACTAGATTATATATGGACATGTGGTTTAAACCAAATTGTAGGGCTACGCTTAAATTTCTTCCAAACTAATTACACTGGAAACTTTTACATATATCCGCCATCAGGGATACATTTTACAAAAAATGATGTTCTCGTGTTTTGTCAACATGTTTAACACTGGGGTCTTCTTGTTGGTGGAAATATGTAAAGCGTTTCAGAGCTGATATTTTGAATAAAATTAAGAAATGTATGGGTCAATCTACAATTGTGTAAATATTGTATGTTTATATACAAACTAGTTACTGAACTATGTCCCTATAGGAGTGGATAAAGGTGTAGCTAGGACAAACTCCGGGGGGAAAAAAAGAAGAGAATCGAGTTGGAATAACTCTTATGGGTAAGGGAGAATCCATAAATATTTTTAAAGCAACATGTCTTACTAACCTTTCGGTTTGTACGCCTTTGTACTAGTTACACTAATGGGTTAGGATTATGAAGGTTTCGTTGAGATTAAGTGCACCTGCATTTGCTTAGAGTGAGAGTGCAAAACCATTAGAGGACAAACACCAATGCGCCCGACTGGGATCGAGCCTCAATCTCTCCGTCTAAGTTATTTGATATTATGTTTTAAAAATAAAAGATATACAAATAATATTTTTTAATAAAATCATGTCTTTATGTTTTATTTCTTACGCCTTGGAATTTCTTAAAAAGTATTTTACCGTAACAATAGTACGGTTTATGTAATGTGCTGGGTGATTAAAAACCAATTTCTTTGACATTATACGTCTTCCCATATTAAATCTTTATGAAGCTATAAAGAAAAACACACAGTTCAGTCCAAGTTTTAATTCTTTTTTTTTTTTAATTTACGTCCAATTAATGGTCATCTCGCGTGTTCATAAACAAATATCACCTAAAAATTTATTTTGTAAATAAAATGTTGAAACCAGAAAAGCACTTGATTAATCGTTTTTAACACGCAGCCGTAGCGATTCTCATTCCCTGTATTCTGTTAATTTCCCGTTCGATGAAGAAAAAGGGTGGAAAACCAGGTCATCGGCTAAACACGGAAACTGGACGACTGTCATTTATCACTCCTTACAGCAACAACCAAATCAATGACACAAAACATAGTACCGAATAATAAACACACCATTGATAGCTCTTACGAAGACTCGTGTTTGTCTGCCCGAACGTAATTACATCAACTGGCAATTAGATTGCTTTTTTTTTTTTTTTTCCAGCGATAACTTCAATGTAGGACCTCAAAACTTTTCCTCACGTCGTATGAATTTAAGTCACAGAGTTCTCTCTCTGTTATCAACATATATTAGAAGCAATAAAATTTAACATACAAGTACATTTTAAAGTTTTACTATATTGGTATATCTTAAAGCACTAGTCAATTAAAAGATCACTGACCAACACTAACTTTTATGGAGGCAAGTATGAGCTTTAATTGCACGTCACATTTTCTGGATGACAACTAGCTTACGTAGGTGATACTAGTCGAACAAAACGTTGCATAGTGTTGCAATAAACTGTAGTCTTCATTAAAAAACAATGAAATTGAAATCCAGTGAAATAGTTTATAATATTTTACAATATACAACAAATTGAAAAATATTTAATTTAATTTGATAAAAAGAATTAAACAAAATACCTATCAATGGCTTTCAAATCCCGAGGTTGTCAAATGAAGAATGTAGAAAACCACATATTTTCTGGTTCAAGCGTTATGTTCCAGTGTAACCAGACATGAGTTGCCGTTTAAAAAAATATCTAATATTATTTTACGAAAAGATGACTCGCTTTGGTGGCCGCATGGTCTAACGCACTACTCTCGCAGTAGACTTGATTGCCAATGACGGGCAGATTGAGGTTCGAACCTCAGTTGGGTGTACTGAGAGTGGTTTTTCCAAAAAAGTTTTCCACTCTCCTCAACGCAAATTTGGGCACACTTAATCTAAGCATAACCTCCCTAATCTCTTTAAACCATTAGCATAATTAGTACATAATCGTATAACGCAAACGGGTAGTAAGACGCAGTGCTAAAAAAAAATGAAAAAAAAAAATTAACAAACTTACCGGGTAAGGAATTTAAAATACATATATTAATTTGCGAGTCTTCTAATCGAGACAACCATATGTGCTGCTTATTTCATGTCACAAAGTGTTTTAACGTAAAATGAGTATGCTATGTCAGAAGTCGGTAAAAAATCCCATCCACTGATATCTTATTCATCGCTGTAGACTTTGTATTAGTTGAGAAAAAGGGATGTTGACAGCAAAAATAATATGTAGAATTTTTATTAAACAATTTTAAAACATTCAATATAAAGGCTAAGAGGTTGTAAATTTAAAGTAAATGTAATGAGAAAATGGGAAATGATAAACTTAAATAGAAATAACAATTTGAAACCGTTACCAGTGTCCCTGGTTGGATTACAAACGTGAATATCTCGTCAACAGTGAACAATTTCAATATAAATATAATGACGTCACAATTTTAGGAAATAGCAAAAACCGTTGTGACAAAGTAAATATACCACGATTGGTTGGAGGAACAGTAGAGAAAATACAAACATATTTCTTTGCGGCCAACATTGATAATATTTTAGTATATCATTTGTGTTATTTTATAGGTTATTGATAATATCTATCAAAGTGACAGCTGTAGATAACATGACTTGATGTGTGAATATATTAAAATGGTTTTAGTAACTTTAGTAAATAACTTTTACTGTTCTTCCTATTAAATTCATCCTATTGATAAGGTTGTCTTTCATACCACGACAAGTCTTAAGAGTACCTTCCCTAGCACAAACAACAGACTCCCCGCGACGCCCGGTAGGCAGCAGCACCGTCAATGTCGTGTAACCGGAAGTGACTCCCCCTAGTTGATGAAACGTGGGCGTGGCGCGCGCGCACACACAAACACACACACACCAGATAAACCCGCTGACACAAGGTGACAATGTGTCAAGGAAGGATTATACGGGTCGTGAAAAATGGTCTTGAGTTTGTTTTTTTTGTATTCAATGAATCGCGTGTCGATTAGTTTGTTCTGGTAACACGCATCAGAGGAACGAAGACAGGAGAACAAGACAGTAAGAGGAACAATGGTTTGTTCTCTCCAGCTGGTTTCTAATTAAACATTTCTTATTGGATCTGCACATTATTATTTACACCAAGGTACCAATTTATGAAGTATTTAAATACGATTACCTTTTGTTGAAAGTAAATTGATGGATTTCTCACTAAGAAAATACACTGAGATGAGTTTATTAATGAGGATATTTTTAAAAAGTACT
Source organism: Timema podura (assembly GCA_033556935.1). NCBI lineage: Eukaryota > Metazoa > Arthropoda > Insecta > Phasmatodea > Timematidae > Timema > Timema podura. The sequence continues at coordinate 26,346,221 of JAVRXN010000005.1, forward strand.
ATAGTTTTCTAAACATAAAATTTAAGCTAATTTTCTATGTGTCTCTTAAATAATTTATGGAATTACTAACTAAAAAAATAGAACTCACCAAGTCATATAATTTTTATTTTTGCCACACAGCTAAAATTTTATTGAAATACTCCTTTTTGTGATAAAACTCATTTAAAATACGATTAAAAACAATATATTCTTCACTAAGATGAAACCAAAGAATTTTCTACAAGTTTGACAGAAAACTTGTTCTAAGCTTATCTTCTCAACTTTTTACTATTAAAAGCATAAGGCTGCATGTATCACATTTTATTTTTATTTTAACCTTAAAATTTCATTTGTGTTTTGTAAAAAATTTGCTGTCATTTCTTAAACAAACTAAATAATTTTAGAGAGAAAAAAAGTTAGAAACCTCTAACTTTATTTTCATGGTTGTATCAATCATTTTGGTATTTTTATGAAGTTTTTCTATTGGAGACTTAAATCTAATAAATTAATGAAACATTTTTTATGGGACAGTGTAGATATATTGTGGAAAGTTTTTTTTTTTTTGCTGTATTTAATTATTAAATGTTAGTTTAAGGAATCACAGTAATTTTCCTACCAAAAATTAAAGATATAAAACTATTATAAAACATGGTAGGCGCAACCTTAATAAACCCAGGACCAGCATCGGTGGGCACGCGAGCTAAGGCGTGTGCCTCATATGGTTTAATTCACCAGTAGTGAGTACGTTTTCAGGATATTTTTTAATCATTTTTCCTCCACACAAATACAGGTAAATCAACTTTAAATTCATATTATTTATTTCATCCCATTTGTGTATGTATATGGATAACCCTAACCAGATAGTTTGAAATGGCAAATGAACACTAACCTATGATTCTAGCATTTGGAAACACCTGCTTATATACTTAGCACCACGTCTTACTACCTGTTCGGGTTATACACTTAAGTAGTAATAATGCTAATGGATTAGGAATTGGGAAAGTCGAATAAGGAGAAAGTGAACCCTCATTCATGTGGAGGGAAGGTGGAAACCCTTTAGGAAAAAACCCTCCTAGTTCATCCGAGTGAGACTCGAGCCTAGATCTCCTCGTCCTCGGCAGCCTAGCTCAACACGAAAATAGCACGTTAGCTAACTACGCCACCGAGGTGGGTTCCTGATTATAGTTTACTTCAATCCACTTGAATATAGCTTGACAGTTATCTTATAATCGATTAACCAAGACATTAAATTCGAGATAACGCTTAAGCTAGATATTGAGTCAGAAGGTGATTTTCGTCATTATTGAATTTACAACAATTGGCGTCATTGCAATATATTTTTATTATTTATTAATTTTTTTACTTTTGTATATTTTTAATAAGGTTTCCACTGTTTTATAAAGTATTATACAGAGAAACAACACCACTACACGACGAATGATTTGAGATATTTTTACTTTCTCTCTATCTTACAGGTAGAGAAAGTATGGTGATCGTCAAAAAAATCGAACTCGAAATTTTGATGAATTTTGACGTTTCATGACTTCCTGAATCAAAAAAAGTGGTTTTTGAATTTCCGTCTGTCTGTCTGTCTGTCTGTCTGTCTGTACCTCCAACTAGAGCCTAAACTATTTTACCGATTGAGCTGAAACTTGATATCTAGGGTTTTCATAGGGTTGCCCCGAGGGGTTTTTGGAATTGGATATCTACCCCTAAAAATAAGGGTAGTTTACTGAAGGGAAAAAAGAGAAAAAGTCGATTTTCTCAAAATCGGCTCTAACGATTTTGATTAAATTTCATTTATGAACATTAATAAATATTCCAATCAAAATGGCTACCCTCAATATTTCGGCAAATTGGCTTAAAGGGCTCCGGTCTGATGCGTAAATTAACATTTTTTAAAATAGCTCCGAAACTATTTGAGATATGAAATTACTTAGCATTACAAATATGTATATATATTTATAATACAAATATTTTATTCGAAACATATTTTTATAAAATCAATAATTTTCAATCTATACGCAATTATATATATATTTTTAACTTTTTGGACATTAAAGCTTAAGTATTGCGATCGTAAAAAAAACTAACCTGAAATGTTGATGGATTTCGACGTCTCATGACCCCCCGAACCCTAAAAAATAGTCTTTGCAATGCCGTCTGTCTGTGTGTCTATTAAACTTAAAATTAAGGGTAGTTTACTTAAGGGCAAAAAGAGAAAAAGTCGATTTTCTCAAAATCGGCTTTAACGATTTTGATTAAATTTCATTTATAAACATTAATAAATATTCCAAACAAAATGGCTACCCTCAATATTTCGGCAAAATGGCTTTAAGGGCTCCGGTCTGATGCGTCAATTAACATTTTTTATAATAGCTCCGAAACTATTTGAGATATGAAATTACTTAGCATTACAAATATGTATATATATTCATAATACAGATATTTTATCCGAAACATATTTTTATAAAATCAATAACTTTCAATCTATACGCAATTATATGAATTTTTTTTAACTTTTTGGACATTAAAGTTTAAGTATTGCGACCGTAAAAAAAACTAACCTGAAATGTTGATGGATGTCGACGTCTCATGACCCCCCGAACCCTAAAAAATAGTCTTTGCAATGCCGTCTGTCTGTGTGTCTATAAAAACTTAAAATTAAGGGTAGTTTACTGAAGGGCGAAAAGAGAAAAATTTGGTTTTCTCAAAATCTGCTCAAACGATTTTGATTAAAACTCGTATCTAGGCGTTGATTAAGATTATAAATAAACTGTCTATTTTCATTTTCCTATGAAAATGATTTTTAGGGTACATTACAGAAGCGTTAATTTCCGTATCTCCACAACTATTGGAGAAACTAAACTCTTTATCATTGCAAAATTGTAGGCCTATTAGAAATAAAAAACTTTTATTTGACATATATTTTTATAAAAGCAACAGTTTATGAGATATTTGCAAATATATTAATACAATTTTGTGAGCTTTAGTTGTAAACATATACTACTTAAGTCTTAACGCAATAATTCTCCAATGCCATAGAGTAATTAAATATAAGTACATGTATCTAAAAAAGTATGGTATTTTCCCTTAAAGCTCTTAGGAGAAATGTTTGCACAGCAATGATCTATCTCCATTTTAGACTCAATAGTCAATATTTACATTTTTTTTGGTCAAAATGTATAAATGAATAATTAAATATCAATGCGATGACTTGAAGATCTGCAATACCTTATAAAATGTTAAAATTTTAACCAGAAATCGAAATTTTAATACGAAGTGTTGACCCTTGTGGAAGACATTAAACTGTTTGAAATGTTCTTAGGTGGACAAAGATGCGCCTCTTTTCTCATTGATTCTATATCATTGTATATTATTTTATGCGTGTTCTTATGTGGAGTGGTGATGATACAATGTACATTATTCCGTTCATAAATCTTACGAGTTTATAGAAAGGGAGAGAAAGTCTGTGCGGTGCGCCGTACCATTTATTTCTATTATTTTATTTAAATCACCATTTCCTGTTAACTGTTCTGTCTATACGAATATTTACTAATTAAGCTAGTGAGCTAGGGATGAGGAAGGTTGAGCTTTGAGGGAGTTTACGCGCATTTGCGTGGAGGGAAAGTGGAAAAACATTTAGGGAAAACCACCATCAATACACCCAAATGGGATTCGAGCCCCGATCTCTCTATCAGGAGTATCTTCTATTGAAAGAGTGAAGCCTTAGATCAGGGATGCGCAAACTTACCAAAAGGAGAGCCAATAGTGAAAAAATAAATATATTGGCAGGACGAAGACTTTTATTCACGTATTTTTCTTTAAAATCCATTAAAAAAAACATGATAAACACATATTTTAGACTGACATTACTAATATTAAATACATTGAAAATGTATAGTAGGCCTAATAATAAATATTCATAGTTTAATGGCTTAAGGCCCTTGGCCCTGTCGAGTCTAAAACCTATCATGTGGGATGGTGTTGGGGGAGGGTGAAAGGTGTGGCGTGGCGTGGCTTCACAACCGACCAGAGTATCCCTCCGCGCCAACAAGAACAGATGGATCACGGAAACCGTATATGGCGCTAGCTACCGGACAGGTCTTGAGGAAAAATCAAACGTTTGGAGATATCAGTTTTCTCAAGAATGAGTGAAATTTTTATGTTGGTATTTTCAAAACCCCTTCTAAGATAATGTAATGATGTTTATTAATTGTTACATGTTCTTGTTCTTTTTGTTATGAAGCCATCAGTTTTCGATTTAAAAATGTCAATTTTATTTATATTTGATCAATTAAAACTAAAGAGGAGGTGTGTATATAAAAAGTATAACTTAATCAACATGCTTCTATTCTTTAACAAAACCGTTTCCGAAAAGAAAATTGCATAACAATAAAAATTCTTGAAGATAACAGTTTGTTACCATGGCTCTGCATTTCCACGCCAAATGAAAAGGGCCAATCGACTTAACATGTTTTAAATTTCGTTCAGAAGATTTATATGATGGGCTGTGAGCCAGTGAAACTGTAACTGAACTTCCAGCATTTTTACTTAATCTGGGTTCTGTGAGGTAATTCTCAAGAGGGAAGACATGCTCATCAGAAAATTGGTTTTTAAGATAACTTTTCCCAAATTTAACGGTTGTTCGCATGAATATCTGGATTAAAACATTGCCGCCTAGGTTGATTATGAAATTTTTTGATAAATATCGACTTTTTTTGTGTTTAAAAAAAAGTCTGTTTCACAACTCAACACAATTACATTATATATCCCACGGGACATATAAAACACACCGACGGGCCATATTTGTCTCCTGATCTATAGTTTGGTAATCCCTGACTTAGACCATGATGCCACTGTGGAATTAATCTAGTCCACATCCAATGGGTTAAGACGGGGCCTTGAAATCCCAAAACTAAAGTGGAAACGTTGAGACAATGAATTCAAAGGAAATTAAAAATTAAAAAAATTTGGTCCACGATAAGGAAATGAGAATTCAATGTATACCGTCTCCCTCCCATCTTCCATAGCCAACTTATACCTCGCCATACACTTGCATGAGATACAAAAGACTCTTGTTTGTTGGTTGGCAACTGTACAATGTACATATTATTTTATTTTGATTCAGTTGAGGCATTTAATCTAATTAAATAAGAACAAGAAATTTCGCTGAGCGAGAGTGAAAGGCCCTACAAATTTTGCTGGAAAGGTATTTTCACATAGCTTCCAGGTTTCTTTTCACGTGCCACAATCAACATGGAATCAACGGCCTTACTTTCCCTCTGAAGGAAGTTGTGCTACGGATTTTTATCGATCAAGAAAAATACGTTGAACTATGCTGGGTTTGAACCCATGAACGTTGGGTCCTGAAGAAAGCATTTTACCCCAAAGTACATATTGTTTCTCCCAATGAATGGCTGAAACTACCTCGTGGTGTACACCTGAACGTTTGCTAGTTTTTGAATTATATCTATTTTTCATCCCCATTTCCCACACTCTATCCCCTACAACGTATTTTTATTCCTATACTCGGGCATGTAGCCAATAATTGCAGGTCCTGGGGCTTTTTACGCTCTGGGAGAAAGGCAAACAGTTTGCCAAACATAAAATCATGAAGGGAATCGAGTGGTATGAAGCTGATCACGTCATTAAGGTTATTCACCCCCTTTAAAACGCTTCCCCAAATTTTCTGTCTTCATATTGTTGCCTTTTTTTTTTTTAATGCCCCCGCGATGACGGGAGGTAAGAGGGGAAAAAAAAAAGTAATTCTCTTTGGGTAACTCGAAAAGGTTGATGGAGTGTATAACGCTGACGTTAAGATCGTAAATATTCATATAGTGGAGCTTAAATTTTCTGCGTGAAGTACACCTATTTCATAAAGCGAGATTTAAACATTGGAGCTAACTGAAGAAGCAGGTAAAGAACACTAAAAGTGAGTTGTGGTGGAAGGGAACGAGAGAGAAGTCTTATTTTTGCATTTTTTTTTATAGAAAAAATATATTTTGGACAAGGTATATAAAGGAGTACTTCAAGAGAAGGGTAAAATATAATTTTCTACACTATCTATACCCGAACAGTTCTTGAATATTTATCATGAGCATATTGGCTGTGATGAGAAGCATTTTAAACGGGAGACGGTACCTTCCAGTGAAGACACGGCAGGCCAAGAGAGGATTTTGCATGTTAATGAATTAACGTTCTACTCAGCGCGTTTTGAAGATAACGTTGAAACAAAAAGAAATATATATATATATTCTTAAATATTTCTAAAAATAGTCCTATAGTGTCACAAAATTATTATTTTTATACTGCAAAGTTGTTTATTTGTAAAATATACGTTTCCATAAAATCTTCAAGCTACTTTTTTTTCTTGGTCACGAAAATGGCATGTAGGAATCGTCCTGTCATGATGTAGATTAAGAAAGTCCGTGATAGAATATGTCTATGTATAATAGTAAACCAGACAAAGGTGATTGTAAATGGCAAGTCAATGTTTTCAAGGCACAAATAGTATTGCTATTGTGTAAATCGTCAGATTTAAAGGGCAAGTGCTATCAGTAGATAAACAAGAGGCCTTGCAAGTTAGACAGCTGTTCGTTTTCTTCCTTCTCTTTCTATCTCGTAGATTTAAGTTTAAAGTGTGGTATTGCATAGGGTGCGCCAAGTTAAGCTGCAGCCCACTTCACAAAAAATAATTTGTAAATTTCCAAGTAGTAAGCGCTATGAAAGAAAAAAGTAAGTGAAATTATTTAGCTAAAAAAAAAGTATTTTTCATCTTTGGATATTAGTTTAGAAAGATACTCTAAGTATATCCCTTGGGTGACTTGTGGTCTAGGGTAGGGGTCGGATTTTTATTGGAGTCCAGAGTTCATCTTGATCCTGGCACATATTTATCTGATTGCCAAAACCCTTATTTCACCTCTAAAAGACGTGTATTAATCACAACTTGTGAATTTGTGGAATGCCTGGCTTCCACAGTGGTTCGGATCCCAGTTAAGCTGTAGGTCCTCCGTTTAATCTCACAATTACCCTACCATTACATATTAGCGTGTATAAACCAAACGGGTAGTAACACGCGGTGCTAATTATAATAAATAATAATAGTAATGATAATAATAGTAATGATAATGATAATGAGAATAATAATGATAATAAAACAACCATTGTTGTTGGGAAATATTCCCTTTCTGCTTCGTAAACGAGGGTAGCAAGGAATACCATCAACTACGATTCTTCCATTAGACAAATGTTAAAATATAGTTTTTGACACCAAATAGCAACCTCGGGGAAATAAATCTATGAAATTTAGATATATTTAAAATTGTTGGATCAACTTTCCTTTCCTCCACCCTCCTTTTCTTTATTAATGTAAAAGTTTCAGATCTCTAGGTCTTCCAGGGAATTCTGTACGGTGTGGAAAGAAACACACACAGATTTGGAAATTTTATATATAGATGCAACTTAGTTAAATTTTCATATTTCAAAAATATAATTATGGACAGTATTATATGTGCTCAATGTTTGGGTTTTTACATTTTAGGCATATAACAATTTTTTTTATTGACATCTCCAACACGGTCATGAACCACTTTTATTAAATAAGGACATGACAGAGAGGTTTGTATCAATATAATTACTCATGGCAGGATGAGCGAAACCATATTGATGATAAAAGCCCACAGCGTAACTTTAAGGCACAAAACTCATGATTTTCCTGTAGGGTCAATAATACAATATATTTGACCAGCTCTGCAGTCTGTTAAAAGTAAGGGTCTTCAAATTATCTTCATATTTATTTAAATGTACCTAATTTTTCTGGCTAGGATAAACTGTAAACTTTGTGTTTCACTTAAACGAATATATTAATCAAATAAATCTTAATAACAAAGCTATAATATAGTACACAGCAACCAGAATCACCATTACTACTATCTGATAAATTATTATATATTGCATCTCACTCATACATAAACCATGAACTTAATACATATTATATTTTAAAGAAGGATTAAAAAAAATAGATGACTTGCATCGTTCTACCACCAGTATTCCTCTTTACTCGGGTTGCAATACTCGTGGATTACTTGGCCTCGAACAAATTTCAGCTGAAAGAAGATCGTATTTCTTATCCTAACGTATCATGAAGTTCACTTTATTGCTTGATAGAAAACAATGCCTTCTGGTCCGTGATTCGTGACTTTTTATTTATTCTTTCCCCCCCCCCCCCCCAACATTGCATTAAGACAAGAGGTTTCCTTCCCCCCCCTTACCCTTTTTTTCACTAAAAGTTTTATTTCAAGCCTTATTTATTTTCTCACAGTTTTCTCCTACTAAGATAACGTTGCTTTCAAATTACTTGCTCTGCGAGAGCTTTTTCAATCAACTCCCAACCATTGTACAAACACCACAGTATATTCACTTGAATTTTTTTTATCACAGCGTCTTACTACATGTTTAGGCTATGCCAATATTTGATAATTACTCTAATCGAGTAGGTATGAGGATAGGGATGTGAAAAAAGTATTGAGACTTTACCAATATCGATATTTTCCTTTCGATACTAGTATTTTTTTACTCGATACCTTTTCTTCGATACTTTTACTTATATTAGTACTCACAACTCCGGTATCGGAAGAAACAACCTTTTTGTTATCTTTACTCATGCTAGTATTAAATGTTTACTATGGTTAAAGAAGCGTACAAAAAGATTGAAAAAATATATTATTAATCAGCTATTAAATAACTTTCCATCAGATACATTTTCATAAAATTTTTGAAAGCTGGCATGGTAAAACCTTTTATAATATCCATCATACAATACTATTATAACTTCCAATTTCCAAAATGTAAAATAGACGCGATAGACCTAGCTATAATATAAAAATGGTTAAATCATTATAGTTTTCAGGGTTTAAGTAAATATAAATATACAATTATTATCATGCAAAAGTTTAAATTATTGAATGATAAAAAAACTTTTCCAGATTAACATCTCGATACCGATACTTACTGTCATCGATACTTTTCTTTCTATACTAGTACGGTATCGATATTTTTCTTCCGAAACGTTTAATGAGTACAGTATCGATACGTTTCTTTAGATACCACATCTCTAGATGAAGAAGGAAATATTTTAGAATTAGTCCACCCACACTTGCGTAGAATAAGAGTGAAAAACCATTTCGGAAAAACGCTCTCAGTAGACCCAGCCGGGATTCTAAATCTGATCACCCCGTCACAAGCAGACCCCTAGTGATGCCTTAGGGCAGATATTCTCAAAGTGGGGTCTGCAAGGTTCGTCCAGAGGGTCCGCGAGATCGTACAGGAAATCCGTGAAATACTTCATATTTGTTTGGATCTAATAAAATTGTATATAAAGTGGTAAATCACTGGTGTTTTCCAAACACCATGGATATGCCTTCCAACATTAAAGCTCGGCGCAAAAAAAAAAAAAGGGCCTAAATTGGGGGGTTGGCCACGTCTCTTATGCCTACAACTTTGAGAGGAGCATTTGGGTACTCAATTTTATTTTTTATTTTCACATCATCCAGCAAAAGGAACTTTCAGAAAAAAAAACTGAAACGTTTTAGCCTTTTTCCAACAACTTATTTGTGCTAGCTAGCATTCCTTCTATTTGTGGTATAAACAATGGTTTACGAAATCGTCTTAGTGCAGAATCAAAACTTAATTTCTATTTCTCACATACATTTTCAGTGACTATACATTTACAAATATAATACATACATTTTATTTATATTTTTTACTGTAATCCTTTATGCATTTATTTAAAAATATATATAGTGTATAAATATTTATAATATAATTTTAATTTATATCGTAATTATTTCTACATTAAAAAATAATATAACTAATTTATACCTATAATATATTATACATTTTTATTCAATTTTTTTTTATCACTTATCCTTCATCCAGGAATCCACGAATCAGCTGTTAAATGGTTAGAAGGTCCGTGTGACTAATAAGTTTGAGAATCACCGCCTTAGACAATTCGACCACTGAAGCGAGCTAAAATATACTAAAGGAGGGGGAAACATATATGTATGTATAATTAACTGTCTAACAATAGTCAAAGCCCTTAGGATTACAATAGTCTGAACCACTGAAGACTTCGAGACTTCTCCTTTCACGCTAATGTGGGTACGATTCTCTAGATTTCACTTTCCTCACCCCTAAGTTATTATCGTAAATAGTAGACATTCGTATTATCCGAAGGCTTAGCAAACTTAAAAAACAAACAAAGCAATTCCTAATAAAGGATAATACAAATCATATAATAAAAAATCTTATTTTACCCGTTTCAGTATTAATATAAGCTTTTTTTCTTATAATGATCCTTGAAATATTTGAAAGTATAGTTAATATAGTGAGGGTTTTTTCTAGTTTGATTTATTTAGAATACCAAGTGGAAGTCCACGTAATGGTATAAATGTATAGGGAGAGTTAGAAACCATTATTTATTTGTAAAAAGCAACAATAAAAACACTATCAATACACCCAACTGGTATTCAAACCCCGACTTGCAAACCCCTAGCAAATGAAACTATTTGAATTTTTCAAAGGTTTGAACAGTGACTAAGACAAGAAAGGATTCTTATAAGTAAACAATAATATTTATTTATTTATATATTTATTTAGCACAGCGTCTTAATACCCGTTTTGATTATACACTTAAATACTAATTACGCTAGTGGTTTTAGGGATTAGGAAGGTTATATTTAGAGTAAGTGTAGCCGCATTTGCGTTTATGAAGAGTGGAAAACCGTTTAGGGAAAAAACCTCTTAGTAGGGGAGAGCGGGGGAATCCCGCACACTTAAGCAAAACAAGACATTGCTATGTTCTCATTTAGTCTATTAAATCTAGTAATATCTCATTGTAAACTTTGTTTTTTATACATTAATTCAGTGTATTACTTTTATATACTGAACCTAACATTCTCTTATAATTAATTACAATATGAAAACAGTCATTGTGCGGCATTTCCCACCCTGGTAGGGCAATACCACACACAGAGTGGGGAAATACCGTACAATTATAGAAAGTGCACGTTAAATACCTCAAAAAAAAAAACTATAAAGAATCCAGAAAAAAAATATGTTTCTAAGATATGGTTTCGTTTTTTATGTATTTTAATAACACAAGTTTTTTTTTTTAGTTTCATGATGTAGTTTTGTAAATTAAGTTCATTTTGTATATTTAGTTTTTGGGCTTTATCTGGTTCAAATTTTCAGGTCTTCAATAATTGTAAATAAATATATTAAAGAACCAAAACAATTTCCACTTTAAATGTCAATACTTGTTCAATTTTCAATTCATCGTGATTGTTACACTAGTTTGGTCTAAATATAATATCAAAATTCCGAACTATGCTTAAATAAACATTTTAAATATTCTAAAGAAGCCACATAGAGTATAAATACATTAGTGTTCAATTTTAGTTAAATTCTTTATTTTTAAATCTTATGCTTACGCGTAGGTTTAGGGATTATAAAAATAATTGTTTCTGCCGTAAGAAACAAGAGGGGGGGGAGGGGGGGGTAATACCGCACACTGTGCGGGAATGCCCTCTCTAAACTTGCGGGATTACCCCACAACACGTTTCGCCATTTTCTACCTCTTCAACAAATATTGTGTTATTTAGAAGGAATATTTACTGGTGTAGACTTATTGTTAAAAACAAGTTCTATTTGTAGATGCTTATGAAAAAATAGTAAATATACATCCAAATGGACTTACCTTTAATGAAATACTATTGAAAATAGTAAGCAAAAGAATAAAACTATAAAAACAATGATTACACAGAAACAAAGGCCACTTGTGTTCTGAGCTTACGCTATTAAGTTCACCCAATAAGCCGCTAGAGTATACCATGGTAGGTATTTTTCCACAGTGAACAAAGTGAGCTGTTTAAGGGTGTGCGGTATTGTCCAACTGTGCGGGATTCCCCCACTCTCCCCTACACCCAACCGAGATTCGAACCTCAATATCCCCGTCATCGGCAGTTTAGGCTACTGCTAGAGTAGCGCGTTAGGCCATGCGGCTAACGAAGCAGATTTAACAGTTATAAAAATCACGCTAATACTCAAGGTATTAACAAAGAATGTTGCCACCTCCTTCGTTAGTCGAAAGGTTTAAGGCACAGAGGAGTGGAATTGTATCAATTTGTAATGGTAATAATTCCAGTATTTATCGAACAAGAGACCTTAGTGAAAAATCGGAATTGTACCCACTGGAATTAGATAAACAAAATTTGAAATTTATCCATTTGGAGTGGTATCCATCATAGTATCTCTAAAACAAGCAAACCTGATGAGAAAGTTGACTTACATCCACAAATGGTGGAGTATATCTATAAGTTTTAATTCTCATGACCATCATCATGTTATGTACACTTCTTAAATACTATATCTAAATTTAGACATGATGAGGCAAAGCTTAGAGGAGAAAAGGAATTTATCTAACAATAATTAATAAAAACTCCAAACGATGTTTAATACTTTGTAAATAAATTCATAGAAATGCACCCAGAACGAATACATTATTTCCTGACTTGTTTATCCTCCTTAGATTATTATTATTCGTGGTCCCTCCTACATTTTCAACAGATGAAAAATCATTTTCAATGCGAGTAGAAACATACCTCCGGACAACCATGACATAAAAAGGTTTAAATAATGTGTGTTGGTGTTATGCTTAACCAGAATAATAATTGATAATTTACATAGTGAAAATAAATAATCAATTTATTAGCACTAATTCTCTTAGGTATTTCCCGGCACGTATTTATCTGATTTGCCAAACCCTTCCTTAACCTCTGAAAAGACGTGTATTGATCACAACTTGTGAATGTGTGGAATACCAGGCCTCCACCGTGGTTCGGATCCCACGCTAAACTTTAGGTCGTCCATTTCATCTCACAATCACCCTACAATACACATTAGTATAAGTGCATAAAATCCGAACGGGTAGTAAGACACGGTGATGATAATAATAATAATAATAATAATAATTATTATTATTTTAGGTGTCAAATGTTTGGAAAAGCGGTTTGTCTTGTATATCTGTAATCAACACACTCTTTCTTTTGTGTGTTCAGTGATAACCAAATTTACAAATTGCACTATTCTATCTTAATCTTAATCAAACACTATTTGGAAAATCTTTCCAAACTAATAAATCATACAGTATAACTGTATCTAAATTTTCTTAGCATATGTTCACCCAGCTGTTGCCTCCCCTTCCCCTATTTGTTTTTACTGAACCTAGCTAACCTGAAAATAATGAATTTTGACCTCCCGAAGCCCCACCCCCCATCCCTGTGTTTTTTTTATTTCCTTACTCACACACTTGAACTTGTAAAAGCTACATATTTATTTACTACTATATTGTAATGTGAGAAACTTTCTTTTTGGAAGAGGTGCTAACAGCATGAGCCCTAAAGGGGCAGAGAAAGGGGAAATGCAAAAAAAAAAAAAGGCAATTGTGTTTGCATTTTTTAAAGCAAGACTTTTTTTTTTTTGCTAAAATGTAAAATGTTGACCTCAACCGATCTTAAAAATCGAACCTAAAATTTAATGAAAACTTTTTCTCCTTATTGAAAAAGTTTATCATCTAGTGCTAGTAAGCTCGTAGCTAATATTAAAAAACTATTGATGGCATCGTGTGAAGAAAATTAAGATCTTAACATTCTAATAGAGAAATATTTTATTTATTGTAGTCTAAATAATATTTTTCTATGAAAACTGCAAAAACACCTTTACTCGCATCCCCTTCCATCCCCCCCCCTCAAGGTCCGTATAATATGTAAATACACACATAATGGCAGTTACAGTACATATTACTAAGCGTAAGAAGTCAAAGTTAAATCTATCAACTTTTAAAATCTATGGATTTAACTGATAACATCCAGTTAAATAGCTATCTTTGTAAGTTTTTATTACTATACCTTTAAAATATCATTATTAATTTATTAAAGATTTAAAATTGTATTTTTTTAGCTTTAAATTTGTAGAGTACTTAAACTATGTAGCTAATCCCCTGGACTGAAAGTATTCTGTTTGAATCTTATGTTGGCCAGGTACGTATTATTTTAAAATAGTAGCTCCTTCTATCCTTTCATAAGGTTTAAAAAGTGACTGCATAGTGTCTGGTTTTGAGTTTGTACTTAAACTGATAATTCATTTCTGACAGATTAAAGTGGTCACTCTATTAAGAAATAATAAAATAGTCTTAAAAACTAGAACTATCTTGCCTTTGGTTTATTTATTTGGTTTAATATATGGCCATTTTACTGTTTCTTGACGATGATAAAATGTAATTGGAAAATAATTATTTATATACTTTATTGCTTTTTATTGAATAGCAAAACTATTTTTTATTTACCTACTTCGGTGGCCACCTTGTCAAACGCTGCGCTAATCTCGTGTTGGACTAGACTGCCAAAAACTGGGAGATCGGGGTTCTATACCTGGAGGGTGCACGAGGCTGGGTTTCATAAATGTTTTTCCACTCTTCCTCCACGCAAATATGGGTGCATTACCTTTAAATTAAGCTTTCTCAATTCCTAACTCATTAATATAACCTGAAAAGCTAGTAGGACTTGGTGCAAAAATATAAACAATGGTTTTATATTGGAATGCTGTATATTTGTTTGTGTTAATACCAGAGTTGAGATAATTTTGTTTTTAGAGAAGTATTTTTTCTTATTTTATTTTCACAGCAAATGGCATAAAAGTTCAACTTTTTTTTGTTTGTTTAAGAGCAATATATTATTATTATTGAATGAAAAAGTTTATTTCCTTGTCGGTTGACTTTGATACAGTAGTTTACAAGTTCCGTTCCAACATTATATTTTCACGATGTCAACACACCCTCAGCATTTCAGTCAAAAGATGATCTACCTTTTGCCATCGGGAACTTCCTATCTTCCACTTTTCTAAAATCTAAAACTGAAGCACTTAACCTATCTAAAGCAATAGCATCACCATTCAAAAGTTACGACCAAACTTTTTTGTTCCCATGAAAAAACTAAAATAGTAGAAACCATCTCCTCCATTTTTATTTTCATATTTTACCCATCCTACACACATACAACCCTTTATTTTTTAATTTTAAATTTTAAATATTTATCACTACATTTGAAGAATATCCAAAGACTCACTCGACTGATTTTTGCCTTCCAACTTTCCTAGTCTTTCTGAACTTCAGGGTGGAAATGTCATATCCATTACCGGGGAAGGAATTCATTGCTTTGAAAAGTAGTCGCGACTTTCATGACGTCATTCGAGGAAAGAAAACTCTCCCAAGTTTTGGAGCCAAATAACTTGATTTTTTATATTTTTTTAAATGGAGGAATTTAAATATTTTAAATATTGAACCATTCTTATGTGGAAAATAAGACAGATAGTTTACTGAAAAATACCCCTTATTTAATACTTTAATAAATACTATCAAGCTTTTTTAGTAATTTTCTTAGTTTTCAAATTTTATTTTAGGAACATTAATTAGTTTCCAATTGATAGTCTTGAAAAACTAGTTTTCTGTCAAATTTTTTTCGCCATATTACTTGTAATAAAAGATATATATGTATACACATATTTTTTCAAAAAATTATATTAATTTAATATTACATATAATATTTAGGGTTGCTAGTAAAGATTTCACCTGCTTCAGTGGCCACATGGTCTAAGGTATCACTCTAGTGTTAGACTAGTCTGCTGATAGGTAGATCGGAGTTCAAACCCCTACAGGTGTGAGACTGGTATTTACAAACATTGTTTTCAACTCTCTCTCCACACAAATAGGCTACACTAAATTCAACCTTATTAAATCCTAACACATTAGCACAATTAGTACAAAAGAGTAAATCCTGAACAGCTAGTAAGAAGCGGTGCCAAAAAAAAATTAATATTTCAGAGCAGGTTCATATAGGCCTACTTAAGTAATTTTACTTTGTAGAATGTTATATAATTATCTCTTTCTAAATAAATATATTATGTACCATAACATAGGCTCTTAATAAATTTTTGTTTAAATAGTCACGTTTGATGAAATGTGCGTCTAATATAATACATGAATAGTCTATGTTTAACATTTAAAAATTAATATACATAAGTATATATAAAACACCAATAATAAAGATATATATTTATTATATCAATGCTAGATATATAGGTATATTACACACATAATATGTATATTACACTAATGATAAATATATACATTTAAAGAAAATATTTCAGAATGATTAAGGAGGGTGAGTGGTAGAGAATTTATGGAAAAAAAAACACCTTTTAGTAAACCTATCCTAGATTGTACCTAACTCAGTCCCTCCAGCCATAGCGAACCAATCTTTGATAAACTTGACGTATAGTCTAAGTGCCCACCAGTACAAATAAATTTAATTTTAAATTTTTACAAACTTATTTAATGTTTAAAGGCAAATAGACTGTTAATATAAAAACCAAGCTGAGATTATATAAATTCCATCTTTAAATTGGTTCATCGATAAAAAAAAAAGTCACTTGATCGCAGCGTCAACATAATATGTTCTATGACTATTACTAAATAGTTCAGCTAGTGAAATATATATTAGTAAAAGTATAGTCATCGGTGTTGCCCTATTTTGGCTTCTTTTGGTTTGTTTCTGGAAATTTCGACTTTGATAATATGTGAAAAGGTGGGCCATTTTATTCAAAGAAACAGACCGGTCTGTTGGGAAGCTTCTCGAGGTAGGCTTACCACCATAATTTAAAACATTTTCTATTTTGAGCCAAAATATCTTTTTTTTTCCCACGGTCACAATAGTATCGGATCACGTATCAAATATTATGAGAGAATATAAAATAGAAACTATCAATAAATGAAATTCTGTTAGAAACAGAAGATAAAATAAAAACTTGCAGAGTGGTCACCATAAAGAGGTAGACAAAAGCAAAGATGGTAGAACTAGGAACCAAGCCACAAATAATGAGATCAAAGAAAAGCCAACTTACATGGCGGGAGGGGGGGAAGTTACTTTAATTAAAATATCAATGAAGAGAGAATAGTGGAGCAAATCAGCTCGAAAGAATTTTGTAAACAGAAAGATTAATAAAATATACAAGAGTAAAAATGTGACGAAAAATAAATGTAAGACTTTTGAGTGGCTACAAATAACACTTTGAACTATATTTAAATTAATTGAATTCTATTACATTTTCTTAACAGAGTTCGTGCTTTCAAGTAAGTGAAGTGGTTTTTTGGAGTGTCTTTGTGTGACAATTTCTTCTTGTGTTTGTTTGTTACTTTATTTCGCTCTCTTCTGTAAGTTGGTACACAAGCTACAGACTTTGGGAGAAAGGGGTTTTTAAAGTGTCCAGACATCTTCGTAGTTTTTTTTTTTTTGTGATCTTTCTTTGTTGCAACACACTCGCATTGAGAATGTTATTTGTCTAGCGAGCCAAAAAGAGTAAACACTCATGAAATCAATGGTGCTTTGTTTTCTTTCACTATTTATTTTTTCTATCTACTCCAAAATATTTTAGATATAAGTTGAGTGATTAAAACAAAATTATTAGAAAATTTTTTTTTGTAGAAGAATTGTACCAGTATTTTCATGGAGGGATGGTGGGAAAATGTTAAGAAAAGAACATTCCTCAGTCCACCACAACAAAATTCAAACTCAGATCCACCCATCATCGGCAGTATATTCCATTGCGAGAGTAGTGTCTTAAAGACTACTGACCATGTAAATCTTTTCCAACTGAAAGTATTTTTCAAATCCATTCTGTTACAACCTTTATTATATTTCATTCGTAATGTTGTCTAGAAAATCATAACACATTTTTATTTAGTGTGCCTTAGCTGATTTAGAATCGTGACTAGTGGCAGGACCTTGGTTCTATTCTAACGTTTTTTGGAAGGTTCTCTCTTTATAGGTATTGATGATTTTTAAAGGTCCATTATTTCAATTTGGTTTTTCAACCTCATCCCAAATACTATCAAATGCTTTTAGACATCGTAATACCCTATTCAGAAGTTTTTTTGCACCAATTATGGTCTGAATTCTACTTTGTATAATAAAGGAAAGACATAGATGTATTAAAAAAAAAAACACTCCATTTTGCAATCTTATCTTGAAGTCCGCTTGCCTTAGAGATAACATCACTATTCTCACAAGCCAAAGTGTCTAGAAAACATTTTACAATTATTGTATACAGGCTAAGAACACCAGCTAATAAAGCTTCTCTTAAGCCTCGTTTATTATGTTGGACAAGACATGTGGAAAAGTAAGCTGCGTTTATAGTCGCCAACTTGTTGAACCAGCATCCTGGGTCCTCCGCTAGTTTTTAATCAGTCTATACATTTCTAGCCATGGATAACATCGTATTACTTGCTGGTTTTCACTTATTGTGTTGTGTTAACAGGAAGTGTACTCTTGCAGAAAAAACCAAAACGTAAGAAACGGTGGGGGGGTTTGAAGTTTTTTTTTGGCTAGACGTCCAATTGAAGGTGCGTACATGGGAATAATGAATTACCTACATTTGCAAAGTGGATTTGTTAACTTTGTATGAATATCATATGTGGATTTTGAATGCTTGGTTACACTTATGTATCTTCATTTACGTGGTAAAATGGAAAGGAAAATTTTTGAGATTCCTGGAGAAAAATTTGCTACAACTCTGCGCTTTATGGGAGCCTTATGTACAGCCACAAAAAAATGTGCGTTGCCAGGGCTAGAGACTGACTCGACTCTAGCGCATGCGTAGAACCTCCTAACTGGGCCAGGATGTTGGGTTGGTCGTTTATTATCTCCAACAAATGATCCAACACAACCCAACACAGCTTGCTGGCTCAGACCCGGCTCTCCCAACACCAACATTTTGGCCAACATCCCCAACAAGTTGGGAATGCGTTTATATTGTAACACAACTTGTTGGGATCGTGTCGGCCAACATGTTGTGTTACAATACAAACGAGGCTTTACAGTTCGACGAGTCAAACACGCCAGTGTCAATATAATTATAAACAAATTATGTGGCCTTATAGTAGGGGCTACACAATTAACAACTAATGAGATAATGTAGGAAAACGAGAGAAAAATCAAACACGCTGGTCTCTATAGCTATAAAAAAAAACTACGCGAACTCATAGTACAAGCTACACAATACACAGATCATGGAAATGTTACTGTCTAACATGGACACCGACCGTGCATGAACTATAGGTGGTGCATCTATGGGTCATTTGGAGAACTATTGTAATATTGATCTTATCCTACTTTTGCAAAATGCTCACAAAACAGTTCGCTCACAAAACCTAAAGCTGGGACAATTTTTTTTTACATAGCTTTACTTTTAACAATGATTTAACCTCAAATCAAAAGGACTATAACATAGTGTCATAAACGCGACAATAAATTCAAGAGCCAATAAACACATTTTGCTAGTACTTGTGAAATGTTCAATTTAGGCCATCTTTTTAAAACACTATTTCCACGTTTCCTACTTGTCAGAGCTATCTTAATAAATAAAATACGGAGATATAGGTGAGAAAGCTAGGATTTAGAAGAAATCCATCCGAATTTAAGTAATAAGCGATTGCGGAAGAAACATTTAAGGTAAAAAACATCTAAATTAGTCGTTATACTTGGATTAAATACGAAAACTGACATCTCCTTAACCTGAAAACCAGTCAAAAATAGACTTATAACACTGTCCACATACCTACTGGTGTAGTTCTTAAATTTTAAAAAACCACATGAATAAAACAAGAATTAGTGATGAAGTAATTGAAGAAATGGTTTATTACAGTCACCAAGATATGTATTAATCACAACATGTGAATGTGAGGAATGCCAGGCCTTCATCATGGTTCGGATTCCACGTTAAACTGTAGGTCCTTCACTCCATTTCATCTCACGATCACCCTACCATTACACATTAGCGTAAGTGCGTATAACCCGAACGGATAGTAAAACGCGGTGCTAATAATAATAATAATTAATAATAATAATAATAATAATAATTAATAATAATAATAATAATAATAATAATAATAATAATACAGTCACGTCGTAAAATTTGTTCACCAAATTTTATTTGAGGTGTGTCCACTTAAAAACTTTATTCAAAGAAGCTTTCAATACTCAGGTCACACAATTTCGTTCCTCCTTTCTTGATCATAGCCGTTTCAGAAGAAATATAAATCCTTCGAGCACATTTATTTGGCAAGGTCCCAAATTTTTATTTAATGCTGATAGACGAATGAGCTGTAATCTATATCGGCAGGCGCGACTTATGTAAAGAGAGAGTGAGAGAGAGAAAGGGATAGAGAAAAGGATCAGTGCCAAGGAAATATCCCTAATATAATTCACTCCATGGGAAACCACATTGCCACTGTTACTTTTTCATTGACTGTACTGAAATTAGAAAAAGGAAAACTTTAGGTTATATATACTGTTGCGTGCCAGGCAACTGGAAAACTGTGTGGAAACTTTCGTCTCTTAACGACCTTTTGACTGTGGAGAGGACTTAATTGAATGAGGAATAAATACTACGCATTGTGATGTGGAGAAGGGGGGGGGGGGGGGGAAAGTGAGAGAGTAGTAGAAGATTTAGAGGAACAGCTCCAAAGCTTAATATTTCATAGAATTAATATATAAAAATTACAAGTCGTTAAGTGGGCGTACCGGAAGCCATCCTACCTATTAAAACCGTTTTGGAGTTTAGTTAATTAGACATTTTATATAAATACAGTTTTATTTAAAAAAATAAATAAATAAACATTTTAAAAATAGCATCAAGAGGAGTTTTTTTTTACTTTCTCTATTAAAAATAATTTAAAACACAATCATTTTTAAAAAATTCCAACAGTTTTGTGTGACGTTTTACGAGTTTGTACTTGGCAACATTTTAAAACATTTTATTAGAATTAATGGGTATTCTGAACTATTTAAATAGTAGAAAGATTAAATTTATTGAAAAATAAAATATTGTCAACAATAAAGGATGTTATTTAGTTTGTGACTCATGTTTGAGGTTTTGTACTTTTAGAGGATAGTCCCATTTGAGAGATTTGGGTTCGATTCTTTATATAGTTAGAGAATCTGGTATTTCTTGTGAGTAGTAAGGTGAAATCAGACAAGGTACAAAGGATTTGGAGTTCCCTATAAATTTGGTAGAATTCATTAACAACACTAATGGTAAGAAGCAGAAGGAAAAAATTTAAAAGGTTTATTATTATTATATTTTTATTATTATTAGAAACACATCTTACTAACCGTTCGGGTTGTACGCACTTACGCTAATGTGTAAAGGTAAGGTGAATGTGAGATGAAATGGAGGACCTACAGTTTAACGTGGAATACGAACCACGGTGGAGGCCTGGCATTCCACACATTCACAAGTTGTGATTAATACACGTCTTGTCAGAGGTAAAGGAAGGGATTAAAAATGTTAAATGATGTATTAAAAATTTCTAAAAACACCAAACTACAGCAATAATCTATTCTACATTTACTCTAAAGACCACATAGAGCCCGCAATTAGGATCAAATAATCTAAGGTGTTAACTCATATTCCGCTTAGTTGGTGATGCTTGAATGGTCAAAGCTTGAGTCCCGGAAGTACGAATAAATGTGTGATTTCTAATAAGTAGTTACCATGCTACTCTCCAGATATTCGTTTATTTTAATAATAATCTCTCAATGTAAATATTTGTTAATTTTTTTTAACGACTCTACTAAGACCTATTGAATAAAAAGGGTCATTAATAAACCTTGTAAAAACCATGCCAATAAGTATAAAAAATAGGTATTGTTAAAAAAGAGTTTAATGTATATATTTTAGGTCACTCTTTCATAATAAATTGAGTAATGTCGATATCACACTCAAGTTTAATTTTTAAGTCAAAGTATAAGTAAATAAAAACATGAAATAAAAATGCAGTTTCTTAAATAAAATTTATCTGTTAATTTATTAATTGATTAATACCATAAAATATATGATTTAATTATCATTAAAAACACCACAATAATACATTTCATCTCAACATGGTTCCATTAACAATATTAATACCAAAATTAGTTATTTAAAAATAGTTATTAATAATTAATTATATTTATAATGGATTGTTATATTTATTTATAGTGAATATTTATATTTGTTTATAATAAATAATTATATTTATTTATAGTAAATAATTATATATATTATAATAAATAATTAAATTCTATTTATAGTAAATATTTAAATTTATTTCTAATATATAATTAAATTTATTTTTAATAAATGCACACAAAAACAAATAATACTCAATTACTTATTTAATTAATATATTTAGAGAATTTGACTCATTAAGTGATATATTCGAAGGCATTAATGTTAAGCTGAAAACAACAAAACTAAGTAGAATACATATTGATTTTATAGTAATGAGAGAGATTATTTAATATCATTCGTACTATTTTTAAATGTAAAATCATAACCAAAATGAAAATATAAAAATATTATGTATATCTATCTTATAAATTATTAAATCAGAATAAATAAATTACGAGTTCAGAAAATAATGTTCTAGGTCAAGTGCCTATATTTAAACTCACAAAATAGCACACATTAATACCAATAAATTAATATATTCATTCAGTTGGGTTTAATCATGCCAAAGTCACAAGTTAGGAATAAAATACATAATATCAAATGAGTTTTATTGTTGTTTTCAGCTTAATGCAATACAAACATTCTCTTTATGTACCAGTAATATCCTACAAACAGTATACATAATTTGTATAACATTTGTGATATTTATCCAAAAATTGCGCCAAACTAATGGATGCATGCATTAATAGAGCAGTATAAAACAATTACAGATTTGTTTCCCATAATTGTTGTGATATTTTTAGTGAGGTGAAAGGCTATATCGATTTGAGCCAAATGTGATTGAAAAGTAAACAATTTATTGATGAGTTATGTTTGACTAGCAAAAATCAACTGCAAAAATAAGCATATTATTTTGGATGAATACGAATCAAATAATTTGTACTTATTTTTATATTTCACAACTAATATTAATACTAGTATGTCGCAAATCAACAAAGTACTTATTTATTTATAAATATATTTTTTAGCTGATTTTTAATGGGGTATATTAAATAGATATATTCATTGATGAAAATTAAATGTTTTTACAATATAAAATTATACTAAAAACTATAATGGCATAACTTACTATATTAAAGCATCAATGTGCTAAAGGAAATGTAAGTGGTAATCAAAGGAATGACAATTTCTATTGATTCTTTGTGATCATGTTTTTTTCTTTGGTATCAATAGTTTTTTGTTTGTTTTTCTTATCACCACGTTTTACTGCCCATTCGGGTTATACTCTTATGTACTAAATACGCTAATGGTTTTAGGGATTAAGGAAGTTATATAAATAGGAAGTGAACCCGCACTTGCGTGGATGGGGAGTGGGATTTTTTTTTTTTAGGAAAACCGTCCTCCGTACATCCAACTGAGATTCAAACCTCGATCTTTTCGTCATCGGCAGTCTAATCTCCTGCAAGAGTAGTGCTCTAGACCATGCAGCCACCAGATTGGGCGGTATCAATGTTAACATTTACAACAACCATTTTCCATTGCTATCAGAAACCTTATTTCAAACGGTACCGTGTCTGCCTCCTGAACTAAGGATTTCGGTTTCGATTCCAGACTTGGCCGGAAAATTTATCATTAATGAAAATATGGGTTAACCCTTTCAAAGTGATAATTTAACTGCAGGGGACTGGATGTTGTGCCCGTCCAAGTTAGATTACAATGCATACGACAGCCCTAAAAAGCCGGTAGTGTAAAATATATGCCTTAAATAAAAAACTTAACCAGACCATTGGTCGCGAATTTAAAGGATGTAAAAAAAATCATGGCTGACCTTCAAGTAGCTTTTCATCTGTCCTCACGAGTTGAGTCTGAACCCCGTCCCCAAGAGACACTAATTCACTGAAAAATCTGGATGCATCGGGGTTCAATCCAAGGACCTCTAGATCTCTAGCCAGGAGCTCTAACCACAATATCATGGAGGTGCTTTTTTTTATATTTTATAGAGTTCTAGCAAACAAAAATAGAATAAAAAGATCGCTAGTTCAAATGGCGTCCTGAATTATAAATAAATTGTGCAGCTATCTAGTTAATGAATTATTTGTATTTTTTGTTATATAAATAGTTCTTATTTTGAAGTAAGTTTTAGTTTAATATTAAGTTACATATTTTAATGGTACTAAGACTTACCTAATTAAATTTCTATGAACCGTAACCACTAACCAGGACCTAAAAACATGAACTTTTATCTTACTAGAACCGGAACCTTTAAAATTGTGTTTTAAGAATCAAAACCAGAACTAGAACCGATAAGTATTTCAGTTTGACTCTCTGGTGTAATATATTAAAATGTAGGAAGCGAATTCTCTTCGTTATCGACTATCCAAACACTAAAAAAGACAAGAGAGAACATGGGAAGGCAACGAGGAAGAGAGAGAGATTAAAAGGACCGTCCGAGATGTTCACCGTCGGAATAAGAGCAGTTTAGAAGGTTCTGCAGCTTACCTTGCGGCTGTAAATGATTAGACTCCGGGCCGAACGAAGCCTTCGCTTTTACAATGGTCCGGGAAAGTTCATGTGGTTGAGTTATCACAGCGAGAGGCCCGTCTGTTACAGAGGAAATAGCTTCCAGTTCTTATAGTGTTCTCTCTCTCTCTCTCTTTATTTTAGACATACATAGAGATATGGGTCGGGTGTTTTTTATTCTTCTTTTTTTTTTTTGGCGAGCGACCACTGATATAGTTGGCACCGTACCAGACATACAAACTTCAAATCTCAGACACATACTACCACATAACTATCTTGGATTTATCTTGACTCCCTTTTTTTTTTAAAATATATAAATTGATTTAAACCTCAGAATGGAACTGATTGGATGCTAACTAAGTATTTCACATAACTAAGACTACGCTTCAGCGTATTATAAGAGGAATGTGCCGTATTTCCAAAAGTCAACTTTCAGCAATGTGTGACAAAACAATGATTACAACTCCAGAATTTTCCGCTTCAACCCACGTTATTACTTACTCTATGGCTTCAGGATCTCTAAGGTTTATTATTACTATCCTAGATCTACCCAGTCCATCTCACTACACTATATCCGTATATTGAGATAGTTACATTCAGTCCACCTCAATACACCAAATCCTTATCTTTAGATAGTTATATCCAGTCCACCTCATTACACCCTATCCCTGTCTTGAGCTAGTTCTATTCAGTCCAACTCATTAAACCAATCCTCATCTTGAACTAGTTATATCCAGCTCCCCTCATTATATTCTATCCCTATCTTGAGCTAGTTCTATACAGTTCACCTCATCACGTCCTATCCTTATATTGAGCTAGTTCTATCAAATTCCATCTCATTACACCCTTTCTCTTTCAGGTCTATTCTAATACTATTCTCCCACCTCCTCCTAGGTCTTCCCAGTTTTGTCTTCCCAGTGGTATCTTCTCATTAAGATTGCAGTCAATACTTTGAACGCAGTTATAGTTCCTTCCATTAGTTATGTGTGTCATGACCACCACAACCTAAGAGAATTGATCACCCTAAAACAATTTCTGGTGCTGAGTAGAGGGTATATTGCCTATAGTAAAGTAATCTTTTATACTATCCAAAATTTCAATTCTGTTCTAAATAAAATATCTTACTAAGTACTTGGTTTTCGAACACCCAAAATATTTTATTCTCGTCTTAGGGTGAAACACCATGTTTCATAACACGAAAGAACATAGTTACAAGACCTCATAAATATTATATTATAGAGATAACTAAAACCTACATATCCACAAAATGTTTATATATAGATTGAACTCGATCTTTAATTCAAAATATCCAAAAGATATTTGCTCAGTGCAGTTTTACTTTAGTCCGTACGAAATTTCTCTATATGTCACAAAATGAAGAATAATCAAGACCAAATGTTTTGTATTTACTTTTTCTATTCTTAGAGTGGGACCCTATTGTAATTCATCCTAATTAGATAAACTTTAGTTGAACTTATCTTTAAAAATGTAGTTCCAAGTAAAAAAAAAAAGGCAAATGGGGTCTGCACTTGAGGGTTTTTTCCTGCAAGTGTTTATAAGTGTTTTTTAACGTTTAGATTTAAGTCACTTTAGAAGATGACCAAATCTATATTAAGTTCTTAGGTTTAATATAGGGATAAATGGATTTTAATCCTTATTTGTAATTAAAGCAGTCGGAATTCAGAAGAAATAAACCCACATTTACACATAAGGAGTGTAGAAAGTATTCAGGAAGATACACTATATTTAAAGCCGGCTAGGATTCGATCCCTGAACTCCTTGCTAAGGGAGAAAAAAACAGACTAAGCTGATGTATTAGTTCACGTGCTTACATTTAACTTTAAGCTATGTACACAGGTTGAATTTAGAGGTGTACCCGAATTTGCGTAAAGAGATAGAGAATAGGAAACCATTTAGGAAAAAACCACGCTTTGTACACCTGACCGGGATCAAACCGCGATCTACCAGTCATCGGAAGACTAGTTTATTCTAGCTAGATAAATTACTATATTTACTTCACATCAGCATCCTAGTCTATCCCGGCTAGAAAAGTCACTAGAAATTGAATACCTTTATTTATTCATTCATCAAACAATTTTATCTGCAGCGGTCAATTTTCATTAATGCAATATTATAGTAATAATAATAATAAGAGAAAGCTTAGTCAATTTGCGCCGCAACAAATTTGTACTTTTTAAATACCCTTTATAAAACTACGTATACAGTTATGTGCATGCTTTTAACCAAATAATCAACTATCCCCTGTCTATTTAATGTTTCCATAAATTGTTTTCCCATGATAGGTCAAAATGAGCTTAAATCATTCTGCCTCAAAATAACATACACGAAATGTTTTAACCGTATATTCCTGTAAGCAAATATCAGTAACTCTATAGTAAAATTATAATACCACACATTTTCCCTCTAGGCACACTTGTAGTTTGGAGTGCTTTCACTTCATTGTGAAAACGTTTCAATTCCCATTGTTATTACCTGTGAATAGTACAATTACATTTGTGACACTAGTGGTACCATTACAAAAAATAAAAATAAATGTGACATGGAAAACTTATTAAGCATTCCATCAATCAAATAATTAGTTCTATATCCATACAAACATTTTCATCAGTCAGGTCCCCCCCCTACCCCCACCCCCACCCCCGCTTCTATACCTGACTGACGTGTGGTGTTATTTTTATAACAGATGTGAAAAGAGTAGTTTTTTACTATTCATTATTTAATTATAATGAACCTGTCTATCTATACGCCAAGACATTAGTGTGTTACTCATTACTAATAATGAAAAGGACTTTATATAGATTGGAATCTCAAATTCCCTCCTCTCTCCCAAAAGTTCAATACATGATAAAAATTAATTGGTAGGCTTAAAATTTTTTATAAATTAAAGTAGTATAGACGTACTAATTTGAAAATAAGTTCTCATCTATTCTGTTCATTTTGATGAATATTTATAGTCGGAAATTTTCAAGAATTATAATTGACTTATATTTAGTAGATTCCCTTAAAAGGGTTCTTTATTTTCTCATTAATTTCAATGTGAAAAAAGTTGTTACAACAATTATATTATATATTTCTGAAAAACAATACGTATTTTTTATGTTATATTATTTATACTGACTACAATGGCCTACTTTCTAATAAGATTAAATATATAAAATGCCACAAAAGTCTCTTGAAATTTTGGCCCCCCCTTAGTTCACAGGCTTTCATACGCCACTATTGGTTAAAGCATCTGTAATAAAAACAACGTAGGTACCAGGAATAGCTCCGAAACACAAACCATTTCTAGGTCGAACCCAAATTATCACAGTAGTTAAGAGGCATCCAATCCACTTGATTGATATCAATCTCGCCGACAAACTACACCTTTTTCATCGATTTTATTCAAATTTGCTATGAAATTTACATGGGAAACCACTTTCCCTCCACTACTAACACGTGGAATCACGTGTCAACAGAGGGTTTTGGAGGATATGAAGGGAATGAGAGGAGAGAAAGAGAGAGAGAGATAATAGTTCACGGCTTTATTACGACACTGGTCAGTTCCTTTTACCACGCCCCCAAAAATGTCGGCACGACAGATTCATTACCACTTTTCGAGCCTCTTGAAAACAAGACTTTTATTAGAGGTGTTTTCTGCCAGCACAAAAACGCTATCAACATTTTAATTTTCCATGTGATATGAATACATATCTCGGTGTGAATTTAATCATAATTTTACTTTTTCGCTTGACTCCTCGCAAAGAGCAAGTATTATAATCGTAAAAAAAAATCAAGTTTGATATTTTGATGAATGTCGACGTTTCGTGACCACTTGAACCTAAAAAAAAGGAAGTGTTTTTTGCAATTCCGTCTGCCTGTGTGTCTGTATCTGGGCCTAAGGCCGATACCATTTTACAGATTGGGTTAAAACCTGGTATCTAGGGTTTTATTAAGATTTCCCAGAAGGATATTATCTATTTAACCTTAAAATTAAGGGTACTTTGCTTAAAGAAGGAGAGAGAAAATGACAGTTTTTTTTAAAACAGCACCTAAAGATTTTGATTAAAAATCGTATATGGGAATTGTGTAACATTAGAAACAGAATAGTGCTTCTCATTTTTTCATTTAAGTGACTTTTGGGTACTTTATACAAGTATAAATCCTTAATTATGATAATATCTTCACTACTCTTTGAGATAAGAAATAACTAACTATCGCAAAGTTGCAAAACTTGGAAAAACTTATATATTTTTACAAAACCAATAGTTTACGAGCTAAAAGCAGATATATTTTTAAATTGAGGTCTGCGAAATGTGAAGTTGATTGTTAGGCTCTCTGATGGAAAGAGATAATTATATTTTCTCAAAGTTTCTGTAACACAGTGTATTATTTAATTAATGCTCTTTATTGGGAAAAATTGTCTGCGCCTAAGTATATTATTCCTTTTTCACATATCCCAGGAATTTTAAGTAAATGTGTATATTTTTAGGTGAAAAAGCGAGAAAGAATTTGCGGTACACCGCACAATTTATTTAATTTTCAAGTTGGATTTTCAAGTGCAAAAATACTGGAATTCGCTGAATTAATATTTTGTATTGGAATTTGAAATTATTAGGTTTCCAGTTTTAGATTAAAAAAAAAATGGCATGATGCACTTAACAGACTTTACTCTCTTTTATCTCAAAAGAGAGACATTTATTTTTATGAAAATACATAATAAACACTTACAGAAACACACTAACAAAGATAACACTAATCAATTTCACTTTCAAAGACAATAATATAATAAATGTATATATAACATTTATAATCTAATTATATTATTGTCCTAATTGATTAATGTGCTTTTTTGCTTAAAAGTTTCTATAACAGTGTTTATTTTGTATGTAATTATTATTATTAATATTATCACCACGTCTTACTACCCATTCGGGTTATACGCACTTACGCTAATGTGTAGTGGTAGGGTGATTTTGAGATGAAATGGAGGACCTACAGTTTAACGTGGGATCCGAACCACGGTGCAGGCCTGGAATATCACATATTCACAAGTTGTGATTAATACACATCTTGTCAGAGGTGAAGGAAGGGATTATGTATGTATTTTTTTTATTGCTCTGAAACTATATGTTTGGAAAAATGTATTTAGAACAAAAGAGTTTTGTATACTACTGCATCTTAATTATAAGTTATTTAATATCTCATATGGTTGGTCTAAAGTACATACCTTTAAGGTAATTTTCACGGGAATATTAGAGTTAACATTATGTTTGTGATATTGATCAAAATCGCTAAATGAGATTGAGAAAATTTGACATTTTCTTTTTCAGCCATAATGCAACTATCGCACTCTTAATTTTTAAGATTAAATAGATAGTTCCAAAAAATCCCCAAGAATATAATTATAAAAAACCTAAATAATAAGTTTTAGCCCGATCGGTAAAATGGTTTTTGCTCTAGATACAGAGACACATACAGACAGATGGCATTGCAAAAAAAAATTGGTTCAGGGGGTCATGAAACTTTTACATCCATCAAAATTTTGAGTTTGAAATTTTTAACCGTCACAATACTTTCTTTACCCGAAGGGTGCGAGAAATTAAAAAAAATATGGTCACTTAGAACTAGCAATGTTGATACTTTTAATACAGAGGCTCCAAAATTTACTATAACTATTAAACTGGTCAAAGGTTCGACTTTCCTGAACATGACCAAAACGTCCATTTAGTTAATCATGGGGCAGGAGAAAGAGAGAGAAAGAGAGAGAGAAAGAGAGAGATAGAGAGAAAGAGAGATAGAGAGAGAGATAGAGAGAGATAGAGTGGGTGATAGAGAGAGAGAGAGACTTCATGTCCGCGCGCGACAACCCCCCAGCGGAGTTTTGAAGTGCCGTGTCCGGAAAGGCTAATTTCCGGTCAGCCTCATTACACCATGTCCGCTCCAGGAACGTTGCCCGGCCGACGGGTCCGACGCGCACTCCCTACAACTCCGGGCAACCCCCTCCCCGTGCCCAGGCAACCCTCCAACACTCTCTCGAAATCACTATCCGGTCAACCGTGTCCAAGGCACCAAGAGGAAAAGAGATTTAACGCGTTAAGGCTAAGTGCTACGTTTCATTGAATCCGCTACTTATTTGGTCTGATTGTAGAAATAGAAACTTTGGTTCAAGATGTAGAGACTAACGGAAGAGATGGTCATGCACAGTTTCATGAACATTTATCACTAAAAACACACTAGGGTATACAAGAACTAGATTTCGAGTCGAGTAACTGCTCGAACTTGACCCAAAGATTTCTACCAAACTCAAAAAATTTGAGTACTTAGAATTTTCAATATTTTTTTCTTGAAAATTCCTAGTTTATTTAATCTTATTCAATTTTAAGGTATGATGTCAAAGCAAGGAAACACTCAATATTTCCTTTTGTCTAGTTAAAAAAATTGTACAATTTATATTTAATTTATTTAAAAATAGAATCTGTTTGATTATAAACTTTTTCACTAAAAAAATATATAATTTTACTAAAAATTATGTTTGTTTTAATCTATGAATCATGCATGGATCTATTACACAAATTAAACCTTAAATACTGTACAAATATTGCTCTATACTACTCTAACTCAAAGAAAACTCGTTTTCATTCACTCGAATCAAAAGTGAGAAAATGATTACTCGCACAACAATATTAAACACACAGATTGAAAAATATCATATTATTTTATTTACTAATATTTATAAGCTATGTGTATTTTTACTCAGTTTAATCATCCCTCCAGGCTATCTAAAATTAGTTGAACTGATGAAATCTGGAGGATCAGAATTAATTGAGAGTGAATGTACCTGAATTCGCGAGGAGGGAATGTGTAAAACCATAAATGTTTAAACTTTCTAAATCCACCCATATAGAAAGATGTGAGCCGCGTCCCTGGTAAATATGACTAAATGAGCTTGATGTTTTGTCTGTGTTCTCCCAGAGTTGACTAGTGAGATTAAAAACTGAAATAAACTATTATATATATTCCTATAGACTCCGACACAGCTGGTGGCAAATCTGTGCACTGAGCTTAAGGGTCCTGGGTTATATTCCTGGCATGACCTAAAAAGTATAATTAGTGAAATTGGGGTTCCCTCTTTCACCAGTTATAAATAAACGGCTGGAGGAGTGGGTCGTCCGTCTATTCTAGGTTCAAGTTAGTTTAAAAGTCGTGCGGTGATAAAAATTATTCGTATCAGAAATTATACATTAAATTCTTTAAACAATCAAAAAATTATATAAATAGTACTAATAATGAGGTCTAAGAATATTAATCTTGACAGCAATAAATTAATTTAGTATGATAGAACTCAATAAAAACCAAACTAAATTTAGGAACTTTTTTAAACCATCTGTAATAAAAGTTTAGGTAAGACAATAAAAGCTTGAAAAAAATATTCAAAAATGCCTGTGTTTAACCAAGTCTTATAGAATAATTAAAAAAAAAGTCCTACGAGTCAAAGTTACCAAAAATTATAAAATAAATATGGCGGTCGTATTGAAACAAACCTTTGAAACTCACAATACAATGCTCAATACACAACTATTAATGGTTTGGCCACATAATATTTACATACATACCTACAGTGTAAATATCTTAGACTACCTATTAATGAACGCATACATATAATAAATTAAATTAATTTTTAGAGATAAATAAACAAAAAAAAAGAAAGTAAGAAGTTTGAGTAATACATTTGCACCCTGTTATTTACTAATTATGAGACCGCGGCAATTTTATATTTTGATTTACTTATAATAATGTAGTAATTATTGTTAGCAGAAAACTCCCAGAAAATGATGTAATACGCGTAATTATTCTATCAATTAACGATTCCATAAATGTCTGTTTATTAACTTCTATAATTAAAAATCGATCATATTTGTTCTTTCAATTCGACAACTCCGTCTTAGGTAACGCCTACCACCACTACTGCCAAACGAAAAAGAAATAAAATGTGTTTCCTTTCCAGCCCTTACTCTCCCCCCCTCCTCCTCCTCCCTCCTCCTCCTCCACCTTATCCTATTTCCCAGTCATATTAGCTTCCGAGATTCCCTCAGAGGGCTCACTGCTCCAATTTACTCCTCATCGCCACATTAATTCAATCACGATGACGTCATAGCAAATTACAGATACTTGTCCTTATTAAGACGCCATTTTCTCCCTGGATTGACTGGCTTAACTTTTGCTCAAGTCTCTTCCTACTTCTTCTGCTTTATACAAACTTTTTTTATATATATATATATACATTCTTTTTATCTTGTGGCTGCTGCCAGTTTTACTAACGACCAATCTGTCGGAAAAGTGATTGGAGAGGATTTATCTAGGTCGTTGTAGTTAGACCTTACATAACTAGTTGTCCAGAAGGGTATCTAAAAGGAGACGAGAGGAAAAAGGGGGGGGGGCAAACTACCGAGAAAATATGAAGATTTTTTTTTAGTAAAGTAGAATTTTTTATATGGAAAGACATGGAACATCAAAGTTTTTAGTAAGCAATTTGAAAAATTGAAAACTATACCTTCTTACATCAATTCAAGGACCTTAAGAAATTAGATTTAAAATTAATATAGGTGCACTCCCACTATGTTCTACTAATATCTATAAAGGACTTTATTTTACGGTTTTAATAATACTAAAAGTTTCTAAGCTGAACGTGTATATTTGGACGTGGTGAAATAATAATTATAATATTAAAGTAAATATATACCAAACAAAAGTTTAGAAACTGTAAAGTTACAGTTCTATTTTCAAATTTAAAATGGCTTCTTTCATAAAGAAACGCAGCTGTCAATTTGCTTCAGTCTAAATGGTTTAATTTTGCGTAACTCAAGAGATTGGAATCCAACCCAAGTTCTACTATCCAAGAGAATTTATAAATCAGATTTTGTATTCATTAAAATTAAGTTTTGCATTATGACCTATTAAAAATACTTCTTATTAATAGGTTTTATTATAAACAAACTCATTTTATCAAATAAATAATACGTATACTTAAAACAAGTTTTAACTTGTCTTTTAAAATGAAGGAAGGAATGTTTCATTAATTTAATATACTTTCTATTGTCATAAATACATATTTTAATGGTGACGTGTGGTGAAAATGAATGCGTAGGATTCTTGCGTTTTGTACTTTCTAACAAACCCCTCGGTTTAAGCAAAAGGTAAAAGGGTTGAAAGGCCATTGCCTTATCCTTTCTAGGTTAGGTAAAAGCCAAAATGTATATAACAGCTGTGCTGGAATGTACAATTTCTATTCCCACAAGTTGGTTGTAAAAATAGCGTAGAAATAAAATAAAGTTAAAACACAAGGCAAGAAAACTATGGAAACGCCACAAACATAACATCTGTTTCACACGGCAATGAACGGGAGTTTACATGAGGTCCCATAACTCACCCGAGTCGTGTAAGCTACCACCAACACAACAAACGCCATCAAACTTCTAATAATTCATCACTTAGAGATTTCTTTTATTTCTACATTCGACGTACTTTTAAAGAGAAATGGAATGAAACGTTTGTGCAAGTGGTGTTAGTCAAAATTAACGGGAAGCAAATATTTTTTTTCTTCTCATATAAATTTAATATAGCTGAATCAACTCTATTTTAACTGAATCAAATTAAAGAAAACATAAATTATTTGCGAGTTCGCTGTAACTAGAACCTTGATTCACTAAAATATGAACATTTGATTTAAGGAATAAAAAAAAATCCTGATTTTGCAAAAATTATATATATATATATATATATTGAGGAGAGAATATTATATATATTATATATTGAGAGAGAGAATAATATATATATATATATATATTGAGAGAGAGAATAATATAGAACTTTACATCAAAAAACAAGTGTTGTAATACCTTAGTGTGGAACTTCTGATAAAATATGTTTCTTTTATTGAATACAAATTCCAAATACATTTAATATTATTGTTACCTGAACGATTCAAGTGATTAATGATAAATTCATTCGAGAGATTTTTTCCTTTAACCGTAAAACATTAGCAAAAAAGGTTTACAGCTTAATCAACTGAACAATCGCGCACAATGGATTCAGTTCTTAGAAACTCGTCACTTTTAGGGTATATCTCGTAACCATCCATCAGGTGAGTTGATCGGCCATCTAGACAAATGGCAGTCACACAACCAATAGAGGTGCTACTTTCACAGGCGGAAGAAACCATTTCGTGAGCAAATCATTCATTCCCTCTCGTAGAAGTTTTGAGAGGACTCGGAGCAAGGGAATGACGTCACGAAGCGTTGACATCAAGTCAGGACAGTGTAAATGTGTTTAGCATGCATTCTATATTCATACATTCTACATCCATTTTATATAAGAACACAACTTAGAACCTATGCCAACCCACACACACCTAGCCTTACCTAATTTAAAACATTACTAACTCATTATAAGCAAGTAAATAACTTTATTGGAACAGACAGGAATCGAACCACACACAATCTCTTTTATGTTTTTGGCAAATGTCTAATGTGTTACTTGAGGCAATTAAGACTTAGAATTGACGTTGGTTGCCTAATAGAAACAAAACAATGTAAAAGATAAATAAAAAGAGATTTAATTGGGAACATTGGAATAGTAATCAATTTTATCTACTATACAAGAGGTTTTCAATAAACTAATCACTATTAAAATAGTAAGATAGGATCATACAAGACCCTTAACATACTTTGCCTTGCGTATCCTGTATTGCACACAGATATGAAATATTTTGACAGGAAGAAACTTTTAGAATGTTTATTTATTACTATAAGCACCATATTTTTACTACCCGTTCGGGTTATACGCACTTACGCTAATGTGTAATGGTATGGTGATTGTGATATGAAATGGAGTACCTACAGTTTAACGTGGGATCGAACCACGGTGGAGGCCTGGCATTCCTCACATTCACAAGTTGTGATTAATAAAGTCTTGTCAGAGGTGAAGGAAGGGTTTGGCAATCAGATAAATCTGTGCCGGGACCGAGGAATGAACCCCAGACCCCAAGCACAGAGGTCTGACACCTTACCCCTAGACCGCCAGGTCACCTAAAAAAACTCTTAGAAAATACCAACATATTTTTATGTAGTCAACATGGAGATGGTGCTATTTTATAAATACTAAAAGTATCTATAAAAAAGACAGCTGTTGTTCACATAAAATGACGTATAAATACTATATTTGAAAGTAGATCTAGTAATTCTCCTAGATGTCAGATTAGGCTTTTTCTTTAAAATCTCATCTTACACTAAGTACATCAAACTGAATATCAATTAAGGCTGGTAGTAATGTAAAAAGCGGTATAATTAATTCATCAAGATTAAATTTTATAATACACAATATTTTTAACCAGTAAATCCCCAACATAAATATCATATTCATAAAGTCTTTTACGACATGAAGAAGACTTTATTATTATATAAAGTCGCAATGACAGTTTTTCACAAACATCGGTTCTAATTAAACAAGAGACAATATCTTTACGCTGGATCTTATCAACGAAATCAAAAATGTTACCCACAAAAACCTTCTTTCTCTCTGAACCGTATTTTCCGTCTGTTTAGAGAAATTTTAAAAAGAGGTAGTTGAGTCAAAATCTCAGCCTGCCGGAAGGGAAGGGTGGGAGGGGGGGGGGGCTTGGTAAGGGGTAGAAATGACACCGAAAAAAAATCTTCTTTCTACCCAGAAGCCTCTTTGTAATTCGGTAACTTCTTGTACTGGAGTACGGGTTACGGGTCCAAGAATAGGATAGAATAGAAGCGGTAGAAAGACGTGGGTGAAAGGCGAAGGGGTATGCGGCAACCCTCCAATCAAGAGAGCTGTGCACGAACAAGAATTCTGTGATGTGTGAACCCTTTTTCCCTCTTTGTGCCGCAGCAAAGAATCTGTGGTTTCTTCTGCCAGGATTTCGTGTGTGTTTGTACTTTAAAGAGTGTGGCTACAAGTTTATACAAAACTTTTCTCCCAAACTTATTTAAGATCTTTTTATTAGGTTTAACAAACAAAAAGTAAGTATTTGAACTATTACAATTGATACTTTGAAAGAACAGAAAGTGTGATTTCGGTAGGTAGTGCACTCATCTTGTTATCTAAAGAGTGCCTGGTTCGAGTGACTAAAAGTCCAAATATATCACTTGGAAAACTAGGTTATGTAATGGTATCTGGTTGATTTCCAGGGACCTAGAGCTAGGTCCAAATATGTTTGTTGCTAGCCAAGTGTTTAGAAGAAGAAGAATAAAAATAATTAAAACCTATTTTTGTTACTGTTGGGAAATTATTAACTAACAAACTGTGGTTCTAAAAATGATATTGTTGTAAAACTTGTTTAAAAATGTAATTCCCTTATGAAAAGTACTAACATGATTATTGAAGTTTTAATGGTTTACTATTCTAACATCAAATAAATTTAAATTCATATAAATTAATTTTATAACAAATAAACACAAGCAGTTGACAGACAAAATAGATCACAAAATAGAAATCAAAGCGGAAGGAACATATAGATATATTATATATAGATATGTATTTATTTATATAAAATACTAGCGGACCCGACAGACGTTGTCCTGCCCGAATGTTGGCTTTTCGTTTGGGTGGCATAATTGATTTCGATAATAAAACAAATACTATGTGATCATCACAATAATTCATAGTTATGTATGTGTATGTGGCGTTGATGTCGAATTCTGTGGTATTTGACGTACATGCGCAAGTCTCTTGCGTCGTGGCTTGGCGTTGTTTTTACATTTCAATTTCAGTACTATGTGTTTCGATATTCCATTATTCATGAACTTTTCAGAAGGTTTTAACGGTCAATTAATGATGAACTTATGATTTATTTAACGGTCAATTATTAATATTATATTCATTATTATAAATATTGGGTGGCGGTGGTTGGGGGGAGGGGTGAAATTTTGAGGTAATATGCAAAAAATCTAAAAAAAATCCGCCCAAAAAATTCCCTAAAAAATAAAAAAATTCCTAGAAACCGATTGCAGCGTCACCTACCGGGTCCAAATGTGAATATAAACCATCCATGGCCCCACTCAAACACACACAAAAAATTTCATCAAAATCGGTCCAGCCGTTTAGGAGTAGTTCAGTGACATACACACGTACAGAAGAATTATATATATTAAGGAAAATTACATAGTCTATATATACAACTATATATAACACCATGTCTTACTACCTGTTCGGTCTATTGCATAATATGTACTGATTACGCTAATGTTTTAGAAATCAGGAAGGTTGAATTTGAAAGAAGTGTACCCACATTTGCGTGGAGAGTTAAAAACCTTTTAGAAAAAAAAAACCCTCGTAAACCCAAACAGGATTTCTACCCGTGTCTCCCCGTCATCAGCTGTCTAGTTTAAAACAAAATACAACAATCGAACATCGATGGGAAAAGATAATTAATGACAATTCCTCTGGTTAAATGGTGAGTAAATTATCAGCTGTATTGAAAAATAAGTTATAAATATGACTAAACAAGTCATTTAAAAAATCTAAATCAAAAGTATTTAAAAAAAATTGAATCAATCAGCAAAAGGACTTAACTTCAAGCTCATATTTTCCGATATACTTGCAACAGGAGTCCATGGCCTTTATCGCACTTTAGAATTATTTTTAGCAGTTTCATACTCTCCCTCCTAGAAAATATGGGTTCATTTTTTTTTTCAAGCCTAGCTTCTTCATACCTAACCCGTTGTTAAGCTAACAATTTGGATAGCTTGTACAAAATCCGTGAAAAAAAATCATGATTAAAATCTCTTGGGTGCATTATTATTGCACAAACAGTTGTTTAACATAATTTGAGTTTTTTTAATATGTGTAGTTAAATTAGAGGGATGGTCCTGTCAGCTACTTGGCTCAAATAAAAAACTATTTTAACGTACTAGTTGATAGTAAGTATTAATTATGTTTTATGCATAGTTTCTTAGTAATTCATTTGATTAATTTGGTTGATTAATTGTGCCAAACTATAACTTTACTCATTGTTCGTGTAGCACAAACGGAATGTAAGACGTGGAGACAAATAAAAAAAGCATATTATATATGGCTCTATTCCATGAAAAATATAAGCTAAGAGCTACAGAGCTACAAAGCTACTGCTACTAGGTTGTGTAATGCATTATATCTACAGTCCAATTTCATATAGAAACCCCTTTAAAAAATACGAACCTTTTTTTCTGCAAACATTGATAGCATTTAACTATATTATTTTTGTTATTTTATATGTTTTAATAATATCAAACAAAAGTGACAAATAACATGACATGACGTATAATGGAGGGAAAAACTATCTAATAAATGTTCTAGATGTTAATAAAGGTTATTCTTATGAAATTGGACCGAACATGAAAATAAAGTTAACCTTGTATGATAGTCCGCCTCGTTCATGTATCGTTCATGTATCGGATGTAAAAAAAAGGTTGTTATTATTGTAACACAGTGTTGTTAACATGGTCGGTTAAACGAGACCGCAGAGCTGCATATGATTATCCATAGAGGGGAAAGGTGGAGGGGGAAGTCCATGGGTAAGGGAGGGGGTTAAATTGGTCCAGCATGAGAGGGGGTGGCTAACTCGTATATCGTGGTGCGGGGGGGGGGGGGGGGCGGAAAGGGGAGCTACGTAAGCCTTATTGATGACCGGGCAATATGGCCCAGTGTATCTAATAGTGGCACTCCGAAACAGTTCTACGATACGTTTCACTTTGCACGAGAGGGGTGATAACATCTTTCCAATTTAGGCTAATACTAGGCATTGTAATAGCTAATTACAGACACAATAACAGTCGTTACACGTTATGAATGTATGTGCAGTTGCATCAAAACATAATTCATCCTGACACCAGCTTAAAAAAAGAAAAGAAAAAGGAAGGGTTGAATATACCGCCTAGTGAACTAGGTTAAATAATCAATCCACCATATTGAATAATCTATGATCGAACTACGTAGTACTTAATTAGGGTAAGTTTAAAGGCCACCATAAATTAATTTGAACTAAAATGTGATTTAGAGATCTACGCTTCATTAAATTACTACTATAGACTTCACGTTACAACAATCAACGTGAAATAAACAGGTGAGCCATTGTACTTTTATATAAATACAAATATAAATAAAGGCCTTTTTTTAAATCTAAAACAACAACTGCTATTTAATTTTTATACTATACATAGGTAAAATTGTAAGGAATTATTAATAATATATGTATTTGACATAGGTATGTGACGCTAACCTTTTGAGATACCGTATTTAATGAATTAACCTTGCATCAAATAAAGTGTTCATTAAAAGCTTAATGAACTAGGTGGGTAATTAGTAATCGGTAAATTGATAATGAGTGATTGATTAATCAACGCTATTTTGAAATGGTAGCTTCTGTGTACATCAAATATGTATATAAAAATATATAGCATAAGTGGAATATATAGTAAATATTCTTTAATATGTAACTATTAAATAAGTCATACTCCAATCAATTTGCAAATGAGGGTACAGGGGTAGAGGGTGTAGAGTTACACTACACATATTTTTCCGGGCAACTTTTATTCTTAAACCACATAAGAGCATACGCAAAAAAAAAAAATCAATTAAAATATGATAGAGACCTCATTTAACAATAATTTAAAATGCATTAGAAAGTTCCATGACTGCTTAACAGATAGAAGCACTTACCTAATTTTAGTTACAACTCCACTCTCCTTTTCTCTCTATTACCTTCAAGTATAATTACTTTTCCATTCCCCACTCTGCCATTACTTCCCTAGATGTTTAGCTGTCATATCGACTTTTCTAGATTTTATCTAATTTTAACATATATGTTATTACATTTTTATAACCATTATGAATTATTTGCTATCACATTTCTCACCTGAAAGCCAATCAACCTAATAACACATATCATTTCGGTAATTACAAATCAAAAATAATTTAAAATTTAATAACATTCATGTATCTCTCGACACCAAGGACCCTGTATTTTTTACTTTCAAGACTTTTTATACAACGTAAGCCCCGATGTTGCTACAAATTATATTAGAGAAATATTCTTACATATATGTCTATGTCACGTATGTACCCATATCGCAAACTAAACTACAACTATGTATTCAACAGAATGTCTTGAAATAACGTTCATTTCCCCCCCTGGTAAAAATGGAGGCTACCCTTATTTCCGAGAACCTTGGCTAGAGCAAATAATCGAGCGTATATATAGAACCCATTTCTTCATCGTAACTTTTCCGTCTCGTACGTGATACTCGTTCTTGCACTAATATAGAATTGGGGAGAAAAAAACCTCCTAAAATGTTTAAAGGGAAGCTATTTTTTGCAAAAAGTTTTATCATTTAACCTTTATAATAGATTAATAGCGACTTAATGTCTACTTACTAAGCATAAAACAAGGTTTTCTTTGTCACTCCAGTTTGTTAGGGACGAGTATGGATACATTTAGAAGAAGTGTACCCACAATTTCATGGGGGGAGAGTGAAAAATCATTTAAGAAAAATAACTCCGTCCATACTACCTGGATCCGAACCCTTATCTGCCCATCATCGGCCATCCAATCTATTACCAGACTAATTGACAACCTAAACGGGTAACACTCACGAGGAATGTTAACTAATATTAACAAGATTAAATAATCTAGAACATAAAAAACAGTCAGGTCCTAACTTTATAGTTTTATCTATTATATTTGATTTCTCAGAATCAGTAAAATAAACAAAAGCTCAATTATGTACAACCTATAAAATTGAACCAAGGATTGTAGACGGAGAATGTAGTCCTTATTCCAAGGTAGTAAAATAGTTTCTTTTTCTTTTAATTAAAATGAAAACGTACACCCACCCGCTTTAATAAAAACACCCAATATCCGTACATTTGTGAGGACCTCAAGGTGATTGTCCAAAATTACGTACAGTTGACTTTAATAGTAACAATGGTAGAAAAACACACCTCTTCCCTTTAAACTCGCAAACAGCCAATACCCACCTAGACAATATGTAAGAGAAAATGAAAATTAGGTTTCAGACGCCAAATAAAGAAAATAAAGGGTATCTACAAAAAAAAAAAAAGAAAGAACTGTTACAGGGACAAACGGTAAAATGGCTGAAGGAGAGGGTGGGATGGTTTTCATGTAGCGACCCCGATATCTGCCCCAAACATACTGGGCATGACTTCTACTGCTCTAGATCTTTCTTTTTTTTTCATTTAAAGCCCTCTATTCTCCTTTTTTTCCCTCCAAGAAGACAAAGAAGAGGAAATGGTTCTCATGATCCGAGGTACGCTACCGGACCGGAATGCTAAAACACAAAAATTGAGAAAGTGCGTACATCGGCAATGGGCGGGGAAACTTTTATTTTGGAGACGAAGAAGGAATTCACACCAGATCATCGTGGCTATATTTTCTTTTACTTTTTCTTGACCCCTCGAAGAAAGATAAGTATTGTGATCGTCCAAAAAATTCTACTTCAAAATTTTGATAAACGTCAACGTTTGTTTGTCTCTTTACCCGTATATATCTCGGCCTGGAGCTGATACCATTTTATCAATCAGGTTAAAACTTTGTGTCAAGTCTTTTAATAAGGTCCCAACAAAAGATTTTTGTAATTTGATAATCAACTTTAAAATAAGGTTAGTTTACTGAAGGCCAAATGATATAAAATCGCTTTTCTCAAAATTCACTCTAACGATTTTTATTAAATTTTGTAGCTAGGCATTGTTTAACATTAAAACCAAAATGGAAATTCTTGTTTTCCCATAAAAATGATATTAAGGGTAACAGAAATTTCCAATTTTGATCATATCTCCACAACTTTTTGAGATATGAAATAATGTATCATTGTTAAGATTTAGTAAAGTTAATAATAAAACTCTTTTGTTTGAAATATTTTTTTGAAATCAATAATTTCTCAAATATCAAACACTATATTTATATTTTTTATTCAAGTCTTTGAAAATGAGATTTAAACTTCTGTTATTAGTTGGACAGATATTCTCCTCTTTTTTCAACCTCTCTTTAACAGTATATATTATTTCATTTTAAGATCTTTGAATGATTGTTTCTGCAACAGTGTATATTAATTCTTTTCACAAATCTTACAAGTGTTTAGTAAATGTCTCTATTTTAAGATTAAAGAAATAGATAGAGTGTGAGGTGTACTGTAATTTATTATTATATATAGCTCCTCAACGCCCCCAAAAAATGTATCTCTTTGGTTAGTTCCAAGAGTATCTCTCTTATTCCTTATCTTCTTAAGACTCATTTCACCATCGATAAAGATTTATATTTGGTTGAAAGGAATTAAATGGGATATTTTATGTGTGCTTGTATTGGGCAAAAAATGCATAGTGCTTTAATATACCAGCAAGTCTTTCTCTTGGTGATGCTATAGCCTTATATATTTTAGTGACAGTGCTGGTATAACATGACTCCAGCAAAATAGGTTAGTGAACCAAATATATGATGAGTTTCAAGAAAATTATTCAATATTCTCCTTGGGCGTAGCTATAAAATAAAATGTTGAAAAAAATGAAAAAAATGTTGGTGTCATCAATCGAAACATCAACCCATTTATTCGGCTACTGCAATGAATCTTAACTACAATTTCGTATAAAAATAGTATTTAAAAAACCTATACCAGACATCAAATTTAAAAGAGTTACAAAATGCCTCTGAGATCAAACCATGTGTTTTCAAAATTGAGATTAATACATGAGAGTAAGTAACCAATAACATCTACTAGAATAACTAACTAATTAGCTTCCTTAAGTTCACAGTTTAAAAAATGTATATGGTTAATATGTCCCGTTAAGCCTGAGTATATCATCTAGTTAGGATTTCCTACCAGATACTTACCATCTCAGAAATTTAAAAAAAAAACAATGAATTGATGAACTATCTTAATGATATAAGCTAATCTGAGATTTATCCAGAGATGGTAAACATTATTCGATGCTTAGTGATAATTTAAATTAAAAATTATATAAAATAATAAATAATTATTTGAAATTGTAATACATTTAATTTGATAAAAATTATATAAATTACAGTGGGGTTCTTAAAAAATATAGTCGAATAGCCAGCCATCTGGAGCAGTATTAAAAAATTAAAAATAATTGGCATAATACACTTCATAAATATTTCCGCTCCTTTGCCTAAAAATGAAGATATTTATTCAAAACTCATAAAATGTGTAAATTAAAACAATATACAATGTTGCAGAAAAATTAAACAAAAGAGAGTGAATGAGATAATTAACACTAACACAGAAACATATTGAGAAAAAATCAAA
Organism: Timema podura; assembly: GCA_033556935.1. Classification (NCBI taxonomy): domain Eukaryota; kingdom Metazoa; phylum Arthropoda; class Insecta; order Phasmatodea; family Timematidae; genus Timema; species Timema podura. Next base: position 26,390,170 of record JAVRXN010000005.1, read on the forward strand.
AAATCAACTTCACCAAAGCATATATATATATATATATATATATAATCAATTTTCTGTAGATCAAATTAAAAATTTTATAGGCCTCCTTATGTGCCAATATCTGGGAAACAACTTGTTTTATTAAAAAAATCAAATAATGGTTTTTTATTTCAATTGTACTGCAATAACAAGTTATTTCGTAACCCAAATATTTGTGGAGATATGATTAAAATTACACATTTTCGCTTGACCACAGTATTCTCTAATTTAGTTTCACGTAAAAATTAAGAGATGCAATTTTGTTTGTAATGTTAAAACAATTTCTAGATACGAAATTTAAACAAATATTTGGAGCATAATATATTAAGAACAATTTTGGCTCTTTCCAACATTAAGTAAACTACCCTTAATTTCAGTATTAGATAAGATAATTCCAAAAATCCTCTGTGGGACCTTATTAAAACCCTAGATACTGAGTTTTAGCCAGATCAGTAAAATTATTCCCGTTCTACATAGTTCCAGTAACAAACAGACAGACAGCATTTCAAAAACTATTTTTTTAGGTTTAATAGAGTCATGAAGTGTCAGCAACCATGGAAATCTTGATTTCAATTTCTTGAATGATCACAAGACTTTCTCTATCCAAGGAATGTGAGAAAATAAAAAAAATAAGTGTATTGCAATCAGTATAGATAAAAGGTCACTGCATTTGTTTAAAATAACTAACAAATTTGGCATAGCCTGTCAAACATTAAAGAATAAAGACAAATGGCTTAGCGTACGGAAGTATATTTATCCATTTGTAATTGTCAGATAATGTTATTTCTCTAGAGATCCGATAATAGTGTACCAATGTACCAGCTCTCCAAGCAATACTTTATATTGATAAATCCTTAAATTTCTTTTTTGGTTTTTTATTAAAATTAAATAAATGAATCGAATATTTAAAATCTTATATATAAAATTCTCGTGTCACAATGTTCGTTCCCGTACTCCTCCGAAACGGCTTGACCGATTCTCATGAAATTTTGTGAGCATATTGAGTAGGTCTGAGAATCGGCCAACATCTATTTTTCATACCCCTTAGTGATAAGGGTTGTCCACCCTTATAATATATATAATTCTTCTGTACGTGTGTATGTCACTGAACTCCTCCTAAACGGCTGGACCGATTTTGCTGAAATTTTTTGTGTGTGTTTGAGTGAGTCCGTAGATGGTTTAGATTCACAATTGGACCCGGTAGGTGGCGCTGAAATCGGGTTCTAGGATTTTTTTATTTTTTAGGGATTTTTTGGGGGGTTTGGGGTGGATCAATAAAATAAAATTAACGGTACCCGGTATACAAATTTGTAAACAAGCTTCGCAATTTTTTTCAATACAGCTGATATTTGTGGAGTTGTGGGCGAAATTCCAAAAATGAAAAGATGTTTTATTTTGTATGTTGTCTTGACAAACACTGAATTTGTAATATTTGTGTAACTCACTAATTGGAGTTCATTGTGAATTTTTAATTGTGATGATCACATAGTATTTGTTTTATTATCGAAATCAACAACGCCACCCAAACGAAAAGCCAACGTTCGGGCAGGACAACGTCTGTCGGGTCCACTAGTAAATATATAAATATTATTATAATTTGTCCATCAATTATTACCGGAGGTCTTGACGATAAGCTAAGAAAACCTTTCTTAATTTTTTCCCCTTTATAAGTGACCTAAGCCGAAAAACTAAATTTTTATTATACATAGCACCGTGTCTTACTACCCGTTCGGTTTATACACTTAAGTACTAATTACGATTATAAGATAGGAAAGGGGAAGGTTGAATCTAGAGCAAGTGAACCCGCATTTGCGTGGAGGGAGAGTGTTAAACCATTTAGGGAAAAGCACCCTCAGTTCACCAGAGCGAGATTCGAGCCTAGGTCTCCCCATCCTCGGCAGTCTAGCTTAACACGAAACTAGAGTGTTAGCTTACTACGCCACCAAGGCGGGTTGGATTTTAATAAACATATAAGTAAACCTTATATCAGTTTCCTTGCATATATATGTTAGAGGTTTTTAATATTGGTTTAATATAACTTAAATTTTGTAAAATAATATTTACTAAATTCAGTTGCAGAAAATTTACCAAGCTATTTATTTATTTCAAAACAATTTAAAAGCATTAATAACACATTTGCTCTTATGACTTAAAATCTTTAAGATAAAAAGGTGATAAAAACTTTTTTTTCTATCAAAGTACAAAGGAGTGATGATATCCTTCTAGGGAAGGAGGAGAAAAAAAAAATGCTGATCCTGGGTGGACATCTTGCAATCAGGACACGTCCAAAGCTCGAACAAACAAGGACACTGTCTCATCCTTTCTACAGAGGCCAAAAAACAAACAAACAAACAAGCAGAGACACAAAAGTGTGTTCTGCAACGAGATTATCCCTTAGTTTACACCTCGCTAGCAAAACCAACTTCGAACGTATTTTAGTTTATCATCCTTGGTGTAGAGAGGAGGTGGGAGTGTATTTTAGTAAAATGTTCAACGTCAAGGATAATAGAGGATTAATCTAAAATGTAAACTTTTTTTCTTTTTGTTCCATGTCTTACTACTTATCTGGTCTGTAAATATGAATAGCTCTAATGGATGGGTTTGATGTGTATCGGATTATGAGGAAATGTACTAGCACTCTCACTAAAGGAGAATTTGAAACAGTGTGGGGATAAAAACTACCCAGTTCACCCAGTTTGGATCTAATCCCAGATGGTCCTGGCACCGGCAAAACAGACAAGACCATATTTATTTATTTATTACATTTCTTAAGGGAAGGTTGAACGAGATAATTTTAGAGGAATTGCTGGTGAGTTAATGTTGAGAACGAATATGAAAACAGAAGAGCCACGGAAATTGGACAGAGCCCAGCGTAAATCCAGACGTTTTGTAATTTTTGTGCAAATCTACAGCTCAAGTAGAGAAAAACCATTTTAGATGTCGTTAGGAGTCCAGTTTTAGTAACCTCCATACGTGACTACATCAATGAAGAAGTTTAAACTTTAATATAATCTTTAACATTAATATTTTTAATAAATTTTTAGTAAAATCTGGATTGATAAAATGGCTTATATAAAGAAATTGCTGCCTAAGTAAATAAACTGCCGTTTCCTGAAATTTCTGTTCCCTATTGAATATTTCCGAAATTTTAAATATCCGGGCACACTTATTGTATGATCTTTAATTTGAATACAAAGGAGTTAAGTCCAATTGAACAGAACCTCGAAAATCATGGCCAAATAGAACCACTTCATCTTTAAAATATATAGACTAATGTAATAACATATTTGGAATAATAAGCTAATTTAGCTAACTCATTAGCATCTTGTGGTTAGCCTCCTCATTACAATATATATGTATATCTTTTATTAAGTGCCTTATAATTCGAAAGCTCGTTGAAGTTGTTAAAAAAAGAGTTACCTATCTCAGCTTGAGCTAGTTCTACCCAGTCGACCTCATTACACCATATATCTAGCTTGAGAGCTCTATCAAGTCCACTCATTACATCTTATCCCTATCCTTGGCTAGGTCTATTCAGTCTACCTCATTAAACCTTATCCCTGTCTTGAGATAGTTCTATCCAGTTCACCTCATTAAAAATATCTTTATCTTAAGCTAGTTATATCTAGTCTACCTCATTAACCTTCTATCGATCTTGAGCTGGTTAAACCAGCCCACCTCATTACACCCTAGCCCTATCTTGAGCTAGTTATATCCAGTAAACCTCATTACATACAATCCCTATCTTTAGATAGCTATATTCAGTCTACCTCACGACACCCTATCCTATATAAGCTTTTCTATCCTGTCCACCTCATTACACCCTATCCCTATCTAAAGTTAGCTATATCCAGTCCACCTAATCACACCTAGCCCTATCTTGAGCTAGTTCTATCCAGTCTACTCATTAACCGTATACTATCTTGAGTTAGTTCTATCAGTCCATCCCACTACACACTATCCCTATTTTGAGCTAGTTATATCCAGTCCACCTCACTACCCACTACACCCTACCCTTATATTGAGCTAGTTCTATCCAGTCCACCTCATTACACCCTCTCTCTTTCAGGTCCATTCTAATATTATCCTTCCTTCCACATCTAGGCTTACCCAATGGTCTCTTCCCATTGCGTTTGCTAATCAATACCTTGGCTATGGCTCTATATTTTTACATTTGCGCTTTATGACCTGCCCAGCGTAATTTGAGATTTGATTATCATAGCTATGTATTGAGATGAATTAAGGATATGTAACTTATCATCAGGTAACCTCCTCCACTCCTCAGTATCTTCAACCCTTTTTGGACCAAATATCGACCTATGCACCTTGTTTTCGAACATCCTATATCTATTTTCATCATGCAAGGTACCTACTATTCCTATATTCTGCCTCTTTAAAATCACTGATAATCATTACTCTAAGTAAGGAATTTAATAAATTATTATTATTAGCACTGCTCTTACTACCCGATAGGACTATATGCACTTACGCTAATGAGTAATGTTAGGGTGATTGTGAGATGCAATGGAGGACATACAGTTAAACGTGGATCCGAACCACGGTGGAGGCCTGTAATTCCACACATTCACAAGTCAGGATTAATACACGTCTTGTCAGAGGTGAAAGAAGGGTTTGGCAGTCAGATTAAATCTGTGCCAGGAAATAGGATAGAACCCTGGACCCTCACATAAGTCTGACTTTTTCCCCTAACCACCAGATCACCTCATTAATAAAAAAAAACTACAGATTTATTCTTTTATTTTCCTGTTTTTTTTCTTTTCTTTTTTCAACTCACTCTTTTCCCATTCGCGACTCATTCTCAATCGCAAGGATTCAAGAGGAGCGAGAAAAGAAATCCCTGAACAAACAACCGGTTCCCTTCATCGTACCTCTCCCAAAGTGCTTGGACCTAGGAGAGGCGTCTTAGTCGTAACCGTCGTCAGACATCCTGGAAAAAGATTCAATACAAGGGAGCTGAAATATCGGACGCCTTAGTAAAAAAAAAAAAAAATCTCGTAGAAAAACATTTCTCTGTAAGGGAAAAAGCTTTTGGCCAAGAGAACATTGAAAAGAAAAAAAATATATATAAAACAGCAGCATTTCTTGATGAAAAGTCAATAACTACTTGTCTAAAAAGTCATCTGAACATAGATTTTGTTTTTAAAACGTCAGTAAAATAATTATATATTATTTGTAAATCTTTTCTTTAGCAAAGTTAAAATTACTTTTTTATTTGAGAGCAAAAAGCCCAATCCAAATTCACCTAGTCTCTAAAAATTAAATATTGTTTATCACCATCTATTACTACCCATTCAAACTACATGTAGGCTGTTATATTTATTTCGATAATATGTTAGGAATGAGAAGTTTTGAATTTAGATCAAATGTACTTGCAAATACATGAATGGAGAGTGGAGAACCATTTAGGAATAAAAACCAAAATACACCCGACTAGGATTCAAACCCTGATCTCTCCATAATAGGTAGTCCACCCTATTAATATATTAACGTCTTATACAATGTAACCACCGTACCATTTATTATTTTAAAATTTGCATATGGCATATTACAAGCACGAAGAATTAAATAGAATGATCATCGGTTTTAGCTGTTATAAATATATCCAAAAATAACAAATGGAGTAGGTTATTAGTATTTAATTTCACTAATGGGGTAGATATTAAGAAGGTAGAATTTGGGTTAAAATTACCATCAGTTCGCGTGAATTTTTTTTAAATAAATATTTAGAAAAAACACGCACAATGCAGCCGTTCAAGATTTGGATGTCGTTACTGGCAAAATAGACGAATTTTACGTATAGTCTGCGTGACCACCTCTACACTGTTATTTAAAAAAAAATTCTAGATATATTTTATATAAATGTAAAACTGAGTATATAATTTAAAGCTAGCAAAGAAGGAATTTTTTTTTAATCTAAACTGAAGGTGAGCACAACATATTGTAATAATTTTTTGAGTTGAAATATATACTGAAACCTACAAACACTTGTTTTTACCTCTTTAATCACTCTGTTCTCACTAACAAAAAAAAAATGTATGTAGCCCAAGAGAATTAGTTGAATAAAACATGGCATTACATGTGAGCGTAGTGGAGGGATAGGAAGGGGGGGGGGGGGAAGCGGCGTAATCTCTTTACATTATTTTGATATATGATATACATTACGACTGTAACAAATATCGCAGGTATGTATGTATTTTAACTTTGACAACGCTCGCTCTACGAATGTATGTTTTGAAACATAAATTATACTTCCAGTCTGACGTTAATGTGTTTTAATGAATACAAATGTTTGTTAATGAAACAAGAGAGATCGATTTGCTTTTTCAGAGGTGCCTCTATATTAGGCGTAATGTAAAAACTCGAAAGGAGTTTTAAAATATAAATTGTTTTGTATCAAAATGACAATATGTTTGGGTACAAATTCTGCTTTCTTTAGTCACTAAAGGAACGAGTTCCAATTATATGGGATATAGCCAAGTAAAATTCAAAGTTACGGTAGTAGACAATTTGGTGAAGAAGTTTTATTATAAAAATAAAACACTACATGGCACCGCCTGCAATCTAGCCATACCAACCAAGCTGCCAGCCTCTTTTGGTTAAGACAGTGCAACTTCTTTGTATAGAGGGTGTAATGTGGTCAGCACAACGAACTCTCCACCTTTCATTCTCAGTTTTCTAGATTAGAGCCGTTACTTTTTCATCTAAGTATATCCTCATTTTTCACTCATGAGGCGAATTTGACCACATTCCAAATACATTGCTTCACAAAAAAATCTGAAAGTGCCGGGGATCTATAGATAAAAATAACATATATTTGAGGAAATAATATTTATGAATCAAACTTTGTGGTCAGTTGCTTCAACGTAGATTAGATGGATCCTAAAGAATGGTCGGTTCCATCCAACAGCTATTGGTGAATAACCTTCATATGCACAATAATACTGTGTGTGTATTCATCAATGTATGTGGTGTGTGTGTGTACACGTGACTAAAAACAAGACAGACGGTCTGTGGAATGTTCAATCCTGATAAATTCTTTAAATCCTAGTCGATTCTCAAACGATTGCATTATACTTTGTCGTGGGAGAATAGGCTTAAAAGGTAGGCTCTATCGAAACCATAAGTTTAAAATAATTGAAAAAAAATACATATAATGTAATGTTTAAGTTGAATGATGTTTTATTTATCTAGAAATTATTTTTCGGGGACGCAATTAGACCATTAGTATACATTACAGAATTCTGTAGTAGTGTTTTTAAAGCATACTAAACTGTCATTGGTTGAAAACAATTTTTCTTATCACCGCGTCTTACTAACCTTCCAGTTTATTTGCTTCTGGCAATTATTAATTATAAAATGTTTCATATCCATATCTTCATATTATGTCCGGAAAGAGTAGGCCTACGTCATAAAGATGTGGTATTAGGCCTCGTAATAAGATTGAATAAATATCATATAATTATGACCATTTGATAAAAAAAATGTCAATAAATTAAAAAACAAACGCCTTTAATTCTGAAATTCTCGTAAATCGATTAAATAGGTATTTGTAATAAGCGTTATTAAGGTTGGAAGTTAGGGTGAAATTGGAAATATGGTAGTTGCAAGTTGGGAGTATAGGGCTAGCAAGAAAAGTTTGAGTTTTTTACAATATTTATAGCAAAATATATTTTTGATAAAATAAAACCTACATTTTCTTCACTATTAACATAAAGTCTATTTTTCATCACATGGTGATATCAGCATTTGTTGAATATTTGTCAAGATACATTTAAAATAAAGAGTCAAAGTTGTCATTAAATTCCAGGAAACTCTTGACAGATATTCAAGAACTGTTGATATCACCATGTGAAGAAAATTAAACTCAACATTTCTACTGAATAAATATTAATTTCTTTCATACAAAATAGTTATGATATAAACACTGTAAAAACATCTTTTCTCGCGTCCCCTACACTCGCACCTTAAGGCCATCATATTATAGCTATTTATAGGTCTCCATAAGATATTAATTCCATAGTGAAATTGTTTAATGGATTATAATATCATGGAGGTGTACTAAATTTCTTGCGGGATGGTTATTTGCTGCCAAACACTGCCCTAAAAATCGTACAATCTGTGTGTAAAAGGGCTCTGTTCTGTTTATTGTGGTGTCAGTGGCTCGCTGTGTGCTATCATTATAGTTTAATCCTGATAGCTACAGTTAAATATGACTGGTCTCGTCTTGAAATGTTGAAAACACGAATTACATGTAATAGCCGGTGAAAAAAGGAGGAAAATACAGGTTTTTAAATGTAAAATTATTTATATCTTATGGTTTTAATTATTAATAAGAACATAATTTCGTAAATATAAACATATATACTCATTATTTGACCTAAAAAAATATCAATGTTTAACTTTAGCATATAAAGATGAAATTTAGTTATGGTAATCTTGAAAAATCTAGACCTCAAAATATTGATAATGAATCTTTAGGTTTCATGTGTGATTTGTACAATCTAGTCTGTCTCACTTGAGCTACAACCAAAACGGTTTGATGAGTATGGTTCAAATTTGATATTTAGATGTTTTACGTTAACACCTTGGGGATTTCTTTGATACTAACCTTTAAATTAATGGTAAGGTAGTAATGGCTGAAATCTTAAAACTCAAAATTTTAAGAAAGTAGCTCAAACGATTATATTTAAATTGTATATCTGTTGATTATTTGACCTGAAAAATAACACTTTAATATACTTGTTAGTAATGACGTGAAGAAAATCGTTAAATGGGAGGGAACTAAAGACAAATTTTTGAAAATTCGAATTATTTAGACTTTGGCTCTAAATAATATTGTACCATCGTAATTTAATAAAAATCCTTTGGGTGTTGCTTACTAATGACTTAATTTTACAAACTTTATCAAACTATAATATACTAGAGTATGTAGGCCTACGACTGTGTCATACTTTTTTACTTGTGATAGGTATTTTACCTCGTACAAACCAATATTTCATCTTATGTAAAATTAAGTCTACCAGGCCTAGCTCCACTTCGAATCTTCGAGACTATATTAGACCTAATCCTTTATTATATCAGTTCACTAGTCCTGATCTGATAGCACTCTATATTTAGAAGGTAGCCTTTAATTACACCAAACCCCCAGAAACTTAAAATATAGCCTGCAAAAAGCGTTCAGACATTAACTTCCCGCTATTAGTGATTATCACGGGAAGGTATTAGACATGTATTACTCTATCACCAACAAAGGTAATTGATATTTATGTTCCACATGCCATGTTTTATTTATCATACTGGCAAAACCCTAATAACACTTTCGGGTGACATGTAAATGTTTTATAGTGACCAAACATTTAGTTTCCTATGAAAGAGAAATACGTTAAAGACAATAATTCACAGATTTAATGTTCACTTTTATAGACGTGATAAAATGTGTAATAGTACCAAATGTGAATGTGTTAAGGCCTATTTTAAAATCATATTAGTTTAATCAAAGAAGGTTAAAACAATTTCGTGGAACTAAAAACTTATTAAATAGCTCACGAGGAGTTAAATAATTTACAATAAATAAATAAATACCACGTTTAATTTAACGATTAAAGGAGCGGGTTTAAATGTTCATGATGTGTGTGCTAACAATTGACAACTGTACTAATTAAAAAACTATAACGTTTTCAGATTTATTTAGGAGCCTATTTACTTTAGTTGTGAAGCATTGGAATAAAATTTAATGTGTGTTTAATTTATAATTTCCCATATTGTATTTAAACTTTCATTATCAACATAAAATAGGCTTTATACAGTTTATATAATAACAGTTTGTAAAATATTCAGTTTTTGGAGCAATTCTATGTATACATTTCTAATTGTAGGCCTACCCCAAGGGTGGTAATAACCAATCAATTAACTCACATAATTTGATTGACAATTAAAAATGCCTATTTTTAAATAAAGTTGAATAGTTTAATCTAAAATAGACTAGAAACTAGAAATAATTAGGAGTTTAAATTTTTTTTCTTTCAAAAATTCAAACTATTTGATAGACTTCATAGATGAAGTTGATATCGTGAATGGTTCTTGACACTATGGCACCACTATATCCGAACATAAATGTGTTGTAAGTTTGAAAAGGTTTTCGCTATTTGAGTCAAAATTCTTATTTTAGGTGCCTATGACTTTGAAAAATTTGTTTTAGGGTATCACAATTTGTATGTGTGTCTATTATAGCTTCTGAAATAGAACAACTTTTTTTAAATAATACTTATTAAATGTTTATCGATAATAATTTTTTGTTTTTAAATGAACTCTGAAAGTTAAAAATCAAAAGTACTATGAATAGATGTATATACTATATAAGAAATATATTCTTTCAAAATCAAATTTAAGTAGGCCTACCTATCTTTAAAATTCACTAAATGGGGTAGAAATTAAAAGTTAAAAATGGATTTAAATTTAACTAGCTAAGGTAAAAATTAAAAGCTCATAGGCCAAATATATTATATAATTGCCACAACATGATGGCCAAAATTTATTTTACTTATTAAAATACACTAAGATATGACGAATTTGTATTGGTAATTTTATGTATATTTGTGGATGTAAAAATTTATTATATGAATTAGAAGTAGGCCTATATTACTTAGATTAAATAAAAAAGGTATCTAAAAAGCTATATCAAATGATTTTGTTTAGATTTCTTTATTTAATGATGGAAAAATTCAATAGGACCTATAAGATGCATTTGGGAAATGTTTCTTGATCCTGGTTTTAAGCCCATAATACTGTGACAATGTATAATATCTATATTTTAAGATATAACTTATAGCTTTTCAGAAAAGAGTAAATTACTTAATTCAACCTAAGTAGTTCTAGGCATATCAATAATTCCATAAATTTACTAAAATATCGTTAAATTTTTTTTTTCTACTTGCATTCTTAGATTTTCTTTAACCAACACTGTTTTCATTTGACCAGATTGAAACATGTTCAAAAATAGTCAAAATCTGATTATTATTTTTTCCAAAAATCATAAGTCACGAAATTTATTTCATGTATTGTTAAATGAAGAATAAGAGATTGTAGGACCTAATGTTTAAAAAGTATTTAATTTGATTTCTTTTTTAATAAATACGTATTATAAACAAACAAATGTTGAGTTGGCGCAAAATATTCTGATGAATAACTAAAAAATATGTTTTGACATTAATTATTTTCATTTTAGGAAAAAATTGCTCTCCTGATGTGTGTAGTTAGTCTTTAAAGTCATAGATTGCTCTTATAGTTTAATATAAATTAAGTCTTTTGTTGAATTATTTTTAATTTAAAATAATTTAATCTTAGGTATTGTTTATAATCAGTCATTTGGACATGTATATTTTTAGTAGACTAGATTATACCTCAGCAGAGATTCGAACTCTTAGATACTTGATAGAAATAAAATATATGACCATATTCTTTAATAACTTACTAATTTGTTACATATTGCTATAGCCATCCATATTTTAAGATAAAGAATCTTAAGTTGAAAATATTAAAAAAGTACCTAGACGAACCATAAAATATATTTATTATTAATATTATTTGAGAAAAATAACTAAAAAAATTCTAATACTATCATAAATATAACTTTACTAGCCTAACTGATTCATCGAAAATCTAGTGTGAACTAAAATAGGTCGCTAAGCCATTGGGTGTATGTTTTAGGCCTAACCAAATAAATAGTGACCGAACACAATCATTATAAAGTTATATTTGACAAAAAAAAAATTTTCTATAGCGTATCATGGTGTTTTGGCAGGGTAAGAGGTTCTTGTTAATATTATACCTGCGATAATAATATGTTCTTACCCACTGCGTCCCCCATTTGACCAACCGTACACGGGCTTGGCTATACATGGCTCACATATGAATGCATTTTCATTTATACCCAAACAATGAATGTTCTACAGAGTATTGGGAACATTTCACACGGACAGTTTTAACGACTCTGCTTAATCTGGCAACACTCCGCGCCACTACTGTATTATCTATATTAAGATACAGTATTTATTGGTTATATATATATACCTTATAATTTTTTATTTTTAAGGTAGAAACCATTAAGATTCTTAGATATACTAAGCAAATAAATTCATACATTAATTAGAAATTACTATTAATTCATTAAAGATGGCTTTAGTATCTATAATTCAAAGTCCCATACTCACACAAGAAATAATAGCGAACTAGATGAAGGGAATTAAAAAAAATCTTTTCGTGTATTAAGTTATGGTTTTTGATAGCTACAATTTAAAAATTATCTGTCTAACACCACATATCTGAGCACCTTAGTAATTCATATAAGGATATACATAACTATCATGTATACATCGCCATTCAATCAATAATACAAGTGTCTACATCGCTGTTACATCAATAATACAAGTATCGTCCACGCTCAAAGATGATTAATGGGGGGAGTCCATTTTGACAACCTTAATAGGCGTTAAAAAGCTGAAAAGAAAAAAAAAACTCAAGAAAGTTGACCGTTCTAACTACGATGTTCAAATCGGGATGTTATTTCTAGTAAGCAAACAATTAAAACAAAAATGACTAACAGTTATCACTCATGACTATATTAACTTATTTCCTACCTTGAAAGAAGATCGCCCCTAAAAACACCGCAACCAGCACCAATCGATAGAATCCTCGGAAATGCCACCGTCCGAAATTCTGTGATTGTTTAGTTATTTCCATTTTGTGAAAATTAAATATAACTTCAATGAGAGGTGATAGTTATTAAAGTACACAGTCACTAATAAGATGTTTGTTCTACACCTTCAAACATATAAGTTTAAAAAAAGACACTTATGGAATGAACATTTAAAAATGTTTGCACATTTATTGCTAATTATTATATTTATTTTAAATCACACGCACTACTTTCAACACTAAATAAGTTTTTTAACTAAATTTGCTGATATAAATATCATTACAGTAGTTTCATGAGTCACGTTAATCACTTTATGTTTAGATGCAAGTTTTAAAGTTATCAATTTATTTTTGAAACTAAGTATATATGGGGTAGAATAACATGTGAGCTAGTAGACTATAAAAATAAATGGGTCAGATTATTTTGTCAATTATTATGTTCACATCCCATTGAAAATAATTAGTACTCAAGGATATCAAGAGCGTTTTATTAAAATGTTAGTTTTGTGGTAAATACTCGACGAGATCAAATATTGACAGTTCTGACGCTTGCTTTGCGTGCGCTTTTGACTTAGACCACAATAAGTTGCTACGGGCAAGTAACGCTTTACACGTCTATTCACGACTGACGTTCGTGGCCGACTGAAGAAGCTCAAGTTAACTCTCCCGCCACTGCCAAACCTGCGCGCGCGCGCGCCTTGCTCAGAGTCACGTCATTCGAATTTATGCGCACTCCGGGGCAGACTCCAACCTGTCGAATCTCACCCTTAAAATTTACTTGGTACACTTGGCGTGCTAAATACAGCCCTTTCGATGCGTACAAATATATTTGGGAAAACAGTTTTACTTTTATCTATAAATTGAGTTCATTATTTATAGAAACATTTTACGTCCCTAAATTAAAAATAAAGGTTAACAATATTTAGAAGGAATAAAAAAAAAAGTTTAAAAAAGTTGGCAATTTATTAATATAATATTGATCTCAAGACTCTTAGGTTCAAATATAAACATGAGCAGCCTTTTTAGAGCAGCTTGTGCTAATGCATAGAATTGAATTAAAACAGGTGTTTCAAAATTTTTACAGGGGTTTGGTGAGATTTAAACATTCACCGACTACCATTCTACTCTCAAAGGATTCAAATTTAAAAGTAAATAAAACTTGACTATGCCATTCGAAAGTTAAGACAAACAATTTAAATTAAATTTATCAAGGTTTGGCATGACTATAATAAGTTAAATCAAGAGAACATATAAATCTATAATATTTACTATTTTAAAATAAATAGCAAGATGATTATTATTTGCCGAAATGTGGATGAAAATTTATATTTCAACCAAACCTTTTGCGATCATCACTAAGTAAAATTTTTTAATGTAATAATTGTGATGAATACTATACTTGTATTTACGGTAAACAAACTTGGGGGAAAACACTTAATTATGTTAACGTGACTTAATTGACAAAACTGACAAAACATTGAATAACCAAAGCCTTTTGTTTTGTCTTCTAGTGAGTTAAAGCTTTTAAAATTATGGTTGATTGATTTGACTGGTATTTGAGTAATTTATTTAGATTTTATATGCGGCTTACTATCCAACTGGGCTAGTTGAATCTTGCGAATTATTGTAGTGAAATAATTTCGATCAATTAAAAAACTAGAGGAAATACATCTATCTCTATTTGTGTGCTTGGAAAGATGTTCGGGAAAAACAAACCCTCATTAAGTCAATCCAAGATATAAATCATAACCTTTCTCTTAGCAGGAAACAAACAATATGATCTTGACGTTTAGTTTGTAATACAAACAATAAATTAAATATTAATTCACATTTTATAATAAATAATAACTATTGTTAGTGAAAACGACCACAGTTTGTCCTTAAACTATTTGTTATTATTATTCAATTCCACTTAAAAAAAAAACTATTTCATTGCAAGCAACAATTTCAGTAAAAAGTATAAATAATAGATCCTTCAAGTAATAAAACCATTTCAGGATATAAATTTAATAACGTCATATAGTAAGTTTCAAGCTTACCCTCCTGTATGTCGAAAGAAAATCGCAGTAAAGTGGGAAATAATGTGGTTGGAAAAAGGAAGCACAGAGGTTTTTTTTATAGTTTTTTTTAGAAATCTCCTCCACTTCGCCTGCTTCGTTTTCTACATTGCAGTATATCGTACTGCCCTTAAACCGCTTTCTATAAATCACACAGGGTCTGAGGGTAGAACGAGAGTTATAGAACGTTATTACGGGCTTAAGAAAAAGATACGACCGCTCATAGACTTCATCATACAGTTCGGGAAAAACGCGTAACGCATATTTTCCAACCCTGAATTTATATTCGAGCGTAAATTATTTTGCTACTATTGTACGGCTCGCGTATAGTCGCATAACCATCTTCATGATTGTTTTTAATACTTTTTTTAATTATTAATTAATTTGAGGTATTTAACCTACACTTCCTGATCAGACTGAATATATAACCACACAACTTAACTTAAATCTAAAATAGACACTACGATCAGCACCTGTGTGTTAATTTATCACTGTGAAAGGTCGAAAAACTTCATCTCCCAAAATATAATTTTTTCGACCATGTCAGGAATCAGAATCTGGACCTTTAACTCAGTAAATAGATCCTACCACCTAAATTGTCAAACTATTTTTAATATCAAATAGATCTAGACTGATACTATTATTATTCTATTAGTTTCACTGTACTCAATCTATGGATTTAGGGACTAAAACTTTATTGCCGCACTTAAAAAGTACGCCACCTATCACTACGTGAGATAGTTCTATCCAGTCCCCCTCACTACACCCTACTCCTATCTTGAGATAGTTCTATTCAGTCTCCCTCACTACACCCTACTCCTATCTTGAGATAGTTATATCCAGTCCCCCTCACTACACCCTACTCCTATCTTGAGGTAGTTCTATCCAGTCCCCCTCACTACACCCTACTCCTATCTTGAGATAGTTCTATTCAGTCTCCCTCACTACACCCTACTCCTATCTTGAGGTAGTTCTATCCAGTCCCCCTCACTACACCCTACTCCTATCTTGAGATAGTTCTATTCAGTCTCCCTCACTACACCCTACTCCTATCTTGAGGTAGTTCTATCCAGTCCCCCTCACTACACCCTACTCCTATCTTGAGGTAGTTCTATTCAGTCCACCTCACTACACCCTACTCCTATCTTGAGGTAGTTCTATTCAGTCCACCTCACTACACCTACCCTATCTTGAGTTCTATTCGGGGTAGATCAGTCACCTCACTACACCCTACTCATATCTTGAGGTAGTTCTATTCAGTCCACCTCACTACACCCTACTCCTATCTTGAGGTAGTTCTATCCAGTCCCCGTCACTACACCCTACTCCTATCTTGAAGTAGTTCTATTCAGTCCACCTCCCTACACCCTACTCCTATTTTGAGGTAGTTCTATTCAGTCCACCTCACTACACCCTACTCCTATCTTGAGGTAGTTCTATTCAGTCCACCTCACTACAACCCTACTCCTATCTTGAGATAGTTCTATCCAATCCCTCTAACTACACCCTACTCCTATCTTGAGCTAGTTCTATCCAATCCCTCTAACTACACCCTACTCCTATCTTGAGCTAGTTTTATCCAGCACCTCATCACACCCTACTTCTATATTGAGCGAGTTATATCTAGTACATCTCACCACCTACAGTATATTTAATATAAAATCTTAATAAATATATATTTGAAAAAAAAAATACTCTTGTTCCCGAATTGGACCTCCAGTATTCATATCTCAATTTTCAACATATTTTAAATTGATATGATATATATTTTTCTAATATTTAATTATTATGTTCTTGTAGACTCGAGTATGAATATGGTTTGTTTACCACAATTTTTCACTACCTGTTCAGGTTATAATCATATATGGTAATTACTAGAATGGGGTGAAAAGCATATTAGAGATAAAATACCCGCATTTATGTGAGATGAGAGTGGTAAACCATTTAAGATAAACCAATTTCAGTAGATCCCACTAGGATCTAAACCCCGATCACCCCGTCATAAGAAAGGTAGGTCTAACACGAGTGTGGTGCCCTAGACCATTTGGCCACTGAATAGGGTGTTCTTTTATCGATGATTTTAATACTGTCCTTAGTGAATACATTTTTACACTGTTGAACAAAGTATATCGACATAGTGGGTGACCTGGTGGTCTAGGGGTAAGGTGTCAGACTTCTGTGCTGAGGGTCCGGGGTTCAATCCTCGGTCCCGGCACAGATTTATCTGATTGCCAAACCCTTCCTTCACCTCTGACAAGATGTGTATTAATCACAACTTGTGAATGTGAGGAATGCCAGGCCTCTACCGTGGTTCGGATTCCACGTTAAAATGTAGGTCCTCCATTTCATCTCACAATCACCCTACCATTGCACATTTAGCGTAAGAGCGTATAACCCGAACGGGTAGTAAGACGCGGTGCTAATAATAATAATAATAATAATATATTGACATACATTGATGTTAAAAAGACCGGGTGCTTACAAAATAACTTTTCGTTTCTCACATTAAACAAATACATTATTTAAGAAGTGAGAATCACGTTCATTAAAAATATATTGAAATAAAATTATCAAAGATCTCTCTAAAATTTGAAAACCTTTTACTTCTTTTTCAAATTACCGCATTATAATTTTGTTTTTGTTTTTGATGTTTTCCTCTTCTCAGAATAGGTTTTTTCTCTTCTTTTTTTATTTTTTTTGTTATTTTTCTGCACCGCGTTTTACTACCAGTTATTACGTTTTTATACTAATTACGCTAATTGTTTTAGGGATTATGACGTTTATATTTGAAGGAAGTGTACCAAAAACTTCGTGGAGGGAGAGTGGAAAACAATTTTTGGAAAAACCAACCTCAGTACACTCGACCAAGATTCGAATCTCGATCTCCTCGTCATCGGCAGTCTAGTATACTGTGAGAGTAGCGTGTTAGACCACGCATCCACCGAAGTCAGTATTAGGTATGTTAAAATGTTAAGATGTTAGGATGTTAGGATGTTAGAATATTAGGATGTTAGGATATTTGGATGTTAACATATTAAAATATAACTTAATGCACTGTGTCACTTTTTAATATCTCTTTTTTGCCTAAACACCGGTGGCATCAGAATGATGATTTGAAAATACTATTAAAAAACCGATACATTTTTTTTAAACAGATATATGAGTAACTACACAAGGTTTGTTAGAATTCCACTATAAAGTTCAAAGGGCTTACTGGCCCAAATACACATGATATAGATACAAAAAAAATGTTACAATATGAACATTTTTTAAAATGAATTATCTATCTAAATTCAGTTCACTACATATTCATAGCTAAAAAGCAATAGAAGTATTCACTAATTAAAATACTTGTGGTAAGCCGTTGTTCCCTGACTACTAGTATTACAGCATTTTATTATTATGATTCTTACTATTTTAAATGTATAATATTAGGTAGTAATCTAGAATACACCGCAAATAAAATGAAACCATGAATCTCGTTCTATAGAAAAAAAAATTCTTTGGCTATCTACTATTAATCTCTAATCTATTTTCCTCTTTAAAGTACAACTTCCAAGAACATGTACAATTCTGGGAACAAAATTGTCTTTTGATATCCTTATACCTTTTTTTTTTATATAGAAAAGATAAAGTAAAATGAACTTAACAGTTTAATATAGTTGGCCTATTATATCATGTGATTTTATGTTAGGGACAAAAAAAAATTCTTATACATATTTAATTTGTTCCGATCAAATATTTGAATAGCACCTCTAAAATAAATAGCTTCCTACTGTTTGCTTTTCAACAGGTAATATTGGTCACGCTCACATCCACTTCTTCTACCCCCTCCTCCACATTTACTACCCATACACCGCGCACGTATTATAACCCAAGGTTAATGGAGCGTATCACTCGATTTAGACCGTGACTCTTTAAATATTCCGGATAGAATGGTTAATATAGGTAGTAGTAAAATGTTACCAGTAGCTTCACGGCTAAGAAATAAATGTAATTTATTTGTTGAGATGAGTTGGCACGTTTCGTGTAAGGATATAAATAAACCAAAGGAAAGAAAAACATTGACATGAGAATCATCTCTAAGTTGTGTTGATTTTTTTTATCAGCCATATTTTTTAAGCACCGCGTCTTACTATTTATGTACTGGTTACGCCAATGGTTTTAGTGATTAGGAAGGTTATATTTTAAGGAAATATACCTGAATTTGCGCGGGGGAGAGTGGAAAACTATTTAGGAGAAACCCCCCTCAGTACGCCTGACAGAGATTCGAATCTCAATCTCCCCGTCATTGGAAGTCTAGTCTACTGCAAGAGTAGCGCGTTAGACAACGAGGCCACCGAAGTGGGTCTCCAGGCATATTATTTTATTTTGTTAAACAACATTTTTATTATATACAATAATAATTTAACTAGATCTACTAATTTTTAGCACCGAATATTTTTACCCTTCCAATATATTAGTATTTAGGGACGAACAAGTTAAAGCCTAAAAGGAATATGTGTACTAGGGGCATTTTTCACTTCGAGTCGAGTTAGAGTCGAGGTTGAATGAGAACATCGAGTTTTTTCTCGACTCCGAGTAATATAGGGTTTAATTTGTAAAATATATATATTATATATATTATTAGCACCGCGTCTTACTACCCGTTCGGGTTATACGCACTTACGCTAATGTGTAATGGTAGGGTGATTGTGAAATGAAATGGAGGACCTACAGTTTAACGTGGAATCCGAACCACGGTGGAGGCCTGGCATTCCTCACATTCACAAGTTGTGATTAATATACATCTTGTCAGAGGTGAAGGAAGGGTTTGGCAATCAGATAAATCTGTGCCGGGACCGAGGATTGAACCCCGGACCCTCAGCACAGAAGTCTGACACCTTACCCCTAGACCACCAGGTCACCTTAATTTGTAAAATAAATATTTCAAGTTAAATTTTTGTACTTCCATGCATTAACAAAAATTAAGTACAAACTTTTTTTTTAAATATAATTATTAATTTTTTTTAAAATTTATCATCACGAAAAATCGAGTTTTTAAATAAAAGTTATCGTACAACTTTCTTCTTAAATAGGTAGACAAAAGGAAATATTGAGGGACCATAATGTTTGGTATGAAATTATATTTTAAAATTGAATACAATGAATCAAAATTGACATTTTTCAAGAAAAATATTGAATATTCCAAAAACTAAAATATTTTTAGCTATAAAAATTTCGGAATCAAGTTCGAGCAGATATTAAAACTCGATTCTAGCTCGAATTTACGAGTACTCGCATATACCTAGAATGAACAAGCATTTGTGTGAAAGGTATAAAGAATCATTTTAATATAAACACCAAACCTCAACGAACCCAGGCAGGGTACGATCCCTGACCTCCATACCTCTAACAAACCAAACTAAACGAAACTGTCGTTTTCTCTTTCGGCCCACTGGTGTGGATTATTTATTAATTTATGTTTGGTTTTAAATGTAAAGTTTTTTAAAATTAATAAGAAGTCATCCAAAAAGAGGTATATTCAAGGCTTGATTAGAGATGGCCAATGAAGCTAATGGGTAAAAACCCAAAACCATTTGGTCAGAGCTCAGTTCAAATCAAAGGGATTGGAAGGGATTTTTCAAAGATGCTATTTTCAATTAATTTTCTATGTGAATGCTGACGCAGTCACTTAAGATTTCCCAATCTTGTCTTTTCCCCTTAGGTTAGCAGTCAGAAGATTTTTTAACAGTGTTTTATACTGTGACCTATACTAATTTATTACATTTGCGTTTGGATTAAGTATGGGAAATATATCCTTTAAAAATAATAATAATAGTAATAATTATTATTATTATTAGCACCACGTTTTACTACCCGTTCGGATTATACGCACTTACGCTAATGTGTAATGGTAGGGTGATTGCGAGATGAAATGGAGGACCTACAGTTTAGCGTGGAATCCGAACCACGGTGGAGGCCTGGCATTCCTCACATTCACAAGTTGTGATTAATACACGTCTTGTCAGAGGTGAAGGAAGGGTTTGGCAATCAGATAAATCTGTGCCGGGACCGAGGTTTGAACCCCGGACCCTCAGCACAGAAGTCTGACACCTTACCCCTAGACCACCAGGTCAACTAATAATAATAATAATAATATATAGCAACGCATCTTACTAACCGTTCCGGTTATACGCTTAGATACTGATTACACTAATGGGTTAGGTATAGGGAAGGTTGATTATAGATGAATTGAACCTGAATTTACGTGGTGGGAGGGTGGAAATGTAAAACCATTTAAGAAAATCACCCTCTGTTCACCCGAGCGAGATTCGAAGCCCAGTTTCCCCGTCCTCAGCAGACTAGCTCAACATGAAACTAACGCTTTAGCTAACTACGCCACCAAGGCGGGTCTTTTAGAATAAATGTTCCTAGAGCTAGTGTGGAGGGAGTGGGATAAACCATCTAGTAAAACTACCCTAGGTAAATCCGACTGGGATTCAAACCCCAAATTCCCTTCAATGGCAATCAAGTTTAACACGAGTGTGACGCGTTGGATCATGAGAATGCTATGAAGGAATTCAATCTCATCCTTAACTCACTGACGCAGTTATTCCAGTACTTAGGCGTACAACTCGAATGGATAGTAAGACAAGGTGCAAAAAAATAAAGCCAGTTTGGTACTCTTTACAAACAAACGAACCTTTTTTCTCGAAGTTGGTAATGTGAAAAATAAATAAATGGCACGAAACACTGGTGCACAATCTATTACAGATTTGGTAAATTTACAAAAATCAGTAATCAGCAAAATAACTTTTTTTTTTTAGAAAAACGAGCATATATTCCTATTTATCATGTAAGTTTCTTCCTAAATACCGGCTTAAAAATATGTTAAGGCCATTTAAAAAATGAGTACTTAGTAAATTACCTTTGATCACATTTTCTGCAAAAAACTAGTTCAAATTGTTATTTTTCTTGTCAAATATTCCCTAGATATCTATTTCAGAAAAAAAAAATCGTTTAAGAATTTTTGATAAATTTTCAATTTACAAAAATCATTAATCTGTATACTTCCCATAATTTGGGAGCTAAAATAAATATTTTAAGAAATTGACCCGACAGTAAAACACATTTAACATCTAAATATTAAATCAAAACCAAATCCAGTAAACAGTTTTGGCTGTAGCCTCGGGAAGCGTGTAGACCTCAAAAGTAATCTCGCTAATTAAAATGTCAATTATTATAACACTTACTCTATTATTTAAAGTAAAAATAACTAAACATATACGTAATTATGATTAAGTCAAAAAAATAGTACTAGTTTTTTTTAGCACCGCTTCTCCGTTCGGGTTTTACGCCTATGTACTAAATTACACTAATGTGTTAAGCATGAGAAAGTTTGAATATAGATTAAATGTACCCACATTTGCGTGGAAAGAGAGAATGAGAAATCGTTTAATGAAAAACTACCCTCAGTACACCCAACCGGGATAGAAACCTGATCTTCCCGTCATCGGCATTTTAGTATATTGCGAAAGTTACGCCTTAGAACTAGACAATGAGGCCACCTAAGTCGGTTAATACCAGTTTAAAAACACAAATTGGTTGTTCTATAGGATTATATATACAAATATATTGATAAATTTAAAACGTTCTCCAATACGTTTATTTCAAACGTTCATCACAGTTCTATATATTCACATACACGTTTTTAAAATGTATATAAATGTATATAAATCTTCCTGGGTTTTAACTCTTGTCAAGTAGACATTCAGAACGTGTGTTTTCTCAGAATACGTCATGTTTGCAACACTTATATCTCCAAGGGTTTGCAATCATGCCACATTGAACAAACTCAAAACCTCAAATTAAACGCTGTACAAACTGACCCACCTCCCTTGAGTCTTGGCCTGTAACCCTTCCCCACCTTCTCTTCCCCTGAGTCCTGCCCCATTACCTTTCCTTTCCCTCGAAATATACAACCGGAGTGTGACCTTAGAAGCACATCACACAAGATAAAAATTACAGGTCAAAAGCTCGTATGTTCACTAGAATGCTTATCAATACGAGAATAAATATATTTAGTTATTTTTAAGTCTGTGAGAAATATACAACGCAGATAAATAATAGCTCAATCCTGCTATTAGCACATTTAAACTTTATTGCTGCTAATGACAGGGTCATGACATTAAAAAAAAATACACCAGTGCTGTATTGTTTTACAATATAGCTACAGGTTGAATTGAGTTGAATTGATGGAAATGTTTTATTACATGTTTTGAGGATAGCTTTATTTCTGTTGATTTAAAAAAAACTACAAATGCATGCAATGTTGGGCAGGTGGATAAAATATTAAGCTCATATAGTTCAGTGTTTATGACGGGAAGGTCAAGCTTTGAATCACAGCCAGTTGTCCTTAGGGTGTATTTTCCTAAATAGATTCCCTGCTACTACCAAAAAATGTGGGCACATTTCCTTTATATTCTATCGTTCACTTTTAATCTCCTCTGAATATAAATTAATATGTATTTCTTGGACCCGGAGTGAAAAAGGAAAAATAGTTTACGGAAAAATTCAATATTAATAATTGATTTTGGAAATTGTTCGTGCTTAGTTTAAATATAAAGGTAAATTATATAGCCTAATTATAATCTGTGGCATTAATAAAAATTGAAATGATTTTTTATTTCCATATACTTTAGGCCTATGGTTTATTTGACTACTGTAAAATTTAGCCCACTCTAACCAATGAGATTTAGGAGGAGACACTTAAAAAAATATATAATACACTAAAACATTTGTTTCAGTTATGATTTTAATTTTTTAAGCTGAAAATTAAATTAGTATTATTGTTAACAGTTTAAATAGGTTCTAGTTTTAAATATTTTTCCACCTAAGTTAGTGCTCATGGCTTGTGTGGAATGTAGATAAAAACATGATAGAATTTAGTTCAACATTTCTTTCTCCACTCTTACAAAGTAGTAGTGACTTACAGAAAAAGGCCTTAATCAAACATTCTTGTCTGAGCCATGAACCCGGTCCCTTCACTTCCAAAAACTGGCGTTTTTGTGATTGATCTACAGAGGAGAACAATTCTGCCCTCAACTTGTCGTTGAAAGGTATTAAGCCAAATACATTTTTTAAATATTAATATTTTCATTCAAGTGGTTTCACTTTTGATCTTGTAGGATATAATGAAAGATTTTGCAGCTGCTTTTATAGCTATAATGTGTCAAAGAAATAATAAAATAAGTTTTGGCGCCACTCCTAAGCATTCCACTTAAAATTAAAATAAATCTTCCTTTTCCTCTGAGGGTGTCACGACGACCACTTTTCTTGAGACTTCTGCTTGATTAGTTAGAGAAACAAACGTCTGTCGAAAAAACATTGCTATCATCCATGAAGGGATACAATACACATAAAATACAACATTTTCACATACTTCGGGAAATGTGTTATTGTCCAATAATAAATCAAAATATAATACTACATGCGAGTTTATTATTTAGTAGTCATTATAATCTTCTCCCAAAATACCTACCTCTTGTATACCATCCTAAATATAACACTTAATTTGTATTGAGAATAGAAAAAAAGCTTAATGATATTGAATATTTATACTTACCAATTTAAGTTTAATTTAACATAGTAAAAAAGGTTTGAATTAATAATAAAAAGTTTTATCTGAAATCTCCAAGTGATAAAAGGGATTCAATAGAAAAATTGTAATGCATTCATTACAATTTATTGTTACTCTTGACAGCTTTATGTCTTTAATAGCAATACTATTTATATATTTTGTAAATAAAAAATCTTCTGGTGATGTTCTAGTATATCTCTCCTTTAATGACGGGTCAAATGCCTTCAAATGACAAATTTTATTATTTAGCCTATAAATATTTATATCTTACAATTTTTATGGAAAACTTCCAGCTCATGGAGAAAAATATATGGTTCAGATAAAAATACAAGCTCTAGCCTTGCTTGATAATATTTTTTTCTTACTAAAATACTGGACAGAATCCACATTAGGGACTACCCTATATTTCAGGGTTTTAAATTACTTGGCGTATTATCACTTCCTAGCCATTTTTTCAAGTAAAAATACAAAACACTAATTTTAATTTTAAAATATTCTAGATTTACAATTAAAAATTGTTCCATTTAGGCACAGAACTATAAAAAAACTTTATAAATCTCCCAATAATTAATAATATAATTAATCAAATGCAACAACAATGTATAATACAATAAATGAATAAAAAGGTACATAAATATTAAAAAGTATCCATACAATGGTAAAATTCATAGAGTATTAAGATTATACACATCATATATATACATACTTTGAAATGGCCGTGAATAAATAAGGGTTCTTAAAATAACATTAAACTTAATTCACCCGACTAACCACAAGGCCAGATAGCGCCAGCATCGCTTACTTGAAAATAATCAATATTTATTACAAGCTATTTGTTACAATTACGAAAATGACAGATAAAAATCGATCGTCTATTCTTTATTCACCCAAATATTCTACCATGGTACTTCATTTAAAGATGTTTGAAGCAAACCTAACTATAATAGATGAAAAAGTATTAGAATTTATAGAAATTAAGTAAGTAAAATGTTTACAACACAAAATTTATTTAAAATTAAGAAAGTATTAGCAGAAATGACATCATGGCTCCCCTTAAATGACAGTTTTTACTATTATAAGCCACCTCCTTTTGTGATAGACATATTTGCAAGAGTTCAAAGAAAAACTGGGAACAAATTGTTTATATAATTAGCAGCTCTTCTCCACTTAATATGATGTGCGTAGAATAAATACAAACTAGGTTAAGAAGAGAGAATGCCACTGCCGATGATTTCAATTATTAAGATTATAATCGAATTCATTTAGTAATGGATTTTTAAAAACATGACATTTTATTTAATACTTACTCTTTGTTAATAATCTATTGATATAGATTAAAAATTATTGTTTAATATCATTACTCTGCATACGGACAATTTAATGTGAAAAGGATTTTAATAATTTTTATAAATGACTAAAATATTTCTTTCCTTTCTAAATTGGACTTAATAGATAAAAGGAGCATGCCTTAAAATCTTTAAACAATTAATCGCGAATCAAATTGCTTACTGTGTTCGTTTAAAATTCGTTTAGTTTAAATCGACCTGTTCTGAAATGCCTGTCTTTAAAGGAAAAACTGCACAAACTAAATGAATAATAGTTTGCTGCCATTTTCGATCATTTTCAACTTTCAACCAAACAGAAGGCCACCTTTATAGAGTGAATATCCCTGTGTATGTTCGTTCGTATCCCCTCCCTCATACTTTATTCCTTCTCTCTATTTTACCTTTTACTATTGTTCAAACAACAAGTATTTACTGAAATATGAGACATGGCTTCATTCCCTAAAACTTTGTCAACTTACCACATCAGAGGGAACCATTTCCCCCTCGTCACCCCCTTCCCCAACCTTTCTATCACTCACAATACCATCTGTCACTATAAAACTTGTCGATAAATCATCAGTCACCGGAGACATGTTGACGTCTACGTACGGTTTCAACACAAATTACTGCGATCAAATTGGTTTTCAAACTTCACCAAAAGTATTGGGTCTGTGTCAATGTGTGATTGTTTTTGTTGTTGAGCGTATTTTGTTTGATATTTCTGGCTTACAGCTTGGAATATTTGTAATTATTTATCCAAACCACTATTTATAAATTGAAATTGCTTACAGCCATATCAACTTCTTTGAGTCACATTTGATATATCACCGTGGTTTCCATTCCCTCTCCTTGGTAATGTGGGTGCAATTCCCCTAAAATACCTTTCTCACCACGATCATATAGCGTAATTCATTAATAACCTGAATGATATACATAGTAATAAATTAAAAATTGCTTTTTAGAAAAATAAAATTCAACTTTAAGTGAATTAAAGTTGGACAAATTGTACTAAATTGATATAAAAGAAACATAAATATGTAATGTACATATAATATATATGCACAATATTTAAATTATATTTGTAAAAGATTTGGTAATATTAATTACAAGTTATGAAATATTTTAATTATGAATATATTTATATTGATAACAAACATCTAAAAATTAGGTACATTTTAAAATATACATTTGAGTCATAATTCCCCTTAAAACTAAATTGATAAAATCAAAGAATGATGTGACCATAGATATAATGAATACTAATGTATACCTATTGAGAATTTACAGAAAAAAGTTATTAAATTTAAAAGCAAAAATTTGAATTTATTTCTAAGCTGTAGTTCCCTGTTCCTTGATTCCTGACTGCAAATGTTGCACAGTTATTTTGACATGTTTCAATGCATCAACGGCATCATACTCAGGTAAAAAAGTAAAACTATGTGCTTGAATATCCTATGTCGTGTTATTAGGCCAGCTAGAAATCGAGGAACAGGGAACTATGACTAAGAATAAATTCAATTTTTACTTATCAAATTTAGTAACGCTTTTCTGTCAATTCTCAAGAGTAATACTTTTGTATTCAAAATATCCATGATCAAATTATCCTTTGATTTTATCAACTTAATTTTAAGTGTAATAATGACACAAATGTATATTTTAACATGTACCTAATTTTTAGATGTTTGTAACAATTTCAATATATTCATAATTAACATGTATCATAGCTTGTAATTAATATTAGCAAATCTTTTATAAATATAATTTAAATATTGTGCATATATATTATATTTATATTACATATTTATGTTTCTTTTACATCGATTTAGTACAATTTGTCTAATTAAATTCACTTAAAATTAAATTTTATTTTTCTAAATATTCTTAAACTTTCCATACTAAGCAATTCAAATGTTTTTTACAAATTACTTACTAAAGAATAATATAGGTATTTATCCAATCTGATTTTCCTAATTGGTTTAATTTATTATAATAACATAAGTTTTTGAATTGTTAAAAGGCTCGATTATATTTTACTAAACTAACTGTTTTATGTTGAATGTTTAATGAATTTAACAATTTTGTTAAGTTAAAATAAATGGTTAATATTATAAGCTATAAGTTTAATCAACTTTTTTTACTGTAAACACGAACCTTTTAAAAAAAATAGAAGTAAACCATATTTCATCACCACATTTTAGTACCCTTTCTGGTTTTATATAATTATTAATTACTCTAACGGGATAGGGACGAAATAGGTTGAATTTATAGGAGATGTATCCACCTTCTCGCAGAAGAAGGAGGGTAAACTTTTTTTTTAAGTCACCGTTGGCACACCCTACCAGTATTCAAGCCTATATCTCCCCGTTATTGGAAGTCCGGTCCAACACGAGGGTGACGCCTTCGCCCGTGTAACCACCAATATGGTAGTCAACATTAATAACAACAAAAATATTTTACACAACTTAAATTATAAAGGGAATATTTCCAAACTAACTATTCCTAGGAATAATGAAATGTGTTGGAATCCTAGCAAGCTATGCAAAAATTTGGCGAGGGTTGATTATAAGGGTGTCTTAGACGCGCATAAGAGATTCCAGCCCCTACAGCATTTGAACCCCCATCTCCTCCCCTTACATATCATGTCTACGCTTTGTCCTCAGAGAAAAATAAAAACCTCTTCAATTTTTCATGAAACTTCTCTCGTCACTCGCCTGTCGTTTGATATTTTCCGACTTGTATTTTCTCCCCCTATAATCCTCACCCTCCCCTTCTACTTCATATATACTTCAACCCCTGACTGGTATGGCACTACTATTTTATCATCTCCTGGAACATGTTTAATGAAGGGAAGTTTTTAAAAACTTGGGGGTAAAAAGTAGGAACGTAAAAAAAAAAAAAAAAAGAAATGTATGTGAGTTTCAAAATATATAAGTTTTTGTAAAAAATAAACAGTAAAGTTGACTTTTGATGGAGGAGTAAGAATGTAAGTGATCTTATTTGGCAGCGTTCCATGTCATCGCAAGGCTAGTGTTGTCAGAATAAGAGTGTCATTTCCCTCTCGCCAGCAACCCCTTCCACCCAACACCCAGACACATTTCAAGCCCTCCATCCTCCCCTTTAAAGCTATTCTCTCTTTCCCTCTATCATCAAAGGAGAAAACTTTAAAGGCGCCAGACTTTATTAAGAGAATCAACAATTTTAAAACACTTATATTTGGGTTGGGAGGCAGGCCATCATTACTTTTCAGGCTTTAAAATAGAAAGTTGCTTATGCTAGTAAAGCAGAATTCATAACTTTTTTAAATCAAAGAAACAACCGTTTTAAGTTTTTTGAAATTCTTGCAATAATTTAAATTAAATTTACCAACCTTCCATACATAACTTATAATGACACCATAGAAACATAAAAGTTGATGTTGATCTTCTTTTAATTTTATTCTTACTTTGTGCCTCATATATACATTTATTTTTCAGATAATTCTTAAAAGAAGAAAAAATTTAAGGAACAGAACTTCATGAAATATTTTGTAGAACATGTAAAAAATCAAAACATTTCCTCTCATTATTTATTTAGAACTGAGGTATTTAAGTGAATTTAATTTCCTTTTTTAAAATTAACTATTGTAAAGCTAGGCCTCTTAGTGAAGACGACTTAAATTAATACGGTCAGCGTCGAACCTGAATAGTTTTTGGAAGGTTATTTTAGTTTATCTCCAGTGTTATTAATACTTTTCACGCCATTTTAGTCGTGTGCGAATAATTATAATATTTAAAAAAAATATTATGACATATTTGATAAATCAGTTTAGTATTTGATATTATTATTGTTTGAATATCTTGAAAAACCTATGATGTACACCTATTGTAATAGTAGAATCCGAACTATGTTTATTTTGCTTTATAAATCTCCACTTTCATTACTTAACTAAAATTTGAATATTTGCTGATTAGTAAATTAAATTTATGTTAGTGTTTCTTGGGTCAATTTAATTTTAATTAATTAATATATTTTCTGTATACTTTATTTAAAAAATTTAACTCATTTTATCATCGCGGTTCATGTGCCAAAGTGATTTATTTATCTTGGCTCTTTGACACCAGTTGACATAGTGCTCAGTGTGATAATATACGTTCGCTAACATATGAATTTTCCAAATTTTTAGTTTTTTTACGCCATGCATCTCTCATTTGTATCAGTACTTATACCTATGTATGTATAGGTTACATTAATATCCATCCCAGTGTATGGGAAGATTATACAAAACATATTCCCGTTTCCCAGGAGATTCTTGAATACACTATTCGTATATTATTTCCGTGTAGACTCTTTCAAATTCCCGATGAGATGAAGGTAATGGTGAGTATGAACGTATTGAACGAGTAAAAACTCTTAAACCTAACTTAAACTAACTAACCAAACACTGGTGACCATTAGGATAATTCACCTTTCGGGAAAATTAATCATGGAACAAATCGGGAATCTAACCCAGAACCCTTAGGTTCGTAAACTAGATGCACCGACCACTATACCATGGGGCCTGTTATTTGTATCATTAAACCTCTCTATGAATATTCATATAACTAATCGTCGCCTAACACAAGTTATGCATACGGAGAAAACACCACTTCACTGAATCAACATCAACATCAACATCAACATCATCAACACCACCAGATTGGATAGCAGCATACACACGCCCATTTTCCTTTCACAAAAATTACAAAATTTTATTCATAGTTCACTTCTCTTTCCCTCTACAAGCTAGCCACGTTAAGCTAAAGGAAGTAGAATAAGGTTATTTTTATCTTTAGATAAAGTATAAGTCACTAACTCTTTTGTGCTCCACATCTTACTATTATTTTGTATATTCCGCATTGTATTTAGTCACTGTAGAGATGTCAAAATACTTTTTAGGAGAAAATATACCTTTATTTATTTTTGGAGGTGGATTAAGACACCATTTATAAAAACGTTATCAGTATTTCCGAACGGGAACAAAAGCCTATATTTCTGATCAGCTACAAACTAGATAGTACGAGCAAACGCCGCCTTTATCCACATGACCATCTATTGAATACAGTCTAATTGTATCTAACAGATCACGTGGTATAATGGTCAAAACCCATAGCTGCTGACATAGAGGTTTCAGGCTCATTTTTTGGCTGGTAATAGGGGATTTTTTCCTCAAAATTAGAATATTTCCCATGGTGATCAGGGTTTGGTTGATTAGGCTTAAGCTAGGTTAATATCTTAACTGGCTCTACCTCATCATAATCACTATAATCATTCCCTCATCTCATCGGGATATGAACAGAGCTTCCACGGAAAGGTTGTACGAGTAGTACACTCGGGAATCCCCCTGGTACATTAGTACTGGGTTAATATTTCCGCAAACTGAACTAGAGATTGATGTAGCCCCAGACACGCCATTATTATTATTTACTAGTATCTTCCAAGTATAATGACAGTGATTGATACTAGTATTCAAAACAATGCAGGTCACATTAAAATGATTAGAACGCAAATCTGATTTTAATATTGTAGGACAACGAATGATAACTAAAGTATTAATTATGTAATGATTCGGACAGGTTGAATGGGGTTGTAACAAGCACCCCCTCTCAACACACAATGAGACAATTGCATTTTAAGCTCCTCCATTATGTGCTGACATTTAGGGAGAAGTAATCCATCCATAGAGGCTACGTCCAGTGGAAGAAAAACTACCTTGATAATTGCACAATTGCATGCCGCGCTGTAAAGAAGTAAGACCGTTGGCTAGTGGAGTAAAAAAGGAAACAATTTGAAATGACAGTGCGGTGTAATCTATGTGATATAGCGACACCGGTACTTTCAATAAATAATCCAGCATTGGTGGTCGAGACAATTCTTCAACCGTAATCGGAAAGACAAAGGGTATTTAATACCGTTAATGGAAAAAAAGAAGATGACCTTAACGTACAAAATGGTAGTAAAGGTAAATAGAAATAGAAATAAGCCTTAAGGTGGGTGTGTTTGGGAGGTGAGGAAAGCTTAGTGTTCTTTGCATTTTTTAGAGTAAAACTTTTTTTGTCAAAATTTAACCAAATATTGCTCCACTAGAAACATGAGAGCTTAATTTTCCACAGATAGTGATATCAACAATTGGTGAATATCTGTCAGGAGCATAGCGGCATTAGATGAGACACTTTTTAAATATGAAGGAAAAGTTGTCATTAAATTACAAGGCAACCTTGACAGATATTTAAGATTTGTTGAGGTCTCCATTTAAAAAAAAAATTAAACTTTTTCTTCTATTGGAAAAATATTTAATTTATTTTGGCCAAAATAACAAAAGTTTGCTGTAAAAATGGCAAAAAACATGTACCTTTTTTCGCGTCCCCTACAATCCCACCTTAAGACTATTCGACCACCGGTGTGGGTAGTGTGTATTTAATACATATATAAAGTATCGTGATCAGGGGTAAACTTTTATCTTTAGTTTAAAATATCAATATTTAATATATTTTTTCAATTTTAATTAGAATTCAATAATTCACGTTTATTTTTACTGTGATTCATTTAAGAAAGATAGCTTTATATATATTAATTGGGCTAGATTTTTTCTTTTTAATAATTTTGCTTCATTAAAATAGATAAGATATATTTTTAGGTCACGTCTTGAGGTGTCATCTTTTCATTAGATTCACTCACGTTCTGTCAAAATTATGGTAGCTTTATAAGTTTATACTGAATGAATTGGTTATGTTTCAACGTCAATAACGTTGATATATTGCATTGTGATGTGAAGATGATAGGCCTAACTATGGGTTGTCTATAGTCTATATGTTTACTTCTTAAAAACGTGTCTTACTACTAGTTCGGGTTATACGTTTATGTTCTTATTACGATAATATTTTAGTGATGAAAAAGGCTGTATTTTTTTTGGAATTGTACCTTAATTTTCATGGAGGGAAAGTGGGTGGAAAATTATTTTAGAAAAAAACACACATTTAGTACGCCTTACTGGATTCGAACTCCAAATCGCCTTGCCTGAAGCCTTATACCATTTAATCACCAAAGCGGGCTATCCGAATTTAATCATACTACTGGGGTAGGGATTAATAAGATTGAATTATATTGAATGCTTTAGAAATTTTGTGAAGTGAGAGAGACAATTCTTTTTAGGAAAAAAACATCAGTATATCCAGATGGTAATCGAACCCTAACCTCCTTATCACTTGAAAAAGCAAACGAGATTATCTCGACATTTAGGCCACATGACCACTGATGCAGGTATAGTGAGAATAAAAACTAAATAATATGCCTATGGTAGTTGAGGCTGTTACATTTACCCGCGTTACGTCGAAGATTTCAGACAGCAAACAGTCGCACGCGATGACGAGGTGGATATACAAACAAAAAAATAGCGGGAACATCGCACTGAATGCAAGGAAGGAAGGATTGCGAAGAAACATGCGAAAACCCTTCAGGGGTTGTAGATTAAACTAACAAGCCTCGCGGGACTCCTTCAAACGGGATTAATGAGCCCCGCGGGGATACGGAGAAAGCAGCTCCCCTTTTCGTAACCCGTTCGTCCCATTCCTGGTTCTTGGGATGGGCGCGGGCTTTGGGAGGGTCGAGTTGTAGCGTCTCCGCCTTGTAGGTCATGGCCGTGCTTATACCGTTTCCAGAGGAACTGAAAATCTAGGAAAATAGAACGTCAAATTTTTTCTAAACCAATTATACCCCATTATTAAAAATATTGTCAAAGAGTTTGACTTAGGGTGGGATGGGAAAGGGGATCCGAGAAAAAAAACAGTGTTTTGGCAGTTTTTATGACTAAACATTAATTTTCAGATATGATATCTAGATGGAGTAACTCCACTAAAAGCATAAATAATAGCTTTGCTATTTAATTAATTTTTTTGCCAAAATGTATAAAAAATTGCTCTTATAGCAACATATATTTTTAGTTTCTTCACATTGTGACCTCAACATTTCTTGAATATCCTCAAGGGTGTCCTGGAATTTAATAACAAATTTTTTTCTTTATTTAAAAAGTTTATCATCTATTACCGTTATGCTCATGATGGATATTCAAGAACTGTTGAGGTCACCATGTGAAGAAAACCTAACTATATGTGTCTTCTGGAACAGTAGGTATTTTAGCCAAAAAAAAAAGTTTTGTCATAAGAACTGCAAACATACTATTCTTTTCTCACATCCACTTACGTCCCTAGGTAGCTTAGATAGTGCCAGTCAGGGGTTGTGTTTAGGCTAAATATTGCCAAAACATTTTACAAGACATCAGTTTGGTGTTTATTGGAATGATACAAAACTATTATCTATAACCTTACAGGCTAGATATAATAAAAGTTTGTAAAAATACTTTAAAAGTTGAAATTTTCCACTCTCAAAAGTATAAAATTCCACATATTTTGGTTGAAAACTAAAAGCTAAATGCTTAATGAATGAAAGGTAAATAGTATTAAAAAGTAAAATGGATCGTTGTGAATCGAATTATGTAATTTAGTAGAAGGGCCACAACACAAATCATATTGTCATTTGTAGTTTACTCCTTTTGTGTTTGTTCTACTGCCAGACAATCTCACTCAATGGAGTTATAAATCCCCTGAGTTTCTGGCGTTTATAAATCTATGGTCGACTATTCTATCGCCAAAAATGCAGGAGAAGGGAGTTTTGGATACTTTATTTATTTGAGGTATTTTAACGTACACTTATTGGACAAACTGATTATATCAACAGACAATAAATTCAATGGGGCCTACCAACTTTGCCGGGAAAGGTATTTTCCCATACCTATCAGGGTTTATTTACATTCCAAAATTGACATGGGCCTAAAGGTTTTACTTTCCCTCAGAAGAAAGTTGTGCTACGGACTTTAATCGCTCAAGAAAAATTCATCGACCCTCGCTGGATTTGAACCCACAAACATCTGGTCCTGAGGTGAGCAGTTTACCCAAGACCACAAAAATCAACAAAATGAGATACTGTAGTTACATGTTTGCCGAAAAACAAGAACATATTCGAAATGTATTCACGTGACAAGCTCTAAACCAATCCAAAGAAATCAGTACCAGCTTCGATGTAACCTATGCACTAGTAGAAGAAAAATCAGCTTAATTCGCACTTCTAGGTAAACTCTTAATGGAATAACCAATAATATTTCAGAGTCAACCGAATTTGTGCAAGCGACTAAATCAACCAACTCAATACCTGCATGTGAATACATACCAAGATACAAGCAGACAGCTTCATCTACTGTTGTGAATTGAACACTTAAAATAAAGCTTATTTTTATAGTTTTCGTTTAGTGTCTATTTGTTTCACTGCAAAACAAAATAAAACAATTAGAAAAAAGTCTACCATTAAAATAATATTAAATGTATGTTTATTTACTAGAAAAATAAATTAATAGATAATCAACTGTTTTAAATTTTATTGCAGATCATTAAGGGTTAAAACACATTTTTGTTAGCGTGTGAATTGTTACTTCACTTAAGCAGATTTTTGCTCTAATTATTCGGTGAACGTATGTCTCAAGCTATAAGGTAAATATTTATACAGTTTTTGTAACAAGAACATTTTTTTATTTTGCCAAAATAATAAAAATAAATTGTTTGACATTTAGTTTACTTTTCAAAGTATAGCTGTCTTCAATTTTCTTTGATAGTTTTCATAGGCATTGCAAGAATTAAACATGATTTTTTTTATCTTCATTGCAGAATGCTTTGTTAAACATTTCATTTAATTCAGTATGTTATCTAATTTATCACGAAATATTGTTGATTATAAAAACAATGTGAATTCAGACATTAGCACGTCGAGCTAGCTAACCGATATCTTAATTGATCACTCATATGTATCTGACGATTCTCACATGTACATCACTGACTCTGCCTTAAATTATGAATGAAGAATGACCCTGGACAACGGAACGACTACTGTATGGATCAGTGCATTGGTGTAATAACCAGCGAAGCCTTTAGTCTTGGATTCGATATCTGCATACAGGTGTAACTTTTAAATGTAAAGAAAAAATACTTTATTTTATTCAAATTCACTCTCTCCAACATTTGACCTTATTTTAATTATCATTTTAGAAAACATTCTAAAGTAGTTTAAAGTAAGGAGTGGTAATAATTAAAGTTAAGACTTAGATAGAAAACTCAGGAAGTAATCTATGACAAAAAATTTAAAAAAATATTTGTCATAATTACTTCCTGAGTTTTCTATCTAAGTCTTAACTTTAATTATTTTAATTTGTTAACATTATGGAGTTTCTAAGTGGGTGGTTAACGGATAAAATTGTAAATAAGAGTACTGTACATGCTCAAAGTTTAATTTTAAAATAAAATAAGAGATTTACAAATATAATTATTTGAAAATGCAAATGATTCAAAAATATTGATATTAATTTGAGTAAAATTGTTTAAAAATTAAATGTTTACAAAGAATTACAATATCAAAAAAAGTAGTAGCCTTTATTATATCTATAACAATAGCTTGCTATCAACTTTATACTTTGACAAATCTTAATTCAATATATATTTCTTGAAAATAATTTTAAAAACGTTCATTTTAAATTCATATTTTAATATATACTCAAGTGTTTGTTTGAGAGTAGAAATGGAAACTGGCGTCTGAGCCCAAGGTATGAACTGAATATTCAATAAATGATGAGAGGTTTAGACATGGAGTCAGAAGGCAAAGAATAAAGGGATTTTTTTTTTATTTGGGGTGGAAGAGTGCAGGAGTTAAGGACATTGGTAGGAGGGTTTTGATGAGCGAGAAATAATTTATGCATCCTTATCCTCTATGCAAGCCATGTTAGCATTACTTATATCTACTCTTATAACTTTTCTACCCCTTACCCCTAAGCACCATGCCCACCCACTCAAAAGGTATGATGACAGTTTTCACTTCCCTCCGCTCCCCCCCCCCCCCTAAAAAAACTTGTCTTACCTTATTATATTTCCCCCGTTTCATGTTTTGTCTCTCTGTTTTTCAAGTGTCTTGATGGCACGCGATGCATTTCTTTAAGACTGGCGATGAATTAGACCCTATATCCATGGATAATTTATTTATATTTTTATTACAAATCTGTCCCAATGCTTTAACTTTTCAATTTGTACTCGACTAAAAATGAATAATTTATTATGCAGTACTTTCTCTTATTTTTTAAAGTTGAAGCTCAATAGAAATATTATATATATTACAATTCTATATATTACAAAATAAATATAAGCTTTATTAATTATCAATTATCTAATAAATATTTATCTTAGCTGTTATAAAATATCATGTTCCTTATGAATAGCTCCAACAACCTTTAAAGCTTCACCGTAATTATATAATAGTTTCCTTTCTTTAAATAAATGTATCTAAAAACCAATAAATTCTTTATATTGCGTTAATCAATTGTGTAATGGTTCTATATATAAAAACTTATATTATTTGTATTGCGTTTATAATAAAATGGTTCAATATAATTGAATAAACTCATTATTTTAAAATGATATTGACTAATGTAATATTTTTTTAAATTTAACAGTTCCTTGTGATTTGTTTTTTGATTTAATAAATAAAAGAATAATCTAAAAACAACTTTTGCCATTTAAATAAAACTGAGTTAATCATATATTATAGTATTTATTTAATTTTTGTCATAGAATCTAGATTTATTAATGGTTATATATTTACATTGAGAGAATATAAACAACTAATTTTCTAAATATTATATTAATCAAATAATATTTTAACATAATCAATAATGTTTCAAAATACAATATCTAACCAAGAATTTACATTATCATACAAAAGGCTCAATTTTCAAAGCAATGATAGTTTAAGAAAAATACTAACAATTTTTGTTGTTATCAATACTGATAGCATTTTACTATATTATTAGGGTTATTTTATAGGTATTAGTAATATGTATCATTAGTGGTGATATCTGCAGATCATGTGACTCAACGTATGAACACGTGAAAGTAGATCTAGTTACTTAGCTATTGTATTATTAAAATTGGTGTGGCTTACTCTGTTACTAGAAAAATAAAGAATTCAACGTATAAAGTCCCTTTTCTATCCGAATAGTACACTTTAAGTTGACTGGTATCAGACAGATATATATGTATACAATCGAGTGTATGGACAGATTTATTGTTTTATTATAATATAGATATGAGCACAAAAATATAAAGGTTAACTTTAATAATATTTGTAATAAATAATCAGAAGAGTGAATTTATGAGAAGCTACAAGGTGGTTCCGTTTTAAAGAGGAATGATGAGGAATAAATTTAATCTAATTTATTTGAGTTATTTAACTTGTACTTTCTGAACCGACTGACAATATCAGCATACAAAAATGTATATGAGCGAGAGATAAAGAATTTACAAATTTTTCAAGGAAAGGTATTTTCAAATACCTTCTGGGATTCTTTTACATACCACAATCAACATGGAACTGATGGCTTTACTTCCCCTCCGAAACTGTTCTACGAATTTTTATCGCCCAAGACAAATCCGCTGAGCTCGGCTGGGTTTGAACCCATGAACATCGGGTCCTGAGACAAGCAATCTACCCCCAGGACCGTCACGATCGACCATAAGGAGGAGCGAGGTTCTCAATAATTATTTTTACTACTACTTTTTAACACAATAACTACTATAGGCACAAGAAAGGAGTATGGATAGTTACATTTGTTTATATAAAATACAACGGCATTAGTTTAAAGGGGGGGTGGAGTAACACAGAAATAAATCAGCTGTATAAAATCACTCAAAGGCACCCGTCCAATATTTAGGACTTAAACAATATTTGTCGATGGCAATACGACACATTGAGTGCTTAGTTCCTTAGGGCTTAGACCATGTAAGCGCTGGTGCAGGCAAAATATTTAATTTAGAGAGTAATTTGAAGCCAGGAATTCTGTGTGTGTAGAAAATGCGCCAACATACTTAATCCCTACACGTTTCAAACCTATTATTTATGATAGCTATTCGTTAAAGACCTTACCTGAGAAATTTTAAACATATTTTTTATACTTTTCTTTACATCCATTAATATGGCATGGGTCAGTTTTTTTTAATTCAAGTCATATATTTTTCAACCACCGGCTTGCTAGGCCTGTCGTAGCTTCATATTGTTTATAATCTAACTTAAAACTAGGACAAGCACAACATCCAGCCTCCGGCAATTAATTTATCAATGTGAAAGTGTATTATTATTATTATTATTAGCACCGCGTCTTACTACCCGTTTGGGTTATACGCACTTACGCTAATGTGTAATGGTAGGGTGAATGTGAGATGAAATGGAGGACCTACAGTTTAACGTGGAATCCGAACCACGGTGGAGGCCTGGCATTCCTCACATTCACAAGTTGTGATTAATACACATCTTGTCAGAGGTGAAGGAAGGGTTTGGCAATCAGATAAATCTGTGCCGGGACCGAGGATTGAACCCCGGACCCCTAGCACAGAAGTCTGACACCTTACCCCTAGTCTGCCAGGTCACCGTGAAAGTGTAAACAAATATTTTCACCAATTATAAATTTTAGGCCATATCGGAAGTAAAACCCGGAACCCTTAGCACAGTAAGCAGACACGTTATCGACTGATCTAAGATGTCTGATATTTAGTATATGTTATGTTTAAATTAAATTGCAGTAGAATACGATGCAATTTGAAGTTTTATTTTAATAACCTCACTTGTTTATTTCTGGTTCATTTGAATTTTTCAAGCAAAATATATTTATTATATTGTTGAATTTAATAATAAAACCTATATGCATTTTTACGGGATAGTAGCAGTTTTCCTTTTTCAGTTTGAGCCTTGGAAAATGAACTTTTCACAATATCTTGCGACGGCATAATAGGAGGAGCTCATAATAAGGTGAAGCGTAACACTGCAAATAATTTGGTGCCACTGAGGGGAAAACATAATAACAAAGAAAAAAAGAAAAAAAGGGGATTCCTTCAAAAATACTTTCAAGATGGCCTGCACTAAGCAAAATTGAAATATACCAAGGGAAGTAAACATTTTCCAAAATTAAAATAAGCCAAGAAGGGAAGTAAAACATAATAATGATTGTGAAATATATTACGTATTTTCTTCGAAGAATGTTAATATTGTATATTTAGTGTGGTTTTTTTTGTTTACTTGGCATATAGCCCCTAATCCAGTATAACAACATGTTGAAAAAGAAGGGCAAGAATAATGATGACATAATTTAAACTAAATTATCACGGATTTGCGTGGAAGGAAAATGGGAAACAATTTGAGAATGAAAAAATTTGGTAAACTAAGTATGATCTAAAATAAGACTTTCCTCTCTCCAGAAAACCAGACAAAATGAGTCTGATGCCTTAACTTGCATAGCCACCAGTGTCTGTACATTTTTTAAATACATGATGTTTATTAACACTTGTTTTAAATATAATATAGTCAAATATTGTTCATCAAAGTTTGAAACATGTTTCATAAAAACTTTAATTGTATTTGACAAAATCAATATTGTTACATTTAAATCACAGGGTTGAGAACGATAACTTTTTTTTAAAAGTATGTTGTAAAAGGCTTTTTATTTTTAATCTCAGCTTTCATCCTGTAGGTACGCCACTGGTCATGACTTTGTAGAGAAATTTTTTCCTAGTTTTTTTTTTGTTTTGTTTTTTAGAAGTACAGTAATCATTTTTCTTTGTCTGGTTTACTGATGAACTGAGCCGTTTTCTCTTTGACGTCAAACCATGCCCGCTTCAAAGTTTTCCGATGTTGCGCCCTCTGGGAATTAGAGACACGCTCTTTAGAGAAAAAAGAATTAGTTTGTATGCTACTGTTCATAGGAAACATGTCTTAATCTAAAGGCCAGACCTCAGTAGAAAAAATACCATAAATGGAAGATATAACATTTTATATATATAATTTTTTATGTTTCTTATGAAAAATCCGATTATATTTAATATTTTAAAACTGTTATCTAGAGTACAAATACATTTGATTCCGTTTTAATTTAAATTACAATATTTATTGTTGTTAATTATTGCAAAAACAATGTTTTAAATTATAGCGTGATTTTTTTTTTCAATTTTTTTTACCTAACGTGTATTTTATGAAACGATTGATAAAATATTCCAAATAGATTAATTCTTTAACACACAAAGCAACGATTAACCCTGTAGTTTAGTCATCACTATCGAAGATGGAAAGAAATATTCGATAATTTTTGGTCCTGGTCAAAGATCATGTTCTTTAAATTTAAGAGCTGCTTCAGTGGCCATGTGGTCTAACGCGCTACTCTCGCAGTATACTAGCTTGCCAATGACGGGGAGATTAAATTTTAAATCTCGGTCAGATGTAACTTACTGAGGATGGTTTTCCAAAATGTTTTTCCAAAATGTTTTTCCACTCTCCCTCCGGGCAGTTGCAGATGCACTTAATATAAATATAACCTTTCTAATCCCTGAAATCATTAGCGTCATTATCACGTAAGCATACAACCCGAACGGGGAGTATGACTAAATTCTAAAAATTTGACAATTTTACACGGGAATTGATCCCAGGTCCTTTTGATTAGTAAGCCAAAACTCTAACCATCGGGATATCCAGCAGCCATTCCATGCCCAGGGTCAGTTTTCACTCATATTTTAAGGAAAAGTCTGTAATGGACGTGTGGAAGTTGTCAGCTACATGTGAGCAATCAAGAAAGATGGTGAGCCACCTTTCACTTGAGAGGGCTTTACGTTGCATACAGTACACGAGTATGATATTTAGATGCGGCTCTAACCGTACTTAGCATCTGTGAAGTTGTATTTTTAATCCATACATACCTTATACATCAGCGTGCTTAAAAACTGTTATGACTCAAGCTATTTGTTAAGTCTCATTTAAATTATTTTCAATGAAAAATCATTTTGTCAAAATAACAATGTTAAAGCTATAGTAATAATTGATTTTCATAAATTAGTAATCCAAATTTTTTCCAAAAATTTTATCCAATGTTTAGATTTATTACTTCAAAATGCTATTTATCATAGCTATTTATTGCTAAACTAAAAATTTAATTAATAACAAGCATCTAATACAATCGACTTAATTCTAGGCAACTTAATAATTGAATTTTAAATTATAGCCAAACAGAATTAGAAAATTATTTAGATTACCAGACGAATGAATTCAGTGAATTGGGTACTATTATTATTATTATTATTAGCACCGCGTCTTACTACCCGTTCGGGTTATACGCACTTACGCTAATGTGTAATGGTAGGGTGATTGTGAAATGAAATGGAGTACCTACAGTTTAACGTGGAATCCGAACCACGGTGGAGGCCTGGCATTCCTCACATTCACAAGTTGTGATTAATACACATCTTGTCAGAGGTGAAGGAAGGGTTTGGTAATCAGTTAAATCTGTGCTGGGACCGAGGATTGAGCCCCGGACGCCAGCTCAGAAGTCCGACACCTTACCCCTAGACCACCAAGTCACCTGGATTGGGTACTGCTTGTATATTATAGTTATTTATAAGCCATCTTAATTTTGTGAACACATTATGAACTAAATACACCTGTTGTAATTTTTCTATACCAAGACAAATACTCTATCAGAATATCACCTGAAAATACGTGCTTGCTTAAAAAACTTTGCTATTTTTTATATTTTAAAATATTGGGAAGAAGTTTATTACATATACATTTGTATATATATAGTCTACTGCTACATTATATATTGATATTATATATATTTGGATAAAAATCCCATCAGGTTGAAATAAATTTACAAAACACACACATATATGTATATGTTTTTTGATAAACATATATATATATATACATTTTTGATAAACGTAGAATTCAACCTATATTATTCAAATAAGATTAACTAATGTTTAATATTTTTGTTACTAATTTCAAGAGGTCCTATTTATAGAAATAAAAATATAAAAACTTTATTTTCATCTGATTTATACTTTACTATTAATACTAAAGTACTCTTTGTAATAAAAAAAATACATATAATATTTACAAACCCTCACAAATAAGATTTAAGTAAATTCAATGTATAAAACTCTGAATTACTTTCTTTGAACCATACAAGCATTTGATCGTTTAGTACTTAATTTGACTACATTGTAATGTGACGTGCAGTAGTTACTTTGTTAACCAGATCATATAATTCAGGATGAGATCACTTACAGGCTGTACAGCCAGCCCACTTTAAACAGAGGGTCAGACTATTAAGTTTCAAGTATTCTATGATTCATTGAAAGAAGTACAATTACTAGTCAAGCTATGTAGCAAGAAATATTAATTCTTGTAAGAGACAGACTTGTCTTTATTTATCTCTAAATAATGTTCTATAATAATATGAATATTCAATATAATATATTTATTATTATTATTATTATTATTATTATTATTATTATTATTATTATTATTAATTCTCAACCCAATTAGGTGATCGAATGGTTTAAATCATAACACTTGTAATCCGCTGGGTGTCTAAGACGTGGATATAGGGGTTTTATTCCCACTACATTCCTAGTTGGCTGTACTGAGATAGTCTTTTTCCTCGATGGTTTTTAATTCTCCCCCCCCACGCAGATTGATAGACTTCCTCTAAATTCCGACTTTCTCATCCCTGACCCATTATAATCTAGTAAATTATTCTTATGACCCGAACTTTTAGTAAAACGTTGTGATACGTAAAAATAATTAGTTTTAATGACACATAAAAAAATTGCTTCAATCGTATGAATCACAGTTTTAAATTGGACCAAATAATTGCATGATGTTTGTAAGACATAAGAAACAAATTTAGGTACCCAATGCGTTGGCTTAGGGGTATATATACGTTAGAATCATAATAATTGATTTTGGTCACCGTTTACCGGTAGGTCTTGGTTTAAGTCCACGCTTTGAACACTGATAGTGATTTTTTTTCACACGATGTTTAAATCTCATTTCCACAATATGGCGGATTAAATGTCAACAACATCCCTACTAATTAGGCGTTGTGGTTGAATAACTTTGCGTTAAAATCAAAACTAAGAATAACTAGACTTTTTGAACATACATGCAATCTTAAACTTTACCGTAATCATACTTAAGATTTCAATAATTTTTAAGCAGTTCAAACTCTCACATCGGAGGAAACGTGGACATTCTTTCTCTAATGATAGTAATAAGTAGCTCAGGGTTCGAATCCAGGTTTGATCAACTGAGTGTGCGCTTAAATAATTATTTCTCTTATTTGCTTCACACAAATTCGTGGATATTTATTACAAATTCCAGCTTCCTGATCCATATCTCATTGGCTAAATTTTTCTTCTTAGCACTGCGTCTTACTACCCGTTCAGATTTTACGCTTATGTAATAAATACGATAGTGGTTTTAGAGATTAGGGAGGTGTATTCATAAGAAATGTTCCCGCATTTGCGTGGAGGAAGAGTGGAAAACCATTTTGGTAAAAAAAAAATTACACTCTACTGAGATTCTAACTTCAATATCCCCGTCATAGGAAGTCTATTCTACTGCAGGAGTAGCACTTATCACCATGCGGCCACCGAAGCGGGTATTAGCTTAGTTAAAATGCGTATATCCTAATCTGATATAGTAGAACTTTAGTAATAATAATACTCTATAAAAAACTTTTTTCATGTCTAACATTTATAAAATTTTGCCTTTATTATTGGTCTAATTTTTTATAGGCATTAATAATATCTATTAAAATATCATAG
Organism: Timema podura; assembly: GCA_033556935.1. Classification (NCBI taxonomy): domain Eukaryota; kingdom Metazoa; phylum Arthropoda; class Insecta; order Phasmatodea; family Timematidae; genus Timema; species Timema podura. Next base: position 26,434,655 of record JAVRXN010000005.1, read on the forward strand.
AATAACCTGACCTGAAGTATGAATACGTTAACAAATAACTAGTAATGTTTTTAGCTGTCAGATAAATACAGCCCTTTCTATGAAGATTGCACTGTACTTAGATGACGTGAGTTGAAAAAAATTTCAGTGTTATAATTAAAATGTTTTAGTCAACCGGTTTGACTGATAGGCACTCTGGGTATCCACCCTATCTTATATCCGCTATAAAGATGAACCCTCCCTTCCTCCTCAGTGGTCATCACCCCTCTTGTTCGGACGCTCCTCATTAAGAAGACACTCGACGAGGTTCGTGTCCACTCCTGGCTCCTGAAGGACGATCCGTCATTGTCCAAGACATCACCCTCTGTCTAGGTCCTTGTAACAATCCTGGCCGTTGCCATGGGGACGTAACAGAGGAAGATGACTTATTGGTACCGGCTTATCACTCCCTTAATGACCTCTGGAGGGACGTTGCCCTTAGTCTCGTTTGGCGGGGATGTCAAGATACGTGTCGTGCCGCGGGTCAACTGGTGTTTGACAAGGAGGGGAACTATCTGTACAGTGAGGATTGAGGTAGCTAGATGGTGTTAGACAAGGAGGGGAGTTATCTACAGTGAGGATTGAGGTATTTAGGTAATGTTATACAAGGAGGGGAGTTATCTACAGTGAGGATTGAGGTGGCTAGGTGGTGTTATACAAGGAGGGAAACTATAAGTACAGTGAGGATTGAGGTAGCTAGGTGGTGTTAGATAAGGAGGGGAGTTATCTACAGTGAGGATTGAGTTGGCTAGATGGTGTTAGACAAGGAGGGGAACTATAAGTACATTGAGGATTGAGGTAGCTAGGTGGTGTTAGACAAGGAGGGGAGTTATCTACATTGAGGATTGAGGTAGCTAGATGGTGAATTGATGATACTTGAATATGTATATTGTATAAGTGTACCCATGGAGATCCTGATGATTGATGTATCATAATATAGTTGTTACTAGGGCAGAGATATTGAATCGTAATCAAAAACTTTCAAGTCAATTAATCCTGTTTGCTTTTTAAATATTTCACACTTAAGGTGGGGTGTAGCGAGAGCTGGATTAAGGTATATCATTAGAATAGTTTAAATAACCAAATACATTAAAAGTAAAAATAGATAAAATGTTGATTCAACATTTGTGTTTGGCTCGATTTTTGACACGCACAATTTTCATATGTTATTAAAAATTTGTGATCGGCACTATAGAATTTAACAGAAACATTTTTCTTTTAGTTTAAAATGTCATTAAGGCCATGATGAACATAGAAAACTATTGAGATTACTGTGTGTATAGAACTGAGACAATCTCATCTAATGCAGAATTATATTTTATTTAGGTATATAGTATTTTTTGTCACAAAAACTGTGGAAATACTTACTAATTTAATTTCCCTTCCACATCACATTTCTAAGAAAACAAAATTAACGAACTATGTGACAAATATTTAACCATACTATAAGAGTGAAAGTGGACAATATTAAAAACAAGTTTATTAACTATTTGTTCATACATTTTTAGACTTATTAGTTCTGTTTACTTTCCAATAAGTCGTTAAATTGAATTGATTACACAAATTAAGGACCCCTATTACCATTTAAATCAATTGTACTTCAGCTGTATCTGTAAATAAATCACATTAATACAAATTTATCAAAAGGTTTAGCCAAACAAATTTTAAGCAATCCAAGCAAATTTATACTTTCAATTTTGTACTATTTTACTTATTTACTATATGACACTAGCAACAAGAAAGTTCACTGTGGCACTTCCAAAATTGTGTTATCTATCCATATGCTGAGCTATCTATATTCAAACCACCTCGTTACACCCTATCCCTATCTTGAGCTAGTTATATCCGGTCTACCTCATTACAACCTATCCCTTTCTTGAGCAAGCTATATCCGATCCACCTCATTAAACCCTACCTCTATCTCTATCTAGTTCTATCCAGTCTACCTCATTACACCCTATCTCTATCCTGAGCTCGTTATATCCAGTCCACCTCATTAAACACTATCACCCTCAGATAAATTCTAGTGGTATCCTCTCATATGATTTTATCTCTTCTCAATGATCTCTTCCTATTGAGTTTTCCAGTAATTTCCTGAATACGGTTCTAGAGTCTCCCATTCGAGCTGCACGTCCTGCCCACCATAATCTGCGAGATTTGATTACCCTAACAATGTCTAGCGATTAGTACAGCAAATGTATCGCATCATTATGTAAGCTCCTCCCCTCTTCAAAATCATCTCCCCTTTATGGACCATATAATTACTAAGTAGGCCTACTTAATTCTCTAACGTCCTAGATTTCTACTAGTCATGTAAAAAGGCCAGAGACCTTGTTCCACAACCATAGAGAACAAACGGTGAGATCATTAATTTGTATATTTTGAGTTTTACATATTTTCTTGACAAAAGGGGAGATATTTTAAACTTACTAACCTAGTAATAACACGCATTTACCTAATGTAATATTTTCCAAATTTCAACTCTAGTATCCAAAAATAAGCAAATAAATAGCGCCTCACTTTTTCAAAAACGTTTGCTCCCTCTACCCCACCCCTCCTGTACTTAGGTTATTCCTTTCAGTTTGGGCTGTCCAACTTTTCCCACTCGTGTGGAAGGGATGAATAAATAAGGTATAATTTAGATCAAGTGTAACGAAATTTGGGTGTAGATAAAGTAGGAAACCATTTTGGACGAAAAACTCACCTCTGTTCACCAGATGGGGTTTACATCCAAGGTATTGTTGTATCTAACAAGTCAGATCCATCTAGTATTATTATACGTATTCTTTGGTGCGGCTCAAAATCAGTTACTTATACAATACTTAATGATTTATCACCCCCTTCGGTGACCGCGTGGTCTAACGCACTAATCTTGCAGTAGACTAGACTGCCGATGACGGGAAGATCGAGGTTCGAATCTCAGGTGTGTGTAGTGAGCGTGGTTTTTTCAAAATTGCTTGCAACTCTCCTTTCACGCAAATGTGGTTACACTTCCTCTATATATAACCTTCCTAATCCTAGAAACCACTAGCGTAAATTTTGACACAAGCATATAACCCAAACGGATTGTAAGACGCGGTGATAAAAAAAAAAAAAACCTGATCGGTTGTCACGGAGGCTAAAATGACTAATCTGGTTTACTCTCATTGGGGTAGTAGGCTTCAAATCGATACTGGGTGTAAGAATGTTTTTTTTTACAAAAATGGTTTTCTTTTCTCCTTCCACGTTTATATAAGTAGAGAACCCGCCTCGGTGGCGTAGTTGGCTAACGCGCCAGTCGTGTTGAGCCAGACCGCCGAGGACGGGGAGATCGAGGTTCGAATCTCGGTCGGGTGAACTGGGGGTGGTTTATCCTAAATGGTTTTCCACTCTCCCTCCACGCAAATGCGGGTTCACTTCATCTAGATTAAACCTTTCCATTTCCTAATCCATTAGTGTAATTAGTACTTAAGCGTATAACCCGAACGGGTAGTAAGACGCGGTGCTAAAAAATAAATAAATAAATATAAGTAGAGGAGCCCAAGGTATGTTGCAACAATTGTTTTTAATCGGCAAATTTATCAAATATAAAATTGATGCATATGGAACTGATTTTTTACATACCCAGCCAATGGATCGTAATTTTGTAAATTTTGCCTTGCACCCTTTCTTTAAGACCCTCACAATACTCATTATTGCAGAACAAACGTTATGTTTGAACCTTATCTGTTGAGCCATCTTCGAAAGCAATTGTAAGCTCCCCGGGTCTTATTTTATTCTTTGTTGTATTTATATCATTCTGCTTATAGTTGAAAACTTATTAAATTTCAATTTTTATTCTTGTGAAGCTATTTTTTCTTCGTCTAATTCGGCTTTTTATGGGGTGTCTGGGATTAAAAATATTAAAATTTTTATGATAAGTTTTAATTACAACGCGTATTAATGCCATTTTGAGTGGTTTGTAACGTAAAGCAATGGAAGAAAGTGTATTTTAAGAAAATAAAACCTATGTTTTGTATTGATATACAAACATAAAACCCACACTCTATATTGATTTGAAAACATACGTTATATTTCGATGAACAACAAATAAAAAACCATTATCATAAATGACACAGGCATTGTTACATCATTCATTGCAATTATCTCCACAACAGTTTATTGTCATCTGAACTATAATATGGCGTCATTATTTTATTTGTACAGATAAACTTTAATGCCAAACGAACGCCAAAAGTATTTGTTCCCCGATGATAATGATCTAGAATATTTATAAAAATTATAACCCAACAAAAAAACAAATATTAAATGTACGTATAGCACACAAAACGCACACGCAAAAAATATTAAATCAACTGTCAACTACGAATAAAAACTGTACTTGGGTTCTCACTTGCTTCGTTGAACCGATTATTGTTCAGCAATAATCGGTCGTAGTGGCATTCTTGATTTCACAATACGTTTATTAGAAAGTGTTTTGTTGCTATGCGTACCAATTGCAACTATCCCACTCTTCCTTACATTTTATTCTAAACCATTATAAATTAATACCTACCCCGTCAAAACAAAATAAAATTAATAAGGGACTGGTTTGGAAGGGCGGCTAGATGCTGTGAATATATTTTAGTTTTTTTTAAGAATTAACTATTCAATTTTCATTTTGTGATTTATTAATGTGGATCTAAAATAAATTAATATATACATATAAAACTATAATTATCTAAACAGAAAACATGTCATGAAAGTTGTTTATGGAACAATTTATTTATAATGCTCCCGGAAAAAGTATTTCATTCAGTCTAATAAAATACATTCAGTTCTTAAAAGGTAATTCATTTGTTAGCTTACCCATTAAATTAGCTAGTCCATATTTATCGAGGTTTTAAATCTATTCACGCCTCGCGCGTCGAAACACATCAAGATTACAATTCCATCTAATGCCTTCAGCAAAAAGAGAGTATAGGAGGGGAGGGGGGCGTTAAGTGAGATGTGAAGTGATAGATATGCTACGTAATAAGTGATTTACAAGCCAATTATTCGTAAACTATCTGAATCGAAATGGCCGCTTCTACCCTCTTGACGGTAAAGTTTTCACCTCCCGGCCTTTGTTCCTGTCTAGCTTCTTTTTCTCCCCGTCTTTCTACCAGTTATTTTCTATTCAATAGCTTCCGCTTTGAGTTATGATCTATATATGGTGTCATGGAATGTAGATCTTGAGGCTATCTCATGTAAAGTTGTTGTTGATCATGTTGTTAAGGTAATGATGTAATACTATCCATCAAGATGCGCCATAAAATTCACCTGAGTGACTAGGTGGCAAAAAGATGCTTGGGGAAGAGGATTATGTGCTGGTGAGGGGTGAGGGGTGAGTGGAGGGTTGAGAGCTAGCACTTTACTCATCGTTAAGTGGAGTTTAAGTAATCAGGAAATTGCCACCTTCAGGCGTATCATCCATCTCACGAGTGAGAGAGAGAGAAAGAGATGACTGTACAATCACCATCAAAATATTATCTAAGGCTTTACCTTATTGTTTTGTTATTTTTCCACGAGGCATTTCCCTCAGATATCCCAAAGGGTTAGACTTTATTTACAAATGGAATATCTTTAAATATATATTTTAAGATATTTGATTTAGGTATCTGATGTTTATTTTAATTCTCATTATATATGAATGCTTAAGTAAACATTTTTTACTGATTCATAAACTACTACTAATTTCGACTATTTACATATTTACATTTAAAAAGTAGGGATAAATAAATTTGAAATTCATAATAATCATATAACACTGTGTGTTGAGGAAAAGTAGAAAACTATTTATGAGTAAAACCTCTTTATGTATACTAAAGACGTAGTTCGCTTATAGCGAGTTTTATTCAAATCTTAATGAATTGATTCACTTTAAAAAAGTATTTCAACCCCCTTTATTTCAAAAGTTCATATACACGCATCAACTGCTCAATTTCGTAATATGTCAGTTCTAAAACAAGAATGCTAACTCTTATAAGTGTGAGAACATTATATGTTAATTTTATGTAGCCAAACGTCACTGAAATCGTTTATTTCCTATGTTTAATGCTAACACCATTGTCTCCAGACTTTTGGCTTGAAGAGAGATAAAAAGCTTATCTCGGATGAATTTTGGTCGATTTGTATATGAATTGATAGCCTTAAACAGGAATCATATCGTTCACTAAAGAGGTAGATTAAGTTATTTACAAAATCATAGCCTCTATCATTTACTGCCTAAAGGAAACATTTGATGTAAAATGTCACTGGGTGACGTCAATTTAAAATTACGTTTACTACAGATAAGTAGCAGGTCTTGGGTTGAGGATTGATTTTTGGTTTCTCCTGAAATTTTTTTGAGATTTTGGACATGTTTCCTTTCTGTGGCTAACAATTCATATGTTATCTAAATGTTATTAAGGTACCTTCCTTGTTTCAAAGCTTTGAGATATCTTAATTATTATCTGTGACTTCTAGCGAACTAATAACAATTCTACCAACATACAAAATAGTATAATAAATTTGTATTGATAGAAAGGTAAAAAACAATCAGAGAATATAATCCTTACCCACATAAATAGGGAAAGATGCTCCATTAAATGGCTGGAAGCAATTTTCTCTAGAGATAATACACATATTAGGTTTTAATACACAATCATAAAAATAATATATAGCTATAACATTAAATGAGAGGACCAGTCTTGGCCTTCAGAGTACCAGTCAATAATGGATTTGTGTTAAAGTACTTAAAGTGAATAATTGTAGCATTAAATCTCTATGCTCTTAAATGATACACATTCAACGAGACCCTTAAGTTATAACAATCCGAAAGGAATCGATAATGACATAATCTTGGAAAATTTGCAGCCAAAGGCAGTAAAATAAGAAACAATATCCCACCTGCCTCTCTAATAACCAACACCTTGGTTAGTGAAACCTGGATCTTTCTGGGAAGTACAGGAGGTACAGTAATAATGGGCCACGAGGTTGCGTCAGCATGGTGGAACGACTCAAAATTATATGTGGTAAGATAATTACTCGTCTCCGAAATATTACATATTACCCAGAATGATTTTTTCCCCTGATTTGGTCTAAAATTTGTAAATAAATTAATTCAATTTCAAATGTACCCTGAAAAGTATCATTTTACCTTAATGTGTTAACTTTGGTGCATTTAAAAAAAGGCCATACTGTAACCCGTTAAGGTAAGATTGCTACATTACAGGTAAGCGAAAAAAGTAAATCAATCATTTTATATTCTTAAATCTCATTTTCCCCCCTCTTTTAAGCAAAAATAAGCAAATTCCTGACCCCCCTCCTCTTGCCTATGTAAGATTTGTAAACTTTTTTTTATTTGTTCACAGGAATAACCATTCTTTTTTCATGCCATTTTACCAATAGCCTGAACGGTAGTAAGACGCGATGATAAAAAAAATTAAAAACTAATTTGATTTATAAATTTCTGATTATTATTACAAAGAGGTATAAATTAATATTGCGAAATAATTGACAATTAGCACTGGTAAACAATGAATGAAATTTATTGAACAGGTGAAATTAAAACAAATTATAGACATTAAAAACGTCTAAAATTTTAATTTACATTTAATTGAAGTTATATAAAAGTATGATTAGTAAAATCGTGAATATTAGATTTATAAAAAAAACTCATTTAATGTGATGACCAAGATCCTTGAATCCACGTCTCAACCCTTTCAATTATTACGTTTTTATTGGAGAGAAAGGGGGGGGGTGGCTAGTCACTCAAGCTTTGACCTACTTCCCTAGGCTTCTCCACTTCTTCCTCGTTTATCCACTCACATCTATATTGCTGTCTGAAGCTACCCCGAAGTCCAAACGGCTAGCGAATGCGTCCTCCCTCAATAACGTAAGCATTGTTTGTCCCCCCTCGCCCCTTGTCAAAATAAGCAAAGTTTGAGCCCCCCTGAGGTGCTTACGTAATACTTGAACGCCCCCTTACTAATAAATGCTCTAACCACTGAGCTATCCAGGAATCGTCCCGTGCTCATGGTAGTTATTATTCACTCATTCTTAAGGTAGCTATGATTAGCGTGCGGAAATCAACAACTACATATGAGTGATAATTTAATATCACGAGCAATTGATATCGCAGCCAGCTTGGACTCGGGAGGGATTTATGCAACCAGTAGTACAAGGACAACTGTACGAATGCGAATTTTAGCATGAAGGATTAAATTAGACTGGGTTCGATTCCTGTGTCCAGATGTCAATTTTCAATCTAAAGAATAAAATTTAAAATATTTAGATGTGACTATAGCCGCAATTAATAATAATATAATAAAATAATATAATAATATAATAATAAATATAACTTAGCACCACGTCTTACTACCCGTTTGGGATATAAATTAAGTACTATTGCTAATGGGTTAGGGATTGGGAAGGTTGAGTATAGAGGAAGTGAACCCGCATTTTCGTGGAAGGCGAGTCGAAAAATATTTAGGAAAAACCACCCCAATTCACCCGAGTGAGATTCTAGCCTCTATCTTCCCCGTCCTCGGCAGTCCAGTCCAACACGAAACTGGCGCGTCAACTAATTACACCACCGAGGCGGGAAACAAATATAATAGCTTTGCTATTTAATTCATTTTTTTAAAAGTTTTGCTAAAGACAAATTTCTAACATGCTTTTTGTATAAAATTTGAAACCATTGGTGGTATTAATCAGATACAAGCATTTCTCATATCTTATGACTTTTCCCTGGCTCTAACTATGCGTAGGCTAATTCACTACTTTCCTAATATCCTTTCACTTTCATTGTATCTATATCGATAAAATGCATAGCTCTCCAATTTACCCTTCTGTTCTGGGAGTCCTGGGTTCAATCCTTGGTTCCGGCATAGATTTATCTGATTGCCAAACGCTTTCCTTCACCTCTGACAAGACTTGTATCAATCACAACTTGTGAATGTGTGAATGTCAGGCCTCCACCTGGTTCGGATCTCACGTTAAACTGTAGGTCCTCCATTTATCTTAAATCACCCTCTCATTAAACTTTAGTGTAAGTGCGTATAACCCGAACGGGTAGTAAGGACGCGGGTAATAATAATATTAGAAAGCATCTAGATTTAAAACAAATGTTCGTGCTCCACGCCTAAATTACTATCTAGGTTATTCACACATAAAAGTTGATATGAATGAAGAAGGTAGAATAGGGAGGAATAGTATTAGAATATTCGCAGAAGGAAGTAATCTGGTAAAAAAACACTCCAGGAGTGCAATTCAGCTGGATTTTAATCGTGACTTCCTTATCCCAAGAAAAATAGAAATCTACTTCTTTTTCTGGGTGTATGTAAATTCTATGTATATAAATAAAATAAAGGAATAAATATATTTGATTTAATTTTTTGTGGTGCACTCGTGGATAAGATGTTAGATGGATCAATCACTGAGCTAGATGGATATATTATTCATATTTTTAATCTTATTAAGTCAAGAACCCGAAGGTTGGTTTGATGTAATTTATACCCATCCGGTACTGGGTATTAAATCATATCTCAGCTGTTAGTGATACCGCACCATCTGGTAGAAGCCCCATGTACAAGAGGTGTTCAGGAAGTGTGATACATCCCCGCTTCCTTCCACATTGCACTATGAGCAAGTGCGAACGGGCCTACCAATTTTTCCAGAGAGGTACTTTCACCTACTTTCCAGGGTTCTTTTTCACTTCACAATCAACATGTAACCAAATACATTACTTCCCCTCCGAAGGAGTTTGTGCTACGGTTTTTTATCGCTCAAGGAAAAAAAAAATCTTTCAACCCTAGCTGGGTTTGAACCCACGAACATCTATTCCTGAGTCGAGAACTTTACCCCAAGATCACCAAAGTCGACCAATATTTTTAATTTGAAAAATAAATGAACTATTTTGTAATCCAAGAGGCCTTGCACACTGTATGTTTATAAATGAAACTATTAGAATGAAGTTAAAAACATTGGATATTTCTACAAGCAGAGGCCTTTGCACGCTATTAAGCAATCCTTTGGGATGTAACCTTAAATTTTATAATCTAACTGAAATGGGGGAAGTATTCCAAGCTAGTGCGTTATACTTCTGTTTCACCCTCCTATTGTTCAACCCTTTCCCCAATGCTTAATCAAAAAACCCATTATTTCCCGTATTACGCATGCAAATGAATCTTGCTCTTACAAAAACCCCCCCCTCTGGCATTTCAACAGTCACACATTTTTATACTGTCACCCTTAGCTTTCGCACTGTCACCCCTTATCATTTTAGCCGTTCCACTGTTTTGCTTCCACCCCCCCCGGAGGGATGTTTATGCTAATTGCCGATCAATAGCCCTCCAATTTAACATTCATATTTCCGTGTACATGGTTAATTATCCCTACCAAAACAATTATGGTGAAACCAGATTCAACTTCGATCACCCAACTTGCATTGTATCCTCTATACATGAATCAACTTGTATAATGGCGGTTAAATGGGGTGGCTTTGTACGTAGGTTATAGTGAAAGTAGTAATTAGTGATTTGGTTCCAGTTATACATACATAATCTTTGTTAACGGCTCCACAAAATGGTAGTCCTCATGCTGTAAGTAAGACCGTTAAAGCGCTACACCTTAAAATATTATCCAGACACTCATGAGAGACATATTTTAATCGTAATCCTAAAGAGAATTAATAATTAATCACACCTCTCTCTTTAGATGAATTTCTATGGAAAGAGAATGAGAATACGATATTAATAATTCATATTATGTTGAACGCTATCAATCCATCTGGGAAAGATTTAATTACCTTGATCACAACGTCACAAAAAAAATTCCAGTATTTTGAGGCACTGACTTCCTAGACCAGGTAGCTACTGGTGTGAGTATCTATTTTTTACTCCTTGTTAAATTAGGTAGATTTTAAAGATACGTGTGGAAAGGCGATAGAAAGGCTTTTGGTTTTATTCATGATGGCTACATTTATTTCGATACTATCTCATTTCATACCTTCACAAAGCTCGTATAGGTAAGTCCTAGTCAAAATAAACCATTAGAATCTACGTGCGTCGATTTTATAATGGTAGTGCAGTCGTATTTGATTATTCTGGGGTACGGTGGTAATATCAATTTCGATCCTTTAGTTAAAACGCTGTTTCGTCCAAACACATCCGTACCTCAAAATATAGACAATAAAATTCCTATTGAAGGGCTTTGTCCGAAACCACCCCCTCGATAAGCGGATTCTATTGCTCTCACTTGCGTTTTCCAAAAGTGATTTGTCGGGAGATTGTGATTGGCAATCTCGTTTCCCGTGAATAGATTAACCGACTCACAATATCACAACTCGCTCTGATATGCCAAATATCCACGGGGTTTTAATGGGAATGCTTTTTGCATGGTAATTTCAAATCACTTTTATTTCGAAATTGAATGAAGACAGGTCTTTTGATTTTTAATTATAGCATTCCTTTATTAAATTAAAAATAGAAAAGCTTATTTAATAGGTAATATTATTTATTATTATTGACGTCTTAATAGCAAAATAAAACATTTAACAGTTTAAGTCTTGTCATAGTTAACCTGCCTCGAGGTATGGGAAAAGCTCCTGGCTGATGACCAAAATGTCCCGGGTTCGATTCCCGGATGTACTAGGGGATTTTTCGCAAAGGGAAATAAGTCCAACTGTCACCAGGGTCTGGTTTGTTAGGCTTAAGTTATATTATTATTATTATTATTATTATTAGCACCGCGTCTTATTACCCGTTCGGGTTATACGCACTTACGCTAATGTGTAATGGTAGGGTGATTGTGAGATGAAATGGAGTACCTAAAGTTTAACGTGGGATCCGAACCACGATGGAGGCCTGGTATTCCTCACATTCACAATCTATGATTAATACACGTCTTGTCAGAGGTGAAGGAAGGGTTTGGCAATCAGATAAATCTGTGCCAGGACCTAGGATTGAACCCCGGACCCTCAGTACAGAAGTCTCACACCATACCCCTAGACCACTTAAGTTATATAAAGATCTTCATTTGCTTTACAAAGTCATATTCACTATCATCATCACCTCATCTCATCGGGACATGGAAAAACCCTCCACAGAAAAGATGTATGATGAGTACATTCAGGCTTCCCCTGGAACAATAGTACATTATTATTGGCTAATCTTTCTTCAAACTGAGCTAAAAAATGATGTTGCCCAGACACGCCATTATTATTATTACTATCATTACTGGCATGGATGATTAGTTTTGTACACATAGTATAACAATATTATGAAAGTGGCAGTAATAGCTTATGCCAAAGGCTTTTAAGTAACTATAATTGCATCGTATTTTATTGGTGTTGACAGAAGATGTCAATATTAAAAACCAGGCTGACATCACTGGGTGGATCCTATTCGGTGGCCAAATGGTCTAAAGAATGGTTTCTTTTTAATTGGGGATATCCATAGGCTACCTCTTGAAGAGTAATGAGAACCAAATAAAAAGGTTATGGGACTCGATTTCTGAGCGCTATTTTAAAAAAGGTTGTTGTTAGATTTGAATAAAGTATTACCGCTATCAATCCGTAATGAGGTGGCATGACGATTCAGTTCAGTAAAACTAAGCTAATGACGTGTTTTGAAGTCATAGCTGTCGGTAACTGATATGACTGATGAATGTGATGATTTAAACAGTCTGGCAAAGGAAGTATGGGGACATATTGGCCAATTCATTAGGGGTCTGTAATTGTAAAAAGGTTAATAGCCCCGGGTTGTAGTGAAATAGATTTTTCATTTAGTAATAAAGCTACTCAAAAGTTCCCACCATGAATATATTTCCAATTAATGAATAATTTCAGAATATAAAGCTCAGTACATCCACAATATGTGCTAGAATATCTTCTCACACACCTGGGTAGTCAATTGTTTATTTTGCTGTTGTTTACAACAACACTTTGTTGTCAGCTTATTTTTACTTTCTCTCTATCTTACAGGTAGAGAAAGTATTGTGATCGTCAAAAAATTCGAACTCGAGATTTTTATGAATTTTGACGTTTCATGACTTCCTGAATCCAAAAAAGTGGTTTTTGAATTTCCGTCTGTCTGTCTGTCTGTCTGTCTGTCTGTCTGTACCTCCAACTAGAGCCTAAACTATTTTACCGATTGAGCTGAAACTTGATATCTTGGGTTTTCATAGGGTTGCCCCGAGGGATTTTTGGAATTGGACATCTACCCCTAAAATTAAGGGTAGTTTACTGAAGGGGAAAAACAGAAAAAGTCGATTTTCTCAAAATCAGCTCTAACGATTTTGATTAAATTTCATTTATGAACATAAATAAATATTTCAAACAAAATGGCTACCCTCAATATTTCGGCAAAATCGCTTTAAGGGCTCCGGTCTGATGCGTAAATTAACATTTTTTATAATAGCTCCGAAACTATTTGAGATATGAAATTACTTAGCATTACAAATATGTATATATATTTATAATACAAATATTTTATTCGAAACATATTTTTATAAAATCAATAATTTTTAATCTATACGCAATTATATATATATTTTTAGCTTTTTGGACATTAAAGCTTAAGTATTGCGATCGTAGAAAAAACTAACCTGAAATGTTGATGGATTTCGACGTCTCATGACCCCCCGAACCCTAAAAAATAGTCTTTGCAATGCCGTCTGTCTGTGTGTCTATTAAAACTTAAAATTAAGGGTAGTTTACCAAAGGGCAAAAAGAGATAAAGTCGATTTTCTCAAAATCGGCTCTAACGATTTTGATTAAATTTCATTTATAAACATTAATAAATATTCCAAACAAAATGGCTACCCTCAATATTTCGGCAAAATCGCTTTAAGGGCTCCGGTCTGATGCGTAAATTAACATTTTTTATAATAGCTCCGAAACTATTTGAGATATGAAATTACTTAGCATTACAAATATGTATATATATTTATAATACAAATATTTTATTCGAAACATATTTTTTTAAATCAATAATTTTTAATCTATACGCAATTATATATATATTTTTAGCTTTTTGGACATTAAAGCTTAAGTATTGCGATCGTAGAAAAAACTAACCTGAAATGTTGATGGATTTCGACGTCTCATGACCCCCCGAACCCTAAAAAATAGTCTTTGCAATGCCGTCTGTCTGTGTGTCTATAAAAACTTAAAATTAAGGGTAGTTTATTGAAGGGCGAAAAGAGAAAAATTTGGTTTTCTCAAAATCTACTCAAATGATTTTGATTAAAATTCGTATCTAGGCGTTGATTAAGATTATAAATAAACTGGCTATTTTCATTTTCCTATGAAAATGATTTTTAGGGTACTTTACAGAAGCGTTAATTTACTTATCTCCACAACTATTGGAGAAACTAAACAACTTATCATTGCAAAATTGTAGGACTATCAGAAATAAAAAAAAATTTATTTGACATATATTTTTATAAAAGCAGCAGTTTCTGAGATATTTGCAAATATATTAATACAATTTTGTGAGCTTTAGTTGTAAACATATACTACTTAAGTCTTAACGCAATAATTCTCCAATGCCATAGAGTAATTAAATATAAGTATCTAAAAAAGTATGTTATTTTTCCTTAAATCTCTTAGGAGAAATGTTTGCATAGCAATGATCTATCTCCATTTTAGACTCAATAGTCAATATTTACATTTTTTATTGGTCAAAATGTATAAATGAATAATTAAATATCAATGCGATGACTTGAAGATCTGCAACACCTTATAAAATGTTAAAATTTTAACCAGAAATCGAAATTTTAATACGAAGTGTTGACCCTTGTGGAAGACATTAAACTGTTTGAAATGCTCTTAGGTGGACAAAGATGCGCCTCTTTTCTCATTGATTCTATATCATTGTATATTATTTTATGCGTGTTCTTATGTGGAGTGGTGATGATACAATGTACATTATTCCGTTCAGAAATCTTAGGAGTTTATAGAAAGAGAGAGAAAGTCTGTGCGGTGTGCCGTACCATTTATTTACATTGATCACTATCCCCCACCCTTATTACAAATATTTGTGAAACATAATAACCTTGAAAACATTTTCTCTCTCTTTCTCTCTCCTTTCTGGAACATTTCACAACCAAAATAATTAAAAAATATTCCAGAACAATTATTTAGAAGTATAACAGCCCTGGGTCACAGACAAGTAAGAAACAGACTCTCAACCTCACGGGGGTTTCGCTGCGCTCCTTTTGCCAGCTTGAGTCCTTCAACACTAGACTTCGCTAGTGTCACTGCTGGGTGATGATAGGACTAACCGCAGCGATCCTAGTGGTGAAGGACTCAAACTGCTAAAAGGAGCGCAACCATTTTAACCTAGAGGTTGAGTGTCAGGGTATATTATTTGTCTGTGCCCCGGGTCTATGACATTGCCCTCGCTGTCGACAGTTCTGACAACACTGGGGAAAATGGGGCTTGAATCCGGGTCAGGTGTTCTTTTATTTATCAACGCGTATTACTAACTGTTAAGGCTATGCATTTATATAGAGCTATTCTTGGGAAAGGGATAAGGAAGCAAGTATTTTATGGGTAATTTACTTGCACTTGCGTGGAAGGAGAGTGTGAAACCACCTGACAGGGATTGAAACCCTGAGCTCACAATCATAAGCAGACCTGTCTAGCACGAGAGTGACGTCTTATACCAATGATAACAAAACATTCAACCAGCGTGCATAGCTGAATTTTGAGCTACTCTAGTCCACCTGTTATTTAATTTTTAATGAGTACTTAAAAATCGAAATATTTTGAGTATTATGTAATATAATGAATAACTTCAAGTCAAATTGTAAATAATTTAATAATGCTTAAATTTTAGACAAAGAAAATATTTTAAATTATCAGCGTGTCTTTGAAATATTAATTTCAATATCTTAAAGTAAAGAAATTGAAAGTTGCGCAAAAAGTGAATAAAATGATATATACATCGATTGATCAAATTTATCAATATATTTATCAAATGTATCAAAATAAAAATCCTTTCCATAATAGTTTGAAACATTTTATACTTTTTTAGCCCTGATTTTTTTTTGTTTATTTTTGCTCTTAACTTGTCTTCAACAGTATACACTTAAGTCTGAGCCAAGATCATTTATGGACATCAACTTCATCTTGTTCATTGTGACATGAACTTGAATAACAAGGGTGTCATATATTATTGACCTCGAAAAATTATAACACGTTTTTAAAAGTTATATCTATTTCTGAAAAATTGAAAAATGACAGCTGGACACGGGAATCGAACCCGGGATCAGATCCCGTGTCCAGGTGTCATTTTTCAATTTTCAGAATATGATATCTAGATGGGGTAATTCCCACTAATAAGCATAAATAATAGCTCTGTCTATTAATTCTTAGTTATACCTAGTGTAAATTTTTTAAAGTTGGTATGACACCCTTAGCTCACATGCCATAGATTCGCCATCCCATGTCTTGGACCATTCGCACACTGAATGGGGTGCTCGAGTGAACAGAGTTTAATTTTACTAAACATTTCTTCCCTTCTCTCTATCTCTACTCAAATCTATCTATATTTGCTCGAAATTCAACCTTCATCATTCCGAACGTGTAAGGGTAATTAGTACTCACGCTTCCATCCTGAATGGCTAGTGAGAAGCAGGGACAAAAAAAAAAAAGTGAGGGTATTTTTCAACAAATTTACCAAAGTTTCTTTTCCCTTTCCTTTTTCTCAACGCTTAAGCTGGTTCATTTTCAGGATACCTTACCTATCCTTGATCATTACCGGTGTGGGTGAATATAAATATAGGCCTATATATTCAGTTATTTGCTTGTTATATTAACCAGTCTCTCTGTTGCGTATAGAAAATTCTATAGCATTATTATGGAGAGGTTATGTGGAAAAAAGCACAGTTGCACATCTAGAACGCCACAGCCCAATGTTATCATCAAAGAATCGAACCTTTTCCTATCCATTAGCAAATATCAAATCTTGATTAGGGCCAAGCAAGAGTTTATGAAGTCTTTAATAATTTGTAGTTTTTCAATATCTTTAAAGTCACTATGATACTTATAGCTCCTTCTGTATTTCATTATCCAAATTACTTATCCTTAATTACGTAATATCGTGTTAGATAGTAAGTTTAATAACGTGTTCAATAAAACTCATCTGAATAGAACCATTTCAGCAAAATTATGTATACACTAATTTTATAGTAATTCTTAAGTTTATTTGTTGTCTTCAATTAAAATAATTACCTTAAATTAATGAAAATTTCTTTGAATTTTTACTAAAGTTAGATAAATTAATACTTTTGTAAAAATACGACAGTTTTTTTTATATCATTGATGCCTTCATTTAAATTCGCAGATTGCTTCTCTTTTATTTGTTTACCTAGGATCGATTATTCGTACCGGTCAAAGGTGGAATTTGGAAATTTTAAATTAATTATCTTCTACGTATCGCTATAGAGTACATTCTTAAAATCGTGACTATGTGTCCAAAGCAATCTGTAAATGTGTAATCGATCTCTTACGGCCTAACTTCTATGTACTGAGGAACGATACGTTTACATAGTATATAATATACGAGAATTAACAGTTTTTTTTAGCTTATGTCATATTTGACCGTGAGAGATGCATTATATAGTTATGTCACCGTGTAATGTAGACTACTAGGTACCCTTGTTACGCAGAATATAGCCCTGGGTATACCTTTGAGGTTGTCTACACTAACCTTATACCCACAATGAGATGACGTCATGATAGTGATTATGAAGGTGTGGAGCCTGTGGAAATCTTAAGCCTAACTTAAGCCAAATTAGCTAGACTAGGCTTACCATAGAAACAGTTCCACCTTTCAGGAAATATACCAATGATACCACCGGGAATTGAGCTCGGCACATTTAGATAAGACACCTAACACTAGAACAGGAAGCCGGTCAGGGCCGTATTTATAGTTGAGATTCGGAAGTTAGCCAATCCCCTATTTTACCTAAACTGCTTGTTATTCGAATAAAGTATTGGGATGTGGATCCAAAGGACCATATTTATAGTCTAGTCTTGGCAGCTAACCAATCTTCTGAAAAACGATTAACAAAAGTTAAAGTCGAGTATTGAATATTATGATCTTTTAATCTCGGCTATAAGTATTTTAATATCACGTGACCATCGGTGTGGGTATATAATAATTAACAAATGCCTATTAAATATCCTGACAGCAATTCAAAAATGTATCATCACCAAAAAGTGTCTGCACATCATCTTATTCATTACAGGAATCATTGAATTTAAAAAAAAAGATACAATGATAATAAAATAACACAGTTGTCTCATGCACGGTATTTTATTTTTATAAATATTCAATTATTTTAAAAATTCACTATACGAATGTTGAATTTAGAAATTTGATTGGGAAGTTATCAAAATCATATTTTCTTTTTTTAAGCCTGAAAGTGAATACAAATAATATTTTATGCTTGTAAATATTGGTATATGACACATTCCTAAAAAAACTTTCAATATGCTCTTAATTAATTATTATTCTCAGAACATGTAATCAAACTTAAGTAAAGTTAAACAAGTATTTTTTATTTCAAGCTTCTAATGAAATGTAAAGGACTATATAACATATTGCACCATAGTGTTTATTTAGACAAAGGAAAAATGTAAGTGTATACAAAGCCCAGAAACGTATAATGTTAATAGTAATTTCTAACATTTTAAAAATAACTCACGATATTCTTTTATTTATATCTGTTGTATAAATAGTGTATATAAATTATTAATTGTGATTCTGAGGACTCACTCTAAATAATCTTTGTTTCAAAATGTAATTTGATAAGAAATTACCATAAGTTTAAGAAAAATTTTAAAATCTAGGTACACACATCAAAATAGAATAGTACTTTAATTAACTTTAGAGTTGTCGGAGATGAATAATTTATGGAATTGATTGATTTAAATATGTATATAAGTATATAGGTTTAAAATTTTGGCACACATTATACAGGGGGAGGGAGGTACCCTTTATTTATACTCCCCCCCCAAAACCATTATTGTGGCGAACTTTTATTTATTTATTTGCATCACACAAAGGATACTGTCACACCTCCCTTAGCCCCAAAAGCTACACTACTATTCATTTTAAGATCACATTTATCTAAAACAGAATACGGTTGCAGTTCAAATTTTAAAGTCTCACATAGGAAGAATGAAAACCATTGAGCCGGCCCTGGACGTATTGTAAAACTAAAAACCTAATTGCGTTTTATAAATTATGAAAATTAACTTATACAATAAATTTATAAATAGCTATGTAATCCATTCTCTCCCAAGATTGGGGAACATATCTTAACATTTTGAACAGTTGAGTTGAAAAGGGTATTATTACTTATAGAGAGGGGTGGATGAAAAATATATTGGAGATTGTTCGATGATCTAGACAAAGTTAATCTTCAAAGGAGTGAGTAGGGTGTTAAAGGGGGGATATGCAGGGGGTGGTAGGATTGGGGGGATTGGGGTTAAAAGAGAAAAAAATTGGGTGTTGAAAGAAAAAGAAAACGGTAATTGCAAATGTAAAAAAAAAAACACATTGTAAATTGATTCCTATCCAAGTACGTAAAATGGAATATTAAAAAAGGGGTTGGAAAGAAAAAACTAATTTTAGTCTGAACTGCAAAATAAAGAGTAAAATAAAGAGAATTTAGGTAAAATTTGAGTGATGAAAGGGTTTCAAAAAACTTTTTTATAGAAAAAAAAAAAGGAAAAAGAAGTTTTGAGGTACAAATATTACCGAGAAAAGGCATGGGGGTTTCCTTTTTTTTTTTAATGCTGAAAGCTAAACAGGCATGGGGTATTATTAGGCTCAATTAAGCGTATTTTTTATACAAAAAATGTATTTTCTTCTTCTTTTTCTCTATTATTTTTCTAGTTCTTCTTCCTTCTCAATCTCCACTTCTTTTCCTTAATTGACGGTGAGGGAGCTCGTGGACCAGGATATAGGAAGGATGGGAGGCAGGCTAAGGGCGCTAGGTGGGATGAGGGGAGAAGGGAGGGGAGGACGGAAAAGGGAAGGACTGCAGTCGGAAATTGGATTTGAATCGGGCGTTCGATCGACTTCCAAACGAACGGTGGCGGTGGCAAGACTCCGCGGACCTCCTCCTATTCCCTTCTCGGAGGGCAATAATTCAGTACAGTCTTTTCGACCAAAAGAGGCACACTGGCTCAATAGAAATTCACATAACGAATTTAGATTTAGTCACCTTTATTTATCATTGACCTCCTCTGTGGTCTGGTGGTTAAAGAAAAGTGGTCTTATTGTCAGAGTCTCTGTATACAGCATACAAAGGTCTAGGGTTCGACCCCCATTACTTACAGATTTTTATTTAAAGCTGTGGGTCTAGAATGAGGTTAGCTCAGCCTCGTGAGGATAAATTAGGAGCTACTTGAATAGAAAAATGAGGACTTCAGGACTAGAAAACTGAAATCAATGGCCTTAGGGTTCGCTGTGCTGACCACAATATACCCTCTATCCACAAATGTTGGTGCTATATTCACCACTCAGTAGGTATAGCTCACTTACGGGCTGACTAATAAATATTTTATTTTATTTCTCATTATCAGCTTTATAGTAGTTGATAATTTAAAATAACACTTTTAATAAGGTAATAAAAACCTAACTACCTTCGTTGGTGGGTGTGCTAACTAATGTCGGTTTAATATTTCCTTATTTTGCAGTAACGGGTTAAAATCTTTGCTAGTAATTCTTAAGGAGGTATTTCATAAGGAGCTCCTTATTTTTACTCCAAGCCAAATAAGCTAAATTTTCTTTACTTAGATAATTTTATTTCTTTTTGGATACTCTATTAGCATTGCTAAAATGTGTATAATCCAAGTGGTTGTAAGATGCATTGCAAAATCTTTATGTAAATATTTTTTAAATTTTACACTTAATATTAAAAGTTCATGACAAACGGTCACTGCATAACGCCATTACACTCAAAGCTAAGGCAGCGATCCTGATGAAATTAATAGGGAAATAAATAAGCTATCATACAGGAGTCAAACAAGCCGTAAACCAAAAGATATTATGACGATTATATAAAATAAATATAAATGTATGTGTTTAGTGGGTTAAGTATTACCTGAACGGGTAGTATGAGTGGGCACAAAAAACAAAGAAAAAAAACCGGGGTTCTAACTTTAAGTACCTGCGTTATTTGTGGTTATTTTTTTCTGTTACATTAATAAACTTTATTGATTTGATAACTAACATAAAAAATAGTAAAAAGAGTCTAAAATAATTCCAATGAAAAACAAAGTAATTTAATAGAAATGTATATTAATAAATAAACAATTTGCTTCTTTGAGCATAAATGGAAAGAATGATAACCAATATCCTCTCCTAATATTTTGTTGGCTTTTAAATATATTTCTATAACTGTTTTATTTAAAAATTAAATTTAAAATACTCATATCTGAAACTTTCAGCCATAATCATTTCATTTGTTCTCTTGGTGGATTTCTCTAAACATAAATGTTAACCATTAAACATTTTAAAAAGTTATACTTTTTCATTTCATGTCTTGGGTCCCTGAATTCCGGGTACCGAAGGTACTTTTACCATGAACTGAACATTTATTTCAAACTGATTGGACTTGTTTTTAAAGTATTTATTAATTTTAAATGTATCACTTTCCAAATAATAACTGTTATAATTATGTTCCGTATTTCTTATTTAATTAATGTAATAAAACAACAAAGATTTAAATAGATATGAATTATTTTGATACTCGAGCCCTTTTTTTTATAGATAATGATTTATATTTTAGAAGTAAGACAATCATGTCAATATTAAAATAGATCTCTTAGATATAGCTAGTTACATCTTTTATAAACATGTACGATATTACATATGATAATTTTAAATGTTATGGTTTTTAAAACATGTATGGATATATGTAAAGTATTATATATCATAATTACATATAATATAATATATAGCTTGTCCCAATTACTTAGTGGACCAAGAGGCCAGTAATGAAAACCATAGTTCAAAAGTGTAGCTTTTTTTTTTGCATAGCGTCTTACTATCCATTCGGGTTATACGCCTATGTACTAATTACACTTAATGTGTTAGGGATTAGGAAGGATGAATTAGGAGCAAATGTATCAGAATTGCTGTGGAAGGAGAGTGGAATACCATTTAGAAAAACTATGTTCAGTTCTTTCTACAGATCCAGAGGTCTCAGGTTCGATATCCTACGCTTCCAAATTTTATGTGAAGCAGTGGGTCTGGAAATAGATCAACAAAACCTCGACAAGTCAAACGAGGAGCTACTCGAATGAAACAAAAAATTGTGTATCCTATTTAAAAAATTGAGATTATTGCCTGGGGAGTTGGTGGTGCTGACCACATGACACCCTATATTCGAGGAAGATGGCACTCT
The DNA here is from genome assembly GCA_033556935.1 of Timema podura. Taxonomy (NCBI): domain Eukaryota; kingdom Metazoa; phylum Arthropoda; class Insecta; order Phasmatodea; family Timematidae; genus Timema; species Timema podura. Next base: position 26,457,086 of record JAVRXN010000005.1, read on the forward strand.
CTTTGCAAGCAGCAGACAGTGGCTGCTGAGTCGTTATGGCTTGATCGTGGGCTGACGCCAAGGAATTCATGTTTATGGATTCTCCCAGTTAACCAATTAGTTAACACACTATCTAGATTCTATGCAGGGTTGTGTCGTAAAGTACATTCTGTATTAGGTTAAGTTGATGTTATGGGACACAATTTTTTGTGTTTTTACATGTATGTAAAATATAAAATAAATTAAATACATATACATATATATTATATAATTATGATATATAATATAAACATGAATATCCTACCATGCCTGAAAGAGTTGATTCACTGAATTGCCTATACAACTCAGTAGTACAGTATACAGTGCCTTTGTCAACTGATACGTCTCAATTTAGATTCTCGGAAAAAACTTAAAAAATTATTATGGAAGAAATAGCTACCTTCCATTTCACATTTACTAAACAAAAGCCTATAAATTTTGTGTAATAGAGCTAAGTGGGCTAATAATTCGTGTGCTCAGATAATCGTTTAATTCGAAAAAAGCTACTTTTCAAAACCCTAATATTATAAGATCTGATAAGTTGTCACATTCACATAAATGTTAAGATTGCAAAACCTAATCTCACAATAAAACCTACGCTTTGTAAATTAATCCCTATTTTTCCCTCATGGAATTCCATTCCATACGTTGCCGTTAACAAGGTAATCAAATGTATTTGTTAACCCACTTCGTTGGACGCTTCGTCTAACGCGCTACTCTCGCAGTAGACTAGACTGTCAGTGAATGGGAGATCGAAGTTTGAATCTCAGTCGGGTATACTGAGGGTGGTTTTTCCAAAATGGTTTTTAACTCTCCCTCCACTCAAATGCTGGTATACTTCTTATAAATATAACCTTCCTCATTACTAAAACCATTAACGTAATTAGTATATAAGCGTATAACCTAAATGGGTAGTAAGGCGTGGTGCTAAAAAAAAAGTGTATTTCAGTTCAGCGCCATAAGTACGCAGCCATCGATGTAGGTAGAAGCTATATGAATTCACCTCTTTTGCAACTTATATTTAAAACTATGTCTTCCGAACATCATTAACAAGTTTAAATCTTGGATAAATAAATGAGTAAACTTTGCACGAATCAATTTACATGCGTGTTTCTTCAAATGGAAATATTCTGATCACGTGAATCCAACAACCATTTCTGTTCGAGAATAACAAGTCATCGTGTTCGTGAGTGTGTAAAGTGGGTACACGGTTGTACAGTAAAGTAGAAAACTAGACAGTAATTTATGCTCGCGTGATATTAGAGTAATAATAATTAGTATCCGACATTCCAGGAAACTTACTCTAATCAATGCCGTACGTTATGTTATCATCTTTGCTCATCTCATGTGACCCAATTGCTGTCTACTTAAAACCATGTTTGGAGGAAGTAAAAATAGGAGAAAAAATTATTTCTACAATTAATGGGGGGATATGGGAGAGTAAATATGTATGCAAACCACAGGTTTCATATTAATACTATTTTCAAATGAATTTTTTTCTAGATTTATCTATACATGTGCGTGAAGTTTTAACTTTCATTTTAAGTTTAAAAAATGAACATAAAATAGATTAATAAATTTATTCTTGTGTTTAAGAACCCAGTGTAAAAAACCAGATAATTACTTAAAATTAAAAAACTAATGATTACAAATTAAAATCATCTTTTAATTTATTTAGACAAAAAATGAAAAAATGAAGATACTAAAAATATATAGCTATAATCTTACTATAGAAACTATAATGAGTAAATATGAATTTGATTTGGGTGTTTTATTTATTAATGATAATTGTTTTGATTACAGATCATTAAAGTTTAAGAAACATTCCAAATATACTATCTTTTAAAAATTATACTTGTCAAGCTCAATTTAAGGAATGTAAGATATTTTATCAGCTACAGATTTTTTTAGTAAGCACTGAAGATGCAATAAACACACAGTAAATATGTTTTAATAATCAATCAATAAATTTAAAGATAATTTTGTTTTACAGTCTAATTTATTAAGGGTAGCTAAGCATGTTAAGATATCTAGAAATTAAGGTCAATTTTTATAAGTATGTATGTATTTTATGACTAAACTTTATTTATGTCTCGAAATATAAAATAAGCATTACGACAAACAAAATAATGAATACATCCTTCGATTATAGCCCCAATTATTGGTATCAAGAACTTAAGCGTCAACCTTGCCTGGCCTTATTTGCCGATGACTGGAAGATTGGGGTTTGGATTTGGAAAGAATGTATTGTGAATTTTATTTCCTAGACTTCCATCCAAAACCCCTCCCTACATAGGTACATGCCCTCATGTAAAGATAAAATAAGGTAGCGTCAGATAGAAAAATACATAATTGGCTGGGATTATGACGTCACCCTGTATACACCAGTGCGTTACGTACACAATACTAAATGAAGACAAAATAAGTTGTTAACAATGTTCATATTTGATTTGGTACGGACTAATAAATGATAAAATTATATATTCTTTATTTGTATTCCCTTCTACTTATTTGTTAATAGCTTAGTCTTTTATGACGACATGTTTCAGTGCTTTTATTGATGCTGCACAAACTTGAGGTATTATTTATTATAAAGATGATACTCTGTTAAATACATACAGTATTACTATACATTTTTTGAAAATTTTCAGGTATTATGTCTTTACATTTTTTTATATGACTATAATACTTCAAAATTTTCACAAACTTTCTGATAATATATATTTAACAGAAGATCATCTTTATCATAAATAAGACCTGAATATTGTGTAACATCTATAATAACACCGAAGCATGTCATCATGCAAGACTAAGCCAATACCAAATAAGGAAAAGGGGATAGAAATAAAAATAAAGAAGTTATAATTTTTATCATAATTTGGAGTTTTAAATAATAAATGAACCTTTAAAATTCACACCAATGTGTATGTCTGGCTGTCTTCGTATTGAAATATAGCAGATGTATTCTAGGTGGCATTGGAAATAACATAATCAAATTACTCTAAGTGGCACTACCTTCCTATTCTTTTTACATTGTGTGCACTTTCTCGAAATTTTACTTTAATAAGTGTTTCTACAGATAGTGTAAGAATATAGAAAGTAATAAAACACACAAAAAAATAATTAAAAGAGAGATTAAAAAGTTAACATGATACAATTGCTTAGGAAATGTATTATTTCATTACTAAATCAAATTTGATTTCTCTATAGACATAATATTTACTATTATTTTAAAATATAAATTTGTGTCTTAAAGATCAGATACTTTTAAAAATTGGGTATTTTAATATTTATAAACAATCCTTTAAATTTATTTTGGAATAAATATGTTGTCAGTGAATATTTGATAAATAACCTAATCTGTATAAACATTTTCTGATTTTTTTGTTTTTAAACTTTCCAAAATACAGGGATCTTAAAAGGTCTACTACTCTCTACATAATACGTAGACCCTAAGAAATTTTGGGGGAATTTTTATTTGTATGAGCTAATGTTAAAAGGATAATATCACTTCCACAGATGATTTATAGTATTATATTTTAGTGGATACCACCAAGGCTGAAAAGTAATCTCTTAAGAAACGATATATTTCGGTGGAAAAACTTATTTTCTCATATATGAGGGGTAGGCTATCCAACCCCTATAATGTAGAATAAAGAGGGTTGAAATATTGTCTCTTTTAGCTGTCCTTTTGTCACAGACACAGATTTAGAGCCTTGTTTTGGTCATTACGATAACTACAGCTTAAGAAAAAATCTTCCAACAATACTTTCGTCTTCAATTGCTTTGAAAAAGAGAAACTGGAAAACTTAAAACAAGAAAAAAGTAGTATTCCGAAGTTAGTCTGACTAGTTCCTTTTTTACTTACTCATATCATAAGAAAGTATTATACTGTACTATTGTACTACATTGCATTTTAAACGTGAACATTTTTACATAGAGATTATGATGAATCTTTACATTTTGTATAGGTCAAAACCCAAAAAGTGAATTTTACAATTCTGTCTGTTCTCGTGTATGTCTGTATGTCTGTATGTCAGTATGTTTGTACGTCCGTCTATCCTTAGCAACAGATTGGTAGATGTACTTTATTCAAACCTGATATTTATATGTTAAGGGGAAATTTGTCAAACTTTTTTATTTCGAACCTTGCCCTCAAATTAGAGGTAGTTTACTGATACAGAATTCTTACAATATCTTTTTTCAAAAAGGCTTGAATAATTTTGTTTAAAATTGGCATTTAGGAAGTATTGACCTCCAAAATAACCCTTTATACATGTATTTTGTTGTTAACATTAATTTAGGCATAGCTTAAAAAATATATATTTTTGGAAATTTTAGATATTTTCAAATTTGCTTTAATGGTTTAGTTTAAAATGTGTATATGGAGATTATTTGACATGTCAAACAAAATTAAATTCTTATATTTTGGGGAAAATTGGTTTTAATGGTAGCTTCCTGATTTTTTAAAAATTTGAATATTTTAAGAAGCGAGTCCAGCGATTTGGTTCCAAATGGGTATCTGTTTAGTTTAATAGATTAAAAATAATTATAAATATATGTTTTTCTTGAAAAAATTTTAATAGTAGTTTATTGACGAGTGATGTTTGAAAATATATTAGTTTCAAAATTTGCTTAAATAACTTTGTTCAAAATTGGTATTTGGAGACAATTTTATATGATTAAAATAGGGTTTGATAGTTTTTTAAATACATTAATTTAAAATTAATTATATTATGAATAAATCTAAAAAATTTGGAAATTAGTTTTTAATATTGACTTCAAAATGGGTAGGCCTATTAGGGAATAGCATTTTCGTGATACATAAGAATATATTTTTATTAAAAAAATACAAATTATTTAAGAATATTTTACAAATAATTCATTTTTCCAAGCTTTAATACACTATCTTATAAATGTAATAAATTGTTTTATTATAGTGTATTAAAGCTTGGCAAAATAAATTATTATTATTATGAGAAAGATTGTATAAATGTACAACTTTTTATTATACTACTATAAAAACACATGGCTGACTCACCCACTCACCCACATCCAGATGAGCTAGAAACTTGAAATTTAGCAAAATTATAGCTTCTATACTGTATCCAACAGGAAAATTAAAAAAAAAAATTTTTAGCCCCCGAAAGAAAATGCATAACGGCGGAGAAGCTTTAAAGTTGGTGCGGACCTTTCTTTGGAGATCCCTTCTGGCTAAACGGTAAGACCTATAAAAAATCGGATTGCACCAGCAGCTACGGATTTGGCGAGATAGAGCTAATTTTTTTTATTTTAGGTAAATTTTGCATTTTTCACAGAATTTTTAATTTTCTGACACACTTATGGGACAGCTAGAAACATAAAATTTGGCAGACATATTAGCACATCCAATTGCCATAAGAGTGCTAAATTTGATGATTCTAGTTGCCCTATAAGTATGGAGAAACTAAACTAATGTGTGAAAAATACAATACAATGCTGGTAACTTTAAGTTGTTCCGTTCAAAACAACGCTGGAGTCACATTAGTTTACATACACTTGTAAAGAAAACCCACTGGGGTTTTGGGGGCGGAGCCCCCAACGAACAAAGCGAGTATTTCGCAGACAACTATATAATTATACTTTAGTGTTTATCAATATATCTTTTTTAGAATTATCTGCATTTTATAATTTTATATTATATTATCTTTAAAAAAATATATAACTAATGCTTTTCCTTAAAGTTATTTTTGTCGAATAATAGGCCCCCTAGGGTTTTCAATTAATTGTTTGGAATTAAGTAATTTGGGAAATAATAAAGTGAAAATAATTGATGTCTCTATACTTCTTTTATAAAAGAAAATCCAAATATTTTCTATTAATAAATGTAAACAACAATTAACACACCATGAAATGGACTAAAATTTGATGCAAATGATAATCATAAGTTGAGCTATTATCATCATTAGCGAACATGAAACAAATACTGAGCACACTGACTTATCTAAGTGAGTATTTATTGGTTTGTCATGAAATAATAATAATATTGTTCCCTAGATATATAGAATCAGCCGATCCAGTTTTTAATTATTTATAAAAAAATAGTTTAAAATATAGAAAACTAATAAAAGTATTTGAAGCTAAAATGTCTATCACTAATAAATGTGTAACCCACTTAAACTTGAGAAGCGGTTAAATGCCAACACAAGAAATGCTTGTCAAGACTGTACTAGTAAACGTTTTGCTCCCTTAACGTATTAAACTGATATTGCCAATAAATATATATTCGTTTGCTGCATTATTTTGTATGTGGCTGCTCAAATATATTTTGAGACGAAAGAATCATTTTAATACTACAGTTCTATCAACCGTCAACCCTTTATTTTCCTTTCAACAATCCACGAACTCACTCTGACACATATATTTTTAATCTGAAACAACTTAGTCACAATGAGAGTAAGTTAAACTATTTTAACTTTATAATTTTAGATGCCAACATTTTATAGTAATTTAATTAAAATTTAAACCGGTCTCTTCAAACGTTTATTAAATAACATATACAACGTTTCCAAGGTATTCCCATGAGAATAATTTTCCTAAGACTACATTTTAATTACAAAAATATGTAAATGTATTATTTCCCTCTTTTATTTCAAATTGAAATATAATTTGCATACTTCTAACGTCATCACGAGATTCTTATAAGTGTACTCTTGGTTCCCTAATGTTATTTAACTTAGACGGAAAAAAAAAAGTTGGATCGATGACCAGACATAACTGTAAAGGGATTGAGGAGGGTTGTGCAATTTCTAAAATGTAAATTCTGCAGAGGTCCTGAATACCTTGAACAAATGAAAATCCTCCATAGACCAAGAGAGATACAGCTACTAAATTAAATAAACACATTTTTTGACTTTAAAACCTATAAAATTAAGGTGTAAAACTTTTGAACCTGGATTCACCCAATTTTTTAAATCTAGCCCGTCGCAAGTATACAAATGACCTCAAGATGCACCTTTTTTTATTTGCTCCATTTATTTATTTACTAAACAAGGAGCAGACTTGCGATTATAACTAGAGCTATTTCATTTTCTGTACTTTTTTTTTACCAATCTGCGTGAAGAGTTTATTTCAATGTCAATGCTACTTTAATTAAAACCTCCAGTAAAAATGTTAGAAAAAAGTAATATGAATAAACATTCTTCTATAAGTTAACCTTTTTTTTTATTCTCGCACTGTAAATTACTACCCGTTCGGGATACACGCTGTTAAGCAGATGTAATATTTATGCTAATGTGTTAAGGATAAAGGTTGAATTTACATTACGTGTACTCACATTTGCGTGGAGGGAGAGTGAATACCATTTGGAAAAAAAAACTCACTATAAATGACGGATTCGAACACCAATCTTCTCGAGAAAAGGTCAGGTTTTTTTTAAACTTTTATGGAAAAATTTTTATGGCAAAAATAAATAATATATTGCTAGAGTAGAAACATTGAGTTTAATTTTCTTAACATGGTGATATCAACAGTTGTTGGATATCTGTCATGAGCATAGCGGCATTATAAAATGAGAAACTTTTTAAATGAAGAGAAAAAGTTGTCTTTAAATTCCAGGACAACCTTGACATATATTTAATAAATGTCTATATCACCATGTGAAGAAAATTAAATTCTTGTGTTTCTACTATGGCAATATTTGATCTATTTTAGCAAAAAAAAAAGTATTTATGTAAAAACTGCTAAACACTGACCTTTTCTCGAATTAACCAGAACCAATATCATTCCAGAGTGTAAATGTGTATATTTATTTACATATATTATCACCCGTGGGCTTTAAAAATCAACCTTTAATATCAAAGAATTGAAGGAAGTGAAAGTCTTTGATACGTATTTTATTTCCTCCTGAGTAAAGTACTGGCGTCCTTGGAATCTCAGAAATGTGGCAGGTAGCATAGAAAAACAACATTTAATGAGGTCCTATTACGAGCTATATGAAGCTTCTGCTTGTTTATAAGTTCGTTATTTTCATATTCCTGCTAACCTTACGCCCCAGTGGCTTGCTCCTATTGCCATACTTCCTGACGTACTTTTATATGGCTTTGATTTGATTTATGGTTTATGAGAAAAATCTACCAACTTTATGTTTGTGAGATTTTTAAATTTATACTATTTGTAGAAATTTATATTTAAAATAATTAATAATAGTATAGTAATTATGTGTGTGTGAAAAACATATTTTTCACTAATTTGCATTAATTTAAAAAATGTATTAATATGTAAAAATAATAATATCTTAGTTAAATTAGTGTGACATTTGTATTTATATATTAAATATTTGTTTGACACATTCTTCACGCGGGTAAGTTGCATCAATAATATATCAAATTAGGAAGTTCAACGTCCGGCGACCAACATTATTAAAGTTACTTTCTTGTAAAATATTGAACTAACTATGGCAATTCCAAGGCTATTATTCCAATAAATTAATTAATACAAATCAAGCTTTGAAAAAATCTTACATAACACATAAACTGGGTGTACAAATGAACGCAATATTTACCTAATCACAATAAAGCTATTTTATACTAGTTTAGCAATGTAGAGGACAATAGTCACCCCCCACTTTTCATACATTTATTTTACCACTAGTGTTGAATTCATCATTTTCTATTTTTTTTTGTTTGTTATCTTGAGTCATCCTTTAACCAACTTGTCCAATATTATTTTTTTCATACTGAAAGGTAGATTATCGAAAATTCAAATTGTGAAATTGAAGAATCATTTACTTATCTGATCTGGTTCTTTAAGGTCCCTGCTAAATTTCAATTTTCAAAATATTTATATCAATTTCAACCTCTTACATTAGTCTGGTTTCAATTTTTAAATCCTATTCATTCAGACATCATTCGGTTATCCGTTAAGGTATATTTAATAATTTCATTTTTATATCACACTAAGAATTTTTTTATATCAGTTTAATAAACTGGTTTAAGAACTGGAAGCTCATAAATTTGAAGATTTAAATATTCATAATTCTTAGCTCTCCAACATAGATCTTGATTTTAAAATAAAATAAAATAAAACATTCATACTCTTCTGATTATTTGCGAGATTTATATTTTCTTCCTTATCGCAGGATAGTATTTTCTATAAGTTATGAGATTTCTTCTAATTCCCCATTTCACCACAATTCCTCCTATTTTTAATTTAAAAATTTAAAAAGTTTTGATTTTTTGGTGTTCACTTTACCATTTCACTAAATTTCCATTTTTTATCTCACCAATAGGAGGGTTGATGAATTTTAGTTTTAGAAATTTACAGCCCTGAACATTTTCCGTAGCCCAATACAAATTTTAATGTTCTGGTTATTTGTGTTTTTTTTTCCTTTTACATTTAATTTTTAAAAAAAAATCTATTATAAAGAGGAGGAATTTAGAATTTTGGAAACTTTTAAAGAAGAAACTTTCCATTTTCTGGGCTTTTATTTTGAGATTTAAAAATGTTCAAATCTTCATACAGTTTGGAGTAGTCTCCATCCCTCTCTGACAAATTTCAATCTTCTACCACACTGATAATTTTAAAAATAAAATAATAAACAACTTAAGAAATGGCCCCATTTCACTATCCCTTACTTATAAAGATAAAATGTATACTACTAGTTTTTATATTCGGAGTGATCTCTCTACAATACTGACAAATTTAATTTTCTACCTACCCTAAAAGGTTTTTCCACTTAGATACCCACCCGCACCCACTGTCTTCCCAAGTTCCATTTGGAAACTAAACTTTTTCTGACCTTTATGCTTATTTTTATACCTTATAATTCTCTAAGTATGCTTGCCAAATTTCAGTTTCATCCCACATAAAGAAGAAATTGTTTATATTAGTTTAGAGGTATCCCTTCCCCCCCACCTGGCCACAATATTTCTTCCAATCTCTCTTAGAAAGTTTTTTTTTAGTTATCAGGAGGAGTCCTTCTACCCAACTGGCAAATTTATATTTTCTACCCCGCCTAAAAGTATTTTCTTATATAACCCATTCCTCCTCTAAAATATTTTTCGGGGTCTCACTTAACATTTGAGAATCTTCTGGTTATTTCATGTGTTTCTTAACATTCCTTCCGAATATTTTTATACCACACTAAAAAATTGTTTTTGTTGGTTTTGGAAATTTTAAACCCCTTCATCCCCATTCCCTTCCCCCATATAACGGTCTACCACGTAGAAATGTCAAATTCTAAGATTTATTTGGCTATTTGAGGGTGACCTTCTACCTGCCTGTAAATTTTAGATTTTCTACCACACTTAATAATTATTTTTCTTAATATAACCACCAATCATAGTTCCCTGAGTCACATCAAACGAGTTAAGGCTTTCAGACTTTAATAATTATTTGGTACTCTCACTCTACATTAATAAAAAATTTTAGTTTTCCAGCGCTTCTGGAAATGGGTTCTTATTTCCGGACAGATATACGTTCAGCTTTGAACTACCCCTAAAAAGAACTATATTCAAAATAATTAAGTATATCCTAAGTATCTTTGGAAGAAAGCTATATAGTTTTTATTATTTTGTATTATAGAAAAATAATAATGTTTAAATTATGGTATAATGACTTAGCATAATTAATTTAGTTTTTTTAACAAAATTGTATTATATAAAAAAATATTAATTATTTATAAGGGCCTAGTTGGCTACAAATATTATTTATTTAAAAAACCTCCGTGGCATCGGCTCGCAATCGAACCATGCCGCCCGCGGCTGTCATTTGTTGGGGAAGATAGTGCCAACTTTTGAAGATGGAGGGTGTAATGTGGTCAGTACAACGAGATCCCAGTCCATTAATCTCAGTTTTCTAGATTGAAGACGTTATTTTTGCATTCAATCAGCTCCTCATTTGTCCTTACGAGGCTGAACTGACCCAGTTCCGGATCCACTGCTTCACAGAAAAGCAGCAAGTGCGGTGATCTAGCCTGGGACCTCTGTATCTGTAGTTAGAAACTCTGACCACTTGTCCACAGAGGTGGGATTATTAGTTTTAACAGCAGTAATGTAATGCATTTTTCTAATAAAATAATGTATTATCAACCATATTTTTAACGTTCCAAGCTTTGTTAACACCGATTATACGTGGGAAATTTATTATTTTTAGCAATTTATTCATACACACACAGTAATGGCTGACTGATTAATATAAATTAGTTTATTAAATTACTTATTTTTCAGAAGTCCATATTGAAATTACGAATATGAAAAGCTAATAACAGGTTTTAAGTAAATAATCTGAGATATTCATACACATATTTTTATCTCATAAACTCGATACTCGCTTTTGCAAGCAACTTGTCTTGCATTAATATCAGTTTTAAAACTGTGTTCATTAAAACCAACCTGCATCACCTTTTTAATCTTACAATTTTTAGTTTCTGGTACAAGTAAATCCATGCACATCAAGAGTATGTAGAGTTTACCTTGATGAAAAACTGAAAGTTTATTAAAGATGTATCTTAAAGAATAAAAAAAAATAGTTGTGTAGTTAATTTGGTTTTAAAATTGTACACTTAGAATATTTGTACTAATATTATGAAATAGAGTACACCAAATTTAAGGCAAGGCCTTTTTGTAAGGGACGTTAGTGTTTTTTTTCGTCATGAGTGAACAATCACTTATTGTTGCTAGAACTATCACGGGAGCACGCCACTTCCAATTAAGAAAAACTTGCCACGGAGATCAACGCCTGTAGAGCCTTCAGTGTTTTTACCTTCACTGTGTTGATGGTCATCCCATATAAAACCTTGAGAAGAATGATAAAGCTTAGCAAAACAGTAAGCGAGTCTCACCACACAGTTTAGGTGTGTTCAAGTTCCGATTAAAAATGATGGATGGGTGCTTGAATTTTAATTGAAAACCGTGGATGGATAAACCGAATGGATTAAAGTAATTAGAAAATTGGACAGGATATGGCCTATGGATAAATGGACATGCAAGTGCGGTAGGAACTTTGAACTGGTATAACATACAGTCGTTAATTGTATAAGCTAGACTCATATTTGGAGATAAAATAGTTTGCTCCAAGAACTTCAAGAAAAGTTTGCTCCTGGGACAACGAAAGAGGTTTGACTACAGAAGTATCTATCTAACAATAAATAAAATTGATAAATTCCTGGATATCCTTGACCTTGATACATATCCTGAGTACTCTAAAAGGACTCCATTTCCAAGTTTCAGTAATATATTTTCAAATAAGTCTAGCTTTTTTTCTTGCATTGGTGGATGCGCATGTTGGCTGACAAGGAAAGTTTCACAACGTCTGGGCATAAGTAGTATCTTTTCAAGAAGGGCTTGACCTCATCAGCTCTAGTGAGTCGGAACGATTGTTTCTTCAAAGATCCCTCAGAGCTCTAATTATATCTTCAGTTGATGTCTTATGTGACATTTATTTTATAATGGAATGAAAGTATACTAATTTGTTTAGTAAGTTTGATGTGAAACTTTGCTTCGATAGGTTGCACGCGTCAATTTGGTCGTTAAAAGAATGCAAAGATAATCTGAACGTCACATACGCTGTTCTTCTATCCCCTTTAAACAAATCAGCGTCTATACTCTATGTAGATACTTTAAAAGCAACGCATCCCTTAAACCTGAGCTTAAATGATAAGTTAACTATAAAAGTACTTATTTTACCTCCAGGTGAATCTTAAAAGAATTATTTTCCCTACAGGATCTTCAATACTACATCAAACTTTTATGTCTACGGTTAGTTCTTCTCTGTTCAATAAAGGCTAGTTTATAATTAAAGTTTGTAATATAATTTGCTGGTCATTGGTCGTTTCTCTCAAATAGTTTCTATAGAATATAAATCCGTACTAATTATTGTTGAGAAGAAGAATAATAAATTCTTTCACGGTCTTCTCTCAGAGAGACCTTACAAATTATTTGGTTTGCTCTAACCTGGATTAAAAATATCTTGATTGAAGTTCAAAGTCCATACAGATTGATGTTTTCTGATTTTAAGTTCAATATCATCCAACCTGCTTTTCCAGTGGGAGAGCCAAACCCGTAGGAGAGGATATAATTCGTGAAATATATTAATATGCTGAAGAGCAAAATCTGAGTACTTCTCCACAGTGAGCAATCTTCTAGTAAGAGTACCGATACTTTGCACACTAACTAGTAGTATGCGTGGCTTACGTTGTTTTTGGTACGTACATTTTCAAATGAATTTGGACAATTGATGACATGGAGCCGTATTCTCAAATAATAACACACTGTTTTATTTGGGTGTACAGTATATAGCCAGCTGATGGCATCACTATTCATTACTTTATTCCTTAACTGAAACACCTAGCTTTCGGCATCGGTATTTCTTAATTCTCCAAGCATCATAATTATAAAGCAACCTCATCATAAGTAAGCGTCCTCGCAAAGGGATCTTCAGCTTAAATTTTGAAGTAGGCTGGTGACGTCAGTTATTTAGTTGTAAATTATACACACTGTCCATTTTATAGATGGACAGCTAAATTCATAACACCTTGAATTATACCTACTGAAATTGTTCGCCCTCGTTTATATCGTTAATACTAAACGTCCCATGAATACTGACCTTGTTGTTCTACTTAAATACATACTTAGTAGAAGATGAAACTGTGAAGCTTCCTCCATATTAATGTGATAATCAAACGATTGCCTCCTCCAACGCTCAAAAGCAGATCGTTGCAGAGTTCACTCCATCACCGGGATGGCGTCTATGGAATTTATAATATCTGCATGCCCGTCAACGTAGCTCTTTGAAACCTCTTTGGATAGTTTTTGCTACATGCATGGATACTATCGATTCAAAAGTCCCTATGTGCCGTGTACCATGTTTTATCAGGCATAAAGTTGTGGTCGATGTTTGGATCCAGAATCTCTGAACATATCACCGAATCTATATGTCATAAAGATTTTTCCTGAGTCATAAATGTAGATCACTTTGCAGTCCTTTATTTTTACACTCCAAAGTGTATATAAAGAAACCTTTTATGCTTTTAACTTCACTGCTTAGACCTTTGTTTAAATAAATAATTTTTAAAAAGCTTAAAACTTGAAATAAATTAAACATAATATAAAATATACGGCATATAAATATATTCAGAAGTTCTAACGTTATAGTCTAACATATAAGTACAGAGCTCCTTTAAAAGGATCTATGAACTTAAAACAACTGAATAAACCATAATATAATTTCTTTTGGATTAACTATTGAAATTTATTCCAACTACTCTTTTGATTTAGTGATCAAGTTGTAGAGATAAATAATTAATTCTAACATTTGTAAAGAACCAATCATTGCTCACGCGTTTAAAAAAACTCTCTAAAAAATGTTTAGATAATTGTTTTATATAAACCTAATAACCTTCCGGTAAAAATCTAATAATAATAATAATAAATTTAGCATCCGCTTTACTACCGTTGGTTTATACGCTTAAGTACTAATTACTCTAATGGATTAGGAATTGGAGTTGAATTTAGGAAGTGAACCCGTCATTTGCTGGAGGAGAGTGAAAACATTTAGGAAAAACCACCCAGTTCACCCGACGAGATTCGAACTCGATTCCCGGTCCTCGGCGTCGAGTCAACACGACTGGCGCGTTAGCCAACTACGCCACCGAGGCGGGTGGTAAAAATCTAAATGATATAAAAAACAGCGTTACAATCAATTAGATGGTTCCGATAATTTTATAAAAATAGATATACTGACCGAAACTTTGTTTCATAATTAGAGAGTTTACAAAGCTTGCAATGGAAAATAAATGATAAAAAAAACACCAAGCGGCTTAATAGAACAGAAAAAAACTTAATAATATATTAAAATATTCCAGAAATAAGTTCAATTATCATAGGTACATAGGTAAACATATTGAATGCTGTTATAGGTGTTAGATCTACTTCCAGGTATTCATAGTCAAGTGTTCATGTGGTGTAAGTATAAAAACACTAATAAGGAAACATTTATCATTATTGACTCCATCATAATATATTTGTATTTTTTAAAGTTTAATGTTAGAATCCTACCACATATTTATAATTTATATTTTGGCCTCTATTATAATACAATAAAGTAAATCAATTAATCTAAATTGGTTAATTCAGCTCATAAAGGGATATTCATTTTAAACTTATACACTAAAATCTCTTAAATGAGAAACTACTTTTATATTCAATAAATAGGTATATAATAATCATTTTAGTAGCGTAACAATGAATACGATATTAAACAAGGAATCACTATTAACAAGTTAAGGGAACTTTCACAAGTTCTAGTAAGAATAACCATCCCTACACCGAAATAAGCTTTGTCACATTGTGAGCAATCCGCCAGATGTTGGCCCCGCTTCCAGTATGCCATTGTTGTCGTTGGGTAGAACATGCAATGTACTTCGGAACATCAATACGACGTCTACATGAGGTACAACGTCAATGCACAAAGCCACGTTAACGCTTGTGACGAACCTCCACTAATTACCTGCCTTGTATACATGCTACCGATGGAATAATCACGTTATCGAACAGGTCATATTTGAAGTCTAAATTTGGCCGGCAGTATTGGCTTCACAGTATAATTATATATATATTGAAAATAAGTTCCAAACCTTTGAAAATGATATCTAAGAAATGTTTTTAATATTTATGGCACTAGGTTTATTCTATATTATTTTTGCCAAATTTAGTGAATACACAGTTATTATATAGCTGAAGCCGAGCAAAATATGCTTAATCTTTTTTTTAACACCACGTTTTAACCGCCTGTTCAGGTTAATGCGTTAGAGATGAGTTAGGTTAAATTTATAGGTAGTGTACCCGCATTTGCACGAAGAGATATATAGATTTAAAAACCATTCAGTGATAACCACCATCAGTATGTTACACTTGACCGAAATTAAACTACAATATCCTTGTCATCGACCGTCAAATCTATTGTTATAGCGATGCCTTATACCGTGCGGCCACGAAGCATGTGATTTAATAAATGATTCGCACTTATTTTTGACATAGTCCTTTTACCAATTTGTGAATATACCCACACTGCTTGGAAAGAGAGTGAAAACCATTAAGGAAAAACCAACTTAGTATAACGACCGTGATTCAACTCCGATCTCCCCATCACTGTCAATAAACAACAACAAGAGATTAACACGTTGTTTTATTGACTTGATTTATTTTGTAAGTCATGTAGTTATTTAATTAGTTGGTAAGTAATAGGCATGTTATTAAATATAAAATAGATTTATTCGTTGTATAAAATTTGCGAAAAAAAAAAAAAGAGAGATAATGGAATTAAAAGAAAATTTATCACATAAATGGAATTGAGAAACTCGTGAAACCTATAAACATCGAGATCTTCGGTGAAAATAGAGCTGCCAGAAATTGTTGTAAGCTACAAATAGAAGGGCAAAAATAAAATGTAGAGGAAGAAAAAAAAACTGTTCATAAGATAAGAGAAATGAAAATAAAGAAATAATTTCGTGAGAAAGAGTTAAGGGGTAAAGGTTGTAAGCGTTAAGGAGAGGGGAGAAATAGAATGAAGAAAAAGAAAGAATTCTTCAGAAGATAGAATAAGAGCAGGAAAAATAGAAACACAAAAGACAAAATGAAATAAGGAATAGTGACTAAGAGAGAGAAAGAAAAAGGTGTGTGTCAATTTTGACCTCGGTAACCTTGCCCATCCCTCTTAACCAACCCCTTGTTATCTCCGGAGAGCAAATATTGACAGTGGGACAGGAGCGAATAAATCGTTAACAAGTCCACCAAGACGGAACAAGGAAAAGTAATGTAGGGGTTTGAAGGAATGGGAGGCTTTAAGGTCTAGGGATTTAAGAGGAAGAGAGGGGGGGGGGGGGTTACGGTGAAAGATGGAGGTTGACTTGTGTCCAGAGGATTGCAGCACAAACTGGACCAACCCCCTAAACAAGAAGCTGCGACTGGCTTTTCCTGGGATTTTCCCCCTACCCTTTAACTTGTTTTGAACCCCCTTACAAGGTCAAATCGAGACAAACCCATTCAAGAAGAGATTAGCTAGTAGGAGTTACGAGTATATGGTTCCATGGTTCAATGAGATAAAATCTCGTGTCTCTAGTGTAAAGTTTGCTACATATTAGTGGCTTTGACTCTGACAAAGAGCAAAATAAAATTAGATTAGATAAAGCGGCTGTCACTATAGTGCTTTAACCTGCATCTGTAGGCACATGGAATAGGTGTCAGTCGTGTCTGGTCCAGTTTTCCGATGACGGGGTTGTCGGGATTCAAAAACCATTCGGGTGTACTGAGGGTGATTTTTCTTAAAGTATTTCCAATTCACACTCAATGCAAATGTGGGTGTATTTCTTCTAAATTCCACCTTCAAATTCGTTCACCCTTCAGTATGGCTAAAAACGTACACATATTAATACATAGAGCGGAAATAAAAAAATTCAAAATATATTAAAGTGCTCAAAACAAAAACATATATCGCTTAAGGTTCATGTATATTTATCTTAATAATTACATTATTTATTTTAAGTTAAAAAATAAAAAAAAAATTTATTTCAAGCTACATGTATTGTGTTATCTATATTAAATATCAGACCAATACCTTAATTTGGTCGATAATGCCGATGACTAATGAGCTAGGTGTCCCGGGTTCAATTCATGAAGTGGCCGAAAAATTTAGCATTTATTAAATTTTGGCTTCCACTTTCAAGGTGAAAAATAGATGGATGAAATACTGGATGATGCGTCTGTTTTAGAATCAAGCTTTGGTGTTTGTCGTGTGCTAACATAATCAAAACCTTTAGAAAGTGCACACCCACCTAAATGGTCAAATATTCTAAAACGTCACTCTCGTGTAAAAGTTGCGTGCTGATGACTGGAAGATCGGGGTTCAAATCCAGGTCGTGCCCTCTGAGGGTGGTTTCCCCTAAATGGTTTCCCACCCTCCTTCAACGCAAATACGGGTAGATTATCTCTAAAATTTTTCCTTCCTCATCCCTACTCGATTAGACTAATTAACATACAAGCCTATAGCCTTAACAGTCAAAGTATACGTTGAATACTATAAAATAATTTGAAAATTTTAAACTCTCTCTTTTAATCAAGCCGTCTTCTTATATACTTGTTAATTATTTTCAATTATACAAAAGCTTTTGCAAAAAATATATATATATAAAAATAAATATATACAAATAATAATAATAGCATATATAATTTAACTGTATATAAACATTATTTTAATAAATAATGCTCTAAGGAAATGTTTATATAGTTGGATATGTTTATGGATTATTGAGAATTACAAACAATATTGTAAACAATATAATATACTTATATACAACCAAAGGTTCTGTTAATGTTACTTTAGCAAATATTTATATTTTAACTGTTAATATTACAACTATTAATAAAAAGTTGTAGGTTGTACTTGCGTATGAACACATGATAGTAGACTTAGTAATAATTTGAAGGTGATCTTTACGGAGCACCATTTTAGTGCATATCCTTCGTCGGTTATATCTAGAGATATTTCATCGTATAATTTTAATCCTAAGCATTTATATCACGAGAAGATTTTGTACACTGCTCGCTTTACCTGAAAACTGTATTTGAAAAGGGAATATTATCTTGTGCTAATTTGAAAATTGAGCATCATTAATTGAATTTAATGTTCCAAAAATGGTTTGTAATATTTATAAATCCATAACAATACCCATTTCAGAGTAGTCAAACCAAAATTAACGATAAAAATATACCATGAGAAAATTCTTTATTGATAAATAAAAGATTGAGAGAACATTTTTGGGACCAACAAGAAGTTGACTCGTAATGATGGGCATGCGGATAAAGACGTCACTATCATAATATTAATAACTGGTTTGCTTGTGAAGGAAAAGTCGGATATGAATTCAAGCCTTTTATACTCAGGTTTTTTTTTTCTAAATAGTTTCGCAATATCCTTTAACGCAAATGTGGGTACACTTTATTTTCAATTTTATTAATTAATCCCTATCCTTTTATTAATAATAAGTGGCTATCCTCATCGAATTAAAAGAGTTAAAGCACGCTTAAAAATAAAGTATCTATGAATTAGAATAGTATCCTTTGACCAACATTAACACCTCTAGTTTTAGAAAATAAACTTTTCTTTAATAATACGTATAGTTTCCTTTCGAAAAATAAAACCAGCAGAATTTTGGGGTCGTTGGAAGATTCGATAAACTTTTGGACGCGAGTGTCCTGGGAAGAGTCAGGCATGAACCTCATTAGCCCAGACGAACCTGTTGCATCATTACGCCCGGCGGCTTGCAAACATCGGCCACCACCAAGACACTTTCCCTCCCACAGCTCCCATCACACCCCCTTACTATCCCCTGAGCCAACCCATAGCTCGTCCCACCCCTCTCCCAAACATCACATCCTCGATGAACCACCCGGGGGTGGAGGGCGGGTAGTAATTTCGTTTAGATATCACACTTGAAATCTAATCTACGAATCAAAATTACCACAATTCTCCACGTATCATAAAAAAAATATTTTTAATAATTTGAATTGACCTGCTTCAATTTACGAATGGTCTTAAGGTATCACTCGCATCTTAGACTGGCCTTCTGATAAAGGGGAGATCAGGGTTCTAATCCCAGTAAAGTCTACTAAGAGTAGTATTCCTAAATTGTTTCCCACTCTCCTTCCACGTGAATGATGATATATATCCTCTTAAATTATTTTTATCATCCCTATACCAGTAGAGTAACTATCATAATTATATGCTTGTAGCCTGACCAGGAAGTGAAACACGGTAAATATAATAACAATTATTGTAATGCAATACTCACTATGCTATTTAATTAATTTAAATATTGTTATAAATCTTGTACCACGTCAGTGGTATGCAATCTAAGGCATCCCTCGCAATAGACAGTGATTATTGGGACGGTAAATCTGTTCGGGTGTAGTGAGGGTGGTTTTTTCCAAATGGTTTCAGACTTTCCCTTCGTACTAATGAAGATATATTTCCTATTTTTATAAGTTGATTCTTAACAAAATCCCACTTTAAGTTTACCATAGGAATATTTCATTATTAATAATATTTATATAAGATTTAAATGCATACTGAAACTACCATCATATTATATAAAAATATTTTGGTGTTTGTATGGAATATGTGACAAATGGTACCACGCGACTTCTCGTACCACTCAGGAGGATGGCTACATGAAAAGAGTCTACTGATGATAAAATATTGACGATGCGACAAATTATACCACTTGATAGGAAGGTGTACCAGGCTTTAGTTTTAAATTAAACTTTGTGAGTTTATTTTAATTAGTGTGTAAGATACCTCTGATACACAAGGTCGTGTCGCAAAGGAGAATTGCAATGGTAGTCGAGAGTTTCAAGTATTTGAAATCTAACGTTAAATAACTTAAGCTAACTTAACATAACCTAACCTGGCCTAACCTAACCTAGATCACTATTTAACTTACACTAACTGAAATTTTGACGTTCTCACAACTATCTACTATCCAGTAATTAACCTTGCTTGCACATATTAGCTCGTATTTTTAGGCTAAATAGGTATAAGTGGTACCATTTGTCTCACTTTAAATATTTTGAAGTCATTAGTAAACCTTTTTCATGTAGGGTGATACGAAATGTCACCAAAAAAAATCTAGTATGATGAAATGTCGCTGGTACCATTTGTCGGGACACCGTTTTATGTTACACTTTCAAGCAAAAACACACTAAATTGTACTAATGGCGATAGCTCAGACGTCTGGCTCATATAAAGGCAAATTAAAATCTACTTCCACCATTTTGTTTCAACATGGCGTCTACAAAACCACATGTATTCAAAGCATTTGCCTATTGTATTTTCATTGAACCAACTATGCAAGGCTCCTAGATATAAATTACGTATTATAAAACACAGACTGGGCATTTAGCTAGTTTAAAATTTATTTCATAATGCCCCATTTAAATAAATTAAACAACATAAAATGAAAAGAAAGACATGAAAAATCTGTTATTGTGTGTTATCTTGTGAACTGTATGAATATTTGAAAAATATATTCGACTCGCATGAATGATTTATAAACATTATTCTCTAATTTTCTCTCTCCCAAACCCCCAAGATAGTTATGGGAACACTGCTTCCAAACAATGAACACTCCCACAGCACTGAGCAAATATCTCAGAGCGCGAGACGCCAGCGTATAATGATCGATGCCTGGGTTGACGTCGGCAGTTGATGAGAAATTCACCGTCGGTCTAAATAATTACAGACGTCGGGAAGAGACACACAAGCCCCTGTCGCTGTGTAAACTGACGCTGGTAAATAAATATCTTCATGTACTATGGAGCTGCGGGACATCAAAGTACTTCATCCGTTGCTTTCGTTTGTATTAAATTTGCCTCATCGTGTTGCACTTATGAATAAGAATGCCCTTAAGGTGGGAGTGTAGGGAACACAAGTTAAGGGCGTTATTTTAGCAGTTTTTATATCAAAACATTTGATTGGTCAACATAAATAAAATAACTCTCCAGTATAAATAAAAAAATATTTTAAATTATGATATCAACAGCTCTTGAATATCTGTTATGAATGTCCTGGAATTTAATTACCACTTTTTCATTAACAGTTTCTAATCTAATTACGCTATGCTTATACCAGATATTCAACATCTCATGTTATTACCATGTAAATAAATTAAACTCTACGTCTATACTGGAACATTATTTTATTTATTTTGGCCATAAAAAAGGTTTTGATACATAAACTTCAAAAACACTAACCTTAACTCACATTCCATACACTACCCTACACAACTTTAAGGGGATATTTAACCAAGCACATGGTACAATCTAGATCGGTACTAACATGGCCTTAGCAGAAGTGAGGAACAAATTTTCCAATGTATCCACAGGTGTAACGAGTGAGAGGTGAAACTCTCCACACCATGTATAAAATTGAGAAATTAAGGTGCTCAATCAAACACTTCAAACAACACACACTCTTTGAACAAGTTTATTTTAACACATCTACACTTTTACTACTCAGCTAAAACTGCCTCAGACGGAAAATATGAAGATTGATTATATTGAAAATTTTAAGAAAATTTGATTCGAAATTTAATAATCTTTTGTTACATGTTACAACCAGCACAATCCGTCAGTAAAATGTTTATTTTACTGTGAGAGCTGGCCAATTCAAAGTTGTCACACTTATGTGGCCAATTGGCCACCTGTGGCTACTGGACACAGGGTTGCCCACCCAGGTATAAGGTGTTAGACTCATAATAGACTGGATGTCAAGCTATAGGAAGTCAATAAATTTAAACATCCACTAGAATCGGCCTGACCAACCCGTAGCTCGTAAGCAACATGTTGCCCGCGAGGGCATTTAAAATGGTCATCTCTCATTGAAAACTAGAGTGAATGATACCAACTTCTGGAATTTAGTTTTGCCCTCACAGTACCCTATTCCAGTGGTTCTCAAATTGGGGTACGTAAGCGACTTTCAGGGGGTACATCAGCAGCATATTAAGGAACAATGGGCAACATTACAAGATAACCAAACATGTTGGGGAATTTTTGAGATGATAGAGAGAAATTTTCTCCTTTGATTGATCATCTGATATTTGTAATTTGGGTAAAATTTTCTCGTAAGGGGGAGGGGGGTGATAGCTATTTTGTCATGACCAAGGGGTACAATATAAAAAGTATTTGAGAACCACTGCCCTATTCAAAAACGCATAAAATTAAAGGTAAGTGCTTGTTTTAGTTCTACCTACTTAAGAGAATCAGGGTTTCCAACCATGAAAATACTGAAATCAAAGTACAAATCATAGTTAACTAATAAACATTTAAATGACTCCATGAAAGTGGCTCTTATTGAACACACTCCAAACTACAATATGCTGGCTGAAAATATGTTGTGCCAAGTATCGCATTGAACTCTGTTTGAGTGAAATATTTCTAGAGCTGAAAAAATAAACATCTCGTGACATTTTTTTGAACTGAATTGAATTTGGTATTCAATTGAACGTTGAATTTATTTTTATTTTTTTGCCATTTTTGTATTATTGTTTTGTACAGTTTAATCATTGATTAACATTTAAATGGTAGCCTGTGTAATTTTCTTTAGTACAGTAATACCTTTTCCTCAAACTGACATGTAAACGTATTTAGTTTAGTATTAGTTAGGTAGGGTCTACTAAACTTTGTTTTTAAACATTCGTGTTACATCATTTTATGTTTTATGTTGCACTCGGACACATACAATTCTGCCAAAGTTGCCTTCATTCCAGTCAAGGTTGGGCAGGCCTGCACTAGAAGATCTTGGATGATATATTACTTAATAGATATAGTTTATATCAGTTTCTTCCCATATTATCGTCACTTTAAAGCTGGTACAATTGCAGTAAATGACACTTACCATCTCTACACATTAAATAAGCTAGCAATAAGCCTGCTGAATATAGTAGCTACAGAACTTATATACAGATTACTATTAATACCGTTCAAACAATCTTAATTGATTGCTAATATATGAGGATAAAAATAAATCTTGTTGGCAGATGCAGCTTATCTGCGGTATGTATATAGTTGTTTTATTGGTTAATACCTCATTAATAAAATTCTTATAATTTAAGATACTATTTAAACACTGTTTTTTCATCCGTTATTGTTAACAGCATGTGGCCTGGGTCAGTTTTTTATTCAAGTCATATATTCTCCACTACCAGCTTGCTAGGCCTGTCGCAGAGTCATAAGCCTTAAAATAGAACCTAAGACTAGGGCAGGCACAACATCCAGTCCCCCGCTGATATTTCATCATCGTGAAAGGGTAAACCCACATTTAACCAATGAAACATTTTTATACCATGCCGAAAATCGAACCCAGTAAACTGACACGATACCGACTAAGTTAAGGTGTAAGATAATATTTAAATAGTATTTAGCTCAAATTTAATCAATACCTCGAACATCAAAGTGTGTTGATTTATACATGTTACAGAATTATTAATTGATGTGTAAAAAAAAGTATGTTGGATATTCGCAATTAATTAAAGTATTTAATTAGCTTAACCCTAGTAAAGGAAAAGTGATGTTATTTAAAATTATAATGAAATTTTATTGCCCTTTTACTTTCTCTCTATCTTACAGGTAGAGAAAGTATGGTGATCGTCAAAAAAATCGAACTCGAGATTTTGATGAATTTTGACGTTTCATGACTTCCTGAATCCGAAAAAGTGGTTTTTGAATTTCCGTCTGTCTGTCTGTCTGTCTGTCTGTCTGTACCTCCAACTAGAGCCTAAACTATTTTACCGATTGAGCTGAAACTTGATATCTAGGGTTTTCATAGGGTTGCCCCGAGGGGTTTTTGGAATTGGATATCTACCCCTAAAATTAAGGGTAGTTTACTGAAGGGCGAAAAGAGAAAAATTTGGTTTTCTTAAAATCTGCTCAAACGATTTTGATTAAAATTCGTATCTAGGCGTTGATTAAGATTATAAATAAACTGGCTATTTTCATTTTCCTATGAAAATGATTTTTAGGGTACTTTACAGAAGCGCTAATTTCCGTATCTCCACAACTATTTGAGAAACTAAACAACTTATCATTGCAAAATTGTAGGACTATTAGAAATAAAAAACTTTTATTTGACATATATTTTTATAAAATCAACAGTTTCTGAGATATTTGCAAATATATTAATACAATTTTGTGAGATTTAGTTGTAAACATATACTACTCAAGTCTTAACGCAATAATTTTCCAATGCCATAGAGTAATTAAATATAAGTATCTAAAAAAGTATGGTATTTTTCCTTAAAGCTCTTAGGAGAAATGTTTGCATAGCAATGTTCTATCTCCATTTTAGACTCAATAGTCAATATTTACATTTTTTATTGGTCAAAATGTATAAATGAATAATTAAATATCAATGCGATGACTTGAATATCTGCAACACCTTATAAAATGTTAAAACTTTAACCAGAAATCGAAATTTTAATACGAAGTGTTGACCCTTGTGGAAGATATTAAACTGTTTGAAATGTTCTAGGTGGACAAAGATGCGCCTCTTTTCTCATTGATTCTATATCATTGAATATTATTTTATGCGTGTTCTTATGTGGAGTGGTGATGATACAATGTACATTATTCCGTTCAGAAATCTTACGAGTTTATAGAAAGAGAGAGAAAGTCTGTGCGGTCTGCCGTACCATTTATTTTGTAGAAATATTAAACCACAACCAATAGAAAAAGTTTAATTATCATGCAAAAAATCACAAAAATGGTTATTTATAACATTAATGTTAAAAAAGTATGTTAAATATATTGGTTTTATACCTTTGTATGAATAAGTCAATCACAAAATATTTTTAAATATAATAAAAACTTAAAACACTAATAAAATAATTCTAAACTAACCCTAACCCTTGATCCACTACAGAAAAAGAATTTTTTAAGTATTAAGAATGAAATAATTTAAGAGACTCACATTACTATAAAAATGAAAGAGATTGTACTCATTCCAAATACAGCCACCCTGATATAATTTTCAAACCGTTCAAACGAAAACATTACATTCCTGTTTATCTACCGCTAAGAGCGAAAATCACTTCATAGCATCCTCCCTACTCCCTATCGTTTCCGGAATAATCTTTCCCACGGGCCAAACTAAGACACACTCAATGGGATGGAAAACGTGTGTATGTGTGTGTGTGTGTGTCGGAGAAGGCTAGGCTACGATCAAGTGTTCAATACAAGGTCGTTACTACCCAAAAACTGGTAGGCTTCATTACTGACCCTTATAACGATAATAATAACCCTCAAATACCCGCCACTGTCTTTTGCGGTAGCACCGGTTAAAAGTATTTAACGACCTTGTTCAGAAGTCTGTATTCTGTTCACATTGCCCTCGTTGCGGTAACGGCTATGTTGAAAACTGAGAAAAGGGTGTAAGGGGTTATATGGGAATAGGGGTCTAGGAAAAGGGGTAGGTTGTGGGGTTTGGAATAAAAAAGTGCGGAGTAAGCTAACTTTTTATTTCACTACTGGCACTTTTTTTTACAGCAGGGATATTGACGAACCAGTTTCAACCTTAAGGATTATCGTCAGGACGCTGTGCTTTATATTTTGTCCGACTCCGTCTCCGCTATGTTTTGGTCCTAATGAAGTTGGGGTTGACGGATAGTTTTCATGTATTCATGAAAATGGAAGACATACCATGAAATAACATAATATTAAAATTTGTATACACAGTAATACATTCAAATAAAAAATATTTTATATATTTTATGTAATTCTTTACTAACACCCTTTAAAGTGGATGGAAAGGAAAGAAAGATAAGATGAGAATCTTATTTTTATGATAAAGAACTATTTTGGCCAAAATAAATAAAACATTTCTTCGGAAGAGAATTTATTTTAATCTTCTACATATTTTTAGTAATTCTAACATTCTATGATTATCTGTCATGGCCATTGCATAATTTTGAAATGTATTTTGGTTTTAATTTATTTTTGGGTGTAAGGAAGATGCACATATCACAATTTTCACTGCAAATATTCAAAAATGCTAATATTGCAAAATGTAGATACTTAAGATCTATCTAGTTAATTGATATATTAATTATTTTTGCTAAAATAGTTTTTTCATAAAACCTGGGAAAAGATTACCGTTAATTCATGTTACCTCACATCCCAACTAAAGAGAGAAATGTAATCTAGTGTGAACTCATTATAAGGCGATTGGTCCTGTTCATTTGGAGTGGAAATGCAAAGCCGTAGGAACAAACGGTTATCTTCAAGAATTTTTATTGTTTTGTAATTTTCTTTTCGGAAACGGTTTGTTCAAGATTAGAAGAATGTTTATTAAGCTATACTTATTATATACACATCTCTTCTATAATTTAAACAGGGATCAAATATTGATAAAATTGACATTTTTCAATAGAAAACTGCCGGCTTCATAAACAAAAAATAAGAAAATGTAAGATTCAATTAATAAACATTGATACATTATCTTAGAAGGGGTGTTGAAAATACTAACATAAATACTTCACTCGTTCTCGAGAAAACTGATATTTCCAAACGTCTGATTTTTTTTCGCAAGACTTATACAGTAGCTAGCACCATCTACGGTTTCCGTGATCCATCTGTTCTTGTTGACGTGGAAGGATACTTTGGTCGGTTGTGAAGCCACGTCATAGTCTTCACCCTCCCGCCCACCAAATAGGTTTTAGACTTGCACTCGATAGGGCCAAGGACCTTAAATCCTTATGTGGAGCATAAGGCTGCAGCCAAACTTAAGACATTCCTGGCTATTCTCTGCTACACTTTTAATTTATTCCCGTGACTTCAAGAGTTTTCCACCTTCTTCATCAACGGTACTGCGCCAAGTCATCCTTTAACTGCCCAGACGTCTGTGTCCTTGCGTTATCCACTCCAGAGGCGTTATTCTGGTTTTTATGAAGAGTGTTGTCAAGCCACCGCCACCTGCAACCATCTTATCTCCAGTTGATTGGGCTTCTGATTGGTTTTGTTCCACAGCTCTTCATCTGACAATACTTTTGGCTACTTTAAGCCCCAATATGTTACTTAGATATCTGCTGATGAACTTCTGTAGTCTCTAGGTTAGGTCTTTAGTGGTTTTTCAAGTATCGTAGGCGTGGAGACAGAAAAGAGCTAATTACGCTTGGGAACCAAAAGAGAATCCAACTTCATGTTTAGGAAACATTAGTTTAATTACAAGTCAAGCTAAATTGTAAAAATAGTCTTTTAATATAACTCTGTTTTCAATCTGTCCTCAAATCACCTTTATTACTATGGGTATAAATAAAAAGACCTACAACATCCTAAGATACCTATTATGGAAGATCGATTTTGAAAACCTGACATGGTGCACTGGTTGTGGTTTTACACATTATTTATTTCTTACTGTTGACTCCCGATCCTTCATTCTCATATAATTGCAACTATTTAAATTACCTTGTAATAAGTCGTTAATAATCTGTGTTTTAATTCGTAATGATTAATCAAACAAGAATTTTATCCAGTATTTTTTCTATACATATCCTAAAGGGTTCCCAGGTTTGTATCACAATCCAGCATTTCTACTTAAATATGTTGTTTATTAATTAGTGTAATATACCAATGGTCTAGGTATAAATATCTTCAACAACATATATGTATATATACTATTTGGTGTAATCTGTTTATTTACTTAGCTTATATATAATATTTAAAGTATATTAGATAAGTTTAATTTAAATATATAATTGCTAGGAATCGTTTTAATAAAGAGATAATCGTAATGGACAAAGCGATATGTCTGGAGAAGGATATTTGTGTGTAAAAACTTCAAAAAAACTACAAACATATATTTGTGATCAACGATTATAGAATTATAGATCCTTACTAATATTTATAACTATTGATATTATCTATCAACATTTATTCCTGTACTCATATGAGTTGACGTATTAATACGTGTAGGTAGATCAAAAAACTTTTCTAGCTGGACGGTAAGTTTCTCCCTTTGAAAACTGGACTGTAACTCTATAAAACATTTACAGTTTTAATTGGAGATCCCTGCTCTTCATTATAAACCCATTTGTGTATTCATGTTGGTGCCATTGGTATGTATAAGTAATCTATGTAGATTGACTGGGCACTTTCTACGAACGAATCCGATTTAATGGTAGAGAATCGTAACGATTTTCAACTTGATTCGTTGACTAGATTATTTATATGCTTATAAATAGGTCGCACTTCCTTGTTCAGTAGTGTGTTTGTGGGGTGGCTGATGATGTGCAATTGTGCGCACATTAGTCCAAAGTTGGAACTTGCGTTTGGATATAAACAGGGCTTCTACAAACATTTGTAAATAATGGAGTGTGTTAAAATTTACCTTTCTGCCTTAACGTTACGAATAAGTCACGTCCAGTGACGAAACCATTTCCAGGTAGAAAGCTTATTTTTGCCTGAATTGGATTAAAAATTATATTTATATGGAGTTGCTTGGTTTTCCGTGGCTTTCAAATTGTCTAGTTCACGCTAATAATCATACCATTAGGATAAGAAAGGCACAATTTTGAGGAAGTATATGATTGTTAGCGTTGAGGAAATGTGGATAACCGTTTAGGAAAAAAATCCCCTCTGTACATAATGGCTGCTGAAATTCCAACTTTAAACTTTATGGCACCGTAAATCAGACAATAGTAGACCAAAATATTTAAGGCGTGTTGGAAGGTTGTGTGAGAAAAGTCAGTATTCTTACATTTTTTAAAGCAAATTATTAAATAAAGCAAATTAAACCAAATATTGATCTAATAGAAATATGGAGATTAATCTTCTACACATTTTAATATCAACTGTTCTTGAATATTTGTCATAAGCAGATAAGCAATTAATTATAAACTTTTTAAATGAATAAAAAGTTATCATAAATTTCAGGACACTCTTGACAGATGTTCTATAGCTGTTGAGATTATGATGTGAAAAAAATTAGAATATTTTTCTACCAGATACATTTTTGGCTAAATTTACTAAAAATAAAAGTTTTGATAAGAAACTGCAAAAATACTGGCCTTAATTCGCCATCCATACCATTCTACCTTAAGCAAGGGTAACTATTCTTTTAAGGGGTGGATTTTTGGTCATATACTTTCTCAAATCACAATAGAGAATATCAAGGAAATCAATTTTTGTTGAGAGCCCAAAACACCGCATAGGCTATGATTTTAAAACGCGTGAACACTAACTAAATTTTGGTGTAGCCAGGTTATTATCAAGGTCTCCCTTAACTTCTTTGCCACAGTCTTGAAATTATTAATATGGAATATATTGATCATATCTAATTATTTCAAAGATGCCTGGTAGAAAACGACTTAGGAAGTAACTGTTAAAAACCTATAATAAGAGTTTGTTTAAGAATCCTATAATACCTCTGATAATAGATCCAACATAATCCAAGAAACTTTTTACATTTTGGTGAACTTGCTTTAATGTAGCTTAATACCCTTATTTAAATAATATTATAATAATTTATATTTATACAAGGTTAGCTCGGGTGGATTGATGGAATTTCATATGGATTAAGCTTAAGAAGCCTAACTTAGGAAAAGTGAACTCAAATTAGTTTGTTGAGAGACTGTGTAAAGCACATAGTAAATCGAATGTGTCCAGTGGTGTATCCAGAAATCTACTTAGGGGAAGCGGGGGAGGTGTGAGGGGCATATAGTCAAGATAGTAACGATAATAAAATTGAGGGGAGGACTAGGGGTTCATAGGATCCCCAGAACCCTTGACTGCTAGAGGCTGAGAGAATAAATCAATTTAAATACTTCTCAAATATACTTGGAGTTTTTTTATATTAGCTAAGTACCACGATTTAAATAATGTAAGTAGCCTTGCGCACAATATAGCTATATATTGTTTTGGTTTTTTTCTTCTAATTTGTAATTTTGGGGGAAATTAATGAGTGTACATTTTGAATTACTAAGTTGTAAGCCTGGTCCACAAGATTCCTTAAAGATCTCAAAGTGTAACTAACCAATTAAAAATATTTCAGTGCCTATTTTACATGATTTAAGTTTTTATTAAATTAATTAGAGGTTGGAGGGTGGTTTTTGGGGGCAGTATACATCTACCCTTAAAGAGTACCATCGACCATGTCACCAGTTTGATATGACTTAGTCCTACGTCAATGTAACTTTTCAGAGTTGACTTGCAGACAGTGGTGCCATCATTAAATAACTACTATTTGTTATATTTGCTCATGTTATAGTTACATTAAATATCATTCGTTAATAAAATTGCACTAATCACGGGAATCAAACTCCTTTCGCATAAGTATCAACCATTATTATTATTATTATTATTATTATTATTATTACATTATTTATTAACCCGTCTTACTAACCGTTCGGGTTGTACGCACTTACGCTAATATGTGATGGTAGGGTGATTGTGAGATGAAATGGAGGACCTACAGTTTAACGTGGGATCCGAACTACGGCGAAGGCTTGGCATTCCTCACATTCACAAGTTGTGATTAATAAAGTCTTGTCAGAGGTGAAGGAAGGGTTTGGCAATCAGATAAGTCTGTGTCGAGACCGAGGATTGAACCCCGAACCCTTAGCATGGAGGTCTGATACCTTACCCCTAGACCGCCAGATCACCTAAAACCCCTATTTAAAATGATAATATAAACGTAATATTCAACTACTGTTTTAAGCCTGAAGTTGCACTCGATGAGTTTAGAACATCGTTGATTTTCTTTGAGAGCGTTCGTCATAGTAGGCCCAACTCAGCTCTCGGCTCGCGCGAGGTATGGTGGTAAAAGGGAAAAGATAAGACCCTATGATATTCTAGAAATATAGTTTATGCTGTGCATTCGTACTTGAATGATTACTAGACTTTTTTCGCGGTGACGATGGGGGACAAAGCGACCAAGTTTATTTAAAAAACTACATTATGTCCCTATTATGACAGAATAAAGGTTGGTGCACAGTGTTATCTGTGAGGCCATTCTAAAAATGGTCAAAAAACGGCCTTTTCAATGAAGTTTTTATCCAAATATTTAATATTTCAACAATTTGGAGTATTAGGAACATCTATTAACTCTTTATCTCTATTAATGTTTAATCAGAAATAATCCATGTGCAATAATGTTCATGTAAATGTACGATTTGATAGCCGACTGTATCACAGAGTTTATTGGAATGTGATGCACGCTCTTAATGGCTTTTTTTACAAAACTTAAATTCATCAAGTAATTAAATTAAAATCCTATAACTGCTACTACTAAAGATATTGCATTTGCACAAATTTATAAGCTTTCCTTTTTTTGCTAATTAATTTCAGAACATTACTATTAATAATCTCAATGATGATTTTTTAGAAATGTTATTTTACCTATTTTATTTTACTTTATTTCATGATAAATTAGTTTCTCCTTGAATAATATCCTCATTTATTTTTCTTATTTTATCTTGTTAATTGCCCTAAGATGTTGTACCAATCAATTTAAGTGGTTGTACCATCCAAGTTCCTTCCTTATATTATAAATGATTAAATTAGAGATAAAATTAACAAATATTTTTTAGCTAAGGCACTTAACCTCGTTGTATTGGTTTTTATAATTGAACATAGTAAAAATGTTTGGGCAAAAATTTGCACGCATATAATGTGTTTATGAGTATATTGAATTGGATTTGATATCATGCTCAATACAATGACATGTTTTCTCCAAAATTAGATTTCTAATTATCTGTTGAAGATAGTTTTTTAATACAGCTGCGTCTTACTACCAGTATGCTTATAGACCTAGCTTAGGTACTAATTACATGATGGGTTTAGGGATGGGGAATGTTATATTTATATAAGTGTAACCACATTGCGTAGAGAGAGTGGAAAACTATTTTAGAATAACCCCTCGTAAACCTGACTAAGATTCGATCCTCGATCCCTCCATCATCAATAGTGTTATCTACTGCGAGAGTAGCACCTTAAACCGAAGTGGGTTGAAGTGAGTACTTCAATATAAAATATAAAATATACCTCCATTGGGTTTACTTAGACCAAATTACGTAATAGCCGCGAGAATATATAAAATAATATTGATATAATATATGCGTATGTATTGTTAAAGTCTATTTTAACGTGGTACTGAAAAAGAACGTACTCAAAAAAAGAAAGAGCTCAAAATAAGAAAGTACCCAAAATAAGAAAATACTGTTTCTTTTCCTTTTTCCCTAGACCGTCTGCGTCCATTTTCTACTCTAGTTACGAGGTCGGTTTGTTTATGAAGGGCAAGGACAAAAGATGGGAAGAAAATGTTCCATGTTTATTAGACCTCCTCCCCCCCTTTTCACATACACCCAACCCTCCTTCCACGTCTTTGTTCCCCCT
This sequence comes from Timema podura, assembly GCA_033556935.1. NCBI lineage: Eukaryota > Metazoa > Arthropoda > Insecta > Phasmatodea > Timematidae > Timema > Timema podura. Next base: position 26,490,019 of record JAVRXN010000005.1, read on the forward strand.
TCCCTCCTCCCGGCCGATCCACCGCATCGTATATTTGAAGACGCTACAGACAATGGTGTCCCAGTGATCGGCGTCATCATCACTATTCACTATTCTGAGAGGGGAAAGGGAGAGCGGAAGGTGGTTTCCTGATTTGTGAAAAAAAAAACACTTTGCAAACAAATGAAATAGAAACAACTTTCATGCGAAAAGTATTTACTCGTCCATGAGGAAACTTTTGTTTTATGGTAATGATAAAGTCGATTTTTAGTGTTTTATTTTCTTTTTCTTTTAAATAAGTCTAAAAAAACTCATTTAAATAAAAGGGTTTAAAATAGTATTATTTATATTATTATTAAAATTTACATCTGCTAGCTTTTGTGTGATTTAAAAGTTTTATTTTTATTTATTTATTTATGTCTATTTTGGCAATATGTCGTAACCCACAAATTTGGCAAAATTGAGATTTTATTATTTTTAGGTTTGTGGGTTACCCACAAGTCTAAAAATAATAAAATCTCAATTTTGCAAAATTTGTGGGTTACGACATATTGCCATTTCATGGACGATATAAAGTGTGGTATTTATGAAGTTACAACTTGCAACAAAGTCAATAATTGTTGTTATTTTGTTTTAAAAATAGTTGTATATTTCTTATGATTTATCAATATAAGTTAATACTTTTTTGTTCAATTAATGTTTTATAATATTTCAGTTATGCTTGCCTGAACATCTTAAACATATTTGAATCAAATTTGATACAATTAAAATATTCATCAATTAAATGTTTATTCACTTTAATTTGTCTACTAGGATAACTTCTCCAGTTCAATAGATAATAACTAACTTTATTTCAAGAATTATAAACTATTCCACTGGCCTTATACGCGTAGTCCGTAAATGTAAAGCGGGCCTTACACTATCAATAATACTGACAATATCAGTATTGACAATACAGCCGTCAATCCTCGTGCCAACCAGTCTCAAACTTGCCCTATTTACACGATCAATATTATTGACAATACTTTTGTCAATAAATTTGCACGGTACCTCTCTTTCTGCGTATGAGCAGGGTGAATCTGTGTGATTTTATTCGATTATTTCTGGGTTTTGTCCTCCCAAATCATGGAAAATCGCACAAAAGGTTGCATAGCTAATATTTTGGCGCTTGGAACTACTCGTCGAGTGAAACGCAAACGTTGAATGAAGGAATGGTTGAAGAAAAGATAAGAATAGTACCATCTAATTTTGTTGGAGGAACTTAGCCTCAGCGATGTTGAAGATTTCAAGAACTACTTTCGAATGGAGGAAAGTACCTTTAAAAAACTTATACAAATGGTTAAACCGTTTTTGAAAAGGGAGGACACAAATATGAGAGAAAGTATAACTGTTAAGGAAAGATTAGCCTTAATCCTGAGATACTTGGCCACTGGAAGAAATTTTGAAGACTTGAAGTTTTCTGTCATCATGTCACCAGCAAAAATCAGCGCAGCTGTAGTTGAAACGCTTATACAACGTGTATCTAAAACATTGCATCAAACTTTGGCAGGCTATTCCTTGGGTGAAAATAGAATAATTCACATCAGCAACCTAGGGTCCATCTTGAATAATAAGGGTTATATACACCCCTAAAGATAGAGCTAAAAACGACTGTTGTGTGAAATATTATGAAAACTGCTTAGGGCATTACAACGAATATTTGTATACTACTTATTGAAATCTTGATCGTTAATAAACTAAATGCGCTGTTACCGTTACCCACTCCCATCATGTAAAAAAGGGGGGTGGTAACACTTTTTTCTGCAATAAAATATGAAAAAGTAAGTATTGCCAATTTTGACTTGAGATTACAAAACAGAGAGTAAAAATTAACAAAAAAGGTGTCTTGGAGAAACTGTCTAGCTTTCCCCGTTTCCGAGATAATTACACAAGTTTGAGCTCAAAGACAAATGTATCTAACACAGCTAACAACACAGCTATACTGGCTCCCGGCAGGAATTAACACTTGTCTTTGAAATCACACATGAATGATTATATCCTCCCTCTTGTTGGCCCCCGGCTTTATTCTCATTAAAATGGGTATGAGGAGATCAAGTGCCGAATTTCTTGCTGCCTTCCTCGAATATAATGGGTTGGTTGTATTCCACAATTCTGGGGAAAGCTCATATTGTTCGATGTAGTGACGAAGGGCATCTTCTTCCTCGCGGGAACCAGGTGAGCCAACAATATCTTCATAGTTCTCAAGGACTAAGTCATCTGTAACGGGGTAGGTCATTGTCACCTTCACAGGAGCGCGACTTGAACAGAACTAAGTATTGATGGAAATATTGACGCTCGCCCCTATATGGTCAATAATATTGACAATATCCCCTCCACTTTCCAGTATTGATGCCCGAAAAACAGAAAATTCGGATTTCCTTCAATACTCCATCAATATCGACCGTTAATCCAGTTTTTCACCTTACACGGTCAATATTATTGACAATATGATAAGGTATTATCAATATTATTGATCGTGTAAGGCCCGCTTAAGGCTTTGGTGATACTTTCACAGTTCATTTAATATTCGATAAAGACTTATGTTTTAAAACCGATAAGTAACGAAATTTAAACTATTTTACAAAATAACACATTTTTGTAAAGTAAAGAAATATTGAGTTGTATTTTAGTATTTAGTTAATTGTAAAAAAAAAAAACACTTAGGTGGCCGCATTGTCTAAGGTGTGATAAGTTACTGCCCAAGATGGGTATAACGGGGCTCTATCCTTGTTGGGAATAGCGAAGGTGATTTTCCTAAATGGTTTCCACCCTCACTCACACAAATTCGGCAACCCACTATCTAAATTGAATCCTCCTTAGCCCTAACACATTATACTAATTAATATATAGGTGTATAACTGAAATGGTTTGTAAGATGCGCTGCTAATAAAAAATAAAAGATTCATAAATTGTTAGAGCTATTGTGAAAATAATAGATTTTTATATATTGTACTAGAATATGAACCTGTCATTGACATTGGATCCAAACTTGAACAATTATAATGCAAATTTATATATATTTAGTATGAGCAGAAAGAGGCAAACCTCTCACTCAATCTAAGATAAGATATTTTGAAATAAATGTGGGTTAAAAAAGCTTTATCAATACTGCTTTAATGAGAAACCTATAAATTCAGGTGTTTTTTACTTTCTCGCTATCTAGCAGGTAGAGAAAGTATTGAGATCGTCAAAAAAATTAAACTCGAGATTTTTATGAATATCGACGTTTCATGACCCCCCGAATCCAAAAAAGTTGTTTTTGAATTTCCGTCTGTCTGTCTGTCTGTCTGTCTGTCTCCTGTGTGTACCTCCAACTAGAGCCAAAACTATTTTACCGATCGGGCTAAAACTTGGTATTTATGGTTTTCATGGGGTTGCTCCGAGGCATTTTTTGAATTGGATATCTATTCCTAAAATTAAGGTTAGTTTACTAAAGGGCAAAGAGAGAAAAAGTCGATTTTCTCAAAATAGACTCAAACGATTTTGATTAAATTTCATTTCAAAACATTTCTAAATATTCCAAACAAAATGACTACCCTCAATGTTGGGCAAAATGACTTTAAGGGCTCCAGTCTGATGCGTTAACTATCATTTTATATCATAACTCCGAAAATATTGGAGATATGAAATTAATTATCATTACAAATATGTAAATATTTTTATGATACAAATATTTTATTCGAAGCATATTTTTATAAAATCAATAACTTTCAAGCTATACGCAAATATTTATATTTTTTAAATTTTCGAACACATAAGGTAAAAGTATTTTGACAGTTAAAAAAAAACAAAAAAACTAACGTGAAATGTTGATGGATGTCGACGTCTCATGACTCCCTAAACCCTAAAATGTGGTCTTTGCAATACCGTCTGTCTGTGTATCTGTTTAAATTTAAAATTAAAAGTAGTTTAGTAAAAGGCCAAAAGAGAAAAACTCGATTCTCTCAAAATCGGCTCTAACGATTTGATAAAAATTCCTATCTAGGCGTTAATTAAGATTATAAAATAAATGGCTATTTTCATTTTCACATGAAAATGACTTTCAGGGTTATTTGCAGAAGCCGTATCTCCACACCTATTTGAGATACTAAATAAATTATCATTGCAAAATTGTAGCACTATTAAAAATAAAAAACTTTTATATGAAATATATTTTTATAAAACCAACAGTCTCTGAGATATTGGCAAATATATTAATACAATTTTGTGAGCTTTAGTTGTATAAAGATACTATTTAAGTTTTAACCAATAATTCTCCATTGCCATAGAATAGTTAAATATAAGTAAGTATCTAAAAAAAGTATGTTATTTTTCCTTAAAACTCTTAGGAGAAATGTTTGAACAACAATGATCTATCTTCATTTTAGACTCAATAGTCAAATAGTCAATATTTACATTTTTTTTACTGGCAAAATTTATAAATCAAGAATTTAATATCAATGCGATGACCTGAAGATAGCAACACCTAATAAAATGTCGATCGGAAGTTGAAATTTTAATACGAGGTGTTGACCTTTGTGGACCCATATTAATATATTTTTATTGGTCCAAAGATACAAATGAGGACATTAATTCTTAAAAAATAAAATTATAAAATTTAAAAATGGGACTCAAAAAATGTTTTACATAAATATAGTGCAATGTACGCTTGGGTTTGCTAGTGTATATTATTTCATTTCACATATATTACGAGTTTTGAGTAAATATCTCCAGTTTTAAACAATAGTGCGAGAAAGTCCGTGCAGAGTTCCGTACCATTTATTTTAAAATAGTAACTGAACCACACATACATTCTTTTATCTTTATTTTGTACTAGCAATCCCGCCGGCACTGAACGTGAACCACTGTGGCATAAGTCTTATATAAGCCCCCCCCCCCCCCCCCCCGTGGTGCCTGATTTTATTTTGAATCTTTATCTCTTAAACGTAATTCTAATCCAGATTAAAAATATTTTCTTCAAAGATTTGTTAGAAATATCCTAATTAAAAAGCTAATTAAAAATTTAAATATCCGGCTTCAAGGTGCATTCGGACCCCCCTTCGTCCACCTATGTTAAAAATTTCAGATCTCTGCCTGCCGTAGATTTGGCTGGGAATCACACACATACACAGACAAACACTTCCTTTTAATTTTTTATTTAAAATTTGAGACTTTACTTTAAGCTCCTAAGATTTGTGAAACGAAAGACTAAACATTTGTTACAGAAACATGATGGAGAAGTATAGCAACAAATTCCACCAAAGAGCATAGATGAAATATTATACACTTTTACAGAAACATTGGAAAAAGAGGAAAATCTCGGTCCACTAGAGAGCATAACAATAAATTCACCCTTTTTGATTATATTTAGGAAACTGTTGGTTTGATAAAACGTATTTAATACAAAATATATTTTTTGAATATTACTACAATTTTACAATAATAGTTTATTTTATATTTCAAATAAAGTATATATATGATCAAATTTGGAAATTCCCTCTTGTGTAGGTACCCTTAAATTAATGTTAATGGGGAAATGAGAATGGCAATTTTGTTTGTAATGCTTAACATTGTCTAAATACAAATTTTAATCACACTCACTAGAGTCGAATTTGAGGAAATAAATTCTCTCTATATTTGCCATTCTGTAAACTACCCTCAGAAAAAAATTACTCGAAAATCAGGCTCCGTTAGGTTCTGTCCCGTAATCTGTACTTAAGTGTGCAAAGTTCAGCTTTCAAGGTCCTATAGGGGCTTCTGTTGGGTGCTGAAAGACACACACAAATATTAGCAAATTACATATATATGTACATATAATATTAGAAAGGCAAAGATGCTAATATGTAAAGTAACATCTTTGCCTTTCTAATTTTCCTGAGTGTTTTGTCTTGGTATGATTAGCACCAAGAATATTGTATGTACATTAAATACTCAACCCAAAGGTTGATTGGATCCTCAACAGTTCCACCATCATCTGTAAATCCTAGGCAGCACTGAAGAGACGTACTAGGGAAATGAGGAGTGATGTAGTTTCCCGTTGCTTTTCTCACTGAGACATAAGTTACTATTACTCATCAGTCTGGCAAGCAATTAACTGACCCTTAAAGCGACACCTTCACTCCATTCATCACAGGGACTGGCTGTTTATTGAATGTTATTACTAGTATCGTTCAATCCTCTGCCACGTTCATATTTGTCAGAGCCATAAGTGAGAATGAGACAGATAAATGAAAATAACAACTTGCTCTAGACCATACCAGAAAATATAATGCACTTTATCTGATCAGAAATGGATCTAGGCCAACCGATAGTATATATTTTAGCATTGCGTCTTACTACCAGTTGAAGCTATACAATTTGTAATAATTACGCTACTGGTTTTAAAGATTAGGAAGCGTATATTCCAAGGAATGGTAGCCACATTTGCGGAGGGAGTGTGGAAAACCATCATGGAAGACCCCCCCTCAGTACACCCGATCGGTATTCTAACCTCAATCTCCCCAACATCAGCAGTCTAATCCACTGGCGAGTAATGCGTTAGACCACGTGGCCACTGGAGCGGGTAGCCAATCAAATTAATTGATTGATTTAATGGGATTGGGATGACATATTAAAGAGGAAAAAATTGCTTAATTCACGCGAATAGAAGGTGTGAAAACACCTGGAATTAATCAACACTACATAATCATACTAACACCCTATCAGAGGTCACTAGCGGCTAGATGTAAGGGGATATATATCATACTTGAAAGGAAGTACATTCAAATTAATATAGACAGAGTGTGAGTAAGACATATATATAATCTCATGTGTAAACCCCCACCCCCCAAACATACAGCCATAAGTCCTAATATCACTAGCAGAAAGAATGTCAATAGGACGTTATGAATATAGTTGACCAGAAAACTCTCGCTTGCATGCTCACTCATTAATTAATTCACTCACTCCTTTGGATGACTACAGTACAAACACCTCACCAATACTTGACCAATCCCTTGGTTGACTAATAAATGGGTTGGTTAACGTTTGGGGTGATTCTACTAGTTGTTACATACCTTTACACCGGCAATATAAGTTCTAAGGCTTCAAAACCACTTAAAACAATATATGATTAACTTTTATTAGGTGTCGGTTGTGAGCACCTTAAAATAACTTGATTTCTTTGAGGTTGGTTATATTTATGTGTAAAATTATTTTACTTTTTTTCTAAAAACTGCAAAATTTCACCTACGCAATCGCTTAAAAGGTTTTTAGTACTGCAAAAACATGTTGACATCTTCCGTATCTAAGTTTGGCGTGAGCCTTATTTTAAAGTAAATAAACTACTTGCTAAATAAAGTTGGATTTATGTAAACCCCGCAATACATCTCAGTAACACTGGTAGATTTCCCCTTACAAAAATATCTCAAAAGCCCTTTCAATAACAACTAGAAATTGATTTTCTCGGGGAAAGGGAGACGTTGCTCATTTCAAAAAATAACAAAGATCCTGTGATTTTTTTTTTGGGGGGGGGGGGGTATAGGGAGGTAGAGTTGTTGTTGCACCTATCAATGTGCACTTAATCTTATGAAGGGTTTTCATCACTTGTAAGAAGTTGGGAGAGGGAGTAAAGGAAGGAAGAGGGATGTATCTAGGGTCTAGCTGGCTCCCTAAGGAGCGCGAGGCTCACTGAATTGAGAGGTACTCTTCTTTTTTTTTTATCCTTGTTCTCCTCGTTTGCTCCTCTCGTACATTCTGGCCCCTCTCGGTACGTGCCACATCTCTAAGAAACAGGCAAACAGCTTTCCTTCACCTGCTCCTCTGCGGGAGACTGGCCTCTTTGTAAGAGATAGTCCACGGAAATATACACTCACTCGCACAACATTTAAAGGAGAAGGGATAGACAGTATTATCTGTGGTGTTAGTGGCAGTTTTTAATAGAGAGGAATACCCACCTCGGTGGCGTAGTTGGCTAACGCGCTAGTCGTGTTGAGCTAGACTTCCGAAGACGGGGAGATCGAGGTTCGAACCTCGGTCGGGTAAACTGGGGGTGGTTTTTCCTAAATGGTTTTCCACTCTCCCTCCACGCAAATGTGGGTTCATTTCCTCTAAATTCAACCTTCACAATTCCTAATCCATTAGCGTAATTAGTACTTAAGCGTATAAACCTAACGGGGTAGTAAGACGTGGTGCTAAAAAAAATAAAAAATAGAGAGGATGATTTCAAAGTGAATTCATTCAACTTTTATGTGATGGGTGTGAGTGTGTATAAAAACATACACACTATTATATATTATTTATAGATACAAATTAATATCCCCTTCCTTCTACCCCCCATACAGACTGACCGAGTCCACTCTGAAATCAACCTCCCTTAAAAAAAAACTGCCAGTGGCACCATAAATAGACTGTTTATCCCTTCTCCTTTAAATTTACCATGAGTGTACTAAATACAGGGTGTACCAAAACATGGAGGACCATTTCAGCGGGGGACATCAGACACAAACACCATTAAATGATTTCATACAAACATGTCTCCCATTTTACCTTGATTGCTCAACATTATAAGAAGTTCTAAAAATGTTCAACCTCGGTCTCAATGCAAGACCGCAGTCGTCGTGTCAGAGAATTCCAAACTCGTTAAGAAATAACAGGTCTTTTAAATAACCCGGAATAACTCATAGAACCGATAAAATATATTTTGTCAACAGATAGAGAGATACCGAGTATAGTATACAGACAGCTTAGTGTAATCACATGGATATAACTCAGAAAGAAGTTCAAATGCTACAAATGTAAATACTAACTTTTTTGATGGTTTTATTTCTCCTGTCCACCACTCAAGTGTGTCCCAAATACTATGGTACAATATGTATGGACACATAATATATTTTCCTATTGTGTGTGTCTTAAACACACTCCAAAAGTCCCTAAAAGACCTAAAAAGCTTAAATTTGGCAAACCTACGCTATATACCACGGGTCAGAACCTAATGGCGCTAGAATTTCGATTTATTTTCAATATCTTTTTATTTAATAAAGTATATAATTAATTTAGTGCATTCTCACTTCATCAACGCTCACGTAGTGCTGACCTAATTATACATTTTTTTAAACTACATCCAAACTTCCATGTACTCTTTAGTTAAAGATAATATATTTTTATATTGATAAAATTATAATAAAACTTTAGTAGAACGACCTAAAACTATATATATTTATAAATAAGTATACAAAGAAATAAATCCAGATGGATACATATTATATATATCATCTATTCACTATCGTTATCTTTGAAATTTGGCGCTGTAGAATCCTCGAGAAGATCAGGTGGACACAGAAGGTGACAAATGAAGAAGTCCTAAGAGGAGTAGGTGAGAAGAAAACCAGTTTGGATGTGATTCCTCAGTACAAAGAAATCTTGATCGGACATATCCTTAGGAGGAACTGTCTTTTGCAAGATGTTATAGAAGGAAAGGTTGAGGGAAAGAGTAGACTAGCATGGGGGAAGCAAATATTGGATGACTTGAAGGAAATAATAAAATGTTGTAACTTGAGGAAGAGGCAGAGGACAGGGAGCATTGGTGGTATACGTTCACCGACAAAAGGAATGGAGATTTCGTAAGGCAGAACACCTAATAATAAATAATTATATATCGAAGAGAATATTGATAATACAATATTAAATTTACCTCTTTCGTCATTTATACTTGCACCAAATTACTTAAGAGTATAGCCACTAGCGTAATTGCATTACAAATTTATTGGTTTGTAGATATTCCTACCCAAACATACATACCATGAGTCTTAGAAATCGCCCTCCTTATAATATCAATATAGTATTCAAGTACTCAATTTTTTTTAAATAAGTTGGTTTTATTCTCATTCTTCTTAAAAAAAAAAGTGATTAAAATTTTTTGCAATTTTACGATGTATTTTTTCACTAACCATTTGTACGCATTTAATCACGCTAATAGGGTTGGGATGAGTAAGCTAAAATTTTGAGAGTTGTACTTAAAATTTCGCCATAGAAAAGTGGGCAACAATTTAGGTGAAATTACGCTAAATAGATTCTGTTGGGAATCGATACCCGACCTCTCTGTCAAAGGACCACCCAACTAGGTGAGTTGGACATTTAGTCAACGTCTCCACCGATGCAGGTTTATCAAGTCAATGCGGATTAAAGTATACTTGATTAATCTTATTTTTCATAAAAGTTTTTGTATTTTATAATTTTATTATATTTTCCAAATAATAATTTAAACTTGTGCCTACACTATCTAAATAAGAAGAATAAGAATATCACGATGGGTTATAATCAGCCGTGCCACTTAACCTTTAAGTTAAGAGGAAACTATAAAATGTTTAAAAAAAAAGCCCAGGGAACTCAACTAGGTATTGAGCCCAAAATTCCTGATTAAGAAAGGAGATGACGTTGTTTGTTTTCTTCCCGATATGTTGATGTCCCTTTAAACCCATCAAATGCTGCAAAAGAACCACCGGCCTATGGCAATGCAGAACCGTACGACATTTTACAATGGCAACACCTTATACATATCTGTAATGCGTGTTACAAACCTGTATAAATACAGGCGAGCTTTATTTATTAATTTTTTTAAGAAGACGCTACAATTTGATTATAATTTTTTTTACTATGAAAAATCAAAAAATATCAATAATTTCAAGAGTATAAGGTATAGTGACTGTTACAATTTTTGACCTCAAGATTATTTTATATCGTGATTTTTATGTGCCCCCTAATTAATAAATATTTCTTATGTTTCTGCCCTCATGTGTGTATGTCCTTACCACCTGTAAATGTAACGGTTTGATATATGTCATTTAAACTTAAAATATAGATGTAATTTGTTCAAAAAGGTAAAATCAAGGATTTCATTTTAGATTTATACAAGTGTAGTTTACAAATGACGAATTTTTTTAAATTAGTATTTTTATGAAATAGGTCAAACAATTTTGTTCAAAATGTCGAAATACTAATTCGGGTATTGGTTTATATGATACAGTAAATAATTCTTTATCCTTATTATTATAGGAAAACATAATTTAAGATTAGCTTTCATTTGACTTAGTTTTTAAAATTTGAGAATAGCATGTATATGTAGTGAATATATGTGGTATAGTTAATGTTTTATGTTTATTCTTACTAATACTATAACTTAAGGGAAGTTTAATGCTAGCCAATATTTTAATATTTGAAATCTAAAAAATTGCTGAAACAATTTTGTTCAAAATTGGATTCCGAAAAGTGTTTAATATAATAACTAAGAAAATAATATTAGTTTTCTCTGATTACAGCTTGTTTAAAAGTAACTTAACTGAATAGGTTTAAAATAAGTTCCTAAAGTGGATTTTTGAAACTTCATTTAGGATTGTGTCAGACTATAAATTTATAAATATGGCTGATGCTATAATTGTATTAAGAGTATAGTATTGAAACTATAGGAAATAAAATTACGAATTATTAATACTTGGGACTATAGGAGTAATTTGTTATTTAAAATCACATATTATAATAATATTGTTAGTATGTAAAAAATAAATTAAGTAATATTAATGTACAATAATTTTCCCAATTTAAATTATTAAAAACATATTATAAACATTTAAATAAATTATATTCACTTTCATTTAAATTAAAAATTGTTTTGTATTTTCAATAAATTGATACTAATATCTTAATATTACTTAAATTTAAAAAATCACATTTTATTATTTGACTACAATATAATATACAATCAATAGAATTGTCCTATCGATTGGACATCTGAAGTACGGATTGTAAGCTAAAATAACAGCCTTGAAATAATGGCCTATTAGGGAAATGATAATAATAATAATAATAATAATAATAATAATAATAATAATGATAGTGAAGTTAACAGTAGAGTAACTTTGTTCTTCAATCAATTTATCTCGATACTTATACATGACTAACTATGATAGTGATTGAATGTAATGACGTATGATAGTAGAAATCACGGGCCTGATAACCAAATAAAGCTATGGTTAACTGAACTTTGATCAAATGGGATGAGTCTAAAAACTCTTTAAATATAAATACATACCAGAGTTTTAACATATTTAACCCTTCCATTCATTATAAAAACCTTGCAAAGCTAAATTGGGAAGTTTAGATCTAATGAGAAGACACAAAAAAATAATTTATTTCCTGTTTATTTTTACTAATACATTTAAATCCCTCACTTATTAATTACCTCTATTAGGATAGAAGGTATATTGAGGGTAAGCTAGATAAAATGTACCCTCATTAACGTGGAAAATGTATGGAAAAACCACAGTAATATATTGTATCTGAAAAAAATAAAAACACTCCTCGCTCAAACAATTGCAACTCAAATCTGTAACTACCTGTCACCATCACTTCAGTTTTTTCAACCTTAATGCCAAAAGCTGTGTCACCAATAATGTAATGTTTTACCATATAGTTTTATGGATCAGTAAACGTTATTATGATTTATTGTCGATTCTTATTATTTTTTGCGTTTTAGTCACGTAATATATTTTGATAAGTGCCCTCAAAGCTTTAAATAACAACTTAAATTAAATATTATAAGTAGTTATGAAAGGGATGCTAAATTATGTGGTCCCTTGCAAATTATAAATGGTTTTATCAAAGTACAATAATAGGGTGCAGTGTGCTATGTTAATGTGATTCTTTTGTTAACAAAGATATTTAATTAATTCCGTATTCAATAATGAAGTGCCCAATACAGTTTTTAAAGTCTAATATCAATTGAAAAGTGTTATTAAGCCAGTTACGTCACATTTTCTTTTTCAACCTTATTCTCCGACACCACGTCTTACTACCTGTTCAGTTTATATACATATATATGTTAGTTACCAAAGTATGCAAGGGATGTGATAGGTTCAATTTTAGAGGCAATCTACCTTAACTTGCTTAGAATAAGAGTGGGAATTAGAGAAAGCAACACCCTTATCAGACCTAACCAGGATTCGAGCCCCGATCTCTCCATCTCCTGTAGGCCAATTCAGCAAGATAGTGACGCTGGCTTGGAGCATTCGTCCACTGAAGCGGGTATAACTTCTAGATAAAACCATCAAAGACTTAGAACTATCGAAGTTAAGACTTAGATACAATTATTTAATGAATTCAGAAAAATATGGTTTTTAGAAAAAATTAGTATTTATAAATATGAATAATAAAGAAAAAATACTATACTACTGAAATTCCCTTGAAAAATTATATATAATTTTGGAATACCAATTCTAACAAAATTTCATAACATTAATAAATAATAATAATGTCATGAAATTTTGTTACAATTGGTATTACAAGTTTATATATAATTTCTCAAGGGTCTTTCAGTAGTATAGTATTTTTTCGTTACTATTCATATTTATAAAAACATAATGTCTAGATCATAAGTCTTAGCGTATGTTTATCTACGCCTTACTCAAGATTTAAAGTTTTAGAACCTGTTCTAAAATGATGTCTTAGAACTATGTGTTTAATATAAAAGGATAAAGAGTGTGATATTTAATAAACTTCATTACAATTTTTCTGTTAATAAAATAGAGCGAACCCACACGGGGAGGATAACCTCAATGCAGTCGTGAGGGCCTTATAGATTTTTCTAACTAGTATGTGTCAGACGAGCTTGTCTTTCACCCGAGCCAGAAGTAAAGCTCCTCCTCAATAAGTAATTTTACTAAGATTTTTGTTGTAAGAGACGTATTAAAGGCCTTTTATTTTTACCAACAAGGAGCATTTCAAAACAAAGTCATCAAAAACTAGAAACGTCTTTGCATTATTTATATTTTTATCCTTTTTGTAAGTAAAAATTATTTTTTATAATGCTTAAAAATAATTGCTTTATTAAACAGAAAAAATATTAATTTTTTACTTGTTCACATAACACATACCTAGCTCTATCTCATTAACAAATAGATCTCGTCAGACAAATCATTCATCGTAGGGTACTCTTAATTATTTAAATAGTAAAATAAAGATTTACGCACCTCTTTCAATAATAAACCTCTCTTTTTATATAAAAGAACCTTAAGAAATACTCACAATCACAAGTTAATTACTCAGCGAAATTAAGGATGGAAGTAAATTTGTTTACGTTGTTCATTATAACAAATTACCCCCAGAGTGTCTCTTTATTGTAGAGAGAAGAGTCTTCCTCCCCTCCCCTTCTACTCTCCCTACAACCCCCTCTCCAAAAGCTTCAAGGGTTGTAGGACTAAGGTGTACGTGTTGTTATTGATATCGGCTCTAGTAGAGATACTGCCGGTGTCGGCTTAATGAGCTGTCTGCTACACATTTTCAACGAAACAGAGAGAAACCACGTAGGAGAAAGAAAGATAAAGAGATAGTATGTATACGAAGGAAGAGAGTAGTAAGACAGCCCCAGAAGGAAATGCTTCAGGACGTCAGTGAAGCCAAACAGAAACAAGGCGCACAAACAAACCTATATGAACAAATATAAAGAGAGAATTAAGAGATATAAAGTATTATTTATATTTAGAAAATAAACTTATCTTTTTCTATCAGCAATACATTTTCTAGCACCGCAACTTACTACCCATTATGGCTATACGCTTATATACTAATTGCGGTAATGGTTTTTGAGGACGAGGAAGGTCATTTTTAAAGGAAGTGTACCAACATTTGCATGGCAGAGTGGAGAAACATTTTAGAAATAAAAACACCCTCAGTACACTAGATCAAGATTTGAACCTCAATCTCCCCGTTATCGGAAGTCTACTCTACTACGAGAGTAGCGCTTTAGTCCATGTGGCCACCGAAACGTGTCTCAACAATAATTACATTATACTACTATAAAGTCACATGGCTGACTCACTCACTGGCATTGATGTTTACCCACTTCCAGATGAGCTACAAATTTGTAATTTGGCAAACTTATAGCTTCTAACCTGTAACCGACGGGAAAATTCCAAATAGTTTAAAAAATAATTTTTAACCCCCAAAAAATTCAAAATGGCCTAGCAACTTTAAAGTCGGTTTGGATCTTTGGAGGTCCTTGTGGCTAAACGGTAAGACCTAGCAAAAAAGGGCTCTGGAATTAATAGTTTACATCCATTTGCAAAGAAAAGTCACTGGAGGTTGCAAAGCGAGTTTTATTCTATTATTAAATGTATTTCATAGGTACTTTTATAATATCTATCAAGCGTTACAGATAAAGGGTCACACGACTGAATGTATACATACGTTAAATTAAATATGGTATCTTTATTTAGCCGTAAGGTTTCTTACTATGGAAATCGGATCATACCCTCAGCTTGTCTAACAACTTGTTAACTTGATGTTATTTATCTTACGGCGCTCGTGCGTGCGGTTGACGAAACGTGCGTGTGTGGGTGCGTACAGGTGAAAGTGTCACGTCAGCACCTGTCATGTTTTTGGGGAAACCTGAGTTTCTGATTAAGATGAGATGAGGAAAGATTCCCTTGCGGAATTTTCATTCTTAATTATTTTTTAAGGAAAACATACCTGTGGTTATGTAGGAAAAATAAATTATAAAATAGTTTTCTATTTGAAATCTATATTTTTTTATCACTGTGTCTCACTAACTGTGCGGATTGTATGCATATGTAGACCCTACTAATTACGCTTATGTGTTAGGGATAAGGAAGGTTGAATTTAGAAGAAGTATTATAATATTTTCGTTTAGGGAGAGTGTAAAACAGTATTATTAATATTATTATACGAGGTTTTAACGCGCACTTTATTTAACGACAGATTATATCAGCATACAACTTGAAAACTAGTTTTAATATAAAACGACACAAAATCCAGCCCCCAGCACTTGTGATAGGGGAAACCAACATATAATCAATTATAAATTAGTCGGTCATGCCTGAAAATGAACCGGGGACATCTACCTCAGGAGGCCAACAAGCTACCAATTGAGGTAAGGTCACACCCCCAATACACCCAACCGAGATCTTAACCCTGATCTACCCGTCAGCAGTAATACAGTGTTTTGCGAAAATTACCCATAGAACATTAATTTCGATCACCACAGTGATTTTTTTTCTAAATTAAGGTGGTGACCATTAATATCAAATTTCTAAGGGCAGTCCTTTAAATAATACTTCAATCCGCCACTTTTACGGTCCACGATTTATTAAATAGATTCATACAATTTCAAATATATTTGGGTGGATTGAAAAATGTTTTAACAACGTCATTGATAAATAAGTTTGAAAGGTAAAATCTGGAAACAATGTCCATCGTATAGCTAGCGCTGAGTAGAAGATAGATACAACAAATTACCACATTTAAAATGAGAAAAAAATTTATGTCATAACTTGAAACCCTAGAGTTAACGAGGTGCTAGTATTCATTAGAGGTGGAATAGAAGGAGTGCCAGTTTTCAGTTTTTATAGCAATATATTGGTTTGAAAAAAAAGTAAATTAAATCGTTCTTCAGTAAATATGTTTATTTTAATTTTATATACATAGTAAACTCAAGAGTTCTTCAGTATATTTGTATTTGAACTACTGAAATTTGATAACTTTTTCTCTTAAGATTTAATGTTTTTTCATTCATGCTCATGATGTCCATGACAAATATTCAAGAACTGATGATATTACTATTGGTAGAAAATCAAATTAAATATATTTATACTAAATAACTATTTTATATCTTAGAGCCAATAAGATTTATTGCTATATAAAACTTAAAAAAACACTGGGTTTAAATAAAATCATTTCCACCCTACCATAGTTTATTTTTCAACAAAGAAAAAAAAAATTCTGAGAAGTTTAGTATCTTGATGACGTCAGCCTCTAAGTTAACTTCGCGTCTTCTAACTAGCTGCGTCTCCATTTGCAAGTTTATTGAAAAGGCTCCATAGCTAAATTACAAATTAATTGCGTTACAGGGCTCTATATCCAAACTCAATTTTCAAAGTGTTAAATAACAAAGATATTAAGATAATAGGAAAAAAGAGAGAGCTAAGAAAGGAGAGATACATAGAGATGTAAAACTGAGAATGAAATGAGGAAAAATAATAAAAAGTACTAAGAAATAAGACAAAGTCGATATCTTTTTTTTTTTACTTGACTTGTAGTACAATATAAATTATATATTCAGTGACATCCCAAATTAAATCTGATCATTCAATTACTCATTTATTTTTTATATTTTAGGTGAATCTTACCACATTTTCAGTTTATACTCAAATAATTCATATTTAAATGGACTAATGACAGTTTTAGGGAAAAAGGTGTGACATATAATTTTAGAAACACATTCATAATATATACAAATGTCATGTATATTTTCTAATTTTTTTTCCTAAGAAATTAAAGATTTTTTTCCCCTAATTTTAATTTATATTATTTTATAGCTAATATATATATATATAAAGATCTAAGAACTAGCACAACTTCTTTTTATTAACACCGCGTCTTACTACACATTCGGGCTATATGCTTACGTACTAATCACGCTAATGGGTTAGGAATTGGGAAGGTTGAATTTAGATTAAGTGAGCCCGCATTTGCTTGGAAACGAAACTAGCGCATAGATAACTACGCCACCGAGGTGGGTAATTAATTTGTAGTTATATTACTTTTTCTAATTGAATACGTCCATTTTCCCATTTAGATCAACTTTACAATAACAAAGGACTGTAAAATTAAATCCAAAAAAATTTCCAAAAATATAATAAAAAGTTATACTTTAATTTGAAAAAAAAAATAGAATATAAAGAAATCTTCAAATCTATAGGAGATAAAGCTGTCTAGTACAACTCAAACATAAACAAATTCATCCAAAGAAAAAATTTAATTTTAATTTCATCCGTAATAATTTCTAAATATGTAACAGGCTATTCTGCCATACAAATTATTAAATTATATAAAAAAACAGCGTTATACGTCGAATTAGCAGTCAGCTTGTCATATTTCTATAAATTAGATTTGTAAAAAGTATCACACATACCACACATACACACACATCTGTTAGTAAACGTTTAAATAATATTTATGTTTGTACTTCAAAAGGATTGTAGTTATTTGTGACCTCATCCATTCTATTTTAATTCAAATTATTGCTCTGCTACTAGTATTTCGTTTGTCTGTCTCTTTGAATCTAACTTGAAATCAGTTGTTGCAATATTCTTGTGTATCTCGTACCTTCTTATCGCAACTTGTGTGTTTCCTTATCCACACTAGAAAGCTAAACGCTCACCACTTGTCTCTTTCGTCTTGATTTATCGACATCCTTCTCTTCCTTTCTTCAACTGTATGCACTTTATTGTATTTCTTCTCTCCACTGCAATCTTCTTCCCTTCCTTCAATTTTTTTTCAATGTATCTGTCCCAATTTGTCTTTTTTTCCCCTCCAACCAAAACGTTTGTTTCCTTAGAAGGTTATGTTGTCTTTTGGTCACTTCCCAGCCATTACTCTCTCCACGTTCTTGCCAATTCCCCCTCTTCTCTTTTCCTCTCTTTCCCCTTCCACCAACCATCTTGCTGTCACCTTCAACTTTTACTCATAAATCATGCAAACATGACAGAAATAACGATGTTTTTTTTTATTCCATCCCACAACTTGCAAGTGGACTTTTCCAGACTTTCATATTTCCATTTGTGAGGAATACATATTTTTCTCTCTTTTTAAAAATGTAATGAAATGAAGATATATAGTTTTTTATTGGATAAAATAAATTAAACGAGTTAGGTCTACATCTAAATGAGAGTATTTAACATTAAAATGTATATATTATGAATCTTTTAATTATAAGTAGACCTATTCATATGAAAAAGTAATCCT
Source organism: Timema podura (assembly GCA_033556935.1). NCBI lineage: Eukaryota > Metazoa > Arthropoda > Insecta > Phasmatodea > Timematidae > Timema > Timema podura. The sequence continues at coordinate 26,508,808 of JAVRXN010000005.1, forward strand.
GAGCAATATTTTATTCTTATAATTTGGATTATGTAAGGTTTTATTAAATATCTGACTTATAATATCAGCACATGACTTACAGTTTAGTTTAATTTTAGATCAATATTAATTATCCAGTCCATGATTGTCAAAGCATCACTACAAAAGGAGTAGCTATGATTCAACTAATGGTAGGTATTTTATCCATTTTGGGATCAGAACCTTGGATCACTAGTTCAGTAACATGTTGCACTACTGACTGACTTGAGAAGGCATTGAAATAAATAATAACATCTAGTTAAGTATAATTAGAGAACACTTTGTCCGAGTTTTCCTATGTTGTAGACACATTATAAAGACTTATTTAATTTTTGCCTTACGTCTTACTGTTATATGCTTTTGATTATAATCTACTAATTGGATAGGTATGAGGAAGAAATAGTTTAGATTAAATGTGCCAAAATTAGCGTCGAAGAACAGTTATTAAACTATATATTTATAAAAATATCCTCAATTCAGTCGGCTGGGATTTGCACCCAAAACTTCCCTCACAGGAATTCAAACTGAATAAGCTTGATATTTAATAAGCATTCCCATCGGTGTGGGGGGTTTACTTAAAGTAAATAAAATATATTGGTACGAAGGTAGACAAACAATGAATATCTTAAAACATGAATATACCGTTAAATATTAATTCTTATTTTATACTAGCTTTAATTCGTCACATGATTAAGTGCATATTCACTAATGAAGAATGACATTAAATCTAATTTGAAAGCTACATTAGGATTTTGTTTGGAAGGAAATGAAAAATAATACAATAATATAGGGGAGGGTGGGGCAATGCCGAACACTTAAGAGAAAAATTTTGTAAAATTTAAAATATTAAAATATTGTGTTTTCTGATTCATAATATTGAAAGAATGAACACTTATTAAAGCACCTACTTATGTATAGTATGGAATATAAACAAATATAAAATCCCTAGGAGTAGTGTAAAAAGTTGCGATGTTCGGGATTGAACATCCTGGTGGGGAAACTTCGGACATTCATTAGGGTAGTGACGAACAAAACATTTAAGCTTTAAAACACTCAATTTGTAGGTAAAATAAATATCAATGAATAGTAAGCTCTCTATAACTATACAATTTCTTTCAACTTCTGGAATGTAAAACAAAAATAAAACAAATATAAGATCAGATAGGCCCTACTATCATTCATTTTAAATTTGACTATCCATTTATTGTATTTAGGCCCTAATAAAATAATTAGGCTCGGGGCTAAATTTTAAAAAGGAATGCTTAGGTATTTAAAATAATCAAATCACAAGTAAGAAATATAAACTAAATCTAAAGCTGAGTCTCATAATTAATAGTTTTAATGATTCATAAAAGCTTAACTTATAAGTTAAAGGTTAGGTCATGGTTCAAATCATACTACAAACATTTACTTTCCACAGAAATCCCATGTGTATCCTTCTGGTGACTCCCACCCACTCCACAGAACATGTGCCCAACATCCACACCAACAAGCGGGACCACATTTCTGTTTTTATTTCTTGTTTCCCACGCACCAAACATGTGTAGTCATTTGCGAAATTCAGATCGTCACAGTCATCATCGTCGCACAAGTTATCAGATATGTGAGTCCCTTCTTCATCTGTAGAACTGTCAAGCCGTATTATTCTAAGAGTTTTATTAGGACCTTTATCATTTTGTGCTTGTTTCCTTTAATTTGTTTTGTGTTTTTTTCTCGCTACCTCTTCCAAATGACATTTAAGTTTTGTTGCTATTAAAATCTGTGAATGTTGTTTCTGCCTTCCTTTAGGCTTAGGCCTATTGCCAGTCTCTGTGAATGTTGAAGTGTTAGGCCTAACAATGCAGAAAGGTGAGACATCCCAAAATGTGACTCGACCAGTTGATGAACCTGGAACAGGCTCGATTCCATTAAGGCTATGTTTACCTAAGTGAGAAGCTTTGTTGCTAGTGGATTGTAGGCCGTTTGCTTCATCTGTTGGGGGTTCTTGATGGACCTGTGACTAGTTCACGCCTATCGTCAGGGCTATGTTGCTGCACTTTAGTGTCTTGGCTGATAGAAGACTGCAGATCTTCTTCCCATCTGGTCAGGCCTTCTTCATTTGTTGGCTGTTTATTAGTCGTAGGCCTGGCTGTGAGAATATATGCAGGATTATCTTCTTTATCAACAATGACACATATAAGGTATGTCTCCGCAAGAAGGAAATCATCATCACTGTAAACATCAGGATTTAAAGGCACAATGCCTACTTTCCTAACTTCAGAAACTGCCTTTTCTATAGTTGCTACTTTCATATAAGCTTTGTGAGGTCATAGAAAGTTATTCTCATTTGATACCTTGAATTCTCTGTAGATGTCCTAGGAGTTTTCAAAAATAAGTCACATTCTTTGTTGAATGCTGGCAGTCCATAAAAAGATACGTTGAGAGTTTGTAGTTTATGAGAGGTATGGGGGAGGGGGGGAACTGAAACCATGACGATTCAATTCATTTTACAAAAATCACAGGCTGCCAAAGGTACATGACTTGAATGATCATCGCATATTAAAAACACAGAGTCTTCAGATGTAGGTTTTACATTTGCAGCGAACTGTTCCAACCACTTGACACATTCGTCATTCATCCACCCGTTTTTTTGTGCACTTGTAAGATGCTCCTGGAGGGCCACCGACTTCTGATACATTTTCCCCTCTCTCACCACTTGTTGCAGATCCAACTTGTTTTTCACCCCTTTTAGCAAGTATTTTCCCTAGTTAGGGCCGGTCTTATTACTCCTGGATAAATATTAATCTGGTAGATAAATATTTCTATCTGCTGGATAAGTTAAAAGTGGTCTTGTGACTGCAAATAGCATTTATCTGCCGGATAAAATGTATTTATTCATCACATTTTTATCAGGAGGTTTAAGTACCTGATAACTTTTATCTGAAAGTTAAAATGGTTGTTGCCATAGTGACGCATTGTTTTTATCGAGGTTTCACCTCTCAGAATCTGTTTTGAGGTTAAAATCTTGGTTCACGTGTTTAGTAAGCATAGACTCAGGATCTAACTATATTAAGTTAAACATTTAATTCACACTTTTATATAAACTGACAAGCTATTTGTATAATTATATTTATATAAGAACAAATTATCAAAATCTGAGTAAAATAAATGAAATTTTGTAAACGTTGTACCCAACTATAGACAATATTTTGGCAGACACCGAAATGAGTACTTTCACGACATCTTAGCTTCTGAACACACGTGACATGTATAATATAAAGTTCAAAAAAGCATATTCATATATAAATAGGACTGTAATTCTTAGAAAATTGGTAGCGTAGTTTGTTAACGCGCTAGTTTCGTATTGAGTTTGACTGATGAAGACGGGGATATTGAGGTTCTTATCCCCGCAAATGTGGGTTCCTTCCTCTGAATTAAACATTTCCTATCCCTAACCCATTGGCGTAATCAGTACTTGAGCGTATAAACCGAACGGATAGTAAGACGTGGTGCTAAATAATATTAATAATAATAATAATAATAATAATAATAATAATAATAATAATATAAAGAGGAAAATAGCGAGCTGTGTAGTGTACAAATCTATATTCATGTTGTTTCTCTACAGCAAAGATAAATTTTACAGCAGTCAAATAGAATACTACACAAAGACTTTCTTGCAATTAAATTCTTTAGTGGAAAGGCTTTCGTGAACAGGGCAATCCATTATGAAGTAAGGCCAAGCCTGCCAGAATTTGTAAAATGGTGAGGGTGGGTGAAAGGTATGGGGTGTTAGGGGAAGGGGCATGAAGGTGAGTTATAATAGATTCAAGAGTAACTCGAAATAAACGAGATGCTCTCTTCCTTAAGTTCGAACAGATTAAACGGTTCCACCGTAAGGAAAAGAGTAGGTAGAAGCATCCGGCACGGAATTAAATATCAACAACGGTCACGCAGCTCATGATGTAATTTACTTCTGAAAATATTTTAAATATATGATTCTAAATGCTTTAAAACCATTTTAAAATAAACACTAAATATTGATTCACACGTTAATCTAAAATAGAAAGCAGAATCTGTCTCAGTGGCCCAGCAAATCACACGCTTTGTGTTGACACATGATGCATGGCAACGCTAACTTAAAACAACTGATTATCAACATATTTTATTTTCTAGTGGATAAACATATATTTTAAGTCATTCTCCCGATGAATAGTTTCAAATTATATTGCTGTGTCATGACACAATTAAATACATCGATACACACACTTTACATTAACGAGCTACATCGAATATCCTCACAAAGGCCAACGAAGCTGTCTGCTTGCCTCATGCTGCCCAGCTCATGTGTTGTCAAATGCGCGTGCGCACTGATTTGAGGTTGTTGGTTCTGAGATTTGATTGGTTCTCCTGTGACGAACATCTTAGGCAGAGCGGACAAAGTAGAGATGAGTTGAACTTTAATCAGCTCGCACTGATGAGGTGGAAATGTTGTGATTGGCTTAGAGCTCATCACGTGACCACATTTCTATTCTGCGCTCTTTTTTCGGTGAACGTGTAAATCTACAATAACAATGTCTAACCATTGTATGCCTTTTTATTTCAATAATATTTCCACGACTATAAGAAGGAATTTATGTTCTTAAAGACTTAGTTGAGGCCACTTTTGTTAAATATCAACCGTTATTTTAAAGGATTTAACTTTCAATGGTATCTGGACGTGAATAATTTGCCTATACTTCACATGTTATGGTAGGTACACTCTGTTCACAAACCGATAGACGTATCATGCCAAAATTATTATCGATTAGAAAGATCTCTATTATTTTTCAATTATGCTAAAGTTATTCATTTATGAGAAATGGTTGGTTACTAAAAAAATGTCTGATTAATTATTATTGAGTATACCATTTTTACTTTCTCTCTATCTTACAGGTAGAGAAAGTATGGTGATCGTCAAAAAAATCGAAGTCGAGATTTTAATGAATTTTGACGTTTCATGACTTCCTGAATCCGAAAAAGTGGTTTTTGAATTTCTGTCTGTCTGTCTATCTGTACCTCCAACTAGAGCCTAAACTATTTTACCGATTGAGCTGAAACTTGATATCTAGGGTTTTCATAGGGTTGCCCCGAGGGATTTTTGGAATTGGATATCTAACCCTAAAATTAAGGGTAGTTTACTGAAGGGAAAAAAGAGAAAAAGTTGATTTTCTCAAAATCTGCTCAAACGATTTTGATTAAAATTCGTATCTAGGCGTTGATTAAGATTATAAATTAACTGGCTATTTTCATTTTTCTATGAAAATAATTTTTAGGGTACATTACAGAAGCGTTAATTTCCGTATCTCCACAACTATTGGAGAAACTAAACAACTTATCATTGCAAAATTGTAGGGCTATTAGAAATAAAAAACTTTTATTTGACATATATTTTTATAAAAGCAGCAGTTTCTGAGATATTTGCAAATATATTAATACAATTTTGTGAACTTTAGTTGAAAACATATACTACTTAAGTCTTAACGCAATAATTCTCCAATGCCATAGAGTAATTAAATATAAGTATCTAAAAAAGTATGTTATTTTTCTTTAAATCTCTTAGGAGAAATGTTTGCATAGCAATGATCTATCTCCATTTTAGACTCAATAGTCAATATTTACATTTTTTATTGGTCAAAATGTATAAATGAATAATTAAATATCAATGCGATGACTTGAAGATCTGCAACACCTTATAAAATGTTAAAATTTTAACCAGAAATCGAAATTTTAATACGAAGTGTTGACCCTTGTGGAAGACATTAAACTGTTTGAAATGTTCTAAGGTGGACAAAGATGCGCCTCTTTTCTCATTGATTCTATATCATTGTATATTATTTTATGCGTGTTCTTATGTGGAGTGGTGATGATACAATGTACATTATTCCGTACAGAAATCTTACGAGTTTATAGAAAGAGAGAGAAAGTCTGTGCGGTGCGCCGTACCATTTATTTTATTAACTATTAGTCATAAGTTGATTATTCTCGCACAAGACTATTATAAAGAGCTTATTAAGTTTTTTGTTGCACGATATGTTTAATAGTTTTTGAGAAAAGTCTATCTACAACAACATGTGAATTATAGACAATTTATTCACGCCCTAAATATGGTATTTTTATCTATATAGTATTTTCATGTAAATTATATTTTAATTTAAGTGGTATTTCCTTGATTAGGCCTATAGTATTTTGTATGACTGGTACATTCATGTGCATAATATCGTATTTTCATGTGTATAGTCTTTTAATGTATACTATTTTTCATGAAAATATTATTTCAATGTCTATGGATTTTTCATGTAGGCCTATAATGTATTTTAATGCTTACAGTATTTATTGTGTGTGTTATTTCCATGTAGCCTACATAGCTGTATTTCGCCTGTATAGTACTTTTATGTATTGTGTGTGTTATTTCCATGTAGCCTACATAGCTGTATTTCGCCTGTATAGTACTTTTATGTGCAAGGTTGTCCTTTTTATGAATTCAGTATTTTCATGTTTGCTGTATTTTTCCTTGATATAAAATGTTAATATATATCTACTAAACATTTGAACTGAATAGCTAAAACCAATGTTTTCTCTATTCTAAACACCTCTTTTAAAAATTCCTAACAGAACTAATAGAATAACACTTTGATCGAAATCGACACAAACTTATAAAAATTCAGTCCTAAGCCGATAAGCACGAAGACATGTCGTGCTCACGTTAGACGAAATGTATAAAAAGAGCGAGATGGATAAACATCTAGAAGGAAACAAAGAGAAGGGTGGAGATTGTTAGAGAGAAGGGGGTAGGAGGGTGGTATTGCGTGCGTAACGACCTCCCAGGACGTTCCGACGCGCATCGGAATGACGGCATAAACTGCACATGGGAAAGAGATCGCACTTCGGTAGAATTGAGATGCTTCTCATGGACCATCATCGGATCCTTGCAACCTCCCCCCCCCAACCTCCCACTCATACTATCCCCTTTTTCGTGTTTTCCACAGACACTGGTCTCCATCCCCCCTTCCCAAAACCAGGGATTCAACCCCTACCCCTTGTGCCTCGCTAATGTGGCTCACTTCCTATTACTACTAGACCCATTCTACCAGCATCCCTAACCAAAACCCTACATTTTCTCAAAGAACTACACCCCCTCACCCCCTCCATAAACCTCACCCTCCCTTACCAGCCATTGCCTCTGTTACATTTCCGGACCATACAAGAAACACACAAACTATAAAAAAAACTACTAGATATAAGATAGGAATGAGACTTCTAGGCACAAGGCACTTAAAAAAAAAAGGAATACAATGTTGTTCTGGAAATAGACTTGGAGCTGGATTTTTTTTCACTAAATATACAGAAAAATAAGTGCTCAAATAAAAAAGAAAGATTTACAACATCCACGTCTTTAAATTAGCTTGTTTTTTTATCTTGTTTTTTTTAGAGTTTTTATTTACATGACTACGGGAGTGTTTATATATTTGTATGGAAAAAAAATCGTTGTTTATATACTTCAGCTTCTATTTATGGTTTTTAATAATGTTCTAATTGTGTGTACAATTTAGTGTATGGCTCAAACTAATAAATATAATTTAAAAAAAAATACATGTTAATCATCAATTATCCACACGGGGCTAACATGCTTTCGTCCCTTGATATCTTCAACGAATCAATCTATAGCATTATTATTAATTATTATTAATACTGGTTAAGAACCGGATTCCCATTGTCAAGCTTTCCATATTTTGGGCTTTGGGCGGGTTGAAAAATAGTGTTCTATAGCAGTGGTACTCAACCTGGGGTTTGTAGCCCCGGGAGTACGCAAAAACTGTTTGTACTTATATTTATTATATTTTATCCATCCTCTATGTCATTATGTCATGATAAGCAATTAATAATCAGGGCCATTTTTAAATTTCTTCACAAACAAATATTTGCTAACTTGTAAACCATAAACACGCCGTTCCGAATTTTAGTAGGTTTATAGTGTAAGCTAAACAAAACCACGACAAAGATAAAGGAAGGTTTATAAAACTACATGAAAATCACGTCAAAATTTGCTTTATTTAAAAAAATATTTTTTTTACCACTGCATTTACTGGTTTAGATTAAATGCGTGTATGGGGTAGCAATGAGGAAGGAGGCATTTTAAAGGTAATCTACACGCATTTGCTAGGGATTCCATTTAGGTAATACCATACTCAGTAGATCCAATCAGGATTTAGCCCTGACTTCCTCATAATCAGCAGGCCTATTTGAAATGGGTGTGACGTCTTAGACCATTCGGCCACTGAAGTGGGTTATGATTACTAATATCAAGATAGTGTTTTATAGAGTAATACAACTTAGGGCTATGTCGTGTACACCCTTAAATCCTGCATGGACCCTGGGTATTTTTTACTAAATGATTTTCCACTCTCCCTCCACAAAAGTGCGAATACAGTTCTTCTAAAGTCTACCTTCTCCATTCCTACAATTTTATGTAACTCAACACTTAGCCCAAACGAGTGTTAAGACAAGGTGCACAGAAAAATAATCAATCAAAATTTGATAATACTTTATTTGTTTTATCATTTAAGTGGGATAATGGTTACACACGTGTTTTATTTTTGAAACAATTAAAATTTCTTGGTTTTTACTTTCTGTTGCTCCTCAAAGAGAAAAGTATTGTGATCATCCAAAAAAATTGAACTGAGATTTTGATAAATGTGTAAAACTTATGACCCCCAGAAACAGAAGAAGTGTTTTGTGATAACGTTTTTCTGTCTGTTTCTTGGCCTAGATCCGAAACCGTTTTACTAACTGGGCTACGAATGTATGTTTAGGACTATTATAGGTTTCCCTGAGGAAAATATTTTGAGTTAAATATCAAATCCTAAAATTGAATGTAGTTTACTGAAGGCTAAAAAGAGAAAACATCAATTTTTTTAAAAGCCGGCTGTAACGATTTTTAATAAAAACTGTATCTATCATTATTTAAATAACAAACAATATCATGACTTTAATTTTCTCGTGAAAATGATACTAAGTTTATTTTGTTCAAGCACAAATATTACATTTTGATCATCTCTCCACCAGTTTTTGGGATACAAATAACTTTTTAAAGTTGTGGTATTATGATACTCAAAACTATAATATTTTATTTGGAGTAATTTTTTTTAACCAATAAAGCTTTTTGAAAACAAAATTGATTTTTATGCTCTTTGATAAAAGGGGAATCTTCCTGTTTACCAAAGTTTTTGCAGCAATACATATTATTTGAGTTTTTTATGAAACAATGTTAGTATTTCATTTCAGAAATCTTATGATACATTTTATTTTAAAGACAAAAAAGATATAATGTCTGTACAGTGTATTGTAGCATTTATTTGTTTAGTTTGAAGTACCTTTATTTAACATTGACAGTCTCACAGCCATCAATTCATCACTGTGAGAGAGGAACATTTTTCATAGCCATTAGTAACTACGATGGGAATCTAACGCAGAACTTTTAAACTCAATAGTCATACGTGATATTGACTGAGCTAATTTGTTGGACACACGATATAAACTTATCTTTTATTAATTGATGGACAAAACATTCGTTTAATGCTCAAGATACACACTGATAAAATAAAATTAAACTTATTTTTATTTATATACTTTGGTAAGGAGTATGATTGTGAAGTTGGGGGAGGGGGGTTTCTTATCCTCAAAAAGTGGCTGCGGGAGAGAATATTACTCATAGTAGAGGACGAAAAATATATTTCAAAAAGAGTTGAATCCAAAAACTATCTTACGAGGGATTCTATGATCTAGTAGATTTTGTGAATGGATAGTTTTGGGCAAAAGTACTTATTTTTCTATTATTGATAAATGATTAGGATAATTTTGTTACCACTCTTCTACGCATATTTTAATTGGTTCTCTTAAGTGGATCATGGGCATCTCTAAACAAAATTAAAGGGGAACTAGAACGTTCCCAGCCCCTGACCCCCTCCTTATTATGAGGTGACACTAATATATACATTTAGTTGTAAATACAAACGATCATTTTAAAACACTTGTAATTTACGTTGTTTTGAAACCCTAAAGAGAAAATAATTGTTGTTTATTTATTTTAGGTGTTAAAAGTGCACTTTCTTAACCGACTGATTATATAAGCAAACGAGAATTTCTATGAGCGAATGCGAAAGAACCAATAATTTTGCCTGGAAAGGTTATCAACATGGGACAGATGACTTTGCTTTCCCTTCGAAGGAATTTGTGATACGGATTTTTATCGCTCAAGAAAAACCTTTTGAACCCGGATGGGTTTGAACCCATGAACATTGACGCCTGAGGCGAGCCCTTTGCCCCTAGACCAGTGAGGTCAATGAGAATAATTATTATTTATTAATTTTAACTCCTACATATTTATTAGTATTAGTTTTAAAAATAGTTTTATCTAACTCCACTAAATTTTAATCTAATATGTCTGACCAAAGTTTATCATGCAGCGTTTCAACGAAAAATTTACTTTATAAATAAGTTGACAAATAAAGCATGGCTGGTGTGGATAGAGAAAGTCAAAACAAAACAAAAAAGAGAGGAAAACCTCCCAAAATAATTGCGTTCACAACCACTCAATTTCAAATAAACGTCAAAGAGGGGTTGAGGGAGCTAGAGGGGGAAGGTTACAAATGGTTGTAGAGGAGAACGATTTGCATTCAGGTTTTTGTTTCTACCTCAGTCGTTTAGTCCGGATGAAAAGCTCGGATGAGTCCTACTTTATCGAGGTACGCGAGCAACCAGTATAGTGTTTACATTAAGCATGCTAATTATTTTAATTGAAAGTGAAGCCCTCCTCTTTGTGGACAAGTTTTCCAGCGTGGTCATTCCTCCTTTTGGTAGGGGATTATTGTGTCTCCTAATGAAACTGAGTGGGTGAGCCCTTTCTATGATAGGCTTTACTCTAGAACCTTCATGTGTGTGTGCTATTAGGAGCAATACAGGATGAATAGCATTGAACATCAATGAATATTTCGAGAGAAAATGATTGTTTACGGTGATAGGACTATTTGTGTTTTAAATCTTAATCAACATTGAGGTATTATTTAAAAAAATGATTAATTTTTAAGGTGATATTGAAATATGCTAGAATAATATTGATAACAACATATTCCCTTAATATTAAGTTTATCACACAAAAGCAATCTAGTTTTGTTTAAAAGTGAATATTGCCAAGCTTAATTTAAATGCTACTAATAATAAATCTAAATAATTAGCTAGAAAAAATAATAAAATAATAATGGAAGATATATTTAATTATATTTGTTAAATACAGCTAAATTATATAAATGTGATTATTTTTAAACTAATTTTAGATTATCTAAATTAATAAATTAGGTTTTACATTATATAATGTTTTACTCTCATTAAAAATGATATGGTCACATTACTTACCATTCTATTAAGATTCCGTTTATATCTAACAAACACATTAAAAAATATCTACTTTAAATCTAAGAGCACATTTACATTCAAATTCAAAATATTTAAATAACCTGCTTTAAATTTGCATCCCGAAATTGTTGAGTTTTTTAATGATTAAATTTTCGCCTATTTACTTAAGAATTAGACTATATATTTTCTAGATTTTTGTTAAATTGAAATAAATTATTATGTTTATTAAGAAAGAATCTCGATATTATAATTAGGTATATCAACAGTGGAGGAAAATTATTTAAATCATCATCATCAACAACTAACTGTTCCAGCCTGTGGCCGGGTCAGTTTAGTAAAATGCCCCCATCCTTCAAGTTATCTACAACGGGTCGAAATAAATAGTTTAGCATAGTTATAATTATACCTTTACTAATTAAATTAAAAATTAAAAAATATTATTGTTCAGTAACGTTAACAATACTAGTCGATTCTTTTAAAACTCATTCAAACAAAGACATATCTTAGTAAACAAATATTCCAGATCCCTATACTTTCACTAAAAGTCTGCTTAACATTATTCCAGGTCAACAACACAGTGCAAATCTAGTCCAAATGAGTACTAACACATATAACGTATATATTATAATCTGCAAGGAGTTAAGCTAGATGGATGTAAAACAAATACTCTCCGCTAAGCCCCCTAATATCCGTGGGTAGACCACCTATCAAACAGTCTCGCAAAGCCGGTCAACTAAATACAAGGTGCCAGAAGTGGAGTAGAACACTGCTCTTGACGTGTGTATATTTTTAGTATTAGTCGCAATACGCTTAGTTTCCAGTGAAATAAACCAAATAACTAAATAAAAATAAATCATATCAGTTGCAATACGCTATGTATCTAGTGGCATAAGCTAAATAAAAACAGATTAGGAATTGTTCTAATCATAATTGCACGAATTAACGAAAACAATATCTGCCAAGCCAACTTTCCTCAGTAAAAGAAAGAGTTTTCATTTATGTATTAATGTGACTGGGCAAAGATATCTTAGAAATAATTTTGGATCCTAATCTACAAATAATATATTTAATTTTTTTCACTTAAATTATATTACAATAACGCCTTTAAATTAAATTCATTGGGGATGAACAATATTATCGCTAAGTATTTGACTTAGTTATTTGGCTGACTAGCTCTTAAGATTATTCGTTTGAATCCTGGTTTTATACGGTGTGGCCACTGATTTATGTGAGCAACATTTTATTTCCTCTGAATTTAAGGATAATGGCAGCACCTTGTTAAAGCAAGTATGGTAAAATAAATAATTGTATGAACAAATAAAATGATAGCCTATTTTAAAATGTACCTTATTTTAAGAAACTGCTACAAAAATTTTAGAAATTGGCTAACTCAAATGAGTTATTATTTTTTTAAATCGGGTTGTAAATAAAATATTTTTATCCCATAAAGCGTTACTTAGACATATTTTGAAGCCACGACCTTTATCAATATATGTCTACAGTTTAATTTTGTATACACTTTTTTAAGATTTAAGTATTTCACTCTCCATTGTATTTATACCAATTAATAACTAGTCGCATAAATTCAATGGTTATAAGAAAATTTGAAATAAGATAAAGTGTACCAGCTTTTGCATTAAGGCAGAGTGGACATTTCATTTAGGAAAATCCACACTTAGTGCACCTGAATGGGATTCGAGAGACCCAATCTCTCGAATCTCGGAAGTCCAGTCTAGTATGAAGGTGAAAACTTAATACGTAAATAAATACCATCTTCACGATATACAGCTGGGTTTATGACTCGTAACTTCCCAATACCTACAAAAAAAACGAAACAGGCTTTACGTTTAGACTACGTCTCCACTTATTCAGATTTACAATTAATCTATCTAAAAAAGGTAATGAAAATAGTACAATATTGCTAGATTATTTTCCCAACACCTTTCATATATTATGGAGATATAATATCTAAAATATATCCCACATTGGTGGACACGCAGACTAAACATCAATTTTGTATTAATTTGTATTCTAGTTATGTCAATGTCCGGGCTAGAATCCTGGACATATTTACCGAGGGTGTTTCTTTATTAGCTAGTAATCGAATTTATCTGCATGAAAATATGGCTACGTTTCTTTTAAATTCTACATTTATAATCCTAGCCACATTAAGTACAAATATTCTGGGATAAAAATACGACACGGCGAAATGGAGACATACAATTTGTGATAAATTAATATTTCATTTAGGATTGTATTTCATCACAGCTATAACGTATAGTTAATTTTTTTTTTTAGAAAAACCCTTTTTAGAAAGGTATAATAGTTTTCTATATTTACTTTCACGCACTAAAATGTCAAGTCATGTGATCTAATGCACCTCTCAATTATTATTAATACACATTATTGTTTTAGTACTGAGTCTTAAATACCTTTCGGATTATTAGCCTATGTACTAATTAAAATAATGTGTTACTGTTGAGGAAGGTTTTTAATTCAGAGAAAGTGCACACGCACTTTCATGGAAAGTGCGAGGAAAACTATTTATCAAAAAACACCCTTGGTGCACCCGACCGAGATTGAGCCCCGAACTCTCCATCTTAGGCAGAACAAACCAACATGAGAGTAGCGCGGTATACCATGCGGCTATCGAAGTGGGTAGTAATACTCATGAAATAGCCCTAATAATATAATAGCATGTTACCAATTTTGAGTGAAAAATGTGTATTTTTTTAAAAGGTTCTTTTCATGCCAACATTTACCGTAACTAACGAAACCAAAATGTCTGACGTGACTTAACCTCCTCGTATGAATCTACCTGGTGGAGAGCACTGGTATTAAATGTAGCTCTGAAGCCTACCCGTGAAGAGGTTTACAAGAAGCTTCTAGTATCTTCTCCGGACTGGCACACACTTGCACACTTGCACACTTGCACACTTGCACACTTGCACACTTGCACACTTGCACACTTGCACACTTGGGGATCAAAAGAGACCGAATAAAATCATCCTCAGCGTACCCTTGTATTTGTTTTGTATCTCACGTTTATTAGTGAAGAAGAAATGTGAAGATGAAAATGTGGGAGAAAGATTGTAGATAGAGTAGAATAGAGAGAGAGAAATAAAATCCATACATACGGCCATTTTAGGAAACGGCAAAGGGCGGAGAGAAAAAAGGATGGCAATCTTATATTGATGCAAGAAAATAGGCCTATTTAATGAAAACTTACGGCTTCATTAATTTGGATGGCTCAAGAAAATAACTAAATGAAAATAATTTTACAAATTTACATAATGTCCTACAAATTTATTTTGTATATGAAATTCTGTTTATGAATATATGGATTTATTTACAAAACCTCTCCTAGGTGGGTTCATAGACAAAATTATATGTTCATTTAGTCGGGTTTGTAATTGATGGAGATGTCGAAAATAGTTTCAATACACCCGGTCAGGACTCTGTTTTTACCTAAATGGTTTTCCACTCTCCATCCACACAAATCTTGCTACAGTTCCCTTGAAATTTTTTTTACATTAATATTCCCTATCATATTAGCACAATCTAAACCAAATAACCTGAATCGGTAGAAATAAAAGGTAAAGAAAAACTACAATTATATTATAAATTTAAAGATATTGATAAATATCAGATTTTATTTTGAAATAATGTGAGATTTTAATATGAAACTTCCTTGATACATGCTAACTATCTACTTAATTTGAATCTGCATCTTAAAGAGAACACAATTCTGACCTCACTCAAATAACAACAAACATATTAATATTTTTTTAAATAAATAAATGAAACCAAATATCTCTGCAGACTTCAATCATATCCCACAATACAATTAAACTAGTTAATTCTTCAAATAAACAATTCCTACACCCCTAATTTCTTTTTACTATAATGTACAATATATTGTAATTTAGTTATCAATAAATTTTACATTTCATGATACAAAACTAATATTTAACTCTTATTTCGAAAAAGTCTTGGCTCATTTGAATCATTCCTCTACCGAAAACAACTAAATATCTCTTTGAATAAATAGTTCCTACCCGTTGAGCTGTTTTGCTGGAGTAAACAAGACAAATTTAGCTCGAAGTCAATTTTACGTTTCATGATACAGAAATAATATTTCACACTCATTTCTGGCTACGTGAAGTTTCTCGGAGCTTGGGCAGTAATTCATTTCCCCTTTCACGAATACCTTACCCTTTAAAAAAAACATACGTCCATTTTCATACTCAGGTGGGAGACCTGATTGCTCGACGCGTCGGTCTAACTCCTAATTTCCGGTTAGCGACGGCCATATAAAAGAGGGACATGTTGTTTGTTCACTTATTTACCTCGAGCGCTTCTCGTTGCAAGGAAATGACGTAATCATCTTTTTTGATTTATTTTTTTCCAGCCAAGAAAAAAAATGTTCATAAAGGAGCATATCCAATTAAATGTATTTTATAAAATTACAATATGACGATATTTTAATTTTAGTTTTAAATGTTTTATTTTATGTAAATACTTTGTTTTATTTAATGATTAGGTTCAAAACGAAGGTAATTTAACGATTTATTTTAAGAAATAAGAGTATTGTGTGTAACCTGCTTTGGTGACAGCATGGTTTAATGCGTCACTCCCGCAACATACTATAATGATGATGACTGGGAGACTGAGGTTCAAATCTCGGTCAGGTGTACTGATGGTGGTTTTTCCAAAATGGCTTTCCACTCTCCCTCCACGCCAACTCGGGCAATCTTCCTCTAATAACTACCATCATGACCACTAGCGCAATTGGTACATAAGGTACATATGACGCGGTGCAAAAAACCCTAACTATTATGTGAAACTCGAAACAATTTTTAAGTAAGTTGTTTTATACATGTGAAACATGGAGATAGTTTATGATAAATACAACAATCCACTAGATTAATAATATTAAAAGATCTTTATTTTATTTGCAAAAGTTACACACTACACCTTCTAGTAGAAATTATTATTGACTCAACGATTTGTATGGTTAGTTTAAATAAGATTTCCCCAGCAGTAAGATAATTCAAGTCCGACACCTAAAGCCCTGTCGATAGTCTTTCTGTCTACTGAGCTAAGGGTCTAAGTGTTCGATTCCTGGCACGAAAGAAAAATGTATTATTGGTGAAATAAGCGTTTCAACTTTCATAGCGATGAATTATTTGCTGGGGGGCTGGGTGTTGTGTGTTCTAGATTAGAGTGGAATCGTATGTTAATAAAACAAATTGGCTTGGGAAGTGCATGTTAGATACCTCAAATAAATGTAAAAAATTTAGAATACATACTAGCGGACCCGACAGACGTTGTCCTGCCCGAACGTTGGCTTTTCGTTTGGGTGGCATAATTGATTTCGATAATAAAACAATTACAAATTCACAATGAACTCCAATTAGTGAGTAACACAAATATTATAAATTCAGTGTTTGTCAAGACAACATACAAAATAAAACATCTTTTCACTTTTGGCATTTCGCCCACAACTCCACAAATATCAGCTGTATCGAAAAACAAACATAACTATGAATTATTCTCAGAAGTTCAATTATTCATGAACTTTTCGGAAGGTTTTAACGGTCAATTATTGATGAACTTATGATTTTTTTTAACGGTCGGTTATTAATATTATATTCATTATTATAAATATTGGGTGGTGGTGGTGGGGGGTGAAATCTTGAGGTTACATGTTGTGATATGCAAAGAATCTAAAAAAAAAAAAAATCCCCCCCCAAAATTCCCTAAAAACTAAAAAAAAAGCCTAGAACCCGATTGCAGCGCTACCTACCGGGTCCAATTGTGAATCTAAACCATCCACGGACCCACTCAAACACACACAAAAAATTTCATTAAAATCAGTCCAGCCGTTTAGAAGGAGTTCAGTGACATACACACGTACAGAATAATTAAATATATTAAGATAATTAAAATAAAAAGAAAGAAGTTCATATTCATTTCAAACAAATTAAATTTTAGAGTTTTCATATAAGATTTAATTTTGTATTAATGTATAGATCTTGTTAACTTTCAAATGATTACTTATACAGATTATTCTAGCCTAGAATATCACATTTAGAACTAGACAAAGCCAAAGCTTTAAGAATTTTAGCTTCCAATCAATAGGTATATTATTTCCAAATTCAAGGAAGTAATTTATTTTGTACCAACATAAATAACACATTTTCTCCGTTGAAAACAAATACATTTGCTGGTATATTTGTTTTGGATGCTTTCGTTGCCTTTGTTTGAATTGAGATTATTATTTTCGAGCTGGAGATACGTTTATTAGTTGAGACAGGATAGATACAACCGGTTTGGTTCTCTTCATGACAGCTAAAACTGCTTCTGTAAGTAATTATTTTCTAAACCTAGCTCAATCCCGTAAACCCTATCTACAGTTTAAATATATTTAAATTTCCTTACGAATAACTTTATCTGACAGCTAGTAAATACCCCCAAGTCTACTTTAATAATTTATACACCAAATAATATGATATGCAATCCCATGTGTTAGGAAGCTGCCACGTTTGGCATTCAAAACTTTCACAGCAAACAATTTTTAATTTTATCTCTACAAGAGAAAGTATATTAATTGTAAAAATTTTTAAACCTGAAATCATGATGAATATCAACGTTTTATGCGCATCTGAATCCCCTAAAAAGTGGATTTTACAGTTATGTTTATCCCTTTGTCCGTTTGTGTGTCCCTGACCAAAGATCTAAAACATTTGGTAGATTTTTTCAAACTTGATTTCTAAATATTATAGGCAAAAACCTAGTGATTTTTTTGTTTTTACACAATCTCTAATATTAAGGGTAGCTTACAGATTAGTAATTTTGCTAAATTCCAAATTTTTCATAAAAATGATTTATGATTTTATTTTAAATGTAAATTCAGAGAATGTTTAACCTACCAAATAGCACTATATTTTATTTTGTGTAGTAATTTAATAAAGACTGACCTCGAAAAATTTGCAATTTGTTTTTAAATAACTAATTAATATGTTCAAAACCAGTACCGAGAACTAATTAACCTGAGCATTATTTATTTTTGTGTATATATTTTTTATACATAATTATTTAGGGTAGTTACCTAAAGAAATATTATTTAAAAAAGAGGGGAGGGGTTGCTTTTAGTCCAAAACGGGTACCGGTAACAGCTTTTCAAAATAAATATGAATAGATTTTTAATTTACAAATTAAAATAAGTTTTTCCTATTTTACAAATAAATTTCAAATTTTTAAAAATAAGTTGTTAAAATATTTGAATAATTTTGTATAAACTATATGTATAAAGAGTGTTTATTGTTACTAACAAGATGATGTGTTTGTCTTTATGAGGAAAACATACTCTACGGTGGGTTACTAAAAATCTATTTTTGAAAATTTTCTTCCAATATCAACAATACATGAGAGTGTTCGTGCAATATACTATAATTATTTAAAAATCTATTTCTTTTAAGCGAGTACACAATATTTAAATAATTATTTATGAAAATAACCATTTGTATTTTTTCTTTGTAACTACATCTGTAGTTCACTTAGAAATGATTTACAAAAGAAATCTATCAAAAGGTTTCTTTCAATAATTAATAAATGAAAAAAGGTGAAATGAATGCGTTTGATGACCGTCATACAATCGGTTTAACGTTGTATTTTTGTTCATATGTTAAAATAAAATAGAACTAATATTTTTAATTGTTTGTATGCTTTAATTTTTAATGATCACGTGTATGTAATATTTCTGATTTATTATTGTATGCATTAAAATATATATTGTAGTCACGACCGCGAAAATAACTTAATAGTTTTACCAATACTTTTAGTTCTTTGAGCTAGTTATGGAAAATCCAAGTATAAAGTAATCCTTAAAAAAATATTGTTAGAATCTTTTTATGGCCTTTTAGATGGCCTATATAATTTTATGAAACAAATAAAATATATTTAAACAAAGGTTGACATCAATGATTTTTAATCAATGTTTGAAATTAAAAAAAATACTTTTTGCCAATCCAAAAGATTATTTTTAAGTAGAATAAAAAATACAAACGTTTGGTTTTACAGTTTTTTCTCTGCGTGGAAAAAATATACTTTTTAAATGTTGTTGTACTGTATTTCAATGTGTCCACCACTTGATATGAGACTGTAATTAAACTGCGTTACAAACTAAGTCGGTATCTTTTATTCGAATTTCGTAGTTTCGTTTGTAATCCCCGATTGTTTTGCAGATAGTGGTCATGAAACGTTGTTGATGTTCACAACACAGTTCCTGAAAACACGAACGTAGCTAGGTGTCATGAGTAGTAAGTATGTTGGGGAAAAGGGGATGGCGGAGAGTGTGGGGGAACAGGGTTGGAATACTTGTGTATCATGTCTACATGACTATAGACGTTCATGTGTTCGATGTGGCGTATAGTTCATATTTGAAGTGCCAAATATTATCTGATATTTCCTGGGAATACATCCATTTTAATATATTCATACGCTCACTCGTGGAACTTTTTAAACTATGTATGTCAATTTTAATATCTATAATATATATATATATATATATATATATATCTATATATATAGGTGGCCCAACAGTACATGGAACTTTAGTTTATTAGCTATAACTAATTAATCCAACATCTTAGTCTAGTCGGTAATGTATTTGCATACATATTTAGGGTTCCCAGATTTGATTCCCAGTATGGCCGAAAAATTCATTACTGGTAAAACTTAGGTTTACCCTTTAACAGTGGTGAATTAACGGCCGGGGACTTGATGTAGTCCCTGTCCTAGTAAGATAATGTTTCTTCGAAAAACCCTAGTTCCATTGATGATATAATAAATTATACTGGATTAAATGGGAATTTATCTTCAGTTCTTAGAAACGCTGAAGGGAAGCAACCCAAACAATTGAAGAATAGTATTCATACAAATCAATTTGTAGATACAAATATACTCAAATTGTATATTTATGAAGAGAGCATTTATATCGTTGTCTTTTCTGTGTTACAAAATATTAGTTTTGAAATATTAAAATTTAAGAGGGCTCTAAAAAAATAATATTTCATAAACCTAAATAATAATTCTTTAGACTAAGTTTGATACAAACCTCGGACTGACTAAAAATAATTTCAACCATTTTTTTCTGCTGTATTACGTAAAGTTGTATAAGCTCATAGGTATAGCACTTGTTTTCCTATACTAGTACACTCTTGCCACAAGAATCTCATTTCAGGAGCTCTTAGGATGACCGAGTGGCCTAATTAGCCTATATTATTTTGTACCCGCTCTCTGTGGATGGGCAGGCTAGGGTTCTAAGCCCAGCCTGATTCTCTTTAGATGGTTTTCTACACTAATGTGATATTATTTTTCAATTCCATTTACGACCTTTCTCATAGTTACTAGGATATTAGGATTAAGTATCTCTAAATAGACCTTTTGTTGAAATTATTACTTAAAATATTATAAATAAGTAGCTTTAATAAAAATCATAAAAGGTTCAATATGTCAAAAAATGGAGAGTATTTTTTACATCAATAGATCTCTTTGAGTTGGTACAAAAAGGGTTGGTGGAGGAGAGGGCCAGGGGGCAAAGGGTGGGCCCTCGCTGGATGCACTCGCGGCAAAGTGAAGTTTGTTAAAACATTGGAGGAGGTTAAGAGCTGGGGGTAGGAGAAAGGTGAAGAAAGGGGGTGGAAGGAGAGGGTTTCGGTTCCCAGTTTTTAAAAAGAGGCTGAAAATAAAGGTTGAGGTGAAAAAGGGCGCAGGGAGGGGGAAGAAGGTAGGATTCGTTTGACAAGCAGCGCCCCCAGCACTTGGATCTTTACCTTACTACAGAATATGAATGCATGAATTCTAAATCAAACTGTGATGGTGAAAGGGGGAAGAAATCAGGTAGGGTGAAAGGGGGGGGGGGTGTTCGAGGTCAGAGAGGAAGAAGTTTGGGCTGTGTATGTGTGTGTGAGGAAAGAAAGGAGAAATGATCAGGTAGGATTAAGAGAAAATGTATTACTAAAACTAAAAAGGATGTGGTTAGTATGCAAGGAGATAATAGTTCTCTCTACACTATCAATTCTTGTGTCTTTTCATAAATACATTAAACCATAACTAACATTCAGGTATTCCTATTATTTTTTTAAATTTGTATTTTTCTCCAAGGGACATTGTTACCCACATTTGCGGTCACGCAGTCTAAATACTCGTATAACTTAAACATAGTTTTGCCTAGCCAGTGAATGAAAGGTCAATGGTTACATTCCTAACCAGGCGTAATAAATGTATTTATTTTGTATTCTATCTATCACACACAAATGCGAATACATTTCTTTTAAAATTATATCTTTCACATAACCACCTCTTTATAGTAAATCTTACGGTGACCTGGTGGTCCAGGGGACTCCTGTGTTGGGGGTGCGGGGTTCAATACTCGGTCCCGGCACAGATTTATCTGATTGCCAAACCCTTCCTTCACCTCTGACAAGACGTGTAATTCACAGCATGTGAATGTTTGGAGTGACAGGCCTCCACCGTGGTTCGGATCCCACGTTAAACTGTAGGTCCTCCATTTCATCTCACAACCACCCTACCATTACACATTAGCCGAACGGGTAGTAAGACGTGGTGCTAATAATAATATAGTAAAGCTCAGAAGAGTAGTAGTATGAGGGAAAGGATATACAGCTAATCAATATATTTAAGTGAAGGCCGATTACAATATATACAACAATTTAATTTCTGTAGTCAAGTTTTTAGGAAGGCAGTTTGAAAGTTTAGAAATATTTTATAGCTTAACTGGGAGCGAATCACGTAGGTACCCGAGTACTGTCTCTATACTTATAGATCCTGTAGCCCCATATTTGAATTATATTTAGAGTATATTATATCACAACGATAAAAGATAATAATAATAATAATATTTAGCACCGCGTCTTACTACCCGTTCTGGTTATACGCTTAAGTACTAATTACACTAATGGATTAGGAATTGGGAGGGTTGAATGTAGAGGAAGTGAACCCGCATTTGCGTGGAGGGAGAGTAGAAAACCATTTAGGAAAAACCACTCCCAGTTCACTCGACCGAGATTCGAACCTCGATCTCCCCGTCCTCAGCGGTCGAGCTCAACACGACAAGTGCGTTAGCCAACTACGCCACCAGGCGGGTTACGATAAAAGATAGTTTGTTTAAATAAGCCAGAGATTCAAATAACGGGACACTAAATCAAGGCGTTTAAATGTTCACGGCACACCATTATTTTACTGATACCCGCCTCGTTGGTGTAGTTGGCTAACGCGTTAGTCGTGTTGAGCTTAACCGCCGAGGACGGGGAGATCGAGGTTCGAATCTCGGTCGGGTGAACTGGGGGTGATTTTTCCTAAATGGTTTTCCACTCTCCCTCCACGCAAATGCGGGTTCACTTCCTCTAAATTCAACCCTCCCAAATCCTAATCGATTAGCGTAATTAGTACTTAAGCGTATAACCCGAACGTTAGTAAGACGCGGTGCTAAAATATTATTATTATTTTACTGATAGATTTTATGATTAAACTAAAAAGTATTAAATTGTGTTTAGAAGTTCAATAGGTAATCAATAGTCATCGTGTTATTTTTTTAAATAATTTTGACCATCGATTTCAAAAGAGTTATTTCTATTCTTCGATTATTTCCTGTTTCTTTTCGAGCTTCCAGCAATTGAAAATAATAAAACTGGTCTGTCATATTAACCTGCATATTGTCATCAAAGCGTAAAAAAAGTATTTAAATTCAATCTAAATCATGTACTTGTATGTAATTTTTACCTGGCTTTTTATATAAATAGTACAGCATATTTTACAACATAGCTTAACTTAGGAAAATACAAAGAACATAATATTACATCATTTTCAGGTCTTAAGTATTTAATGTAATAAAAATGAAAAAAAAATGTTGATTGCTTTTAAAATGTATAAATAAAAAAAAGATTGAAGTCAAAATAAAAAGATTGACTAGCATTGAGATAGTTTTATAGTTAAAATGTTGATTGTTATATAAAAAAATTAGAAAGCAATAGTTCTGAATTAATGTTGTATTGAATAAAGAAATTATTAATCGCCCCGGTAGCTTAATTAACGAACGTTCTAGCTTCATGTTGAGCTAAACTGCCGAGGATGGAGAGATAGAGGTTTGGGTCTCACTCGGGTAAACTGGAGGTGGTTTTTCCTAAATAGTTTTCCACTCTGCCTACAGGCAAATGCCAGTTCCCTTCCTATATAATCAACCTTCCAAATTCCTAGCCCATTAGCGTAATTAGTACTTAGGCGTTTAACCGAAATGAGTTGTAAGAAGTGGTGCTAAAAAAGTAAATTTTAATTTAACAAAAGATTTAATATAGGCCTACAATAAAACTTGAATAGCATTGGGAATTAAAAAAAAGTTGAATTTTACATAAAAATGAGCCTTAAATACTATATTAATTTTGAAAACAGTTTTAAAAATGTTTTCTAAATAAAATTCATCATACTTTGTTAATTTAAATCAGTATAACCTTATGGGACACACTAAATAAAACAAAATGTAGTAATAAGGCATGCCATAATAAAAAAAACAAGTCACAATAAATGTTAGTTACAAATTAAAATGTCATACATTATATATGGTTAATATTGGTAATAAATCATAATATGCATCAAAGTTTCAAAGTGCAAAAGTTAAACATTAAAATATAAAGAATAGTTTATCTTACAGTTTGGAAATATAGTTGGCAGAATTGAAGAATTAATTTATTATAATGATATGGAGCATTGCGTCATTTCAATGTCTTATTTTTGATAATTAATCCCATGCTTCATGATTTCTCAAATTGGTTGAAGACCAGCTGTAGATTTATTTATACGTATTTCGGAATTTGAATACCATCTTCAATAATAACAGAATTACAAAAATCAATGAAGCATTAGAAATAAATATATATATATAATGTAATATATATGGTGTAATATAAAGTGATACATAATAAAATATGCTTGTTATGAAATCTAAATGTTGAGAAATTAAATATTTATGTTAGTATACATATCTTTAAAGAGACAAACTTTTAGAATGCTTTTAAAATTTTAGGAAAGTACGCTTAATAATATACACTCATCCATTTCGCTTAAATATTTCAGTATTTTTAACGACTGTATACATTATAATAATAATATAGTATATATCACTATAGGCTGACATCAAACTATGATCCCTTAGACAGAGACTTGTAGTTGACGTATGTAACCAGAGACCACCAGAATGGGCAGTCAAAATTAAGAGCCCATCTGGCTTCCGATTTTGTTTTAACACCGCGTCTTACTACCCGTTCAGGCTATACGCTTATGTACCAAAAACGCTAATGGTTTTAGGGATAAGGTAAGATCTTTTATATAGAAAGTATACCCGCATTTGAGTAGTGGGAGAGTGAAAAAATATTTTGGATTTTTTTTTAAAACCACCCTCATTACACCCAACCAAGACTCATCATCGACTCCTCGTCATTGGCAGTCTAATCTACCACAAGAGTAGCACCTTTGACAATGCGGCCACCAAGGTCATTGCTTACGACTAGCCGGTAAATTAGTTACAAGATTTCACTTGAGCAAAAATAAATAAATAATCTAGCTGTGGTTTTCTGCATTCTTTGTCTAACAATAGACAAATTATATTATTTTAATAATTTTTTCACATTTCAAAATTAATTTAAAATTTATATCTTTTGTCTAACACCTGGAGAGAGGACGTAGTGTGTTCGTAAAATATTTCTAACTCGAGATTTTGACATGTTTAAGTTTTATGACCCCCTGAACCAGAAAACGTGGAAT
The DNA here is from genome assembly GCA_033556935.1 of Timema podura. NCBI lineage: Eukaryota > Metazoa > Arthropoda > Insecta > Phasmatodea > Timematidae > Timema > Timema podura. The sequence goes on from JAVRXN010000005.1 coordinate 26,534,098, forward strand.
TTGTGAAAGCCATTTGCCCGTCTTTAACTTGGACTAAGGTCGGAAATATTTTACAGATCAAGCATTATTAACACATTCTTTAATGAAGTAGAATTAATTTTAATACAAATTTAATAATAATATTAGTTATAACTATAAAATTGTGTGTGTGTATTGAAATAGAAACGAACCTTATGCCTCTTACAATACAAAATGAATTATTTATATATTATCAAATAAATCAAACTCGTCAAATGCTACGTCAATCTGGAAATATTTTCTCAGCTGTTTTTCCATGGCAGCTGTCCAATATATTGTCTGTCTCAGCACCAAACTGTGACTGAAGAAGATGGGATGGTTGGAGAAGGGAAGAAGGGGGGGATAGGCAAACATGGTAGGAAATCGAAATGCCACGATCGTGGTTAATATCGATAATCGAAACGTACCGTGAGTAGGCAAGCAAGATTGAACCAATAATACGGCTATGTAATCGGAAATACAGGCAGTTCTTCGCAACTTCTACTCTTTCGTTCTTAAGTTTTTTTGTTGTATTTGATAGTGAGTTATTTGAAGGAATAAAAAAACCCACTGATGGATGGGATCTGGTATAGGAGATGTTTTAAGTTATCTAATAGATTATTTCTTAGAATGAAATAAATTCAATTAAACGTGTTACAAGCGTTTATAATATTGAAATAATACTCGCTTCAATGATCGAATGATTTAAGGCGTTACTCTCACAATAAATTGGACAACTAAGGACAAGGATATGGGGATTCTAATCCCGATTAGGTGACTTGAGTTATTTTTTGAAATGGTTTAACACACTCCCTCCATTCCCATGCAGGTAAACTTCCTCTAAATTAATTATTCCTCATCCCTAACGCGCAAGCGTAACTAGAACATATGCGTTTAGCATTAGGTCCTGTTTGTTAGATATATTGACAGCAAAAATGTCACTAGAAGATATAATACTGTCACTTGTTTTTTCGTAATAAATAAAATACATGAAAAACAAAGACTGATATAATAGGCTGTTTAAAAAGATTATTATTTAAGATGGTTTATCATTATTATATGTTCTGTCTTTCGACATGTCCATATTGAATCCTCCAACATCCCCGTGACAGCAGATTCCTTTCTTAGATCCTGGAACTTCTAAAGGCATGAGTCGTATCTGCCGCAGGGTCCTTGGTTTGGATTCTGAACCAGTTAATCATACGACCTGATCGCTTTGGATTCACGTCGCCCGTGTGTGACTAGCGCTAGATTTAACATATATATTTTTTTATTTCAGATGCCAAATAGTTTCGCGTTCCCTACCAATGATTATACTAGGTTTGATTTAAATGAAAGATAACAGATTAATAATTAGGGTTATTTATTCCCCACTTTATTTTAATATTATTTGAAGAATGAATTATAATATTATTTTATTATTATAAACTAGCACCGCGTCTTACTACCCGTTCGGGCTATACGCAATTACGCTAATGTGTAATGGCAGGGTGATTGTGAGATGAAATGGAGGATCTAAAGTTTAACGTGGAATCCGAACCACGGTGGAGGCCTGGCATTCCCACATACACAAGTTTTGATTAATACACGTCTTTTTCAGAGGTGAAGGAAGGGTTTGTCAATCAGATAAATCTGTGCCGGACCAAGGATTGAGCCCCAGACCCCCAGCACAGAAGTCTTGAAACCTTACCCCTAGACCACCAGGTCACCCTAAGAATGAATATAAATAATAGAGATTGAGTTGGAGGGATTACATCATCTCTAACCATTTGACTGCGCGAGTGTTTACACAATCCAACTTTTTTTTTTTTTACAATGTGATCTTGAATGATTCTCCAAGGCCAACACGAAGGCTTCTTGCAACCTCACCGTGGTCAAAAAAAAAAAGGGTGCACTCTCTTTGGGTGATTCCCCTTGTTGGGAAGAATTTAGCCAAAATCACTTACACTGACACTAAAAAAACTGCAACTAAGGTCAGGAAAAAACTTTTAAGAACTGTTATATTTGGAACTGCAGTTTCTTACATAAGAAATGCAAATCCTTAAAAAAACAACCACTATCTATTGTTTCTTTTTTTGTAAGTGAGAAGAAAGTGACGCTCCATAGTTTCATTCAGTGTAATAGTCTTTCCTTGTTTGTAGTCGCCAATAATTTGCATTTTTGTGGAATTCCTAGTTCTTTTTTATCTCCACATTGTCTTCTATGACATCACTCAATGATAATATTGTTTCTCTTGTGTTATGCTAAAGTTTATTTATACACTAGATTAAAAAATACGAATAATTCCGAGTGAGAGTTTGATTTTAATTTAACAAAAATTCAAGTGAATGTAAACACACAGGCTGCAAAATCATTTAGATTACGGCAATGGAGGGGACCACAATTTAACTAATTTAAATCAGTTTAAAATTACACTGTAATTTCAATAATTTGCAGTCTGTGTATTGATGCTATTTGAAATTTTGAGATAGTTACAATCTTGTTTTGTATAATTAGCAGCATAACAGCCCTCCCAAAGTTGCAGATGATTGTAGTATCTGATTGCTCGCGATACTGTTTTAATGTTTGAAGCGAGGCACTGCTCCACGTTCCTATGCGCGACTCCGCACTTTTATTCCCGTGTGTGCGGAGTCGCGCAGCACTCGGTGTGTGGGGGGGGGGCATTTAAATACAGGTAAAGAATAAACTTGGAGATACTTGAAGAGATTTGAAATATGGTGCTGGAGAAGACTTGAGAAGGTCAGGTGGACAAACAGGGTCTCTAAGAATAATGGGTGAGAAGAGAACCATTTTGGATGTGATTTTTCGGTACAAAGCAAATTGGACTGAACACATCTTTATGAAGAACTGTTCTTCTTCACAACGGCATAAAAGGAATGGTTGAGTGAAAGAGGAGCTTATAAAGAAAGAAGATTCAGGTTTTAGACGACTTGATGGAAAAGAAGAAAATTATGGAAGCTCAAGGAAGCGGCAAAGGACAGGGCTCATTGGTAGTCTAAGTTCACTGATTAAAGGAATGGACCTGTCCATAAGAGAGAATATCTAATTATAATAATAATAATAGTAATAAAGAATAAAACGTGTGGTAGAGTGCATAGGCACGTGGCATACACAAATCTGCTAGGTGCAAAAAAGGTTTAATTTAAAATAAGTGGACCTTCATTAATATGAAGAAATAAAGAGTGGGGAATCCACAAGGAAATCTCCATCCATGCACCCGACCGGGATTCAATCCCTGATCTCCCCGTCATCAGCGGTCTAGTAAATTGGGGGAGTAATGCTTGAGAACATGAAGCCACCAAGGATGGCAATGAGATTCATCATGTATGTTTAATGCTAGATTTCACACTAGGTTGGTTCAACTATAGGCCTTCTTAGTTGTGATTCTTATAGTTGGGAATTCAAAGGAAGTAATAGATAATCAAAAAACAGCTTAAAACCTAACTTTCCATTTGATAGTAAACCTAATATAGCTAAACAAAGGATCCTATACTTGGATATTCATTAGATAGATTGATAGATACGTATACAAATCGTAAATAAATTCTACAACAGTTCTTTAAACTCAACCATGGTGCTTTATACTTGCGATAGGCCTCTTCAATAACATGGAAGGGAAGATGGCTTACTAGTAATGATTTATAAACTCATATGTTCTAAAAAATATACAGTAAACAAACTACCAGTGTCCATGTAAAATGAAATTTAAAATAAAAAAGAGCCTATTAAAATTGCTACAGCTTTGCTGATAAATTATCCCATCAACTGCAAACAAATTAAAGTAATCAAAATCACCATCATAGTAAGAAAAAAAAGATAAAACTATATAACAAGTTTCATACATACTAAATAGGGTTGACCCCCTTATCTTCTCGCTACATGAACGCATTAAAAACAAAAGGGCAATGTAATGACGGTAGTTTCAGTACGGTTTGTGAGCCACTATGTATAATCGATGGAAAAAATAATAATAATAAGCGAGCTTCAACAGTATTCTAAGGCACAATTTTTTTTAAATGGTGTTTATTTACCTTCACTAAAATGATATAATTAAGAGCCAGTCTCACCTTCTTCGGTGGCTGCATGGTCTATGGCGTACACTTTCGTTTAAGACTTGATTATTGATGAAAGGGAGATTGGGGTTGAAATCCCGGCTGGGTGAACTGAGGGCAGTTTTTCAAAATAGTTTTCAACTCTCCCTCTACTAATATGTGGGTACACTTTCTCTAAAAGCAACCTTACTCACCCCTAACTCATTAGCCTAATTAGTACATTGCGTATAGCCTGAAAAGGTAATAAGACGATGTGCTAGAAAATAAAAAAAATAAAGAACCATTCTCCATCTATGTGTAACTCCTTTATACTTATGTAATAAAGATGGATCACGGAGTCGCTTTGTGGTGCGGTTTATTGTGTTCTCTTTAAAAAAAACCATTAGATTGAAGACAATATTAACTGTTTTACTATATTTTTAAAATACACTAGTTTTTTAAAAAATAAACTTTTTAAATCAATAAAAGTTTTAAACATATACCAACTTTAATGCTGTCGAATAAAATGGCAGAAAACTCCACTTCAACGCTACTTATATGTTGGGCTTATATTTATATCCACAGTAACAGATTCAATTGTCTACAGAGTTCTTATCCTTAATTCTTTAGTCCTTATCACTCCGTAGAAGTTGACTAAACTTTAACTTTCTAAGGACTAGTAGATATGGACTGCTAAGGACTACCAATCACAAGAAAGTAAGCGTGCGCGCGCATCGGAATGAAAGCACCAATGGCATTTTAATAGTAACTAAACTAACTAGCGCGTGTTTTAAATATATTGTGAATGTACATAACCTACGCTGGATGTTTTATCAAAATATGTTGTGTATTTACTTTTGTTAATAATTGTTCAAATTAAATATCGTCGTTTTCCGCCTAGCTCTATAAAATTTTCTTTCGAAGAGTTTAATTGGACGTCTCCAAGTTTCTCATTGGTTGGCACGGTCACGTGATTATGGATACGGACTGTGCAGACGCAATTTCCATTTCTAAGGATCATTAAGGACTTAGAACCTTAAGGATGCGGAGCTTACAGACCCTGTAGACGGGTTTTTATTTGTATCTTAACGATTAATTGGTCATGATATGGGCGGTAAAGTAGCGTTCATTTTTAAAAGGTTTGCCAAAAGTATTTCTTGATTATTCTTGATATTTATGTTAAAAAAATCCTGTCAAATATATTTTATTTATCGTGTACCGCACCTAAGTACTCGTTCGGATTAAATGCTTTTGAATTTATAGGAAACGTATCCTAGTCTGATTTAAGGGAAGAGAGGGTAGTGGAAAATTTAGGGGAAAAAATTTTCCAGTACATCTTACTGGTATTTTAAATCCTATTCCTTTGTTTAGGGGGACGTTATTAACACCCCAGATATCAAGTTATAGTCCAATCTAGCCCGAGGTACAGACAGACGACATCGCGAAAACCACTTCATTGGTTTCAGTCGGTCATGAAACGTTGATATTTATCAAAATCACGAGTTCAAATTTTTCGACGATTACAATACTTTCTCTCTGAGGTGTGGAGATAAATTAAAAATTTGAAATTCAAAAGATAAAATATCAAATATCCGTACTAATATGTATATCTTTCTTCAATGGACAAAAGTCAATGTAAATCTGTACCAACCTCAAGTTGACAAATCCAAACAATTATTTATCAAAACTATCAAACTGACGCAATGGAGTTTTTTTGTGACGTTTATAATGTTAAAACTAATCCAAAAATTACTACTTACTAACGAATTATACAAATTTTTCTTATTGTTTAAGTTGGGGTGGAATGGAAGAGAAAAAAGGTGTTTTTGCAGTTTTTATAGCAAAACATTTTTCACCCAAAATAAATAAAATATTTCTCCAGTAGAAACAAACAGTTTTTATTTTCTTCCCATGGTGATATCAAAATTTAATTAATATCCGTCATGAGCATAAAGGCATTATGTGACAAACTTTTTAAATGAAAATAAAAAGTTGTCATTAAATTACAGGACATCCATGACAGATATTCAACAATTGTTAATATGATCATGTGAAGGAAGTTAAACTATATTTATACTGGAGTTAAATTTTATTTATTTTGGCAGAGAAAAAGCTAACTAATTAATATTATCTTGTATTTATAGTAGTTAAATTGAATTTCTATAAAAAAAAAATGCTTTTCTACATAAATATGGCACCCCCACCACCCACGTGGCCTTCACCCCCCACCCCCATACTCCTACAGCCCATTTAACCTACAGTGCGAGTAGCTTTCACTTGGGGTCTTCCATTACTAAAACATTTAGAAATACTTTCATAAGAAACTTACGACTGCTGATGACTAGAAGGTATGAATTGAATCCCCGTCACGTGTACTGAATGGGTTTTTTCCTAGAAGATTTTTCCCTCTCCCTCTATGTAAATGCAGGTACACTTCCTTGAAATTCAACATTTATTTTGTCTTAGCCTTAGGCAAAGTTGTACACATAGTTATAAGCAGAATGAGTAGAAAAATGAACTGCAAAAAAAAGGCATATTTTTTACACGGTTTCAATACCAACTTAAGTTTTTATTTTAAAAAAAAAGGGAAACTTTAATTCAAAGAATATCTAATATTTGATCCTTATGGTGGGATTAAAGGGACATGAGAAAAGGCCAGTGTTTTTTCAGTTTTTATGGCAAAACATTTTTTGGCTGGAACAAATAAAATATTGCTCCAGTAGAAACAGAGTTTAATTTTCTTCATATATCCACAATTCTTGAATATCCATCGTGAGCACAGCAGCATTAGCTTAGAAACTTTCTAAATGAAGTCAAAAAGTTGTCATTAAATTCCAGGACACACTTGACATATATTAAACAACTGTTGAGGTCACCATGTGAAGAAATTTAAATTCTATGTTTGTACTGGAGCAATATTTCATTTATTTTTAGTCAAACAAATGTTTTGCCATAAAAACTGCAAAAAAACGCTGCCTATTTTCTCGCGTTTCCTTCCATCCTACATTCATTAATTCAATCAATAGTCCACTCTCCACGCTTTGCCGACAACATATTTTGCTTAAAGAAGACCAACCCAACAAAGTTAGAATATCTTTCTTTTCTGGCCGTTTCTAAACGAGGAAGAATGGTAGTTGAAGTGGAGTCCTAGGGCCAATGTTTGCACATTGCGGGCCATCTAATGAAGCGAGGGAGATGCCCCAGCTCTTGGTGTTTACTCGAAGGGATGTGCAAATACAATTCTACCTCTTTCCCCCCCTACCATAACCCTCCACCTTCCACACTGTAGTGGGGTGTACCGCGCTACCCTTAATATTACCAGAGAGTAGATTGCTGGAGGAAATGACGAGCGAGCCTACTTTGGACTTGTTTAGATCTGAATATTCAACTCGTTGCCACTTGAAATGCTTAGCAAAATATATACAAGTGGTTATAATTTAGAATTATAAAAATATAGCAAGCCAGAAACCACTGGGATTTTTTAAAATATAAATTGACCAATTTGAGTGACACAATTATAAAAGTAAGTATAAACATCACTCCATAAGGAAATATATATTCAGAGGTCGTGTTATCCTGCTGTTGGTTTATTTTACACGTTTTATTTGCTTTTAATAATATTTTATCAATACTTAATATTCTTAAAACATTATGATCTTGGAGGAAGACCTTAGTGAACAAGAGTTTGAAGCCATTTATAATAATTATCAGTTAAGGTGCTACGGAAAGAGACATATTTGAACAAAATATATTAATATTACTCCAGTATAATTTTTTACAGACCTCTACAGATTTTTTTAAGTATATTTTATCATGGGCACACGGTTATTAAAAAAAAACCTTTTTATATTAAGAGAAAAAGCCCTTGTATGATTAAATGATTCCCATGGTAAGAATTTAAGAACTTTTGAGATAAAATAAATAAAAAATATTAAATTATGTGTATCTACAGTCTGGTCAAAAATGATTTTAGTTATAAAAACTATAAGCCATCTAACCATAACTCACGTTCCTTTTTATCCCCTACTTAAGGGTTTAGCCAGACTGGTGAGCGTGCGAGCGAGAGCATGATTAGCAGATGGCTCTCGACAGTTTTTGACAAGGAGGCAAGGGTTCGAATCTTGGCTCAGTGATTTGAGGATGGTTTTTGACAAGTGATTTATTATTGTGGTTTTCCCATCCTATCTCTACGCTAATGGTGATTCTTATTGGTAAAGGCCTACTTTGATTATAATATTGAAGTATTTTAACATATCAGTTTTACACACACACACACACACATATATGTGTATATATATATATATATATATATATAGGTATGGTTTATTTTATGATCTTACAAATTAAATTAGGCCGTTAGTAGCAAGTGTGCTAAACCTGTCGATATTAATAAAAATGTCAAATTGAGAAGTTTTCATAGCATTCATTGGACCAACATACAATAATATTGCTTAGCGCCTTTAAACTAGACTGTACCGGCTCGAGCGCGCGCTAATAGGGCCCCTACACGATCAGTCAGACTGTGACTGTCAGTCCTAAGACTGACAACATGCATCAGTAGCTATTTACAACGAGACCTTACACGGTCAGTCTTCGCGTCATTATTTTAATCAGTCTCAGCTCCTGCATGCAACGTGCAACAACAGAGATGATAAGAAAAAGACGTGTGCAGTTTATGTTTGCTACTGAGGCTGAAGGAAATACTGACCAACACGTGCATAGGTCAGTATTACTGTCAGACTCTCCCACCACTTGCAAGACTGATGTACTGAGACTGATGTGATCAGAAAATTCGGATTACATCAGTATTTCAGTCAGTCCTGCCATCAGTCCATCAGTACTGACCCTACACGATCATTCAGACTGTCAGTATTAATTATTACTTTGTTAATACCGACAGTCTGACAGATCGTGTGGGAGCCCTATATATAAGGTAATATTCTCAATTGTTAATAATATAATAAATACTTTTAACGGTCTTTGTTTACCTTTGCATTATTTCCTTTAACTCAACCCCTCATATTGTTATCGGAAAAAAATCGAGGTCAAGATTTTAATAAAAGTTAACTTTTCATCCTCCGGAAAGCGAAAAAGGTAGTTCTCGAGATATCGTATGTCTGTCTGTCCATATGAATCTTGGTCCTGGAGCTGAAACCATTCTACCTATCAAGCTATAAAACTTGGTGTCTAGAATTTTCATAAGGGTCCCCCAAGGAATGCTTGGAATTATATATCCAACCCTAAAATTAAGGGAAATTACATAAGTGGGAAAGAGAAAATTCGATTCTATCGGAATACGCTCTAACGATTTGGATTATATTTGGTATCTAGGCCCATGATTATTATTACAAACAAAATGGCCGTTCATTCACATTTTTCCATGAAAATGACAATGAAACTACTTAACATAACTTACATTTCCATGTCATTGAAATTTGTAATTGTTTGTCATGCTCTTTGGTGTACAGAGCGGTTCCCGTTTCTTATGTTTCTGTAACCGTGTATATAAATTCATTTATACTATTTAGTGGAATGCTTCTGCAATAAAGTGTATTATTTAGTTCCAAAAATCCTACGATATTTCATTAAATGTATCTATTTTTAGATAATATAGAAAGTCTGTGTGGTTCACTTTACCATCTATTTTTTGTTTGATGAAAATCATGTATGAGTCTATGTAAATAGACATTTTAGTAAACATGTGTCCTATTACTATCATTCTAAAGCATGTATTACTATTTATTTAGATACATGGATTTCCAGTAAAATTGAAACATTACACTAATTGGACACTGTCATTATTCAGCCATAGCTTAAGGCAAAATCTGTGATGAATTTTTGTAACAACGCTAGCTTTCTTTAATGTTAATAAATTCGTGTAAACAAATCCACACGATTCGTTAGTAGGTCTAAATTAACTTTAAATTATTTCAAATAATTCGTAACTACGTAGGCCTATCAATTTTTATCAATGGGATAAAGTATATTGGTAGACTACGTACACAATTTGTATCAATATTATAAAGTATATCTGTAAGAGATAAATATGGAAAAAAAACCTGTTTATTTGAATACAATATTTTCCTTGATGAATAGTGTTTAATTTACGTCACAAAATATAATAAAACACCATGGTAGGTGGAAAATATTCCAACAGTTACTTAAATTCATGAAACCACGTTTAGGTACTCCCCAATAGAGTCATGTGATATGAAATTGTTTATTTATGGATAATAAAATACTCTATACTTATTTTTGTGTGGGTAAGAGTTAAATATTATAAATATTAATAGCAACATTTATTATATCCAAAACGGTATTTTATAAACACAACACTCATAAAAGCTGTAAAGTTTCAAATTTAAAAATAGGGGCATGAAATGGCTAATGGAAAAAAAAAAAAACTTCCTGATATGCAGAATAAAAAATAATTGAATGTTTATATAGGCAGACGAAAAAATCAAAAAATAAACGAATCCAAAAACTAAAGATTCTCTTAAAGGGGATCCATTAGCGTTGCGATAACAAAGCTAAAAATCGAAGGATAAATTAGCGCCTATCTAGCAGTGACATAAAAATTAAAATGTACAAATTCTGTCAACATATATCGGTTAACTATGATGCTCTTTGGGAAACCACGATACAGTTCAATATGTCTCTCTAGCGGTTTATATTATTCATTTATGCTTTTTGGTGAAATGGAATACATTTTTTTTACAACAATTTTTGTAACAATTATATTGGTTGGTTTATCTTATTTTATAATATTGCATAGGTAAAGTTTGCATGGTTTAAATGATGGAGTTAGTTTGTACACTCCGTTTCTGGGCAAGACAATTTTTGTTTTAAATATTTAATTTATGTTCATGTATTAAATACTTTTTTTGTGAATGCCATACTTCAAGATTATACATTGAGAAAATATCAAAAAGTGGGAAGCCAGATATTAATGTTCTAGTTTGATATTGTTTGGTGAGGGAGGTTGGCGGGGGAGAGGGGGTGAGAAAGTGTCAAACTTCTTGCACGCTTTATGAGGTATTTTGTACGAATCTGCCTACCATTTATTTATAAATTGAAAGATCTATTTATTTCATATTAAATAGTAGTAATTTATTAAGTCTTGCTTGGAATATAAATATACATTTTAACAAATAAACACAGTTTATCTAATATTATTTTTAACATAGTTTATGTTATTATGGATTACCTTTTTTATTATAAAAGACATTTAAAAATACTGTGCCTTGAAATAAATAATTGTCATCAATGAGGTCACACACACACACACACATATATATATATATTAGTGATTTAAAGTGTGTAGTGCGGGAATGTAGCCAAAAATGGCGATAGGTCCACCATATTTCCAACTTGATGGCAATGATGGCTGTACAAAATGAAAAAAAAAAAAAAAAAATGAAATCGGAACTTGCCAGCCATCTTGTATGAAGAGCCAACCTCCCCCGAATCTCTACCCAACCTAGCCCGCTATTGTGTTGAAGTCTTTGTCATGTTGAGGCCAACCTTACCTACGTTACCTGACGACTACCGTTTACTTTCAAAGCTTTTATGTTTCACTCTTACAACTTCTTTTCAAACCTTTTCTCTTCTTACCTTTTCCCCCTCCTCTTTAACCACCCTCATCACCCACGTAGTTTTTACTCTTTCCTAAAATATATCTTTTTTTTTCTAACTCCCCATGTTCTTTCAATCTTTTGATTCTTGTTAGATTCTTTACTAAAAAGGGGAAGAAGAAAAAAAAGAAAGGAACAAGTCGTCTACGCTTTTATTTCATACAAAACTTGTCTTGAAAACTAACACCAAAGAATTAAGTATTTAGAGGCTTTCCCTTGATAAGGATACCCCGGAGTTTTGTCAAGAGCAAAGAGCAAACAAAAAGTCATGTATTTGTGGATACCGGCAGAATTTTATCGTAGTTTCTCTTTTTTTATTTTTTTTTTAAATTTAATTCTAAGAAAATAAAATTGTAATTTTCTACTGAAGATGGTATAATACGGTTCATATTATGGGGTAATATAATATTTAAAATCTCAACCCAGGACAAAATGATTAATTAAGGGTTGTGTATATTTTACAAATTATATTTAAAGAACATAGCACGAAAGTATATACAAGGAAATTAGGCTATAACTTAAATGTATTTTATATTCACAGATGATAAACAAAATACGATAAAGGTCGGGACCTGGTGGTCTAGGGGTAAGATGTCAGACTTCTATGCTAGGGGTACGGGGTTTAATCCTCGGTCCTGCACAGATTTATCCGATTGCCAAACCCTTCCTTCACCTCTGACAAGATGTGTATTAATCACAACTTGTGAATGTATAGTAATGCCAGGCCTCCACCGTGTTTCGGATTCCACGTTAAACTGTAGGTCCTCCATTTCATCTAACAATCACCCTACCATCAAACATTAGCGTAAGTGCGTACAATTCGAACGGTAGTAAGACGCGGGGCTAATAATAAGATACAATAAATACAATCTCCAACAAAACAACAATCAAAGATTACTAAGCAGACTTTGAATTATAAGGTCTGAGACTTCTATCGTGCACATAGTATAATGTAAACCTGTGGCACGCGTGGCGAGTGGTGAGTTTATTTTCTTAGCAAGTAGCAATCACTACACTTTCTTTTTATAGTCAACCCTTACTCTGTTATGCATGATTAGATAAGATATATCACCATCATTACTATCCACAGCTTCTGAAAGTGAATTATTTCAAATAACTTATAAATATTGCCTAAATAGGTTACTAAGAATGCTTTAAATTATATATCCAAGGATATTCCAGATTTTTACGTAGCAAAAAAAAATCTAGAATATTAATCAAATAAATGTATATTAATTATGATAAGAAACTCCAATACTTTATTTTGCTGCTCAAAGTCCCTATGGGCTGCGAAAGGAGTATTTTCAAAAATAATCCACAAACTGGGAAGGTACATTCAAAAAACTGTGCAAGCCCTGATATTTTTTTTTTTTTTATAATTGTGGCTTGTGAGTTTACATCCCTATAACGAGGCGATACTAGCTTTAATAAAAACAATAAAATTTAAATCCTATAAAGGCGTTACTAGTACTAAGTAATAGAAATAAATAAATAGAGGCCTACGCGTAGGAATGTGAGAAAAGTATCGATACTTTACTAATATCGATATTTTAATTTCGGTACTAGTATTTTTTTCTCGATACTTTTTCCGATATTTTTCCCGATACTTACTGATTTTAGTACTCACACTCGGTATCGAAATAAACAACTTTTCTTGTTATCTTCACTTTTGCTGAGATTAAATGTTTACTATGGTTAAAGAAGGGCACAAAATAGATTGAAAAAATATATTACTAATAATATTAAGATATTAAATTTCTTTCCATCAGCCACACTTTCATATACTTTTGAAATCTGGTATGGTAAAACCTTTTATAATATTCATCGTACAACACTACTATCATACTTTCAAAGTTCTAAATCAAAGCATAGACGCGATAGACCTAAGTATACTATGACATGGGTGAATTATTATAGTTATAATTGTTTCAATAAATATGAAAATACAAATATTATATTTTTATTTTATCATTATTTTCTATCATAATTATCATTATTATTACTAAGTAATTTTACTTGATAAAACAAAGATATTTCTAGATAAAATTTTGATATCGATACTTTTCTTCCGATACTTTAAAAGAGTACAGTATCGATTATTTTTTTGCGATAACACATAACCTACACGTGAATAATTCTAAGAAAACCTGTGTTTGAATAAAAATACTTCCACTTAGAGATAAACTAAAAAATGTCCTCAAACATGAAATTATCCTATTTTATATTCTAAACCAATATGATATCTTATTTTAAGTAGTTGTACAGTAAATCTATCTATATAGGCCTACTTTGACGAAATATAGTATTTATTATTATGTTTTGTCATATTGTGTGATAAACTCATTTGAATATTTAGGTTCAGTCACTCAAAAAAAAATATATACATGCAAAGGAGCATCAAATTTAGATATTATAATGCAAAGAAATAGTATTCTTTTTACAAAAAATTTTGAGAATATAAAATGACACGATATGAAATAACTTTTTTTAGTACGAGAGATTATTGTCCACTTCATAAAGGTGAAACATCATCTGTATGAAGGGAGCGGGATTAGGAAAGGAGATTTTGGAGTAGCTTTTTTCTCGCGTTCAATTCGGTTTAGTTGATGGAGGGTGGGGTTCCGATAGGAATGGAATGGGGGAAGTTGGTAGGGGGTGGTTCTTACGAGTAACGATTGGTGCCCTTTAAGTGGACTGATAGGAAAAAGACTAAATCGAGGATGTATCGAGTAGCCAGCGAGAAAGGAAGGACGAAGAATTTGGCTTCCTGCAGTGCAAGTGATTCAATTAGTAAAAAAGTCTAGGTGGGGGGAAACGATTTAAGGTTGAATCATTTCGCGAGAACTTGGAGGTGTACAATTTTCATCGATTCGTTGACATCTTGTTAGGTTAAAACACACACTTTCATCACGATAGTCATCCTGTAATACAGGCCTGTCAAATTGGTGGCCCGCAGGCCGTAATATTAAAAAACAAAAGTCATCCAGGCGTTGGTTGAATACAATCAAACTTAAAATGTGTAAAATTTATTATATGCATTATGTACTGCGCTGTATACAAATTATAACACTTTTAATGTAGTATATTAGTTTACAAAAAATAAGTTGATACTGTGTAGGCCTAATTTCTACGTGTGCAGCCAGCACACTGTCTAGGAATGTAAAATGAGGCCCTTAGCTAACTTAAAGTTGGACTGCCCTGATGTAATATTCTACTAACCTATACTTATGGCTTTGATGATAAAGCTAAACAACCTTCTTTACCATTGACCATGCCACAGCTGCAAGAAATGTGTTTCAAAGAAGAAAAAAAAGCTGCCAATGTATTCTACGAGTGATTTGAGCTCTTAAGCTCAACTAAAGGCGTGTATTAATTTAAATGTTTAAACGGAGAGTGATGTATAGTTTGTATTCTATAAGCAGACCATTACAGTAAACAACACAAATATTTGACTTATTTTTCACAAATACGTTTTATTCCAAGAACTTCCCTTTGTTCTCCAATGGATGTAAAAAATGAAAAGTCTGCTATCTACAACATTTACAGCGCTGGTGTTACATATAGAGGTTTTAGACCATACATTTGTAACATAATAGTAAAATAATAAACTAATTTATATTTTGAAGGAAAACACGCCATACATTTAATTGCAGATAAAAAGCAAAGCTTGGGGGATATACGATTATAATTATAGAATATTTTCCCTCCATACAAATATTATTCAGCTACGGTTGATTTCCGTAACAATAACCATTCATCTCCCAAACTTCGCCTTTCATTTTTCTTAGTTGTCTATCATTGCTTTTTTCCATCTTGATTCGCTTGGTACGTATCATATATTTGTATTATTTGTAGCATTAAATTACAATCAAGTCACCAGTGGCTCTGATATTTTATGTCAATGATAGCTCTTAGTAGCCAATGATATTCACACGTCCATCACAGACTCTGCCTTTAAATATAAGTGATGAATGGTCCTAATCACGGGACGATCCCTAGATAGCTCTGCTTGGCATAAGGTCTCTCGTTCAATTACCGTGTTCAGTTCTCAGTTTAAAATGTAGTTTGGTTGTTAATATTTGTTTAAGTATGTATCAAATTAATAGTAGAATATAAAACAAAAATACCCTAAGTGTTTATATGCACAAGTAAACCCCCCCCCCCCCAAGTATGAATGGTACATTAATTTACAGGGAAATGCCCCTTGCCCCCCCCCCCCTTTCTACGCCTATGACCTAAAAATTCATTTAACCTCAAACATAAAGGATAAATGAGTATTTTCATAAAGCCTTAAACAAACGAGTATTAAAACGAGTCTGAGGAAAAAATGTGTGGAAAGAATATCGACTTTCTGCACTTCCTAGAATTGAGGCAGTGAAATTCCCATTAGTAATAATTCACCCTCAATCTAGTCCTTATATCATGGACAAAGATATAGGAGGGGGATTACTTAGTCCATCGTCACGGTGATGGCACATTTCCTGAATACTATCCTAAAGAAAGGATGGACATCCAACTCCACGTGAACGAAAATAAAATATTAGGATCTCAGCTGCAAGCAGTCACTTCTAGTAGCTTGCTTTTACTGCACTAATAAATCAGATTATTTATGTAATCTCCTATAAACTAGCGGTTATTTTAAAGCCGTTTTTATTACCTCTAGCAGCCCGCAAAAAAAAAAAAAAATGAAAAATTAATCTTTTAAGTTTAAATTTTAATTAAATTAATTTTATATATCCAAGTTTACAAGCTAATTTTTTAAAGTAAATGCATCAACTATGGTGGGTATTTCCGATACTTAATTTTAACAAGGAGAATATAATAATGTTCAAATAAAAATATATTACTAACTGTAATAGCATTAGAATAACACCAATCTTAAAATATTTAGAAAATATAATAAAAGTCACTACAATTAGTTATTTATGTTAACATTATTATTATCATCATACCAAAGAAAAAATTATACTAAAGTTTATAACATATGTACAATACGTATAGAACTTGCTGATAAGCACGATGAACAAATCTAGAAGTTTTATTCATTATTTATTTTAATTTCAGACAAATTACAATTCACAAATATTATTTATTCCTTTATTTCAATAGAATTTAAATAGTGAGCTATGGGTCAAGGAGATGCAAAAATTGGAAAGCTTGTTTAATATATAAATATATATATATATATTACATTTTATGTTGGACACTCATTTTTAAAGTGAACATGTGGTCATAGCGCTAGTGTCGTTTTGTACTATTAGACATATAACGGGAAGATAGTGGTTTAATTTCCAGCTATTTACCCTAAGATCAGATAGATGTTTTTATAGTTTTATTAGCAAAATTGTCCTAAATGATTTAAATATTACTTATTAAGAAACTTAGAGTTTAATTTTCTTCACGTGATTATATCATCAGTTTTCAAATATCTGTCATGAGCATAGCGGCATCAGATGAGAAACCTTTTAAACGAATAGCAAATGTCATTAAACTCCAGGACACCCTTGATAGATATTCAAGAACTGTTGATATCACCGAGTAAAGGAAATTAAATAATATTTTTCCACTAGAAAAAGATTGAGTTATTTTGACCAAATAAATAATTTAATATAGAGACTGAAAAATCGTTGACTTTTCTTCACGTCTTTTTTACTCCCATCTTAAGAGAGGAAAAATTAAACAAACTTAAAAGTGATAACTATTCATGAGTTATTAGATAGAGTATGTTTTAAGTTCAGGGAAATAATGTTACAATGGGATTAAAATAAGCATACATATTTTGTAGCAAAGAATAGCATGACGTGGATGTGAATGCGTGCGTGGATCTTAGACACTTCACTACGTCTGATTATTGCCAGGTAAAATAAATTTTAAGAGCAAATCAACATTTATACACCCCATATCCTATTTTTTTGGGCTCATATTTTACTTTTTGTGTACAGAATAACACGAACAGAGTAAACCCAGAGGATTTAGGGGCTAGAGGAATTGGATTTTTGTGGTCCCTTGCATACATTAAAAATAATCTCAATTTAGTATTTAAATATTAATAAATATTTAAACAAATTTGTAAATTAATATAATAATTTTAAAAAATCCTTCAATAATTTTAATCTTTATTATTTTCGTCCTTACAATGCTCATAAACTTACAAAATTATTTAAAAACATGCCTTTTATTCACGAGTGTTGTGACAACGAAATAATTTTTTCTGTGGAATATTAATATTTGGATTGTTGGAGCCCTTGAAAAGCAGGAATCTGGATAAAACTATCCCGTTAAACCACCCCCTCCTCGCCCTTTCACCTCAGAGCAGCGCTGTAAACAACTAAACTCGCTCAGGGAGCTGAACACGACATTTAGGGGGGAAATATCTGTGTTGTACTTTATATTTGCAACAATATTTAGTTACACTAAAAATATTTTCCTTGCTGGCTTTATTTGCTTACTTTTACAAATTGATTTTATAGTAAATTTATTGTGTATTTGTAGTTATTGACCAATTTATAATCGCTAGTTAATTCTGATTTTTTGTTTCTAACTAGTAAGTTAAATTTAATATGTAGACATAGTTTTGAAAGTAGTGCAAATACTCCGCATATAGATAAAAAAACAACAACTCTATACATTCACTAACTTTCTCCTCACTTTCCTAGCTTCAACTACATCAATAAACAGAGTCCTACATACTCCTTTATTCTAAAAAGTTTCTCTTTTTCCCACATTCATTTACAGCATCTAGCCACAGGATCTGAATCTTGAAGTTTTATTATATTATATTATTATTATTATTATTAGAACCGCGTCTTACTACCCGTTCGGGTTATACGCTTAAGTACTAATTACACTAATGGATTAGGAATTGGGAGGGTTGAATTTAGAGGAAGTGAACCCGCATTTGCGTGGAGGGAGAGTGGAAAACCATTTAGGAAAAACCACCCCCAGTTCACCCGACCGAGATTCGAACCTCGATCTCCCCGTCCTCGGCAGTCGAGCTCAACACGACAAGCGCGTTAGCCAACTACGCCACGGAGGCGGCTTCTTCTGAGAAATGAACTGATAACCAAGGCCGGAAGTTGATGATATTGCATATCTTTTTTCGGAAGTAATCACAATGTAAACTTGTACATAAACACCTTTTATAGCGCCCTGATATTGAAAACATCACTTTTACTGTGCATATTCTTGTATATTTAAGAATTTTACAGTTTATGACTTTTGTGGCATTTAAAAAAAAAAATTCTGGGACATTTTATCTTGTTTTTACTCTTAGAGTACATTTTCTTCCATTCTTAAATTATCATAACATTAATATCGCAGAAAAAAAAGAACATTTTTAATGCATATATCAATTATTTTCATTTACTTGGGTAGTTTGTTTTTTCATATAATTATTAGTACGGCCAGACATGAAATAAATAGCATAGTAGTACTATTCTGTCAGAAAATATTAGGCTATGCTATTTTTAATAGGTATATTGGCCACACAATGTATTATATATTTATTCCTTTGTAGGATTCAACAGCAATTGCCTTAAACGGACAAAAGGGATAATTATTGGATTTTAAATGTATTATTTAATTTTTTTAGAGCATGCTTTGTATTTTTGAGGATATAGAAACTCAGTTTTTAAGTGTTTTTTCCCTTGTTTTTTAGAGCATAAATGCACAATTTTTTAATTGCAATTTTTTGGGATTTTCAGGGCATAAACTTCCGGCCCCTGCTGATAATCAATAAAGGCTAATGGTAACTATAAAATAAATGATCATTCTAAAGAATACCAATCGATATAAATACTCTTCTTACTCCAAAAAAATTCTAACTTCATGTGTCCACAAGAAAAATTAAAACACTTATATATAAAAAAGATAATGGTTGTCATACTTTTATAAAATTATGAATTAGTTCAATATTTAAAAAAAAAAATTAATTTGTGTAGTAGTTCTTTATACCTTAAAGGACTTATCCTCTAAATAATTAATGTGACCAATTAAAAATGTTACAATACATGCAAATAAATAATATAAAAATAGTTGGTTCCTCAAAAAACGTGATGGTGAAGGCCTTTAGATTACTAATAAGGCCCTGTCAAAGCGGGTTTTTTCTCTCAAATGGTTTTTCCAATCTCCTTCATTACAAGTATGGGTGTGTTTCCTCTAAATTCTACCTTCATCCTTACTGCATTAATTGTGTCATTGCTAGGAAAGCCGGTACGTGTAGTGAGGCAGAAAGCTTGGAATAAACAATAACATAGCAACATAGCTTTAGATGCGTGAGTTGAAATCACTAAATATGAAAGTTGAGAGTACAGTATATCTCATCTAGGGTGCGTGACACATTGTTAGCTGGTGTTTTCCTGACACACATGTGTGGCGTTTGTATATATATATACGTTCATATGTGATTAATCACCCCCTACCCCTTATAGTCTCGGGTGACTTATCAACCGTTAGCACGGCATCCGTGTCCCACAATGCTGCCAACATTATCTACAAACATTCACAATAAGATAATATTTGAAAAATGAAAAAAAAAAATAAAGTGTTTCATTAAAATATAAAGTTTTATATACTACAGGCCTATTTTTTTTTCATGAAATAAAGTGCCTAGATATTAAATGAACTTATCTAAAATAATATATACTATTTTACTCCAGATATCAAAATTTTCAGGAAAAACATAATATTAAATTGTATACATACTCGGTTTTAAATATTAATAGTTTTATGTGATTATTTATTTGCTATTTACTCCAACTCTATGGATATTAGGAACTTGTAAAATAACGCCATACTCAAAAGTACTAAACCCATCCCTATTTTGAGCTAGTTCTATACAATCTGCCTAATTACAAGCTACTCCTATCTTGAGCTAGTTCTATTCATTACAACTCACTACACCCTATTCCTATCTTGAGCTAGTTCTATCTAGTCCCCTTCGTTACACTCTATCCTTATCTTAAGCTAGTTCTATCCATTAACCTTCATTACATTTTATTCCTATCTTGAGTTAGTTCTATTCAGTCCACTTCATAAAACCCCATCCCCATCATGTATTAAATAAAGTTCATAAGTTTATATTTGAAAGAACTACTTATACAAGTGCTTACCTTTAAAGTAATTAACACTTTAGCACAGTTTTTAGTTAGTTTTCCTACTGGTTTGAATCCTGGAATGTCTGAAAAGTTATAATTAATTAAATGGGGCCTTATTATTTTGATTTTGATTTAATATAAGCTGATTCAAAAAGTGCACATTATTTTTTTAATGGCACCTCATTTTACTACCCCTTCAGGCTATACTCTTATTTATTAATTAGGCCAATGGTTTTAATTATTATAAAGGTTATATTTAAAGGAAGTGTACCTACAATTGCGTGAAGGATGATTGTAAAAAGATTTTGGTTAAACCAACCTTTGTACACGCGACCGATATTAGAACTTTAATCTCCTCATCATCGCAGTCTATCTTAGTTCGAGATTAGCGCCTTAGACCATATATCAACCTAAGCGTGTTTGCATGTAAATCACCCAAAACTAGTTTTTTTAGATTTAGTTTAGATTCGAGTAAGCCAGCGTTAGTAAGCTCATTAATTCCATCAATGGCCACTCAAAGCGCTTCTTTATCATTAGAGAATTCAATCAATGGAGGTTGCTTGCTATGAACACCACTGAATGTTGTTTCATTGAAAACATAATACACTTATGACATTTACCTGTAACTTAGTAAACAGTATTGTTGAGCTGTCAAGCAGAAAATAACAAATAAAACAATTGGAAATATAAATTACTCATTGTCTATTGAGAGCTTAGTTCTATCAATGATATGCGTAAAGGAAAACCAAAAACGTACACCCCTTTAAAAACTTTTTGATTTAGTTCTCAAAAAATAAAAATTAACAAATTACAATAAAAGCATAGGCCTTAGCTAAAGAAATAATAAAAAACACATAATAGCAACTATTAAATAAATTAAAAATATACATTGGTAACTTTTCCACAGAAGAGTGAAAATAAACTCAATTGTGTATTTGTTCAACTTATTGCTCTTTTTATTTAGGAACGAGTAATACTTTCTTAAACAATTCGATTGATGCTTCATTTATACAATAATACTATACATAGACCTAAAAGACGATATTACAATAGTAACGTTCATTTGAAGAACAACTTTTGAACGATTGGTACGGGTAATGAATAGGTAGATGCGTGACTTGTATGGAATTCTAATTTTAAAGACAAAAAGGTAAGAATATAAACTGATTTGGATGACATTCAATAACCCTTTGTTTTGTTAGTTAATATTACATTAGTTATCAGATATTATTTAATCTTGTTTACACTTTTACTGTTGATAGCATATTATAAATCGTTTATAGTTGTATTCTTATGGTCCCAATATTTAATTATGGCTTGAAATAAGTAGTTTTTTAAACATTTTATGTGCTTCTAAATACCTTTAGTGTATTATAGTTCAATATTTCTTAGACTAGCTACAGTGGCCCCATGGCTTCTTTGGTGCTGACTGACAGATCACAGCTGACAGCTGACGGCTTTTAAAAGCTACCGGACCAAATTATGTATTCCTACGCCGAACCATATGATCTGCAAAAACCCTGTGTTTAGCAGCTGTCACTTCTGACAGTCAAAATTTAGGTATATAGTCTACCTAAATGTTGACTGTAATAAGTCAGCTGTGAACCGTCAGTCAGCACCAAAGAAGCCATGGGGCTATTGTACTAGAGTTAATTCGAGTCAAGACGTAGACATTTAATTTGTCTAGGGGGATTAGGGGAGTCCAATAGAAAAATGCACTATACCTTTGGCGTATAAGAGGTTTTTATACATATATATATAGCCTATTGGGGTCAAATTTAAATGGTATCCGAACCCTCCTCTCCCACTATTTCTATGCATTTGCTATTTATTATGTAAACCACAGTTTATGTATCAAATCGTAACAAAAATGTTTGAGCCATTTTTTAAATATCTTTTATTTAAGAAACAGTCAAATGTGAACTACTTAAAAATTAATTTTCTCTGAGAAACAGGAAAAAGGTCCTATTCATCAATAAAACACTCTTGGAATATACATTTTAAGCCAAATCATTAGAGGAATTTTGAGTAACATATAATTTTCAACAATTAGTCGTTAATAAGCGAATTTTCTTCCAAAAAATTGTGTTTTATATGGAATGTAAAATACACCCCAGATATCAATTTTAAACAAAATTCCTATAGCAATTTTCGAAATATCTAAGATTTCTCAAAAATAGTAATCGGTTAACAACGCTTATTTTAAAGAATAGAACTAAACTTTAAAAAAAAAAAAACTTTTGAGGGTAGTACAATATAACACCTAAATATAAAGTTTGAGCTTAGTTTCAAAAATTAAATAGTTTAATATAATAAGTACAACCAGATAAAACGAGGGACCGACAGAATATACAGACACCCTATTTTGGTTTCGGAGGAACACTAAATGTCAATATTGATCATAATTGATCACAACCTGTGAATGTGAGGAATGCCAGGCCTCCACCGTGGTTCGGATTCCACGTTAAACTGTAGGTCCTCCATTTCATCTCACAATCACCCTACCATTGCACATTAGCGTAAGTGCGTATAACCCAAATGGGTAGTAAGACGCGGTGCTAATAATAATAATATTGATCATAATCACGATGTCGAATTTTTCACGATTAAAATTTTTTTATACAATAAAATAAAAAATTATATAATCATAAAGTATATAGCGTTTTGTAAACATAGTTATATAATTATAATATTGTTATCTTAAAGCTTACATATAAGCTAATATATAATATTGTTAATATTAGCGTCATTGACATACTTATTATCAAGGTCATTAAGTCTGGATTGCCGATGATGGGGGGACGTGTAAGTTTTTTTCTACCCAAGCCGAGTGTGCAGATGGTCGCTTATCCCAAATAGTCTCCAAATTTCCCCCCACGAAAATACGGGTGCATTAATTCCTCTAAATTCTATCTCTATCATTCTTACAACAATAGCTTAAACATTTCTTCTTATACCTACACCAAAATAGATAGTGAAACGCGTGTAGGTAAAAATATAAAAACACATCTTACCTCTTTTGATGTTTCGTAGCAAATATTTTCTGCTGGTGCTTCTTTTATTAACCAGGTGTTAGTATTGAAATATTATTTTAGAAAAATCCACTGGAACGGAGATATTTGCAAAAAAAAAAAAAAAAACTTTTTCTTTGCAGTTTTTGATGTTTTTTTAAGGTTCCGGCAAAAAATTGTAGTCGCAGACCTATTAATTCCACCAATTTCCAAAATTCCCGCAAAACTTTCTCCAAGGCCACTGTTTTGAACACCTATTTCCTGAACTATATTGAATACAGGGAAATAAAGCCATTAGAAATATTGGACAGCGTGAAACTTAAAGGTGTGTCTTAAAGGTAGATATTAAAATATTAAATATCATTTGGTTGATGACATATACGATTAAAATTGTAGTAAGAGTAAAAAACTACTAGGACAATAAATATCAAGAAAGGTCAAAAAAATTACAGGGGGTCAAACCATTCCATAGGGGGTCTGGCCTCCCAGACTACCCCATTCTACGCCCTTGTTTCGAATAATACAACTAATGCGATGATAATAGTTTTCACTTTAAATAAATATAAATTAACTTCTAATAAATTCCTCTTTATTGTTAATCTGAGCAAAAGAAAAGAATCATAACAGATTTAGGAACTTATTTATAACGTATTATTTGTTTACGATAATTTAAATAATATATAGTACCTTAATGTGAAGCTTTTTACTTTATAACTATAAATTCTCTACTGTAAATATAAAGGTGACATCATATAATTATGATGACGGCCTTAGTTTGAAGCTTTCTACTTTTTAACTGTAAATTATAGAGTAGATCAACTATAGCGTCAGAACTAAAATATCTAGAAATCTAACACATTATATAGATACTTGGGGAAATCACATATCCTTCTCCTCAAACCCATATTTTGCAAGACGATTAAAATATTTTATTACATGACCACTGTTGTGAACTGTTAACAGGTTATTCAAAAGATATCCACTAAAATATGTACCCGTGAATATAGTATTTATTTACTCTATCTATCATCAAGTTAAAAGCTCTTCCTAAAATCTGATTAGAAATGTCGCGATTCAAACTAGCCACAAGAACATAGAAACTTAAACTATATTTCTATTGTTATTATCTTTGTATTTAAAATATTTGAGGGTATATTATAGTGCGTTCAACACCTTTTTTACCTTCTCTGGACCCTTCAGAGAGAAAGTATTGTGATCATCAAAATAATCGAGCTCAAGATTTTGATAATTAATGTCGACCTTTCATAACCCTCTGAAACTAAAATAGTGGTTTTCGCAATAACCTTTGTCTGTCCGTCTGTTCGTCTGTTTGTACCTCGGGCTAGAGCTGAAATTATTTTATCGATTGGGCTAAAACTCCACTCTAGTATTTTTGGTTGCGTTTTCCTTTCCTTTTGGCTAGTGTAAACTATAAGAACACCAAATGTTACATTTTTAGACTATTTGTCTGTCTGTCTGTCTGTCTGTACAGTTGTTGTTTTCCAGTAAACCCCCCAAAATGTATTTATCAGATTGAAACGGGACTTCGTTTGTTTTACTTCTTATCTTACAGAGAACCATGGTAAGCTATATACCTTCGTGCTAGTTCAGTGTCGATCAAAGTGGTGTCGAAAAGACTGGACGCAAGATATGAACATTCGTCGCAGCTGGTATTGTGGGGACATTACATGGCAAGTGATATGAACTTAGGTGTGGAGGGAGAACGTATGTGGATGGGTCAGTCTTCCTCTCGAATCTTCGTACGCACATAAAACAATGAATGCCCTTGAAATTCCACTCTTTTTTCGTCTGAATCTGTCAAATGTGTTGATGTATTGCTTAACGCGAGCGAAGCCGCGGGCAGATTCTAGTATATTAATATAACTATTTCAAATCTGAGAATTCTTAAGTTTGTTTTATTTCAATTAATGTTCCCTGTTTTTAAGAATTTCAACACACCACAGTAGTTAGTTAAAGTGAGCCGGTGGTCTTCAAGATGACAGAGCCTAATACTTGTCCTTGATGGGGGTATGTGATAGGACAGTACAGAGGTACTTAACCAGGGGTATTGGAACCAAATAATGGGGTTATTGGACTATTTCACTGAACAATTTAAAGAAAAATTTGTGATTTGATTAGAATATACTATCATCGTTATCAATACTAATTGACGTGGTGAACCCAATCAGTTGGCTTTAAACTAGATAATTTGTGGGTTCCAAATGAAACGTGTGGCCAGCAAGCAGTAAGAGATTCCATGATTTTATTGCACAAAATCAACAACAAAAATCTCACTAGCTTGCTGCTTATGTATTTGTGATTTTATATTTTTTCATATGAATAGATATTAGAGTAAGTATCCTTATGACATTCTTTAAGCGGCTATGTTCCTATCTCTTTATATCAAGTAAAACAAAAAGCTATCGAAATATTTTGAAATCATACTGGTACCTAATACGATTGGTTGTGATGATGATTTTTACTATTTGGTGAAGCAAGTATTGGGACATATCAGTCAATCTTTTAGGATTCAATAAAGACAAAAAAAGTTTTGAAACCACTGCTTTACTAGGTTAAGTGTGTGAATTACCATTGAAATAAAATATACTATAATTTTAGAATGTAACTATTTGCAGATGAAGACCACTCTTTGCAAAGAAAACTGTCCGAAAATAATTTCAAAGATGATCTGGATCCACCACTTGAAATGGAGATATTTGTGGATGGCACTGCTCTTTTCAGGCTCCCTGCTATACCTTATAGTCGTGTGTCTACCAATATTGTACGTCCCGCATGATTTACGCCTCCCAGGATTTGTTTATGAAGGTAATTAAAGATATAATTTAAAATTTAAGAGTTGTAATCAATTTTATTCCACTATTAAGCTTAGAACATTTGTTTTGCCTTTTCTCAATCATGATGGTTTTATCAAAGTGAATATTAAAATAAACAGTGTTGAGAAATATATTTATATCTAAGTGGTGTGAACAAACAAGGCAGTGAATAAAGTTACATTTTTAAGAATTTCCTGACTTGTAATCATCCCCGAATATAATAGAGATAATCAAGAATTGTAGACTGGGGTAAGAATATCATGTTTGTTGAGTATCAGTGATTAAAGGATTGCACACAAGAGTTTTAATAGGGAATTATTAAGTTACAGTGCCACTTGGTAGGCCGATAATTTAATGGGAGGAGAGTGTGAAAATTGATTAAAAAGGAGTTTGCGTTTAACTTTAGGGATTAGATATTATTATTATTACTATTAGCACCACGTCTTACTACCCGTTCGGGCTATACGCACTTAAGCTTATGTGTAATGGCAGGGTGATCGTGAGATGAAATATTATTATTATTAGCACCGCGTCTTACTACCCGTTCGGGTTATACGCACTTACGCTAATGTGCAATGGTAGGGTGATTGTGAGATGAAATGGAGGACATACATTTTAACGTGGGATCCGAACCACGGTGGAGGCCTGTTTTAGGGATTAGATGGAGTTATCTCAGGATAGGTTTGAATGGCACGTTTAGGTTCTGGTGGCAATTAACGTTTTATATCCTTGAACCCAGAGAGTTAGTTGGTTAGTCAGGTAATTTTTAGAAAAAAAATATGATAAAATTAATTAAAAACACACCTTTTAATTACTACGATAAATTGAGTTTAAGGTTAAATTTGAAAAGAGCAAGATTCTAGATGGTTGATTCTATATTCTGCTCTTTATATGTTTGTACACCGATTGACACTCTTGTTCAATTGGTAAATTTCTGGATGTTAGGATAGGCTGTAGGAAACTATTTCGTACTGGTGCAGGATGAATTTGCTTTTAAGTAGTGAGTTGATTGATTTAATACATTTAATGAATGAAATCCTAAGTTTTTTGGAAGAGGAATGGCTCAAATTAGAAAGGAGATTTGGTGGCCCACTGACAAGAACATTCTAAGTCTAAAAGAATTCTATATTATATTTAACTAGAGGCTATTCTTTCTGTGTAGAACTTTTTTTTATGTGTGTCGGGTGTAATCTGGGAAGTTTCTAAAATAAGAACTTATCCATTTTCAGGTATCCTTTTAAACTGATTATTAAGATAGAGAGAGATCTGTAGAACAAATGAGCTTACGCATAGTAATATTGGTATTTTCTTTTTAATCTTTCTTAGCATTACCTTATTGTAGCAAAGCTGTGATACAGAAATAAATCATAGAGGTACACTTAACTCGAACAAAAACATTAACTTGTTTAGTGTCATGAAAAAATCTCAAATATGATAATAATATTAGGAAATACGTGAGCCTTAAGATTTTTTTCTTAAAATTAAAAGTATGCAAATATGTTCTAATTAATACGATTGGTTTTGATATATTATGAGAGGTATTAGAGGGAGGGAGGGAATTTAAAGCTGTTCCTAGCCATAGCAAAATAAATCCATGAACGGATTAAATAAGACTCTCCCTCAGAAGCTCCGGAGTTCCTGATTTCACACCTCTAACTCTACTATTAAGAAGTGTAGCTCTTCTGGGTGTGCTTAAGTCTTACTTAGTACATTTTTTCTTACCAATGTGATCCAATAAAATGGGCTTACACGCTTTAATTTCTCCTCAAACCGGAATAAAAATATATATTTTCTGGAAGAGCAAACTAAGATATTATGTGCTAGTAAAAATCTGATTCGATTTATCTTTATTTTCTTATTAAGATACATAAAATAAATTCACTTTTTACATTTGATATGTTGAGAAAGATATTTGGTGAGTAACGTTTAAATATTTAGGAAACGACAGTTAATTGGTTTCCTATTCCTGTGAGGGGGTCAACTAGATGAAGAAACAGAGTTTATCGACTAACCGACAGGAAAACATAGAAACTTTGAGTACCTACTTCACAGTTTGAATTTGTCAAGTTCCCATTGGTGCAAATTCAAACAAGGTAAAGAAGGCTAGGGGTGTAATGGTCGATAAGTAGCGGTCCCATCGAGGTGTTAGTTCTCGGCCAAACAAACCGGGCATTTCTATTGAAAATCTAGAAGACTCAGCTACAATTTGTGAACACTCATGTGGCAGTAACTGTGGGAGGACTTTGTTAACAATGGAGTAGTATTAATCTTTTGCAAGTGTAATAAGAGTCAAGTTTATACTCAAATTACAATTTAGTTAATAACGTGTAATTAATTTGTTAAGTATATCACTCTTAATTTTAGAAATCAACCGTGGAAGGTATAATTTACAATGTGTTTAATAAATGAACTAACAATGCAAAAAAGTTTAGTCAATTAATTTTTACACTATGCGCTATTTTAATGGCTGAAAATAAGAGATAGAAAATAATCGTAACAATGGGAATTAAAACCAATAAATTTTTATACTTTTTCTCTTTTATCAGAACCCTTTTAAAATCATTTAATAGCATCCTGGTACCATAATATTAATTAACTATCTTTAACCCTCAAACCTTTTGATTGTTTTAACTTTTTAATAATTTTTTTATTACTTTTTACGTCAAAATTTTAATATTTAGATTTTATATATGACCTGTCATTTCAAATATATCATTTTCTATTTTGAATTTTTACTTTCTCTCGATCCCTCAAAGATTGCGATCGTCGAAAAAAAAACTGAACTCGAGATTTTGATTAATGTTGATATTTCATGACCCCCTGAAACCGAAAAGTGAATTTCTCGATCTCATCTGTCTCTTTGCCTTTTAGCCAAGAGAAGAAACCATTTTACCGATCGTGCTAATACTTGGTACTGACAGCTTTTATAAGCCTCTCCAAAGGATTTAAAAACAAAATTAGATATCCAACCTGAAACTTAGAGTAGTTTTCCAAAGAGCAAAAAAGAAAATATCGATTTTCTCAAAATCCGCTAAAATAATTTTTACTAAAATTTGTATTCAGGCATTGTTTAGTACTACAAACCAAATGCCATTTCTCGTCAACCCATAAGAATGACGCTAAGGGAACATTAGAGAAGCGGAAATTTCCACTTTGGATCATATCTTAGTAACCATTCGAAATACGAAAACAAATACCTTTGTTAAGATGTAATACTATTAAAAGCAAATATTTTAGTTTTGAATGTATTTTTATAAAACAAATTGTTAGCTATAAGCAAACATATAATATTCTATGGAATACTTTAAAATATGAAATGGTAAAAAAATATGTTTTTCTGCTTAATTTTTTTAAGCACTCAGTCTTACTAGCCGTTTGGGTTATACGCTTGTGTACAAACTACCATAGTGGTTTTAAGGATGAGATAAATTATATGTAGGATATGTAACCGCATATGCGTGGTGGGAGAGTGAAAAACAATTTTGGAAAACCTCCCTTTGAACACCCTACTGAGATTTGAACCTTGAACTCCCAGTCATAAACAGGCTAGTCTACTGCTAGAATATCGCCTTAGACCATGTGACCCCTGAAGCGGGTTTTTCTTAATGTTTCTGAATATCTTATCCGTGCACTTTGGTGCAGTGTTTCTGCAACAATGTATATTACTATTTAGTTTCACAAATATTACGAGTTTTTACTAAATGTTTCTATTTTAGGATTAAATAGAAATAGATAATATGCAGTGCACCGTAGCATTTATTTGTAATGTCGTTTATTAAAAATAATTTTTGTCTCTTCAGGCTACAAATTCCGAGTCAGTGGAGCAATAATTTAAGTGTGAAGATTTTTTTCTTCCAATCTGATTTTGTCAATTAATAGCCAAAATGTTGCAATTTCTTTTAAAATTATAAATTCTTTTTAAAAATAGTTTTAATAAAGATTCTAATCAAACGTGCTACAGCTACACAAATCCACGTTAATATTTTTCCCTTTTATACCATTCAGAAAATGCCAAGAATATCCTCTCGAAGAAAAGTGGATATCTAGTATACACCCGTGGATGTCACATCCCAGACTTGGACCCGTTCGACCGTCACGTGAAGAGGTTCTACCACAAAGAAAGTCCTATCAACTGCTCCCAAAATAAGCCTCCGAACCTCGTGGGGTCCAACCTAACAACTCTCTTCATCATCCAGTCGGCACTAGGATTCTACAATGTCAGTAACGTAGAAAAGCTGCAGTGCTGCTATCAAACCTTCTGGAGAGTCAACGAAAATAAAATAAAGTAAGAACATTTACTTGCATTCAATGTATTTAAGACCCACTTTGGTGGCCACATGGTCTAAGGCATCGCTCTCCAAATAGACCAGACTGCCGGTGATGGGGCTTTAATTTAAATTGGGTGTCCTGAGGGTGGTTTTTCTTAAATTATCATCTTGAACTCTTTCTAACCTGCGTCCAGGTTTGTTTAGTGAAATGCCTCCATCTCCTTCTGTCCTTTTCCTAAATGGTGTCACCCTATTTTTACACGTTAATGCGGAACACTTACTCTAAATTACATCTTCCTCATCCTTAATAAATAAGTTGTGTGAATGTAGACTACAATCTACATAATATGTAGATTTTAGTCTACCAAGCCACTACCATGGTTACTGTGAGACTAATCTATTTAAATCGGTTTGATACATTCTTAATTTCTCTTGACACCTCGGAGAAAAAATTCTTGTGATAGTCAAAAAATATGAGCTTGAGATTATGATAAATATTGACATTTCATGACCCCCTGAAACAAAACAAAAAATTGTTGTTTTGGAGATGCCGTCTTTCTGTCTGTACCTGGGCTATAGCCGAAACTATTTTACAGATATGTTATATGTTGGTATCTTGAGTGTTCATAAAGTCCCCGCCAGGGTAACCCAGGGTAAAATATGTTTGTACATAGTGTAAAGCTTTTAAACGGTTTCATTAGGTATTTAGAGGTGGGTGATTTTAGGTTTAATAATTAATATACAAAATAAAGGAACGTAAGATGATTTTACTAGAAGTGTGTCAATATATATTTAAAAAATGCAAAGATATTTTTCAGTCCGTTGGTATTTTTCGTAATATTTCAAGAATTATTGACCATGTCAAACTTGATTATTGATAATCATCCTAATCCAACTTTAGCCAAGTACTATTTATACCTTATTGTTGTTACATTAATATTTCTATTTTCTAGAACATGATTAATAATTATTAACATTTATAATTAAATCTTAAAATACAATAATAATTTTGCTCGCTTTTAGGAATTGGATCACTTGATATTATTAATATATTTTTAAAAAATTAATGGAAAGTTACCAAAAAAATTATTTTTAAAAATCTATGATTACTAATGTTCCTTAATTTTGATTTTGACTTAAAGCAGTCTTTTGTTGTCTGTTAACTAAATGAATCGGTAGTTTTATTTGATAAATACCATTAACCTGGAAACATAAATGATAACTTGTAAGATAATTGTTGACTATCTATTATAAGAAGCTGTTGTTTCCTGTTATAGATATTCTAATGACTGCCAAACATTTGTGAAAGAAGTGCATATCAGCGAGGAATTTGTGAAGGTAAAATGCAGCTAGAAGGCCTAAATATATTCACATACTATTACGCTTTTACGCCCTTAAAAAAGAAAGTTGAAGAAAGATGTCAGAAGAAGAATATAATCCCTAAAGAAGCTGTCAGCTTATTGGTTCTAGGAATCGATTCAGTGTCCCGTCTTAACCTATACCGACAAATGCCAAGGACAGTAGCCTTGCTCAAGGAAATTAAGGCTACAGAAATGTTAGGTTACAATAAAATTGGTGATAACACTTTTCCTAATGCAGTGGCATTTCTTACAGGTTTAAAAGAAAAAGAATTAAAAATAAAATGTTGGCCAAATAGAAGTAATTATTTAGACTCGTGTCCTTGGATATGGAAAAACTTTAGTGATGATGGCTACCGCACAGCTTTTGTTGAAGATTGTCCATGGATGGGAATGTTCAATTATTTAAAGAGAGGCTTCAGGAAGCAACCAACAGATTACTACTTGAGGCCATTTCAAAAATTGTTAGAAGATAAAAAGGGCCATAAAGGAAGTAAAAGCACATTGATATGCATCGGCCCACAAATTATTTTACAAGTTTTATTGAACTACATTTCAAAGTTTCTCATAACGATGTCTTTAAACAAATATTTTGCTTTATTTTGGAGCTCCAGTGTTACACACGATTACATGAATCACGCTCAACAAGCAGACAAGCTTTGTGAAGATTTTATACGTATGAAAGTAATTCATATCACTTTAACGAAACTGTGCTAGTTTTCTTGAGCGACCATGGTGTTCGCTTGGGGGGGAATCAGACAAACATTTCAAGGCCACTTAGAGGAAAGACTTCCTTTCCTTTTCTTTTATTTTCCAAAATGGTTCCGAGAAAAATACTCTAGTGCTCTCAACAATATGAGAAGGAACTCCCGGTTACTCACTACCCCGTTTGATCTGCACGAAACGTTCAAAGATCTTTCAAATCTTCGGCTTATTGAAAATGACCTCATAAAAAGAGGAGTAATGAACTTAAAACATTTGCGATGTTTCCACGAGGTACAAGTTTATTTTTGCCATTGGATGAAGGTCGGACTTGCTCCAAGGCTGGGATCGATCCTCACTGGTGCACCTGTCTAGAAAGTCATGCTCTGGCAACGAAAAGCTTAAAGGCACAAATATCTGCCAAAGTAGTAATTGTACACCTTAATAAACTTCTGAAACCTTACCATGCTGCTCGTCACTGAGATTGTCCAAAATTCTTGACGCAGTATTAAGATGCCTCTGTTAAGTCAACATAAAAGTCATACTATAGAAGATTGCGTGGTTGTAGTCACAACTAAGCCTGGAAATGGGATTTTCCAAGCTACAGTTCGACACCGTCTAGGAGACGGTAGTCCCGAAGTTCATGGTATTGTCAGTCGAATTAACAGATACAACAATCAAAGTGCTTGTGTGTTGGATTATCACATGAAACTGTATTGTTACTGTAAGCTTGAATAAAAAGCGCCGATAGTTCATTATTTATTGAGTAATAGTGTGGTGTTTTCTTCTTTTATACTTAATAAAATTTCTTCCTTTATTAAATTTAATAACAAGGCTTTGTAAATTTTTTGTAGAAAACTACCACTAAGGAGTTTTAAAAATCGATTTAAATAAAGTTGTTAATCTATACTTTTTAATAAAATGTTACCAAATAGATGTAAACTACTATTACTAACAAGTCGATTGTGTGTCATTTATTACAATTATTTGACATATTTCTTGAATTATCGGTTATCCTATGGAAGATGTAAGATGTGGAGGAATATATTTTATCTTTCAATTTATTTT
Source organism: Timema podura (assembly GCA_033556935.1). NCBI lineage: Eukaryota > Metazoa > Arthropoda > Insecta > Phasmatodea > Timematidae > Timema > Timema podura. The sequence goes on from JAVRXN010000005.1 coordinate 26,568,096, forward strand.
ATAAAGGTTAGTATCCCTAAATATTCATTATACAAGGTTTAAGGTTTTCATGGTCCTTCAACACTATCAACCACTCAATTTAATACTTCAGGATCACAATATATGTAGTAACAAAAATTAAGGTTTCCCAAAGAAAGTGGTTAGTAGCGAGTTTTTTCTTTGTGTGTTTATTGCTTCTTTATATAACCAAATACGTAGTCACAATGTCTAATGCGCTAAGCTCATTATGGATGTAAACAATAAATATTCTGAGGTGCACACCCTAGTGATTTCCCTAATTAATTATTTAAAGTTTAAAATTACTTATTTAATTGAGTTTAAAGATGCACATCCCAGTTGACTCGCGGTCTAGGGCACTAAGCTTTATATATTTGATTATTTTTTTAAATACACCTAAGGTGCACACCTTAGGGTTTTAATATTTAGACTTAAAAAGTGACACCTTTAAATTTTCCTTGAGTTTGTAGCTATAGACCATTGAGGTCACAAGGTTTAGGATGTATACAGTATTAATATATAGTCAACTCCGCTTTAAATGAAACACTATAGCCACAGAATTGTTAAATGTATATATATGTGTATATATATGTATATATATGTATTTATATATATATATATATAATAACAGAATTTATGATATTTGATTCACAATGTCCAAGGCTCACTTGAACCGAAATGTTATTCACTTAACTGTAAGTAAGACGGGTAGGGATAAACAAAACAATACATCACAACTATAATAAATTTATTGAAATCAATTTATTACCATTTAAATAATAGGCTATTATGCTGTTGCCTGCTGTATGCCATTTTAATTAGTATTTTCTGCCTTTTAAGTGTATAGATTGTTCTATTTGTCTAAATATTAGTTTTATCCATGTAAATATAAAATTAAATGACAAAAATATGTAAACGTACTTATATGTAGGACTGATCTGTTAATGAATCACGATTTGTCAATTAATAGGAATATAAACAACTAATACAAAATATACTTTTTTCCTTGGATTTAAATTTAAAATGTATTCAGTAATTTATCTTTGGATTGTATTTAATTTGGCGATCAAGTAAAACCGGAATAAATTAAGTCTACATTCATAGTTTGTTGATTTTATTTCCCAAACCCCTCTTTTCCGAGGACACTTAAACGGAAAGTCTAGACATTAAAAGTGAATGTATTTAAATTGTTACAAATTTAAAGAGCAAATGTAAGCACACTAATAGTTTTTAGACACTACGCTTCTCGCTGATGTGAGATAATGGTGAAATATAGCTCACCTTTTATTGTTAACTAGCTTTTGCCCGCGGCTTCGCTCGCGTTAATGTAGATTTTATCAATAAATTCAGGTTGTCGATTGACACAGGAAGTATGACAATAAAAACGATGAACATATTGTGGTTGTTAGTCAATAGAGGTAGAGATAAAGAAAAAACAAACTATACAATATAAATCAGGATCAAGTGTAGGAGTAGAAAAGAAGTAGCGGAGTGTGTGTCAGTAGAGTCACAGGTTATGGCTTGACACGAATTGGAAGATCCTACTCCATCTTAAATTTTACTTACAGTTAATTAAAATCCCTTATTTACTCCGCTTGTTCTTGACCGTTGCAGTCATGGGCACAGAATAGATAAATATTTTAGGACGCTCCTATATACTATGTTGTATGTCCTTCCATTTGGCACAAATACAAACAAATTCTGGGCATCGGACACACGCGAACAGGATACATATAGCTGGCCATGGGAAAAACATGGCATTTCCAAATGCACCCCTGCTACCTGCAATGTTTGCCCTTGCGCTTTGTTAATAGTAATAGCAAAACTAAGTTTGATTGGAAACTGGAGTCTTTTGAATTGAAATGGTAGGTCATAAACGGGGTGCTTCTAAATTTCGCATAAGCATAACTGGTACACCTAATTTCAATTGTAGTTTATGCAAGGGTACACCCGATAGCTCCAGAAAATTTAAAAACTCAGCGGGATATGAAGTGCTCTGTTCTGTGTCCATGATTGTATCTATTGACAAATACTCCTTTATTTCTCCCTGCGTCTCTTTCAAAATGTCAGTGTTGATTTTGTTAACGATTTCATATTTTGGTGCAAGAATTTCTCTTGAACACAACCAATGATCACAATTTAAATTTAGTTGTAAGTCTGGGTAAACTTTATCAATGAGCTCCACATCATTTTCCACCAAATTACAGAATTCCCCGTAAGTAAAATACAGCCTTCAGCATCCATGTCCAAACGTCCATCGCCAATTTTCAATAGTGTATCTGCGTAATGTCCTGAATCTACGTCATTATAAAGGTGGACTCTCATATTCGTTGTTAGGCTGAATTTTTTCACTTTTGCCCACAATCTTGATGACTTGAGACAGGCTTTGATTTCATCTGCATGTGTGCCCCTCTGGATCACCGGTAGAGTTTGTCGGAAGTCACCAGCCAGTAAAACTACCATTCCTCCTCTCTCGTAAGTCCTGAATATTTTGGTTGAACGCCTCTATAGCTTTTTTGTGGGACATCGTGCTTTCGTCCCACACTAAAAGTTAACATTTTCGTAGCATCAGACCTCGACAGCTATTTTTGCTGAAATGAATAATACCAAATTTCTTACGACAATTTTGTCATTTACCATAACGGGGTGAACAGACAGTGCTTAATTAGCTGAATATTATCATTTTTAATCATTTTAAGATAGATGTGCCTAAAATAACTCGGGAACAGATTTTTATTCGGGATATCAGATTTTCTTCTGGGATACCACAGGTCCCTTTTTCTGTACTCCAGGCATCATGTTGCAATTAATTTATTCATATCAGTAGGCCGAGTTGTTAAGCAGGACGACCGTCTAACAGTAATTTTTTTCTATCCGTCAGGAACAATACTTTTTCTGTATGAAAGGTACCCTATGTCCTTTTATGTACCCATGACAAAGTATATGCGAAATTTCATGATGATCGGTCGAGTAGTTTAGGCGTGAAAGCGTAACAAACAATAACAAACAAACTCACATTCACATTTTTTCTGGATGAAAGGTATCCTATATCCTTTTCTGTACCCATGACAGCGTGTATGCGAAATTTAATGATGATCGGTCTAGTAGTTTAGGCGTGAAAGCGTAACAAACAATAACAAACAAACAAACAAACTCACATTCACATTTTTTCTGGATTAAAGGTACCCTATGTCCTTTTCTCTACCCATGACAATGTGTATGCGAAATTTCATGATGATCGGTCGAGTAGTTTAGGCGTGAAAGCGTAACAAACAATAACAAACAAACAAACTCACATTAGCATTTTTCTGGATGAAAGGTACCCTATGTCCTTTTCTGTAGCCATGACAACGTGTATGCGAAATTTCATGATGATCGGTCGAGTAGTTTAGGCGTGAAAGCGTAACAAACAATAACAAACAAACAAACAAACAAACTCACATTCGCATTTTTTTTCTGGATGAAAGGTACCCTATTGCCTTTTCTGTAGCCATGACAACGTGTATGCGAAATTTCATGATGATCGGTCGAGTAGTTTAGGCGTGAAAGCGTAACAAACAATAACAAAAAAATAAACAAACAAACAAACTCACATTCACATTTTTTCTGGATGAAAGGTATCCTATATCCTTTTTTGTAGCCATGACAACGTGTATGCGAAATTTCATGATGATCGGTCGAGTAGTTTAGGCGTGAAAGCGTAACAAACAATAACAAACAAACAAACAAACTCACATTTGCAATTTTTCTTGATGAAAGGTACCCTATGTCCTTTGCTGTACCCATGACAACGTGTATGCGAAATTTCATGATGATCGGTCGAGTAATTTAGGCCTGAAAGCGTAACAAACAATAACAAACAAACAAATAAACAAACAAACTCACATTCACATTTTTTCTGGATGAAAGGTACCCTATGTTCTTTTCTGTAGCCATGACAACGTGTATGCGAAATTTCATGATGATCGGTCGAGTAGTTTAGGCGTGAAAGCGTAACAAACAATAACAAACAAACAAACAAACAAACTAACATTCGCATTTTTCTGGATGAAAGGTACCCTATGTCCTTTTCTGTACCCATGAAAACGTGTATGCGAAATTTCAGTATGATCGGTCGAGTAGTTTAGGCGTGAAAGCGTAACAAACAATAACAAACAAACAAACAAACAAACTCACATTCGCATTTTTTTTTCTGGATGAAAGGTACCCTATGTCCTTTTATGTACCCATAACAACGTGTATGCGAAATTTCATGATGATCGGTCGAGTAGTTTAGGCGTGAAAGCTTAACAAACAAACAAACAAACAAACAAACAAACAAACTCACATTCGCATTTATAATAGTTAGGATTACAAGGAGTACTAGATAAGAAGTTTCATCTCGATCAGATGATTAATTTTTGAGTTTAATGGAAAAAATCAAACAGATAAAATCGAAGGTCCTGACATATTTTTAAAAACCTATAGATATGTTTGGGGAACGTTTAGGAAAAAGAATGGCTTGTATAGTAAGCCAGAAAAGTTTTGTCCATGGAAATTATTGTCGCAGGCAGCAATAAGCTTTTTCAATATTTAAATTGGAGCTATCAAAACTGGTGTTGAAACTGAAAAAAAAAGGGGGGATTTATGTTAAAATCTTAAGAATGACATCAATTCAAGGAAATATATCTGTTGAGTTTTAAGGTAGTATTATATTTCATTACAGATATATTTCAAATTGATCTTGTTAAAAAAAATTGCAGTATGTGCGTGTCTATGTGATTTTTATCTAAGAGATTGTTTGTTTTATTAAAATATATTTCAAACAAAAGATTGTATTTATATAAGTACTAAAACTTTATATTGATAGTTTATTTTATATCCCAAATAATCTCGGATACATCAACATTGTAGATTTTTACCTATGTAAATTAACCTCGTGATCATTTTCATGGTATAATAAGAACTTCCATTTTATTTGAAATGCTAAATGGTAACTGTATACAAAATTTAATCTCTAGAAAATCGATTTTATTCTCTTTTTGCCCTTTAGTAAACTACCCTCTATATTAGGTTTATCTATCTAGTCCCAAAAACTCCTCAGGGGAACCTTATTAAAACCCTAAATACCAAGTTTATCTTATCGATAAAATGGTTTATATTCTAGTCAGAGATACAGATAAGCCAACGGCATCTCGAAAACTACTTTTTTGATTCCAGGAAGTCATGAAACGTTGACATTTGACGTTGACATTCTCGATTTCAATTTTTTATGGTTATCACAATACCTCTTTTTCCGAGGTTAAGAGAAAGTAACATAGTGGTGTGGGTGCCAAATATGACGTCATCAAAATGGCACCACGCCATACTACTCTCAATGAATCAATTATAACGTCTCAACCGTTAGTGTTAGATGTGAGAATTTTATTTTTATTAAATCATTTAAGAAACATTGATATAGTAATATGCACAAGTTTTTATTACTTAAGAGTCAACAAGATAATTCAAATCCATAAAAATACATTTTATTATTAAAATGAATAAACACTATTATCAACTAGTGTATACTAAATGTAATAAGATTTTCCACTGCAATATTTAATAATCTTAGAATAAATTAATATAATTTTCAATATTAGAAAAAAAAAAAAATTTATAAGTATTGTGAAAACGAAAACTTACCAAACAATTTGTGCTAGCTAAAAATCTTTATTTCTGTTATTAGTTTATCGTAAACGAATTTGTTTTGTTTTTTAGCTAGTCCAATAGTGTAGAAAGCTTTTCAACACTTAGAAATAATTTAACCTACGCCAAATGTAACTATTTAAATAATTTATATTAGTTTGTGTTTCGTTAGTTTAGTAAGTGTGAATAGTTTATTGTAGTAATAAAATTCAGTTATCATTGAAGCTCAAAAATAAAAGTTCATTTTAATGTTTATTAATATACTAAAACCTAGCTTTTATAAACCTCAAATAAGTACATGGCAGTAAACTTTATGATATAAAATGAAACGCTCAATTAATAAACTATAATAATTATTACTTATTGCATTGTATACCATTACTTGAAACCGGAGATAAATTAATTAATCTCTAGCCATAACTAAAATTCTCGATTCTCGATTCTAAGCCAAACTCCCCCTAAAATAGTTTTTGTAAGATTCTGCTTATCAATAATTGGAGGTAGAATTGTCTTCTCACAGACGCTGAATTTATACTTTGATAAGAGTGTAATCAATCCAATCTTTATTTGGACGAAGGCGAATCTCATACCTAGAAACAAAATATATATATAAATTTTGCAATATTCTTTAAGTCTAATGTGGGATTAGGAGACTTGAGGAAAGGTTATGGATTTTTGCACTTTTCATAACAAAAAATTTTACCTTGCAAAATAAATTAAATTTTTTACACTAAAACATGAAAGTTTTTTTATACATATTAATTTCAACGATTCTTGAATATTTGACATGAGCATATTGACAAATGACAAGAAATTGTTTAAATTAAGACAAGAAATTCTCATCGAACTCTTAAATCACCCTTGTCAGGTGTCAAACAACTTTTGATATTATCATGTGAAGAAAATTTAACTCTTACGTTTATTCTGGAGAAATAGTAAATTGATTTTGACAAAATAAATTTATAGCTTTGAAATATACAAAAATTACTGCTCTTAGCTTACAGTCCCAATCATCCCACCTTAATAATAGTAGAAAAAAAGGGTCATTTGGCTCTTGGACAGAGGCCTCTACTCTGGTATACCTAATCGAGGCTGTATTTACAGAGATAATTTTTATTCAATGGTTTCTAAATCACACGCTTAGCTTTAAAATAGTGTTTTTTGGTTTTTATTTCCTAAAATACTTCTTTCTTATATCTTCTTCCTTAGGGTACGTAGAACACATGAACCTTAACTATTGATTGATTAGATATTTTTTCTACATATTTTCAAATAATCCGTCTTACTACTTTTTCTGATTAAATGCATTATTGCACTAATATAGTAGGAATAATTAAAGTAGAATTTTAGGTCCTACACGCATTTTTGGAGAGAAAAGGAGATACCAAGATAAAAAAGAGTGGAAAGTCGTACATAAATAAACTTGTATTTAGCCTTCATTCTAGACCTACCCCCGTTTGGCCCTCCACCCCGCCCCATCTCCCCACATCCACCATTGGCAATCCAGATAAAACAAGACTAACGTTTCGTGTCCGTACTCACCGGCCTCTGTTATTTTTAACTGTATAGTAATTGCTTGATTAAAAAAAAAAGTAACATTTTGTTTAGTTTCAAATAGTAAATTAGAGTGTGATCTATAAAATTGGGTTTTTTTTTGTAAATTAATGTAAACTAAACCTTAACACATTTTTTCACAGAGTATTTGTACTTTTTCTGACCACACGCATACGTTAACTACGCTAGCAGAGTGAGCATGAGGAAGAGAATACTGTAGATGAAAAGTACCAGCATTTATATTGAGGTAAAGTGGAAACTTTTTTTTTAATAAACACTCCCAGCGCTATTCGAATCCTAATCCCTCAGTAACATGCAATCCGGTATAACAATAAAGTGACTTGATAGATCATTTGACTATCGATGCAGAATTTAGATATTTAATCTTGCAATATTCTCTAAGGAGATAAATTAATTTCAACCTAGTTTGTGACTACTGTAAGGGTCTCTGTTACCGGATATCTAAGGTCAGTGTCAGCTACCCAAGACCCGAGCCGTATCCAGCTGTATAAACACATAGTCCCAGCCTTTGATAAATTAGCTGAAGTGAGATGTTCCTCTGTGTGAGCTGCTGATTTATCTGTGTGGGTGACTGATATGCCTCTGTATTGGTCACTGACGGAAATGAGAGTGAAGTTCAAGATGGCGTAAACTAGATTCTAGACCTCCTAGAGTGGAGTTCTACACAGTTGGCTATTGACAGTTGTAAGAGAGTGTCGTGAAGATGTGTCCGTTCACCTATGGCGTGTTTTGAGTACCATGATTGAGATAAAGTGGGTGTAGACAGTCAGGGACAGTGTTGTGGACAATTGTCAAATTGTGTTAGTGTCTTAGATAGGTATTTGGCATGTTTGTGTAAGGAGTGGTGTATCGTGTGCATGAGTTGCACAAGTGGAAGCTAGCAGGTATGGATGGTATACCACCAACAACTCTAAGAGAATGAAATAGTGTAGTACCGACGTACAGAATGCCACTTTCTAAGATATCCGATCATGATCCAAACCAAATTCTTTGTCGGCGAGACGTCTATTCGTACACTCGACTTATTTATTACTATTGCTATTGTTTCGGTCACAGGTTTACTAGGCCTGATGTGATCTACACCTGAACAGCGGGGCTACCGCCTTTGGTCCTCAGATATAACTGTTTTGGTGATCACCTTCACTGACCGGGGTTACGGGTGCTTCTCATCAACAACCCTAACACTCTCAGCCCACCATGCTGGCAGCCAACTGTTCAAGCCCTGTTCAAAGCCTGTTGGGTTTGTCCCTGACCAGTCTCCTGTCTCTCGTCTACACCTGACCTGACTTTCGTTGGGGTTCAACCCAACCTCCACAGGGTTGCTCAGGCCACGGGGTACACCACTTGGTGGTGACATCAGAATACAGTAGGAGAGGCTAATTGGCACCCGCTTGTAAGACAAATTTATTAAGCTTCACCACCCCATTTATAGGAAGACCAAGTAAGAGATGGGAGGAACAGATAGCAAGTGAGCAAGTGAGAGCAGGAGAGTGGAAGAGAGTGCAAGAGGAAGAATGGTGGAAGGACAGAGGAAGATGGAGTCATTTTACTAAACGGATCTGGCCACAGGTTGGAAACATTTCATGATAATAAGCAATAAATAGGTCGTCCAATCAATGATTATAAGACCTGTGGTTACACCTGAATTATTTTAATCCATGAAATATTTTTATAATTTAAAAATGATTGTAAATCAATATTTTAAATAGAAAATAATTCCATCAGACAAAAAAAACTCAATACTAACCTTCGAAAATATTAATTTCTTAATATTTTGCTAAAAAATTTTAAACTAGTTAAAAACTTTTTATAAAATGTTATAAAAAATTAAGTGTATGGAGATATAACTTAAGATATGATAATACTTTGATACTAAATAAGTTAGATTATTTATTAAATTTACAAGAAATATGAAAATGATAGGGGAATACTCTACTTTTATAGTTTTCACATTTCTTGTTAAAATTTAATAAATCGTGACTCTAACCTTTTTTTAACTAACACCTACCGATGCATATTCTCGGCCCTTCTCCGAACGGTAGGAAAGTGTAGGGGTGCCTTGATTTAACATTCTCTTTGGTGAAGCGTTCAGGATCAAAACGTTCAGGATCAGGATAATACTTTGGATCGAAGTGAAGACCAGGTATCGATACAAGCACGCTGTCACCTTTCTTCAAGTGTACATTGGTGCCAGGTATAGTGTAAGGTTTGCTGCAAACGCGAGTGATACCCGAAGCTGGCGTATGTTTACGCAAAGTTTCTGAAAAATAAATAGGATAATAAAACATTATTAGGGGAAATGAGGTATTTACAGTATAAATCAGCCTAAGATAAGTTCAAATTTGTTGCCAGGAAAATAAACTCTTGATAGGACTGTGCTTGTAAACTGTTCGCTCACTATTACTAAATATTTACCCACCACGTACACAATAATGTTACTAATCAATATTTTTTATTGGCTTTAAAGTAAAAGCTTAGTACTGAATATAAGGAGACAGTTATTTCCTAGTACAGTCCCTTCAGTAATTACTTGCCTCGGCAACGACCAAAGAGCCACCTCTGTGTATAATTAACCTATTGAGTATTGACACAGACACAAAATTATGTATTCTTTTATCAAATTACTTATTAGTATTATAATAAATAGGAAATAGTACTTTATGGTTAGGTGAATAAAGAGGCCTATACGATAAATTTAATTTGCTCTTTCAATCGTACATATTTGATTGTATATCGATTATAACTTAATACTGATAATTATTTTAAAAATATTAATGCTTTCTTAAAATCATAAAGTATTTATTTAGATGAATCCTGGGTAGGTGATTTTAAAATCAGCTCATCTCCTATTCAGAGGTTATACAACCTAAAACGTTAAGGTTAAATCTGAAAATAGTAAATATTCACATAATTTTACAAAAAAATTCATTATTAAAGAATATGTAAACCTTTATTCTAAATGAAAGTATTTATCAAAATAAAGTTTAAACATTAAAATATATATTATTGATTAACAATCTATAATTACGTGCGTTTGTTGTTTTAGGCAGCCTAAATGCATGGTATTTTGAACTAATCTCTGTTGATAAACTACTTGTCTGGTTTGTTTAGGCTAATCATTATGACATATATTTCAAATATAAATTTTCTTAAAAACATATTGATATATTATGGGATCCTAATGTGAATTCCAAACTCATTTTGAATAAATTAACCTTCTTTACAATAAACGTTGCTATATTTGTCCTTTGAATTATGAGCTAGTAGTCTACTAGCCAGTCCACACCATTACACCCTATCCCTATCTTGAGCTATTTATATACATTTCACCTCATTCCACCCTATCCCTATCTTGAGCTAGTTAAAAATCCCAACTCTTTACAGCCTATCTCGAACTATTTAAATTCAGCTCTCCTCATTACAAGCTTTCTCTTTCAGTTAATTTTTAAAATTATCCAACAAATTGTGTTTAGCTTTTCCCGATGGGCTCCTCCCATTAAATTCGCTAGTCAATAGCATATACTTATTTTATAAAATTATTAACTTAAGACAACATTATGTGTCAATTTTCATTTATGACAAAGTCAAACTGGGTATTGGCTTGTGGGCTTTTGCAATGCTAAGCTTGACACGTCAATACTGTGAAACAGTTTCCTCCCATTGTGTATCAATTTCGTACTTCAATGTTCATACTAGCACCTTATTGTTTATGCGATAGTTTAAAGAGATAGTGAATGGGAGGGAGTAGTGAATTGGAACAGTCTTTGTTATCTTAACTTAGCCTAGCAGACACTCATAAATATTCCCTTTTGAAAGATTTATAATTGAGTAATTTTATTATATTTATAAATATGGGTTTGTGTAGGTCACTGTTAAAATTGTAAATCAAAGTCAAAGTTGAAGTCAAATAGCTTTCATTACCGTTACACTATACTATTTTTAATCTAGCCATCCATTTAACGCAGAGAAAAGTTATTATGGTATGCTCTTGCCCCAAGATGGGCTACAAATTATCATACCCTCTCCTTTGTGGTTATTGCCCGAAGATTTTGCTGCTACTAAATGATATTTTAAAAAGGATAAACTATATTAGTATTCCATATCGATGCCATGCTCGACATGTTATTGATATAAGTAAAAAATTTCATGGAAAACACCTTTCAATTCACATTTACTTATTTAAATTAGATTTTTAAGAATATTTAATTATTCCTTTAATGAAATATTATGCCAATTTTATAAAAAGATTACTAAAATATTTTGAGATATCGTCAAACTGCATCCTCACAGGTTAAGTTTACAGTGCAGGGGGACAGCGTTCTCGTATGTTAGAACTTCCTCGTCCTGAACAAAGAAAAATGATTTCATCATGGAAAATATTATAATCTGACTACAGAGAAATATAGTACTATGAAATAAACACAGCGCTAGTTTGGGATTGTTTCCAAATAGAAAGATATTAAGTATTTAAATAAATCTAAACAAAATGGCCGTGTAGATAAATAGAAAAATATACCAAGAATTAAAATTAAAAATTAAATTTAGAAAAAATATTAATACAAAAATGAGAATGATTAAAATGTTCAAAGAAATAAACAAAGCTCACTACATTATTTTATCTGACCTATCTGGATATCTTTATGCTTACGCTAATGATGCCATTAATAAATCACTAGTCTGTGTTTAGATACTGTTTAGTAGTGGTTATAATATAATATTGTATACTTAAAAAGGACATATCAAGTGAGATAATTCAAATATGTTCAAAATAATATATAAAGGTTTTCTTCTTCATTCGAAAGGTTGCGAGGAATTCGAAGGTTTTATAGGGTGTAAAAGCGAAGGAAATTTTATATTATACTTTGACATATAGAAGATTCACACACCCATATATTTATAAATGATTTTTAAAGCTAAGTATATAAATATGTTTCGACATACCATTAACTACTTGATCTAGATAGTTCATCTTATTTATTATTTCAAAGGTAATTTTGTTATCTTGTGCTCTGAGAATTGTACAAATTTCCTCTGCAAGACGGTCTTGAATATCTTGATTTACAGCTAGTTCATGAAGACAAAAACTTATTGCTGAAGTTGAGGTTTCAAACCCAGCAAGATAGAAGACGAAGCACTGAGCAGCCAGCAGGTTATCAGTGATGTCTGCAAGACCAGAATAAAACAAATTTATCTACCTTAGTGATTTTGTAGTATGTAATGTACTAGGTAATAACCTTATGATTATAATTATTTTGTAAACTACTAGCTAGGGAAATAGCACCTTTAGGTGTCTAAATTCACTGCCTTAGTTAAATAAAATAACAGCTATAGTATAGACATTCATTATTTTGTATAACAATAAGTTAGTACTTCTACCAAGAGTTTTAAAATTATGATAAGAAAATACAGCCAAAAGCATATAGTTTAGCTATGGTAATTTTACTAGGTGTCCACTAGATACCTTTCCTACGAGATCTATTTTTATTGATACCTCAACAATAAGTGTCTTGGTGCCATCTTTATAACTAAGATTCTGATGTCAATCAATCTCTCATTTGACCCAAATATTTGATCATATACCGAGAAATTGGTTGACTTCCAGACTTTAAATAAGCCTTTGACTGGCTGATGAAAACAAATGTGTATTTTTATACAGTTCAAACTATCCCTGCATGGTTTCTTAACCCCCACACCCTATGGCACTTATACTTACTCAAACAACATTTTACTGGACCAAAAGTATTTGTCAAATTAACTTATAATATTAATTTCCTTCACTGGAAGAATTAATATTTTGCAATCTGGAAGCTAAATTAACTAACCCATTTTAAATAAAATGTAAGTAAATTAGTTTTTAAATAAAATGTTTAACTTACTTAAAGGAGATTTTTTGATATCTGTAACACCATCCACATTATATTTCAAATGCGTGTCTTCCTTTGATATGTCATCCACTAAAACATCATTTTTTAAATTGATCAAAAGCTGTAAGAAGTCATTTCTAATCACATTATTGTCTTCACGATATTTTATAGTTCTCGTCACTAATTTCTTTATGTAGGCTGTAACCTCATCGTTCATTCCGGATAGCCTAAAAGTAGTAGACATTTTAAAGAGAAAGTTCCAAATAGAGAAACCCAAGGAAATTTTTGGAGCCTTTGCGATCATAACTCTATGTTCAGATTTTGGATCCTTTATAGTATTCAACTGAATTCCTAAAATGCATGTCCCTATGGCATCAACCAGATAATGAGAAGTGACCTCGTTTATGTTTATAGAAGAGCGAGCATCTGCGAAACTTTTCAAATTCGTACTCATTTCAAAAGCACACTGTACAATTAAATCAAACATAGACTTCATTTTGGCCGATGAAAATACTGGGCTGATCTTATACCTCATAAACTTCCACGAGTCGCCACCTAATTGAACGAGATTGGAAGACAGATCTGATTCATTCACCTGTTGTTCTGTGAAGCGATTAATAAAATGAGAGAAATCTTTGGTAAGTATGAGTTTAATCAATTCGGGTCTCTAACTAATAGAACAGGATTTCTAGACTGGTAAAAACCTCCGAATCGATATCCATCCAGATCCTCATAAAGTTTTCGAAACATATCAAATCGGGAGACACGTTGAAAGATCAGGTCAAAAGTATTGCCAAAAATTAAATTAGGTGTGATATGATGAACTCCTTTGGATTTCCAATAGCCAAAACATGAGGTGCTGCGCCAATAGATATAAAGAATAATGGGAGCTATAAAAATCCCAATTTCCATCAAAGATATCTCCAATGGTAGCTTCATTTTAAATAGGTTACCTGGAAAAGAAGTTTTACTCATAAACATATATTACTATAGCATTTATAACTAAAAACTAGCACCAAAATTGTTTAAAGTGAATATTTAATAAAATAATGCTACTTAAGGGGACTTGCATAAAAATCTTTTTAAATACTAATTTTAATTGTAAATTATTTTAGTTTATATAAAATTTCATCAAATTTTTAAAGCCTGTAATTTTACTTTTAATATGTGATTATGAAAAAACTAACCTTGACTAATGAATGACAGGGAAGTAATTATAATATCTGAACGCCAAGCGCAGGCTACTTTATATATTAACTTTTTTTTACAGTTATTGAATAAATATAGAACCGGAATACTTACACTTATTTACACTCCTACCCTTTCTTTCAGGAACAATGTTATCTGTTTCTTATCATAGAAGATAAAAACAAAAGGTGCCATAAACAATTATTTAAACAATAAGAGAGCTTAATTTTTTTGTCTGAGACAAGATTGCATTTTGCAACAGTTAACACAGATTGTAGTGATGAAAGCATTAACAATACCTTATTTTTGTAGGAAGAATAGTATCTGTTAGTTTATAAAGTTTCAAGAACTATTTCTATATTTATTAATGCATCAAGTCATGTTAGCTGCACCATTCACGTCTTAGAGATATTATAAATAACTTTAAAGTAACACAAATAATATAATAAAATTTTATCAATGTTGTCCGCAGAGAAATGTGTTTGAATTTTCTTAACTGTTTTTCCAATCCAAACTCATACTCTAGTTTGAGAAGGGTTTTAATTGAGATACACCTTAATCTATATTTTAGAATATCAAATGTAATTTTAAAAAATGGAATTTAAAACATTGTTGAGAATATAATTCAACCTGATAAATAATTTTTCAACTAACGATCCAAATAACGAATTACAAAATAATCTAAAAATATCACGTTCAAATCTATTCAGTAATTCTCTAGAAGTGAACATTTAGGTACAGAAAGTATCCTATTTAAGGATCTGTGAATTCAAAATACCCACTCTAAGCTAAAATAAGATTTCTTTGGATCTATTAATGGAATTTATTCTGTAAATTGCTCTTTAAAATTAGCAATCAGATTAAAAAGGAAAATAATTAATTATAGGCCTACATTTATTAGGAGAATACACCATTGGCCCTGCACTTTAAGACATATATTTGAAAAACGTCAATTTTTATTTGATTTAGTTCATATGATCAAAGCGTTGAGACCCTGTGTTAAAATCCAGATAATATAAAATAAATTCATCGCAATCAGTAAAGCGGTTTCATAAATCTTACGCAAAGACAGAGTCAAACACTTTGATTTATAAGTAGTAGAGAGGGGCTTTTTTCATATACTTTGAATGTACGTACTTATGTACATACAGTATTTGTTAATCTACCGGTATTTAAAGACTTAAGAATTTTCTTATCTTATGTTGAAGTATATTTTGGTTAAAAAGAAAAAAAAAGGTAATGGCACCACACAGACTTTCCATCTCCTTTATAATAAATGAATACATCAACTTAAAATTATGAATTTGTCAAATTAAGTAACAACCATTAATACAGGAATAGGGGTTAAAAAATAGAGCATCACATTCAATTTTTGGAACGCTACCTTCTCCCAGTTAAACGACACCGATGGGAATTCTTGGTAACTAAGTATTACCGTACCTTACTGGGCTATGGGCTAGCTACCGGCAATATATTAGAGTATTTATGTTACCTAAATTTTTTTAAGCCCCACATCATCCCCAAAATTATTTTTGGTTAACATTTAATCAAAAATAAATAAATAATAATGGTACGAACTCAGCACGTAATTTCTCGCGCAATTGTTTAAAAACTTAGATATCTACTCAAACCTCGTAATATATGTGAAACTAAATAATATACACTACAACCCCAAACATTAATTGCAATAACTTACATTGAACATTTTTTGAGTCCTGATTTGAATTTTATAAATTTATTTTTAAAGAATTAATGTCCTCATTTGTATGTTTGAACCAATAAAAAAAGATTGTTAATGAGTCCACAAGGGTCAACACTTCGTATTAAAATGTCTACTTCCTTTAAAATTTTCCTATTTTCTTGGTGTTGCATATCTTCAGTCATCGCATTGCTATTAAATTCCTCATTTATAAATTTTGACCAGTAAAAAATGTAAATATTATCTATCGAGTCTAAAATGAGGGAGATAGATCATTGCTGTACAAAATCTCTCCTCAGAGGTTTAAGGAAAAATAACCAACTTTTTGATAGACTTATATTTAATTACTCATGGCATTGAGAATTAGTTCATCAAAACTTGAGTAGTATACATTTAAATAAAGCTCACCAAATGATATTAATATATTTGCCAATATCTCAGAAACTATTGATTTTATAAAAATATATTTCAAATAAAGGTATTTTATTTATATAATACTACAATTTTGCAATGATAAATTATTTAGTATCTCATATAGTTGCGGAGATACGGAAATTTCCTCTTCTGTAAAGTACCCTAAAAGTCATTTTCATGGTTAAATGAAGTTGACCATTTTATTTGTGATCGTAATCAACGCATAGATACAAATTTTAATCAAAAATCTTTACAGCCGATTTTGAAAAAATCAATTTTTTTTCTTTTCGATTTTTATTAATATACTCTTAATTTTACTGTTAAAAAGACACAAAGACAGATGGCATTGCAAAACAGCTTTTTAGGGTTCGGGGGGTCATGAGACGTCAACATCAATCAACATTTCAGGTTAGATTTTTTTTTACGGTTGCAATAGTTCTTTAGTGTTCGAAAGGTTAAAAAATATATATATATATATATATATATATATATATATATATATATATATATATATAGTATCCATTTTTTTTGGGATATTTATAAATGTTTAGAAATGAAATTTAATCAAAATCATTAGAGCCGATTTTGAGAAAATAGAATTTTTACTCTTTTCACCCTTAAGTAAACTACCCTCAATTTTAGGATTGGATATCCAATTCCAAACCTCGGGGAAAACCCTATGAAAACCCTAGATTCCTAGTTTCAGCTTGATCGGTAAAATAGTTTAGGCTCTGGTTGGAGGTACAGACAGGCAGACACACATTCAAAAACCACTTTTTCGGATACGGAGGGTCATGTAACGTTGAGATTCATCAAACTCTCGAGTTCGATTTTATTGACGATCACAATAATTTATCTATCTGTAAAATAGCGAGAAAGTAAAAATTGAAAATACGGCTCAGTTAGTTCCCGTCCCTTGAAAAATACTATAAGTGTTCAAAGTTTAAGGTTTTCAAGTTCATTTAGGGGCTTCTGGAGGGTACGGAAAGAGAGACACACATTAGGAAATTAATATATAGATATATACATTGGGTAGAAATGTAAGCATTTGCATATGCTTTTATATTATATAATAATGTATACCCTGATTTTGTTTGGAAGAACAGTAAAGAAAATTCAAACACATTTATTTGCGGCTAAAATTGATAACATTTTACTTTATTACTTGTGTTATTTTATAGGTATTGATAATATTTATCTAAGAAGACATCTGCAAATAACATGATCTGGTGTATGGATATAGTAAAATTATTTTAGTAACTTTAGTAACTAGCTTCTACTGTTCTTACTACCAAGATCATACTATACGTACGTATCTATCCACTCAGCTATGTTTACGTTAAAACGATTAATTCCTTTAAAAATATTTCAAATAATCAATCTATTTTGTTTAAGTATTTGGTGACACAATACTATACTAAACAGTTTTTCTTACTAAACAGTTTTCTTGTAATTTCTCATTTTTACAGTTCTAGCTTATTGCGAGAATTCTTCAAATATAGTATTTACATCATGGCACTTCTAAATCTAATAACACTTTATGGTTCACCATAGCATAGTTTTCATTTGGCCATCAAGCATAGCCACTTACAAAATGTCAATTACTGCGCATTTTGACCTTTTCTGTGACCTTTATTTGTAAAAGTGGACCTTCTCATTTACTCTTCGCTTCAATATCACATATTAAAGACTTTTTTTTATTTTAATTATACTAAGTCAGAGTTCCTTTTTTTTTTAATTACGACCACTCAAAAAATATATTCTAGCTTTTTCCATTGTTTTTAATTGTACTTTCTACTCTTCCTTTATTTAAAGAGTACTTACTTCAATTATGCCATACGATTTACATTTAAATTGAAATTCCTTTCACTCCCAAATACTGACTTATGATGAATACTTACTCCTGTACCTTTAAATTCGAAGAAAGTAAAGTAGCTAACATTAAAAGGGAGCCTGGAATTATTGCAAAAAGGATTTATGTGAAACAGTTTGTAGTTACAGCTTATTTCCAAATAAGTACAATTTTAAAAACTAGATTGAAATACTAGTTTTTACAAAGTTTACTTAAGTGAGGTTTTCACCCTTTTATGACCTAATTTTATTTTGTTTATATTCAATCAGTATTTGCATTACAAATCAATAATATATAATCTTATATTATTTTATACTGGCTATTCAATATTTGTTATCACTTCCGTTTCTTGAAGTATAAATAAATAAATGGTACGGCACACCGCACAGACTTTCTCTCTCTTTCTATAAACTCATAAGATTTTTGAACGGAATAATGTACATTGTATCATCACCACTCCACATAAGAACACGCATAAAATAATATACAATTATATAGAATCAATGAGAAAAGAGGTGCATCTTTGTCCACCTAAGAACATTTCAAACAGTTTAATGTCTTCCACAACGGTCAACACTTCGTTTTAAAATTTCGATTTCTGGTTAAAATTTTAACATTTTAAAAGGTGTTGCAGATCTTCAAGTCATCGCATTGATATTTAATTATTCATTTATACATTTTGACCAATAAAAAATGTAAATATTGACTATTGAGTCTAAAATGGAGATAGATCATTGCTATGCAAACATTTCTCCTAAGAGATTTAAGGAAAAATAACATACTTTTTTTAGATACTTACTTATATTTAATTACTCTATGGCATTGGAGTATTATTGCGTTAAGACTTAAGTAGTATATGTTTACAACTAAAGCTCACAAAATTGTATTAATATATTTGCAAATATCTCAGAAACTGCTGCTTTTATAAAAATATGTCAAATAAAAGTTTTTTATTTCTAATAGTCCTACAATTTTGCAATGATAAGTTGTTTAGTTTCTCCAATAGTTGTGGAGATACGGAAATTAACGCTTCTGTAATGTACCCTAAAAATCATTTTCATAGGAAAATGAAAATAGCCAGTTTATTTATAATCTTAATCAACGCCTAGATACGAATTTTAATCAAAATCGTTTGAGCAGATTTTGAGAAAACCAAATTTTTCTCTTTTCGTCCTTCAGTAAACTACCCTTAATTTTAAGTTTTTATAGACACACAGAGAGACGGCATTGCAAAGACTATTTTTTAGGGTTCGGGGGGTCATGAGACGTCGACATCCATCAAAATTTCAGGTTAGTTTTTTTTTTACGGTCGCAATACTTAAACTTTAATGTCCAAAAAGTTAAAAAAATTCATATAATTGCGTATATATTGAAAGTTATTGATTTTATAAAAATATGTTTCGGATAAAATATCTGTATTATAAATATATATACATATTTATAATGCTAAGTAATTTCATATCTCAAATAGTTTCGGAGCTATTTAAAAAAATGTTAATTTACGAATCAGACCGGAGCCCTTAAAGCCATTTTGCCGAAATATTGAGGGTAGCCATTTTGTTTGGAATATTTATTAATGTTTATAAATTAAATTTAATCAAAATCGTTAGAGCCGATTTTGAGAAAATCGACTTTTTCTCTTTTTGCCATTCAGTAAACTACCCTTAATTTTAAGTTTTAATAGACACACAGTCAGACGGCATTGCAAAGACTATTTTTAAGGGTTCGGGGGGTCATGAGACGTCGACATCCATCAACATTTCAGGTTAGTTTTTCTTACGGTCGCAATACTTAAGCTTTAATGCCCAAAAAGTTAAAAATATATATATAATTGCGTATATATTGAAAGTTATTGATTTTATAAAAATATGTTTCGAATAAAATATTTGTATTATAAATATATATACATATTTGTAATGCTAAGTAATTTCATATCTCAAATAGTTTCGGAGCTATTATAAAAAATGTTAATTTACGCATCAGACCGGAGCCCTTAAAACGATTTTGCAGAAATATTGAGAGTAGCCATTTTGTTTGGAATATTTATTTATGTTCATAAATGAAATTTAATCAAAATCGTTAAAGCCGATTTTGAGAAAATCGACTTTTTCTCTTTTTGCCCTTCAGTAAACTACCCTTAATTTTAAGTTTTAATAGACACACAGACAGACGGCATTGCAAAGACTATTTTTAAGGGTTCGGGGGTCATGAGACGTCGACATCCATCAACATTTCAGGTTAGTTTTTCTTACGGTCGCAATACTTAAGTTTTAATGCCCAAAAAGTTAAAAATATATATATAATTGCGTATATATTGAAAGTTATTGATTTTATAAAAATATGTTTTGATATAAAATATTTGTATTATAAATATATATACATATTTGTAATGCTAAGTAATTTCATATCTCAAATAGTTTCGGAGCTATTATAAAAAATGTTAATTTACGCATCAGACCGGAGCCCTTAAAACGATTTTGCCGAAATATTGAGAGTAGCCATTTTGTTTGGAATATTTATTTATGTTAATAAATGAAATTTAATCAAAATCGTTAGAGCCGATTTTGAGAAAATCGACTTTTTCTCTTTTTGCCCTTCAGTAAACTACCCTTAATTTTAGGGGTAGATATCCAATTCCAAAAATCCCTCGGGGCAACCCTATGAAAACCCTAGATATCAAGTTTCAGCTCAATCGGTAAAATAGTTTAGGCTCTAGTTGGAGGTACAGACAGACAGACAGACAGACGGAAATTCAAAAACCACTTTTTCGGATTCAGGAAGTCATGAAACGTCAAAATTCATCAAAATCTCGAGTTCGATTTTTTTGACGATCACAATACTTTCTCTACCTGTAAGATAGAGAGAAAGTAAAAAGTAAAAGATGAAAAGTATATTATTATAGATGTATAGGTTAGGCTCATAAACACCCGCTTCGTTGGCAGCATGGTCTAAGGCGCCACTATTGCAATAGACTAGATGTTGATGACGGGGAGATCGTGGTTCGATCATGGTCGGGTGTTCTTCCTACATGTTATCTACCTACTCTCTACCTATCCCTTCTCTTCATCTTCTCTTTTCTACCCTTTCCATATCTTCTATCTTTCTAATTTATTTCTCTATTTCTCTCTCCTCATCTTTTCTCTATTTCTCTCTCTCCTTCCTCCTTCTCTATCTTTTATCACTTTCTTTATTTCTCTCTCTTATCTTTTATAATTTCTTTCCTTTCTTTCTCTATTCTCTTATCACCTTTCTCTATTTCCTCTCTCTTTCTATCCCTTTATATATTTCTCTCTCTTCCTCCCTTTATCTATTTCTCTCTCCTTTATCTCTTTCTCTATCTTTTTCCACCCTTTCTCTATTTCTCTCTCTTTCCATCCTTTTTCTATTTCTCTCTCTTTCTATCCCTTTCCTATTTTTTCTTTTTATCCCTTTCTCTATTTCTTCTTCTATATTCTCTTTCTAATCCCATTCTCTTTCTAATCCCATCTATCTATCGCTCTCTATCTCTTTCTCCACAAAATACTGGTATTTTTACTCTAACTCAATCTTCCTTGTTCCTAACCAATGAGCGTATACAGCCAGAACAGGTAGTGAGACATGGGCTAAATTAGTTTATAAACGAATTATTAATGAAAGTGTAAAAATAAGAAAATATACAATATTTTGTTGCATTAAAATATAAATACAAACTAAGAATTACTGTATATCTTTATTTAAAAAATGTTTTACAATCATGATAATAAATAAAGACTACATTAAAATATTCAAAAAAATATAAGTATTATATATCTTTACATTCTAGATCTAGTTGATAGTTATTTAAATGTTATTATTTCATATAATTGATAAAGTGACATGTTTATATCAACACAGTATTTAAAAAAAAACACTTAAATTATTACAAGCACATTTTTGTTTTAATTTGCTAAATAGTACTGATAGTTTCAGAATCCAGATACATTTAGATATATAATAAAAACATAATATCAATAAAACCTTTTTAATTCTTTTAACCATTTTATTGAAGTAAATATATCTGACACGAGAATAATATGGATTTTTATTGGAGTTGATAAGTTAAATATTCTGATATTAGGCTATTTGATAATAACTTATATTTTACTTGAAAGGGTGTGTTGAAATTGTCATTGTGTATTTCTGTGTATAGATAATCCAATGATAAATATTACCTAAATTAAATATCTCCTCTACAAACACACTAAAAAACGGCTTACTCATGATTTGAAGTGTTGCTAGGCATGAGCATAGCTTGTTAAAATGGCACCTGCAGTACGTAATTCCTTGCGCGCTGCTCATTTGACCTATCAAATATGTAGTATCTGCTCTACACACCTCACATGGGATTGTATGCTCGTTGGTACTGGAAAGTAATAGTTCTACTGAGGAAAGAGGTACATTTACGGACACGGTTCAACTACAGTCCAATAATTTTCACGGGAACTTTTTTTTATATAAAATAAAGAAAAAACTATTGCGAGAATTATTGATTAAACTTTTTATTTTTACATACTATAATTATTAAAATTTGAGCTAGATACATAACGCGTGCACCGGGCAGCCATTGAGATTCAGATATATCAGCCATTCTGGATTTATACATGAACCGGATTTTGAAGCTCTTCTTATCCATTCAAACATATCCTATTTAATTCACATAACTAAAAAAAAAAAAAAAGATAAAAAACTAAGTTTTTCAAAATTACACATTATATCGATGAAGATTTGATTATATATTTCTTATTTTATAGGTGCTGATTTTAGATATACCCAAACACACACATTATATATAGGCCTAAACACACATACACAAACATATATATTTTAATATAAAGAAAAAGCTGAATATCAAATGACTTGACGGACGAATACATAGAAGTTGGGTTTTTTTACACTACGTCTTGTTAGACTTAAAGATACCACGCTTACATTAAAGTATAGTAGCACTTCTAGTTCTCAGATTAGGTTCTTCCTAAAGTAAATTGAGTTTGCTCTGCCTCCCTTAGCAATACTACACACAATGACACTGAATTTCACGTAAGGTAATGCGCCATATTTAGACTTTGTAGTTAGAGCACAAGGAAAATAGTGTGTGAGAATGTATCCCATAAGAGAAGAAGAGTAAATAACCTGTTCATTTGGGACTAAGAGGGTTGTAAGGTAAAGAACATTACATCCAAAAGAACCTCTGTTCCCCAGTTGGAACTAATAATAAGGACGTAGACTCTACCAGGTAAAGTCAGAGACACAACACTACATCTTAAACCCAAACCGGCCTCTTGTTATAGGCCCTAGATATAACTAAGGCTCCCGGGTTGGATTCTTGGCTGGTACTATCCGGGAATTTTTATCGTAAGGAGAATGATTCTCATGACTCATCAAGGTTTGGTTATCTAGGAGTAATTTAGGATAATATATTCATTCATCTACCCCGGAATTTCACTAACATCATCTACCTCATCTCATTGAGACGTGGAAAAGAGCCTCCACGAAAATTGATGTGAGATTAGTACATTTGCGCGTTCTTTGGGAAACGGTACATTAGTACTGGATAATCTTTTCACAAACTGAGATACAGATTGATATAGTCCAAACACGACATCATCATCGTCATCATATTTTACCCAAGATGGGGTCTATTACAAAAGATTTATGCTTATACAGACAAATTTTCATAGGACATATTTTATATTTGACAGAAATGTTATTTTATAAATATTTTCACGTATTTATACATCAAGTCATGTCAACTGTAGCTGTCACTTTTGATAGACAAAATCAATAGCTATCAAGGGTGGGTTCCGTGCCCCCTACAACCCTCCCTCAATAAGTTTTATAGTTAGTACTAACAATAATGATTAGGCTAATTAAATAATTATATGTTACGGTAGTGTGCGAATTAATGTCAACACAAATGATAAATTTCAAAAAAATCCCTTACTATACATTAGGTAATAATATGAGAACTGTAATTCATTTAAATATAAAGTATGTCCCACTTTGGCTTGAATAACTTGTTGAAGTAGTTTTTCTAAGGAAATTTATGAGATTTTCGCAGTTTTTCTTGATTTCGTCATCGTGAAACCACACTTGAATTACTGTTTCTATCATCTTTGTTTTGGTTGTGCAGTCCATCTACAAAGTCTGGACTTACAAATGACCCACAAATTCCAATAGGATTTATATCCGATTAGTTCTCTGGCCATTCCAAAGCCGTGATATTTTTGTCTTTGAAATACTTCTTCATAACCTTTGATTTATGGCATGGGGCTGAAACTTGATGAATGATTGCTTTACCATTGGGATAAACATTTTCCAGTTCTCTTGGCAATTTTTCTTACTGTAACTCCTTGTATTGTTGGCTATTCATCATTCCTTCAATTGGTACAAGAGATCTGGTGACTTCATAGGAGAAACAGTCCCAGAACATCTTCTTTTGGGGTTGTTTGACTGTTTGATCAATGTGGGCTGTCGTAACTTTTTCATTGTAACTTTTTCTGACGTATAGTGATCACGGTCCCTGTACTAAAAAGTCTGTCACATCTGAAAACAACACCTTTCTCCAATCTTCTGCTTCCCAGCTGGCAAATCTTTTGACCCACAGAAGCCTTTTCTCCATCATCGGAGCAGTCAGAAGTTGTTTCTTCCGAGGTCGGATGGCCTTTCTTCCCTTTCCTTTGAACCTTCTTCGTACTGTTGAATCATGAATTTTTACACTAGCATCTGCTAAGTCTCGTAGTAGATCAAAACTTGTTTTATGGGGATTTATTTTGCCGTTTATGATTAAAAAAGCTTCATCTCGTGCAGTAGTCTTCCTCTTTCGTCCACATTTTTCTACTCGCTCCACTTCAATTGACACGGTCTCTCTTTTTTATTTTAAAACTTTGTTCCCCGCCCCAAGACTTAAACAACACTTCGTTGTCATCTCCCTTTGTGTAAAAGAGGTGTGCAAACTTAATGTTACAATCTTCTCTCATTTTATTGGCGTGATATCCATATTTAATAAGTTTTTAAAGCTTGCACAAAATGCTACAGATGTCAATCTTTATCTTGCACTTAGGAAAGGATCAATTATAACCTCAAAATACTTAAAGTATACATGTACACAAGTTCTAGCATAATGCTTGATTTAACCAATTAACCAAAATTGTCGCCACAAATATCATAATTGTGTTGCCAACATTGAAAAGTATAAAATAATAGCAGTGTTCACATTAATTCGCACACTACTGTATATCCAAGACTAGTGTATTCTGCCTTTGAAGATAATTTCCAGGAATTGGTTTTTATTAAACTACCCTTAAATATGTTCTATTTATAAAAAATCAACACATTATCTAGATAATGAAAGTAATAACTTTTTATACATCACTGAAACCAATTAAAATATATGCTGCTATTTGTCATGGTCACAAACTCCCAAGATACCCATTTGAAACCAAATCATTAGGGTAATTTTAAAAATATCTCCAGCTTTTGAAAAAACATTCATCAGTAAACAACCCATAAATCAGTTTAACCCCCCCGTTTCTCCCCAAAAATCTACAATATTAATTGTCATATTAATCATCCCAAAGATACCTATTTGGAACCAAATTGTTTTGGCCATTTTTAAAGATATGTTTTTGAAAAATCAGAGCTATATAAAATACCCATTAATTATTTTTCACTACATAAACAATTATACATTGTTATATTTCATACCACACAAACTACATATATAAATTCTGAACAAAAACTTTGGAGCTACTATCAAAAATTAAGAATTTTCTAAAATATCTGATCTGTAAACTACCCCAGTGTTTTTGAAGTTTTTATGGTAAACACTTTTTTTTTGCTAAAATAAATAAAATATTGCTCCAGTACAAACATAAAATTTAATTTTCTTCACATGTTGACCTGAACACTCAACAGTTCTTGAATATCTGATAAGGATGTTCTTGAATTTAGTGACAACTTTTTCTATTAATTTATAATTTTTCTCATCTAATGCCTCTAGGCTCATGACAGCTATCCAAGAAATGTTGGTATCACCATGTGAAGAAAGTTAAATTCTTTGATTCCGCTTGAGCAATATTTTATTTAATATAGCAAAAAAATAATTTGCCATAAAAACTGCAAAAGCCTTGGCCTTTTCTCGCTTCCCTTTCATCCCACCTTAAGTAATTGCAATCATATAAATAAATCTTATGAGAGACAATCAAGACAGATATAAAAAGACGTGGTTCCACCAATATAGTTGAATGTATATATTTCACACATTAAAAGTTAATATCAAAGTCTTGATGCTACTCGAGCAAATATTTGACTTGGTCACGTGTATCCCTATCCTAAGGAAATAAGAGAGAGTGAACTAGTTAATGACGGGGTGGGGTTGAGGGTTGAGGGGGTGTGAGGTTAAAGGGGGTCAGCAAGGTTACACCCATTACCCCTATGGTGCGTGGCTCCAGGGAATGAACTTAAGGTGATAATCTTACATTAACCTTCCAGATAATCTTACATTAGTGCCGCTTTAATTTAGCTTTATGTTGGTTGCGAGTCTTAGTATGGTGGTGTAATAGGTAGAGTGGGGAATGGGGGAGGAGTGTTCAATGGGTGTCTGGGGAATATTTGGTGGGGGGGTGCTTAAGGGAAAACAAACGTTTGGTAAGGCAGCCATTTTACCAATATTTGCAAGATAACATCCGATAACATCTGAGGAAACTGTTTTATCAGACATTAAAACTAAGACTTAATGAAATGTAAACTACAGTTGAATTTTCATCGAAGTAACTTTTTTTTTCGAAAAAACCTATAGATTTTTTTCGGCTAAAAAATTGATAGAGTTATACTGTAATAATTAATATTATTTTAAATTTATTGATAAAATCTACTATAAATAACATCTGGCACGTGACTTGACATGAATACGTGTAAGTATAATAGATTAAGACACGTTTTGTCAAATAAGGTCCTTATGATTATTGAACAGTATGTATTAATTGTTTTACTATTCGTTCGATTATTTCAGTACTTCATTTGTATTTGTGTGTGTGTGTGTGTATGAACTACACCCTAAAGCACATCAATGCCATTTAGGTATTTACACAGTTGAGATGAGTATGAGGAAATTAAGAATTAAATAATATTTTAATGGAATTTTCATGGAGGGAGAGTGGAAATAGGTTCTAAATATACCATCAGTAGTCAAACCTGACTGGGATTTGAACCTTCCCCCCCCCCCCGTCATGGGTAGTCCAGTCTATTGCGTGCGTTACAATCTCCCAATAAAGCAGTTTATTAGTGATTTAATTACATATGTAACGTAGTTTTAAACAAATTTAGATAGGTCAGCAGCGAGCGAGAGAAAAAAAATGAGCGAGAAAAAAAATTAGTGATAAAAATAAATCTCTTGAAATCCATGCTCAACATTATTTTTAAAAAATAGCACAATAACTACAATAATTCTAGCGACTGAACCTTTAAAACACAATCTTAATATTAGTGGAGCTTTTACCATTTTAGCACCTTGTTCAGTGTTCCATAAATTGAAAATGGTTTAAGACCGATTATCTAAGCTTTGCCTTTATTTAGATGCACCTGTGTTACGTGACAACAACTATTACCTTATCTACGTCTTCAGCTTCGATTTTACTTTTCATGTTTCAAGCTCTTTTCGCAATTAAAAATGACCTCTACACACCCATTTTTTTAACTAGACTGACACTACAGTAAGATTTTGTTCTAAGGTTTATTGAAATAAAGCCAAGCAAAGAAGAAGGAACGGAACGTCCACGTAATGTGGGTGATTGGTCCTTTCTCTTCGTTGGCTACTTATTTAAAGAGCACGGCTAAAATTTGTTTTTCCGCTTTAAGTATTTCAGAAGTGAACAAGGCAGGCGCATCAAAAACGCACCATTGTTTGTAGTCTCTGAGCCTCATGTGGCAACACCGCTTGTTACCATCAGACTAAACTAACCTAACCTATAATCTTATAATGTAAAGATAATTACCGTTTGACGATTATATATAGGATAATTACATTCAACGTGTTAGCTCGGGTGAGTGCTTATTGCGCCAGAAATTTGACCATCAGTGTGAGTTTGAAAAAAGTTCACTAATCCCTGAGCACAAATTACACCAAATCCAGTTGAGGTAGAAGAGGTGGTCCGAAATTGACAAACAGCAATGTTAACCACCTCTTGTTGCCTCACTTAAACTTACCTTTGCTTTTTGAGGACGATTTGTGCGCCAGCAAACTAATCATGCAACTTGTGCTATCTTAAAGCAATTTTATCAATGCAGACTTAACCTAACCTTTGATTTTGAGGCATGCCTTTGTGCAATAAGATAGGCTTTGTTTTATTTTACTTTATATTAATTAAATTTAGTATTCTATAAAAAATTCTAACTCATTTTGTTTTGTTAGTTTTTAATATACAGTGTGACCTTCATATATCGAACTTCCGTGTATCAAAATTCTCTGTGTGCCAAAATTTGGCGAATCCCCGTGACATTACATAGAAAATCTCTTTATGTATATAAAAAAAATTCTATACAACTAATTTTTTTCAAGACGAATCAGGATTCTCCCTCCGTAATGACAGTGGTATAAGAAAAACAAGTGAGAAAAAATCGAATGGAGATGTCGCAGGAGGAAGAAGGAAATGTTTAGTCAAACTCGTTGCGACACCGAAGGGTTGCCTAGAGTGGTTGTCACCACACTCCCTCTAACCTTTTCTCAAGTAACCTTTCTCTGCTATAAATCAGGTTCAGTTTGTCACAGTATCTCTAAAACCGACTCTTCATGCTTGCTATTGTTTTTTTAAGGTATGTAGAACACATTTTTTCTTGTTGGTTTTTTAAGTTATCTTTATAAACATAACTCGTATATAATGTGATTCTCATTCACTTATAATGAGTACGTTGATTAGGAAATATTTCTTAATACAATAGACTACACAATTTCATGTATAAAAAAGATAGTTTCTTTACACGAAGTTTCTATATATAGTTTTTTTCCTGAACCATAGACTTCGACATATGGAGTTCCGACTGCATATATGTATGTATTGTTATGATGTTAGTTTGTAAATATTAATGCATTATTGTGAATGAAAAGGTTCAAAGGAGTTTTGAGTGCTCATAAACTCACTTTTCTTGTATATGTTGGTTTTCCAGTGTGCCTTTGGCGCAACTTGGGTCTGGTATTGGGGGTTAGTTATTTAGGTCATTGGTGCGATTTGGTTTCGGTCAAGTACCTGAACCAGGTAGATTTGCGTTATTCGGGTGATACCGATACCTTATTCTCACCATCACTGTGGTCTCACGATGTTTGCCATGTTACTACGATATGCAGGTTTTTTTCCTCGTGCACTTTTGATTCATGTATAGGTGCCCTTTTGATATGCTTCTCCCTCTTGTGGGCTTTCAATGGTTACCACTCTTCCCATACTCCCGTAAAGTTAATTTAAAACTTTAAACCTTCGCAGAGTCCCATTATATGTTAAACCGTGTGCTCACATGTAAAACGAGGTTAAATATAAGCACGAAGGTGTCACTCTACGTATGTATTAGTCTGAATGGCGCAGTTACCTGACGGCTGAAGTAAAGTTAAGCCCAGCGAGCGGGTCGTGCCTTACTTCGGATTGACAAATCAGAACGGCTAATTTTGAAACGTGTGGGTTGCGAGTTGCTAACTGATTGCTCGAATCTTGCATTCAATCTCGGAAACACCTAATATGGAATCGCCTGGACTGCGAAATTTTATGTCAGACTTGAGGTTTGCGAGATAACTCCACTCGCCAGATAAACACCGTGAGAGACAGGGCTTGTCTAGTGAGTAAAGCAACATAAAACAGCCTGTTGATGTGGTCTTATGGTCTAAGGCTCTACTCTCGCCGTAGAATATACAGCCAATGACGGTGAAATCAAGGTTGGAATCATTGTCGAGTGTACTGAGGGTAGTTTTCCTTCGCATTTTACCTACACCCAAATGTGGGTACACTTCCTTTAAATATAACCTCTCTAATCCCTTAACTACTCGCGTAATTAGTACATGTGTGTATATCCCGAACGGGTAGTATGGAATGGTGCTAAGAATAATGATCAGATGGATGGGCCTCTTCCTCTTTGGTTGCAGCATTCTGAGAGTGATTTTGTTGAAATAAACTTGTCATTGTACAAAATAGGTTTTCAGAAACAAAAAAATTATTGGTTTGAAAGTTTCATGACATGTTTTTATATAATTATATTTTGTTTGTGTCAAATGGAAAAAAATAAAATTAATTTACTCACTCCCAACATGAATTTT
Organism: Timema podura; assembly: GCA_033556935.1. Taxonomy (NCBI): domain Eukaryota; kingdom Metazoa; phylum Arthropoda; class Insecta; order Phasmatodea; family Timematidae; genus Timema; species Timema podura. The sequence continues at coordinate 26,598,659 of JAVRXN010000005.1, forward strand.
TGTCCAAGTTTGCAGCTTTCTTTCCTCATAATCTTTAGTTAACGGGTTCAAATCCTCAATTTTTAATATATTGTTTTTGCCTGAAAAAATATAAATGTTACAACCGAACATATAATTGATTTCAAAATGTGTTTATAAAAATATACAAGGTATTTGGTTATAATGTCAAATTGGTCAGTTCATTGTCATGGAATGTAGTTTCAACTCCCAACACCAGAGAGATGAGTTACGATCCAAATTATTGTTTTAAGCTACTTTTTTTTATGAATAAGTATAAAGTAATTGTTTTTTTAGGTACTGTAACTAACGTGCATTATCTTAACCGACTGACTATATCAGCACACAACGTTTTAATTTAACGTAGGTTTATAGCACGGTACCGAGGGGATGTAGGAAACGAAAAAAATATAAAAAATGGTGGTGTTGTTTCAGTTTTTATATCAAAACTTTTTTTTGGTCTATATAAATTAGATCTCCCTTCAGTAGAATCATAAAGTTTAATTTTCTTCACATGGTGACGTCAACAGTTCTTGAATATCTCAAAAGGGTTTCCTGGAATATAATGACAACTTTTTCTCTCTTCATATTATAAATAGCTTATCATTTAAAGCTAATATGTTCATGACAAATATTCAACAATTGTTGTTGATATCACCATGGGAAAAAAATTAAACACTATGTACTGCAGCAATACATTATTTATTTTGGCCAGAAAAAGATTTGCTACAAAAACTGCAAAACACTGGGCTTTTCTCGCGTTCCCTCCATCCCCCTTCCCTAATTCATCACTCTAAAGAAATTACCCACACCTCACAAATTGTAAATTGTTAAGAACAAAGGACCTTAAGATCAGTAGACCAACAAGCTATCTTCTTTTTTAATCGTAATGCCTTACTACTTGTTCAGATTGAACGCGTATGTTAATATTCTAAATGCGTAGGGAAGTGGAAGGAAGAATTTTAGATATAATCTACCCAAATTTGTGTGAAAGGAGAGTGAGAAAGAATTTAGGAAAAAAATCACCCTAGTAGATCCGATGGTGATTCAAACCCCAGTTTCCCAGTCATCACCCGGCCAGTCTAACACTTTTTAAAGTTGCCTTAGACCATTTAGCCACTGAAGCGACTAAAAATGATATTGACTGAGCTAATGTGTCGGACACCGTAAAGAGCTAATGGCAAGGCTTACCTACTTTGGTGTTCGAGTGGTGACGTCACACTCGAAATAGACTACACTACCGATGAATGGGAGATGGGGATATGAATCTCCGTCGGGTGAACTGAAATATGATTTTTCGTAAAATATGATCTATTGTAATTCGAATATAATGTATTAGAGAGGTTGGCCACCTTTGATCGTATGTTTTATTAAGTTATTTGCAGTTAGTTCTTAAATATCAGTAGACGAAGATAAGAATTTAGGTATACAAAATCAGGATGATAAAAAATAAATACCAGCGGCTTAAACAACTTGATTCAACTATTTAATAAAAGTAACATTAAATGTAAATAATTTCAGCCAGAATTGTTCAAAGGTTGGTTAAACATATAATCTATAAATAGAAGATATAGAATCAATTATTCAGAGTTTACTTAAAGTACATACCCAAATCCTAATTGCCTCTCTCATGCTAAGTGGTTTGAAACGCTTATTTGCCAAAATCAGATTAATGATGGATTATCTGAAAAAGCCATAATACTCAATATATCTCTCTCAAGTTTATAGGATGAGATGTATGGATTGCAGGTAGCTATATCAATACTCTACAGCAGTGGTTCTCAAACTGCGGACCCTGGTGGTGTGCCAGGTGGTCCGCACATAGAACCACAGGAAAATAAATGATATTACACAATCATATTTGCTTTCTCAACATAGTATAATAGTTTTAGACTAATTTAAAAAAAATTACTAATCAATCCTCAAAGGATCTTTATTATACTATCATGTAAATAATTTTCTGATAGCCATTTTAAACAAAATATTTATATCAACTTTTGAAATCACTAACATTGCCTCTTCATACACCTAAAATAGTTTTTTATCATTATTCTCGTAATATACTGGACTGTCGATGACGGGATGGCCGGGTTTCGAAACCTCATTCGGTTAATCAAGGATGGTTCTCTCCCAATAGTTTCTCACTGTACCTCCAGGCAAATGGGGGTACACTTCCTCTGAATCCTACTTTTGTCATTCATAATACGCTAGAGTAATTAGCACAGAAAGAGTTAAAAAATCATGATTTAAGAAACAATTGAATTAAAGTCCGTACAAACACACTTCCCATGAGGTTCAACGATTTGAACATTTTTAATAAAAATCATCTTATCCCATTGCAGCAATACGTATGGCTTTAGAATTTGGTTATAAATTTGATCCCCCAACTTGACTCTAAACACAACCTTGATGGCTTTACGTATTGATTTCATATTCCCTCAACCCAGTACCTTCTCCTACTTAGTAGGCCACAAGCCGCCACTGCGGAATGTGTTCATCGCTAGCCTTATCTCGTTTGGGTTCGAGATGAACGAGTAGAGCTTTGCTCACAACAATACACGAAAGCTGGCTAAGCCTATGTTTACGTTGGTATCGCGTGAGTAAGTATTTCACACGAAACGTCAGCTACGCTATTTATTTTCTTCGTGTGGAAATTTCATCGAGCACATTTAATTCCTCGTCACACGGTAGATGAAAAAAAAAACTCTAATGGGGGGGTCAGAGTTTGTGTGAGGGGTGCTTTCGGTGGGGAGGGGGGTTTAGTATAAGGGTGAAGCTAGGGGTGAAAAACGTTGAAAAGAAAAATACGTTGGAAGCAGTTCACTAAACATTTACACTGTAACTTCTGTGGTGGCCCATAGGGATACGAGTTCAGCCAAGCGGTTTTAACTCTTAACAGACCAGTGAAAATATTTAGAGTGAGAGAGGGTAGGTAGTAAAATGAGAAACAGAGATAGAGAAGGTAACACAAACGCGAGTATTCGCTTGACATGATCAGCCAGTGATAATAAGGTTAAAATAAAGGTTACATAAATACATTGCTACCGAGTTATAATAACTTATTTTATTTTATGAGCGTAGCCTTAGCCATGCGCTGCAAATTAAAAACCCAAGAGACGGGGCGGAAACCATTTCTAAAGATAATTATTACTTATTCGGCTTTTTCTCGCTGGAGTTACATTTCTAGCTACGTCAGAGCGTTGTTTATTAGTCTTTTAATCTGAGTGGGATGGAAAGGAAAATAAAATAAGTTTTCAAGCTGTATGCAATTGTGAATAGCTCCATTTAATTTAGTTTAATTAAAACAGGTTACATAAAAAACTGGATGACCCAAATTGTCTAATTAAACTTGAAATAAATGGTAGGTCAACATAATACCATCATGATTACTGGTCTATGTATTCAGTTTGTTTTAGAGCTCAAATATCAGTATACATGGAGGACCTTGGTTTGATACAAGTAGGTGATAAGGAAGATGATTACTTTTATTTATAACTGACTGTCCTCTTATAGTACGCCAGCCACATATAAAAAAAATCATCGGAATTTTCTGTTAATAGCAGGCATGCATGATAGATCAATCACACATAGAATGTGGAAAAAGATGGGGGTGGATGCCAGCTTGATTTTAAATTTGAAGGTCAAATAGGGTTAAATAAGGTCGAATGGATAATTTTGTGTTATGCATGGATTCAGTGTAGAATTATTTTATCGATTCAATGAAACTAAATTCGACACAATGTATATTTAGGAAAACTTTTCAATTAACATCTAAAGTATCGTATTGCATGTAAATATAGAGCCAAATGACCCACAAGTCTTCAATTTTCTCGAAACAATTTTTTAGTGCAGAATCAAGCTAGTCTAGAAATCCGATTAGTGGTAAACTCTTTATTTTATCTTTTCCACGTTTTCCCTTGTTTCTAACACTTATATCAACTCAGAAATGATCCAATCATTGCCATAAATCCAGTGTCCATAATTTAATGTGCTTTGACAGGACATTGTCGTGGCCGGCGGAGATGGTAGTGATATCTACTCAAATAATAACAACTTGTCTCTGTTATCATTAGCAACCAGGGATGCTGAATCAAGTGAAATGAGCTGTGATCTTTTAACAGCTCAAGAACGTGGAAAGCAACAAGTTGTCTCCAATGTTGATGAAAGACTTATAAACGAAACTTTTGGGTTTCATACCATACTTAAAAAGTACTAATTGAAAACCTTTGCTGATCTATACAAGGCAGTATTTATACAGATAAAAACAGAAAACTATCAAAGCTAACGGAAAATTACCTCAGCGATTGCTTAGTGTTGTAATTGCCACTATGAATGTTGAAATAATGAATGTATTAAAGCATTAACTGATAAGATGAACGCAACACCAAAAGAAGAAATTATCACTATTTTTATGGCTGGACTTCCAACATACTTGGAAGTTCCTGATCCTGACATGAAAACATGTGTGATGATTGATGGACATGTCTTTATTTAGGCTCTTGGAAAGCCTGAAAAATGTCTCACCTTTGGCAACTACCCCCATGTGTTTATGTGATACGTGACATTATTTGTGGAGGAGTCTATCAAAGCAAGAACCAGCTTAAGCCAATTAGGCAAGAATAAGCCAATTTGCAAGATCATTGATGGCGAGAAGGTCCCAATTCCAGAAAGTTTGGCACTACTCATTGCATTAGATGAAAATATGGTTGATCTTGCCCTCTCCCTATCAGAGTTTATAATGAATAAAGGTAAGAATCTATTATTACGATACGAGTTGATAACAGGAGGTGGAACCTTTTATGCCACACACGCCAAACCAATAAGGAGACAAGATGTCATGCTTAGAGAAAGCCACTAAGAGGCTGATACCAGGTTGATTCTGCATTCATGTGAATCTGTAGACAGAGGATACGAAAGAGTGATTGTTATCTACAGGGATGCTACTGATATAAAATGCAACAGTAGTAACATTACATGTGCAAAGGTCTTTGAAGTTTGGATAATAATTGGAATAGCAAAACAACGAGAATGCAGCCTTTTACTTCCAGTATCGCAAAAACTACCTCAACCTGTGAAGGGTAATAGCTCGATTTTCATTCTTCTACAGATTGCGATAAATCTGCCTTTCAAGGTCATGAGAAGAAGACCTGTTGGAAAACCATGTCTTGTAAATGGTATTTAACGTGATGGAAATCTGTAACCAATCAAAACGTTCATGTGTCATTTATATGGGACACCAGAATAAACAACCATTGACCATAGCAGGCGTCTCCACTTTACTAAGGTGAAGAAAGCTCTTGAATTAATGTCCCCAACAAAAGACGCGTTCGAGATTCACACTGCACGTGCCAATAACCAGGAAAACATATGGCTACCGGCAGACAATGAGCATATGTATGTTAAACTTGCATCTACCATCGACATTCTGGCTTGGAAGAAGAAATCATGTTTGAAACCAGTACGGACAAGGCTTCTAACAATTCCCAATTCATGTCTGGAGCTTGTCACTTGCAAATTTAAGTCTAAGTACAGCACTTCCCACTGTTCATATTTCATTAAACATCTCTAGTGTACTCTCGCGTGTGGATGTGATGCCACATACTGCTGCAACTCTTATTCATCATAATAGCCTCATATACAGACTTCTTCGTTTCCCATGGCTGAATAGATCTTTAATTGATGAACATTTAAATAAAAACTGTAAACATGCGTTAAAATTAACACATTGGATTGCTTAGCTCGCTTTATTCTGCACTGAAAATGATTTCAAGAAAATTAAACATTCGTGTATCATTTGAGTATACATTTACATGTCATATGATATTTTAGATTTTAATTAAAAGGATTCCATGAATCTACATTGTATTTAGTTTCATTTAAAAGTAAATTTAATACTAAATCTACACTGAATCCATGCAAAACACAAAATTATCAATTTTTACCTTATTTGATCCTATTAGACTTTTAGATTGACCTTTTATTCAAAATCAATCTTGGCATCCAACAACATAGATCAATTACACATAGGATGTGGAAAACTATCATGGATTCCTGATGTGAACAGATAATGCCGAGGAAAACTTTTCTGAATGACTTTTACGAGTTTGGCTGGTGTACTATTGGGCTTAGCTCATTATTAAACCCCTTATTTCCATCAGTAGACTAATGGACTAAGGCAGACGTATCAAACTCGTATATCCAAAGAGGCCATATTTAAAAATGAAAAATATTAAGGGGTCTGCTTTAAAAAAACAACCCGTCGGTATTGTCATTTTCTTAAGTAAAAATAATTTCTACATATTTTACAAAAGAAACCTGTGTAAAACAATAGAAGTCCTATATATTTATATTGAAAATTTATAACCCTTTATATGCAACATTAGTGGTATTATCTAGCTTTTAATCTTGTGCCAAATTCACTTTCATAATAGTTGGCAAACACTTATCTGTAAACTGTAAGGAATTCGGTCAGTTTCTATTTGAAAATTAAACAACTTTTTTAAATGCCTATGTACTGCCAGCAATTTCACATATCTGGTGAATAAATTCATGTAGAAGAAATAGTATAAATTTGGCAGACCAGCCTCAAATTTCAGATCTCCTTAAATTATGCAAAATTCCCAAATATCACATTTCCAAATTTTATATTTCTTCTACAGCGCTTATAAAAAGAAGAAAAAAGCCGTATTGTATGTTGGTTAGTCCCAAGGTTCCCGGGCTGCACAAAGCCAGCGACAGGGTTGCAAGTTTGACATGCCTGAACTAAGACATCGCTCTCGTAGTAGATTGTACGATCAATGACGCGGAGATCATGTGTCAAATCATTTCCAGATTAACTGATGGTGAGCTTTCTCTAATAGTTGTCTAATCCTCCACACAAATTCTAATACATTTTCTCTGTATTATACCACTCTTCTTCCTATTACATTATTTAAAACAATGGTTATTAACCTTTTATTACACTCACCCCCCTAAACATCCTAAAATATTTTCGCTGCCCCGTAGTTTTTACTAATATATTGATCATTAAGATTTATTCAAAATAGCGGATTTATTATTTTACTAATTATAAAAATAAACAAATAAAAAACAAAAATTAACACCTAAATGTATTTATTGGGAACCCTGATGTTTAAAACTTTTCACTTGTTAGTCTATTCTGGTTTCTAGTATATTAATTAATGCTATTTGTATGCAGGTATTGATTCGGAGTCGATTTGACTGCATCGTTACCATTGGGAAAAATATCTTTTCACATAAATAGGTAGAAACAAGGGCATCAAATTTTGAATGGCGATGATAAACATATGAAGACTATTTGTATTATTCATGATTCTATTATCCATGCTTCCCCTCCCCTCCATTACACCGGAAAATAGAGAGTTTAGTGTAGTTACATCATCGAATTATTTCTTACAAAACGTAAAATTTAAGATAATTAACTTCGGTTATAAGTAAAAACATTCTAAATTATATTTTGAGCCTTCCAAAAAAACCTTTCGTGGACCCCGGTTAAATCGCCGAGTTAAGGTATGCGTACGAACGAACGGAAAGATATACACGATACATAAAGTAAGTCACCGATTGAAATATAATATATTTTATAGAAGTATAGATTTTACACAGGTCATTTACAGGAATCCTTACAACTTAACATAATATATATTTGAAGATCATCTTTCCCAATCAAAGCCTGCACAAAAACAAAGGTGTAATTTTCATCTTGTTTGGTTTGCAGGTGACATAGTAGTCAAGGCCGTAATTCCGGAAATTTTTACAAAGGTGTTTTTAATCTAGGAGTTACAACTTTCCCTACACACGATTACAAAGGTTTCAATAATTTATATATATATAATAAATATGCTCTCTCTCAAAACAACTTGATTTAATAATATCAAACACGTGTTACAAGTTATGAAAAGAAAGTAATGATTTGAACTATTTTACATCATTGCGATCGACACAAAGCTTATTTACAGCTTACTTATGGTGTAGAGGTGACGTAGACTGTTTAGATGAAGTTTAACTTCGTTAGAGTAGAGAGACATTGTGAAAACTACAGCGATAAATCACAAGTATAAAACGAGCCTCAGTACATCAGGCTTAGAATGCAATATACTTTGTTCTGTCTTAGGTTATGTTTTGCGGTGCGTATCGAACTCCACTTAGCAGGAGATATATAAGGTCTCTAAGCATATTTTAATTAGTTTCAAAGTCAAATATTAAAAAAAAAATTGTATGATTTAACATAAATGTAGGGTAAGCAAAATTCCATCATCTGTCTTTAGAACTGTACGAATAATACACCTTTTGTTATCTATTCTTGACTTTAGTTAGAAGTTATATCTCTTTATTATCTGGGCTTACTTTATTTTCATTTACAAGATGGAGGGGAAACATTGCTAAGCACGCGAGAGCATTCATTTCGCCTTGAATGCTGGGATATGCTTCTTTGAAGATTGCGGTTTGGATAGAGGGTGGCCTCGCTTTGACGATGGAGAAGCTAAAACATAAAACATAAATGAGCTTTCGCAAAAAAAAAAAAAAAAGTATAAACGCGTAAAAACTTTTTTTTATGGGTTTTTAAAATATATTTATGTTGTTTATTCCCTCCTAACCAACCCAATTCAAAAAAACCTAAAACTAATAACAAACACCATGATTAAAAATTCGGGTTAACGTCCTAACTATAAATAGTGGCGTCCTTAAAGAAGTCTACGCTCACATTTTCTCTTGAATGAACATATTTAACAGCAGCTAAAAACGCTTCTAGATCTAATTTCATGTATTCACACATTCATTGATGTGATATGCAGCTATTTCTTTTGAAATATACTATCGGTACCTACAAAATTATCCTAGTTATAGAGTAAAATGCTATCAACGTTGACTGCAAAATAATATTAGTATTTTCTAAAAAGTTCTCCAAGTGCCCTTCATAAGAAAATTAAAAATAATGTTCACTGTAAGTTATTAGCATCATATCCTACTACCCGTTCGGTTTATACGCACTTAAGCTAATGTGTAATGGTAGGGTGATTGTGAGATGAAATGGAGGAACTCAGTTTAACGTGGGATCCGAACCACGATGGAGGCCTGGCATTCCACACATTCACAAGTTGTGATTAATACACGTCTTGTCAGAGGTGAAGGAAGGGTTTGGCAATCAGATAAATATGTACCGGGACCGATGATGGAAACCCGGACCCCCAGACAGAAGTCTGACACCTTACCCCTAGACCACCAGGTCACCAATAGTACTATTAATGGAAATATGAATATTCTTCAATATATTCAAAGATTTTTTTTAGATCCTAGGAAATTCCCAGGCCCCTTTTAGACACCCGGCCCCAGGTGTGATGTACCATCCCTGATTACTCTCATAGGGTCTGGATGGGGAGATCGGGGTTCATATCACAATCAGATATACTAAGAGTGGATTTTTCTTAAATGGTTATCTGCTCTTTCCCCACGCAAATACGAGTACTCTTCCTACCTCATCCTTACTTCATCCTACCTCATCCTTACTTCATCCTAACTCATCCTTACTCCATTAGCGTTATTAGTACATATGCTTGCAAAACGTACGGGTAGTGAGACACGATGACCAAATAAAAAAACGTGACAACTAAACGTAAATACTATCTAGACTTGTTTACATGTGACAAGGAGGTCAAGGCTCAAATCCCGCTCAGATGTATCAAGGCTGTTTCTTTTTTCACCCTAAACGTTTCCTTAAATTCTTATTCTCCTTATTCTACCCTACTATCGACATTACATGTAGCTAGGCCAATCCTGATGGTGTAGAGTATGACGTCACTCTACCATCACGGCGCGCTCTTGACCTGGGCCTGCCCTGTGTGGCGCTAGAGAGCAGGTCACGCGGTCAGATTTTAATCACTTTTAATCGTTTAGGGATGTGAAAAAAGTATCAATACTTTACATAATCGATATTTTCCATTCAATACAATATTTTTTTACTCTATTATTTTTACTGATATTAGTACCCATACTCCAGTATCGGATCGTATCAGAAGAAAAACTTTTTTTCATCTTCACTTCATTCTGGGCTTAGATGTCTACTAGAGTAGATTGTGGAGGAAATAAATGACACTATTACTCATTTCTCATCATTTTCTGCAACTCTAGCATTCAATTTTTTTTAGCTCATAATCATAGCTGTTCTTTTATCTTTGTTTATCAATACAGCCTGATGCCTGATTGGGCAACGCGATGGGCGAATAGTGAACCAGTTTACCACCCCTTCCTTTAAAATGAGCGTGGTCATTACAAACTAAACAAAAGAACTTTTTTAAAGCTAAATTAACTCAGTCAACTCAAGGGTGTCCCAAACAGACGAAGAGGAAAAGTTTATGCGTTGTTTAAGAAGATGAAACAAGACAGGGCATCCATTCTTCTATTGTTTATCAATAGTAATAATCTATCTTGATAAAGTATATAAACGATGAATGTGGTTAAAAAAAAATGGCACCTCCTTGAAGTGAATTATTGGAGTTTTTTTTTTAAGAAGTTGGATAGCGGAAAGGCATTTTTTTAAATTCGTTTTAAAATATTAAACACCATTATAATTTTAAATGTTTAAATAAATATGAAAATACAATATTATGATGCAAAAGTTGAAATTACTATGACTAGACAAAAAAACATTTTTTCAGATTAAAATTTCGATACCGATACTTACAGTTAATGATACTTTTCTTTCGATACTGGTACAATTTCAATATTTTTCTTCCAATACTTTTAATGAGTACAGTATCGATACTTTTATCTCGAAACTACATCCCTAATACCATTGGCTGAACATGATAGCTCACCAGACTGACAAAGCACGGGTCAGTCCTCTACAGTGACTTTACTATATAAAACGAACCGAACAACAGTTTTGACCAAAGCCAACTCGATACTCTGGTCAATAAATGGGTCCCAAACTAATTAAGCGTTTTTCTTAACCAAGATTAAAATTAAAGATTCTAAACAGGAACAAAGAATTGGTTCCAATGAATAATGGGTTTCATGATCCACGAACACACAATCAAGGGTTTTAATAGTTAATGACATGCGGTAGAAATAAATGTGTTTCAATTAATATATATATAGAATATATTATGGTAGGTCTTCAAAATTGTTTAGTGATGAACCAGTAAAAAATTATAACGGCATCCTCTCCTACAAACCCCTTAAAAATAACAAAAGAAACATACTTTGGGAGTCCTTCCACGCTCACCACTTAGTAAGGCATGAATTTTTAATACGAAATCTATCAGAACGGCGGATGAAAAAGAGGAAACCTACCACGCCAGGCTGGATACCAACCCCCTCTGATTTAGTCATTTGGGACAATTTCCATTTGTCTCTCTGAGATCGAGCTCCCTCCGCCGTCTCCCTACCCTCCACCCCCGTTTCCCCCCACCTTCCACTCTATCCTCTTCCCTTCTCCCCCTCTCGATACCTTTCATATGAATATTCCATTGCATCACCGCGGGGATTCACCTAGCTCTTGTGGTGGTTCCCACATCTGCACCCCTCTCTTCACTCTTCCCTTTGCCGATCTCACAAGGATGTACAGACAGCAGTGCAAGGCTTGAGATGTCACCAGAACCGATAACTGTGTTGATACCTTCACAGCCCCTCCCCCTAGTACCGGTGTCGTGTCGTGTCGTGTGTGTATGTTGCCAGGGTAAGTAAATAATATTGCGCATCTGTGCTAAAACAATCGTAGCCCAGTAGTGGAAAGATTAACCGGTACTAATGTACCGTTTCTCAGGGGACGCCCAAATATACTAATCGTAAATCCTTTCCGTGGAGGTTCTTTAGCGAATATGAAGGTGTGGAACCAGTGTAAACACCCCAACTTTAGCCTACTAACCAAACCTTGATGACCATCAGGGTAATTTTCCTTTAGGAAAAATACCCAAGGTACCAGCCGGAAATTGAACCCGGGAGCCCTAAGTTCGTAGTCAGATGCAATGGTCACACTACACGATGGGATGGGTTTCCAAGGTAAGAAAGAGATTGTTGAAACAGTACCATGTACTTGTTGTATAATCTTATCCATTTGACAATCCATACATGTGGACCGTATGCAAGAGTGCGGATGAGTGAAATGAAAGGTTGAGTGGAGTAAAAGGTTAGTTTATTTCCTACATACTTAGCTGAAACTTTTTTTTTATCACAGATTCTTACTACTTGTTTAATCTACACGCATTTACGATGATTACTCTAATGAGTTAAGGATGAGGAAGGCAGAATTTTAGAATTAATCTATCCGTATTTGTGTGGAATAATAGTGGAAATTATTTAGGAAAAAAACCACCTTTAATAGACCTGACTGGGATCGAACAGCAAGATACCAGTCATTGGCAGTTTATTATATTATGTGAGTGACGCCTTAGACCGCGCGGTCACTGAAATGGGCCACCTTAAATTAGGCAATTAAATAATCTTGTATCAACTAATCTTTTGATGGAGAGGAAAATACATTATATCAATTCAATTAGAATTCAAATGTAGAGAAAATACCTTTTATGCGTTTTACTTCATGTAAAAAAAACAAAGAACAAGGATCTTAATAACAGATGTTTTGTACAGAAAAATTAATAAACCCACATCAACAATAAAAAATGTAGGTATTACTAAAAACATTACCGTAGCTGTCACTCATTTTTGGTTTGAGTAATGGTGTATGGCCTTTACAAAGTCTTTCAGCTGTCCAACTTCAAAAAAAATAAAGACTCATTATGTATCGCATGATGTTTAAATGACACACATCTCCCCTTTATACTCCCGTTAAGATTCCGTGCGGTTATTTTTCCCCAACAAACTGTTGGTACTTTTTTTTTTTGTAAAAACATGTGTTAACTTCTCTTTGTATGCTTTTTATTTTTTTTCTCAACTCTTTTCCTACTCTAGTGAATGTTCGCATGCCTTCCGTTATGCCCACGATATCATTTCATTACCTTTCCGACAGTGTCGCGGGGTAAAACTTTACATGTTGAACAAAAACGGACTGAATTAAAATAGGGTCTAGGACACGTTTCGGTGTCCTGATGGGTATCACTTTCGAAATAGAATGAATTGCCGATAACGAGGGGATCAGGTGTCTAATCTTGGTCAAGGTTACTCAGGGTGTTTTATCATAAATAGTTTTCTACACTACCTCCACGGAAGTACACTACCTCTAAATTCAACCTTTATCCCAAACACTTTATCGTAATTATTTGTACGCCTACATATTCATATTATCCGAAACGGTAGTAAGATACAGTGCTAAGAAAAAGTCTTGACATCTTAAAGTGGGATGGAAGAGGATGTAATAAAAAGTCGGTGTTTTGGCTAAAATAAATAAAATATTACTCCAGTACAAACATAGAATTTAATGGGTTTTTACATGGTGACCTTAAATATCTGTCAAGGGTATAATGGAATTTAATGAAAACATTTTCTGTTTATTTAAAAAGTTTATCATTCAATGTTGCTATGTTTATAATGGATATTCAGGAACTGTTGATATCAACATGTTAACAGAATTAAACTACATATTTCTACGTGGGCAATATTTTATTTATTTTAGCCAAAAATATGTTTTGCATAAAAGCTACAAAATCACTGGCCTTTCCTTTTTTTGTTTAGTGAATTAAATGAAGGCGTACCATTTTAAAGCCTTTTATAGGAAATTATCCAGAATTCATAGGAAGGACTTTAACTAGAGAAGCTACTAGATCTAATTTATATGTATTAATACGCCAAATAATGTTTTTTTCATCTTTCAATCTTGAGTGGGAATATCAATTATTATAAAATTAAAATAATAAAATTGTATATATTAGGTCAGTAAGAAAAATATATATATTTTTCAAAAGGTCTTTCCTATTAATATTTGAATGTAATTATGAAGAAATATCCAAAACCCTATAATTTGGTATTTAGCAACAACTAACCATTCAAATATATACACTAATAAGGTAAGGATGAGAGGGGTAGAATTTATATAGGATGCATCCAAATTTGAATACAGATAGAATGGGAAACTTATGAAATGGCCCTCGATTTACCAGATATGAACTCGATATCAGATATTCCCGTTAAGAGTAAACCAATTCAGACGTGACTGACCCCTTTAGTCCTCACTCCAATCAATATGTTTAATAGCTTTGTGGAATTTTATCGACGAAGTAAGCATGTCCAAACTTCCTTTTTGTGTCCATAATATGCATAGAGAACCGTTAATGTGTGGTAAAAGGTGATGCGAGTTAAGGGCAGTGTTTTTGCAGTTTTAGTATCGAAATATTTCTTTGGTCAAAATAAACCAAATAGTTCCCCAATATCTTCTTCACACTGTGACCATAATTGTTCTTAAATGTATGTTAAGTGTGTTCTGTAGTTTGATTACAAATTTTTCTCTTCATTTAAAGAATTTCTCATCCATTGCCGCTATGCAGATATTCCAGCGCTGTTCAGGTCACCATGTATAGAAAATTAAACTCCATAATGCAACAATATTTTATCTATTTTGGCAAGAAAATAGAGTTTTTCTTTAAAAACTGACACAACACTGGATTTTTGTGTATTTCCTTCACCCCACCTTAATTAAATATGTATATTTAAAAGTAAAGTATTGTGGTTCTGTCATTTAAGGAGTTAGTACGTTTTATTCCTAGACTATGTCATTATTTCCACATTTAGTCTCAATAATAAAGTGACGAGTTTTCCGAATGAAGAATGACAGGTCTATGTGAGCTACCTGCCGACTTCTTTTCATATTGATATTAATTTACCTACCACTCCCCTTATCATCCAATTCCCATAATCCCCTTGTGTCTCCACAGTCTTATGTTCAGGATGTAAACCATCACTCAACCAACGCCCCACGCCACTTCTCTCTCTCTCTCTTTTTTTTTACCCGTTCTTAGATTTATCTATGTGGTATTGTCCTCTGATGTGCGTGTCTACCTCTAGAAAGATAAGATCGCGAAAAAAAAAAAAATTTCAATGAACATAAAACAGTTCACTGCTTTTCAATGGTACCGCCTTCTTGAACAAAAATATGTATCTTTCATTTTCTATTGTTGGCACCCTTGTAAATGAGTTTTTATTAGTATTTTGACCATTTGTAGTTGATTGCCATATAGTTGGCCTGACTTTAACCCAGCAGGTATGGATGGATAAGTAAGTGTAGGGAACGTGATTTATGGGCTGTGTTTGTGCAGTTTTTATAGAAAAGCATTTTTTCGGCCAAAATAAATTAAATATTGCTTCAGTAAAAACGTGGAGTTCAATTTTCTTCACGTGGTAATATCTTCAGTTTTTTAATACTCGTCATAAACATAGCGACTTTGGATGAGGAATTTTTTTTAATGAAGAGAAATATTTGTCATTAAATTCCCAAAACCTTTGACAGATATTCAAGAAATCTTGATATCACCATGTGAAGAAAATTAAGGTATGTTTCTACTGGAGAAATATTTGATTTATTTTGAACAAATAAATGTTGACAAAAAAACAACCAAAATACTGCCCTTACTCAAGTTTCCTACATTCCCACTTTAACGCCAGACCCCTGTACTTTTAGTATAATTTTCCGTTAAGGTTGGGTGCTAGTGAGCGCGAATTTTGTGCGCTAATTTTGCAGTTTTTATAGCATAAACATTTTTTGAACAAAATAAATCAAATTTTTCTTCTATAGAAACATATAGTTTAGTTTTCTGCACGTGCTAATCTCAACAGTTTTTGAATATCTGGCATAAGCATGGTGGCATTTGGTGACAAACTTTTAAATTAAGAGAAAAAGTTGTCACTAAATTCTAGGACCCCCTTGACAGATATTCAAGGAATGTTGAGATTAGCATGTGCATAAAACTAAACTATATGTTTCTATAGAATAAATATTTGATTTATTTTGGCCAAAAATGTTTATGCTGTAAAAACTTCAAAAATACTTCCCTAAACTCACGCTCACTAGCACCCCATCTTAAACATCATTATATCATATCCGTGACTAAACATCAATTTAGTTATTTTAAAGCATATAGCCCGAATGGGTACTAAGATGCGGTGCTATAAAAAAGTTATTTTAATTAATTTATCTTTTGCAGTCATTAGCTTATAGCCTAATTATAAATTTTCTTAAGAAAAAAGTGGGTACTTTATTTTTAAATTATGATCCACCTCATTGATCACGGGGCACTGATGTAAGTCTGTTTTTTTCTCATCTACCAGAGCACCGTACAATTGTAGATTTAACTCTGGCCTGGTGCACTAATATGGTTTATTGAAAACGGTTTCCCTATTGCCATCCAACCAAATGTGAGTACATTACCTATACAATTCTACCTTGCTTATTTCTAACTCACGAGCGTATGTGTACACATTCGGATAGCTTGAACGGGCATAAATACTAGAGTAGCTGAACCATTATATTTCCTATCCAATCTATTCAAGATGCCTAAATACAAAATATTTAAAGCAACTGTAGACATATTTTCAGCTAAAGATCAATTTGTTGCGTATGTATCAACTTTTACAGATTAATCTATTCAGAATGATTGTAGTCTACAAAATCCATCACCGTTTTCCTCAATTTCAAAGAGTGTCAATGAGGGATTTTTAATAATATTATAACTTGATTTTTGTCTGTATAAAATTATTAATGTTCAATTAAGTAGGGTTTGAATAACTTGAAATCATGACATCAAAGTAAGTCACAAATTATAGCTTTTTATTTGCCACTAGCGGAATCTGCTATAATACCTGATCTTTCACACTTACTCCCATTATCGTATATAGTCTTTAGCCATGAGGTTTTACCATTATGTTTCAAATCAATGAATATTTGTAATACGTCAATACAAAAATACAGTATAATACTTATTATAATAATGGCACACTATAGTGAAAGAAATTCCTGACATTAATTACCTCCAAACAGATTAACCTGACGTCAACCAATATGAGCACTATCTTATTACAAGAACTAAGTCACTAGCTAGCTTCTATTCAGACCCAACCAATCGAAACACACTATCCAAACACTTTCCTCGAAGCTATCAAACAATCCACACACACACACACAACACATTCTATTTCACATATACTGTTCTATCGCCCCATTGACAGCTAAACACCAGTGTGGTTAAAATATTAATCTGAACCAAAGATGAATGGAGGAGCCACCAGGGTGTTATTGAAAAGGTACTGAATCACAGCTCCCTCTAGCTTGTAAGTAATTCATGACACACTACCACGACAGTTCAAACATTGGGCGAGGGGTGGTTTGTATTCAAGGGGGGACACAAGGACCATGATGTTGCATAGGTTGATTGTTTTGTGCGGCTCATATGGAAGCATTGTTAACGTTCTATTGTAGAACGAGGGGCGGCTAAAATTATTTATAGATCTGAGTTTTTACACGTTTCGATAAATATTGGTTGATACTGTACATTAGGCTATTACTTCAATATATTCTAACTCGTATTAAAAAACAATTTTAACAAACACTGAACCTAGACATTTGGTTGAGTGAAAGGACGATCTTAACTGGATAATTTGTCAATTAGTCTCTCTGTTCTTCGACTACTGCCAAAATCGTAAAACAATTTTAGCAAAATTTGAACGTGCCATTCTTTAGACCTTCCGAATGACGTATGCATTTAAATTTTTAAATTTTTACATATATTGCAAAGCTGACGTCTAAAATCAAATTAATCATGGTTATGAATAGTGTAATATTGGCCCTTTTACCATTACTATAATTTTGTAATGGAAATGGAAAATGATCACTAACAAAGTGGCAAGAAAACTCAGGGGTTGGGGGGAATAAAGCCATGGCTTTTGCTGATGACTTGATGGTACGAGGGGAGAAGTAAGATGAAGTACAGGAACAATTATAAGAATGGAATAAGGAAGTGAAAGAGTGTGGTATGAAATTTAGAATGGCAAAGTGTGAAGTGATGTTAATGAAAAAGAAGAGGGTAAGGCCTAATAAAGCTTTAAGGCTGGATGTAGTAGAGCTGAGAAAATTACATTTCGTAAAATATATTTGAAGCGTGATTGGAGGGAAAGGTGGAAGTTGAGAGGATTTCACGAGAAGAGGACAGCAGGGAGATTTATTCTATAGGTGCGTAATATACTTGCTATGGAGAAGTGTCCAAGTGTAAGGAAGTATTGTACAGGGAATACTTTGTAAACATTGTCACATACGCTACAGAAACATGGACATCGAATGTAAGAGAGAGACTAGGAAAGTGGAGTTGATGGGAATGAAGTTTATGAGGGGCATGTTAGCTGTCACAAGGAGAAACAAGATTAGGAATGGAGTTATCCGGTAAAAAGTGGGGGTACCGGGAGTACATGAGATAGTAAAGGAACCAAGACTGAAATGGTGTGAGCATGTAATGGGTATGAAAAAAGAGAGGATGCCAAATAAAATGTTGGAATGTAGGAAAAATACCGCAAGGGAGGCTAAGGAAGATAAGGGAGGAGCAGATAACATTAAGTATTCAAGAGAGAGGAGAAGAATGGAGTAAATTAAAGGAGGAAGGATGGTGGAAAGATAGAGAAACATAGAGGCATTTAACTAAACTGACCCAGCCACATGTTGGAAACCATTGATAATTATGATGAATGATCTATAGACTATAGTATTCATTTATATTTTGATCTAACTTGATTACTAAAATAAAATGTATTAACCTTTAAAGTTCCTGAAGGGCTTAAATATGTTAAAAGGAAAAATTGTTAAAACAATATTATTAATAAAGATGAAACCTGAATTTGAAATATGAAATAGATATGAAAACGTTCAAAACTGCCATCTCATCCTTGGATAAAGTATGTTGGGAAATTTACTTACACTATTTAACACAGAAATAGATTAATGAAATCAGGACATACCTTATCCATGCACTTGAAACCAAATAAGAATTTATAAAGTCTGTTCACCGTAGGAATTGTTTTCTGAAAGGCCTTTTTTCCTACCAGAAAGCTATTATAAAGTAGGATTTTGGTAGGAAAAAAGACCTTTCAGAGAGTAATTCCTACCATGAATGCAGTATACCTGTGAACATTACAATATTATTTAATATTACCTACATAGCATTTTTTTGAAAGCAGGGAAATAACTCCAATGGGAATACAACTAGTGGTTATTTTTAGGTAAGTTTATAAATAAATAATGAGATGTTATATGGATATGTTAATAGTTTTATTTTAATAAAAACGACTAAATAGGCAAATATGGGAATATAGACTAGATTTTAAGCTCCTTTAGTGTGGCTTGTGGATTGTAATTGTGGCCAGTTTCATTATTCTGACTGAATAAGTAGTTCGGGATCTAAACACTGATGCTATTAGTGTGTGAAATTGTTTTGTTGTATATTGAATATTTTTGAATTAATAACTTTATTGGCGTATCATCTGTGTATAAGCTTTCATTTAAAAAATAAGTATATGAGAATATGTCGAGGTAGTTCTGAGAATCTTTTCGAGTAGAAATCACTTCACGTTTGAAATATACAGTAAACTAAACCAATACTAAAGCAAATAAACCGAATTTTTTAAAATAAATAAATTTAGATTAAGAATTTACTAAATATATAGTTTTAAATAAGTTGAATTGCACATCTATATCAACCAGTGTAAATAATAGACTATCACTACCCCTTCTCACAAATGTGATGCTGATAGTGATGTATGTATGAAAGAACATGAATATTTTGAAGCATGTGACAAAACAAGATGTTGCTAGGGATAGCCAATGGCCAATGTCTGACTCTTAGGTGTTCCGTACATGGTTTTCGAACCCCGGTACCTTGGGGCTTGAGTGGTAGCCCTCTACCACAAATACTGATAAACCGGCGTCCTAGCCCTTTGTCTATATGGTCAGCTCCTCTATTCTCTTTGCTTACAGACTAATCACAACAGCCTGCAACACTCATTTTGTCAATCACAATCCACAATACTATACAAACACGCCTTCCAATTTAGGCCGTCCGGCTACAAGGCTTTTAAATCAAGCTATACTTTGTTAATGCAACTTTGTAGATACACTTTCCAGTACACCTAAACTTTTAAGACTATCACTTTACTTAGATTAGCGATGGTTGGTGTGTGCATATTTTAAAGCTAATAATTAAAATATCTCATTTAAGAGTTTTATTTAATCCATTAAAACAACCTTATTTTTTATATTTGTAATTACACATGTACTTTGAATGTAATTCACCTCCACTTGAGTAAAGACTGCACCTTGACTTCATTTAAAATAATTATTACCATAACTATCAGCTTCGGTGGCTGCAAGGTATAACGCGCTACTCTCGCAATAGACTAGACTGCCTATGACGGGGAGATCGAGTTTCGAATCTCGGTCGGGTGTACAGAGGATATTTTTTCCACTATCCCTCCACGCAAATGCGGGCACATTTCCTATCAATATAACCTTCCTAATCCTTAAAACTATCAGTGTATTAGTACATAAGCGTGTAACCCGAACGGATTTTAAGACGCGGTGCAAAAAAAACCAACTATAATGCTATTAAAATATTCTTGTAACGGCGTTATACCAAATGGTATAGAGAGTTTTAAATGTTATGTAATGTAGATTATAAATTACAGAATGGATATCTTTAGTTTAAGTTCTATGAGTATATAGTCTAAAAATAATCCCTTTGTAATTATATTATTTTACTATTAAATTACATACAATATATGAATGTTATCTAAAAATATCCCCTTGGAGAACTTATGTTTTAATCAAAAAGTATTTAATGTGTTTCAAAATGCTAGGAACATTTACTTGTTATGTTAATCCCTCAACTAAACTTAATAGGAGTCTTAACCATATAAATTACAAAATAGTTAAGAACGTGAGTCTTCAACGTAACAAGACCTAATCACATTGTATGTGGCAGAGTTGAGGTAAATGTATTACACTATATATGCTCTGACAGGACTTAAAATACAAGTTTACATTCAAAGCTTCTCGACGCTTGCTAGTATATGGCACTCGTAACACAAAGTATATTTTGGACGAGGGGGAAAAAAAAAACCCAACACTAACCCAAACCAAGTGAACCTTGAGTTCGCTCTAATTTCATCTACAGAACTTACATGCCTCCTCTCTCGCAGCAAATTTGTGTGACAAGAAAATTACTCCCAGTTTCTAGATTAAGAGAGGTTTACCAGTAAACTATGGCCGGGTTAAATATCCTCTCTGCCCTACCTTACAAGAAACGTTTTTGGTATTCCTCACTAGTAATAGACTTGGAAGAATTTAATTTATACACAAGAGTGAAATTACAAGGGGAGTAAATTCTTCTCCAACTTTTTTTTTATTAATTTGCTGATTTATCAACGTTTATTTGTTATTTGTTTGCGAAATCATTGCTGAGTCATAAATATTCATTTGATTTTTAAAATTTATATTGGGAATGTTTAGTGTTTTCTTTTTTCATATTACAGAATAGTTTTTTTAGGAATTTAATTAACTGCTATTCACCATTTTAAAATAAAAATATGAATATAAATAACCTAATATATAAATTTATAAAACTGTGTTTAAGATTTAATTACAGGCTTCCTGTAGACAAACGAACAAGGATTAAGTTTCAACCAACGGAATAAATTTCAAATTTTGTAAATATAAAAAGATCTTTATCTCTTTAAATATCAGTATATTTAATTATAATAGTATTTTAATCAATTTATTATTCTATTTAATAACAATTACTTTCACAAACAATGCAAATAGAAAACTTTCTATGCATAGTGAGTGACTTAGAAAAATATTAATAAGTTGATTGATTCATGGAAAAAAATGGTAGTTCTAAATTTATGTTTTAATCTATCTAAGGGTCTAATAAAAGATGTTTTATTTAGTAATCACTTTGTACAACTATTAGTGTTGACATTCTTAAAATAAAAATTAGGCCTATATTTACTTATTTTCTATCAAAGAAGCAAAATTACACGATCTATCTGATGGCAACATGATTGATTCCTATCCAATATTCTGGTGTTTGATACTCGACTGGATAAGCTGGCGCAAGGGAAAGTTTTGGTACTAGTTCTATTTCCAAACATATTTACAGGCTAACAGTAGTAAATATTAAAATTTAGCTTCAAAATTGGCTTCAAAATTGGCTTCAATAGATAAATTATTGTATATGATAGTAGTAGGTAGTATCACTAGAGCCCAGTCTTCGATGATCAAAAAATTTCGAAATATCCAACTAAATATTAACACTACAGAGATCTAAAAAAAAAAAGCTATAAAATAAAAAAAATTGTACAGTGCACCACAAAGACTTTCTCTCTCTTTAATCTAAACATATAAACATTTTCTAAAAACTCGTAAAATGCGTGAAACTAAACAATATAAATTGTTGCATAAACCTCCCATCAAGGGGTATAAATAAAATAGTATACATTGCTACAGACACATCAAGAAAAGATGAGTATCTCTGTTCACCAAACAGCATAAAAATCAATTACATATTTCTAAATATTACGTAAAAAGTGTCTGTTTGCCTATAGCTCATAAACCATTGTTTTTATAAAAATATATTCCATATTAAAATATTTTAAATTTAAACAGTACTACAACTCTACAATGATAAGTTATCTCGTATCTCATGGTTGAGGGGATATGATCCAAATTGGAAATTTTTACTTATTTAAAGTGCCTTTAAGGTCATTTTAATGGGGAAACTAGAATCGTAATTTATTTTTTTAATGTTAAACAATGCCGGATACAAAATTTAATCAAAATCGATGTTATTGTTTCTTTATGCCCTAACTTTTTTAGGTTTGAATATTTAATTACAAAAACCCATCGGGGGAACTTTATGAAAGCCCTAGACACTAAGCTCTAGCCCGATCGCTAAAATTGAATATACAGGGTGTCCACCATGAGACTCCAACATTTTAAAACACATATAGTTCTAAGGAAAATATTTACAGATTCATTATTAAATTGAATTGATAGTAAAACTTACAAAGTTTCTGCTAAGTACGGCAAAGATCTGAAGCACATCTACTGTAGATACATCATGCCAGTGACTGTGTTTTCAAATAAGATAAACAGTCAAAAATCGGATTTAACATGATTACACACCACACATTAATATTTAAGGCTATCCGGCACCTATTCTTTAACTACTTTCAGATTTTTCGATCCTCAAATTCTCACATTATATCCAATAAATTTCCCGTAAATGTGAAAGATCGCCTTGTCCAAAAACCTTATGTTCGATAAAAAGTTGTTGTCATCTATGCGATTCAGCATAGCGATTTCAAATGACTCTCGTTCTGGTCGGTTGTCTAGTTTTAGGCCTTTCTACTGTCAGATGTCGTGAAAGGCGTGAAAGACTAATTTACGGTGAAGAACTGAAATCAACCTTTGCCTGTTTTATTCCAAGCTCTCTCGCTCCTTGTCTTACTGATTTCTAGGGGCTTCATTCGAGTGATCTCAACACATTTTCTACAGCCTCTTCCAAGAAGCGGTAATTTCCGCCATCGTTTCCTTTGTACACACTACTGGTCCCCAAAAGCCGATCACAGCACTTCTGTACCGTCTTGAAAGTTGGACGGTCTTTTTTTTTAAGACACAGTGGAAGCTTTGCCGCGCCTGAAATACCAATTTTGTTACTGCGTACCACCAAACAACCTGTGCTTGTTAGCTTGGAGTCGCCATTTTAGAAAATGATTGACTGTAGCGCCACTGTGGATCTGGTGCGCACTACATTTTCGCATGAACTTTATAAGAGTCTGCTTCAGTTGCATCCAGAATCAGATGTACAAGATTAAATGAAAAAAGAAACATACTCTCAATATTGTGGTGCTTCATAGAAGAGATACTTTGTATCATCAAGAAAACAACTTTCCTGTTTCAGGTGGCTATAAAACGTCGACATTTATCAAAACATTGAGTTCATTTTTTTGGAGATCATAATGCTCATCTCTTCGAGGGGTTGCAGTGAAGTAATTATTATGAATGAGAACTCACAATGGATTCAAACATATAAACAAAACAGTAAGTTTTCAAATGAAAACTTAAACGTATATATGCTATGAAAAGGATTCAACAAACACTTCTAAATATTAAAATCTATTTACAAATATCTGCTTCAGAAGTAATAGCTATATCCTCGCTACAAAAATGTTTCTAGCTTAGTTGCATAAGCAGTATGTTTCAATGAATGAGGTTTTTCTAACAATGTAAGTGTCTAAAATTAAATTTAAAATTTGTTCATTCCAACCATTACTTGGTTGAATAGTATTTTTTCACATATTTACAAAATATACTGATTCAAAATAAATGCCTAAACATAACTCGACAATATTACCTAAAATTCAAAATGGCAATAAATTGCCAAAATATTTATCTGAAATATTCACCTACACCTGAAGATCATGATCAAAATTTGTAAATTATTATTATTATTATTATTATTATTATTATTATTATTATTAGCACTGATTCTTACTACCCGTTCAGATTGTACGCACTTATGCTAATGTGTAATGGTAGGGTAATTATGAGATGAAATGGAGGACCTACAGTTTAACGTGGGATCCGAACCACGGTGGAGGCCTAGCATTCCTCACATTCAAAAGTTGTGATTAATACATGTCTTGTCAGAGGTGAAGGAAGGTTTGACAATCAGGTAAATCTGTGCCGGGACCGAGTATTGAGCCCCGGACCCCCAGCACACCCTTAAATTCTCTATTAAAAATAATTTAAAACTCACAATAATTTTTTTTTTTAGATACAACAGTTCTGTGTGATGTTTTACGAGTTTTACTTGGCAACATTTTAAAACATTTTACTAGAATTAATGGGCATTCTGATCTATTTAAATATTATAAAGATTAATTTTATTGAAAAAAAACCTGTCCACGTATACAATTTGTTTATGAGGTACCAAGAAGTAGTAAATCTAATTTCACCAATGAAAATTTATTTGAGCCATGCCAGAATTTTAACCCGGGCCCCCTAACTTGGTATAAATACAAGAGACTGACTAAACTAGGTGTCTGACAACAAAAGAAATGGATGACATACCATCAAAATGCGGCCGTTGGATATCACTTAAGTGTAAGACAAAGATATAAATATGTTTTATTTCACTAGAAAATTGTGGTTGTTAAATCAAACAACAATGGGATGACATAAAGGTATTGTATTAAGCCATAACGATCGTTATAATCTACAATTAGGGGAAAATATTTTAATTTGGGTCTCATTTACCTGCAACGTAAATCTAGTTTATGAGGCAACCCTGGCGACAGATATCTCTAAGTCTTCCCCGCAATTTATTCTGAGCCAATGAGAAACCGGCGTCGAAGACAAAGGGTATGAACCATTGAAAGAGCTCCATAACCTCCAAACACTCATGAGTAATTTCAAATAACCGCTCAGAGTTAAAATTGGAAGCAGATGATTTCCATCAAACCGTTCTCTTCAAATGGAATATATCTTCACTGAACACAGTCCAATAAAGAGACCACGAATCTGTCTCGTTAAAGATGGAGGAATAAGGTGGAAGGGGATGGCGTAACGACTTTATTGCGCTATAAACATATAAACGATTGCCAAAGTAATTATTTAAGGGTGTTTAAGAGTGTTTTGAATTATTTTAAAGATTTAAATTGGCTTTTGTTGGAACACTTTTCTTTGATTAACCAACATTTGTTATAAAATAAGCATTGTTTGGGTATCTTTACTAATAATGTAATTTATAATAAAAAGCTACCATCGTAAATGTTTTATTTTGAATTATTTATTAAAAAAACTTCATTAAAACTCAATGAAAAACCTTTGAAGTTATTTTTATAACTATAAAAATGTTAAGTAAGGTCCACAAAATCAAATTTGTCTAGTGAAAAAAAAATGCTAAAGAGAATTAAGAGCTTTCATGTGTACAATTAAGGCGGTAAAATTCACCTTTGAACTATTTTTAGAATTCATTTTTATTTACTAGAAAATTACAGTGATCAGAGAGATAATTTTAAAGATCAGAGATTAAAGATCAGAGAGAAAATTTTAAAATAACATTTAAGTGGATCATACATATTAGTTTAAATGTTTTATAAACTGTTATAATATATTTTCTTAAATGTTAAGAAATGTATAGTGTAGAATTTCCCAAGTAGGCTGAAAATTTTTCTAAAAAAAACATTCTAAATATTGTGGTGGATACATAAAAGCCAAAATATATATTTTAAAATTATCTCTCTTCTAGAGAGAACAGTAGTAGCTTCAACCTAAAAAAAAAAAAAAAAATGTAAGATATTTCAAAAGATTTAGGTATAGCTAGTTTTAAGTCAAACAAGGAATACAAAAACGAAAATATACTGGTTAGCTACAAATCTAAAATTTTTTTTAGTAAATAAACTATATTCATACAAACTTGTCCTTTTTTGCTGTGTTATTTTTAACTATAAAAGCCTATATAATTCCTTTTACCAATTATTGTTTAAATAAACAAATCTGATACTAAATCAGGTATTTTACTGAAATTACCTTTTTTTTTTTTTTAGACTTTTATTAATCATACGAATCATAATACAGTTTTGAAGTAAAGTTTAGAAAAATATCCCAATGAACTAATGAACTGCCGGTGAGCCAAAGTACTGTCAAGACAATTAAACGTGTTTAATCGAAGGTGTGGTGTAACTCATGTTATGTTACATGAAAACAATAAATGGACAGTACCGTTGCAAGTTAAAAGTGTGGCTGATGAATTCACAGGAAACATCCATAGTTTGTTTTTATTTAATGTTTTTTTCTTGTCACGCAATCCAGCCAGTAATAAAGGGTACACGCCCTGACATTCTTTTGTTTGAGTTTTGACACACTCACTTTGTTACACGTCTCAAAAATAAACGTAATGGACCAATATTTAGAGGAAGTTTGGGGGGTGGGGGTGGGGTGGGGAAGGGAGTGTGAGAGGAAAGCTAAGTTGATTTCCGTTTAGGTAGCTCACTCAAGAAAAAAGAAAGGCATGCTTTTAAAATTAAGTTATGAAGTTTAATGGTCTATACTTCATGATGTCGAAAGTAAAACATAAACATAGACAAAGACTTTATATTTGTTGGAAAATAAGTTTTTTATGGATGTATTTTTAATATTCACGCCTTAATCTATATTTTATACATAGGCCTATAATACGAATTGATTGGTAACCATAAACACATCAAGTAACAAAAACAGAAAGATTAATAGGCCTAATATTTGAAAAGAATCTTACTTATTTTATTCACTATTATATACAATATATTATATATATATGTAAAATACATATACAATAACTTAAGTGTGATTTAACCTTAGAATACAACACCATACCATAGAGAATTTGTAGTGTAAAAATTTAAGTATTCATTCATTATAAATACTAAAAGAAAAAAAGTTATTGTGACCAGGAAATTAAGCAGATGAGACTATTTTTGAATGAGATAAAAATGCTATGTATATTTTTAACACTCTGTCTTACTACCCATTTGGGTTAATCTCTTATGTACTAATTACGTCAATGGAATAGGAAGGTTGAATTTGCATGGATATTAAGGCTGATAAACCATATAAGGGAAAAAAAAACCATTCGGTACACTTGGCTGGAATTGAACAACGATCTACCTGTCATCGCAGTCTTGTCTATTGTGATGTAGACCCTTAGACTATGCGGCCACCAAAGAAGGCTATTTATAGTTAAATATTTGTTTAGAACTTTCATGTTTAATTTGAACAAACATAATATTTTTTTTATTAAATTTCCATTGAAATATCAAAGTTAAATACATTAATTAAAGAGTGTTAAATTAATCATTGTATGAGCAATACATTCCTATTTTTAATGACTAAAGAAAGTGTCAATTTCCACTAAATTTGGTGTAGGTTTTTTCTTTAAAAAAAAAGATAAAAATCTTGTGTTCTTATAAACAATAAGTGCACCCCTTGCCCCCTCCATTTCCCAACAGAATTTTGTCACTTCGTTAAAGAAGCAACAGACATCTAAGTAGGTGTTAAAACTTTCTATGGGTGGTCGGGGGAGAATGTAAGAAGGGGGAAGAGGGGGTGAGAGTTAGAAGAAACACTTAGCTGAGGAGGGTCTTCGCCACTTAAAGAGATAGTTTCCCAGAGAAGAGAAGATCAGTGGAATTGCAAAATAGGTTTCAATTTGCTATCAAAGGACGTGCAGCGAGTAAGCCGGCGAAGAACCTTGGGCCAATGTATTCCATTAAGTTTGACGATCTCTTTAGAAATGGTGTGTAAAACGGTACAGAAGCACTTTGAGATTTTCAACGAGTGGTTTAATGTGTTTGTCGTGGTTTTGTATCAACTCGTTTGAACCGGAAATAAAGTCAAGGTAAATTCAATTATTAAAATGTTGCCTTTCATTTAAACATTTATTCTGATCCCAATTCAATTAATTTTCTTGGTGTTTCGCCTTACACAAGGACTTTAAATAATCTAGTCTAAGTTATCCGAAGAAATAAGCCTAGGGTTGCTCAAGAAATTAAAATATGTACTATAATGGAGAAAGGATTGGAAAATCAGAGTAAAAATCTCATTTGGGACACCTATCTTAATAAATCTGGTTTGGGGTTCATGCCCAAAACTGTAGCCCCCCATTTTCCTCCTTCCCCACCCCAAACCCGCCCCATCAAAGGCTAAAAATGACGTGCAAGTCTGAATGTTTTAGACGTTAGGTCCACCGTTGTAAATCTAAACTGTATTTAGTGGAGAAAATGAGTTCTGAAAAGGTTTGTGCATCAAAGGCACTGAAATGCGTTAAGGCGTTTTAGAACCGACCTTAAATATCGCGTTATTTAAGAAGCATTGCTACTTCAAAATAGGGTCGGGTCAAAACTCGTAGAAAAGGAAACAAATTTCCTTATGGGGTCAAAAATACTACAATTTTAAGTTCTATTATATCTAAAAATTACTTTAAAAAGATAATTTATATCATTTTAAACAACGTTTTACGTGAAATGTTTAAGTTCTGATAGTAAAGTAAATAGTTATAAGCATTTAGCTTTCTCTGGAAAAGAGTAACTTTTAAGATTTTTTTTAGGAATCTTTTTTAAGGATTTCAAATCTTTAGAACCTCCGCTAAATAAAAACCATATACTATCTTTTTATATACATATGTACATATATTTTTATTTTTTCATTCGAAAAATTTTAATATCCAAAATGAAATAATATAAAAAAATACACAATGAGCTACGCATTAAGTATTGCAATCCAAATCTGACCAATTCATTTATTATACACCTTATTTTCAACTAAGATTAATTTGTAACACATATTTTATTTTATAATAGCACTAACTAAATATTGCTCCTTGGACCTATCATATTTAACTAAATCAGCTCAATAAATCGTATTTTTCCTTTA
Organism: Timema podura; assembly: GCA_033556935.1. NCBI lineage: Eukaryota > Metazoa > Arthropoda > Insecta > Phasmatodea > Timematidae > Timema > Timema podura. The sequence goes on from JAVRXN010000005.1 coordinate 26,628,078, forward strand.
ATTTATATTCATAAATTCTTATGAACTATTTATTTTAGCCCTGTTATATTTATAATTGTGTAAAGTCTATGTCCAAATCCTTTCTGATATTTATTATTACAATGAAAACATATTATAATGAATAAACAATATAAATACTACATTATAGACCAAAATATAATATAAGCATACAGCATAATATATAACGTTGTTAGGCTTAATAAATTTATAAATATTTTATTTTAGTAAGTTATGTATACTATTGTGTGTTTGTTTGGCTTATATTAAATATGATTTAGTCAAAAGCTTTCAATAACTATTCAAATTTCAACATAGTAAATTAAAATAATCTTACAGTTTAAGCATTAATTTACTCCTAATCATCGCAGAAATACTAGAAAGTAAACATAAAATTGCTGTTTTATAACATAAATCAAAATTAGTTAGATAAATAATATGTTAATCTGTACACATGAATTTTTAATTTTTAGTGTAATATATAGATACAATATATTTGCAATGATTTATAATATATATGCCTATAGTAAGAAGGGATAAGTTTGCACTATAATGAGAAAGGAGGGTGTAATGAATTATTCGGAAAAAAGTGGTTAAAATTCATTTTTTTAAAAACATGGATTTTAAAAGTGGGACAGGATGAAACCACATAAATGAAGTAACCCGACCAGTTATACAACCCTGGCCTCATAAGACAGACAGTCAGTCAGTGTGCCAGTAGTAAACCTTCATGAAAGACAAGTTGTTCAGTCTTGGCAAAGTACCAGCTATTAAAATTCTCTCTGTAACAATCCCCCAAGGATTAATTTGCTTGACGTTAATTATCTGCAAATGTTTGGTTGCTTAAATTATGCAAAAAGCTGAGGAAGCACTTTCCAACTAACAAGAAGAAAATCTAGGACTACAGTAGTGAAAATATATAATTGTACTAATTTATCATAGACGAGAATTATAAGACTATACATATATTAAAAATGACCTTACTATTAATGATTAATATATTTCTATTATTTAACTGAGAGTATTCAAACTAAGGGCCTACTGCAAACAATAATTAATATTCACCGATAATGGCGTATTAGTTATAAATAGTAGTTTTTAAGAACAATCATGAGTAAATTGAACATAGATTTGTATCATCATAAAATTTGTAATCTGAGCTAAACTCCTTAAACAGATATTAACAATCTTCACCCAATATAAAAAAAAGTAAATTAAATATTCATAATATGGGACACATCTTTACAGAAACTTTAAACTATTCTTATCCAACTCGGGAAAAATAATCAATTTGATGTGACATTTTCAATAAATTCTATAAATAATTTTGAACTAAGTTAAAAAAGGATAAATGACATTGCCTAGTCTTATTAATATAAAATATACCTACTATAAAGAAAAGCAGACAGAACTATTTAAAAAAACACTTAGGTATCCTCAAGATTTGAGGCGCTAATCTCGCAGTAGACTTGACTGCCGATGACTGGGAGATTAAGTTCGAATCTCTGTCAAATTTAATGAAGGAGGTTTTTCTAAAATAGTTTTCCACGTAGGGTACACCTCCTATAAATATTTGGTGCCAGGGAAGAAAAAAAGAGTATTAGACAAAAAATGATCAAAATGAAATATCAATATTTACATTCTTCTGTGCCAGAATTACCATTTGGTAAAAGTAGTATAAGTTCAACCTTATTGGTGGAAAAGTTCCATTTTATCTTTATAGTATAAGTGAATTGGTTTTCTTTTAGTTGTACATTTTTAGTAAATTTCAAGTACATTTTTTTACTTATACTCTTTTTCCTTGGCACCAAGGAAATATTACTTCCAAATCCCTAAAACCACTAGTGAAGTTAGTACATAAACGTTTAAATCGAACAAGTAGTAAGTCAATTAATAAAAGATATTATAATTTACCAAATTTTGGCTGTCAATATTGAATCGCTATTAAATAAATCTTAATATAATTGTATTTAAATACTAAGCTAACATGTTGTAACGCACCATTTAAAAATATTACCTTATACTCTACATCCAAATATAATGAAAAAAAGTAGATAACTCTGAAGACTACTATGAGTTTATATATTTTTATCAAGTTAAAAATCATCTATTAAACTAAAAAAAATCAAAAACTAATAAATTTTATTTTAATCGTAGTGTAAGTTGTTTAGTGAGACAGTTATGAATTTTTATAACAAATTAGTTTTGGTTTTTAAATTTAATCTTCAATATTTGTACTAGATCATATTTATTAAACCCATTAACAATATTCTAGATATTAATTACTGACGAAGAAGGCAATCATTTAAGCTTTAAGGAAATTAATTACTTGTTTGGTAGTTACATTAGAAATGTTAGGTTATGTCGTATAAAATTGGCATACGTTCATGTTAGAGTGATTATAGTGTTACGAACCTATGGGACTGTATAAAGTTGCTTACGAACCCTATGGACATTATTAGTTATTACGAACCTGTATTGACTGATATATGGTTATTTACGACCGTTGGACTGATTATTGTTATTTTACGAACCTGTATTGGGAGATTATTATGGTTTTACACGTATTGGATGATTATATGTATTTACGACCTGTATTGGATGTTATTAGGAATTACGAACTTATTGGATGATTATATGTTTTACGTACCAGTATTGGATGATTATTAGGTGTTACGACCTGATTGGACTTTTATTATGGTTGCTTTTACGAACCCTGTATTGGGATGTATTATGGTGTTTACGAACCCTGTATTGGACTTATTATTATGGTTGTTTACGAACCCTGTATTGGGACTGATTATTATGGTTGTTTACGAACCCTGTATTGGGACTGATTATTATGGTTTTTTACGAACCTGTATTGGACTGATTATTATGTGTTTTACGAACCTGTATTGGACTGATTATTATGGTTGTTTTACGAACCCTGTATTGGGACTGATTATTATGGTTGTTTTACGAACCTGTATAGGATGATATTGTGTTTACGAACCCTGTATTGGGACTGATTATTATGGTTGTTTTGCGAACCCATTAGCGTCTGAGGCAATTAGTTATTATGGATCATAAAATTAAACTTGGTGGTCAAGCAACTACACATTTACTATAAACTTTGTTAAGGAACCAGGTGTATAATTCAAGTAAGCATTGTTAAAATTTATTTGGAGTCCAATTTTCAGAGTATTAACCATTAAAGACTGCTAGAAATGCTACTGGATAAACTTTCTCGTATGCCAAATAATGTGATCTAGAGCTGTCAATTTTTAAATATGTTACCAATACAACAAAAACTAATATTAGGTACGGTGCACCGCAAAAACTCTCTCTCGCTTTTATTTTAAAATATACATTTACTAAAAACTCGTAAGATTGGAGAAAGAAAAAACTGCTCTATTCATTGTTTTAGAAACAATACACCATATACTGTATCACAAAGGAAATAATATCAACTCTCTATATACTTACTCTATGGCATTAAGAACTAGGAACACTATTACAGAAAAAAAGAGAAAATAGAAAGATATTTGACCAAATGTCCACCAAAGAACATAGGAGTCAAATTAATTTTGAAAGACATGAATTAAAAAGTATATATATATATACTTATAGCTCAGAAGCTATTGTTTTATAAAAATATATTTCAAATATAAGATTTGTATTTTTAATAGTACTACAACCTTTCAATGATAAGTTATTTACTATCTCAAATGGGTGAGGAGAATTGATGAAAATTGAAAAAAAATAGCTATGTAAAGTACCCTCAAAGCTATTTTCATAAGTAAACGAGAATAGTAATTTTGTTTAGAACAATAAACATTGTCTAAATATAGAATTTCATCAAAATCGTTTGAATAAATGTTGAGAAAATTGATTTTTCTCCATGTACCCTTCAGTAAACCACCTTTAATTTTAGGGTTGGATTTCAAATTCTAAAAAAAGTCCCTTAGGGGACTTTATGAAAACCCCAGATATCAAGTTTAAGCCCAATCAATAATATAGTTTCGGCTCTAGCCCAAAGTACAGAATGACATACGGCATCCTGCTCTAGCCCAAGGTAGAGACAGACGAGCAGACTGGCAGAAAGAGAGACAGACGGGCAGAGAAAGAGAGACAGATGGGCAGAGAGAGAGGGACACACAGACGGGCAGAGAGAGAGAGGGACACACAGACGGGCAGAGAGAAAGAGAGAGAGAGACACACAAACGTGCAGAGACAGATGGCAGAGACAGATGAGCAGAGACAGACGGGCAGAGACAGACGGGCAGAGACAGACGGGCAGAGACAGACGGGCAGAGATTGACGGGCAGAGAGAGACGGGCAGAGATTGACGGGCAGAGAGAGACGGATAGAGAGAGACGGACAGAGATTGACGGACAGAGAGAGACGGACAGAGACAGACGGGCAGAGACAGACGGGCAGAGACAGACGGGCAGAGACAGACGGACAGAGAGAGACGGCATCGCGAGAACAACTTTTTTGGTTTTAGGGAATAATTAAACGTGGTTATTTATCAAAATCTCGAGTTCAATTTTTTTTTATGAGCAAAATACTTTTTCGCGTCAAGAGAAAGTAAAATTATAGTAGCGTTGTTACCAATTTTAAATAAAAAAATAGCTTGTATTTTCTTTAAGGCCTTTCCTTTTAATTCTTTTTTTTTTCAGCACTGCATCTTACTAACCATTCGGGCTACACGCTTATGTATCAATTACGCTAATGGTTTTAGGGATTAGGAAAGGTATGTAGAGGAAGTGTATCCGCATTTTCATGGAGGTAGATTGGTAAGCCATTTAGTAATAAAAAAACCACCCTCAGTACACCCAACCTAGATACGAACCTTCATCTCATCATTGGAAGCCTAGCTTTTAATGCAAAGTAGTATTTTAGAATTTGAAGCCACCGAAGCCGGTCCTATTATAATTGAACTGTAGATCAAATCGTGATAATTTTGTGGATGATATATTTATAATAGTAATAAAAATAATGTAGATATTAAAATTATTTCATTGTATACGCCTCATGATTTTCTAGGCAGGTTTCTAAAAAAGCTAAAAGTATAAATTTTGAGTTAGAATTATTATTTTTTTAATTCAATGACGCATTACGCGAAAGTTTGTACTTCTGTTACTAACGCAAAAGGTTTGAAAAATAGAGCATCTGTTCAGCGAAGGAATTGTTTTCTGAAAGGCATTTTTCCCTACCAGAAAGCTATTAATAGTAGTAGGATTTTGGTAGGAAAAAAGATCTTTCAGAGAGTAATGCCTATCGTGAATGGAGTATAGTATTCCTGTGGACAGTTCTATAGTTGTGTGAGAGACCTGCTTTGAAGATTAAAAGTATCCTTGAAGTGCCCCTAAAATGTTGTAAAGGGCGTACTTTGTACCCATTGTCACACATGCAGCAGAAACATGGACATCGAATGTAATGGAAACTAGGAAAGGGGAACCATGGGAACGAGGTTTGTGAGGAGCATGTTAGCTGTCACGAGGAGAAACAAGATTAGGAATGAAGTTATCAGAGAAAAAGAATATATGAGATAGTAGAGGAAGCAAGACTGATAAGGAGAAAAAGAGTATGGCAAAGAAATATAATGGAAACGAAGTATGTGGTAAAGAGGCCGCAATAGAGGCCAAAAATGAGATGGGATGAGCAGATAACAGAAAGTGTGCAAGTACGAGGAGAAAAATGGAAGCAATTAAAGAAGGAAGAATGGTGGAAGGATAGAGGAAGATGGATAAATTTTGCTAAACCGACCCGGCCACAGGCTGGAAACTGTTTATAATTACGATGATAAACTAGCCTTCTATAAAACACATTCATGCTGTGATAGATTCACCACATAATATTTTAAGATAATGTGTTATTGTTTTTTATGATTCAATGTAAGTGATCACACATTTTTAAACAACGTTAAACTTAAAAATTATTACTTTTTAAATGGCCAGAACTTTCACATACAGTTTGTTGAAAATGATATTTAAAAAATATCAAACCACTTTTAATAAATAATTTGGGATCTATAAACGTCTACAACGCTTCTCAGAGCTCTCCCATGTAGCACACTTAACAAGGGTACACAAAAATAATAAAATTGCAAGTTTGACCCAGTATAGACCGTGAACTATAATGATTTTAAATAATTGAACCGCTATTAATAGCTTAAAATTGTACACTTGTTAAAATTGCTCAGTAACTTTTTTTTATCGAATAACCTTTAACTAGACCCAACCATTTAAAAACAATCCCTCTCTATTAGTGATCTTAGGTTAAGTACAAATAATTCAAAGAGCACAATACCGACACACTAAGGTGCCGATTACTTTAATAAGCATTATAGACATGGAAAAACACTCAAAAAATTACAGATTTGGTTACCTTCCTTTTAAGAACGACTTTTTAAAAAATGTACAGAAATCACATTAAAAATTACAACGTAAAAAAATATATAATCATTTAAAGTTAAATTATATTTCATAATATTGGTTGTAGTTTATTTTAGAATTGTCTTAAGCATTTTCAGGTAAAGCAAAATGTATTAATAAGGCGAAATACCTTTTATAAAAAAAATATTCTCACCTTTGAAAATAAACAATTTTTTTAAAAAAAGATGACTTAAAAACTAAAATTATTAGATTATTAGATTATTAGATGATTATTATTATTATATTAGATTTATTATTATTATTTATTGCCACGTCTTACTCCCTTTTCAGGCTATACAAAAAAATTAATGTTAAGGAAAGAGATTCTAGTAATTGTGAATTCTAAACTTTAAGCTATACAAATTATTTAGAATAATTATTAGAACTATAGGCTTTATCTTATAAGAGAAGATACAATTTTGAAATAATCTTAAGAGAAGTAGCCAGAAATACTTTATTTAAAAAAAAATTAAAAACCTAAATTTACATCTTCATTATCAAATAATATTTGTTTCAAAAACATCGCCTCTAATTTCCTCACTCATTGTCATAATTTGATAAATCTATAACTAGCAATAAACTTATCAGCTAATCAAGACTGGAATATTTTTCTTTCATTAAATATTTTTAAAAAAACATTTAACTGTATGATTCGATTCAAATTACTTTCTGCAAATCATAAGGAGCCTTTCTCAGCTCTAAAATTAATGAGAACTCATAAAGGGACCAAGGTAGCTTATTACTTCTGGAATAATCAGCTGAGCAAGTGGAGCAAAAGGCAGACATTAGTCCCACATTAATAAAATTCACAGTGGGGGATTATTTTATCTTAGTAAAGATGGTGGGAAGGGGCGTTATAGAGGGAGAAGGGTGGCCACATTAATTTTGATGCCAAGGGATTGGAGAAAACGAGGAAGCTGCTTAGAGAAAATATAAGGAGAGTGGCTTTTGGGGTTGAAGGAGGGAATATATATTTTTAGTGGAAGAAGGGCGGCGGGGGGAAGGGGGGACAGTTTCCTAATGACTCGAGTAAGTTGTCGAAATACCCCAGAGAGCGAGAAAGAGCGATAGGGGGTGACAGGGTAGAAGGTGTAGGAAGGAGTAGGGTGAAAATATGAGTAAAAACCAAGCTAAGCTAATTTCGATTCATTATACAAAACGTTATCATTAGACCAAAGATGTAGATTCTCACTTTACAAGGTGCTGAAGTTAAAACAAAAAAGAGCACACGAAGAGTAAGGACTAACAGTTGTTTACATACAGTAGTTTGTTCGTAAAGTTTTCAACATAATAGCGTAGGATGAACTAATGTATATATATATTATATATATATATATATATATATATAAATTAAACTTTATTAACAGTTTAGAAAAAAATGAAAAACCAGTAATATGAAATATGCCATAGCTTGTATATTATCAACCTTTAAGAAATAACATTATTCATGTACAGTCCAAAATAACGGCAGCAATCATTTAGTAACTGTAAAAAAATAAGCCAAAGCGTTATTTTATTTTAAGCACCACGTCTTATAACGGTTTGGGTTATACGCCTATGTATTACTGTCCATTAATGTTTAAGGAAAAAGGAAAATCCAATTAAAGGAAATACACCCGCATTTGAGTGATGAGAGAGTGGAAAACTATTTAGGGGAAAAAACCCTTCAGTATACCATACCTGGATAAAGCCCCAATCTCCCAATTATGGGCAGCAAATTTATTGTGAGAGTACCACCAACACCAACACCAAAGAGGGAACATAGCGTAAATTGGAAGTCCAGATTAATACTAAAGAAAAATAATGAGAGGACTCAAAAACTTTAAGACTATATAAAAAATCAATTCAATTAGTTGGATCTGATTAAATAAAACTGTTTTAATTTAGCCTTTAATATATATATAAAAATAAATAATACAGTGCACCACACCGCACGTAATCTGTCAAGTTAATTTGGCTACCCTTCAGGGTAAAGTGACGTGTACATTTATCTCAATAAATAATACGACTTCTTAAATGAATGAAATAATGGTCTTACTATTCTCTCTGAAATGTGCTTTTCACTATTCTACTGTAATCACGCTTGTTTTATTTAAAATATATATTTTAAACTCAAATATAAAGTTTATACTTTAAAAGAAAACCCAAATAATGCCTGAAAACAAACAATAGGTGGATAATTATCTCGCCGTAGATAATTACGAAGACGTCTCTGATGACCACTCGAGCGCTAGTTGCACGCATAAAAATGTCGAAGGAAAAAAAAAAAAAAAAAAAAAGAGAAGTGTATAAAATTAGCGCGACAAGAAGACAACTCGTTATCTGGAGGGTAGGTAGCTAGTTCCATTGGGTAGCTCTTGACCTTACAACAATCACCGGCTAATGAGCTACCTGGAAAATCTTGGGGACTACTTTCTTTACTCTTGTCTCTCTCTCTCTCTCTCTCTCTCTTGCTAAGGGCTTAGTGCCGGAAAATCACGAGTCAAATGATAAAATGTTGCATGGATGAGGGTAAGGAAAGGTAGGGGGTGTGGGCTGTCCATAACCTTGATCTCATATATATATATATATATAGTGTATATATATATATATAGTATATATATATAGTATATATATATAGTATATATATAGTATATATATATTATATATATAGTATATATATTATATATATAGTATATATATATACACTACGTCCATGATGTCCACGTTCAATCCCCCTAGAATATTTTTTGTCAACTTTCTCTCGTGTTGATATTACTGAAAAACCACACAGAATTTTAGTAGTCTTATTTATATATTTTAAGATTATCATAACTTATATTTTTACCTTAATACACTTATTACCAGTCGGGTAATTTAATCAGAGTACTTATTGCTCGCACAATTATCCTCAAAGGATGATATTCCCAGTACAGTTGACTAATTTTTTATGTAATTTATTTGAGGTATTTAACGTGCACTTTCTGAGCTGACTGATTATATCAGCACACAACATGTTAACCAGCTTAGATCTAGAACTGACACAAGATTCAGCCCCCAGCCTTTAATTCATCACTGTGAAAGTGTAAGTCCATATTTCACAAAGATACATTTTTTCAGCCATGCTGGAAATTGAACCCAGGACCTTAAGGTCAGTAGACAGACACGCTACCGACTGAGATGAGGTGTTTGACTAGAGGTTTGGTAATTTTATAATAGTATATTCGTAAATTGGACAAAAGAATTATATATTTAAAGTACTTTATTTTGAGTGATATATTATTTCGTATCGCCAATAGTTACAGATATATTATATAAATTGGAAATTTCTGCTATGTCTAGTACCCTCAAAGTAATTATCGTGGGCAAAATGATAGTTGCTGTTTATCACTACAAAAAAAAAAAGGTAACTAGATAGAAAGATCTATTTAAAATCGTTAAAAACAAACTTCGAGAAGATCCATTTTTTCTCCTTTCTGTCCTTCAGCAAATTAACCTTAATTTTAGGGTTAGATATCTAATCCAAAACTCCTCGGCTCTAGTCCTAGATACAGACAGACATCACGCAAACCACATTTTTGGGTGTCAGGAGTCATTAAACCTCGACATTTATATATAAGACATTAATTATATATATATATGCCTATATATCGAACTATATATATATCTAACTCGAATATATTTGTATGCATATATACAGGTCTATATACATATATACATATACAAATTCACTATCACAATTCATCTCTTTCTAAGGGATCAAGAGCCAATAAATAATTGGCATCTGTAATCGGGAATCAAACCCCGGACCTTTTGCTTAGCGTGCCAAACTCTCCACTGAGCTATCCAGTAGGTGTCCCGTGGCAGAGTCTTTTATTAAAGTGTGGGAATCATGGGCAACTACAGGCACACATTGCCTTATTAGGGATGGTGCCTTTCTGTGACGTCACGTCAGTATTTCCATGTTAATGAATTTACGTTTATATCAGCTAGTTTTAAAGATATATATTGAAACAAAAACCATGAATTATTAAATAATTCTAAAATTAGTCCTAATGTGTCACAAAATTATTATTTTAGTCATGAAATATTATTTTTGTAAATTTATTTTCTTTATAAATCATCTACAACTTGAGGCTATTTGGCTTGGTCATGGAAATTGTGTGTTGCAGTCTTCCTGCCAGGATGTAGATTTAAAAAGTCCGTGGTACCATATTTCTATCTAGAATAGGAAACAAGAAAAATGTAATTTTAGAGAGCAAGTCAATGTTTTCAAAGAACAGATAGTACAGTGATTGTGTAAGCCCACCAGAGGAGGAGAGAAAGTGCTAGCAGTAGATAAACAAAGAGTCTTCGCAGGGTGAATTGTTCATTTCCCCCTCTCTATCTAATTCGTACATTGGCATCTATGTGTGATGATAGTTCTGATAGTGCTTAGGTGCGTTAAGTTAAGATGCAAGCTACCTCGTAAAATAGCTTCGAATTCTTCAATTAGGCAACGTCGTGAAACTATGAGTGAGGACTGGCTTAGAGCACCAGACCAAACCTAGAGAATCTTTGGGGTAGAGTATTTTCACGCTGAGCCAAGGGTCTTAGGTAAGTGTTCTTTTATAGGCGTTTAGTCTATCAAAGTTAACAGATGCAGATCAAATTACTTGACGTATGAATGCTTTAAAGTATATACACTAGAACCTTGATAATCCGAACTAATTGGGACCAAAACTTGTTCGGATTAGCAGAAATTCGGACTAAGCGGGAGAATACAGGGATATAGTACTTTCACAAATTTTAAAATACAGTTGAATGACTTTAGTCAAATTTTCCTTTATTTAACTGATGTGTTATATGTACTGTAATCGTTTCTAGTTACAGAAAAACAAATTGTCTTGACTACAACATGTAAATTGTAACATTTATTATCAGATATCACAATTTTATTTTAACTTTGAGCTTGTTAACCAATAACATATATTTTATTTGACTTTTTTTCCCCTCAATTTTACGAAAATTGTGTTTGGATTATCCGGAATTTTAGAATACCGGTGTTTGGTCTAATGGGGTTTTACTGTACTTACTTACACTACGTCATTAGAACTCAAAAGTTCATTGTTACACTTACAAAAGTAGGCCACTGATCTCTATCTTAGGCTAGTTCTGTCCAGTCCACCCCATTATATCCTATCTTTATCAGGTCAATTCTAGTGTTATCCTCCTAGCTCGGTCTAGGTATTCCCGATGGTCTCTCAACTATCTTCCCATTGAGTTTTCCAGTCAGTAAGTAGGTACCCTCAACACGTTTCTAGATTATTTCATTCGCACTGTGTGTCCTGCATACTGTAGCTAATCTAAAGTCTGTTCACCGTAGGAATTGTTTTCTGAAAGGCCTTTTTCCCTACCAGAAATCTATTATATAGTAGGATATTGGTAGGAAAAAAGACCTTTCAGAGAGTAATTCCTACCGTGAATGGAGTTTATCTGTAAGATAGATCCTTTTTAAGAAATTAGAGGTAAATAAGATGGAATTAAGACCATTTAAATAACTGTTCGCCTATATTTTATGAGCCCTCAGGCCCTACTCCTTTGATTTATAAAAAAAATCCTAAATGAATAAAAATGATATTATTATTATTATCATCACCACATCTTACTACCCGTTCAGGTTATACGCACTTACGCTAATGTGTAGTGGTAGGGTGATTGTGAGATGAAATGGAGGACCTACAGTTTAACGTGGAATCCGAACCACGGTGGAGGCCTGGCATTCCTCACATTTACAAGTTGTGATTAATACACGTCTTGTCAGAGGTTAAGGAAGGGTTTGGCAATTAGATAAATCTGTGCCGGGACCTAGGATTGATCCCTGGACACCGAGCACAGAGGTCCGACACCTTACCCCTAGATCGCCAGGTCACCAATATAAACTTTTTTTTATTTACATATTGTTTTACTTGCACAATCAAGACATTTCCTTTGACTTACTTTTATTTTGGAAGTCGTAATTTGATGGTAAGTATTGAGGAGGTGAAATAAAAGGGTAAGGGGGGCTAGATATAAGGTTTCAAAATGGGGTGCGGGAGGGGAAAACTGCGTGAAGTAAGTAGACTTGTATCGAAATACCACCCTGAATCTCCGTGAGAAATAGTCAGGTGAGCCCGGGAAACATCACTGGGGTGAGGGAGGTGGGGGGTGGGAGGGTCTGGCTCAAGATAGAGGGTTGGAAGGTAAGGGGTGGATGTTGGGAATGATAGGGGAAGGTGGGGAAGGAGAAGGAACCAGGGAAACAGGGAAGGTTAGGTCGGTAAGGGGTTTCGGGAGGGGCAGTCCTTACAACGGATTGCACTAAGGCCTCCTCGCGCGAAATAAACTCTTCCCCCCTTCTTCACCCAATCTCTTCCTCTGCCTTGTATCCAAGAAGTTTTTGGGAACTTTCCCGAGATCCTCGTTAAGAGCTCCGTGAAGTATCTCACTTTGTTTTTAGCAAAAAAAAAAAATGCCTTTTTTTTAAAGAAAAAATATATATAGGCCTATAGCTATAGGCATGCAACATGACTAGCAGAAGCACAGAATCATAGGCGCTAGAATGGAACAAAATATGGTCTGGTCTCAAAGAGGAGGGGCAGGGGTTAGGATGAAGTGGGTTGGGGGGAGGAGGGTCCTAGGAGAATACTCCTCCCCCCCCCCTTTAAAATATTTGTACATCGGATTCTTTTAGAGCTATCTTTCAACAGAAAATATTTTATTGGGCGCCAAATTAATGTTATGAGCGAGTCATTGTGATAGGCTAGTAAATATATTAACTATATATTTGAAAATTAGTAAATATTGTTGAAAAAGACATGGATTGGGAACAGATATCCGTATCCAGGATTATTTTTAAAAAAACATTTAGTTGAATTAAAAATATACATGGATGGCTGTATGTGTAATCAAAGTGAGTTTTACCTTCGTGCATTTTTTTATATTATTATAAAACTAGTAACCAAACATAAACCATTAATCAGGTAGTAAATTTGTCAAGCTCAAATGAGTCAATGAGCCTAGAAGAAATACTCTGGTATAGTCGAAGTGTGGTAGGAACAACCTTTAATAACAATACAAACATATTTGTCAGATTCTGAATATTGATTGCATTTTTCTATATTATTAGTGTTATTTTATAGGTATTTATAATATTTATCAAACGTGACAACTGAACATCACACGAATTGACGTATGAGTTTATAAAATAAGTATATTAAATAAGTTTTTAAGTAGCCTTTGTACTTGCCATAGATTTATTTCTACCATAATCCTATCAAAGATCCTGCTCCAATGTATAGAAACTATATAATTTATATAGATTGGTTGTATACAATTTCTGAAATGTTGATCTCCTATGATAATGATAGTAATAATATGAATAAAAGATCCATGTCGCAAGAATGTAAAATCGAGATGATAAATGATCCTAATCCTTCAAACTTTGGCTTCAGAAATGCAGCCTCATGCTTAACGTGTTGACTGAATAGCCAGATAATCTCATAATAATCAATAAAAGACTGTGGTTGGTGTGTGACCTTACCATTTTGTGAGGAAATACGTAGAATAAAAACCCACCAAAAGCCACGAGAGGTGATAGAACGTAAAAAGTGCTTCAGTAAGAGAAATGACATTTTTCTTCTTAGCAAATTGATTATAAAATAATAGTCTGTAGTTTTTGATGATACAAGGTTGAGCACAGTAATTAGAAGCCATTGCTTCACAAAACTAACCACATATGTTAAATAAAAATATATTACTTTGGAGATTTAGTATTTCAACATAAAAATGGACTATGAGATTCTAATTTCTCTCAATATTTTAAACATTTAGGGCCGGTCTTATACCCTGATAAATATTGCTATCGGGAGGTTAAATTTAGTGACCAGATAAAGCTTAACAGCCACTTTAATATTTTACGTGTATTATGAACTGAATTTATCTGCCTGATAGCTATCTGAAGGATAAATATATTTTTATGGTGAAAACTCAAGGTTGGTACTATTCTTACCGGTATGCGCATGCGTATAAGCCCTACTACTACTGCTACTACCTCACAAGTGGCTACACAGTCAACATTTGTTAAATAATTGCGGCTAAACGAATGCGAGTAAACAGATGGCGTCACGTGGGCGCAGAAGCTAAAATGTCTTGCAAGTATTAATTTCGGTGTCTGCCAAAATGTGGTTATTAGTTGGGTACAACTGTTTACAAAATTTCATTTATTTTACTCTGTTTTTGATAATTTGTTATTTTATAAATATGTATCTACAAATAGCTCGTCAGTTTATATAAAAGTGTGAATTAAATTTTCTAGCTTTATATAGTTATAGCCCGGGCCTGTGCCTACTGAAAACGTGAACCAAGATTTTAATTTAAAAACCGATTCTTATAGGCGTAACCTCATGAAAAACAACGCGTCACTATGGCAACAATCATTTTAACTTTCAGATAAGACTTATCAGGTTCTTAAACCTTCCGATAAAAATGTGATGGATAAATAAATTTAATCTGGTGGATAAATGTATCTGGCAGTCATAAGACGCACTTTTAACTTATCGACCAGCTAGAAATATTTATCTCCAGATTAATATTTATCCAGGAGCCATAAGACTGGCCCTAAGTAAGTTCTCACATATAACTTAAATTTAACTGTGATTCGTTTAATCCTCCAAATATAATAAAATATTTAAATATAAGCTAGGTCTTATAAAACTGTGTTTTACATAAGTTTAATTATTTAAAAGCTATATCCTCTAAGCCAGTAGTTTTATTTGTATATCCCATATAATCAACACTTTTTTCAATAGTAAGTAGGCTTATTTAAAAGTATATTTTTCTAAAAATAATCCACATTTAGTCTAAGTTGATTTTCACTAACAATTACTATTAATATGTAATCATTACCCACACCATCACTAATCGATCTCAAACTAGCAGCAATGTAATTCAATAGATCAATTACTAATAGTAAAAAAATAACAAAATGTTTATCATTTTATTTTTACTACCAAGTACTCGAGCATATATGTGATATAAACATATCATAACCGTTCAAGGGTCAAACTACACCCCTGGAGGAGAATTTAACACTCCACTTATAACCTAGACCTACCTTGTTTTTATATAGAAAGATAAATTTGGTTACTATCCGTTTAAATCGAAGCATGCACTTGAAACGTTATAACTCCTCATCGTATTAAGTTACGTGGTGTATTATTCACCCCACACTACAGTAAATCATCAATCACTATTCCCCCTCCCCCTCAACGGCAACAGCTTCACCTCACTTTCCTTTCTTCACTTACCTCTTCCTTACACCCCTTGACAAAGGGTACCGAACAATCAGTTTCCAAGCGGTGTAAATCCCCCCCCACATACACGTATAAGACTAACACGATTTTATTACCGCTATAAAGTCAGGTGCAACCACATTTTTTTATATCCTGTTATTTACGTTCTTCGGTAAACTATAAAAACAAATTAAGTGTCTCTTGGCTGGTCAGAAAATGTCTTGTGTCGCCGAATAGGTTGCCAGTAAAATGATCAGCGCGTGAATTTAGAATTTGTCCCTCAATTTACGCAAGAACGTTTTACTACCCTGTGGAGCTATCTCCTAATAAAAAATATTATTATATTATTATTATTAGCAAGCACCGCGTCTTACTATCAGTTCGGGTTATACGCACTTACGCTAATGTTAATGTAGGATGATTGTGAGATGAAATGGAGGACCTACAGTTTAACGTGGGATCCGAACCACGGTGGAGGCCTGGCACTCCACACATTCACAGGTTGTGATTAATACACGTCTTGTCAGAGGTGAAGAAGGGTTTGGCAATCTCCATATTTACAGTGACCGTGATCGGTATGGCGAAGGCGAAATTCAAAGGAAATGTATTCGAATTCAGCGTTGAAAAACCATTTAGAAATAAATTTTCCTTGTACAAGCGAATGAGTTTTAAACCTCGATCACCCAATCATCCACTGGCAAAGCAGACTAAGATGAGGATGGTGCCTTAACTTACAAAGTGAAATTTATAAACCATTACACTAACACTTGTAAGGTAAAATCTAGTTTTAAGAAGAATAGAAAAAGACTAGGTTATCAATAATTTGATCTCGTGCTAGATGGCAATACATAAAGTTGCCAGTCTCTTTTTGACTGGTTTGTCAGTAACGAAGAAGCCTGTGAATAAAACTCAATTAGTGTTTGGTACGTATACTTTAGTCTAGAAACTTTATTGTAAATGAGAATAACTCTAGGATAAAGAATCAACAAGACCTGAGTTAAACTGTAAGAGCTAATGTCATAGACCTATCTTAATTAAAAAAACACTTAGTCTATGGTCTAGCAGTCAGAATTCCCGGTTACATATCCAGGATTCTTGGGTTCGATTCCTGACGCTTTCAGAATTTTTTTTCTGTGAAACATTTAGACTGGAACTGGATCAACTCGGCCTCATGATGACAATTGAAGAGATACTTTAATAAACAACGGCTCCAGTCTATAAAACAGATCAACAACCGAAAGGCTGGTTGCTGCAACAACACGACATCCTATATCAACAAATGTTGAATCCATCTCACAAACATGAAAAGACCGCCTGTTCAGCATTGTTCTCTTGCAGGATTCCACCATAGATTTATTAAGGTATGTATACTTTAGTATTTTCTCATATTCCCCCCCCCCTTCCACCTTTCTCCACACAAATGTGGATACACTTTCATTAAATTCAATACTCATAATTAATATTCCAGTTTTGTGATTACAAGGTCGGTAGTAAAACTCAAAGCAATAATAAATAATTAAAATTGATATTAAAAGAATAAAGCTAACTATGTATTTATAATTTAAATTATTCTGTAATATTTATATGTATTACAGCTGTTATATTCATGATGATTCCTTATAAGGGAGTGATGAATCAAACCATTAGAATACTAATTAAAAAACTGATTCAGTTGTATTCATTACAATAACTAAGAGGCGATGGAAAAGTATTATTTTGTTTATGTACAGGAGCTATTTGTTAATGGTATTTACAATATCACATTTTTAATGATCTTTTTAATGCACCGTTCATAATAAAATCCATACCAGAATAATCACATAACCAGCGAGGACTTCTATAATCTAAAACATGGATAAAAAAAAACACTTTATATTTCTTTCATTACACTGTTTATTACCACCAAACTGCCCGGGCTTTTTTTTTTTCTTCTTCTCTTCTCTCTCTTCTAATGACGTTACTTCTGTCGCCTTTGACAATTTTTCATCAAGCGTGAGTAACAGCACATTTTGATGTATCATTGATTACATGACAACCCGTAGGGGGTAGTTTTCCCCGAAAGATGTAGTCAGTCATGAGGGAGCAAGCATCAAATCACCATCAACCCTCCAAAAATAAATAGCAGCACGGAAATAAAACTACCAGCGCAATATAAGTCATGCGATGGGGTAAAAGGAAAGTGGGGGGGGGGGGGTATTATTTCAGGGGGGAAGGTGGGGGTGAAAGGGGGTCTTGTTGGTTTTACGATGTCATCCTCGATTATCATGGAAATACTCGGTAATAAAAACAAGAGAAGTTTTCCTAGTAGTTTGGGGTGGTTAGTTTACCCCTTAACATGAATAAGTTTTTTTCTGAACAGAATGTATGTCTGGTGGAGGGGTTGTAATTATGGTGAAGATATGGTGATTATTCCGCTTGAATGGTCACGGCCAATCTATCGAGGGAGTTTTAGAGGAATGTACCGAGGGTGTAGCGGGAAAGAATTATGGAAGGGTATTTTCTTGTCTTGTCAACACTTTGTCTGAAGGACTGAGAATACTATCACAGATGAGTTGATAGGGAAAGCTTGGACTGACCAATCCCCTTAGATTCGCACGATGATAGAAATATTCTAACCCCCACAGATAGAGTGACTTAAACTTTGGCTGATCTCTTAACTTAATATAGCCATCACTACTATCTATTATTTGAATAATTTTAAAACACTTTTGATTAGTCATTTAGTGATAATCACAAGTCCTAAATCTGCATCACCCGCTTCAGTGGCCGTGTGGTTTAGTGCGCTACTCTTGTGGTAGGCTAGACTGCCTATGACGGGGGGATCGAGGTTGAAATCTTGGTAGGGTGTACTGAAGATGGTTTTTCCAAATTTGTTTTCCATTCTCCCTATAAGAAAATGTGGTTACTCTTCTTATAAATATAACCTTCCTAACTCTTTAACAATTCGCGTAATTAGTACATAAGCGTACAAACCAAACAGGTAGTAAGACGCGGTGATAAAAAAAATCTGCATCAGTAGTCACTCAATCTAAGTCGCTAGTTTCGAAAAATGTGTTGTCATTCACATGCAATTTAAGGTTTAAATCTCAGTCAGAAGTACCTCGTATGGTTTTCTACAGTGATTTTAATGTGTTTTTTGCTATTAACTATTCACGGCCATGCCCTTACAACTTCTCTAATTCATCCTCCTCTCTCTATTTCCTGAGTTTAACTTTTAATAACCAATCATAATAATAAAATAATAATAATCTCATTTATAAATTCACTGTGGAAAAAATGTATTTGAAAACTAAATTTCTGAAGAAATAAGATTGGCATTCATATTACCAATTAAACACAGCGTAAACAAGATTGTAAAATAATGGTAATACTTTCAAAGAACAAAATATAATTTACTTTCTTTTTCTTTTTCAACACAAACGTGAATTAAGTAGTCCTAAGAAAAACTTCCTCTTTTTCTTTCGGGGGCCATGCAATGCAAATGTGTCTTTATTAGCCCTTTGACAGTACATTATACGGTATTTGTATGCAAAATGTTACTTTAATTACGTTAATGAGTATAAATGCAGTTTATTCGACTATTCACAACTTTACCTTTTAGCTCTGGGTCTTTCAACATCCCCCGTCTTCTAGAAAGTTGTCGCAGAGAGGGTTGAATAGGATGGAGTGGTTGGGGGAATGCGGGGATATTAAAAAGACAGGCACGGAAAAGAGTCGGAATAATTTTTTTCATATTTATTTTGAGGCAAGTCATGAATGTATCTTCAATTAAAATAAAATAGGTGGTGTGTGATGCCCCGATCTTCCTAAATTATCTAAATAAATATAAACATAGGGGGTAAAACATAATCACTCAAACTTTATATTAGGGCTCCAAAGAAAATGTAAAAGATATATTTTGAGTAACTACTTAAAGTATGCTTTCCTCATAAAAATAAACACATCTTGTTAGTAACAATAATTATCTTCATTTAAAATTTTAAGCCAAAATGTTTGAATATATATATTTTTTAAATATTTCAAAAAAAATTATTTACAAACTACACTAAAATTATTTGTTATTTGTAAAAATATAAACATATATTCTTATTTACCATGAAAAATATTCTAGATTCCCATTTTAAATCATTTTTCAAGGTCGGTTTCAAACAAATCAATTTTTCAAATATATATATTTTAAGTAAATTACCCTTACATTAATTTATTTTAGATAAATAGAGATAAATTATTTTTGATCGTTCAGTTATAGTCAACGAATATATACTAATTAAGTTAACGAACTAGAAATGAGGAAGGTTGAATTGAGAGGAACTGTACCTGCATTTGCATGAAGGGAGAGTTGGAATCTAAACCCCATACACTCGACGGAGGTTCAAACCTCAATCTCCCTATATTCGGCAGTCTTGCCCAATAAGAGAGTTTGCGCCTTAGACCAAATGTCCACAAAAGCGGGCTGGATATACATTTATATATTAATATTTTGTTCATGCTTATTTATCTAATATCTTTTTATATCTAAGAATATCTTCTTATTACTAATCTAGCATTTGGCATGATTATATCTAGATTACGTAATCGTTGGCAAGCATTGAAATGCTTAGTTTTGTATATTACTGAGACACATAGTTCAAGTGGCATTTTCGATGAATTTTAGGATCGTATATATTATTGAGATTTCGAATGTCAACCAATCACCCATTCGACTCTAAATGCTTGATATGCCATAAAATTGTTTAACTTCCGAGACTATCCTTTAAATATCAGACTTAGGGCGCTATTAACTAAATCAGGTAGACACCTGCATAAACTTTAAATACAACTGACCATTCATTAAAATGAATTATTCCATTCCGGTCCAGGCAAGTGTCGTATTTGCACTTATTATTTTTAGGTGTTCTGTCTTACGACAAAACACCATTCTTTTGTCAGTGAACTTAGGCCACCAATGCACCCTGTCTTCTGCCACCTCCTTCAGCTCCCTGCATTTTTTTATTTGCTTCAAGTCATCTTGTATTTGAATCCTCCTCCTTCCTAAGATTCTCTTTCCCCCTACCTTTACTTCTAGAACGTCGTGCAGAAGACAGTTCCTCCTTAGGATGTATCAGATCCTGTTGTTTTGTACAAGAATCACATCAAAATGATTTTTTTTCTCACCCACGTCTTAATTTGTCACCGTGTCTGTCCACCTGATATCCTCAAGTCTTCTGCATTACATTTCAACAGCTCTCCTATTATTTATTTTCTATCTTCCTATGAGTCCAAGTTTCTGCTCCATACAGTGCGATGCTCAAATGTAGATTTCCTCAGTTTCTTCCTCATTTCCAAACTCAACTTGCTAGTCAACGATAGCCTCTTCTTGTTGAAAGCTTCCTTGGCCATGGCGATCCTCTAACTAATTTTTTAGTGCAGTAGACATCCTTTGCAGCAGACTTCCCAGGCACTTAAATGCTCACGTTTTTCTAACTCCTGGTTTCCAATTTTGATTTTCGGTGGCTCTTAATTTTTTGAAATCACAATCATTTTTTCTCTACACTTAACCGTGCTAAGTCTAACACTAAACTGGCCCATGATGTCCTATGCATGAACAAGAACGAGTAAAAGTGAAAGGTGATTGATAAATGAAGTGGCGTTGATTGGATTGCTATTGGGCCGTCTGCACTAACCTACCCTATTAGATTACAAATAAACTCCACTCCTTTCTACATCACCCTTCACAATTACTCACTCTCACTCTTGCATTCGGCCTTTATTCATACCGTAGGTAATAGCGGAGGGCGGGGAGGGGGGGTTACGATTCATTTTACTATTATCTCCAAATCAAGCAGCCCTAATCGAGTCCCCTCTTCACGCTACTAAGGGGTACACTATCAAATAACTATATTGGTTGGATTAGAATCAAAACCACAACAGTATAGAAAACCCACTCTTAATAAAACCAGCGGGGATTTAAGTCCTGTATTTAATGTCAAAGGGAGCTAGGTTCATTGAGTGGCGAACACCTTAGATATCTTAACCACTCTGCGGGTATTATACTAGAATTTTAGTTGTGTTTCAACCCATTTGTTCTCCCTGAAAATTTAATTATTATTTAAAAAAAAAATCAAAATATGTGGACATGTTTAATATTGTATTAAAATATTATATAACCTGCTTCGGTGGCCGCACGGTCTAACGCGCTACTCTCGTGTTAGAATATACTGACAATTTATGAAGAGAATGAAGTTCAATCTCGATCGGATGTACTGAGGTGGTTTTACACTCTCTCTCCACGCGAATGCGGGCTTACTTCTTATAAATATAACCTTACTAATCCCTAAAAGCATTTGCGTAATTAGTACACAAGGGTATAACCCAAACGGGCAGTAAGACGCAGTGCAGAAAAAATAAATAAAGACTGATAAACAACTAAGTTTTAAATTATATTTTAGCTAGTCTACTTTTATAGAAATACAAAACAATTTTCCAAATAACATCGTACAATACAATTTTCTCAGCTAGAAAAAATACTAGATCAAGTTTCACGTATTTATACACCAAGTAATGTGATCTACATCTATCATTTTGAATAGTAACAATCAAGACATATAAAATAACAATAATAATATAGTAAAATATTATCAATATTTAGAGAAAAAAAAGTTTTATACTCCAAAAGGTCTTTGTGAAAACGGTACTGTAGTATAGTTGCAATAAACAACCTGTTAAATTTTCATTCAACCCGTTTAATGATGAAGCAGTTATATTTTGATTTAGTTCTATAGTTTACACAAGACTAATTTAACTTCAACTTCCTAATGCAAAGAAAACGTCACCTGAGCCAAAGGTGGATTTATGTAGATAACACTGGTTGAGCTTTCTTTACAAAAATAAAAATGAACAGCCGTGATGTATGAATAGAACTTAAACTTCCAAATTAATTTCACGTTTAAGAGATGGTCTCATTCAAAGATTCCTGCCCATCCTCCCGGAAGATATTAATCCAGTTACTGTAACAATATTATCATCCCAACCACCCTGATTGCCGTTTTCACTCTCCTTTATTCTAGAGCCGCACAAGTCCATTTAATAAAATATTCCAAATATTTCACATTATTAGGTTTGGTAATGTGAACTGAATACTACTCGTTTGGATTTGTTCCGGTAACAGAGTGTCTATATAATAAAAAACAAAACATGATTTCAGCCCGCAATCGAGTAGTGCTGATCAAGCGGCTGCCATCCGTTGGCATTGAAATTGCCAACATATGCATATAGAGGGTATCATGTGGTAAACACAACGATCCATCTGGTCATTAATTTCAGTTTTCAGACGGGAGCAGCTACTTTCTCATTAAAGAAGCTCCTCATTTGTCTACTCAAAGTTAAGTTGACGGCGTTCCAGACACACTGGTTCATAGAAAGATCTGGGGATCGAATCCGCAACCTCTGGATCTGTAGCTAGCAGCTCTGTTGACCGCCTCTTTAGTCCAGTGGTCAAAGTATTTATATTTAGTTAAATATAGGAATAGTTTTATTCTAAAAACAGTTATGAACCATTTGAAATGAGATCAAAAGATTATGTTAAACAATCATTTCAGTGGGAAAAAATAGTAATAATTTTTCTTCAATATTTAATTAGGAATATACAATTTAATCTTATAAAAACTTCCATCATTTCATAATTTTGACATGAAAAATATAATTGTCTATAAATATGGCCTTCTCGGTAACTTTAACTTTTTTGGTGTTGAGGCTGTTGTAGGCTAAGTAACACTAAACTTGAAGTTTACAACTGATAGAATGGAAAATTTACATTTTATGGTGTTATGCAAGTTCAAGTGCCTCCATATGAGATTGAATCCTGGGATTGTGGTTCAGGAACGTACTTTAAAACCTTTTCGATTTCCCTCCCAGGTTGAGTATAGTTTGAATATTAAAAATCTTGGAAATTGTGTCTTATGAATTATGCAGATTTTATGAAAAAGTTTATTTTCTCAGAGCACTTAAATTTATATATATAATATATAGGTCATATATATACATTGAACGCTTGAAAAATACGCTTAATATATTGACCTCAATGGTTGTTAGGTGAAGTGATGCCCCTAGGACGAGATTTTCTCAGGTTCAAACCTAGTTGAGCTCAACCGACTTTTTCCGAGAGATGAACATCCATAGCATAACTTCCTACGGATAATAAGTAAAGGCGTTGGTCCTATGTCAATTTTGTCATGTAAAAGATTCCTAGAATATTTACTAAACACCTTTTCGGCATAGTTTTAGACTTTTTCTCGCTCGCTAATAGAATTGTTTATGTGCGGATAGCGACTGGAAACTATCACCCACTAAGAATTTAGCTAGTTCATATTACTTCTCCCAGAATGAGTGGATGGGCGTCACTAGCCAACCGATGGGCAGAATGGTAGTGGTATCATATCAGGACCAACCTTCAGGTTGAATACAACTTGACATGTATTTTATACGTATATTTATATGTATATATACGTATATTTATATGTATATATACGTATATTTATATGTATATATATACAACTCGACATATATATGTATATATATATTCATGCTGACGTAGATACAGCAATGGGCAAGTGGTATGTGGTCTAGCCATTGATTAGGTGGTTAAGATTCAAACACTGTTTGGATACACTAACGTGATTTTAAATCTTTAATTTTCAGTCTAGTTTTCCCTTTTATTATTTATATTAATGCGTTTGGATTCCCTCAGGAAACCTTCCTTTATCATATTCATTAACTAACGTGTAGATAAGAAATAAATTTTAGATAAAAGACTATCAATAAAATTTCCCGGCACAGATTTATCTGAATGCCAAACCCTTCCTTCACCTCTGACAAGACGTGTATTAATCACAACTTGTGAATGTGAGGAATGCCAGGCCTCCACCGTGGTTCGGATTCCACGTTAAACTGTAGGTCCTCCATTTCGTCTCACAATCACCCTACCAATACACATTAGCGTAAGTGCGTATAACCCGAACGGGTAGTAAGACGCGGTGCTAATAACAATAATAATAATCAATAAAATTCGAGCTTTACTCACCTCTGTGGCTGCTTTGTTTTTAAGACGTCACCCTTGCCAATGGACTGCCAATTATGAGGAGATATAGGTTCTAAATCCAGTCGGGTGTATTCTAGTTATTTTTCTTAAAAGTTTAACACTCTCTCTCAAATGCTGGTACATTTCTGTACTATCATTTTTACTATTATTAATTTACATTATAATTATGTAAATATATATAAAACCCAAATTGTGAATATATAAAAAAAATCAAGAAATCCTGCTAAGTTAAAGCAAAGGAGAAATTATCGTTTTTCGACTTATATTATTTGTGTTCGGAAGGCCCATGATCGCTGTTACTCGAGTAGATTTTGAGTGAAACTCTAACCTCCTCAGAAATAGGAGAACATGGGGGTAGAAAAAAGATCAACGAATGAAAACGTTTCTTTGATTACAGAAAATGTCATTGAGCTAGCGATTTGAGCCAATGAAACGCACCCTACCATAAAATTGAGAATCGAAATAGAGTGAGTGAGAAAGAGGCAAAAAAAGTATTCTGTAAGCAACATTTTGGTGATGGCAGGTTGGCAATATTGGAAATCTCTTTATGACAATGGTCATCCAATCATTGAGACGGACATCCCTCATATTATAAGCAGATTAACTGCTAAGAACCAATTACATTACGTCAAATAGTAGTATTTTATAAACGTATTTAATGAATACGTCAAACTACACATATACTTTTTTTTAAATAATTGTGTAGGTTTACAAACATGATGTGTACACTCAGATTGTTAAAGCCACATGTCATCATACTTATCATGCAAGGGTTTAAATTTAAAAATATTCAATTCAAATATGTTTTATTATGGAATAATTATATAATTATTAGAGACACTGAATTTACGGAAGAAGGGTTTATACGAAATTTTACTCAGAAGGTTAGATATAACATAATATTTTCAAAGTTTATTATAGCATTGTTTAATGTTTTTTTTATGTATATAACCTACGCCAAATAAAACTAAATTAATCTTTTCTCGAAATTGTTTACTTAACTTTTAATAAGCAAAGAAACCTTGCAGATTTTTTTTCAAAATCTGTATGCTCATATAAAATAAATATGTATTTTTAAAGTATAAAATATAGCTTATATAAGGAAGTGTACTGTTTGTATTAAGGTTGGGGGTAGTTGAGCATATTTTAAGGTAAAAATTGTTGGATTAGTCACCGTTGATTCTGCTATAAAAAAGTTGTAATTAGGTGAATTTGGTACTGTCGACTCATCCATATGCTTACAATTTATTCGGTTAAGGAAATTCATAGTATAATCTAGCAGACTACAGTTTAGTATCAGCTATCCATCTGAACCTTAAATTACGTCACATTGTACTATACGTACAGGTAAAATTAATTCTTAGTACGTACATACGTAAATACACGCCATTCCCTTAAGTGCTAGGCAATAAACTGTGCATATAGCTTTAAAAAAACTCTGTAATTAATCAATCCTCACTAACTTTCTCCAAACTTACCCATCCTCTAAGTGAAGGTAGTATGCAACAACATCCATACACCGAATCATACACGCTATTTTAATTTTAAAACTCTTAATGCTTCTCTTTTTCACACATTCGTCTACTACATTTAACCACGTCTTACATGGCCTACCCTTTCTCTTCATCCACACACTCTACCTTCATATATTTACTTCGTCACTCGATCCACACTAACCCTTTCAACATGCCGAAACCAAAGTAAGATGACGATTCTTTCTCATTGACCTTTTGTATTCCCTTTCAAACCGCACTCCTTCAACACCCATTCTTTACTAACTCTGTCTCTACGAGTTTTTCCACGCACATTTCTAAGATATCTCATTCCAACTACCTCCACATTCACCTTGCTCTTGTGTTTCTCCTGAAAAACTAACGCTTCAAGTCCAAAAAATAATGTTGACGCTAACACACTTTTATATATACGGCCATCTTGCCGCTTTCGACACTACCTCATTCCTTACAATAGTCCATCTAGATCCAACTAATCTCCGAGGTTCATTCACCCGTCTGTCGATTTCAGCATCTCTCCTTCCAATTTTACTTAATATTTTGTCTTGATACACAAAATAATTCATTTATTCTAACAGTTTTCCTTTTATACTAAGCTCGAAATAATTACCTGATCCGTCCTTTTCAAAAACTATCTCCATAGTTTTGGAAATTTTTATACAATATTTATTATTCCTCTCACCAAATTCAAACGATTTAATGCATCCTGCAATTAACTTTCATTCCATGCCATTAATATGCCATAATCTGTATTTATCAGCACTATCACATTCACATTGTCCAAACAACCGCTTCCTTTCCCAAGCAACCCTCATACACCTATCCATGAATACAATAAGCAACTTTGGAGATATAACACAACCTTGTCTAACACCTGTTTAATGTCAACAATTTGCTCAAAGCTCTAACCACCTAACGCATGCTTTACTTAAATCATACAGTGCCATAATTGGATTTACTAACCATGCTTCCACACCATACTCTCTCTTAACATTCCATAACATAATCCTATTCAACCGATGTAAACCTTTCTGTAGATCAACAAATGCACAATATACTTTCTTTCGTACATTTTTCAATCATATGTTGCAATGTAAATATCTGGTCCATGCAAACTTTACTTGGCATGAAACCACAATGCTTATCCCAAACCTTGCCCGCAGTAAGCTTGGGAGGGAAATCGTACTGCAGGTAGTAATTACCAACAAACCTTGAGGAGTGGAATCATCGTACGTGATGCCCCAGGTAGCAAGTAGTACCAATCCACCTTAGAGGGAAATCATACTGCAAGTGATAAGTGACCAATCCATCTTCAGAGGAAATAACTGAGGTAGAAGTGACCAATCCACCTTGAAGGGAAATCATACTGCAAGGTAAAGTGACCAAACCATCCAAAATTTTGCAAGAGGGAAAATCTCAGAATACTGCAAGGTAGAAGTGACCAATCCCAATCATTGAGAGGAAATCGTACTTGGGTTAAATAGCAGTGCAATCCACTCAAACTCTGGGGTGTGAAATACCTTGTTTGGGGTAGGCCTGGGAAATTATCATTGCAATTACTGCAGTCCCAATCTCCTACCAACACTTGAATATTATAATTTCGTACGTACCAAATTTAATTATGGTAAACAGTATACTGTATATGTAGAAATATATTTATTGTATATATACAGAAAAAAATTAGAATATTAGTTAAGGAAAAATGTGATGTTTCTATATTAGACCATTTATGATACAAATATACATAGGTCATTGTTTTAACATTTAGATTTTAATTGAAATAAGTTTTAAAACATTTGTAAGTTAAGCAAAAACCATAAATTGAACCAATTTGCGAAGAAAACAGAAACAACTCTTGAAGTTGCTGATACGTCAACACAAACACTTTCACACGCAGAATGGCCATATTTCTTTCCACTTCTTGCCAATAAAAGTGAAAAAAAGAAAAAAAAACTAGGGGAAGAAAAAAAAAAAATGGTGAAAGTGTTAAGTTTGCTTGTTATTTCAGAGTTGTTGGATTGGACGTGCAAGGTAGCGCCGTGCCGCTTCAAAATGAAGTCGAAACCAATCAGCTCTAGACTTAACGATGTCAGATGCAGTTAGCCTTGTGTTCACTTCAGCGAGAGAAAAAGAAAAAAAATATGTTGAAGTAAAATCGATACACTTTATCCAGAAGCGTCTGAAATGTTGGATTTTTTATTTTGTGATGGATAGCTTTAAAGATTAAGGCAGCTTATACACAAATTATATATTAGTTAATACTAAAATTATATATATATTTTTATATATTTATATAAACCATGGATGCATAGTCTTTAAGCTTTGAGGCAACTTACACTAAATCTATTTTATAATATATATATATATATATAATATCTGATATTTAGTTGGTTATATATATATATATAATATAAAACTATCAGCTTACACCATAAGCGTCCGCAGGGTGTGGCTGATGGGTCAGCCAATAGGAAGACAAAGAGAAGGAGGTGGGGAATATCCTCCCACAAATCAGTTTGATTTTTTTTTAAACAATACAATAGATAAAAACAAGAAAAAACGAATGTTTAATTTTACAAGACTATTTTTTTAAACCAAAATAAATTACAATCTTTATCAGTCAACCGGCCTAAAAACAGGATCTCAAACCTACTTAAACCACTAATATAGGATTATCCATATACATTGCTTCTAAAAAAATATTAGGTACCTATTTTGTTCTTTTCTCACTCCTAGTTTTCCTCTTTTTTTCTTTTTTTTGTGGCTAGTGCCCTGATTTCCTTTCGGGAAAAATACCCATTGTACCAGCCGGGAATTGAACCTGGGGCCATTAATTTTGTAGCCAGGTGCATTGACCACTGTATGATGGGGCTGGTTACAGATATAATATATATATTATTACCTTAAGTTTCAAGCTATCTAATCATGAATCGGTGAATAAATCAGACCTGTGTTCCCTCTATTTTGGTTTATTTAACGGGTGACCCCGAGTACGGAATGATTCCAAAATATCTGGTTTCAATTCCCATTTCTAGTGGTCATTTTTCGACTATATTAAATGTAATTATAAATGTATCCAGAGACATGCGTGTATCCGTAACCTAAATTAATTTCTTCATTAACCGTGCCAGTAGCTAAAAACATTCTGTAACTAACATAAGCTCTATATACATCTTTATATTCAAACAATCACCTCAATACAAAATTTTAAAAAAAAGTTTAAAAATCTTATTCGCTCTTGACTAATCACCGTGCCAGCTCCTACCTTATCTTCTCTCAGATTATTCTCGGTCGTCTACCGTCTGATTACAGTTGAATATTCAATAAAGCAACAGAGAGGGGTTTTGGAGAGGGTGTGCTGGAGGGATATGAACACGGGAGCTTTACTCGGGAGTGGTTGATGCAACAGGACAGGCAGGATAATGAGGGGAAAGGAGGGGGAAAGGGTAAGGTAGAGGGGATGACGGGATGGTCTCGCTTGCCAGTCGCTAAGCCGGCTAAATTAGTTCGCCGAGTCAATACCGGCCGGAGCGGAGCGCTAGCGTCAAGCGAAGGTATAGCGCCAATGTTACGCGACTTTAATACTCCCAAGCCACATCCATTACAACCTTCCCTCCCCCCACACCCCTTTTTTCCAGCCCGATTCTTTTCCTCCCACCCTTTTTTTTTTTCACGTCGTATAGAACGCGAGAGAGGGATGGATTTTTTTTATTTTTACTGCTATTTTTATATAAAAATTGTACGAGTGGCAGGTAATATCTACAACTGCGAACTTATTGAGATAGGAGAAAAGGATTACACGAAGCTTATGTGTGTTCAGGGTACCCGAAAACCTAATGAAGTTGGTCTTTTTTTTAATATGGAAATGGTGAAAGTATCCAGAGACCGTATTTACAGTGTAATCCTGATTCTTGGATAAATCAAACTCACATTCGACCAAAATAATGTTTATTAAGGTGTAATTGTAGGGGAAGCGAGAAAAGGTCAGTGTTTTTTTGCAGATTTTGTAACAAAACTTTCATTTTATTAAAAAAATTAAATATATATCTCCAGTAGAAACATTAAGAGTTTAATTTTCTTCAAATTGATTATATAAACAGTAGTTGAATATTTGTAAAATGTGTCCTGGAACTTTAATGACAACTTTTTCTTTCCGTTGAAAAAGTTTCTCATCAAATGCTTCTATTCTCCAGACAGATATTCAAGAACTGTTGATATCACCATGTGGAGAAAATTAAACTATGTTTCTATTGGAACAATATTTTATTAATTTTGGCAAAAAAAAATTCATACATAAAACTGCAAAAACATAGACCTATTCCGACAAGCCCTTCACTCGTACCTTAAAGTGCGGTGGTATAGTGGTTGACTATTATTAGCACTATTACTATGATAGTTAATAATGTTTGTATAGTTAATGGTAGCTTTCTACTAACACAAAGTTAGCATCATAGGCAATAAGGCCTCAATATCGTCTAGTCTAGTTTAGCAGTGCATGGGAGGTAAACATTCGAATACCGACTTGGGTACACAAGGATCGATTTTCCTATGGTTTCCCAATCTCCTGTAGTGCAAATAGGGTACATTTATTCCCAAATTTTACTTCTATCCATATCCTTATATTTTAATCATGTGGATAGAGGGGATAGGTAGTAATATATAGTGCACAACAAAGTATATAAGAGATATTTAACAAGAAATAATCAAATAATTAAATGAAAATGGTAAAGGATGGATAACCAGCCAAATAGCTAAGAGCAAATAATTTGATAATTATCAATACTTAATATATATTATTAAAATATATTACTATAGGCCTATGGTTTATTGGTATCCATCGTCTACTTTCTGAATAGACTGAAATGAACACACGACTTACAAACTAGCTTAAATCTAGAATATACACAACCCCCGTCCGTTAATTTATCACCTCAAAAGTAAGAACCATAATTTAACATATTACTTTTTTTTCTATGCCAGAAAACAAACCCGTGACCTTTTGTTAATTAATATAACTAAACTACATATATGAATATGTTTTGTACTGTAAAGTTGTTGGCTTTCACACAGAGTCAGAAAACTGGTTCAGGATATCTACTTAGGTACACACATTTGCGTGGAGGGAGATTGGGAAACAATTTAGAAAATATCTCCCAAAGTACACCCAAACAAGGATTATAGCTCCGACCTTTCTGTCACCGAGAAATCAAACCTAATGAGCTTGTAATAGACTGATATTCAGAGGCACGGGTTATCGATTAATTAGGCATATTGCTTTACGCACATTCTACACGCTCCCAGTTTCTGTTCCTCAATCAGAACAATCTTTTATTGTTCTTAGCAGAATAAATAACTGCTTGAGATCAACAATGGGTCAACAAAGACTAACTGATCCGGGAACACTATCCATTGAATTTAGACTTGTACACACATTTAATTTTGAGTCCATCATTCATCTGTTCGCTGAAAGAAAAGATCGAAAGGCAAATTTTAAATAACTCAGCAGAATTTTAAGTTGTTAAGTCTTAAACTAAATTGTAAAATTTAAAAAAAAGAACTTGAGAAATAAAAGAAGCATATAAAGGAATCAAAAGATAAACCTTTTAATAAAAGTTATTTACTACCAACTTTTTAATTTAAAATCTATGTTACTAATATGTTCATTGTATTTCTGCAAAAATATCGTGCTTAATTGGATGGTAGCTGAGTCGTCTTGGGAAAGGCTTCAGAAATAATTTTCTTAAAATCGTTGTTAAAAATTATGAATTAATTTTTCTGTTTACATAACAATATTATCTTGAAATGTGCATGGTCTTTGAGTTTGAGGTTCTTTTTTTTTTAGAATTATGAGGGGTCTGAAAAGTTGCGCATTAGAGTAATTGAAAGGGGGCCCGACAAAATTATTTAAACCCAAGCGCTTAGTGAGCCTCAATGACACTGCGTGGGATTCTAAACGAGTTCCACTAAAATGTAAGCACAGTCCCATCTCTCTTAAACCACATTTTATTTATTATATTATTCAATTCCTTAACTTAATTCTTTTGGGATTTTTTTTCTATTTAAAATCTATGAAATAACTAAGAAGTAAGTATAAGTAGAGTTTAAAAAAATATATATTTCAAACAAGTATGACCTTAACCGTTAAAAGGAGTTTTATATACCCGAGATTCCAGAAAAAAAAAAAAGACCGCAATTTTTTCCAAACTTTTATACCATCGTGTACAGAGTAAAGACCGTGTATAAGACTTAACGCAAATAGTAGCCCGACAAGAAATAAAAAAAAAGTTTTGATGGAGTAAGAGCTCAATGGGAGAGTGGGCGGGTAGGGGTTTAACAGGAGAGTATGGAGGTAAGAGAGTATCTTGGGGATTTGTTTCCAAGACAGCGAGCGGAACCTCAATTTCGCGACTATGTCTACCATTAGACGCGCAATAGGGTGACGTGCAAAGAAGGGGGAGAGGGGATTCTGAAGTAAAATAAGGGGTTAGGGGAGGTTATCGTTCACAGAGTCATAACGCGAAACATTTCCATCCCTCGGGATCTTCGTTTTGACCTGTTGGAAGTCTCCAAAGAGAGATAGGGATACTCGATCTACACTAAAGACACCTAAACGCACTTTATTTGAAGGACTCGTGATGTTAGAGGGGTATGAGGAAAGGTCTGAAAGGGGGGGCAGAGGGAAGTAAAGGAGGAAGAGGCAATTTCGTGGTATGTAAATGGTCTCCTGGAAGGAAGAGGAAAGAAAGCGATTAAAGGCGGAGAAGAAAGTGAACGAAGTGGGATCTCCGTAGACTCGCATTATGGAATACGTGAGCAAGTGGTACAGTCGTGCCAAATAAAATTGTATTTTTTAATAAAGAGATATAGTAGCTTTTATTTACCTTATTTGATTTAGAACAACTAATTTAGAACTTTTAAACAGAGGGGGGTATCAGCAATAGGAACATACATTAGGAAATAATTTGTCTAGGGAAGATATAAGGTACAGGGAATACATGTGACAGTAGAAGAATCCAGGGTGAGATGGTATGGTCATGTAACGAGGAAATTTGATTGCATAGTTTGAATAGTGACTAAATCATCCTTATAGTAGTAGAGTATAATTGTGTATTTTACCTGTCCATATTATAATGATTAATAATATATATTGGTGAAGCTTCTCAGCTATCGAAGACATATTTTTTTTCTAGCGCAAAATTGCAGTTGAGAGATCTTTTTGAATCTTAAATATTACAATACCTCTGGGGTTTAAGTAAAGTCAAGGTCAAAATTTAAATGTGGGCCAGTTATAATTTGTGACAAACTTAACTAAACGTAGTATTTAAACATAAAAATTAAATTCAACGATCAATGATAAGTTCGATTAAAGATTGTAGGCCCTATCACTATCTCGCTTTTATCTTAAAATATACATTTACTAAAAACTGGTAAGATTTGTAAACGAGATAATAGGTCTATACATTGTTGTATGAACATTATACTTAAGATCATAAATGAAATAATATACACTGCTACTTAATGACATTATAAACTAGGAACACTGTTACATACAAATTGCGAAAATAGAAATATCTCTGTCTACCAAAGAGAATAAGAATCAAATTCATTTTCAAAGACCTGGATTAAAAAGTATAGATATTTGATTTTAGCTCAGAAACAATCGGTTTTATAAAAATATATTTCAAATAAAAGATCTGTATCTTCAATAGTATAGCAACTTTACAATGATAAGATATTTCGTATCTAAAATAGTTGTGGACAAATGATGAAAGTTGGAACATTTTCCCAATGTTAAGTACCCTCAAAGTCATCTCCATGATATAATGAACATTTCCACTTTGTTAATAGTTATTAACAGTTTCTTGATATAAAATTTAATCAAAATCGTTAGAGTGAATTTCAAGAAAATCGATTTTTTTCTCTTTTTTTCCCTTCGGTAAATTACCCTTAAATTTAGGGTTTGACATCTAATTCCGTAAACCTCTTTGGTGGACCTAATGAAACCCCAAATACCAAGCTTTATCCCAAACTTTTTTTGGTTTCAGGGGTTCATGAAACGTCAACATTTATCAAAATCTCAAGTTCTAATTTTTTGACGATTGCAAAATTTTCTCTCCGAGGTGCGAGAGAAAGTAAAAAAGGGCTAAAATAGCTTGATCTATCCTCTGGTGTAGTAATATTCTTGAAAATTATTTCCAATCTATTTCAGGCTTATTATTTTAGCACCACGTCTTACTACCGTCTGAGGTTGTACGCCTATGTACTAATTACACTAATCGTCTAGGGACTATGAGTCTTTATTTACAGTAAATGTACCCGCATGTGTGGAGGAAGGGTGTAGAACCATTTAAGAAAACCGTGCACACTGCACTCGACTGGAATCCAACCCCAATCTACCCGTCTTCAGCATTCTAGCCCAACACGAAATTAGCGCATTAGACCACGGTCAGGCTTATTGAAAATAATTTGGGGAAATTTCTAGTGTTTTTTCCTTTAAGTGACTTACTACACATTTTTATTTTCTTGCAACCTTCAGGTAGAGAAAGTGTTGTGATTGTCAAAAATAAATCTAATTATAGCCATAAAATTAAGGTTAGTCTACTTCTGGGTCAAAAGAAAAAAAATACTGATTTCCTCAAAATCTACTTCAAATAAATTAAAATTTGTATTCAAGCATTATTTAACAGCAAAAACAAAATATTGAATCTCATTATTCCATGAAAACTATCTATAGGGCACCTTAAATAAGCAGCCATCTCAAATTTGGATATATCTTTAATTCATTGAAATAACAAAAATTTAAAATTATTATTAAAAATTAAAAATACTTTTTTGTAAATATATCTTGATTAAACCTAGTTTTTGAACTTTCGCAAATATATTTTTCTAAATAGAGGTCAGAAAATCGGGAGTTTATTGTTATGTTCTTTGGTGAACATATATGTAAATATTTTAAATATGTTTCTTGTAGTGTATAATATTTCATGTGTGCTCTTCGGATGACTTTCTGTGACAGTATATATTATTTCGGTTCACATACACTAAAAGCTTTGAGTAAATCTCTTCATGTTTATGTAGAGGAGTGAGAAAATATGTGCGGTGAAGCGTGCCATCTATTATTTAAATTAATTGAAATAAACTTATATTTAAATACAAAGCTTTCTATTATCGTTTCGTAAACTAGTATTTTTCTTTCCTGCTTGGACAATTCCTAGCTGCTACAAATTTAAAGTATTTTTTGATGTAAAATGATATATTTCAAGTTTATTGTTTATAAGAAATTTTAAATTATTCTAATCTTAAATTCTATGTATTTAAAATAATACATTGTTTATTGGGAGATATTTCAAAAGTTTAGTAATAAAATATTTTATTCAAATTTTTAGTAGATTTTATTGAAGTTAGTAGAGTAAAATATTTTAAAGTTAGAATAACCCACTTAAGTGGTCACATGGTTTAAGGAACTACTCTCGTAATTTACTTGACTGCCGATGATGGGGAATCGAGGTTCGAATCTTGGTCGGTTGTACTGAGGGTGACGTTTCCAAAATGTTTTACTCTCTCCCTCCACCCAAATGCAGGTACACCCTCTATTAATATAACCTTCTTTAAACCATACAACCATTAGCGTAACTGGTAAATAAGCTTATAATCGAAATGGATAGTGAAATATGGTGCGAAGAAAGATAGAATAGGCTATTTTTATTCCAAATGTGATTTAGAAAAAGTTATTGACACTACAAATCTACAATATATTGTAACAACATATGTTGTCACATTGTCTACGGGGTCAACCAAATATGATCTGCTGTTGAGATTAAAACCCCACTTGTATTTTCTTTGTTATAAAGTTATTTCTATTCTCATTCAAGTAAATGTAGGTACATCTAGCAATAAATTCTCTCTCTCGTCCCTATTCCATAAGTTTAAATATGAGCACATAAATTACGAGTAATAATATGTGAATAACTTCAATACATACGTAAAACTTGTTGTTATTACACTAAAAGCTCTACACACGTGCTAGAATCAATTAGGTGGTTCGTAATAGGTTGGTCATAAAACAGCTTCAAACCATATCCACTGGTTGGTGATCCCTTCCCTAG
Source organism: Timema podura (assembly GCA_033556935.1). Lineage (NCBI taxonomy): Eukaryota > Metazoa > Arthropoda > Insecta > Phasmatodea > Timematidae > Timema > Timema podura. The sequence goes on from JAVRXN010000005.1 coordinate 26,664,480, forward strand.
TTTTCTTATAAGTCTAGTGTAACTCCTGTAGAATTTAAACACAGCTACAGCCCAACTTTCATAGGAAGAACCTATATGTAACCTAGAATATCTAATTACTAGATATATTTTCACGACTCATGCGTCCAGACATGTGGTATGCAAATGTCACTTTTGTGATCTATTAATAATTATTAGTAACTATTTAATAACACTAATTAAGTAATAAAATTGGAAAATATCTAAAAAAAAAGTTTTGTCTTTAATTCTGACACTTTTGCTTAGTTCGGAAGGCAGACAAGCTACTGATTAAGAATCATGGGTTCAATTCCTGGTGTGGCCAAAATAGTATCATTGCTGAAATATGGGGCTTCCTTTTTCATAGTTAACTGGATGGGGTGTATTTTCCAAATTTTAGTGAATTTGGTCGTGTACTGATACAATCAGTCAGTTAAAAAAATGTAGGCCTACATTAGAGTTCTAGAATTATTAAGACAAAAATATAAAAGGTTCATTATATGATAGTTAAACCATACGTAAACCACGATAAACACAACATTCTATATTATTCAGATATAAAGAACACCTTGCAGTGTAAGCAATGATCTGATAAAACACCATAGCCTCAGCCCACAAGCAAGCCTTAACGACCGAACGGCCACCAAATTTTGGGGAAGATATTGCCAACATTTGCGGATAGTGTGTGTCTCATATGTTATTCACAACTAACCATTATATCATTTTCCTAGACCGAAGTCACTACATCTTTATTCAAGTAGCTCTTCAATCATTTATTTTCCTCATGAGGCTTGAGTTGAGCTCGTTACAGATTCGTTACTGTTTCGCAGAAAAAACTGGAAGCATTGGGAATCGAGCCAGTGACCTATGGATCTTTAACCAAGAGCTCTGACCAGTAGACCAGAGAGGCGGTCGATGAAGCCCTAAAAGGTAATGGAATACAAGATCAGTGATATCCAGACACATGCCGCAATAAATAAGCACTGACAACTAGAATATGTTTTCTTTGACCTTTTGAGAAAGAATTTTACCATTTGACTTAGCTTTTTATTCCATGTATCTGATTTTCCTTTTCTTACAAGCCCCCTCCAGCCCCCCTCTCCAACCTATTGGGGTTGAAGAGAAGTTTGACAAATCACGGTGTTGGCCATACACCATGACACATACATATAGGGTGTAGGGGCGGTGGCATGACCCTCTCCGCTCAAGAGAACTTTGTGATTCAAATAGCGTCCACAAGAGCATTGACGTATCTTGTCTTCAATACGTGACGGTGTACCCCCATTGATAGCTGAATCTTTGTTTTTTACTTGAACAAATATTTTCTCTTGTCAACTCTATATATGAATTTATCACTTTGCCTGTCGACAATTAAGACTAACCCCAATTAAATTTAGAAAAAATGGTAATGAAATGGCATTGAGTCCTCTGAAGGAGATTGGATGACCGAAAAAATTTTCTCCATCAAGTAGACTATTTGTTTTACTGATGAGGTGAGATCACTTTGATATCTAAGGAATTTGGTAAATGCATTTTAAGGTCAATGGTTACATTTATTCAAACCTCCTTGTGAAAATAAGCTAAAAGTTATTTAAAAAAATAATATACACAAATACATGCAAACCATTGTTTCAATTTAATTAAACCCAATAAAAGACAAGTCATTCGAAAAAATAATTAGGTGTTGGTTTTCAATTCACATAATTTCAAAATCACAAGTATCAAAATAATTACAATTCTAACCAATATTTTTGCTGCATATTTGATTGTTTGTCCGGGCTGTATACACATTTAAATAACATAAATCGGATATGGATAAAGAAGAAAATATCCAGAATAAAGGTGTCCACATTTTCATCAAAGACGAGTGAAAAATAGTTAAATATAAAAATAAACCTTACTACCAGGGCTGAGCTTAAAGCTGTGGAGATCAAGGGGCTGAAAAAAAAATTGGAGGTCTCAGCACTAAACCAATATTCTATCTTTTCAACGCTTAGACGTTATTTTTTCTTTACAAAAAATAGCTCTTAAAAGCTTAGTATTAAAGATATTAATTTATTTAGGAAATAATATCACAATAAACTAGATTAATAATTCTATACGTAGCCAATAGATTTACTGCAATCTTTGGGTGTAGTTTATATGTCAAAGGTCTTAGTCTAAACTATTTGTTTGCCATACGTGCCATTAGTAAGCAAGTAAAATTTTTTCAAATATAAATCAAAATTGATATGATTATTTTATTGCTTTAAATAACTACTATAGTGTTTTTTACTACAGATATTACAATAACTTAAATCCATTGAGTCAAAATAAATATTTTTGTTTGAAACAGTTTGTAGAGACTCAGATATTTGGAAGCCCTGATTAATTTGCTCCTTTAAATCCGAGCCTGCTTATTACATCCAACCGGGATTCAAACCTTGATATTTTCCTGACTTACAAACCAAACTAGACAATATTGACGTCGAATCCACGTGTCTCTTGTTAAAGGTTGAATTTCTATTTATTTTCTCACCGCGTCTCACGGTCAGTTTGGGTTATACGGATGTACCTCAGGGTGTACAAGAACATGTGGGACTCACTTCTGCGGTGGTTAGGGGGCATAAAAAGATGATAAAAGGCAATAGAAACATATGTCCCATTTGAACTCGTTGCAGAGCTATAGTAAATTTTGTACTCTAGTAATGTGTAGCTATCTGCCTCGATGGCCGCATGGTCTAAGCCATCACTTTCGCAGTCGAATAAGCTGCCGATGACGAGAAAATCAAGGTTCAAATCTCGGTTAGGTGTACCGAGGGTGGTTTTTCAAAATGTTTTCCCTTTACTCTCCACGCAAATGCGGGTACATTTTATATTCATATAAACTTCTTAATCCCTAATAGGCCTACCATCAGCGTAATTAGTACAAAAGCGTATAACTTAAACAGGTAGTAAAACGCGGTGCTAAAAAAAATATTTGGAGATTCTCAACGTTATATAAGTTCTCAGAATGGCCAACTTTGGCCTGAATGCAAGCCCGAAATCGTCGTCCAGTAGAATGCCTCGCTCTTTCAAAAATACCAACTATTGAATGGATTCGTTGACAGACTTCTTGTACGTTGACGCAGTATTTAAACGTTGGCAATGCTTGTTTAACAAAGAAATTGGTTTCAAGCGACCCTACAGATAAAAATCGAATAGATTTAAGTCTGGGGGACGTTCAAAGCAAGCCAGTAGGTCCTTCACGGCCTATCCATTTGCTAGGAAATAGTTTGTCCAGGAAATTTCTCTACAAAAAAAAAAATTAGTGGAATCTTTTAGCTGTATCTCGGAAACCATTTTCAATACCACACCAATTTATTTAAACTTTTTCTTTTTGTTTCTACTATCCACCGCTGTAGTGGACCCCACATGATACGGCACACCCTGTATACTAACTACGCTTAGTATAGAATGGGTAAGGAAATTTACTCGAAAAGTCACAGAGATAGGTAGTAGGAATTCATACCACCTCAATCCAAGTCTCCAAAACCGATCTTCCCGCTACCAGAAATTCAATCTCATCTAAAGGTGACGCATTAGACAATGTTACCACAGATGCGTGCTTGAAAATTAATTAGATTAAACATTTCACAATATCCTTTAATAGAAACACATTAAACGTAACAAATTATATCTTATTTCGAAATGAAGTTATTAATTTCAGAGTATTAGGACTGTACGCATTTAAAAATTGGAATATACCTTTCGTATTCTGGACATGTGAAGTCTGATAACCACCATTATTGTATGAACCCACCCAATTCTTCAATAAGTGAACGGGGTGAAAAAAAAAAAGTCGGAATGTGTGATAAAACGTGAGTGAAGAGGAATGTTGAAAGGGTTATTGGAGGGGTGAGGGGAGAGGGTAGGAGGCAAGGTGGAATTTGAGAAGTAGGTGGCAATTAACCTATCGACTGCACGGAGCAGAAATCGATTGTCAGCAAGTCTTCGCCAGACCGCCTTGGGTCTAATAAGCTAATTAATTACAGGAACTTAGAAATTAACAGCTGCAACGTGGGTGTTAGAACATTGAGTTTAAAGTAGAGACGGTAAACTCAAATATTACGGCATTCGTGCGACTCGAGATTAGTAAAAAATTTAAAAATTGTCTCGGATACATTATGAAGGTCTTGACTCGAAATAAAAATATCAATAAATGATAAGAGGAATAATATATAGACTTTGTACAGCTGGGAAAAATAACAAAATCAAAAAAAAGGACAAAATTGTACTAATATAATCTACTAAAAAGGGATATTTATTATTTTTATGACGTAAGGGACATGGCAAACAAAATAGTATATTTCAGTGATAAAAAGCATTTAAACTATTTTTTCAAAATTCAATTATTTTTTTACTAAAATTGCAAGTTTTTACAATTTTAAAGACTCAAAGATTCAAATCTAGAATTTTAGATTCGAAAGAAAATTTTTAAGTTATGGATTCTATAAATATAATTTTCTTAGTTTAAAGTATTACTGGTGAATGGCTGCTAGGTATTATATGGGGGGGGAAGGAGGGTATTGATTAAGAGGTGTTTCGAGTTCTTAAGTTTTCACCTAGTACAACGTCCTGGTCTTAAACGTATTAAGTTTCGGTAAAGGTAGCTTAAACATCTAAAATCTATCATTTTGACATTGGTGATTAAAGTTAATGGTTATCAATTAATTTATAAATGTTAACACTCGTGTGGATAGGATGTGAATTGTATTCTTTGAAACGTGTATAAAAATATATACTTTAACTGTCCACTTCAGTGAACGCATGTTCAAAGGCATCACTCGCGCAATATAGTAGACTGCTGTTCGAGAGGAGATCCTGGTTCAAATCCCGGTCGGATGTACAGAGAATGTTCTTTCTTCCATTGTCTTGAAAATATTTATTTAGTGTAGTCTGTAGTGAAAATTAAGTCAATATCATAGGTGGAAATAAAAAAGTATTGGATTGCTCTTCCTTTAAAAAATATTGCCCAGCAAACCTAGTGCAGCGCTTTCAAAATCCGATCAAAATGTAAATCTAGGTTACAATAGTTCATTAAGCTCAAAAAATAATGAGTTCTGTTAATGTGGGTAAAATTTTGGAAATCATAATTAAGAAATAGAAGCTTCACAGAAGGTAATTCAAAATGGTTGTAGTAAGCATCCTTTAGTACTCAACTAACAATAAACTTGTTTAAATAGTTCTTTTTAAATTCCTTTCATTCGGAGATCTTCGGGGCTCCCGTTGGCCTCGATAGATAGCAGAACCATCGGATTGCATGATCCATACAAAAACCGATACAAAAATTACGTATTAATGTTTCCTTGGTGCACATAAAAGAATATATTTGTTAAGTAGATAATTTAAAAATCAGTTTTAAGAAGGTATTGTCTTGAATTGTCGTAATCGTCACTAATATAATTATTCCAACGAAATGAGAATGTCCTTTATATAATAGGGAGGCCGTGACTACTTATGATGGGGTGCTAGTGAGCGTGAGTTTAGGGCAGTATTTTCGAAGTTTTTATAGCATAAACATTTGTTTGGCCAAAAATAAATCAAATATTTATTCTATAGAAACATAGAGTTTAGTTTTCCGTACATGCTAACTTCAACAGTTCTTTAATATCTGTCAAGGGTGTCCTGGAATTTAATGACAACTTTTTCTCTGCATTTAAAAAGTTTGTCACCAAATGCCGCTATGCTCATGAGAGATATTCAAGAACTCTTGAGATTAGCATGTGCAGAAAGCTAAACTCTATGTTTCTATAGAAGAAATATTTGATCTATTTTTGCCAAAAAATGTTTATGCTATAAAAACTGCAAAATTAATGCACTAAACTGGCGCTCACTAGCACCCCATCTTAAAGCAGAGTAGCCAATTGTTACATCTGTCCACCAGAACTCTTGACAACACAAAATAATATAATAAACGATCAAAATAAATGGACAGATATTACATTATTTAAAATTTTTACAATGTTAAATAATTATATATTGATATATTCAATTATAAACATCTCAACAAATTTATTGTAGTTAATTTTATGTTCCTTATAAATAAGACACTATGCGATAGCTTAGTGGGTATGCAGTAGCTTCACTTTAGACTTAATACTACTAGACAACCCCTGGATAGTCCCGTTACCCTGCAATGAACGAGTTTATGATGTATTTTAAAGAAAATGATCTTAGGGTTGTAGTACGTATTGGTCCCATTATTTAGTTATGTATTTTATACACGATATAGTAATAGGCCTAGAACATACTAGTTGTATTTTTCAACCTGAATGGTGCTGGATTTACTTGTTTTAGATCGTTTGAATAGTTCACACTAGCAGCTGGATTGTTTTAACAATATTTTTTATATTATTTTCAAAGGTAATGTAATTTGTTAAGTCTATTTTAACCAGTTTTGTTTACAAGCTTACTAAATCATGGACCCATTTACAATCGTGTCTAAATTGTAATGATTTGGTGAAAGAGCCTGGACGAGGTATTGTTGTTTACTTTCTCTATGCATGGTCCACTTTCAATTTTAGGTTATTACCATGAACCGCTGTTCCACAGGTCATCTAATCGTAATAACGATAAAAAAAGAGGTAGTTTGGAAGATTAAATTTGTATTTAAAATTATCACTCTTGGGGAATTATCTCATTGGGATGTTAAGGTTGGTAGATCGAGTAAATTTTACATGCAAGAATTGATATAAAACTTAATTTAAAACACAGTTCCACTCTAATTTTTATTAGTTAGTTATAATCTCTTAATTTAATTTTTATTATTTTTAATCGTTATTCTTTTAATTGCATTGACAAACAAAATGGTCGTTAAAGTCATTGATAAAAATACCTACAAATTTTAAACTTTTATCATATCTGAATTAGTAAATAAATTGCCGATAATATCAAATTTTGGTAGTAAAAACCTTATCTGACAGCTAGAAAAGTTTTATTTCTACTTCAACCTATTAATACATAAAGCCATGTAATATGTAGTGGTCAATTTTGATATATATTGCCAATACCTAGAAAATAGTAATATAATAAAATATTATCATCTTGTCACGAAAAATAGTATATTTGCATTTTCTAAAAGTTTATTCATACTAAAATTCTACAATAACGCATGCTTCATTTTGGATTTTAAGGTTAGAAAATAAAATATTTAATCATATATATTAATTTGAAGAAACATTATTAGATTTGACTTACAATTTGATTCAAATACATTCTCCCTATTTCTAATATTTAACATAGTTAAGAGATTGAACGTGTAAAACAAAAAAAATAGTTAATCTTTATTCAATATTATTTTAATACTGATAGTAAAATTAGAGCCATGACCAGATATAAAAAGCCATAAAAACAGATATGTTTATTTGATACAAGCTACGATATCTTTACATCACGAATTAATAACTTTTTAGATTATCTTTAAAACAACAACATTGCGACTTAGCATTTTGTTGGATAGACAAGTTTTTAAATAAAACTAGGGATAACCAGTGTGAGCCTATTATAGGGGTTTTGGTTGACTTGTCAGGTAGCTATACAAACTAAAGCGCCTGATAAAAGAAGAAAGCAGTTTCTGTTAGTCTGGCGATGTGGAGATTTCTAGTGCCTGGAAGTGCGCTGGGCTAGACTCAGCAATTAGAGGCCGGATGCTAGAGTACAAAGTGCTCAGTGTTCGTGAACAAGGACCAAAAAGGGAGGAAAGTCAAGTCACAAAGTGTCCAAGGAACCAACCAGCCGGCAACTATCTCCACGAAAGTGGTCTATCTCTTTGTCTTCCTTCTCTTATTTCCTTCACTGTTCTTTACCTTTTCCTCTCACTCTAATTTCAATTGAGACTTGTTCCTTGTTAGGTTTTTTTTTTACTCCCTTCCTCCTATTCCACTTTTCTCTTCAATTTAAGTCAGATTCCCTTTATATTTCTCTCCCCATTTCTTCTTTGGCTTTGTGTAATTTCTATCTTTTACACTTTTCTACTTGCTCATTTCCTTTGCTTGTTAGGTAAGTTATCTTTACCCCACTTCTCCTCTTTAATACTTTGTTAATTTATTTTATCTCGCCTCTAATTCTATCGGTCATCTACTTCTATACAGAGTTTACTCCATTTTCCCCTTTGTATTTTTCTGTGTCATTATTTGTCCTCTTCTTGTCACATTATTTATTTTCCTCCTCATCTCACTCATCCCTCTTCACCAGTTTTATTGTGTACTGACAACGTGGAACTTGTCCTTTAGACTCGTTTCTTCTGTTTGCTGATCATTTACGATACTATGAATAATAATAATAATAAAAAAAGTATGTACACTGCAGGGTGGACTATTTTAACATGACTATATCTTTTTTTTAATGTTAAACCTAAATTTAAAAGTAAATTTTACTTATGCTTTGACATACATTGTTAATCGTACTTACTATATCCAAATGGTTTAGAAAAAAAAAGTTCAATGCGAATTTTCCGTAAATAGTTTTATTATTTATTCCACATATAGATATAATATATATACTAAGTAAACGTGGTGGAGAATGGGATTTTATAAAATCTTATGATAGCTGTTTTTGGGCACCACGTTTTACCACCCTTTCGGGCTATACGCTGCTAATAGAAACAGATAATTATGATGATTTATGATGAATGCCTTAGTATTAATTATAATTTACATATAGGCCTAATGTATAAATTTGGGTGCCTAATATCTTGCATGGCTAAAAGGTTCAGTCAGTATGGGCATGTCAAGCTTTTCAAGTATCTTGGGATTTTTAACTAGCCTATGTATTTTAGGCACTTAAATAGGACTTTGTACGATTAAAAAAGTAAAGGACTTTACTTGAGTAACACTCGAACTATCATTGCTAAAATACCCTTTACAAAATACATACTGCTGTACAAAAAACCTTTCAGCAGTGAAGTGTAATAAGCAATACAAATAAATGAAGTACTTATGCTACCATCTGTGACTTACTTTTTTTTGTTATTTGTAATTTAGATTTCATCGCACAATCACGCCTGAGAACGTTCGGGTCACTAAGATTACAAAGAGAAAGATTTTATAAAATGCACATATTCCTGGGAGGTATATGTCATATATAAATACATAATATATTACATATAATACATTGTTTAGTAGGGTGAAATAATTTACAACATTTATTAAAGGGAGTTTATCTAATTAAATACATTATTTATTGTCTGGAGAGTAATAATGAGATTTAATAAATTTAATAGGTCTTTTCTAAGAGGTTATAATAGTCTCAAAAGGTGGATGATCGATATAAATTAATGTAAATAGTAAATTAGTCTGATCTCCTCAGAAAAATGTAGTTGTGTATTTTCATTTATTTATGTCCTTTTGTTTAATAGGTAGTAGTTTCTACTTTTAAATTTTAAATATGAAAGTTTACCTAATAAAAATACTTTTTGTGCACCAGGCCTCCAGCTCACTTTGAAGATAGTTTAAATTTACTTCAAATTTACTTCAAATTTACTTCACTATAAAAAAAAGTAGGCCTACATGCTTATTTAAAGTATTGCTGATGAAAAAAACACGATTCCTCCTTAAAGTTGTTAAATTTCAAGAATATTCCCCTTTAAAAAATTATCTTTATGCTCTAAAATAATCCAAACCCTTCCCTTACATAGAGGAAAACAAACCTCTTTTTAATATACTAAACAAGTTCATTCCCTAAGGTTTGAAATCGGCTCTCCGAGTACTGGCTAGTTCCTAGCTTGGCAACTTACGTCTGGCTGAGAGTTAAAATTGTTGATTCAAGTATGCGTACATATTTAAACTTTGTTGCAGTTGGTGCTTTTTAAAACCGGTGAAATGTATTAATTCAAATGTTTGGATACATTTAGAATTATTTAAAAGTGTTAGATAACTATCTTGTTTATTTTTGAAAAATATTTTAAGGTTTTGTAAGGCGATAAAATATATTAATTTGAGAATCAATCAATGTATTGTTTAAAGGATATCAAAATTATGAAAATTATTCAAGAGATTTGTATTAAACACTAAATAAGCTTGAAAAATATACACGAACCATTCTTAATTATAAGAAAATTATGATCGCACATCCATTTTCTCTCTCTCTTTCTCTCATATATGTATATATATTATATTTATTCTGGCAGCGGATTTGCCACAGCTTTACACATAATGTAATTTATTTCTTCAAATAATCCAACCACCACCATTTAGTGGGAACACCACCTTTCTCCCTGAACTCTGGTAAATATTCCTCTTAGATAGCCGTTTCTTAATTCTCAACTTTATTTTTTAACCTATATTATTTAAACATATACTATTTTTTTATATCTCTCACTCTATTGGTATTGTATCTACTGCGTTGTGATATAACTATAATTTATTAATTGTGTGTTTATTTATTAAAGACCTGACAACGACGTAAATTACGTCTAAACAAGTAAAACAAATGTCTCTACTTAAGCAACATCACAACTTAAGGAGAAAGGGAATTACTGATACGAATCATCACTTTATAAACGTCAACACTTTTTTTACTATTATTCTTAATTATTAGCAACACCTTTTCATAAAATAGTTTTCATTAATTTTCTGTTTCAATTAAATATACATATAAGCTTTAAGTTTATTAAATTATTAAATGAATAGCCTAATATAATAATTATATTTATAATAATATATTCTACCATTGAATCAAGAGCTTGATGAACTTAAATGCAATTTTTTAAATGTAACACTTCTTAATTTTGATATGTTTTCCTTGTTGTCATGAAGGCTCTTATAAAAAGTGTTTTGACTACCATTAATATTGATATAAATTAAATAATAACGTCTCATTAAAATTTTCAATCTTATTTAGTGTTTAATACGAACCTCATTGATACCTTTTAAAATATTTATATATATTTTCTTGATTGATTCATAAATGATATATATATCATTTATATTTCATGCAGTGTAAACTGAATTCTAGCAAACTACATGAATCATGAAACATAATAGATGTGTTTTTAAACCACAAGACGTTTGAAATAAAATCAAACTTTTAGTAAACCAATAAATTTTCAGATTTATTGCAGGCAATGAATAATAAAACTATTTTTAAAAGGAATAAACCACAGTAAGCTTTAATTTTTGCGTATAATGAATTCATAATCATTTGATAATACTTGTCTATTTACAAAGAAATAAATAATTTTATGAACATTTTCAGAAAGATAATAAGATAATTATTTAGTCCAAATTTTGCTTGGTCTGAATATAGCTATCAACCGTTTATTATAAACAAATATCAATTCATACATCTTCGTTTCTGTAATATTAACCAATTGAAATAAACCCATGTTTTCGGTGACTCGTAATATTTAACAATTAATTGTGCAAGTGTTGAATTAGTAGGTATATCTCTTTCCCAGTTACTCTGGCCTTTTCTGAAAATTGTAAATAAGCTAGTATTAGTTCTACATCCAATTATCTTCATAAATATACGTTGTAACTTTGACGAGAAACTTAATTCTGTTTCACTTGTCCAAATGACATACAATATTTGTATGGTTGACGAGAATGTAAATATATTTTAATGACTTTTCAACTGTCAGAAAAAAAGATACCGTAAACTATTGATATTAAGTAATTTATTTATGTTTTTATTCTTGAAATATGGTAGGAATTTTATTGTAACCATAGAGATATATTTGTTTTTAATTGTTTGGTCAGCCATCTTTTTACATTATCTGAGTTGTCAGCTAAGTGTATTTTATAAGTTATTAACAAACATTTATAATAATGGAGCTATTGGACGTCCCTGTTCCACTAATGCTGACCAAAATATTTCGTTACATTGATATAAGCAAGGAAACATTTATTAATAACCTGAAAGAGGTTGTAGCCATTCCCTCTATTTCCTGTGACATGAAACATAGAGGTGATGTTATGAAGATGCTACGATGGATCGAAAAAGCTTTGAAAAATGTTGGTGCCAAGACCGAACTTTGTGAAACTGTAACCCAGAATTATGAAAAAGGTAAAACGATTTCACAGCCTCCTATACTTTTGGCCACCACCGGAAATGACAGCAAGAAAAAGACGTTGTGTGTGTATGGCCACGTAGACGTTAAGAACGCGCAAATGGAAGATGGTTGGGCTTCTAACCCTTTTATCATGGTGCAACGCAACGGGAAACTTTGCGGCAGAGGAACTACCGATGATAAAGGTCCAATACTGTGCTGGATACAAGTATTGGAGGCTTTCCTCAAAATGAAGGTCCCTGTTCCTATTAATATTAAGTTTGTCATTGAGGGTATGCATGAAGTTGGGAGTCAAGGGTTGAACAAGCTGATCGTATCCAAGAGAAATACTTTCTTTTCTGGTATTGATTACTGTTGCATCACAGATGGATATTGGCTCGGAACAGTGAAACCGTGTCTAACTTATGGTTTACGAGGTTTGTGCTATTTCACCGTCGAGGTAACCGGGGGTAAAAAGATCCTCGATAGTGGCCATTTCGGTGGTGCAGTTTACGAACCACTACACGACCTAATCTTCATGTTAAACTCTCTCGTCGATCTTAATGGTGACATAGATATTCCAGGGCTTGATAAAGATATCGCTCCCATGACACCTACAGAGGAAAGTCTTTACAAAAATATTGACGTCGATACAGAGGAGATACGCCGTGTTCTTGGAGTGCCTAAAGTCAAGTATGAGGACTGCAGAATCGATCATCTAATGTCAAGATGGCGGCGTCCCAGCCTCTCCGTCCATGGGATTGAAAAGGTCCCTTCAGACCCTGGGGTCCACACGATCATCCCTAATCGTGCGATTGGGAAGTTTTCTATAAGGATCGTTCCCAACCAGAAACCAGAGCGTGTCAAGGAGTTTGTCATCACCTATCTTGATAGGTTGTTCGACGTCCGCAGGTCACCCAACCGCATGAAGGTGTATAGATTTTTTTGTTTTGATCACCACATCTTACTAGCTATCTAGGATATTCGCATATTCAATCTAATGAGGTAGGAATGAGAAATTAAGAAGGGTAAGTAAAGGAAGGGGGTAAAATATATTAAAAATGACCGTCAAAGATAAAAATCTTTCACTGCCTGACCTAGGCAAACCAGATTGGATGAGAGGATGTATTTTAATACGTATCCACATGCACGGGGCCTTTACTTGTCTTAATATTTTCCTCTTATTATATAATAATTAGGATTTATTTAGTTATTTTAGCTGGATTGGTATGAATGTTTGCATATTTACAAATATTTCACTTGACACTAGTTTTCATTCATATGTATTCGTTTGGTTTGTTTAAAAACGCAGTATTTCTGATACAAAGAATACCGGCTATTTTGTTTGACTCTTTACAACTACTCATTATGAGCCTGTTTAAAACCATTTCTAGCTATTTAAATTGCATTGATCATAGTTCATATTACATTATAATTATTACTATTAATATTTTACTTTACTTCAATTAAGCTATGAAATGGTAATAGATTATAGCTATATAATATACAAATTTCCACTTAAATCACACTGAAGTAGAGTCTTAACTCACAATTCAATTATAACCGTGCCGTCTGCCATCCAGGTAGAAATGATATTCTCTGCCCCCGCCTGGGTGGGAGATCCCACGTGCAGTTATAACTTCAAGGCGGCGCAGAAAGCGGTGTGCATCGCCTACAAGATGAAGCCAGACCTGATCAGGGAGGGCGGCACGGTGCCTATCGCATCTAGACTGCACCAGGTGACAGGGAGCAGCGTGCTACTTCTGCCGATAGGGGCCGCTGACGATGGAGCTCACGGGAACGATGAGAAACTTAACGTCAGTAATTACATCGGGGTCACAAGATGGTTGCCGCTTATCTCTACGAGCTTGGGATCAAAAGATAGAATCAGTTGACGAGGACCTCAGCAAATAAAGATCCCGGATCTACTATTGTTTTCAGTTATCGAATAATTTTTTAAAAAATGAACTAAACAATGTGAAATACATCCATGATACGATAAGACCTTTCTTATCTGTTTCTCTCATTAAGGGAAAGCCCTTTTATAAATTTTAATGGTTAATTTTGTATGTATGAAAGAAGGTACAGGACAGAGGTTAGGAACATATTGAAGGGAACAAATAAAATGAGCCACACAGAGATCGATTACGAGCCAAGATACATTTTTTATATAAATTAATATTCAAGTCCCCAAAATAAAATTTAGTTTTGTGCCTATTGATCCGCTTATTCATAAATTACAATGAAAAGAGTATCAAAGTTTGGACGATACATTACTTCCCCCAGAACAGGAGGTAATGGTAGCTTCCTGAAGAGCATCGATTGCTACTGCTCAATTCCTCGACTTGTGTACTTAACTATCATTCACAAACAAGGTTTTTTTTATAAATAATTTCATATATATAATATATAGTTTTAAAATCATTTACTAAAGAACTCACTAAGGTAAGTACAATTAAGTCTAGATAATTATTTAAATATAAAATGAGTTCTTAGTCAATATGATAAAGACATATTTTAAAAACATTTAACCTGAATATTAATTAATTAATTAATAAGAAACCAAAGTTATATAAATAAACTAGCACCTAAAGCATTTACATGGGAATGTACAGCTATATTTTGTTCTTGAGAGGTGACAGAGATATGATCTAATCTGAAAGACAAAGATTGAATTCAGACTTCGGTGTCCAAAATAATAAAATATATAAATTATGTTTCTATCCATCCCAAGAAGGAAAAAAATTACAATTATTTGGCAATCTTTTTCTAGGTCACGTTAGTTTGATGGTCAAGCGATGATATAAATCTGGATCTATAAACGATAGGTTTTCTAACTCAATCTATTATTGATAAATAATTCAACTTGGATGGGGTCGAGAGTCTATAATACTTTAATAAGGATAAATATTGGTTTCCAACACAATGCTAACACTATGAAACTCAAACTTATACCACTCTGGAGCCTTCCAACCAATGTAGTTGGGGGAGATGGGGGTTATAGTAGGGTTAAGGGGTTGATAATGAACATACCAGTGAAACAGAAGAGTGCGCCATGGGTCCTACATGCACTATGGCCTGCAGATTATGGAGTCTCCAAGGGCATATTCCGTCATGAATTGATAATGGCCAAAGACTGAAGCGCGGCCGCGCACTGCGCTCCTTCAAACTTCCCACTCCACCCCCTGACACTTTTCTCCCATTCCCTTACAACCACACTCTCCCACTTCATCTAAGTACAGTCTAGGCATGACGAGGGTACAAAAGATAACCCCGTCAAAAGTCCTTTTGATAGCATAACTCCCTGATCCTGCAGACACGTTCTGCTATTATGGCTCCGAGCGTCGGAAACGTTTGGCTGGAAGGACATAACATTTGGATGGATTGATATCAGGTTGATTGAGGTTACGAGCGGGATGTATAATAATTATATCAATATCATACTAAACACTGGTTGGTTCTTATTGCGCTTTTTAAACAAAATATACCCTGGATCGACGTATGTAAACTTTCAACCCCACTTAATCCAAATTCATCCTAAGAGAAGACGAATTAATTGAACCCTAAAGAGAGTAGAACAAAAATATTTCTAATGGCTAGTGGGGTAATATTAAAGGCATGGTGAAATAGTGTTATTTCCCATGTCATAAGACCTTTAGCTTAATACATTATTTTTTAATATAAAATAAATGTAATTAATCAAAATAGACTTATTGCATAAGTAACACTTGATTTATTTTATATTACCATACAGATTAGAAGATTGTATAGTGATTATCTGGTATCGGATATCTAAGGAAATATATTCTATATTCCCATGAGTATTAGAAAACCATCATACTCTACCAGAGGTGGGCAACATTATCATTCAAACTAGCCACAGGTTTTGCAAATGAGAAGTTAAAGTCACCACACAATGTAAATATTAAGAAATTAGTTTGGTAAATCAACATTTAAAACAGCATATCCAGTTCGAACAAGTCTTTTCAAAACATGTACCTTGACTAATCATTTGTAACTGCCTCGGACAAAAATTATTTTAAATTATTCAAATCAAAAATTTAATAGATTCAAAGCAAAATTTGACAATCGTTTTGCTTAAAGGTATATATTATATTAAGTGTTGGAAAAGGGAGTAGAGGGAATCTTAGATGGAAATGATGCGTCGATTACTCATTCCGAAAGCGGAATGCTTCAAATGATAGGCAAGAGATAGCAAGTTACAACCAACACATTACATGAGGAAAAAGTTTATTCTATTGTTAGAACTGGCTAACTCAAATTTTCCACAATTTACTTGGCAATTCGCCACTTGTGGGTAGCCTCATGATATACTAAAACCACCCATATACTTTTAAAGGGATTGTCAAAGTTCAAATCCCAACCACGTGCACTAATTTTTTTTTTACACATGTATATTTCACAGTACCCATATCATAATTATCCTCGCTAATGGCTGGTGCAATTTTTCTAAGCGACTTTTCACTTTCCCTTTATTCGTTATGTTAAGTCATTAATAATCCTATTGGACGTGATTTATAATTAAAAACACACCCTCCAGCTCTCCCGCCTAAGAAACACACACCCTTGTCACGGTGGTGAGGGTTCTGGGAAGGGGAGATTAGGAGAAAAAATGGCCACCTGAGAAATAGAGTGTAATGTATATTTTCACCAAAATTCCATTTGTTCATTTTTATGGTTCCATCTCGATGTTATTCTTTCCTTGGAATCTTTATTATCTTCCCTTACTTTCTTATGTCTATTCTTAATAATAGTTTGAGATTTTTGTTTTAAAATTCTTTCTTCAGAGCAACCTAAATGGCATGTCTAAATTATTTTGAGTTTCCGGAGATATGACAATTTTTATGTAAAACAGCTGCTAAAAAATATAATAATTAACACTATTTTAAAGTAAATACGGTATTTTAATCCATTAGCAAGATATTAAAAAAAATTATTATTATTATAATCACTACTGTTATAATAATAATCATTATTATTATTATTATCTCTACTGTTATAATAATAATAATTATTATCATTATTATCATTATTATCATTATCATTATCATTATCATTATCATTATCATTACTACTATTCCACCAATCTAGACTTTTTGGTTAATCGCACAACAGTTGATATATATATTCTCATGTATACATACACAAACGTAAATTTTTTGATAAACTTTCATGACGTTATATTTAGATATTCAAAAGGTTCATGCATAACCTTTTTTCATAATCAAAGTTTGTTGGATGGGTTGTTTCACGTTCAGACTCAAGTAAACCTTTGACATGACAAAAAAAACCTTCCTTTTAAAAGGAAATTTATAACTGGTTTTTACAAATATATTTGACTTGTTTTATTTAAGGTTTTGTCACATGCTGTGACTGTTCAAAATCTGTCACACTACGAATCGAGTGAGCCAGGGGGAGAGGGTGAAGGGAGGAGGTAGAGGAAGTAGGCCTTCTACCTCGCATGTACTTCGAAAATGCTCCATTATTCAGAGGTAATCCTGAGGCCCCTCAACCTAACCTCGAAAAACCCGAGAGTCGAGGACGTCTTCTAACGTTACCCCTTCCTTAAACAAAGCCCCCCCCCTTCCCAACGTTTTTTTTCTTTGAAAATTTCAACCACCACTTCCAACCCCCCTCCAAAGATTGTCTACCCCGTTGTCACGCCTCGATGGTATGCCCAGACTTTCAAAGTATTATAGTGCGTGCGATAACACTATGAAAATAAGGGTTGTGAGTAAAAGGGTTGAAGGGAGGGTGGTATTAAACTATTCGCTTGAGGGTTGAAATCGCAGAGGAATTTGCGCGTTTGGATGGTGAGAATAGATTTTAACAAAGTGGTGCTAGCCACTTTTATACCTTTACAGAAAGACGGTTCCAGGATACGTTCATTCATTGCCTAGACACACCTAGAGAATTTGATCCAACTGGTAGATTGGTAGATATTGCTAATTAATGTAGGTTTAGGTGTTCTTTACATTCTCGTGACCCTTCTAAGAAAAAAAAATATTACTATTGTAAAAAAATAATCCAAATTGAGTTGTTGATGGATATCCAAATTTCATGACACCTTCCAGCCAAAAAAACAAGTTTTTTTGCTATACCATCTGTCTATCGGATAGTGGTACTAGAGAAAGAAACATTTTACTTATTAGATTAATCTTGGTATCTAGGGTTTTCATTTATTTTGACCAAAGGAATTTTTAGAATTAGCCATATATTGATTTTGTCTTTATTCCAAATTAATAAAAAATTCATCAGTAAACTACTTAAATGATCCCCCCTCAAAAAAAAAAAAGTTAAGAGATTTGTCATTTCAAACGCTACCCAAATATACATTTCAAACAAAACTGTTTGCAACACTTTCAAAATATTTATCAGTAAACTACTCTTTAATGAATATTTACCGAAAAAACAAAGTACAGTGTTATTTGAGGGTCAATACTCCCTAGATAACCATTCTAAACCAAAACTGTTTGGATAAATTTTAGAATATTTGTGAGTAAGAAATCAATATTTTGTAAGCTACCCTTCATTTGAGGGCTTGGATAAAAATAAATGTCCTGAGGTATTGTCCTAAATACATCTTGAACAAAATCCATAAAACTGTTTCAGAGGCCAGAGAAACAGACTGACACACAGACAAATTTATTGTAAAATCTATTTTATTTTTAGTTTGTAATACATACAAAACTTTAAGATTCAGTATAATATTAGGGTTAAAAACCTTGACGATTTAAATACTTTCTCTTGATATGACAAACTAAAAAGATATGCGTGTCTAACTTTTTAGGCACTAGAGAAAGATGCGCGTTCACGCGCGCGCGTGCACACACACACACACACACACACACACACACAAATCAAGCAAAAAAAAGTGTTTTGAAGATAGCTCGTTAACAATAAGTTTCATAAAAAGTTTTTTTGGTCTGACTCTAATCATAATTTTATTCATTATCTTATTTCAGTACGTCCCTAGAAATATATTATATTTTGCATTGACTTTATTGTTTAACTCTATATAGATTATATTTTTCATACAATTTTCCGTTTTCCAAACTTTTAATTTTGTAATTTTTTAATTAAACTATAAATTATATATTTAGGAAGTTAGTTATCATACCCGAAACTATTTTGCTCAGTATATGGCGGATAGCCCATTTAATAAATATATTTCCCATACAAAGTACATTATATAAATACAGATGACTATATTTACATCTAGTAGTAATGTCAGAATGTATTTGATCTCCCCTATGATAAAATACATACCCGAACAAAAAAGTATTTGATGTGTAAAAAATATTAGAGACATTGTCAAAGTTGTACCTCGTATAAAAGATTTTTTTTTTTGCCGTCCGTACGCGACATTTCCTGTTCCGCTTTCTGAATTTCCAACTCTCGAGGGAGAGAGAGCATCTAAATCGCTACTAGCCAAGATATGTCCCAATGCATTTATTGGTACAGGCAGTGAAGGGGAGGGGGTAACTAAGGATTGGGGAAGAACGGAGACGAGGAAGAAACTGATCCCAAAGGATATGGTAAATTGGGACAGGAAGACTTAGAGACAGGAAGACAAGGCTTATGTAAGAGGGGGTGATTCTCGGAGAGATAACTGAGTATGTAAATAGGGGGAGGGGGTTTAATCTCTTATTCAACGCACTATAGAATAAAATAGTAAAAATTCTATTTTTTATTGCTAAAGAACCTTGGGCACATGGGCTGGGCTAAGCTAGGGCAACTTTTTCGTCTAATCTAGCACGAATCTTGGTCAGGTTTACCGAGCTAGTTTTTCCCTAAATGGTTTCCAATTTCTTTACAGTTTTTTTTCTTTATTATTCTTCAAAAAATATTTTGTAAGTTGGTTTTTATAATTTTGAATACAAAGACTATTTTTAATCACCGTAGGTTACTACCTGTTTAGGTAATACGCATTATTTAATAAGTACTATATTGGGTTAGGTAGGGGTATGTTGGATTGCCGAATTTTGGGATTCCTGCGGGAAAATATGTTTCCTGATCCTGACCCAATTGTCGGGAAAATTATTCTGTAATCCCGAAAATTTTGATACAAGTTCGGGAATTGTTTTTTTTTTTTCCATTTTTGAATACCCATCTAAAACATTGCATAATTCAATTTCAACACATTATTATAATCACGATTATTATTTGGCATGGGGATAGCAATTTAATTAAGTTATTTTGGATACTAGCTCTATTTTATATTTCACTTAAAACAAATACAAATATTTTAAAGAGATCGATATATCGGTTGTTTCCGAAATATTGAATGCATTTTGTCCTGGCGAATTGGAATGGTGGTATTAAAGCTAGCCGCTGTTGTGAAGTAATTATATTCATCTCTTTTCACTTTTTAATGTATTAGTTAGTTGTTAAAATAAAACAAGTTTAGTTATAATAGAAAAAAAATAACGTGGTTAATAAAAGTAGAGGGAAAAAGGCTAATTTATTTTTATTCACAAGAATTAGAACATAGTCCGATGTATTAAATGTATCGATAAAAGTTCAGAAATATCGGAACCTAAATATCGATATATCGTTTCCATCCCTACTTACTACACTACATGATGTGTGTAGGCAAGACAATATCACGCTCTAGACTCTAGTCTCGAAAACAACTTATTTATTAACATAAAAAGAGAAAGGAAACTATCTTTATGGATAATTTTCCCAAAGTTGCAACAAAAAACAAACATTATCTAGGTCGAAATAATTTGAATAATCAATCATTAAAAATATATTACAATTAGTGAGTGGGAGATGAATGAATTAGCAAATTTATAAATAGTTAGTTTAAACATTTTTAATTCCCGTTCCCGATCTCGTCTCGAACCAATAAAGTCGATCTCACAAACCCCTAGGGGTAGAGATAGGAAGGAAGAATTTTAGAGGTAATCAACTCGCATTTGAGTGGAAGGAGAGTGGGAAACTATTTTGAAAAAAACTCCCTCAGTAGACTCAACTGGGATTTGAGCTCAGATCTCCCCGTCATTAACAGGCCAGTCTAACACGATGGTGATGCCTTAAACCAGGGCTGTTCAAATTAGGTAATCAGATAGCCACATTAATAAAAGAAATCAATCTGAGGTCCGCAACAAAAATTACAAGTACAGTGCAAGTATTAATATATAGAGAGACAAACAGTTAGGCTTAGCAAACACTTATAAAATTTTGAAATAAATAAGTCATGTTACTCACAAAAGTTCTAACTGAAACAAACAGTCAAAATACAATTGTTTATAGATTTAAAATTAGTATTTAATTTTAATATGAGCTCTGCAATGGCTCATTTTCATTTACTTAAGTAGCTATATCAATATCGATACTTTAGTTGCCGATCGCAATAGATGTTAAAAGTGATTTATCAATCAATGAACATCTGCGTTAGGTTATTATGAATGAAAAAGTTCTTTCACAAATATAGGTGCTCCCAAGCATTGAGCACATATTAAGTCTATAGTCGCCCATTTTTGGATAAGCGCTCTCTTGGTAAAATTAAAAAAAAAAATTCCTCCTTTTTAAATTCTGCCAGTATCAAAACGATCTAGTTGCAAATGGCACAGTTATAGCTGTTGGTCAGCTCTTACGTTTTCAATGTTGAGCATGCGCACTGAAGCTAAATCGAGACAGCTTGCGATGACTGAATGAAATTCACTTGAAGTTGTACCGGGTAAGCTAGTTTTTCTATAGAGTTTAATTTTTTCGCGGGCGAAATTCCTTAAACCACATAAGGCCCACACAAAATCATTTTCAGGCCACGTCTTGGACAGCCCTGCATTATATTATTCGACCCCTTTTAAATAAAGTATTAGGATGACAAAAATAATTTCAATATAAATGGCCGTTTGTAAATATAATAATATAGGCCAGGGTTAATATGTTTTAACTAACTTTCCATTGATATTAATGATTGAAGAATTTTAAAAAAAAAAGAGAACAAGAGAGCAAGAACATAATTGTTCTAGTTAAAAAAAAACAGAACACACAAGAGATGGATAGTAACAAGCAATTGAACCAAATGTTTGTACTAGAATGTAGGCCTATCTCTAAGTTCAGTTTAGTCCCTTCAAGTCCTATAACCTAGTTAAGGCTGTGTCTCAACGTTCCCAGTCTTCTTGTTATGTGTCATAAAGATTGAATTTGAGCCAATAACTGATTCTTTTTTTTTTTTTAATTGGGAAGAATATTCTCATTGCTTTCTCGTCTCTCTCTTTCACCCTGGTGACCAAAGGTCTATAGGTTGTTGACCACCCACAGGCGAGGGAACAATGTATATTGTCTGTGGATGCTCTAAATACTCAAAAAATACTGAATAAAGAACAACTTTTCACGTCTCACATCCACCTTTAGTATGTTTTATCTTAATTACAAATTCCTCGTCCCTAACCTATTAGTGCAAATACGCAGATAGCTCGGATGAATATAAAAATACATCACACTCCAAAGAACCAAAATCTTGACCTAAAGATTGCGGTGTTTTTCAGTTGGTGTCGTAATGCCTATTGATGTTACAAAATCTACTTTTTTTCTAACGAGGATCAGAGAAAACTGCATCACAAGACTTTGGTACCAGCTGTTTCATTCACTTGAGTTAAACGTTTTCCTGGGGTGGGATAATAGAATACATATTTATAAAAACTGTATAGTAAACCTTTTTTCTGTAATATTTTAATCAGAAACTCCCCCAGAAATGAGTTTTAAAGAAAAGGGCTAAGATAATATAGCACATCTTAGATCAATGAATTATATCTTGTAGGCTTATTTAAAATATAACTTCGCAATAGGCATGTGGACACCAATTTGAAAACAAGTCACTTCAAACCTAATTATTAAAAGCTTAAATATATATTATTTTGAATGGCAAGTTACAAAAATTCAGAACTTGGTATTATCTATTTTAATACGTAGGTGCCAATATTATAAAAGTAAAAAGCTGTATTGACAGCACACCTAGTGCTGATGACCGAAACTACATCTTTTGTTCTGAGGAAAGAATGTTGTGACCCCATAGCCACCTTTCCAAACCCCAACCTCGTAGCTAGTTTGCCGAGGATTATAATATATTTCTCCCCATTCCAACTCAATCCCACTTGTATCAAACAAAGTCAACAAGACACTTTTTCTTCCGCCCCTAACGTGGAATCTTGTCTCTCAACAAGAAAGAGGGGGAGTTAAGAGGGGCCACTTGTGGTTTTGTGTGCGTCCAGACGCCCCCTATATACCCCACAACCCCCTTGGTTCAACCCAGGACGGCTGCCGAGATGGTAGGGGACGCCCCACCGCTGCGACGCTCTACGGACACACACCGCCTCAGATTTATTTAAGTCATGCCACCTTCACGTCTCTTGGGGATGGGGGAAAAGGTGGGGGTGAAATACTACAAGGAGACGGTTGGTGATGTAGTGGAAAGAGGCGCATAGCGGGGAAAGAAGAGGTCAGTATGATGGACGATGTATAGAACAAAGATGTCCTTAACTTTTCTTAAGATCATTTTTTTTAATGTCTTTTTTTTCTGGAGTAGTCGTCGAAGATAGGAGTGAATCTTTAATATTTTACACTGTACACGGCTGGAATGTAGGGGAAGCGGGAAAAGCCCAGTGTTTTTGCAATTTTCATACCAAAACTTTTTTTTTGGTCAGATAAATCAAATATTGCTCCAGTTAAACATTAGAGTCTAATTTTCTTCACACGTTGATATCAACAGTTGTGAATATTTGTCCTCGGTCGGGTGAACTGGGGGTGGTTTTTCCTAAATGGTTTTCCACTCTCCCTCCACGCAAATGCGGGTTCACTTCCTCTAAATTCAACCCTCCAAATTCCTAATCCATTAGCGTAATTAGTACTTAGGCGTATAACCCGAACGGGTAGTAAGACGCGGTGCTAAAATAAAATATTGAATATCTGTCAAGGAATTCTTGGAATTTAATAAACATTATTTACTTCATTTAAAATTTTGTCATTTAATGCCGCAATGCTCATGAGAGCTATTCAATAACTGTCGATAAACCATGTGAATAAAATTAAACTATGTTCGCACTGATGCAATATATTATTGATTTTGACAGCATAAAGTTTTCATGTGAAAAATGTAAAAGCACTAATCTTTTCCCACAGCCCCACTTTAATGGAATATGTCCAGATACCATGAACTAGTTGACTAAGTTTTTCTAACTTCCGTTTCAATGTTCTTACTTTTCACCGCTCTCCAATTTCTCTCCACAAATATGAAACGATCTGTATATAAACTTTCACTTCATTCTTAGAGTCTCCCTCAATTCTTCCGAACCCCTTTTTTAATACCTTCTTTATTGTTTTATTTCATTGGGGCTGTTCAGAACTAGAATACAATTTTGTCAAGAGTAGGCTTCGTTTCTTGAGGATAACAGGACTCTGTAGGGAAGAGGAAAAAAGTGAGAATTAGAGTGGCAAAAGATAGACGAAAGTAGAAAAAAAGAAATCTGTAGACTTTTTTCTTTCTTCAAAATTTGAATAATTACGCAAGACCATTCTTTTTAGTTGCTTTTATCACTGTCCTACATTTTCTTTTATTCCTTTAGAGCTTTTGGTTTTATTTATGTTTTTATTTTAGCTTTCTCTCTTCGCATGGTTATTATATCCGCAATGGATTTTAAGGCCTATACATTTCGCTTTTCTATTCTGTTCTTTAGATTGTTTACTTCAGACTGGTGGCCACTTGTTTGTTCTTTCATTGGCTCTTTCTAGTTGTGTCTTTTTTTTACTATCTTCCTCTTTCTCGACTATTCCTTCCCTTTTTAAGCTTCTTTTTATTCACTTCCTGGGTCGCCCTACCCCTCCGTTATATTTTATTGTTATGTCCCTTATTATCATAGTTATAACTTTCATGCGCCTTTTAGGTCATAGCTACGTTGCGTTTCTTTTCGAAGTATAGTTCTTTTCTTATCTCTTTCTTTATTAATTATTATTATTATCTCGGTATCTTATTTTTATGTCTCTAAATCTCTCTCTAGTAAACACGCACAATGAAATAGCTCTTCTTCTGGAATTAAATTAAGATCAAGTTATTCTCTTGGAAGGTGTGACTATTATTTAATGCTTTAAGTGGCTGCCTGCCATTGTCTGGCTCCTTAATATTTTATGTGATAGTTTGTAGACCTGTGTACAGGTTTATTATTGTATTTAAACGTAGCGTTTACACGTAGGTAGCCATTACCATCATAAAAAACCATAAAAGGTGTAAAACTAATGAGAGGAAAAAGCAAAGAGCTAAAATACTCGACCTCTTACAGCTTAGTGATTATGAGAAAGAAACTCTGAATAGGCACTCAATGAATTGGGTTGGCAAATTATTAATAAAGTATTACAAAACTACACTTTAATTAACTTTGGCAAAATGACTTTAAGGGCTCCGGTCTGATGCGTAGATTCTCATTTTTTATCATATCTCCGAAACTATTTGAAATATGAAATTACTTATAATTTCAAAATGTAGATCTATTTATAATACAAATATTTTATAAGAAACATATTTTTATCAAACCAATAACTTTAAATCTATACGCAAATGTATATATTTAACTTTTCGAACACTTAAAGCTAAGATATTGCGACCTTAGAAATAATCTAACCCGAAATGTTGATGGATGTCTACGTCTCATTACCCCCCCCTCTCCCCCTCCGAACCCTAAATAGTGGTTTTTGCAATACTGTCTGTCTGTGTGTCTTTTTAACCCCAAAATAATAAGTAGTTTGGTAAAAAGTGAAAAAAGATCAAATTAATTTTCTCAAAATCGGCTTTCACGTTTTTGATTAGAACTCGTATCTAGGCGTTGATTAAGATTATAAATAAGCTGGCTATTTTAATTTTACCATGAAAATGACTTTTAGGTTACTTTACAGAAGCGGAAATTTCCGTATCTCCACAGCTATTTGAGATACTATGTAACTTGTCATTGCAAAAATGTAGTATGTACTATTGAAAATAAAACATATCTGAAATATATTTTTATAAAAACCACAGTATGAGATATTGGCAAATATATTAATAGCATTTTGTGAGATTTAGTTGTAGAGAGTTACTACTTAAATTTTAATGCAATAATTCTGTAATGCCATAGGGCATAGAGTAATTAAATATAGGTCTCTCAAAAAATTTGTATTTTTCCTTTAACCTATTAGGAGAAATGTTTGTACAACAAAGATCTATCTCCTTCCTTTTAGACTTAGTCAATATTTACATTTTTTATTGGTCAATAGCAATGCGATGACCTGAAGATGTGCAACACTTAGTAAAATGTTAAAATTTTAACCGGAAGTAGAAATTTTAATACCAAGTGATGATCCTTGTGGACCCAAATCGATCTTTTTTTGGTCCAAACATACAAATGAGGGTATTAATTCTTTAAAAACTTAAATTATAAAATTTAAAACCGGGTCTCAAAAAAAGTTTTACGTAAGTATAGTGCAATTTATACTTGGGTTTGCTATTGAATATTATTTAGTTTCACATTATATTACGAGTTTAGAGTAAATATCTCCTTTTCTAAACAATAGAGCGAGAAAGTCCGTGTGGAGTATCGTACCATTTATTTGTTTGTAATTATTCCATCAATAAAGTGGCTAGTGTCTACAGACTGATGTTCTAGTTGCATTGGAATGTTTTATCTAATTTCACGTATTCATTATAATTCTATCTGAAACTTTCTCTTTTGATAGATATCAATACCTATAAGATGACACTGATAGTATATTAAAATTCCATCTTTTTTGTAGAGTAAAAGTTAAAAGATTTCTAGTGCTCGTCCTATGAAAATTGGATTCATCAATGTTTAATGTGCAAGTAAAAACTTATCTAATAGGTAGAAACATTTTTTGTAAATAACAATTTAACTCCTCATTTCAATACAAATTGTATTATTGATGGTTATTTTACGCCATGAGTTTTTCAAACAACAATAATAAGGTCATTGAAAGTATAACTATGAGAATTTGTTGCTTTAAATCGACGTCATATTCAAATGCAAAATAAATATTTTCTTATTTTAGAATTTAGTCTTAAAAAGTGTCCATATAGTCAAGTACAAGTTACTATCCTTTGATATCTTTATAAAACTTTTATAAAACAAATTATTACATATAGTTTGAAGATACCAAATGTGTTTTCTTAACAATGGATTTTAAGAGTATTCTTACCCAATAGCAGCGTTCTATAAATTACGTTTCAGCCAACTCAACATTCTACCTATCTCTGAATGATTTTCTCTACTATGCTCAGGCCTTTCTTAAATTTCGGGTAAATCAGACAAACCAAGAGATAGAGAAAGAGAGAAGCAATCGAATCCAGATTTGTGTCCCTTCATTCCCCTCCCAAAAAACTCCCCCTTTTCCCTTTGATCAGATTGAGGTAAATAGGATTTGAGAAACAAATCCTGTTAGTTCTGGTTTCTGATCACTTTCACCAAAGTAGTGAGTGGCGTGGTTGATGAGCAAGTTTGTGGGTGATGCCAGATATTGCTGGCCTTAGGCGTCCAAACGAAGGGCTATATACCAAGTGGTCTGAGCAGGAACATTTTCCTGATAAAGGAGGGGGGGGGGTATGTTAGGGAGAGGGACAGTGGACCACAGATTTCTGCGGGTGACACATGACATTTTGGAGTTCAAGGAGGGGGGAGGGGAGAGGGGGACTACGAATGAATCGCTTACATGGAAGGAGATGTTGAGTGAAGGCTTGTTTCTGAAAGTGGTTTTGCTTTACATGGCAATATGTCCCCAGGACATAGGCTCTTTTTTGTCAATCAAATGGTTGACTAGGTAAAAAGTAAAAGGGAAAATCTGATGTGTTTTTTATATTCTAAATAAAGTTATCAGGACACTCAATCTACCTTGTAAATTTGACAAAAGTATGGGCATAGTATTTTACTAAATGGTACAAGGGAGATTAAATCGAAAATATAGAAAGATTAATTAGTTTGGGATGACTAGCAAGCTATACATAGGTTCCAATTTAAAATTTTGAAAAAAAAAAAAATTCTTTCTTAGTAACATTGACACACACGCTAAACAAAACTAAAAAAAAAAAAAGAAGTAAAACCTCAACTAACCAGAGTTTTGAATTCAACCCGAACAGTTAAATGCGGTTAAAATATAAGTGATGATTATTTTTAATAAATATGGCAGTAATGTAATTCAATATTAATAGAAAATTTTAGTAAAATTGATTTTTTTGACATCATAGATTGGTAGTGTTATTTACTTTTCATAAAAAAACTTGACATTTTGTTATTTAAATAAAGGTTCAATTTAATAATACCTCGGGAATTTATTATATTGTGTCTAGCTTTAGTAACTATTTAAAAAGTTACATGGTATATAAACTATAGTGAGAAATTACTAGCTATACAGTTTCACAACACTAGGAATTATTGACAAATCACGTTTTAAACATATCAAATAAGAGTTGGGGGTTGTAACATTAATCAATTTGATAATATATTCTTATATTCTACTCTTTTGATTGCTCGGCGCCTTAAGGCAATTTCGGGCTATGAACATGTTTGATTACACTTTAAAGGTGGATATGAGAAAGGTATAATCCATAGGAATTATACCCACACTAGCGTGAAGGGGGAGTAGAAAACCATTCGGGAAAAACAACCTTCAACCCATCCGTATAGGATTCGAACCTCGACCTCTGGTAATCCGAAACAGATGAGGTATACATTAATTTTTGGATGACAACTATTCCGAGTCTTTATTTTATATACCGTTTTAAAATGCATTCACTATATTTTGGACAGTAAAGTAATCCAAATTTTAAACTAAGTCAACTTGCTCGTATGAAATAGTGTATATCATAAATTGTTTCATACATAGCCTACGTATAATCTTAAAGTGACATTGAAGAGAAATTGTAATGTGACAAAATCAAGAAACTTTGTAATATATTCTCAAGCGGTTTTCCTTTTTTTTTTTTTTTTTTTTTTTTCAGGAATTCTTGGTATAGAAATGACATTTTGCAATCAAGACTAATTTTTTTTACAAGATCAAATACCCGTGTGGGTTTATATAGTAAGAATTGAAAAAAATAAAATCTAAAACCATTGAAAATTTTATAAAAAAAATTATTTTTTTTGCTTATTTTCTTGATTTGCAATGTGTGTGCACTGGGAAACGCAAAAGAATATTTTATTTCCCGCCGGTTTTGTTCTGTTACCCCGTAGTAACAAAAACTCCTTGCAAGCTCCTAAAACCTTTTCTGAGTCACTAAAATCTCATTTCTATAGGAACCTCGGGACATGTACAAAGAATTCGCTACGACATGGAGGAGCATGTATATTTTACTGAACAACGGTATGGTCCCTCAGGGCCGGACTGGGATACTTTATATATTCACGTTTTATTTGTTTAATGGGAAAAGAAAAGGGGGAATAAAAAAAAAGAGAGGGATAGATGGAGTGAAAATAAAGAAGAGTGAAAAAAATTTAAATGTACATTACATTATAAAATAGTCGGAGTTACATAATGTACTCTTGTGAGCCTGTAGGAAGATTTGAATACATCAAGTGTGTAAAGTGCTTATTTGTGTATTCTCATTCTATAAATATTTGTGTAAGATATGTTTCACTGCCAAAGTATTTTATTATTTATTTCCAAAATATTGAGAGACGAAGAACTTTATACGCTATATAAATAAATAAAATCATCATTTATTAGGAAGTAACAGTAAAAAAAACATGTAAGATACCATATATGAAATAAGAATTGATTTTAATACATGCTGACACTCAGTGGCGCAGGAACAGGGGGGTACGGGGGTAAATTTTACCCCCCCTAAAAATTGAAGGGGGTATAAAGTATCATTTTTACCCACCCAAAATATTATAGTTAAACTTTTAGATAATGTAAAGATCTTGTTGAGGCAAGATAAAAAGTTCACACTAAGGTAACATAACAAAAATAAAATGTGCTTGGAGCACACACTGTTTGAAAACTCTGATATTGATACCAGCTACATCAGCTATTGCGGAAAGAAGTTTTTCAATGCTTATACGGAAAAAAAACTATCTTTACTGCACTAAGAGGCAACGTAGACTAAATCCACTGTGTCTGCTGAATGCATACCCTGAGAGGCTCAACAAACTTGAAAATTGCAAAATTAGTTAGTGGTCTTATAGCTAGTAACGAATATAGGGCAAAGATGTATGGAAACTTACTTTAATTTTCGGTGTTTCATAATTTTTAGCCAAGCCAGATCAGATATAATTTTTCTTAATTTGTTTTGTGTATATTAATTCTAATGTTTGGCATGACTAAAATAAATAAGAAAAATGCACAATGGGGCCGTTAAATACAGGTATCCCTCGTTGTAAGTGATCTCACTATACGCGTTTTCGCTATAACACGATTAAGATTTATTATTTAGCACCGCGTCCTACTAACCGTTCGGGTTATACGCCACGATTAAGAAATAATAAAAATAACGCATTGTCGGCTGTAATTCCACAGTCCCACTGTGCAGTGGTGACGTCACCTTGTACACGCACATTCCAGTGAGGACAAAGATCTTTACTGTACAGTTTGGTGTTAGGGGGTGGTATTGACAGCAGTCAACATTGGAGATTCATGGGCAGAAGTTAAACAGTCCTGTATGAAGGGAGTTTGGAAAAATATTTGGCGTGCAGTTTCTGATTCTCATGATTTTGATCCTGAACACGAGCTTTCCAATTCAAGACATGACATCGTTGATATAGCAAGATGTTGAATTTGAGGACGTAGACCAGGCAAATGTGGATGAATAGCTCTAATCCCACTCAATATAACTCACCAATGAAGATCTTCTAGAAATGGAGAACGGCATAAAGGATGAAGAGGAAGAGCCTTATGTTGTTGAGCTTATCAAACATCTTCAACAAAACAAATTGCTGAATTTTGTTAACACATTGACAGTGCAATTAGAATCATTGAAGAGAATGATCCTAACATGGATAGAACTGCCAAAATTGCCAGGGAGATTAAGTTATTTGGCTTGCTTCAAAGCACTCTATAAAGAGAGGAAAAGTGCTGACCGTCAGCTAAGTCTTGATCATTTCATCAAAAAAAGTTGAAAATCCTCAGTATAACGACCCAGGGCACCTCACGACAGCAAGAGCTGTCAGGCAAGAGCCTTCAAGAGAGCAGGAGCCTACCGTCCCAGGGTTTTTCAGAGAGCAAGAGCTTACAGTTCAAGGGACTTCAAAGGAGCAAGAGCTTACCGTTCCAGGGCCCTCAAGAGAGCAAGAGCTTACCGTCCCAGGGCCCTCAAGAGAGCAAGAGCTTAGCGTCCAAGGGCCATCAAGAGAGCATGAGCCTACCGTCTCAGAGCCTTCGGGAGAACAAGAACTTACAGTCCCAGGGCCTTCAAGAGAGCAAGAGCTTACCGTCCCAGGGCCCTCAAGAGAGCAGGAGCCTACCGTCCCAGGTTTTTCAGAGAGCAAGAGCTTACAGTTCAAGGGACTTCAAGGGAGCAAGAGCTTACCGTTCCAGGGCCTTCAAAGGAGCAAGAGCTTAGCGTCCAAGGGCCATCAAGAGAGCAGGAGCCTACCGTCCCAGGGTTTTTCAGAGAGCAAGAGCTTACAGTTCAAGGGACTTCAAAGGAGCAAGAGCTTAGCGTCCAAGGGCCATCAAGAGAGCAGGAGCCTACCGTCCCAGGGTTTTTCAGAGAGCAAGAGCTTACAGTTCAAGGGACTTCAAGGGAGCAAGAGCTTACCGTTCCAGGGCCTTCAAGAGAGCAAGAACTTACCATTTCAGAGCCTTCAAGAGAGCAAGAGCTTACCGTCCTAGGGCCTTCAAGAGAGCAAGATTTTCCCGTCCAAGGGCCGTCAAGAGAGCAGGAGCCTACCGTCAAGAACAAGCTAGTGATAATCCAAATTTGACAAATCCAGTTAATTTACCATGCGATTGAAGATTAACAGTACGTGTACCTGTTGCATTGTATGAATTAGATAAATTAATTAAAAAATGTGTTTGTTTACAAATTTCAGGGGATTGAAGATTGACAATTGGTTTAGGCTACCTAAAGCATTGTACAAGTTAGGTAAATTAATAAAAATTGCATTAATTTACAAGTTTTATGTTTTTATTTACTTTTTTCCTTTGTAGTAATCCCTATTTCACCCAGGTTGGAATCAATTCACTTGCGTTTTCATGTTACGCAATTATTTATCAGATCCAATCACTCGCGTAGTGTGAGGGACAGCTGTATTACATTTCCCTGGTCTTTTTTAATCTAAAAAAATGTTATCCCTTATAAAAGCACATGATTATTTTTACCCCCCCAAATAAAAACTTTCCTGCGCCACTGCTGACACTTATTTGATTCTTAGAGTATCTAAAATTATTTGGCAACGTTGTATTACTAAAAATACATATCTTAAAGTTTTGATATAAGGATTTTCATGATAATTTATCTGGAGCCAATTAATAATGTGTTATACGGTTGACCAGTCTATGGTAAGTTAGTGTACCAAACAATTAATATATATGAAATGTGAAAATTAAACATCCTAATATAATATATATTTTTAAAAATATTTATAATTTAGTTTATAAGTAAAATTCCATTGGATATAGACTTGCCGTGGATTTATATGATCATTTATGAAAAAGATTATGGTAGCTTGAATTAAGTATTTTAATTGGTCAAATGAAAAATATGTTACCATCAGTAACTCAGAACTTGTACTAGAATATTCTACAGTCCTATTTTTAGAAAAGAAGTATATTTGACAGCTATAAAAGTTTCTAGATATGTTTCCCATAACCATCCGTTGGGTATGGCTATCCGCAGCCGTTATTTTTAACACCGATAGAATAGTAAAATATTATCAATGGTGATCGCAAACAAAAAGTATTTTTTGGTATTT
Source organism: Timema podura (assembly GCA_033556935.1). Lineage (NCBI taxonomy): Eukaryota > Metazoa > Arthropoda > Insecta > Phasmatodea > Timematidae > Timema > Timema podura. The sequence continues at coordinate 26,697,402 of JAVRXN010000005.1, forward strand.
TATAAAAGGTTCTTCTTACTAAAATAGAACTTTAGCTTTCCACGCTATTTTACTGGTGACTTAATATAATAATCTTCCATGAACGAGGTTCATCTCAGTGTGTAATAACTAGTAATGTCCGGTTTGGCTCGGACATCCTCCGAGCTAGATTAACACACATCACGACGTTATATTGCATTTAGAGGCAGTCCAACCATCAACCCGGACAAATACTGAACGAAGAGCAAATCATAGAATACAAGCCTCAGGGTAGAGAGAGACTTAATATCGCCATTATTACAGCTGCGGGCGAATAATCATCAAGGAGAGCATGGAGATCTACGCAAATGTTTGCGGCGTAGAAATAAGGAAACTTATTCGATTAATCATTAGACTAAAGAGTATTTGGTGGAGAATGGAAGACGGGGAATTAAGGGTCAAGGGTGGAGGGGAAAGGAACGAGGAAGAAATAGGCCCGAGGCTAATAATAAATTTGTTTTTATTCAATTTTTATTGTGGTTGAAACTAGTAGCTATTCAGATATTTTTAATCATTTAAAAATTAATACACCCATAGGCCTCGGTCTGGTCTAATCTGGCTTGACTGAGGTGGGGAGACTTAAGATCGAATCCTAAGAATGTAAAATGAGATGTATTTTCCACTAAATTTCTTCCCATTTTCCTATCACACAAAAGTAAGCGCACTTCTCCTTAATTATACTTTAATCTTCTAATTCCTTAGTTTAAAAACGTGGATAGCACGGTTGGTTACCAAACAGATTGAACAAAGATAAAATTAAAATTAAGCAATATTCTAAGACCATTACTTAAACACAGGACTAACAATTCATGGTTTAAAAGAAGTTAACATACATATGTATGTACCTATAAATATATTACTCCTAAAAGATTATTTTGACCAAAAAAAGCTTTGATATAAAAACTGTAACTTTTCTCACGCCCTTTCTACCCCAACTTAGATACTTTTGCTGACATAACATTCACTATTAATGTGAAAAGTTACGTAATACAGATTGGGGAGGGCCAGGTTTAATGCCTAATTGCTGTTAAATGGGGAAAAAAAAAAAGCGAGCGTGGTCATATAACGTAAGAAAAAGGCATTTCATGGTTTATAGATGCCCTCCTAGACATTTTGTCTATCTTAAAGTCATGTAAGGCTTTTAAATTAAAAATATGTTTTCTCTTGATTTATAACCAATTATAAATATATTGTTAATATCGGCGTTGTTAATTAATTACAAGGAAGGGATATTTATACACCCTAATTAATATTTTGTCAAGGTTCCATTCAACCATTTGCATTCAGGCCACCAAGTCGTCTCCGTCACGTCGTTTCGTCGAGAACTACCGTAACTGTTCCAAGTTTGTATCGTTGACGAACTCCCTAAAGGCAAGGGGACAGTGCGTAGGCAGCACACCTTACCTTCTAATCTCTACCGACACACTCACAGAGCAACCGGCATCCCCCCCCCCTTTCCCTCTCTCTCCTAAAGGAAACGTTGGCAAAGGTTGACACTGCTAATCACCTTCAACGGCTTGAGACGTCTTAATCACCTTTACCCCATCCTACAATCTCCTGACTGCAGTCCCGAGTGTCTTATTTAGACTCCTTACCACTCCTTAAGCCATCACTTTCCCCCCCTCTCCAACCAAATACTTGTCCCGTCAAACTCCTTGTTCGTCTGTTTGTGTTGGTTGGATGATAGTGTAGTAGCTAAGTCTGTCATGGATTGGTGAAGAGAGGAAGATTTATTTAAAGATAAGATGAGTAATCCTAGATAGTGTTTTTAATTGAATGGGTTTGAGTAGCTCCGATAAGTATAATTGAATATATTTTTAATATTTTCCATTGTTTATTTATATTATATATTTATGTATGTATAGATATACTTTTTATGGCATTAGGAACTCGAAAAGTTTATTGCCGCACTCACAAAAGTACGCTACCTATCGCTATCTTGAGCAATTTATATCCAGTCCCCCTCATTTACACCCTTTTTCTTTCTAGTCCATTCTAATGTTTTTACTTCTTCTAGTTCTTCAAATTGGTCTCTTCACATTGAGTTTGCCAGTTAATAACCTGAACAAGATTCTATAATATGCCTCCATTCGCGCAGCATGTCCTGCCTACCATAATCACGAGACTTGATTACCTTTAGCATTGTCTTGTGATGAGTACAGGTTATGTAACTCGTCCATTATGTAACCTCCTCCACTACCCAGTAGCCTCAATCCTTTTCGGACCAGATATCTTCGTAAGCAATTTATTTTCGTCATATAATGTAAGAGACTACGTTTCATGACCATGGAGAACGACCGGGAAAAATTGTATTATATATTTTGAGTCTTACATATTTTCTCGAAAGCAGGCGAGATGTCAACAACTTACTGACCGAGTAATAGCATGATTTTCACGACTGTATTCTTTACCTAGTTTTCAATCTAATATCGTCATTGCTAGTTAAAATTGTTCCTAAATATTTAAACTCATTAACCCTGTCAAATGGTATGTTGTTTGCAGTAATGTATAGTTATATATAAATAAAAATACTAGAGATCTTAAAATCAATTACTTTATTAAACCGATACACTTTCAATTTATAATGGTACCTATTTTCGATATCCGGATGCTTGGCATTAAAATACCAGGGAATGAAAGTTCCGGTAGCTAAAAATCTATGGCTACATTCTGAATTTGGTTGTTTTTCATTTTGACTGGAGTTGTTTTTGTTGATTTTATTTTAGACAAATTGTAAATATAAACATGATTCTTCAATCACTAAATTAATTTATATATTAAAAAATTGTTTACAATGTTTTTATAAATAAATTAGCCCTACACTACATTTATAAATAAGCATTTTATATGTGGTGTGTTTCTTAGAATTATTATTATCATCACAGCGTCTTACTACCATTTGGGTTGTACGCACATTACGTAATGTGTAATGGTAGGGTGATTGTGAGCTGAAATGTAGGATCTACAGTTTAACGTGGAATCCAAACCACGGTGGACGGCCTGGCATTCCACACATTCACAAGTTGCGATTAATAGACGTTTTGTCAGAGGTGAAGGAAGGGTTTGGCAATCAGATAAACCTGTGCCGGGACCGAGGATTAAACCCCAAGACTCCCAGCACAGAAGTCTGACACTCTACCCCTAAACCGCCAGATCACTCGTTCCTTAGAAAAAGGAGAAAATGTTAAATTTTAGGAATGGCAAACTGAAATTAATAAAATGGTTATAATTTAAGAATTAAGCTCGAGAATCGGAAACGAGATAAAAAGGAATCTGGTCATCCAGTATATTTAATCTTCAATATTTAAAATAGTCTTTTGAATATGAATAGAATGCATTGAGTTTTTTTTCTGAACTACTCCCCACCATAATTTTTATAATCCTTTATTTTAAAATTCACATTTCCTCATCCTTGTCTAATCACTATAAATATGGGGCTTTCCCAGAAGGCCAGTCGCGGAAACGGGAAGTGAACGCTTAAGATTTAACCGTAGATGTCATTATGTGACATTTCCCTCTTTCATTAATCCTTGAATAATATAGCTATGGAGGACTGGGTTTGTTAATTCAGTGAATGTCCGAGAGACTGTCCCTCCGTTATGAACTCGTCTCCTCTATGAATTCATCTTTCTCCTAGAGAGGCGCTGGGGGATACAATGTCTTGTGTGAGGCGGATAATTGAGTTAGTCTTTCCCTGTCAAACGGTGAGGGAACTTTTCGATTGGTGCCATTTTGAAACTGTTAGGAAGGATCACAACGATTCAAATGTACTATACAATCTCACAATAAATATAGGCCTGTATGCATACAATTATATGTATATGTACTGACTGATTATATCAACATATGAGGAAATTTCTATAGTGAGAACGAAAGTGCCTATAAAATTTAACAGGAAAGGTGTTTTGACATACCTTCCGGGGTTATTTTCATGGAGCTGTTATATATATGGAGGGGCTATCTTGACGCGCAACTGAAGATTACCTTGACTCGGGAAATGTAGGGTGAGGGGGTATGAATCATCCTGGTGGTGCGTGGCAGTTTGCATTTCCTAGCAAAAAGTCATAATTTATAGATTTATACGTTATATAACTTATACGTTAAACATTTTATGTACTTAATAAACCGAGAAAGAAAATAATAAGTATTTTTCAATTTTCCCCTTCCCAAACGGAACTATTCTGTGCATAACAGTTACTATTCTCACAAGTTTAATTAATTTTTATTAGCATCGCGTCTTACTACCTGTTCGGTTTGTACGAAACTTACGCTAATTGTGTAATGCTAGGGTGATTGTGAGATGAAATGGAGGACCTACAGTTTAACGTGGGATCCAAACTACGGTGCAGGCCTGGCATTCCTACATTCACAAGTTGTTATTAATACACGTCTTATCAGAGGATAAGAAAGGGTTTGGCAATCAGATAAATCTTGCCGGGACGGAGGATTGAACCCCAGACGCCCAACACAGTAGTCTTGACACCTATACCCCTAAAGCCACCAGGTCACAAATTTACTAGAGTTAGGTAAGTTAGAACAAAGCTAATATGAGTTAAAAAGAAAAGACTACAATACTCAAAGATTATATATATTATATATATATATATATATATATATATAATATACCTTTTAGCTTGAAAATACAGTAATTTTAAGCTAATTTATTAATATTAAAAACAACAATCTAGATTTTCGGCTAGTTTTCATTTTCAGACGATTGTTACTACCCAAAATACAAAGTATTTTTTTATATTATTTGAATTGAAATAACGTAAATATATTCAACATTTACACCCTACTTACAAAAAGCATCTAAAAGCTCTCAATCGGGTTGTATTTTAATTAGAGTGAGTGCGCGACTCTTTTTTCCATATGTTTCCCATGTTAAACCGCCCCGGCGGCCAGTTCCATACTATGGCATGCAGCGGCTAGATCCGTCTCTTCATGAGGGGGCGTGGCTGGGTTCACTTCTCGCACGCTACAGCTAGGGATGTTCTCCTATTATATACATATATATATCCATGGTTTATTCATATATATCATGGTTATAATATATTATCCTGGTTTATATTCCATGTTATATAATACATGGTTTATATCCATGGTTATATATATATCATGGTTAATATTTCATGGTATATTATCCAGTTATATATATATCATGTTATAATATTATCATGTTTATATATCCATGTTATATATATATCCATGGTTATATTAATATATAACTATGGTTATATATATGTCCATGTATATATGTATCCCTGGTTATAATGTTCAGTTATATTTATCCATGGTTATATATGTGCTGGTTATATGTATCCATGGTTATATATGTCCTGTTATATATATGTACCCATGTAATAGTATCATGGTATTAGTATCCATGGTTATATATATATATATGTATCCATGGTTTTTAAATCACATCGAACGTGATCGAGGCTATTCCATACGAGAAGTTGTGCTATTATTTACTGCGCAAGAAAAATTTGTTCACCCTTGCTGGGTTTGAACCCACGAACATCGGGTCATGAGACGAGCACTTTACCCAATACAACCAAGGTCAATAAATTTTATTTTCTTCGTAAACTTAGCCTTGTGACATCATTACGCTAGGCAATTTTAATTTTTATTTATGAAACTAGCCATTGATCAGTCAATTGTAGTGATTTTTAATTTAAAATTTAGTTAATGTTACTTATAATATTGTAAAATAAACGCTCGCACTGAATATACTCTCTTAAAGTAAAATCATTCAATATCTAGATAAAATGAAATAGCCCCCAAAACTGTTTTTGGTTACCAATTTACGCAATAAATATAAATATGGGAATAAATTAATTTGAATATCAAATTATAAATAGGCCAAAATTAAAACCTATTATAAAATTATTTTATATAAATAAAATACTTATTCATTTAGTCAATTATAATCCAGATTACACGAATCAAATCTGGTGTTGATAAATACGTTAAACCCGCTTAGGTTACCACATGATCTAAGCCCTAAGGTATCACTCTTACCAGGGTCCATGTCTATGGGGGGGCGGGGATGGGGGCAAAGGGGGCAATTTCCCCGGACTTCACATTCCAGGGGGTCACATTCCCCCCAAAATTATTAAATTCAATTACAGCTATTATTCTAAACTTCCATCAAATATTGCGCAGATAATAATTAACAGCAATAAGTATTCTCCTAGTGATAGGGTTTTCAGGAATATGGAATAAAAGCCTAACTTTATGTCATTTAAGATTTATGTTAATCTATAATGTGCTGCAGTACAGTAGAATACGCCACCGTTGTGCTACCGCTGTCGGTCCACAGAACTAACACAGTGCAATGGTGCAAAGGGGAATTTACTTTTTGTTAAGTTTAATAAATGCAAAAATCACTCCAATTAAGTACAGTCATTTAATGGGTTGATCAATATTCCATAAAACATGAGAAATTAAGCAAGTATCTACAGATAAATATATAAAAACGGTTTAGTGATAAATTAAAAAAACTGACTGGAAAAGGGAGGGGGCTCGCATTTTCTTAAAACGGCCCTGCTCTTGCAATGAACTAGACTACCAATGAAGGTGAAATTGGGAGTTCGAATCCCACTCGGGTCTGCGGAGGGGAGTGTTTCCTAAATGGTTTTCCACTCTCCTCCACGAATATGCGTATACACTTCATCCAACTTCAACCTACCTCATCCCTTATATACAGCGTGTTTATCACATGGTCCTAAAACCTGAGAGGTTAGGAAGACGTTCAAAAAATAAATCAAATGTTACCTATACAAAATACCAATCGATCCAATTTTATTTTCCCAATCAATAAATATGTTTCCAGTGAAACAATTACAATCTACGAAACCCGTTCATTCATTTGTATATATTACCCAGTTTATATAATTTCAGTATTGATCGACGATGGAAGGCTAAATCGTTGAATCGTTCAGGGAGCGAAAAGTGGATTACAGACCCAGTGGAGGCCAGACGTGATGAGTTTGGTTAACACTTTGTGTCGCAAGTGGTTACGGTTGAAATGTTCAAACACAGTTGGTAAACGTTTTAGTTCGACTATCGAATGCTTTGCAAAGCACAGAGGTGTTAAAACCACCTGTCATGTAATTATAATATGCTTACCTTTGTAACCAATCATGTTGAAAATGCTCGTTTCAAATCAATGTTCAATATTCATGTTTGAGTGTTCACTGCCTTCCATGATTTTTGTTAGAAGAATAGTTTTGAAAATTCAAATATATCAATTTGCAGCCCAAAATTGATAACAATCAATATATATTGATCGTGTTATTTAATGGATATTGATAATATCTATCAAAAGTGACAATTATATGTTTCATGATTTACGTATGAATGTGTTGGAAGTAGCTCTAGTAGCTTTTCTAGCTGTCAGTTTAAGCTTCGTATGAACATTAGACTGCATAATGTTCATATTTACTTTTATCTCGACACCTCGGAGAAAAGTATTGTCAAAGACCCTTATCAAAATATTGAATTCAATTTTTTTGCGACGTTTTATGACCCCTGAAACTCAAAAAGTCGTTTTCACAATGTCCTCTCTTGTTATGCTTGTACCTAGGGCTAGAGCTTAAACTATTTTACGGATTGGGCTAAAACTTGGCATCTGGGGTTTCTGTAAGGTCCCCTCGAGGGGTTTTTGGAATAGAATTTAGGTGTAGTTTACTGGAGGACATTGAAAGAAGAAAAAAACTCGAAATAGGCCCTGAGGATTTAGATTAAATTTTATATCTTGACACTATTCATAATTATAAACAAGATTGATTTTTTCATTTTCTCATGAAGGTTGAGGATACTTTACAAAAGTTAAATTTTCCAATTTTCATCATTTTTCCACAACTATTTTAAATACTAAATAACTTATCATTGTAAAGTTGTAGTACTATTAAAGATAATAATCTTTTAGTTGAAATTATATTTTTATAAAACCAATAATGTATTAGCTATAATCATGTATGTATTCTTTTTAACTCAGATCTTTGAAAATTAATTTGATTCTTATCCTCTTTTGTGGATAAAGATATCTCGGTGCAGCTTAAAATTTATTTTTAAATGTCATAAGCATTTATTTTTATTTGGAACAAGCTAATTCTAATTTTATTGAACATCAATATAAATTTCACATAATCTTCACACATAAAAACAACATTTTCATCATATGGTAATACATTCATGAAATATCACAATATCTTATTTATGACCAATATTTTTTTTTTTAATAATGCTATTACTTAAAGTAATAATTTTTATTCTGTAAAAAGAGGGTTAACAAAAGATAAACGCATAAAGTATATTCAAAGGGGGAAAGTTTTTATTATTTTGTTTAGAGCGGAGAGTAGGAACAGTGAATAATGGAAACGTCATCAGTGGTTTCAGAATTATAGCGGGTCTCTAATTGAACAGGTACAATGACATGGCACCGAACATAGCAAATGCATTTCTAATAATAAATTATGTAGTAAGGCTTCAATTCAATGCTTTACTCCCTCGTACCATATTCTGTTATCCTCCACCCCACTCCCCCATCCTCCCAACGATCCATCCAAAGCCATAACAGAATATGCTCACTTCTCCTCTCACTTTGTAACAAATTTCTCCTTCTATGTGATGACGAAACCACTTTCTATTTATATTATAATATAATATGATATAGCTTTCAATCATCGCTGTGTCAAAACAAAAAAAAACCCAACGAATATTGTCAATAATTATTAGGGACTATTTAGTGCACCCGTTCTTCGCACAGGAATCTATATGACTTTGTGATCTCGTTTCGATTCACGTAAAGTAGTACATCTCACAATATATTGCACATTATGTGGTATCCCTAGTGACGCGTTTCTTAAAAATAATATATATTATGACTTTGTTCTCTTTCTTTTTAGTATGTAAGACTATATATACCACAATTAAAATAACAAAATCTTAAATTATTTTAAGAAAAAAATACTTGATTGGTTTAAATGTTTTAAAAAATACAAAAAAATATAAAAAAAATTAAAATACGATGTACAAACAGAGAATATATTGTGTTAATAACTTAAATTTATTTAGAGAGTAGTTATAACTTTTCTCTACACAATATGACTGTTGGTGCTTGTAAATAAAGAAGAGTGATGGAGCTTATTGGGCGTTAGAGAGTGTATGTAAGAAGAAAGGAAAGCTAAATAGTACTTTAACAGTTTAAAATTTAGAAAAGGAATTATTCATTTCAAAGTGTTAGATACTCTATTTAGACTTCGCCATGTTAAATTTGTTTATTTTTTAGCTTCTTAGAGAATATTATCTTAATTAATATCACTATGTAAAATTTCAGATTTCTTGGATGTTTAAAAGTGTTTGAAGGGCTTATGCGGATAACATAGTTATATCAAAAGCATATCGAATTAAGCTGTTCAACATCTGGTTGCACTCTTTATATATGAGGGTGTTTCAATGAATAGGACAATAAAGGTAAATATACTCACAAGCTAGGTCTTGCTACCTTATTTATTGAAACACCCTCTTAGTTTCTTCCTGTACAATATCAATTTTTAATCCAAATATTTTAACCAATAAATTAAAAAAAAAAATTTGAAACGAATAGTATTAATCAACTCACAAATTAAGCGAAAGTAATCCATAGAAAACCCAATATTTGCCTAAGAGTGGGTATAAGCTATGTGAAAATAAATTATATAGGCTACATTGTTACCAAAGCATATTAAAAATGATAGCATCACACTTTAACAAAGAGCTTAGTTGAAATAATAGGCTGTTAAAGAGAGAGAATGGTCATGCAATTACCAACCAAATTGAATTTTCTACCATTAAGATATTTTTGACATCAGATCTTTGATCAAATTTTCATTATTTTATTATTTATCTGGGGTAGTATTTGTAGATGATAGCAAATATTTCAATTTTCTACTACACCTAACGATTTTTTAAATATTTTTTTTTTGGAAATTCTAGTCCTCCTTTCCCCTATTTTCTAAATAAAAATTAAAAAATCAAAAACTTGGATACGTTTATATTTATCTAAAGCTATCGATTCACATTTTTGAAAAATTTCAATTTTCTATCACGCCAAAAATACTGTATTGATTTTTAAGTTTTAGAAATTGTCCTCCACTTATACTGACATGCTGTCTGTGACCATCAATCTTATGTATGGCCAGTTTTGGATTATTTAACCCTAGTTGTGTCCTGATTAGTCCGAGGGCACAGAATGAAGCTTTCCAAAAAACAACATTATGAATAAAAGGAAGAGTTTCTCGAGGCATTTGGCCGAGAGCTGTGTGTTTCACCTGCACATAGATGGTACTATTTTAACGGCCCTTTTCTGTACGTCTGAATCTTATAAATGTGTATATATAGTGAAAGTGAATTTTCTATTACTTAGAAAAATAAATTAATTTAATTATTCCACTATATGATCATCGAATACTAATTTTGGTGCTTGTAATAAATATATATTTAAATTGCTAGCATGGTAAAAAAAAATTTAAAATCAGATTAAGGTATTGATTTATTCCAAACAGTGCTGACGGCAGGAACTTTGTTTACTATTTGTTAAAAGGTAAGTCGTGCTGTTATATACGTAAATATCTATACGCTAGGTCTATGTGTATGATATTAGGAGTAGTGTTCTAAAGTAAGTTAGGTTTTAAGTTAGTTGTTGATATGTTTTACTAATATATTGTATGGTAGAGAAAGAAATTTCAGATAGTTTAATATAAATACGTAGTGCAAAAAAAGTTAATTTAAGGGGAAGGAATGTGGAAAATTAAAATTTGGTGGAAAATTTGATAATATTTTCGTGCAGAAAGAGTGTAAAAAAATTATCTATACACTCGGTGGGATTTGAACCTTGACTTCTATTTCACGCAAAACTATACTATAAGAGTCTTGCATATAATATGCGTGGACACCAATTTATTTTTTACCTTTAGAACATTAAAAAAATTATAATCAAATTAAATTTAAGTTTATGCTGTTGCTTGAAATAAGTAATTGGGCCACATTAAGCCATCACTCTTAGCTAAATAAAGTTAATGCATTATATTTTAATATACAGGATGATTCAAAAGTCTCCATACAAAAGGGAGGGTGCACAATTTGAATTTTGTATAGATGGCATTGTTCTTTTTTTAAAACTATTCCAGTACCGTGTCCGATATACATTCATTGGTGGACGTTTGAGAACGACCATATTTCCGTTTGGTCACTAAACTTCGGTACTCAGAAATTGCTCAATAAGTTTAACTGTGTGGTCTGTTTTCTGGTCAGTGATTTCTGTTTTAACTCATTTAAGACAGCTTCTTGATCTGTCCAGGTGAAATGATCTATTCAGTCTCTTCCATTAAAAAAAAAGCATTACGGTGCCTGAAAATATTCCCATTTGTATGGAGACTTTAGAATCATCCTGTATAGTGATTCATTGATCATTATAATTTTAGGTTTACTTTAGTAAAAATATATAATGATATTGTATGATATTATAAATTCAGATATGGCTCACTTTTCAATAATTCCTCATGATTTCTTTCCGTTTATAATTATGTTTCAGAAGATTATGTAAAAGCCAACTAGTATGGACAATTATTTTATTAACACATTATAAAAAAAAGGGAAAAAAATCTATCATCTAAGCTATGAATAAAGTCTTGCAAACTAATTTCAGTTTTCGTCAAAGTTTTTACTAACTATAATAACTAGAATATATTCACCTACCTTAAATATTTATAATGCACTAGTTTATTTAAAATATTAAGATTTTAAAATAATTTAGTGTAAATAATTTGATATTAAATTGACTTTTTAAAAGGTATTTTTTACACTTTTAAATTGTTCGTGTGATATAAGGTAAATTCATATATAGTGTTTATGGAAAATTATAATATCAACAGTTTTGTATAATATATCAAACATGAGCATATTGTTGGCATTTGAGGAGAAACTTTTTAATTAAGAGAACAAAAATTATCACTGAATTCTAGAATGCCCTAAGGCAAATATACAAAAAATTTGAGCTTATTATATGTAGAAAATCAAACTAAGCTTTTATGAAGAAAATATATTTTATTTAATTAGGCTAAAATAATTTACAATAGCATTTTTAATTTAACTGGCCTTTCATTTAAACTTTAACCTCTTTAAAAATAATTAATTTTTTTTAACGTTTTCTTAGCTGTTTCTTGTTACTTATCCCAAAAATACATCATATAATGTCAAAATGCCATTTGGTCATATGAAGTCAAATATGGCTCGGCTATATTTAAACACCACGTTTAAAATTCTCACCGAAAAACCGAAATAGCCTTTGCAAGGTTCAACGTTCACATTAAAAACAACATGAAATGTACTTAGTTTTATCTAAAGTTGGGTTGACAGGATTCTTAATCACCTTTAAATAAAACACAAGAGCTAAGCAGAAGTCTGGTTCAGTGTTGTGATAACACCAGACATCTGCAGAGTACTGAAAATATGCAGATTGTTGAGGTAAAGGGGGATGAAGGTGAAATTAATCAAGCAGACAGCTCGTGATGTAGACAAGGGGGAAAGGGGTGAGAGTTGAGGGATGGTGTACACTTTATAGTCATCTAGATATTCTTCTCTTTCTGGCCATTACATCAACATCGGCTGGAGGAAGTAGTTGGGAGTTTTTATGCTTCTTCTTCGTGCCGTTGTTTAAACAACACGCAATCTTAGAAAAATATTTAAGGTGGAAGTGTTTGTTTCTTGACCTCGTTTGAAAGCGTTTAAACTTTAAACTCAAGCTTGGTTTGAAACCATTTTTTAATAGCTCAGCATCTATATTTTTAGATTATATACTGTATTTAAATTTTTTATCTTGCTTGAAAAAGAATGTCGTTTCCTTAGAAAAACAGTAAATTTGGTTTAGTATCAAATTTTTAAGAAATGTTTTCGAAATAGTTTCTCTAAATATAATAATCTTTTATATATTTTTTTCATTATACCAGTAAACCCTTGCAAAACTTTAGCACATTCAACCTTCCCTCTACTCTCCCAAAAAATGTATGTAATATTTTGTTGGGTTGTTGAAATTAAATAATCAGCGTGGTGTATACACAAAATAGCAAAAAGAGTTTATTTTCGGTGATTGATATACAAATATTTTTATATTTTTCTTTTAACTTATATTTTAAAAAAATTGGGGTTTAAAGTTAACTGAGTATACTATGTCAGAAGTTGGTAAAAAAATCATATCCACTGATACAAAGCCTACAGCGATGAATAATGTATTAGATGAGAAAAAGGGATGTTGACAACAGAAATCATATATAGGATCATTATTTTAGAAACACCCTCAGAATAACATTAATTTATTATTTCTCTCTTTTTAAATATATTGAAAAAACAGTATTTTATAAATTATTTTTAAATAACGTTATTTTATAAACGTTCTCAAAACCTTTGAATTAAATTTCTAAGACAATTTTTAGACTCCCCAGTTTTTTGGATCATGAACATCTATTGCAATCCACATACCGATTGGTAAAATCCAAGGATGAAAGAATTCATTCCTCTTCCGAGAAAACTTTTGCACTGAATAAAATCGAAAGAGGAAACGATAAAAATAGAGGGGGAGGAGGTATTACCGAACTAAGAGAAGTGGCGGCGGATCGCAAAAGAAGAGAAGTCAAAATAAGTAAGGGGGATAGATATATTTTTTTACGAGTCTTCTTTAGCCAAAGGAGGACGTTAAAATGAGGAAACAAACAACCTTTTTATTGGTTCTGCTCTGTAGTTTTGACTCGATACTTACTCGCTCCCGGTTATTTTGGAAGACGAAACTTCTACTTCGCGACCCATCGGAAATACCGGATGTCTCTCCGACAAATTATGTCTAAACATTTTTTATTTATATATTTTTTTATTTCAGTTTCCTGAGCTTTGGAAAAGGGGATGTTTTATGTAAATCAAAACCTATGCCCTTAACCTATTATTTATTTACGTCGCTTTGATGAATGACGCGTCAGTAATTCCCAAAAGTATTAAATATTTAAAAGTTTTTGTACATAAATTTGTTAGAAAATAAATATAATTCATTCTAAATTAAAAGGTTAAGTTTAAAATGCTTGAACATTTAAAAACTACCTAAACCTATTATCGTTGAAATTTTGATTTTTCATAAATCAAACATCACTTATTTCACTTTGCAAACACCCACATACTTTAGCATCACATCTTTGTATATGCCTATGTACTAATTACGCTATTGAGTAAGGGTTGAGGAAAGGTTGAGGAAAGTTTAGCTTAGTTGAATGTACCCACAATTGTGGGGAGAAAAAAATAGTGGAAAACTATTTTCAGTACATTTGACGGGAGTTAAAACATAGTTCTTCCCATCATCAGTAATCCAGTTTATTTTGAGAGTGACGTCTTAAACCATGTGGCCACCGAAGTGGGTCGTAAACATCGTCTCTAAATTGTAGGCCCTTTGTAATCATTTAATCTCTTTCATTAATAACTACTAATAAGCTTCTACGTGTTTTCGTTTTTAATTTGTATTTAGACCATATGGAAATGCTTAAACATTTTTAAGCATTAGATTAGACTCACTAACGAATTATTATAAACTATATATAGATAAAGAGGGTAGTATGATTACTTTTTAAAATTTATTTGGGGTATATAACGTGCACTTTCTGAACCGACTGATTATATCAGTGCACAACTTATTAATCTAAATTAAATCTAGAACAGACACAACAACAAGCACCCACCGTTAATTTATTAATGTGTAAGGGTAAGCCAATATTTCAGCTACTATTAATTTTTCAGTCATGGCAGGAAAGCAAACCTGGGACCCTTAGCCCAGTAGACAAACATGCTCCCAATTGAGATAAGGTGTCAAGACTTGAAAAAAATACACCTGCATTTTAGGAGAAAAAGATTTGTAGACAAATAAATATATAATTAAATATTTAAGACACCTTTAGTTTAATTAACGCCATGAAATATTGATGTTTATATTACGTTGATGAACGATATTCACATGTCCTTGACCCAATTTGGTTATTTACAATTTTGTATTATACTATAAAGTAAACTCAGAGTTCCTTGTATACCACCTGTTTTCATCCGACGTGAAAAATGTACTAACCTACCGCTTACCTAGACCAGTGAGCTCACAGACTAAACGTCAGGCTCATAGTATCAGCGAGGTGTATACACAAGCCATAGGAGTTAGGATAAAGTCCCGGTCAAGTGTACTCATTTTACTATAGTATTTATTTGTACTCTTCAATGCTAATGCGGGCAACCCTCCCCTAAAACCCACCCTCCTCATCCCTAACACGTAAGCGTAATAAAAGTACATACAACGCACACGGGTATTGATAGCGTGATTTAACTAAAGTTTCCTCAAACATCTTTATGAGAGCCAGGAGGTTTAAAATAAAATCATGAGTGAGTAAATAATTAAAATTCAACGTTGAAATTAAACGCTTCGGTGGCCGAATGGTCTTAGGCATCAATCCCAAAATATACTAGACTGCCGATAACGGGGAGATTGTGGTTCGAATCCCGGTTGGATGTTATAAGGATGTTATTACTCAGGTGTTTTTTTGTCATATTGTTGTATTAATTAAATTTAATACATCACCTTTGATCAATTAATATATATAATCAGATCTAATCCAACGTGTTTTTGTTCATAATTCACCATTACTGAACACTACATTTGGCAGTAAATATTACCAGGGAGCAATATCCTCCTTTCTCTCTGTTTCGCCCACCCAGGTAAAATCTTCTAAGAAGGAAAGAAAGAGATGGACATTAAGAAGGGCTACATCCCGTTACTTAAGGAATGTTCTAGAAGCTGGGACTTCGAACGTATACCTTTTGGCCAAGCGTAGGCTTCTTCACTAGTTTGGTAGTCACAGATCTTTCCAAGCGTTAGTCCATCTTAGTAATACATATCTTCATTAAAATCACCGAATCTTAATCGGAACTTGACCCGTTTCGTGCCGGGCACAATCTAGGATCAATCATAATCCAAAAATTGTAATCAGCACAACACCTTATAAAGGAAATCAGCAGGTCTTGCGATATCTGATTGCGGATCCCATTTTCTCAATATCATCACAGTGAATCAAACTAATCAATCACACTTATGTCCTAGTGATAGAACCCCCTGCTAAAAAGATGCCCTTCAAATACATTGTTGCAATAGTGTCATCGGGTGACCTGGTGGTCTAGGGTTAAGGTGTCTGACTTGTGTGCTGAGGGTCCGGGGTTCAATCCTCGGTCCCGGCACAGATTTATCTGATTGCCATACCCTTCCTTCACCTCTGACAAGACCGTGTATTAATAACAACTTGTGAATGTGTGGAATGCCAGGCCTCCACCGTGGTTCGAATCCCACGTTAAGCTATAGGTCCTCCATTTCATCTCACAATCAACCTACCATTTCATATCAGCAGTAATCCACGGTGCTAATAATAATAATACTAATAATAGTGTCATCCGAACATCGTGATATTATATTTCACTACTACCCGCTCGTAAGGAAAGTGCTCCTTACAATCCCTACAAGCAATTGTGAGAACACTTCTTCTAAATTCAATCTTCCTCATCCTTATTACATTAGAGTAATTAATACTAAAGGTATGAACTGCATGGATAGCCTAGTGAAAGAAAAAGTGAAAAAAAAAATGCTGATCATAATAAAACACAAGTTTGTATTTTTAAAAGGATCCTCCTATCAGGAATCTATTATATCTATGACTTATCTCCGAGAAAAAAAAATCCAACTGATTTCTGCGTACAATCTTACCTTTTTTTCTCCTTGAACGACCGTGGAAAAAATGCCCCTGGAAATAAGGCAACCTCTTGAACTCTACGGACTCTCCCGAGGGCATAAAACACACGCACACACAGAGTTGGTTGTTATATTTACGTAGTGGCTGCAGAATAGTGAACTGTTTTCAACGAGACGACCTTTGTTTGCAGTGTTTGGTCGATGGACGGGTGAAGCTGCATAGAGTGTAGGCTTACATGGAGAGCTCATTACTAAGAATAACGATCTTATGTTCACTAGAAGGTGTAAAGTTCACGCTTAGCTGGAAATAACGGTCTAAACTCAAGTGAAAGCTTATTTTTACTTTCTCTCAGACACCTCAGAGAGAAAGTATTGTGATCGTGAAAAAATCAACTTTATATTTTGATAAATATCGACTTTTATGACCACCTGAAACAGAACGAGTTGTTTTCGCAATGCAATCTCTGTACTTTAGGATTGATCCACCACTTATTTTTACTATTTTTGGGGATAGCAACTTTAAAATAAAAAATAAGATTCTGTGAAGTTTCTTTCTTTCTTTATCAGCAAGTCCTTATACCCGTTTGGGTCCCGCGAATATGTACTAGATACATGAATAATACATGAATGATAGATGAATAATGGATGAGAAAGGTTGAATTAAGAAGAAGTTTATCTGCATTTGCACGGAAAGAAAAATATTCAGGAGAGAAACTTTAGTACACCCGACTGGAATCGAACAACGATCTTTCCGTCACCGGCAGTCTTGTCTATTTCGAGAGTGATGCCTTATACTATGCAGCCACCAAAGCCAGTGAGAAGTATGTTTACATTTAAATGATACATTATAGTTATCCCTGATAATATTGTTTAATATATTCGAATATGTTTTTAAATTATGTCTATGAATGAAATAAAGCGATGGATATTATAAATGTGCTAGAATAAAGTAAGCCTACATAAAAGTGGTAAACTTGACCATTTCTTAATCTCCTTCAGTAGCGTTTTTGCTTATTAGGCTAAGGTCCCCCCGGTTCGATTCCTGACTTGGCCGAAAAGTAGATCGTTAGTTAAATTGAATCTCTCCTTTTTATAATGATGAACTGACAAGAGGGGAGGCTGAGTCTTATGTCCGTTTTAGATTCAAGTTATTTTCTAACTCGTGTGCTGATGTGAACAGTCAAGTTAGAAAGTTTACGTTAAATATCTTAAATAGTAATAATAAAAGAAAGTATTGAACTAGCCAAAAGTGTTTAGAATCTAAAGTTAAGGAAAACAATCCAAACGAACAAGACATAGCCGACTTATCACTGTTGTCCACAACTGTCATATTTATCTTTTTGGTAATTGACTTGATTAAAACATATGTTTATATTCAATTAGATAATTTTCAAAATTCTTTGATTTATTCTAATAATCGGGGGACAAAATTAAGGGAAGAAAAGGTTCAGGACCTAAGTCTTATTTCATAGACTAGTGTTCATGGTCGCCTTATAATAGTCATCTCTTAGAAACATTATGTTCTATTAACATTGCCGATATTTTCGTATTTGGTTCAGATGATAATTTTTTAATGCAACACCTATCTCAACAATAAAAACAGTAATATAGTTATTACGAAACTTGCAAGGCTATTTCTCACGTTCATGGTTTTATCTTAAGTTTTAGGAACTGTACATAAACATAAATAAAATGCATTTCAGGGAATTATTTGTGTGTATGGAAGTTATAGATTAAAAGTTAAGTGTAAATTTAAAAATAAATCAATGACTTTTTTTAGAAGTTTTAAAGAATACATATTCTACATTTCGTAAAAAGCATTTATCTATAACTATTTTTAAATTATGAATACATCTAGCTTTACTTTTGTTTTACATACTTAATATTGCCTCGTCAATCTTCTAATTTTAGTATATATTCTTCACATGTGTTTGTGAGTAAATACTACTTCGTTATTACTAAATTCTGGACAAGTATTCATGATTTCTACCGGATTTGATAAAAGCTGTCAATAAAGTTGATCGTTAATACAGAAATTATTTGTTCGGGTGTTTACTTAAATCAAACAAAACAAATAATGATTAATATTATCGTTAATTATGTTATCTTTGTTTAACTAGTTATACTTCAATCAGGAGGAGATTATTGTCAACTTTGTATAAATGAAAAACTGTGAAAGTGAATGATTTTATGTATCTGGGCAGAATGTTTTGTAAAAATGGAAGGCCAGATCGTGAAATTGACAGACAAGTAACGAGCTTAATTGGATGTATATGGACTATTGCAAAGAATGAAGTTATATAGAACGAGGTAAATATGGTAGTATATAAAAGTGTGTTAACGCCAACATTGTTTATGGATGTGCAGAGTAGATTTGTCAGGAGAAAAAAAAGAGCAAGGTGAATGTGGTTAGAATGAGATAGCTAAGAAATGGTTAAAACTCGTATGGGCAAAGTCAGAAATAAATTAATGGGTGCTGAAGGAGTGCGGTTTTAAAGGTAATCCAATAGGTCAATGTGGAAAAAGCTTCTTACGTTGGCTTGGGCATGTTTAGAGGATGATTGTGAATCGAAGGACGAAGCAAATATATGAAGGTAGAGTGAGTGGTTCAGAAGGAAGGGGTAGGCCATCTAAGTCGTGGCTGAAATGTTTTAGACAAATGTGTGAAAAAGAGACACATTATTAGTTTTAAGAATAAAACAGCATGTATGACTGTGTATGGATGTTGAAGCGGAGGGAGTATGCAAGTATAGGGAAGTGTGGAGAAAGTTAGTGAGGATTGATTAAGTACGGAGCTGTTGTTTTTGAGTTATATGCACAGTTTGCCTACCCCGTAAGAGAATGGCGTGATTAGCTGTGCATGCATGTGTTATACACTTGTATAACAAAAAACATCGTGGTATTGATAAGACAGCACTACGTTACATTTTTCTTGGTTTGATACGCGTCTTAATTCCCGTTCGTGTTATATGTATAATATACATACAATATGTCCTAATTCTGCTAATTCGTTAGGGGGGGGGGGGATTGAAATTCGAGGAAGTGTATTCGCTTTGCAGTTGGAGGAAGAGATTGAATGGGTGATGCAGAAGCAGAGTAGAAAACCATTTGGGGAAAAGTACACTTAGTACACCAAACCTAGATTTTATCTAGAGTTCCCCCGTCTTCGCCTGTCCAGTATATTACGAGAGTGACATCTGGTACCATTCGACCACCGAAGCGGGTGTTAGATTTCTTGACTTTAATCTATTAGTTTAAAACTTGACACATACATACATAAAGCACACCTTACTTTCACGGAGTGGACAAGAAACTGTGCATATGACCCAAAAAACCAACAACTCTGTTGTTAATACTTCCTAACTAACTTTGTCCACACTTCCCTATTCTTGCATACTCCCTTCACTTCAACAACATGTGTACACAGAATTTCTTAAAAACTCTTAATGTTTATATTTTTCACACATTAGTCTACTACATTTAGCCGCGTCTTACATGCCTTACCCCTTTCTTTTGATCCACACACGCTACTTTAATAAGTTTGCTTCGTGCCTCGATTCAAATCCATGCTTTCAACATAACCAAACCAATGTAAGAATCTTAAAACTTGACCAGTTGCTCAAGGTTTTTTTTTTTACAAAACGATTTTCCATTTTATTTCCAAGGTGAATTATGATACATTCTTTAAATTACTGCCATCCTTATTCCTAACCCTTCAGGTTAAGCTGTTAAAATTATTCTTAAACACCCCCAATAGATTATAAAAGAGTATTATTGATTACCAGACGTACATTTTTTAAAATAATTTTGATGAACGCCATCGTAGTCTAATGGTCAGAGCTCCTGGTTACAGATCCAGAGGTCCCGGGTTGTATCATTGGTGCTTCTAGTTTTTCTGTAAAGCAGTGGTTTTGAAAGTGGATCAACTCAGCCCCGTGGAGATAAATTATTGAAAATGTACCATTTCCAGTAAGAAAACTGGAATAAATGGCCAAAGGGTCCGTTATGCTGACCACATTACATCTATCAGCAGAAATTGGAACTAACTTCGTCAACAGATAGCAGCTGCTCAGTCGGTATGGTTCGATTGCGAGCTAACGCCATACCAATCGGACCTATAAGGGCTTAGGTTAGAAAGATAGTTTATAGTATAAGTGCACAAATATTATATTGGGTTGTAGATAATAAAACACAGTGAAAGGTCATTGGAAAATTTCCCATCAAGCACCTGTCCGAAATTCCAACTTTCACATTTCTACCACCACTTATTCTTCCCAATGTGAGACTTTTAGTATAGTAAGAATAGTATTTTCTATTTATTAATCACATATTTTTCTATAAAATAATATCATTACTTTCATGGATTTCAGACTTTCATAATCAAAATTGTGCAGCGCTTACGTAAGCCTAAGCAATCAATGCTGTCAATTGTTTCATATCAGCAGTTGCGCACATGTATAAAGCTATATTTTTAAAACAGAGGCTGTTTTCTCAAATAGCACAACATAGTGTATTGACATACTAACTCAAGGAAAATGACTCTTTTGGTGGTATGGTGCGTTCAAGACCTTTGAGATGAGGGGCCAGGAAGGACGCTAGTTGTGTTAAGGGGCTTACTTCTAACCTTTACATACTCAGCTGTCAAGTTACAGTAATTTGTGAGGAGAATACTCTATAGTTTGATTACATTTTCAGTAGGGAGGAGGAGCCCCCCAAAACCAACTTGAAAGTCTTGCGTTATTTAACAACCACGCATAGTCGAGCAGCCATGTGTTCTACACTAGTCGAAGTTCTAACAACGTTGATAGGTCAGGGCGAAGAACCTCCGAGTAGAGACACTGACAGAATGAGGACAATTTTTCTAAACTCTTTCAATCTGTTATAAAAACCTACATCACATTTATTTATACACTCTTATATCAACTAATCTATTTTAATAAAAAAGATCAAAACAAATCCCGCAATCATTCACTGCCTAACCATCCCACTAAGTCATGTGTTGGGGGAGTAGTGACATTACATTACTTTTTGTATATATTTGCTAAGTAAAGTAATTATGATATCATGTCTCGTTGATTTATGTATACATTCAAATTTGATTTAAATAAATTGTCTTCTTTTATTTCTATGAATAACAGATTAACGTGAATAATTATCAAGGATTTAACTATTTGTTTCAATAGTGGGAAAACCATAATAAATGTATCTACATGCTAATATGTATAATTAAGATAAGTAATTGATATTTGTTAAATATTTAAAGTATCGAGAGAAATTAAATTTTATCAGTCTATTTCCCATAGCAAGACAAATGTTTGACTTTCCCTTCAATAAAGATATTGAAATGAGATCAGGCCTTCTCTCTTACCGGTTTGAAAGATGGCGTTTTCGAAGATGCCTGGCGCCGGTAAGACTTTAACCAGGAGGAAAAGGGTTTGTGGATGTAGAAGATTTTTTTTTTTCATGGGTGGAAGGGGATGACTCAAAGGAGGAACCATTTGAGGAAAAGCGAGCATTCAAGCGTAACTCTATAATGTCATTCTTTCTAACTCATCATGTCTCTCACATACGAAGAACACATTTACTCCAAATATCTCTATAGAGTTCCTTAGCGACGGAAAAGAGTAAAAACCGCAAACAAACTGGGGCCAGACTTAAGTGGTTTTCGTAAGGGAAAAAAAAAAAAAAGAATTTATAAATAACACATTTATTTTCTATCGATAACATAAAACTAATAGATTGGAACAAAAATGTCGTCTGATTGTTTTATTATATTTCCAAGTATTAAAGTCTACCACCTACTTGAATGGAAATATCCTCTTACTGCTGTATTTCTTATAGGAATGAGAGTTCCCTAGAAATTTTTTTAGCAACACATCTTACCACCAGTTAAGGCTATACTCTTTTAAACTAATTACACTAACGTATTAGGGATTAGAAAGATCTAATTTAGAGGAAGTGTACCAGCATTTGGGTGGGGAGAGGGTGAAAAACCACAATCAACACAGCCTACCGAGATTGAACCTTAATCTCCTCGTCATTGACAGTCTAGTATATTTGAGAGTGACGCCGTATACCATGTGGTCACCGAAACGTGTCTTAGGCTTTTAAACCAGACAAACAATCTTCAGTTAATTTTATATTTTCCTTTTTGATAGTTTTAGATTAGAAAGTGGTTGTAGCTTGTATATTCAAGTGTACAGTATTACTACGTATCAAGCGTCATATTGATAGTTATTACAAAGCGTTAGTGGAAAATATTTTAGTTACAATGTTAATAATATGGTAATATAATCGATTTATTAAAGTACCTAATGAAACAAAACATCGTTTGCAAATAAACAAAAGAGACCTAATTAAAGATGAACCTGCTTGGGTGGCCACATGATCTAAGGCGTCACGATCGTAATAGACTTGAGTGCTGATGACAGGGAGTAAGGGTTCTAAACCTGGCCGGGTTACTGAGGGTGCTTTTACACAATATTTACGCAAATGTGGGTACACTTCAGATAAATTCAACATTTTTATCCCTAGCTTGTATGTTTAATTAGTGTAATATATATTTATTATATAGGCGTATAACTTGAACAAGTAGTAAACTCAGTACTAAAAAAAATGGTTCAATTATTAACTACTTATATTAAAATGTTATATTACTTTTGTAATGTTCATTTTGAAATTTGTAATAATGATTTAAGATAGCTATATTCCTTACTATTAAAAATTTGACTGCTTGATCTAGAGCACTATTTTTTCTTAACAACCGTATATTTTTCAAAACTCATAGTCTATTTAATTTTTTTTTAAATTGTAACGTTTAGTAACATTTTATTTTGTAAATACCAATTATTTTATTTTTTTGGGAAAAGCTTTATATATCTTTCTAAATATTCATCTTAATCTCAGAAGTAAAGGATTTTGTCTTAAAATTAGTTGGTAGTGAGATAACTTTACATTTTAGCACACTTTCTTTTTAAATTTTACAACATTAAATTAAGGTTTTTATATAGATGGAGGTATTTTTTATAAATCTTTATTCAATTTTCGCAATAAACATACTTTAAAATAACGTATCAATTAAATACTATGGGATTTCTGAACGTGCATCAACGCTTAAGTAAGTGGCCTCTTTAAAGAGCGTGACATTAAAACACTAGTTAAGTTAGTCGTTTCAGTAAATTTGGTTGAATTTATTATAATAATTTTTAATTGCAATTATAAATAATAAATATACAAAATAAACCCCTTTGCGTCAGCCCGCAATCAACACATACCGGACAAATGGCCACCATCTTCGGATAGAAGGCATCATGTTATCAGCACAACGAATCCTACGATCGTTAATTTCACTTTTATAAACCGGAGCTGCTACTTTATTACTCTAGTATCTCCTTAATCGTCTTAACGATTTTAAGTTGACCCCGTTCTTGACCCACTGTTTCACAGAACAATTTATAAGTGTCAGGGATCGAACCCGGGGCCTCTGAATCTGTAGTAAGCAGCTCTTAGCACCATATCACAAATGGAAATTTACATATTTACAGAGTACAATTCCCACACCTTTCATAGATGACCTTCAAATTAAACAATGTAAAAACATCTCTCATCAAGTTTTTAAAAATTTATTTTCACTTTTTACCTTTCAACTTTCTTCCCTCGACTACTTCATGTAGGCCTGTGATATTCACAATATACCAAATCCAAAATGTCATACGTGCTTGCGTCATAAACTTATAAAATGTGTCCCTTCGTAAACTTTAAGTGGCCAATTAAAGTGGTAGCTTGCTGAAAATGTCGACAATTTTACCTTTTGTAATTAACGTCACCAAGTAGAGGGTGAAATTAGAAATATGTTAGACGGAAGGGAAAAAAAAGTCACCTTACAAAAAAAAAATGCAGAGTAAAGTTATAGTCCCCTAGCGTGGACTTGGCCAACTAGAATGTCATAGCGGGTCCTGGAACATTTAATAAGAGTGCTTTATGAAAGCTTATTATTACTTTGCTATAAGCAACGGAAGAGGGAATGTTAATTACAGTAATAACTTGTTTTCTGTCTTCATGGGACCATGAGAAATAAAGTAACATGCAACAAGAATGCGTGAACAGAGCAGAATATATTGTAAATTACTTTGCAATTATCCACTTCAGTGGCCAAACCGTCTAAGACCTCACTCTAGTGTTAGACTGGCCTATTTATGATTGGGAGATCGGGGTTCAAATCCTGGTTGGGTGTACCTAGGGTGGTTTTCACTCTACTTCCACGTAAATGCGGGTCCTATATTCTTCCTTCCTCACCCTTACCCCATTAGAGTAAGTTATCATATATGCGTATACAGGGAAGGATCCAGATCCTTTTCATAGGGGGTCATAATTATTAATAGCATACTTACTTACAATGTTAGATTTCTGTTTGAAGCCATTTAATATTTTCTCATTCATATTTGATCTTACGTATGTTTTAAACTGTGGTCATCCTCTCTAATTATTTCAAATCAGATAGTTTTTATAAATCATTTGGAGTGACCCTCCAACATTTTTTTTTAATGGTTCACTTTAGAAGCTATGAGTAGTCTTCACCTTGATTTTTTTTTAAATTAGATTCCTTTTTAAGTCATTTAAAGTGTTCCTCACCTAGAAATTTTTGAGATTTGGATTCCCTTCAAAGCTATTTAGAGTGATCCTCACCTTAATTTTTTACGATAGTTAGATACCTCTAGATGATTTTCTTTTAAGTGGTCCTTCAACGAAAAAATTTGGAAAATATAATTCTTTTAGAAAATTCAGAATTGTTCTCCCCTAGACATTTTTGAAATCTGGATAAACTTGGAAGTTAATTAGAGCTTTACTCCCCTATTTTTTTTGTGCCAGTTAGATGCCTCTAGTCAAGTAGTTATTTGAAGCATTCTTCTCCGGCATATTTCTTACAATAGAATGCATATATTAGTCATTTGGAGTTTAATTTTTGACCATCTTTCAACTTCATATTCGATAATTTCAGAGGATTTGAAATATATCTAGGGGGGGATTTATTCCAGAGAAGGGCCAATTATTTCCAGGGGAAAGAGCCCCCCACAGTTCCACCATTCCTGCTTTCCACACATATTCTCTATTCGGTATTCGTGGATGAATGTTCTCAGGCGATTATTAGTCTTCTATGATGTGTTGTAGTCTACCGTCTCTATGCGGAACAATGTTCGTTACTCGCTATGCACGACAGATATTCTTACATGAAACTGAATATTTTTTCCACACTTGCGTGAGATATATCGAACATTGAATAAACATGGACGAATAACGTACATGTGAACCCAGCTTAAGAGGTGTTTGCAAGTAAAAAGATTACAAATTATATAAAAATATATCTGTGTTTTATTTTATTTCCAAAATTTGAACTTTAATTTAGTTTTTTTATTCACAGGGGGGTCAAGTGACTCAGTGGTTAGAGCATTGGCGTACTTAGCCAAAGGTCACGGGTTCGATTCCCACGTCCAGATGTCATTTTTCAAAATATATCTAGATGGAATAATCCTACTAAAAGCATATATAATAGCTTTGGCTATTTAATTCTTAATATGCAATCCCGTACAATTATAATAATTGTACAAATGGCAGCAATAAGTCAACTACCAAGTCAAAGATGTCTGCGTTATCTGATAGATCGTGATATTAATATAATCACATACTTGTAGCCGACGATTTCCGCACGTCCATCATAGCCTCTGCCTTAAAATGTGAAGAATGACCCTGGTCAAGGGACGAATCCTAAATAGCTCAGTGGTTAAAGCATTGGCGTACCAAGCCAAAGGTCCCGGGCTCGATTCCAGTGTCCAGGTGTCATTTTTCAATTTTCAGAATATGATATCTAGATGGAATAATCCTCATTAAAAGCATAAATAATAACTTTGGCTATTTAAAGCTTTATCATTGATAGAAAAAGTTCACATACAATTTTCTAAGATGCTCATGGCATATTTAAGAACCATTGATTTTATCTTGTGAAGAAAATTAAACTAAATTAATCTAATAAACACTTATTTTTTTTGTAAAAAGTTTTAGCCTACATTAAAATTGCATAAATATTTGCCTAGGCGTATGCGCTTATTCCAATTAAAATCTCAACTTTACCCTGTAGCTCTTCAAGTCATTATGGCTAAAACTTAGATACAAACTTAAGATTAACAATATAAAATGAAAGGATATAATACACTGATGAATATATAAAATGTTAAAAATCATTAAAAGGTTGAAATTTATATATTTTAATGTTCAAAAACCGGTTAAAATGTGCTTTCAACAAGCATAAATATGTCATGATCAGTTTTAAAATGTATCAATAATATCATCAACAACAATTATTAGACCATAAGTTGACGACAAGTAAAAAAAATATATTAATTATATTTTAATATGTTGTATATCTAGATCAAATCTAGTCATATTGAAATATATTTTATATCACGATAATATTAGTTTGTTTTCGTGGTGAGGTTGTCCTACCCTGAACCGATGACGAACACTCGCTAGCCCATACAGACAAGCACCGGATGAAGACATCGACGTAGGAGGGCGTAACTGAGCGTCTGTCTGCTTTTGAAGTTCCTTTGATGAGTCGTATCACACACACACACACACACACACACACAAAGAGGGGGTATTTGCCTTCACAGGTAGTTATAAGGGGTGAAGGAGATAAGAGGATGTCCTGAACAGCCAGGAGTCTAAGGGTGAGGAAGGGGTACCTCTGCTTTCGATCATGGGTAGGGCAAGGAAGCTGGGGGAGCTATGACTACTGAGCCGGATTATTGCAACCTTTCGGGAGAAGGCTGAGAGACAAGACTTGTCAGAAACTTAATCTTGTGGTTCTTCTCCATCTTGCCGGCAACATCTCATTTATTATATGGGAGAGCTTCTGTGCCATGCTTTGTGAAGGGAAGACAAGATCTTCGTCTAAGGTCTGTATTTAAAATATAGATTTTTTGAATAGTGAACAACAACACAATAGAACACAAATGAAGAAATCCAAAATAATTTGTTTAAAGACTTATATTTTCGAGCTATAGAAGTGCTTAAGAGATTCTAGGTTCCAAAGTTTGGGCCCTAATTACAACAGCCATCATTATAATACGAGTCTGGAAACTGATTGTGAAGACAACAATTTTATCTCAATTTATTGACCTCAAATTGCACTTTCTGAACTGACATTCCAGCACACGATTTATAAATTAACTTAAATTTAGAACATATACAGCAACCGGCTCCCGTTCGTAAATTCATCACCATGAAAGAGACAAACCCTCATTTCACATATGATAGATTTTTCGGCCATGCCAGGAATCAAACCCGGAACACTAAACTAAGTAAACAAACATGATGCCGATCAAGCTATGGTGGCTGGATTTTACACTATTTAATTCTGTTTAAATCTCTATTATTGCTTAAAATAAAAAAGAATTACAGCGGTGTTTTAAAAAATGTCTATTCTGTTAATTAGCGTAATTTTAATGATAAGAGTAAAAAAAAAATCCTCATTCTTAATGGAATACTATCTTAAACTAGTATCCAAGCCTGTTGTGAAATCAGGTGAGACCAGCAGCGCTTTTAAACTAATAAATGTGATATTTTCATTGTTCAAGGAAATGAGTTTAAGCAAACACCACACAAAAAAGAAAAATAAACAAAAACAGTAAATCACGCAGAACTGGTCCGTATACATCATTTTACGTAGCCTACCATAGTTTTCAATAAACCATTAAACCTAATAGTTATGTGAATAGCAGACCTCTTTCCCTCTAAATCACAATGTTAACTCCAGTTCAGTGGCTTTCATGATGAAATACAGGGTGGCCCACGGAAAAGTAGCCCGCCTCCTATATCCAGCAGGTACCACAATCCCCTTCCACCCCGTCTTGTGCTTTAGACAAGCAGTTCACTTGCTCATTCCTCATGTCACAACATGGGTGGAATGTTGGATACAGGAGGCGGGCTACTTTTCCGTGGGCCACCCTGTGTATCATACAATTTATCATAGATTTCAAGTTGATACTACACGCTTGGGTGACCGCATGGTTTGACGCCCTACTCTCGTCTTGGACTAGACTGCCTAAGAAGGGGAAACTGAGATTTGATCCCGATCGGGTGCGCTGAGAGTGGTTTTCCCTAAATGGTTTTAAACTCTCCCGTTATGCAAATGTGGGTACACTTCCTCTAAATTAAAACTTCCAAATAACTAACACACTAGTATAATTAGTACATGGGCGTATAACACGAACGAATAGTAAAGCGCGATGCTAACAAAAATGTTGATAATATTTTCTTGGGGATAATGTTAGGCAAAACAAATAATATTCTATTCTATACTTTATAATATTCACATATATAAACCCTTATTCATGTGGTTTAAGACGTCAGTTTTACAATATGTCAAAATTAAAGAAAAAAATCTACGCCCAAAGTAATTTTTTTAGCATTGCGTCTTACTACCCGTTGGTGTTATACGCTTATGTACTAAGTGCACTAATGTTTTTAGGTATTAGGAAGGTTGAATTTTAGAGGAAGTTTAATCACATGTGTGGAGGGAGAGTGGATAACCAGTTAGGAAAAAACTACCCCCAGTAAACCTGGCCGTGATTCGATCTTCCCGTCATCAACAGTCTAGTCTACTGCGAGACTAGCGTATTAGACCATGCGGCCACCGTAGTGGGTCCAAAGTATTCGATAGAGTGATTAGAGATTTAGATTCAAATCCCAAATCATTAAAACGCAAAACCATTTAAACGGCTGCCATTTTGAAATGGTTAACCAGATTGGAACAATGACTGTTCACTAGTTCACTGTTTGCTAGTCACTACACAAGGACCTAAAATCCTAATAGAAAATACATGCACCCTGACCTAACAATAAAAAATATGTCTGAGCTGTATGTACAGAAATGTGAACTAATAAAAAGTCAAAGCGTAAAAGAAAAAATGAGCTACCATATATTTTTCTAAAAAATATAAATTACATTTTAAGCCCCCACAAAAAAGACACGTGTCAAAAATGTAATGCCTTTCAAATCATTATTCAATATGGACAATCCAATGAAGAAAAAATTAAAGCAAAACTAGATAAAGAGCTACATCTCCACAAAGCAGAACAGGCTCGAGAAATGCTGAGACTAGATGCTATCAAGCCCAAAAACGAAAATTATGTATGCACTTTTTATTTGCAGAAAGCTTTACCCTTTCCTAAACTGAGCACTTCAACTGCGTATTAAAAAACAAATTTATATGTTTACAATTTAGGAATCCATGATTTAAATAACAATACCGAATTTATGTATATGTGGGATGAGACGGAAAGACCAAATGGATCTCTGGAAATATCGTTGTGTGTTGTAAAACATTCTCAACAACATGTTAGGGAACACATTCACATTGTTGTATATACAGATTGCTGTCCAGGACAAAACAGAAACATTAAAATGGCACTAGCATTGATGAAATTTGTTCTAGCTCCTAATACAAGGACTGAAAAGATTGACCATAAATTTATGGTTTCAGGGTATAGCTATCTGCTTAATGTTGCATATTTTGCAATAATAGAGTCAAAGGCAAAACAGTGACAACACATTTGTTGTCCATAAGTTTGGATGGACATCGCAGCATAAAAAAAATCATTTGTCACTGTAAAAATGAATGTCAATGAGTTTAGGCCTACCAAACATCTGGAAGAGGAAATAAACAGGAATAAGACAATAGATGGCAATCAGGTAAATTGGCTTAAAATCAGATGGTTACAACTAAGGAAGAACTCACCATACACATTGTATGTTAAAGAAACGCCTCAATGAAGATATGTCATTCCTTCAAATTGACATTGCCTAATCAGGTCGTGGAGTAAAACCAAATCTTTTTAATGTCAAACAAGAAATAATGTATCCTCTACCAAGAACTGTATCTCTGAAAAAGAAAAAGGACATGTTGGATCTCCTGAAATATACTCCAACTGTTCACCCCGCATAATATCGTGGACAGCCATGTGTTCCGAATGTTAGTATAAGATTGAATAAAAATGTTAGTGTTGCAAAAGCAGTTGTTGATGATGATGGTGATGACTTTTATCTCAAACCACATAGATACCCAAACCAATTATGTTTTTAATTAATTCAAACCATAATATAAAGTGCATTAGAAAGGTATCATGATTGTCTAAAAGATGGTAGCACTAACTCCACTTGAGTTAAAATTTGACTTTCCTCCTAACCCGCCTATATCGTTCAAATTGAAATGAAACGATCCCCCTTTCGAAACAATGGAACAGTGTTAATACAAGTTAACATTGTGACTATGTAATCTGTATTTGGTTCTTAGGTGCTCCCTTTAGAGGTCATCAGGTTCAAATTACCTTTGTGGCGATGGATGAGTTTAGAGAGACCATTATTTCGGTCGAAACTTGGCCTTGGTACAGTCTCTTTTATAAATACGACGATTAATTGTAATATTATTATATGTTTTTGCTAAAAACTTGTACTTGATTACAATAGCACTAAACAATTACTTAGTATAAAACATTAATTTTCTTACTAAAATTAAATATTTATATAGATTCAAGGATTTAACTAGCATGAAAAACCAATATTATTATTATTATTAGCACTGCGTCTTACTACCCGTTCGGGTTATACGCACTTACGCTAATGTGTAATGTTAGGGTGATTGTGATATGAAATGGAGGACCTACAGTTTAACGTGGAATCCGAACCACGGTGGAGGCCTGGCATTCCTCACATTCACAAGTTGTGATTAATACACGTCTTGTCAGAGGTGAAGGAAGGGTTTGGCAATCAGATAAATCTGCACCGGGACTGAGGATTGAACCCAGACCCCCAGCACAGAAGTCTGACACCTTACCCCTTGACCACCAGGTCACCGTGAAAAACCAATAAACCATGGGTGATTAATTTAAATATTCAACAAACAAAATCAAAACGATTAAGTGAACCATGGGTCAAACTCATACACACACATATACATAACCACCAACACACGCATACAAACACACACACACACACACTAAAGCACATACACTAAAAACACACACATACACAAGATAATCACGCCATTCCCTTACGGGGTAGGCAAGAGACTGTACATACAGCTCTAAAAACAACTTCGTACTTAAGTGTGGAGAAAGTTAGCGAGGAAAGATTTTATATCCTTGCATACTCCCATCGCTTCAACAACATCCATACACCGAGTAATAAATGCTCTTTAATTCTGAAAATTCTTTTTCTCTTTTTCACACATTAATTTATAGCATTTAGTCACTTCTTACATAGCCTACCCCTTCCTTTTTATACACACACACACACACACACACAAACACACACACACACACACACACCTACCTTCATATATTGGCCTCATTCTTCTATCCACACTTCCACACTATCCAAGCCACCTGTCGATCTTTTGGACTATATTCAAAACTAACTGAATAACCAACTGAGAAATCAATATAAATTCAGAGTCAGATTCAAGCCCACCAAACATGATTAGCCAAACAGGTACAAATTCAGTGACAGGTTTAAGCACATTTTCCTACTTATGAACCTTAGTAGCCATGTGTTTTTGGTAGATAATATTCAATTTCCCTCCCCCCCCCCTATCTAAGCCTGTGCTTATCTTTCACTCACTTTCTCTCCCACCAGCTTTACCAATAATGAAATCTCAACCCTTCCAGCAACAAACTCAGTTTGTTAACATATTGAAAGGCTCGCCAATCTCACGGAGTTGATCGGGTAGGTGAGACGAGAGGAGAAAGTTGCTTTTTGGAGAGGAGAGAGAAAGAGAGAAGGAGAGTCCTTTTTTGTTGGGATGTTTTTTATTTTAGAGAGAGAGAGAGAACCAGATGGAAAATGGGAAGAGGGTTAAAGGTAGGTAAACTCCAGACAAGCGGAAAATTGCTTCTTTTCCACACCTCAACCCAAGGGGTTGATCCGATACCCCAAGACATACGTGCTACTGTAAGGGTAGGAAGACATTCATAGACGTGCGGTGAACTAGTTGGTACGTGTCGCCGACAATGTTTGTAGGGCTGAGTTTCCAAAGTCAGACTACCATAAAGATCCAACAGTGAGTTATTTTATCAAGAATTTATTATGAGTACTACTTATTCACTTTTTTTTTTTTTACAGATTTTCCAACATAGACTCACAAAGGGGACATTAAAATTGGAAGAATTAATAAATGCTTATGGAATAAGGAAGATGTAGTATAATATTTACTTTGGATTGTCATTCATAAGTAATAATATTGATTTTAATACCAACCCTTGAAAATTTAAAGTAGTTTTTCAATAAAAACCATAATCTTAGTAAAATTTATATTCCGACCTACTTACAATCTTTACACTTCTAAAAGTTTTTTTTTTTCACTGACCAGTATTAGTTTTTTCATTTTTGTATGTACATAATGTAAATAAATATAACTTGTTATATATTTTCTATGTTCAAAAATTGAATAAATTTATCCTCTAAAATACAACTTTACATTTTTGATTATTTAAACTAAATATAAATCTTTTAGATATAAAAGTTATTACAAAATAAACATTTTGTTTGTTTTAGAATGAACACAAGTTCACATGAGATTAAGATCTGTTTGTTTTTTTTCTAAATTAGATTGAATTATATCGTAAGCTTACTATACAATTTGATAGGTTTTGTTTTGTTTGCAAGGCTAAGGAAAAAACTAGCTACTATTTTTGTTTTTAGAATAGTTCATTTGGCTACATGTTCTTTCCATACATATTATTACTAATCTAGCATAACTTAGTAGAGCAATCTTACAAGATACACTAACAGTGATTAACACAACCATCAGAGGATGTGTTTAGTCAATGCGATGAAATTGTTTACATTTTATCAAATATATTTGGACCACCCTTAAACCTCTATTCAACTAAAAGATTCTAAAATAAAGTCTAGATGATCAAATAATTTTCCTTATGTGAGCTCAAAGGTGAAAAAAATTAAGCATAGATTTTACACAAAATATACTATAGAATGCACAGATACACAAATGCATAGTAGCAACTTCAACGCAGGTCATAGAATGGCCAACTATAGCCTAAGATGAACTCCTAGACTAAGACAATAAATGGTACGTCCTATGAACATGCAGTTTATAGATATGGATGAACTTGTGATGCATGACCCAGAGTTCCTCCGGGGACAAACTAGCGCGATAATAATTCAGTAGTGTCCGCTACTTCAACAGAGTATGCAATTTAAGATAGGCCCTCTTCATAGTCCATAAGTATAATAGTAGTCCTGTGAACAGTAGACAACGCTCCCTCCAAATTATTGTTATTACAGTCCTACTAGTACTGTGATCAGTATACCTCTCTCACAACATGTTATCGTTACTACAGTCCACGTCTTACTACCTGTTAAGGTTATACACTTTTTGAACTAACTACGCTCATGATTTTTGGGGTTGAGGAAAATTATATTTATATTAAATGTACCCGCACTTGCATGGCGGGAAATTGTAAAAACAGTATTGAAAAACAACCCTAAGTACACCTGACAGAGATTAAAACCTCGATCCACCTGTGATTGGCAGTCTTGTCTACAGCAAGAGCCTTAGACTATGTGGCCACCGAAACTACAGTCAGATTTATCTTTGTAATTAGAGTTGAAATATCTCCTATTTTTTCCCTAGGATTTAAAGATGATTTTTTTCCTTATTAATTAAGTTAGACATTAGCCAAATTAACAATAATTATATTCAATAAATGTTTACATTATAACCATATAGAACCATAATTGATCACGCAGTTTAATATGCAAGTCTAGCTAAATGTGTCAAAATTAATAGTAATATGCCTTAGGCACTTGATTGATTACTTAGAACTTTACATTAAAATAACTTAAGATGAGTTATTAAACGAAAAAAACTGTTGAGAAGCTCTCTAAATTAAAACAAATAACCAGATTTAACTTAACCCCAGGTAAAACAGGACCTCACTAGGTTTGGTTGATAAGGATTAGAGTATTTTACACAGAAATATACAAAAAACTTTTAGCTATATCATATTATATAATATATACATTATTTAACTATATAATAGTACATCTATCACGTCATAAATATATATGTGTGCTTTCTCCTCAAGGAATAGGCAACCTGCAGTAACAGTCCTAAACTTCTGAGATCAAAAGTAAAGTAGCCATGGACCAATGCAAAGCTTGTCGTTAACACTTAAAAAAACATGCCCACTGTTCTTCTTGAAATCTTATTTTTGGACTTGAATGAATAGTTGATGGGAATTTAGGTCTGTGAGAACTGAAAGCTGTCTCGCCAACTCTTATAACTTAAATAAACCAAACAAAAAATGTTATTGAATCAAAGTACGTTTAGTAAATGGGAAAGTTTTATAACATCGCGATAAATGGTTTGTTCTGAAAGGAATACCTTAGAAAACGTATATAGAGCCCTAAGTACACTTTATTCAGGTTTGGTGTTTTTAAGATTTCTCCACAAACAATTTTCAAACAGTTTCGTGACTCGACTATTCAAGTTGAGTCATACTTTGAATTCAACTCGTTTGAGCACTTTTTACAAAGTCAAACTTTTTCATTAGAGCATGTCAGAAAGGCAAATGTTAACTAAATTATTAGATGTGACAAGAATACTTTCGTTTTGCTTTAGACAAAAAATAATTTAATTCGCTGAGGTAGACATATATACTCTAAATTATGATTTTTTATTTCATTTGGATATAAAATATATTTCTAACTATGGTTGATATAAGATAAGGTTTATATTTTTGAATTGAAACAATAACATATCAATGCATATTTAAATATCATCTGATAGCTATAGATACACACAATATGTAATCTTGTATAAAGAAATAGCAATAACTTTTTAAAACAGAAATGTTTTGCATATTTATTTCTTATATTATGTAAATAGTGTATATATACGTATTAATACAGGAAATAAAACATCGAATTTTATCTTATAGCATCTATTTTTACCATTAGACTTTACACTTAATTCATGCTATCAATTAAATTTTCGACATTAGATTTTCTGCACTAATATAGATTTTTTATTTGGATTCTCACGTAAATGTGTAGCCTACATCATAGTAGTGGATTAGCAGAAGAAGCTTCATTATTAATTAATTACGGAAACAATCATCAGTTTAATAAAATAAAACTTTTACTCTTCAATGAATTTAGAATATTTCGTAAATACACATTTAATTAAAAATAATAATTGGTACAATTATTCTACTAAATGTTTAACAAGTAGAGCGTTAAAATCTTGATACCTAATTTGTAGGTAACTCTGAACCAAAAATACTTTTGTTCACATTCCATATATATTAGTATAATGTAACATTCTGGAATTAGTGATTTGAAACAAAGATTTTAAGTATAATTGGTATTCATTTGAAGCTAATATATGAAGATAAAACCAGTTTCAAGAAGAAAAAGATACATATAGCACCACTGGTGATCACGCTCTCTAGGGCATAAGGCTAGCAGTTGAATAGATTAATAATAACAGTGAGTTATAAATTCGAACCTAAGCCAATTCAAGTGAAGCCACTTTCCCGAAAGTGACTTACAAATTTGATTTTCCCATTCTCCTTTTTACTAATGTAGAATAATTTCTTAGCCTACCCAGTCCTAAACATTAAGATTAAACTGTAGATAAATTTTATTATAATATGTAAACGTAATATAATTAAATTGTAAAGTAATATATTTGTAAATATTAACCCAACTCTACATTTCAAAAGATTATTCTCTTCGACCAACTTATTGCGATGTTGCAGCTATATGGCCTACTGTATTTCTCTATAAAAAGTTTAATAAATTATAATAACTAAATTCAAATTTAATTTTATTTATTTGAGGTGTTTATAATGCATTTTCTGAAGTGATTGGTTATATCAGCACAAGACTTAATAAACTAACAAATCTAAATCATACACTAGAATCCCCCGGCCTTTAATTCATCACTGTGAAAAGAAAAAGCCCCCATTTCACCAATTATATATTTTTCGACTACTCCAGGAATTGAACCCATGACCTTTCGCTAAATATACAGACACACTACTGACTAAAAAAAGATGTCGGACATTAAAAAAGGTTTTTTTCAAATTAATACGTTCAGCATTAAAGAATTGCTTTAATTTAAAGGTAAAAATCACACCCAGAAAACCGGATAGAGATTAAAATATCAACTTTTCTCAGTCACCAAAAGTCCAGTTTTTTGCGAAAATGACGTCTCAGCCCCTGTAACCATCAAACTGGGTCGATTCGATAAAATCTATCTGAAATGTATATGATATTTTTTTAATAAAGCAAGATCGGTACTTGAAGACAGGGAATCTCACTAAAGTGATAGAAATATGACAATCTAGGCACGAACTACATCCTACGAGTATATTGATTGCACGAGAGCTCATACGACATTAATGGGGACCTAAAGAGAGGCTAAATAAAACACAAAACCACGTTGTTTATCTTACCCAGGTAACAATTAAAAGATCCTATATTTTTACTAAAATAAAGGAAATCATTTTAGAAAATAATAAACACTGATTTTGGTAGAAAAATATTTTCCATAAGGTCTTTTTATCCTATCAAAATAATACTATAGGCCTATAGTAAGATTCAGGTACGAAAGAAGACCTTACAAAACGTTCTCCCTAACAATATGATATAACTACCCTTTATACTCGCATCAGTGGCAACATTGTATAAGGCGCTAATCTCCTAATAGATTAGACTGCTAAAGACGGCTAGATGGGAGTTCGATCCCGGTCAGGTGTACAGAATGTAGTTTTTCCTAAATGGTTCTCCACTCTACTTCCACGCAAATTTGGTTGCACTTCCTCTCAATTAAACCTTCCTAATCCCTAAACCATTAGTATAATTAGTACATAAGCGTATAAACCTAACAGGTAGTAAGACACGGTGCAAAAAAATAAACTACCCTTTATAAGTTAGGCGATAGTTAGTTCCCCTGATGAATTAATTACATGATGGGCTCTAAACGACCAAGAATCTCATAATCACTGATGTGATTTTAAATAAATTCAGCTTTACATTTTCTGTGCGATAAAATACGCTCTCTAAGAACAAATCAACTTTCCAAACTAACCACTTTATCAGTGCTCATACAATTAAACAATCTGACGCCATCATTGCGCATGCGTCCAAAGAGATATATACTAGTACACAGCTGCATCCATTGTTGTGAAGTGATTGGTAATACTCCGTTAAATGGGAAGTTCACTGTCGTTCTTATTCGGTTTAGATATGGTTCAGGACACAATACCATATTTTTAAAACATCAATTATTGTATTTTGAATCATATGTTTAATTTTTTTAGTGGATCTATGTCAGTAATCGGCTATTATATTTGAGGTTCTTTTTTTAGTTAGCAGTAAATAAAATCAAAAAGCTAGTGGCTTGTGAACCCATAACCAGCGGCAAGAAGTACTCGCTGGCGAGTGTTTTACTAGATGCTAGTGTTTACCTTTACTAGCGATAATCGACGGCTCGAGGTCACGCGACTAACTCGTCACTAGCGTTTAACTATATCATCGCTTGTCATTTTCTCGTGTTTTTTTTGTGTGGTCAACTCCCTTCAAATAGAAAACAAGGTTCGCAACGCTAGTTAGTCAAAGTTGCCCGTAGCTCTTTCTTACCCCCAACACACCACCTTCTGACATAACTGAGAGCGAGGAGATTTGGCAACAGGTCGAAATGAGAGAGAGCGAAGGTAAAGTTTTTCTACGTAAGACCTGCAGTTCCCTTAGCAATGATATTGGTGAAGCACCAAATGAACCTCACAAAATAGAGCTAGTGCCAGTAGAAATTGAAGGCATGCGTCTCGAAAACACCTCGCCTTACACCCAAAGACGACATTTTAACACAACAAGCAACCAACAAATACTGGATTTGCCGCTAGTTTAAATAACCTCGTGTGACAAGGCTACTAGCTCCTAGTAGGTCTTTTTTGTTGTTGTTGTAAAAGTAGCTTATACCGGCGGCTAGCAGATCCTACCCCGTGTGACCGAGGCTTTAATAAGATTTCGTTCTATTTCCAGCGAACGTGTGAATCAAGATTTATGGAAACATTACATTGTCACTCATTCATGGTGTTGCTGGAAACTGGGGTGTTGAGTTCCACAACAGAGACAAGTAGCCAGAGTGCAATAGCCAATTCCTCCTCTTTTACGAGGGAGATGGATTAATCCCACCTCCCTTTCCCGCCTCAGTTGTGAGGAGGTCCACTGGAACAGAAGGCTCATCGTACAGGAAATTACCAAATTAAATGAGAACAAAATTCTTTAAAGCACGAAAGGCTAGACTAAGTTAGGTTGTGTAAGAATCAGCTCTCCTGTGGAATTACGGGACTTTTTTTCGATTAGGAGATAAAACAAGACCCGCTTCGGTGACCGAATGGTCTACGTCGTCACTATTCTCTGGCCTGCTGATGATAAGGATATCGGAGTTCTAATACCAGTCGGGTCTATTAACGGTTAATTTTCCTAAATGTTTTCCCACTCTCCTTCCACACCAATGTGGGTATATTACCTCTGAAATTGTTCCTTCCCCTACCTCAGAGTAATTATCAAATGTGTGTGTAACCTAAACAGATAATACGACACGTTAGTTAAAATAGTCTTTATATTTTGTTTCCAAAACAAACTAAGCTATTCCTGAAATCAAATATTTGCACGTGGACACAAAGGTGTTAGTTTCACTTCTTGTCTTTCAAGTGATAGGAAGGTCGGGTTTGGAATCACGGTACACTGTACTGAGCTATTTTTATTTCTTAAAGATCTTCCCACTTTTATTCAAAGGAAATTAGGATACATTTCCTTTTATAACTTGCTTATTATTAATTGTATCTTATGTGTAAAGATACAATAAGCATCCTTGATGGATAGTATGACGTAAATCACGATACCAACTTCACGATTATCCTCAACAACTGTAGTTGAATATACCAATCAGACTCACCATCGTAGCTTTTATTTCTAATACATAAGTGTTGAGTGAGGAAATAATCTCTCCCAGACGTGACAAAACCTGACCCGATATTGCTTACCTTCGCTGAAAATGTCTTGAGTCACAGGGTCAATACTAACTTCAAGAAGTTGACAGATATCATTAAAGTTAAGAACGGACGTAGAAAGTAGCTCAATTCTTTCGCGAGTGATTTTCGTCTACCGGGGTGATAGCCCAAAAAAATAAAAAATGACGTTTTGAAACGTACCAGGAAAATTTAAGAACAAGCAAGTGACCAGATGTAACAAAAAAACTTGACAGAAGGTCAAGTCAATATGAGTAATAAGGACTGTAAGAAAAACTAGGATGCCTACAAGTTATAAATTATATGGAAAAAATACAAGCTATAAATTATAAAGTACAGTTGTTGAATAGCTATCATGAGCATGAAGTCATTAGATGAGAAACATTTTAAATAAAGAAGAAAATTAGTCATTAAATTCCAGAACATTCTTGACCAATAGTAAAGAAATTTTGAAGTCACCATGTGAGAAAAATTAAATTTAATGTTTGTGCTTGAGCAATATTTTACTTATTTTAACAAAAAAAAGTTTTACTTTATAAACAGCAAAAACACTGGCTTTCTATAGCATCACCTTGCATCCCGCCTCAATTTACCATAAATGTAGTTTATTTCCACACGTCCATCATAGACTGCCTTAAAATAGAGTCAAGAATGAATTATCCTGTACATGAGAAGAATACTGGATAGCTCTGTGACTACGGCATTGGCCAAAATGGACCATTCCACGCGAGTTTAGGTAGCTGACGTCAAGTATTTATTGTAGCGCCATAGTTGAGACTTACTCATTCTTACAATGAAACTGGTTCTTATTTAATTTAGCTAGACTAAAAACCCAAAATACTTATCTACTGAACAATACCATGTGTTACCTGCTTCAGTGGTTGCGTGGTCTAACGCGCAACTCTCGTGTTGGACTAAATTACGGAAGACGGGCAGATCGGGGTTCAATCCCAGTCGGTGCACAGAGGCTGGCTATTCCTAAGCGGTTTTACACCCTTCTTCCACGCAAATGCATATGCACTTAATCTCAACTAAACCTTCCTAATCTCTAGACCATTAGTGTAATTGGTTCATAGGCTATAAACAGAACGGGTAGTAAGACTTAGTGCTAAAAAAATCATGCGATTAGTTGGGATTTTTTGGCTCAAATTGTTTTAGCAGCGCGTCTTACTATTCGTTCGGGTGGTACGTATGATATTTCCTAATTATTACGATGGTGTGTTAGAGATTAGGAAGGGCTTCTTCTGAGGGACTAGCATTTGCGTCGAGGAAGAGTGGAAAACCATTCAGGAAAAACCACCCTCATCTCACCAAACCCCGATCTCTCAGTCATTGGCAGTCCGTCTATTGAGAGAGTGACTCCTTATACCATGCAGCCAACGAAGTGTATTAGTATTATTTACTTATAACCCCATCTTTGAGGTGTCATGGAAGAGCTAGGCTATTGCACTGGGACTATCTGAGGCTCAGTGGAGGAATACGACACGCCTGACTTCGTACAGAGGCGGGAAAAATGAAATAATCTGCCCCAAATAAATTAAACACTTTTTATTATTATTATTATTATCACCACGTCTTACTACCCGTTCGGGTTATACGCACTTACGCTAATGTGTAATAGTAGGGTGATTGTGAGATGAAATGGAGGACCTACAGTTTAACGTAGGATCCGAACCACGGTGGAGGCCTGGCATTCTACACATTCACAAGTTGTGATTAGTACACGTCTTGTCAGAGGTGAAGGAAGGGTTTGGCAATCAGATAAATCTGTGTCTGGACCGAGGATTGAGCCTCGGACCCCAAACAAAGTAGTCTCTAACTTTACCCCTAAATCACCAGGTCACCTTAACTTTTTATATCAATATAATACTCTCAACTATACCTTTCTTATTCCGAGATCATGATAAACTTAACGTTCACTTAACTTTCACATAACGTTACGTAACTTAACGGGTCACCTCGTGTTTTTAAATGAAAGCCATCACGATGCAGTTAAATTAACGTTCACTTAACATAAAATAGTGTTCCAGGGAGAACTTTCTTGTTAAGTGAACGTTAAGTGGAGAGTACCATATGTTCAACCAACCAATTATATCGCGAACAACACCAACACGGATATTTAATAAGCCTACTTCATTTGTTCGTTTAGTGACGTCAACATTACTGTTAATTACTGCATTTGTTTGTTCTTGGTATGCAAACGAATTTCTTGGTTCATTTCCCCCCTTGTATTTGGTGAAATATAAGACGTCGTAGCCTCTTGTTACATTTGTTTTTGTACACCCAGTAAAGCTTCTATGGCAAGTATTTTAGCCTAATCAGCTCTAAAGGAATGGATTTAATTTTGGTTAAAATTTGGTTTTAAAACAGTCCAAATTCATTGTTTATATTTTCCTCGCTTTGTTATTAAACGTTAGGTTGATCGTAATCCCGGAAATACTCCCCCCCCCCCCCCCCAAGAGTATAAATGTGTGGATAACGCGGATAACGCGGATGGGTAGTTAGACGCGATGTACACAAACCCTTCCACAAAAAGATTCTACTTATAAACCGAGTACAGATAAATAAATATATTTAACCATATGGTAATATCACTCTCATATGATAGCACTGATATAATTATTAGTAACTGCAGATATATCATGTGAATACGGAACCTTGGCTAAACTTTTTTTTTCAATAATGTATATGATGACGTAGCTATACCGAGAACAATGATGGGATAGGTATCACCAGATCTTCTAACAGTGCTCTACAACCAGTATCATTGTATTACGTGCACACGATCCGTGAAACGTGAAGTATATTAATCATTTAAAACAATGCGACTCATGTTGTCATACAATGTAACATTGTCTTGCTGAAGGGAAATTTTAATATAAATATGTGAGTGTCATGGGTCCAGTTGCGTGATCCAAATACTACCAAACATGTTTACTCCCCCTATGTTTTTGTTTTTTTGTAAATACGCATTTTGTTATCTTTTTATGTCTATATTCATATGAATGTTTAGAAAATTCTAGCTCGTTCGCATCGCGAATAACACACCGAATCACATCAACAATACTGAAAATTCATTTGATATAGATCTACGTTTCTAGTTGCAAGTTGTTGGCAACAGAAAAGTGATCCATATTTTTAAGTGAAAATAATACTGTGTTCTTGTTATAAAATGAAATGTATAGTTCTGTAGATTTTAAAATTATTAATTGTGTGTGTGGCTTATCTTGTCATAAGTATTATATTATTTCATATATATATGTATATATATATACGGAATAATATAATCTATATATATATACGGAATAATATAATCTATATATATATACGGAATAATACAATCTATATATATATATACGGAATAATACAATCTATATATATATATACGGAATAATATAATCTATATATATACGGAATAATATAATCTATATATATATACGGAATAATATAATCTATATATATATACGGAATAATATAATCTATATATATATACGGAATAATATAATCTATATATATATATATATACGGAATAATATAATCTATATATATATATATATACGGAATAATATAATCTATATATATATACGGAATAATATAATCTATATAATATATACGGAATAATA
This sequence comes from Timema podura, assembly GCA_033556935.1. NCBI lineage: Eukaryota > Metazoa > Arthropoda > Insecta > Phasmatodea > Timematidae > Timema > Timema podura. The sequence goes on from JAVRXN010000005.1 coordinate 26,740,965, forward strand.
TAATCTATATATATATACGGAATAATATAATCTATATATATATATATATACGGAATAATATAATCTATATATATATATATATATATACGGAATAATATAATCTATATATATATATATATATACGGAAATAATTATAATCTATATATATAATAATATTATATATAACGGAATAATATAATCTATATATATATACGGAATAATATAATCTATATATATATACGGAATAATATAATCTATATATATACGGAATAATATAATCTATATATATACGGAATAATATAATCTATATATTATACGGAATAATATAATCTATATATATACGGAATAATATAATCTATATATATATACGGAATAATATAATCTATATATATATACGGAATAATATAATCTATATATATATACGGAATAATATAATCTATATATATATACGGAATAATATAATCTATATATATATACGGAATAATATAATCTATATATATATACGGAATAATATAATCTATATATATATATACGGAATATATAATAATATATATATATAGAAAACTATAATATATATATACGGAATAATATAATCTATATATATATATATATATACGGAATAATATAATCTATATATATATATATATATACGGAATAATATAATCTATATATATATATATATATACGGAATAATATAATCTATATATATATATATTATATATACGGAATAATATAATCTATATATATATATATATATACGGAATAATATAATCTATATATATATACGGAATAATATAATCTATATATATATATAACGGAATAATATAATCTATATATATATATATATATATACGGAATAATATAATCTATATATATATATATATATACGGAATAATATAATCTAATATATATATATATATATACGGAATAATATAATCTATATATAATATCTTATATATACGGAATAATATAATCTAATATATATATATATAACGGAATAATATAATCTATATATATATACGGAATAATATAATCTATATATATATACGGAATAATATAATCTATATATATATACGGAATAATATAATCTATATATATATACGGAATAATATAATCTATATATATACGGAATAATATAATCTATATATATACGGAATAATATAATCTATATATATACGGAATAATATAATCTATATATATATACGGAATAATATAATCTATATATATATACGGAATAATATAATCTATATATATATGGAATAATATAATCTATATATATATGGAATAATATAATCTATATATATATGGAATAATATAATCTATATATATATGGAATAATATAATCTATATATATATATGGAATAATATAATCTTATATATATATACATATAAATTCAGTCATAATCACGTGTTTTGGGCATCTTGATATCTGGAAGAGTGCGAAGAGATTTTAACCATTTGTTTATGTACACACTCCATAAAGGCTATCAAAACATTTACCTATAGTAATACGTCAAAGATGGAAAAAGTTGTTGCTTTTAGAAGAAATGTGCCCATAATTGCGTGTAGGGAGAGTTTGAAACAAATAAGGAAAACGCTACCCCTCGTAAAATCAGTTCAGATTTAAACCCCAGCTTCCCCACCAGTTTTAAAACAAATAAGAGGAGACTCCCTCAAACTAACCCTCGTGACCACCAATGCGGGCATAACATTTTTCATAACAGAGTTTTTTTTAAACATAAATAGCATTTATCTTAGTGCCTTAAATATAGTAGATATAAGCGAATTAAACCAAGAGATAATAGTTTAACTTGGAGAGGGGATACAAAAATAATAAAATTAGGAAAATTATCATTGCACCAGCTACATATTCAAACTGTGACCTACAAAATAAAGGTTACGATGTGCACTAAAAGTTTTAAGGATAAGTTTCATTAGACTAGTCTAATTTTTACATGTAATTATATTAAATATTATAAGAAATCTATTTTCAAAACTGGAAACGTATTGTACATTAGTGTAAAATATTGGAATGCTTATAAAACGACGTTGAGATGATTTATTCCAGTCACTGATGAAATAAAATATAAACAGTACAAAGTATTTTTCTCTAAATTTTCGGCTTTAATTTCTCATAGAAAAAGTATTGTATTCGAAGACCCTTTTGACCTTGAGTTCGTGATGTTTTTTCTTTTTATATAATGTGGTCCTAATCAAGAAATTGGGTCTTAAAATACCGTCCGTCCATCCTTCAGGATTCAGCCAAAGGAATTTGACATATTCAGTCAAAACTTGATATTTAAATGTTGAGGAGATATCATGATTTTAGTTCTAGCTCTAAAATAAAGATTTTTTTGCTATTGAATTTTTAAATTTCTTATTTTTTTCAATGATATTTATAAGATCTAATAAAAAAATGGATGTATGAGGAGGGAATAGGATACAAAATTAAACCTTAAATTTGTTCTTAAGGGTAAAATTAATTTAATGATGGCTTACTAAACTATCTTTGAAAATATGAAATGGAAATGATTTGAAAATGACTTTGATAAGTTCATTTAAAATAATATCTGGAAGATGTTTGTTTTAATATAAAAAAATAATTTGTGTGGCGGGAGGAACTTGCCGAGTTAAGAAAAGTATTATCAGAAGACGTATTCTCGCCGATATCAGATAGTTCCCTAATCGACATAATCAACTCAACCACCGTGGATCTCCGGTCGGGTAAGACCATCTCGGCCCCGGGAAGCCCAAGTACCTCCGACAGAAGCCCAACATCTCTTCAGGGAACATGAGGTCCAGGCGATCTTCACGTGACTATCGGTTTAGACCATAAAACTTCCTCATGATAGACAATAAAATTGTATCTATAGACCTCCTTGTCAAAATCAGGCTGCTGTGAAATAATTTTGGCAATTTATAATATTGATATAAATATAAAAATATTTTTTTCTTCTTATTTTTTACAGGTAAACTACACCGTGGATGAAAGTATTTTGAACGTTCAATTTATCGAGGATTATTCTCTTGTACCAGGATGTGGGATTATCAAAGTGATTGCTTTTATTGGAGATCAAGAAATTAAATTTAAAGATGCATTCTTCGAGCTAATCAAGAAGAAAGAATAATGGACATTATATAAAGTGCGATCAAATATGTTATATTTAATATAAGTATAAATAAACTTAATCAAAATTATGATTTGTTAGCGTGGGATCCTAACCACGGTGGAGGCCTGGCATTCCACACATTCACAAGTAGTGGTTAATACACGTCTTGTCAGAGGTGAAGTAAGGGTTTGGCAATCAGATAAATACATTCCGAGACGGAGGGCTGAACCCCGGACCACCAGCACAGAAGTCAGACACCTTACCCTAAACCACCAGGTCACCTAGTACATTAATAAAAACAATTTGTTTGTTTGTGATTGAATGCACCGTCTTTGATTCAATTATTTTGTAAGCGCTGTTGAAAACATTTATAAAAATGTATAATATGAATTATAGCCAAAAGATTAATTTAAAAAAAATCATTTCTCTATAAATATTTTCTCAACAACTTACTACTACCCGTTCATGTTACATCCATTCTATTTATGCTAATGAGCTAGATATGGACAGGTTATAGCTTAAAGGATAATACCTACATTTGCAAAGAGGAGAATTCGAAGTATATCTAGATTAAAACATCCTGTCAGAAATCCTGCTAGAAATATAAAACAATGACCTTTCTATCACTGACAAACAATACTTAATGAGTCTGACTAAGTCTTCATACCCATAAATACAGGCCAAATTACAAAATCATTGTATAAAAAACCAATGTGATGTTGAGAAACAAATTCTATATGGGGGTATAAAACATTTTTTTTTTATGAACTAGATTTTAAGTAACTATATGAAAGTTTGAATTTGATGGAATATTACAAAAATAATTATCTGCACCCGAGTAAAATTATCAACTTATGGTCGGCATGTAGAGCGAGCCTTAGGAGAGAGAGTGAAAACTTAACTTGATTAAGAGCAGTGCTTTATTTGAAGCCGCCTTCCACTAATCACTTTCGTGACGGAGAATTTTGTTCCCCAAGTTTTTGAGTAACCAAGTTATTACAAGGAGCAAATCAACCTCGTACTGGTGCTAAAATGTTAAATTAAATTTTCTCAAAAAGAAGGGAGGTAGAGGGTAGAGAAAATATTTCTCACTTTTTTTAACATTTTTTTTTTCATTAGTCGAGTGGTTAATTTGATAAGTAGGACTAAAATAAGTGAAACGTGTTGAGAATTAGTTTATAATGAATAAGAGGAAAAGAGATACTTATTCCTAACTGGCATCTGGTGTTTTAGGAGTTTAATATTTAGAGGCTGGTATTGGGGGAAGGGTATGTAGAGCCCATAATATACAAAACAATTTTATCGGTTGTTCTTTATGGGTATGAAACATAGTCTCTTTCTTTATATAAATAAATAATTGTGTTCTAAAACACGGGGATTAGGAAGATATTTGGTCCAGTTAGAAATGAGGATATTGGTGAGGGAAGGAGGTTAAATAATTATGAGTTATATACCCTGAACTCATCACAAGACATTGTGTTAGGATAATTAAATCTCGTAGATTACGGTGGACAGAACCTGCAGCGCGAATGGGCAAATCTAGAACATTGTTCAAGGTACTGGCAAACCTAATGGGAAGTGACCATTTGAGGATATGGATGCAGATGGGAGGATATCATTAAATGGCCTTAAAAAAATAGGGTGTGTTGAGGCAAACTGGATAGAACTATCTCAAGATAAGACTAGAGTTTAATGAGTACGGATAGAACTAGCTCAAGATAAGACTAGAGTTTAATGATAACTCGATAGAACTAACTTGAGATAAGACTAGGGTTTAATGAGAACTGGATAGAAATAACTTGGATAAACTAGGGTTTAATGAGGACACATTGGGTGTCTAAATTCACTGGCAAACTGAATGGACCTGTCGTAAGACAGAACACCTAATAATAATAAATGATAGTAATAATAATAATAACCGTCTGTATTTGAAAATAGAAATGTTTAAATAAAATTATTGCGGATAACCATTAGATTAAGAAAATGTTGTGACGATTTGATTTATATTAACTAAAATAAATAAACTTTTGGTTAGCTTTATATAAAAATTTATGCAAAATATAAGCTCCCTTTTATGATTTTACTACTAAACTATGACTAAATATCTTAGTTTTTTCTGTGTCCCCTGTTATTTTTATTTTATTCTTTAACTCATACATTTTGTTTCTTATATAAACATGTATAATTGCATATGAGAGTGTGAATATATTATTTTATCTTTAGTTTACTGAAATAGGTAATATATTTAAAAACAAAATACCTTAAAATTCTTTAACGTTCATCAATTAATGAACTCTACTAAATCAAGATAAAAAGATAATTCCATACTGATATTTTGATTAACCCTGTTACAAAAGGTACACGAGATTTCCATTTCATTTATATGAGGTATTTACTGTGCACTTTCTGAACCGTATGATTATATCAGCACACAAGAATTTATACAGCGAGAACGAAAGGGGCCTACAAATTTGGCCAAAATATGTATTCTCATATACCTTTCAGGATCTTATTACATGCCACAATCGACTGTACGACGTCTTTACTTGCCTTCCAAAGGAAGCTGTGTTATGGATTTCTATCGTTTAAGAAAATTCCGTCAACCCCAGATGGGTTTGAACCCACTAACACTTTACTCCAAGTCCACCGAGGTCGACGGTACAAAATATAAATCTACTTTTTGTAGAGTAATTGTAAAACTGTTTAGTTTTCTTTTACGATGTAAGAGCTCGTTGGCGTCAGCCCACAATAGAGCCATACTGACCGAGAGGCCACCATCTGTTGGCGAAGATATTAAGCAATATTATACACACATGTACCGTCCTACCCCTTTTTGTATATTTGTTTATAGATTCTCTTTTAAAATTATTTCCTTAAATTATAACGGCCACTTGCTTTCGGGGCTATAGCTTTAAACCATTATATTTTATTAATTTTTTTAGAACATTACTACTGATATTATAAGTTTCTAAAATCACTTTTTGTATTCATAAGTCTAGATTAAATATAGAACAACTGAACAAGAAATAAGCTTTAGAGATATAGAAATTATTCAGTGCGATTCAAAGTAGGTCGAACATTTACAGCCCTCCCTCCTCCACCCCTCTCCAATCCCTCAATCCAACCCTAACTTCCTAGAGGCCATTCGATTATTGCCGAGATGTGGAACGGAAAATTGGAAATTGAAAGCTGTAAGTAGACAAGTGAAAAAAAGTAAAAGAAAAAAAAAGAACAAAAAAATTACGAAAAAAAAAAAAAAGGAAGAGATTTTGAGGAAAGATGTCTCAAGTGAAAAAAAATAAAGGAGAGGGGTGAAATAAAAATAAAATGTCCTGGTTATTCAAGCCACTCTAATGGACTTTCGATTGAGAAGACTATGATGAGTTGAGGGAAGGGGAGGCCGGAGTAAAGCAATCTCCTGATAGACGTGGTCCAAGGTACCGTTTCCTTCCTCTTTTGCCGACAATGGACGATTCCTTTCTTGGTTCCTTCAAGTCATCGTTTTCTTAAAAGAATATTACCATCTTATTTTTACTCTTGTATGCTTCCAACATGCGTTACTAGTGAGTTAAACCTCCAGGATATATGTTCTTAGTTTCATCTTTGGGCTCTTACGAAGATAATTTCCAATGTAATACCTCAACCAAAATTCGAGGAAAGGTAAGCAGCTATTGTGGGCTCAAGAAATTGCAGATGATAAACATCGAATTACAATTTAGAATGTGCTGGGCATATTTTGTATAAACCATTATGTTACTGTGTTTACTATGGATGTGAAGCGTGGTCTCTTACCTTATATGAGGAAAACAAATTTAGGGTTTTCGAAAAACAAGTTGCTCAAGAAGATATTTGGTCCAAAAAGGGATGAGGATACTAAGGAGTTGAAGAGGTTACATAACCTGTACTCATTACAATACATTGTTAAGATAATAAAGTCTCGTAGATTAAGGTGGGCAGGACAAGCAGCGCGAATGGGAGATTCTAGAACCTTTTTCATGGTATTCACTGGCAAATGGGAAGAGACTATTGGGAAGACCTAGACGCAGATTGGAAGATAACATTAGAATAGACATGAAAGAGATAGGGTGTAATGATGGGGGCTTGGATAGAGCTAGCGCAAGATAAGGATAGGTGGTGTACTTTTTTAAGTGAACTTTCGAGTTCCTAATGCCATAAAGTAAGCAAGCTAGCAAATTTTACTTTATTATTGGTATTATTTAACAGGCATTGATACTTACCAAAAATTAGATGTGCTGATATCATTTTACAAATCAATACATAAATAATTGTATAATCAACTTTACCACGGATGAAAGACAAGTGATTTGTATAGCTTTTAACCTTCTACTGAATAAATGTAGTAAAATTCCCTTTTAATTATTTATGTATTAAAAATAAGGTTGAATCATAATCATTTAATGAGTCCGTTACGTATCAGATATGTATGCCTTAATAACGTGACTACAAAGTGGCTGTTTTTACCCGAGCTATTTACTGTAGAATACTTAGACCCTTAGGCTTGATAAAGTAACAATTTTAAAAAGTTTTGAATATTTTCTTTCCTTAGAAAGCCAGTTACTGTTAACAACCTTTAAAGCTGATGTAAGGAATATTAATTAATAATCATCGAGTCTAAAATGAGAAAATATTTAGAAATGTCAACTCAACTAATTTTTATTATTAGTCAGTTCAAAAATAAAATACAGCTCTGTCATTTTATGATAATAGATTCAATATCTTTGGCAAAACATATTAACCATGCGACAGTGAAATGCACATGTACCTAAGCATATTTTTCTTAAATATTAAATGTTTATTAATTATATTAACTCCTCGTTTTATACGGCATAAGGAAGATAGCTCAAGGGACTTGGTCCCTTAAATACATGGAAAGAGTGAGTGAGTACGGAAAAACTACCCCCCCTACATTTGTCCGATGAGAACCTGGACTTTTCCATCACTGATAAAAAAAAAGCAGGATTAACGCCTTAAACCAATTGGCCACCGAAGCGGGTGTGTCAATACTTTAGTGGAACCCTGGTCTTGGAGTCATTCTGGAAATAGACATCCGCCGATGACGGGGAGATAAGGGATTGAATCTGGTAAAGTACACCGATGATTTTTTTTAATAAATGTTCTAGTTTTTTCTCTCTCTCTCTCTCATACACAAACACACACACTTTTTCAACGCCCACTCGGGTACGCTTCCTTTAATTTCAATATTTCTCATACCTAACACATTATCATAAGTACATGCGTATACTCAAACGGGTAGTAATACGGTGAATTAATAATAGTTTCCGAGGCTGTACTAGTTTTGATTGCGGTAATACTAGCTTAAAGAAAGGTTAGTATAACTATTTGAACTTTTTAATTTGTTTGTTCTGCCTTGTAATTAGATACAAACATAGGAAAGAATAATGAAATATTTCATATGTCACTTGACTTGTAGCTACACTATTAATATACCAAGTAGATTTACTTAATCATTTCACTGCAAATAATGACTCGACAGGTCTACATTTTTCTATCCCAGACTCATATATTGTCACGCAAGAAATCAATCAGTGGTGCAGTTGATTTTATCAAGCGTTTTCAAAACTTAGTTATTAACAAGTGGCGTTGTTGTGAGGTTCATATAATTCAGTTAAATAACTCAAGACTATGAAACTTTGTGTTATTTAAACTAATTGAGTAGACTGGTTTTAAATTAATCTAAATTTAAAAAATACATATTAGACTTTATTCTTAAAGCGATTCCATCAAAGTGTCGTCAAGTGTTAGTGAAGAAAGAATAACCATTAGAGAGATTATGTTGTCCTTATCCTGCTTACAATTATGTTTAGTGATATTTTTTACTAATGACTTTGATAAACTATCAGTTTCATCTCAAGTTTCCAAACTGATACATGTGAACGAAGAAAATTTGTATAAACTCAGTAATGAGTTTTGCCATTTCTTTGTTTGGTACTTCCAGTACAAACCTTTGATTTCGGTATATATTTGCTAGCCAAGATAAATATTTTGCATCAGATCAAAGGAATACATTTTTACTTTTACATATTCATAACAAATGTAATACTCCAATATATATCATCGATTTTGATAAAAGTTCACCAGCGAAAAATAGGGCATTTCGTGAATTTTCTTACGATTGCGTATTTGGGTACCTAATTATTATTGATGGTTATGCTTATATAAATGCTAAGGGCATATCTTTATTGGACTCGTCTGTATGGAATTCTCTTGGAAAATATGTAATAAATGTAGTAGAGCAGTCTCATGACGGGGGCTTATCAAGCTATAAAGACTTTAACATCAAACACAAATCAATGTTCCAATCACTTTGGGAAAAACATGGTATTCTTGATATAGTTATTATAGAGAACTTTCTAAGATGGACAATTGAATTTCAAGTTAAAGAATTGATTCTTTACAACCCCTTTAGAACTAAAAATAGTTCTGTTAGAGGGACAATTGAATCTATTTCAAAATATCACGTTTCGTCTGTATTCAATCATAACGAGAAGCTCTTGACCAACCTATATGGATATCCCATTAGATTCTCCATGTTTCCATACGATACGTTAAGTCCCTTAGTTTATGCCCCTTCTGACCCAGATGATCCTTATTGGAAATTCTCAGGAAGATCCGGTCTAGTACAAGAAACTATGTGTGTCCTGGTGAACTGCACTCCTTTAGTCAAGCCTTCGTCCGATGGTTTTTCTTTTGGACACAGACTCAGTAATGGTAGCTTTGTAGGTACCATAGGTGACGTGGTACATGGTAGAGCTGATATCGCTATTAGTCCCTACTATATTAAGTGGTATGGAGATGATGAAGTGCAGTTCGCAGGACCTATTGGAGTGTCTCCTGTGGCAGTGATTGTCCCTAAATATGGCAGAATTCCAGTGTGGATGAAGCTGTTAATGTGTTTCAAAAAGGAAGTATGGATGTGCTTTTTGGCGTTTTATGTGATTTCTTCAGTATTTTGGCATGTTTTGAAGAAGAAGACTTATTTTCAAACACCAGACGAAACATTGAAGATATTTTCAAATTTCCTGGAAATGCTCTATATTTTTTGTGGCGTGCCCATTAAAAACATATCGCGTGTATCTCGCGTAGTACTTATGATCTTCATTTCTTCATGTCTTATAGTAAACCTTGTAATGATCAGTTTGTTCCAAGGAGGTTTCGTTAAATCACTTAGCTTAATTCTATATTTCGGTGAGATAAACACTTTAGAGCAACTGGATCATTCAGGACTACCAGTCGTAGTGCAGTTTCAATCAATGCTCAATATTTTTGATGATGAAGGACAAGATGCAACTATGATGCACCTAAGTAGAAGAATAAGCCTTGTTGAAGATCCCTTTGCCTACTTGGCAACACATAGGAACGTAGCGTTAGCAACAAGTAACATTAGGGCAGAGTATTTCCTCTCCAATATGCCGTTTGGAAGAGAAGCCTTTCATATTTGCAAAGCCTCTCCAGGGCTATATTTTGAATCTTACATCATTCGCAAAGGGTCTCCTTTCACTACTCTCTTTAAGAACATTATTGCTAGAATGATGGATGCTGGTTGGATGGAAAAATGGAGGGTGGATTCCATTAGTAATGCAACTCAAAGAAAGTTTAACCACGGAAGACGAGTATCAGAGAAGATGGTATTTACGTTATTTGACTTGAAAATTGCCTTTTTTGTTCTTATGTCTGGCTCCCTATTAAGCTTAGCTGTGTTATTTATTGAAATGTTCATAAAAATCAAGACACTCAATTAAATTATAATGTATTATGCCCAAGCTTCTTAAAAAAATCCAAACAGAATTTAATACATAAAGACAAAGTGCCCTCTTATGAAAATGTAAATGTCTCAAATATAATTGATGTATTAAAAATTGATGCTTTTTAAAGTTAATCTATCAAAATTTATTGAAAATAATTATTTTAGAACATAAGAACCCATTAAACTTAAGTGGTTAGACATTTAAATATTTTTATTCTACTATACTTTTCATTGCCTGCATCGAATTGGCTTAAAATGACCAAATATAATTAACAATTAATTGAAGTTTTCATTTGCTAGCCCATTCGAGTGACACATCTTCTACACTTTTGAAAAATTAAATGTTTTAAGTGTTGAATCTCGGTCGGGTGAACTGGGGCGGTTTTTTCTAAATAGTTTTACACTCTCCCTCGCAAATTTGGGCTCACTCTAAATTCAACCTTCCTAATTACTAACACACTAGCGTAGTTTATACTTAATCGTATAACCCAAATGGGTAGAAAGACGTTGTGCTAAATAAAATAAAAGTTTTTGTATTTGTTTTGTTATTAATATTATTAAATCTAACTTTACCCATTTATAGAGGTAGTTTCATCAATTTCTATCAACAAAAGATACCTAGGTAAGTAATAAACGTATTTTGTGGTATCACAAGGGCTTACTATATTTCCCACTCACCTCAATGATCTAATGATCGAAGGCGTCACTCGTGTTAGACTGGCCTTCTGAAGACGAATTGGGATTTGAATCACGATAGGTTCTACTGAGGGTGGTTATTTTTCTATTCCTAAATGGTTTCCCATGCCCCTTCCATGGAAATTCATATGGATTACCCCTAAAATGCTTCGTTCCTCATCCTTACTCCATTAGAATAATTACTATATATGCCCATAGCCTTAAGGGGGCCGCCTACCAGAGAGTTGGAATGCGTTGCAGACGTTCAGGAAATACGCGATGGTTAGGTAGTGTTTAATTTTTTACAAACTTGACTTAAGCCAAAAGGAAGATAAAGGTGGGGAACATGCTTATTTATTATTATCAACCTTACATTTTGATAATCTATGTATATAAAAAATTAATGAAAACTCGAAACTTGCTCATTTTCAATGACCTTTAAATGGCCTTAAGTATATTGTCACAGTTCTGAGACGAGGGTAACTTATAAATAATCCTAGACACAACCTTTCAAAAACAAATAAAGTCATTTTTTGATAGGGTCACAACAGAAAATGTGAAGATAATTGCTAATTCCTTTTGCTGTTTTGATGCGTCAAAGCTAATGCTTTTCAGCCATCAAGTGGCGCAGCCATATCCTCCATCTACGCTTTGGAAGTAAAGAATAGCCGGAGAAAGAAGGAAAGGCAGTTGACTCCTTGCGCATGCGCTCTTTTAGTTGGATGTCTGCCTTCGCCTTGTTGAGAGTTGAGACAACGCACAGTGAGCCGGCACATTTTTAAGTTTTAGGTGTTCATTAGAAAATATTAAAAATAATATTTATTGTAGCTTTTACTGGAAATGTGTTTACAAACTGGTCCTGTGTTTCCGAACAGTTGTGTATGCTTTGCCTTCTTATGATAGCCATTATAATTATATATAAATAAAGTAGAATAATATTGTTATTTTCGATAAATTAAAACTACTATGAACAATAACACAAGTGTTTCCGAACAGTTGTGTATGCTTTGCCTTCTTATGATAGCCATTATAATTATATATAAATAAAATAGAATAATATTGTTATTTTCGATAAATTAAAACTACTATGAACAATAACACAAGCAAAAGGGACTACCGTAAAGGGGAAAAAACTAGACTTCGACTATCTGCCCGCCGCAAAAAATTAGGATGGAAAAAGGGGAAGAAACGTTTTATTAATGGATCAAAGTAAGTACATACTGATTGATTAGTATAAAAACAGGATCTAGTTCACTGTTCAACGGTTGGGTGTTAGTTTCATTTTACCGTGTTGCTCCTATATTCAGGAGGACGGGGTTAAAATCCCGTCCGGAAGTTTCATAAAGCTAGTCCTGTGAAGTAAAGAACCATAATTTGAATTCTGTTGCTTGGATAAAACATTTATTTATTTATTTGGTCATTCCTTGTACTGTAAAAAAAACATTACATAAAGATAAATAAGAGGGAAAAGTATATATTTACTGTACGTATACTAATTACTAACAAAGTGATAATGGACAATTTAATTTCTTAAAATATGTATAACTATATATTAAAACAAAATTTTTATTACACCCAAGATAACATTTAATTTTAATAAATATTAATTCAGTTCTGATACGTGAAGGTTAACTCTAAAGCAATTATTACAATGTTTAGTGCCTGATTGGTTGTCTCAACTGAAAAAGTTCCAAAATCAGCTCTACAATATAAAAAAACTTGAGCAATATATTTAATTTATGAGTAAGTGTGAATTTGCTTTTTCAATATTAAGGGGGCCGCCTCAGTAGGCGAGAAGTTTCCGTGCAGACTTCCAGAAATCCCGTCATATTTAATCAGTGATGAGTTAAAAAATATAGTCTGCTCATTTAATATAATTAAGACCCAAACAATGTTTGGCACAGTAATTAATTAGTTTTCTATTAAGTTTGAAATACTTTCAATTATATATTTTTTATTTAGTTGCTTGTGATACATATTCTTGTTTATTTTTTAAATGGATTACGTGACACGTAAAGAAGACAAACGTAGAGGGGAAAAAACAAAATTACGAATTTGTGCTCGCCGCAAAAAAACAGAAAGAAAGCCGTGGAAACATTTATTTGATAGAACAAAGTATATATATATACAATTTATTTTAATAATAATAATAATAATAATAATAATAATAATAGTGAACACAAATGTTCTATAAGAAACGGTTAACTCAAATTAGAACGTGTTTTGTCATGATATACCTACAGTAGGCCATAAAAAACTAATAATCGATAACAATAAATTAAATAATTATTTTTTTTCAGACAAGGTGTTTTTCTCTCTTCAGGCAGAGAGGACAAAGCTGATTGTCGGGACAGAGTAAACCTTTCTCAGTCCACTCCCATTGAAATGTCCACAACGTTGGATTCAACCCAACTTGAAGACAAAGCTATGGAACCAATAAATTTGGAGATTAGTCAGCTTTGTCTGGGGTAGGAAAACTAAATTAATAGGTTATCCATTATAAATTTTCGGGAGCAAATAGTTTTGTGTGAACATAGCTACATAGCTACTAGCATACATACGGTCAGATTATTTTAATGCTATTTGGAGAAGTCTTCTACAAAATTTTTTTTTAACTTAAATGCTTCTAGAAGCCATCTGAAGTGGTCCTCGCCTTTAATTGAAAAATAAAAATAGATGTCTCTAGAAACTATTTAAAGTGGTCTTCTCTAATTTAAAAAAAAATGTAAATCTTTAAATGCTATTTGAAATGATCCTCACCTGGACATTTTTGAAAATAGGATGCTTTTAGAATAAATTTGGAGTTGTCAGATGGATTTTTTAAAATGATTTGTATCTGGAATATATTTGGAGTGACCCTTTCCCAGAAAATTTTAAAAATAATATTCCTCTAGAACTGGGGCGTACACACAAAGGAGGTCCAGTGGGTCCCAGCCCCCCATGGAGAACATGAAGGATAAATAAAATATTAAATACAAAGGGACGATTTAGCAATGTTAAATCACCTTAAAGCAGTGGTTGAAAATAACCCAATGTCTTGATACAGTGTGAGCAGTGGTGCATCCATGATTATGTCATGAGGGGGGAGGGGGGGCGTGCCTACACCACAAAAGAAATACCTTTAGGAACCAATAGATCATAAACACCGCGTCTTACTACCCGTTAGGGTTATACGCACTTAGCTAATGTGTAATGGTAGGGTGATTGTGAGATGAAATGGAGGACCTACAGTTTAACGTGGGATCCGAACCACGGTGGAGGCCTGGCATTCCTCACATTCACAAGTTGTGAATAATACACGTCTTGTCAGAGGTGAAGGAAGGGCTTGGCAATCAGATAAATCTGTGCCGGGTCCAAGGATTGAACCCCGGACCCTCAGCACAGAAGTCTGACACCTTACCCCTAGACCACCAGGTCACCTTTAGGAACCAATAAAATGGTGGTCCGTGCCCTTGGGGCTTTTCACCCCTGGAGAAAAATTTGTAATTCTAAGGTTCAAAATGGTGCCCTTTAATTATATTTTGTACCTAATTGTTTCTGATTAAACTTATATGGGTTATAAATATATGTTACCTTCGATTTGATTGCCAGCTTTAATTTCTAGGTATATTCACTGTAGAATTTACATTTAGTTTTTGAGTATAATTTTTAAATTAATATAAAATGAACTGTTAAAAATAAAGATGCCTAACTCAAGTGACTGTATTTTAGTTAAAATATGAAAATAAGTCAATAGTAAATAACACGCTCTTTACTACACAAAGGAGGGGTGAGATAGGAGGGGAGTGTGCGGGAAAGCCAGGGTTCGGAGTAAACGGGGTGAAACATGTGTTGTTCGAACACATTGGACGTATGTCTGCAGAGAAGCACAGCACCCTTCAATCCGTCAATTTAATTTTTGAAAAATATCTCAAAAAGGGGGGATTATAGCTCCTTAGTCCCACCCCCTTGAATCCATGCCTGAGTGTGGAACATGCCCAACTGGATTTAACGCTGTCTAGTCTGTATAGCGTTAAGTATTTTGTTTAGTAATAATGGATTTAATTGATTATTGACTTGTAACTTCTATACTTTGGATCCTCCTTTAGAATAATTTCTGTGTGCTCCCCTGCTCTAGAATATATTTGAAGTGTGCTTCCACCGACATACTTTTGGAAATTGGATGCTTTCAGAAACTATTTGGAGTTATCTTTCACTACGATTTTGTTTTAATTTGGAAAATAATTTAACACTGTCTTGTTTACTCTCTAACCAATAGTAAACTAAAGTAAAGATCTCTAACTACCCCCACTTTGTTGATGAAGTAATACATTATAATTGTTTTTGGTCTCTAAAAAAACACAATACCCCCCTCACCCAACACCCCTCTCCCTGCCCTCTTATTATATATTCTTATTTCTATGAGCACTCACCTCGATATATCTATATTATCCGTATATATTATAGATTGAATTGAAGTCTCCCCTAAAATAAACCAAGTTGAACGCTAAATAGCTTGCTAAGGCATCCAATATTAATAATATTTTGGCCTCCTGAGTGGGAAAGCGACCCTAACCCAGTGATTCCCAACCTTTTTTCTTTAGAAGAACTCTTAAAATATTTCATAAAATCTTATCACACATTAGGTACGACAAGGGTAAATTATAAAATAGACATATAGATCATTAGGGTTGTTAAATACGAGTAATAATAATAATAATAATAATAATAATAATAATAATAATAAATTTATACTTTTGAATAAAATATTTCAGGATTATTTTTTACCTATTTCTATTTACTATTACTAATTACTGTCCTCCGGTACTTGAACTTGGGTTATCACTATTCTTACCAACCTCACTTTTAATATTACTATCGGCACTATTCTCTTCATCTTCCTCGGGTACATGAGCTATATTTATATATCTCCACACTGTCCAAAAAATATTGTCAGATTAATAAAAACAAAGGTTGGAGATTCTCGCGGAACCCTGGTTAGGAATCACTGCCCTAACTCCTCCTTTTGTAATCTCATTACGGTTACTGTTTTGTCACTATCTGCCCTTAAAATTATCTTTTTTGCACAACTAAGCCTTCGGGGGCACAATGTACTACTTCACACAACATATAGTTAACAATAATCTCTATCCCACTTTAAACTCGTTCTTTTTTTCAAGGATGTAAACTATCTATAAAATTTTGGATTGTCGTTGAACAATTATTTTCTAGGAGATCTCCAAAAACATTTACGTCACTTCGTAATATGCAATTTGAGGAAATAAATCTAGAGAACAATAGGTCAGGGAAGACTCTATAATTTGGCCAGGCTCATTGCCTAGTCTAAATAAAAGTATTGAAATATATCCTGAAGAGGTTCTAAACATGGTTGATAGAAAACACACTCGAAAACTTAAATCAAACTCTTAAAGATAAATAATTATTTATCAGCATTTATCATTGGACTCAAAAGGCTTTTATCCAACATAGCTTTGTAAATCTTGTTTAAATATTAATTTTCACATACAGATACGAGATTTTTAAAAGGATGTAAGGTAGCAATATAATAATAATAATAATAATAATAATAAATTATCATGGTGCCCCCCTGTCATTTTTTTCTGGATCCGCCACTCTGTGTGTGTGTGTGTGTGTGTATTATATGAAACAGTCAATGTGTTTCAACATTAATAATATTGTTTATTTCTTATTGTTTTTAATAAGTTCTTACTTGATTTAATTATTTAAAACGTAAGGATCAAGCTAAACAAGATTGCCAGTGACAAGGAGGTCGGGGTTTGATTCTCGGCCAGGTTTACTAAGGGTAGTTTATCCGTAGCCCTCTCTCTAAACAAATACGGGTACATTTCATCAAAACTTTCCTTCCTCTTCCCCTATCAGCTAGAATAATCAGTGGAAATTACTGATAGCCTGAATAGGCACCTGAAATTAAAATGAATTAATTGTTGAAAATAGGTTACACATGACCATTTAACCTATTATTTATGTAAACTCTAGCTTTGTGTAGGCGTAAACAGTGTAGGTGATATAACAATTTGTAGTCTATCTCATTTTAGTTGAGAGTAAAAGTTAACTAATTTGACCCGCTTCGGTGGCCGCATGGTCACCCATTAGAGTAATTATTACATAAGCGTGTAATCCGAACGGGTTGTAAGACGCAGTTCTAAAAGGAAAAACCTCTTTGGTTTGATTAACAACGATGAGGTCGGAAGGGGGGAGGATTATTCCCGATTTTTAGCACAAAAAAAAAAGTGAATGCTTTTAGAAGCTAGTTGAAGGCTTTTTTTTTTTACATCTTCCATATTTATAAGTATTTACACAGGTAGAATAAATCTAAGACGGGTTGGGGGTATAGGGCCGTGTGTTAGAGCTCCTTATACTCCTCGGTTCCGACGCCCTGCTATCAACTAAGTAAGGGTAAGATAGAAATTTAGTCTACACGTGATTAATTATTGTATAGTTAATATTCACATTTTCCTAAAAAAAAAGTGACATGTATAAAAGTGTGTGTTCTTCAAGACAATTTTTTTTTTAGCATCGCGTCCTACTACCCGTTCGTATTATAAGGTTTCAAGACAAGTTAAACCATCAATAGAGGATTGTGCTTGTTTGTGAACCCTTCACGAGAATCTCAAGTTAGCAAAATATCACAAGATAAACACAGGCGGACAGCTGGACTGTGTAGTGAGTAGGGAGGCGATCAGCCACGCGCATTATTCCTCTTGACCTTGAAATAGTTTTCCCTTTCTTTGCTTCTCTTCTTCTGACATGGGGTGGCAGGGTAAGTGTGAAGAGGATAAGATTAGAGAGAGACAGACGCTGTAGTTCAAGATAACAGCACAGAGCATTTTCATTTTAAGACATGAGGTCTAACACGAATGATACTTTCTCACGTACCAAGGCGGCCCCCTTAACAGGTAGTAAGACGTGGCTCGCTCTCTTTCTCTCATTTATGTATTATATATATTATATATATATATTATATATATATATTATATATATATATAAATATATATATATTATATATATATATATATTATATATATATATATATATATATTATATATATATATATATTATATATATATATATTTTATATATATATATTATATATATATATATATTATATATATATATATTATATATATATTATATATATATATATATATCGTTCACCAGGACGATTTTCTCATCCTATCAAGACATTCAATGCTTATGTAAAATATGATATGGAGGAAGCTAAAGCTTGAATAACTAATTATATATGAATAACAAGGTTTAGGAGATCGAAATGACCTATTGATACTGATACAGTTGCATCGAGTATTTTATTTGTAAATTTTGAGATTGGTAAGGGTCCTGAACTCAAATTTCCGTGCCCAGATGCCCAAATTTGAAAGTCCGATACTTTTGTCAGAATGGATGTAAGAATTTTGCTAAATTGCATCCTGGATAAAATGTGTGTTGGTGACATTTGAGCAGTGATATACTCCGAGCTTTCATCCACCCTTGGCTACCATACATTATCGAGGCTAAACAGAATTGTATTCTGTTTACAGATCATAACTTTCACGGTGACTGATGTTAATAAAGTTTCGGTAAGCAGGGACTTTAAAAGAGCCCATATTACAGTCGATTAGCTGGGCGATTAGATACAAGATAAAGCTAGAACCAGAAAACTTAGCAAAAATGCGTTATTTTCCCCTTTATTCACTTGGAAAAAATAGAATTTGATATCACTTTACTTACTAGTATTTTTATTATAAAATAATTATTGTTTTAAGTTTTAGTATTTTATTAAAAATATTATAAAATTGCGTCACTGTTTTTTAAAGTAAAATAGAGGAAACTTCACCATGATAAGACGTCCAGTAGGAGCTTTATTACCTTCCTAATATAGATGCTATCTAGGGAGTGAAACGGGCTCGTAAAAGGTCAAATTAAGTTGATGAAGTAACTAACGACTCTCTAGGCCATGGTGACATAAACATCATGGCGTCAATGGTGAAGTAAAAACCCTGAACCTTGTTTTAAAGTCTTAGACGTCATGTTCACAATGTTTAAGCGTATATGATATGGAGGATTGCTTGGTTAGATAAATAATATCGCATCAATATAAATAGGACATGGGAGAAAACCAGGGATAAATACTAAATATAATCCTCAGAGGCCCCTTCTCTTTCCCAGTTAGCCAAGAGCAGAGCCTCAAGAATCCCTGTAACTGACAATCAGTCTATCATTAGTCGAAGGCTTAGAAATTGTCGGGACGGGCATAAAACCTAATTTTATATACCACATTTTTACTAGATAGATATATTTGTGCGTATTGCTAGAAATTCACAACTATTTCATTTCAGATTTGTAGGTAAAATAATGGTCACCTTTATTACCATTTTCCGATGATTGTGAAAAACTTTGAGGACACGTATTTAAACTGTTCCCCCGCTGATGAAAACAGTGACTCTCTTTAATTTATTTAACTTTAATACATGTGAGATCTACGGTACTAACTGCACCCTATGGGTCAATTTCATAATCAGACTTATTACGGCTCAAGCGTGGTGCTATACAAAAATGCAGGACGACACATACCGAGAAAAGAATGGAATGGATCAATTTCACAAACTAGCTCATTCCATTTGAGTGTATATATTTAGCACCACGTCTTACTACCCGTTCGGGTTATACGCTTAAGTACTAATTACGCTAATGGATTAGGAATTGGGAGGGTTTAATTTAGAGGAAGTGAACCCGCATTTGCGTGGAGGAGAGTGGAAAACCATTTAGGAAAAAACCCCCAGTTCACCCGACCGAGATTCGAACCTCGATCTACCGTCTCGGCGGTCGAGCTTAGCACGACTAGCGCGTTAGCCAACTACGCCACCGAGGCGGGTCATTTGAGTGTAGGTAGGTGTCTTGTATTTAGTATAGTGCTACAATTGAGGCGTACTCATCTTTATTTTTCTTTAGCACCTTGTCTTACTAACCGTTAGAGTTATACGCTTATTTACTAAATACGCTAATGGTTTTGATTGGGAAGGCTATATTTAAAGGAAGTGTACCTACATTTGAGTGGATAGAGAGTGGAAAACCAATTTGGAAAACCACCCGACCTCGATTCGAACCTCGATCGCACTTACATTGGCAGTCTACTGTGAGAGTAGCGCGTTGGACCACGTGGCTACCAAAGCGGGTCGTACTCAATATGACTATGAAACTAGACCTAATAGGGCGACGCTTACACTTTAGTAGTAACATGCATAGAAGTTTTTTTTTTTTTTTTTGCTTTTGGTTGAATCTCAGACCTTAGTACCCATTAGAGTTTTACACACACATTAATCACGCTAATCGAATAGGTATTAGTAAGATAGGAATTTAGAGGAAATAAAATTGAATTTCGATTGAGGAAAAGTAGGAAATATATTTTTTAAATTCTCTAAAGACTAAGCAGGGATTGAACCCCGATCTACCAGTCACCAGAAATCCAGTTTAACACGCGAATGACAAGCTATCCTTTGCCCTTCATCCCCTTTCTGAATTCTAGCAGATTCTCTCTAACAGTACTTCAATTATATTGAACCGTAGTACTATATTAATCAATAAATTGACTGTACCGAGTAGATTTATTGATTTTCAGAATAAGGCTCAATTAGTTGCTTTCATTATTGATGTTGACTTTTTATTCTAATTGCTATTTTTTAATGGTACCTCATTAACTTGCCAGAGTTGACATGAAATTCTCGTTAAAGAATTAGAAGCCGATCCCAAGTGGAAATATCCATTTTCAAACAACTTTGGTAAGGCAAATATTCAGGCTCACTTAAATGTTTTAAACTCATTTGGTTAAAAATCATATTAATAAACTTAATTAAATAATGCCCCTGATCACCCGGATAAAACCTTACGTAGGCAGATAATAAGGAGAGGACCAGACGTCACTTCATTTTGTGTTGTTTTTTTGTTTTATACTTTAAAAGAAACAATAGTTTTAAGACAAGTAGAATTAATTCACCATATAAAAAAAATTAGTTTAAAATGAGAATACATATCATACCAATGTCAGTGTTACCAAGGGGAAAATGTAAAAAGACTCCCATAGGTTTTCTGGTTCCAGCGTAATCTTTTATCTAATATCTCTGACAAGATTCAGTGGCTGAACGGTCTAGGGCGTCACTCTCGTGTTAGATGGGCCTGTTGAATACGTAGATAGGGGCTTTACCCCTGTTGGTTCTACTGAAGATTATTCCTCACCCTCCTTCCACGCAAATTTGATTCATGTGATTACCTCTAAAATGCTTCCTTCCTCATCCATACCCCAATTACATTTATTGTCATATATTCGTATAAGAAGTAAGACGTAGCGATAAATAAAATCAATATCCCTCTTAATAGGCTGCGAGGTGGATACTTCAATAAATCAATAAAAGGGGTCTTAGGTATGCAAATAATTGATAAGTCTGAATTTGGTCAAAAGAACAGCTTAGAAATTTAAACATATTTCTTTGCGGCCAACATTGATAGCATTTTAATATATTATCTGTGATATTTTACAGGTATTGATAATATTCATACAAAGTAACATCTGCAGATGATATGACCTGATGTTTGAACATATTAGAATGGTTTTAGTAGCCTTAACAACTACCATAAATGCCTACCGTTATTTCTATAAAAATCTGGCTATAGAAATACCATGTCTGGCCTTTCAATGTCTAGCGAGATTGCTTTCTTATATATTATAAATCCGCCGGTTATACATAGGAAAATTTTGGGGTGAATTTTTTGTGACAAAATTTCACCTTGCAGATTCGGTTGGTAAAGTCTTGGTTCAGTATACATACATAATGAAGAACATTTCTAATTCAAAGTCCAAGGGAAATCTAATATTAAAAAAACTATTCCAATCTCGAACCAACCACGCGTATCTAGTCAGCTGATTCACAATATAGCAATAAACTCAAATCGATTCTACATGTAACCACACACATTTTACACATGATAGATAAAACACAGATACACAACAAATATTTCAAACACAAAATATATATGATCTTGGAAATATTAGCATACAAAATTACAGACCTAAATCTGAGAAAGGCAACCAACTCAACCCCGATATTAGGCAATCCGCTCACCGCCTGTGCATGGTTCCCCGCTTTCTGATTTTACTATTGTGTCAATAGGCTAACTTTATATGGCATTCCAGAGTATGGATGGTTAAAATGTAATCGTTAAGTTAGGTTTAAAATTATAACAGATTAAAATAAATGATATGGGACTCCGCACGGACTTTCTCACTCTATTGTTTAAAAATGGAGATATTTACTTAAAACCCGTAATATATAAGAAACGAAATAATATACACTAGCAAATCCAAGCATAAATGGCACTATACCTATGAAAAACTTTTTTGAGTCCCGGTCTTAAATGTAATAATTTATTTTTAAAGAATTAATGTTCTCATTTGTATGTTTGCACCAATAAAAAAGATCAATATTTGGTCAACATGGGTCAGCACTTTGTATTAAAATGTTGACTTCCGTTTAAAATTTTCGACATTTTATTAGGTGTTGCTATCTTCAGGTATTCGCATTGCTATTAAATTCCTCATTTATACATTTTTACCAATAAAAAATGTAAATCTTGACCATAGTCTAAATGGAGATATATCATTGTTATACAAACATTTGTCTCAAGACGTTTAAGAAAAAATAATAAACTTTTTGAAAGACTTATTTATATTTAATTACTCTATGGCATTGTAGAATTATTGCACTAAAACCTAAGTAGTGTCTCTTTACAACTAAAGCTCACAGAATTGTATTAATATATTTGTCAATATCTCATAAACTGTTGGTTTTATAATAGTATAGTTCTTATGAAAGTTTTTAATTTTTATTAGTACTAAAAATTTGCAATGATAGGTTATTTAGTATCTCAAATAGTTGAGGAGATACGGAAATTTCCTCTTCTCTAAAGTACCTTAGAATTCATTTTCACGAGAAAATAAAAGTAGCCAATTTATTTATAATCTCTACCAGGGCCTAGATACGAATTTTAATCAAAATTGTTAGAGCCGATTTGGAGAAAATTGATTTCTTTTTTCGCCCTTTATTAAACTACTTTTAATTTTAAGTATAAACAAACACACAGACAGTTGGCATTACAAAGACCACTTTTTAGGGTTCGGGGGGTCATGAGACGTCAACATCCATCAACATTTCAGGTTTGATTTTTTTGCGATCGCAATACTTTACCTTTAGTTTTCGAAAAGTTAAAAAATATATATTTGCGTATAGCTTGAAAGTTAATGGTTTTATAAAAATATGTTTTGAATAAAATATATGTATTATAAATAGATCTACATATTTGTAATGATAAATAATTTCATACCTCAAATAGTTTCGGAGATATGATAAAAAAAATGATAATTTACGCATCAGACTGGAGCCCTTAAAGTAATTTTGTTTAGAATATTTATAAATGTTTTGAAATGAAATTTAATCAAAATCGTTAGAGCCGATTTTGAGAAAATCAACTATCTCTTTTTGCCCTTCAGTAAACTGCCCTTAATTTTAGGGTTAGATATCCAATTCCAAAAACCTATGAAAAGGCTAGATACGAAGTTTTAGACCGATCGGTAAAATAGTTTAGACTCTAGTTGGAGGTACAGACAGGCTGGCAGGCAGATGGATTCTAAAACAAACTTTTTTGGAATCAGGGGGTCCTGAAACGTTGAGATTCATCAAAATCTCTAGTTCGATTTTTTGACGATCACAATACTTTCTCTACCTGTAAGATAGTGAGAAAGTAAAAATTAACAATGTATTTTCTTCGAATTATTCAAATATTTTTTTCTAAAATTAGAAATAAATATTTTTGAACATTGATTTAAATAGGAATTTCATTGGGAATCATGGTGGGTTTTAACTGTCCAATTTTTCGAGTTAACTAATTTAAAATTAGTCAAATCATACTTTATAATATGAAATATTTACTTTTTTATTATGGCCCAATATTAAAAAAATCTTAATTGTATAAGTACTTTTAATCAAACAAACAAATTTTATCTTAAAATAAAGTAACTATTCAAAGAACAAAACACTAGTTCGACTAGAATAGAAGGTTTCAATTAATTAAACGATTTGATAAATAAAAAAAACTCTTGGTGTGCCTTAAACAAGTATTTTCAAATGGGGTTGAGGTGGAAGCAAATATAAGATAAAGTTCAAACCCACTTGTTTATTTTAAGCGAGGTTTTTACCCCATGTGACCCTCAAATTTTTAGTCGGCCTAATAATTTCTTAGGTGATTTATATTTATCACAAGACTTACTCATATGTTAAATTACTTGTAATTTCATCCACACTAATTCACCCCGAGTACCTAAGTTCGATATTTTATAGTTTTAGTCGTATTTAAAAATATGTGTTCAATCGAGACACATCTTTAGATAACTAGATAGCCTTGTATGATTTGAAATTAAACTTAGTTTTTTAAAATGATCACAGTTATATCATTTTTAAATAGTTTTTCATCGATAGCCAAAATAGAACATCAATAAGAAGGCTTAAATAATTTGTATAAGCATCAAATCCAAGTTTTTATATTTTATCTAAGTTAAAATTACTACGCATTGTATTTAAAATATAAGCTATGCATATGAATTGACACACTTTCAAGCTTTTACTTAATAATAGAATTACTATAGACATTTCAAGGAATTATCTCAGTAGCAATTTTTTTAATGTAAATAGAAAATATTTTACTAATTACTCACGCGTTCGCTAATATCTATTTATTCAGTTTATAAACTATCGACTTTGTGTGTCGAGAACAGGGCAGGCTCTATTGAATGTGAGGAGAACTACATTTCAGAAGCTTCGCCAACGTAGACGACCTACCGGTGGGACAGTGAATTATATTGATCACGCCTTCTCAGTGAGATAAAGACTCTAGCGGCCAAATACTAAACTGTTAGAAGAGTGTGGAATATCTCTCGTCGGCTCTGCCAGTACACGTATTCATAAGGCGTTAAAAATAAAAAATATATTTAAGGGTCTGCGTGCTAAGGGGTCAAACATGTTTTTGTATATAAATTACATATACAAATGAAATTTTAAAATCGTACAAATATAATTTATAAATGGTTTCTTAACGTAGAAAAGCCTTAAAAAATTCATTTTTAAATGGAATGTCAGTTTTTTTTTGGCTTTGTAAACACCATATTAACTTCAATCATAAAATGTTTCCTTTTGTTTCAAATAAGTTAAAAATTTCAAATTCTAATTTAGTTTTAGCGTAATTTAATAAAATAAAGTTTCAGGATTATTTTTCTTTATGTTTTTTTTAAAAATATGTTTACATAAAATACCATTTTTAATTAAATACCAATCACTCATCCTCATAAACGTTATAACGGAGAATTTCAAATGCCTCTTGGATTTCAATCGCCTCTTGGATTTTAATCAACGACCTCGCTTTTATATCTAAAGCAGCATTGCATTCAAGACATAATGTAATGACGATGTTGAATATAGCTAAATATATTTTGATGTATCGATAAATATAAAGGGATTTATTATTATTATTATTATTATTTCACCCAATAATATAGGTTCTTTCTCAAATTGTTGTGCTTAAATACCCAATTTCTTTGTTTACAGATAGCTATGGTGAATTACTGTCACTAATAATTTATGACATACTGTTACTACCGTAATATTTATAAACATTCTGTTTAAAATTATTTGGACTTGTCAAACAATATCGCTAATATAGACGAGTAATTTTTTTTAAAGCTGATTTTCCAATTTAATTCACGTTATCTATGATTACATCAAATTGTATTGACTTCAATATACTATAATATTGTGTTAAACAATCTAATAAGAAAGCTGTATATAATGGCCTGAAATAGGTTTTATTATTTTCTTCACAAGAGAACGTATTCTTGTTTGTGTGCTGATGGTGACACCTTGCGGTAAAAGTAGAAACCATAATCCGATATTAGCCGGCTTCTCGTTTAAATTAATGTTTGCTATTATGAACGACAAGCTCGTTCCATGTGCCTATGTGCCAATGTGCCAGACGTATCATTACCCATTTGCACTGCCCAATACGTATAGCTCAGGATTTTGAGGGAAAGCTGTGAGGGAAAGCACTAGTATTTGCCTGGAAAAGATAATTAAAAATCATTAATAACAAAAAAAAATATATTAAAAAATAATGCATCAAGCCCAAATAGAATTCAAGTTTCTTTGGTAGAGTATATAGTGGTAACCAAACCAACAATTACGTGAGCTGTTATAAAATCTATTTTATCACAATTTCTAAATTTATCATTTAGAAAAAATTAGGAAAAATTCCCCCTGTCATCACTAAAAAGCCTTTATTTTTATTTTAGATTGTTTCAGATTTAAAACAAAATTAGGTACTTTACACTTAGCTCCTTTAAGGTAATAAAATTAAATAAAAATAAATTATATTGGAACTGTAGTAAACTTATCTTTATAATACATAATTCATTAGTGTAAATACAAACATGTGGTCGGCTGGATGGTAGGACGTTGTGTAAAACAAAATTAAAAAGGAAATACACTAAACAAAATTCAAATGTTAAAGATCCTTAGACATATTTTTCAAATTCTCAAAATATCACAAAAACCGGAATAGAACTAAATTTGAGTTCTATATATTTTAAATAATATAGTTATTCTATTTTTCTACAATTTGTTGTTAGTTAATATGAAAGCTCTAAATGTTGGCGTCTGTATCTCAATATATCGGCTCATTTGTATGTACATTATTTTATTTGGAAATCGGGGGGAAAAAACTGCTTAAAATTCAAATAGGAAAACTTTCCTAGCCAATGTGGAGCGAAATGATTAGATGTGATGTGTCATATTATTATGTACTTGAAAATCTAATTTCTATATCTTGGTTTTTTTTAGATTCTAAGAGACGTGATTTTAAAAATGAATCACCTAAAATCAGATGAAATTTATGCTTATACATTATTATGTTTCCTGTCACTTGAATACACATTTTAACTGATCTAATGAAATAGGGTTGAACATTGTATAGTATTGTATTGTATTGTATTGTATGCGCATTTTCGAAGTGAAAGGAGGTGAAAACCAGTAAAGTTTTCCAAATTAGAGTACAGACCTCCCTCTTCAACCAGCCAACAAGACCAGATACTAACATTTTGTCAGCACGCCCACAGATTCAGTTTGTATTTAAATTTAAATATAATAATAATATTAGCACCGCGTCTTACTACCCGTTCGGTTATACGCCTAAGTACTAATTACACTAATGGATTAGGAATTGGAGGTTTAATTTAGAGGAAGTGAACCCGCATTTGCGTGGAGGGAGAGTGGAAAACATTTAGGAAAAACCACTCCAGTTCACCGACGAGATTCGAACCTCGATCTCCCGTCCTCTTAAATTTAAAAATTACCCGCTTCGGTGGCCGTGTGGTTTAACACGCTACTCTGCCAATAGACTCAACTAACCATGACAGGTAGATCCAGGTTCAAACCTCAGTCAGGTTTACTGAGGGTAGTTTCTCCAATTGGCTGTCGGGCTGTATTTTATGTTTCTTATTAACTAGCAAGGTAACTTTAAATGAACAAACAAAATTTGTTCAAGCATATGTGGCAAACTTACTTTGCTTAAGGATATACAAGCCAGGTTTTAATTATTGTCTCTTAACATAAAAAAATATATTTTTAAATAAATTGTGAGGCCCCCCCCCCTTGACCCCCGTTCCGTTTTCTTAAGCCACTATACAGGTTTAGAATTTTCACTATTTTGGTTTATTTCTGACCATTTAGGACGGTTGTCTTAATTGCTTGATAGTATTTACATTTTCTAACACATTCAAAAAGGTTTTTTATTTTAGTTTTTAAATTCCTAACTCTCTTTTAACATACATCTTGATTTTATTTTATTTTTAAATCATACTTTTATAGTTATCTATGAATATTTTTCTCTTTTCTACCATACTAGAAGATAGTGTTTTTTATAAATTTTGAAATTTATTCTACCATTTCCCCACCATCATCCCTTTCATTTTTGATTTCAAATTTTTTTTTTTAATTTTGGGGTGTTCTCTTTAACATCTTCACAAATTTCATTATTTTTTATCACACTGATAGGAATAGATAAATCTAGTTTAGTAAATTTCCAGACCTGGCCATTTCCCGTAGCCCAGTTCAAATTTTAAGTGTTCAAACTGTTCTGGAATTTGTGTTTTTTTCCTTAACACTTAACACAAAATTTCAATCATTTACTATACCGGGGAGTGTTTGGTATTTTTTGAAACTTTGAAGAGAATGCCTTTCCATTTACTGGACATTTATCTTGAAATCTAAGCATGTCAAAACCTACATTTTAGAATTAATAGCTAATTTTATGATTATAGCCCTCTCCTATTTCCTGGAGTACCATCATTAAAGGTGATCTGGTGGTCTAGTAGTAAGGTGTCAGACTTCTGTGCTGAAGGTCCGGGGTTCAATCCTCGGTCCCGGCACAGACTTATCTGATTGCCAAACACTTCCTTCACCTCTGACAAGATGTTTATTAATCACAACTTTTAATGTAAAGAGTGCCAGGCCTCCGTCGTGGTTCGGATTCCACGTTAAACTGTAAGTCCTCCATTTTATCTCACAATCAACCTACTATATATATATATAAATATACAAATATATATATATATATATAAATATACAAATATATATATATATATAAATATACAAATATATATATATATATATATATAATATACAAATATATATATATATATACAAATTTTATATATAAATAAATATACAAATTTATATATAAATAAATATACAAATTTATATATAAATAAATATACAAATTTATATATAAATAAATATACAAATTTATATATAAATAACTATACATATATATATTTATTTGCTAATAACAGAGAAACTAATAGCTTTATAAAAAGTATATATCAAATAAAAGATTTTTACTTTGAAAAGTTGGTAAGTTAAATTTATCATAATGTATATATTTCCTAATTACTACCGACATTGTAAATATATAAGGTGACTGCTAAAGAGGAATATGGGTGCGGCTCATAAGAAAGGGAAGGAGACATTAGCGACACAACTTGATTGATGGCTTATTTAAGATGTGGAGTATCTCATTCTGTGTCAGTGGCGAGGTCCAGATACCTTCCTCCCCCTTACACACACCCTCCAAACAGTAATGTTCGCCCCCCAAGCGGCTAGGTCATAACACCAGGGGCCAAGCAATGACTTTTATTGTTGTAGAATTGGTAATTAGTCGTAGCAATCTTAAGAGAACATTCTCTTTAATCTTTTTATCATGTTTTTAAGCAATACAGCTCCACACAGTTTTTAAGTGACGGTTGAAGAAAGCATTTTGTACCAAGCAATAGATGACCCAGTTCACTATAAATTTAAATCAGTGTACTTGTAATAATAGTTAATTAACCTTAAAAATCATCGCAAATTAATATTCTAATTTAAATACACAATGTTAAATTTTGGCTGGATAGAAATTTTAATCCAAATTTCTAAAGCGGATTTAAAGAAAGTATATTTTTCTCTTTTTTTCCCATCAATAAACTACCCTTAATTTTAGGGAATGATATCTTATTACAAAAACTCCCAGGGAAACCTTATGGAGATTCAAGATACCAAGATTTAGCACGACTGGCAAAATTGTTTCCGTTTTAGGTACAAACGGACAGAAAAACGGCGTCGTGAAAATCACTTATTTTTTTCAGGGGGTCTTTAAACGCTCACATTAATAAAATAAACTCAAGTTTGATTTTTTTTTTAAGATCACAATACTTCTCTCTCCAAGGGTTGAAATAAAGTGAAAATAGTTTTATGTGACGACCCCAACAAACTTATCTCCTAATCGGACTATGTCTCGCTTTTAAAAAATGATCATCGCAAACACCTACTCTATTTAATCTAGCAATAATTAAACGACCGCTTCCACCGGTGATGTCAGAGAGTATTTGGGTGTCCTAGAGGGCATGTACCCTTGTTGTCGAATGTATGTTGTAGAATGCAAATTACGTGTAGACATGAATTGTAACGGTGAAATTTAGCATGCAGATTACATTCACGTTTAGCAAACATATGTGGGGTTGTTGGGGGGGGAGATAGAGGACTCCACATTAGCTAACCTGGTAGCCCTTTTGAATACCTTACTGACATACTGCTTACAAAAGTCGTAAAATAAGGTCAAGGCGCAGTATAAAAAAAGTAATCTCTTCAAAAACCAATTTGATTTTTTCTTTAATTTCAACTCAAGTTTTGATTGATATTCAAATTAAATTCATAGAGACACTATGGGTATTTTTAGATATTAACTTATTATATTTAAGTTCCCTTTCCTAGAAATGACGTTTTCTCAAGAATGTAATTTTAAATACACGATTAAAACTATATAAGTTAAAATATTTTACTTAGATACAAACATATCGTAGCTATTTAATGGATGATAAAACAAATCAGAATTATTTAAATAATATGTTATGAAAATATTTACATTTTTCATATTTTGTATTTTAAAATATTTTTTATTAAATAATCAATTAATTTGGCTTATGTTTTAAAATAATTATATGATGTATAACACATCTGAATCATTCTAAATATAATTATTTATTATATTAATTAATATTGATGTGACTAATACCATGCTGTCTAAGATGATAAGACTTGAATTACATAAGATTACCGTTTACATGTAGGTTTGGGTTCGAATCATGCTGGGTGAAATTAGGATGGTTATTCACAATTGTTCTCTTACTGTGATTTTATCAATCTCTCTCCTGGATAATAGAAGAACAATCTCTCTAAACCCGGGTTTCCCAAATTTTCTAGGCCGAAGGTACCAAAATAAATAATACCCTCATGCTGGAATCCACATAAAAATATATACACTGATGTTGAAACTTTATTATTTTTTTAAATTATAAGATTATAAAACAAATGAAAAAATCTCAAGTTACTTTGAAAAATGTCCTTTATTTAGATTGGAAAAAATTGGCAGTGCTAAAAACTGATGCGCTTTATACTGTGAAAGAACAAATAAGTAATATTATAAAATTGCGGTGACCTGGCGGTCTAGGGGTAAGGTGTCGGACTTGTGTGTTGGGGTCCGGAATTCAATCCTCCGTGCTGGCATACATTTATCTTATTGCCAAACCCTTCCTTCACCTCTAATAAGATGTGTATTAATCATAGCTTGTGAATGTGTGGAATGCCATGCCTCCACCGTGGTTCGGATCCCACGTTAAACTGTAGGTCCTCCATTTCATCTCACAATCACCCTTCCACTACACATCAGCGTAAGTGCGTATAACCCCAATGGGTGGTAATACGCGGTGCTAATAATAATAATAATAATAATAATAATAATAATATAATAATATATAATAATAATAATAATAATAATAATAATAATAATAATAATAACAATAATAATATAAAATTGCCTCACTAAGCCCGAGATCACTATGGCGGAGACAATTAGAAAAACACTGCTTAACCTGCAAAATTCAATTATTTGGAAAAAGCCCATCAGTAAGCACGATCGAGACTCGAACCTCGATCTCCCAGTTATCGACAATATAGTCTGCTACGAGAGTAGCAACTAGATCATGCTTTCACCGAAGCGGGTATCTTCAAACTCAACAGCTATGTTAAATCTTTATAACCGGGTTTAAATCTTATTAATAACGAATCGGTGGGCTCATGAACTAAAGCTAGTTTAGTATAGTTTTTTGGTGAGGAGATGGTCGTGATTTGAACCCCGCCCTATGGTTCAAAGGGTACTTTTTGTAATGGGTTTACTTACCTCCTTCTTCCATCAAACGGGTGAAATTATTCTAAATTATTCTTATCGTGGTTAAATAATGATAGCTCGTATGGTTAATAAAACACTGCATAAAAAGCAAATAAATGGTTCTATGCACCGCACATACTTTTTCGTTCTTTTATCTAAATTATACTTTTAAATCTTAATATATGCAAAGCTGAATACTAAACACTGTTTTAGAAACATAATGGGAGTAAAAATCATCGCATTTATCTAAAGAGCAAGTATTAAATAATATACACTTTAAGAAATGTATTATTAGTTCTGTGCACTTTCAACTCTCCATTTTTCTAAGATATATTTTTTTAAATATATTGGCTATACACATTTGTTTTTAAATGGGAAAATATATTATTAGATATGCTTTCAATAGAGAATTTATTATTTTTATGAGTGATAGCACTTTACCAATGACAGGTTAATTCGTATATCAAAGAGTTGCGCGGATATTATCAAAATTGAACATTCTCGCTTATATAAAGCACAATAACTTTAGTGGAAAAATCTGAATCACCATTTTGTTTGTGATATTTAACAGTGCCAATATATGAAATAAAATTTAAAACCATTAGAGCTAATTTTGAAAAAATCAGTTTTTTTATATTGTCTCTCACACATCCCTTAATTGTAGGGTTATAAAGCCTATTCTAAAAATTCATTTGGGGAAGAATACAAAAATTCTAGATAGGTCTAAGCCCGACCGGGAAAAGGTTTTCAGCTCTAGACTGATATATAAACACAAAGACAGGACAGATATATACAATCTGAAGGCACTGCAATAACCAATTTTCCGGTTTCAAGGGTTCATGAATATAGAATATTATAATTTTTGGACAGTAACGATACGTTCTCTCTCAAAATATTCACGAAAAAGTAAATATATTAATAAAAAACAAGGGTGAACTAGCCTAGGTTTGAAATAAATTCAATAGGGTTTGATCCCTGTAAAGGCATAATTTTTTTAATATAATCTGTTATATTGCCACTTCTTCCATCTCGGTGAAGATGTCACAGCTTGGGTAGTGATTGATGTGTCTTATTTATATTTAAATTAATTTATAATTCATGGAAAGATTTTAGAAATTGAATTTTGAATACTTTAGTAAAAAAAACTTTCAGGTCTACTGTTTTGTGACAGTTGTCATTCAATATAACTCATGGGTTTTTCCTTCGAAAATGAGCCTTTAGTTTTTTCCTTCGAAAATGAGCCTTTAGTTTTTTTCCTTCGAAAATGAGCCTTTAGTTTTTTTCCTTCGAAAATGAGCCTTTAGTTTTTTTCCTTCGAAAATGAGCCTTTAGTTTTTCCTTCGAAAATGAGCCTTTAGTTTTTCCTTCGAAAATGAGCCTTTAGTTTTTATTCGAAAATGAGCCTTTAGTTTTTATTCGAAAATGAGCCTTTAGTTTTTCTTCAAAAATGAGCCTTTAGTTTTTCTTCAAAAATGAGCCTTTAGTTTTTCTTCAAAAATGAGCCTTTAGTTTTTCCTTCGAAAATTAGCTTTTAGTTTTTCTTCAAAAATGAGCCTTTAGTTTTTTCTTCGAAAATGAGACTTGAATACTGGAATTTTGACGTTTGTGACATTTTAATTTGCTAACTTTTCACATCTAGTCATAAAGAGTCCATTCATTTCAGCGCTGATTAACTGATTAACCAAAATATTAAATACAAGATTATGCACGAACCAAAAATCTTCTCAAATTAAGATGTCCTGCATTTTTTAAATTTTATTTAACGACGGCAAAATGGGAATCAGTTTAATAATTGCTTGATTTTAAAATCATTATTTTTCAATTTTTTGTAATTTTTAAAATTCAGTTAAATGATTCGATGATCTCAAATTAATTGCGTTCAGAAAAAAACGTTATGACACAAAATAATTGTATCATTATATGACTTTGGTTTAAGGTGTATTAGCTATCTAAGCTAGAGGCTATCTGGTACTAACGGGGTGGGGGAAGAGGGGGTTCTTAAGAGGCCATTATCGACATACTTCAAGGGCTCAAACATATGCTTGTTGAGTTAATCGAATGCATTGGCTATGTACATATATACAAAAAAAAAATTATATTCATACACCGATCCTATTTGTTTTACATTTATTCCCAAAAGGATTTTAAAATTCCTCCAAGACATATTTTACTTCTCAGACTTTAAGAAAATTATTATAATATAAGCCTCGGATTGTAACAGAAGTTTTATTAGGATAATATAAATCTAAACAGTGTTGATACTAAACAAATTATAAAACAGTGATAATGTGTGAGGTTATAATATAGATTGTTGAAAGTAAACTATATTTTATTAGCTACTATTTATTCAATTATAATAATTGATATTACAACCTTGTTCATTGTTCCAGAATTAAAAAAAAAAAATCGTGTAATTTTAACTACTTCAATTAAAATATTTTTGTAATCAATCAAACCATCAATATTTTTTCACAATATATATTAACTCAATAACATTGAGTCTTTAATAGCTTTATAAGCTTCATATCTATATTTATTTTGTATTTCAGTTTATATTACATACATTAAATTCAGTTTACATTAAACTAAACCATTCATTTTTTCATCACTTTGTATTTATTCAATCAGTTATATAGCCTCTCTAATTGTCTTTGTGGATTTTAATTTGTATTTATTATTTTACTGTGTCATCGCTGGAACCCTGATATAGATATTAAAGATATTATGAACATCCAAAAGTGAGAACTGAATTTTAAAATTGTAAAATTATAAAACACACTGAAAACATCTTTGGCAAATTTATTTTACTAAGACCTGCCTCGGTGGCGTAGTTGGCTAACGCGCCAGTCGTGTTGAGCCAGACCACCGAGGACGGGGAGATCGAGGTTCGAATCTCGGTCGGGTGAACTAGGGGTGGTTTTTCCTAAATGCTTTTCCACTCTCCCTCCATGCAAATGCGGGTTCACTTCCTCTAAATTCAACCTTACCAATTCCTAATCCACTAGTGTAATTAGTACTTAAGCGTATAACCCGAACGGGTAGTAAGACGCGGTGCTAAAATTAAATTATTTTACCAAGATTTAAAAAAATTGGCAATCCTAATCATTAATGCTATGCTATAGTGTGAAAAACAAAGAATATTCTAAAATTTCCACGTAAAGACTGAAATTACTATGAAGAAGCCCAAGGGCTTGACGGAAACCCCAGTTTTTTTAAAAAAAAAAAGCTATCTTAAAGCAACGAGAGAATAGGTTTTGCAACAGTAAGCCAAGGGAGAGAGAACTCCAATAGATCTGCAGTGCCTTCAAAGGTTTATCGCTGAGTATGTAGTTTTATAGAAAAGCTTCGTTCGAGGTGATCTAGATCTACAGTCTACCTTTCTCTCCACTCAAACCACAGTAACATTTTACTCACATTCTCTTTATACGAAATAACTTTCTAATTTCTAAACAAACAATGGCACAAAAGTTACTTGGGAACAACCTAGATGTATATACAACTTAATAGACGAATGGGGGGTGGGCTGGGAGCTTTCCAGCCTCTAAAAGGTGCAGATGTTGCCAAATTTAACGCGAA
This sequence comes from Timema podura, assembly GCA_033556935.1. Classification (NCBI taxonomy): domain Eukaryota; kingdom Metazoa; phylum Arthropoda; class Insecta; order Phasmatodea; family Timematidae; genus Timema; species Timema podura. The sequence continues at coordinate 26,776,962 of JAVRXN010000005.1, forward strand.
ACCGTGCTCCTCTTAATAACCAAGTTCTCTGTGCTGTGAGAAGGATAAAAGGTAGGTGGGGGGGGGAGGGGTTTGAGGGGTGGATAATTAGCACGTACATCCAGAGATATGAAGTAAAGAGGGTGTTGAAGGGTGGCCGGGGAGGGGTGAAGAGGTTAGGGTGTTTTCAGAAGAGGCAACATCATGGGTGGTGTGGAAAGGGTGGAGGTGGAGGTAGGGGAAGGGGGGGAGGACTTTTGTTTAGTAATTTTGTTAGCATCTTAAACTAAAAGGGCTCTCACTACTTGTTTCGTTTCAAGAGTTTTCGCTGAATAAGTTTTAAAGCTCGGATGGTAATCATTTACGACCTCTTGTATTGGTTTTTAATTCCTTTTTTCCTGAGTGTTAAATGAACTATGAATTTGTTGAATAAGAGTATAGAGTTGTTTTTGGACTTGATTTACATTTTAACAATTAAGTAGTGCAGAGCGCAAAGTATTTACTATATCCCTAAAATACAATAAAAGTATATAAAAACTCCAAATCAATTTTTTTTATTGTATGATGAAATGCAGTTTTACATGATACCATTAGTATCATTATTATACTCTTAATGTCAAGATAACAAAACTGTCTTTTTTCTTTTCATGCCTTTGATATTGTTCTAGATCCTCTCTAGCTGTAGCAAATTCCCGTTTCAATTTATAAATTTCCTTATACGCATCTAATTGATATCTTCCACTAAAGCTCTTGTCACGGCCTCCGTGATATTGGTGATGAAAAGAAAAACCATTTATTTATTTTGCAAGGCCTCCTAAACTCTCCTGCACCAAGGCTTGCAAAATCAAATTTTTGGCAACGGTCGGCCTGTCTAACTTTAATGCTCTAAATACGTTTTATCATTTGATTTTAGTTGTAAATAGCACACAACTTTGAAGGTAAAATTACTAATTCCGTACTAATCAGAAAATATAACTTAAGTTTATCTTTCACAATAACACTCATAAATAAGTACAGTAAAACCTTGGATTGCGAGTAACTTGGTCTACGAGTGTTTTGTAAGACGAGCAAAAATTTTCAATAAATGTTAACTTGATAAACGAGCGATATATTGCAATACGAGTAGTACTATGGTTACGCTTTGTCTGCCGAGCAGTGTCATTGGATAGGCTCTTTGTTAAAGTCGCACAAAAAGAAAAATATTTGAATGAGCCAACATATAGCAGTGATTCCGTTAGTGACAGTGAAAGTCGTCCTAAACAATAACACACCTCCTCCTCTCCTCTATCTCGTCTACCTCACACTAGCCACGATTAAATTTAATTAATACATTTGATTACAGTACAGTTACATTTAAATAACGAAATTAAAAAAGGTATTAATCATTTTCAGATTAAATATTTTTGGGTTATGGAACGAATCATCCGAGTTTCCATTATTTCTTATGGGGAAAATTCACTTTGATATACGAGTGCTTTGTATTACGAGCACGTTTACGAAACGAATTATGCTCGCAATCCAAGGTTTTACTGTACTTCACACCTGTAATTACTCAAATGAATACGAGCCACATAAACAAACCAACCCAGTATGCCATCCTACTACCAACAGATCACTGAAACTAAAATAGTAGCAAGACCATTGAATATTAGACCGTGGTCTTCCTTCCGTCTTACTGAGGATTCACACGTTCGCTGTAAAACGAGAGCAGTGCTGATATTTGACCACGTGACAGCTCTAATCCAATCACAACAAGTCCGTGTGGCCAGAGTAGCCCGCACTGCTCTCAACTTTTACAGTGCTTCTACAGAAAACCGGCCAAGAAGACCCAACCAGCGCGTGCGCAAACTTTCAAACATGCGTTATTTATAAACACAGCACATTCTGACGATGATAAAAAGTGATGATTTAAAAACGACAGTGTATTTGAAGCCATGGGTTTTATCGATGACAACATCAAACCCAGGCAGTAAGTAGAACATATAATTTTATTTTAAATACAGTAACTTGCACTGATTGTAAAATTTATGTTTTCTGGTTTGACGTTTCAATGCATTATGGGTCAACTGAGATTTACAACTTTCCGCAATTGTGTGAACAACTGCACCACTTAAAGTTGCGGATTCACTGTAATGCTTTCAAATTTTAGTGGACGTTTGAATTCACCTTTAATCTATAGTATTATTACAACTATATGGTCTGACACTTCGTGAAAACGAAATGTTGGTAATAGATAAATTGATACTATAAACATTTTATATTAAGGTAAGCGTGATTCTTTTTATTATTTTATGTTAGTTACAATGATAAGTGACTATTAAAAATAGTTAAAATTATTGCTTAAAGTGAATAACTTATAAATAATACAAAATTTAGGGTCGTTTATTGAATACATTAGCGTAAATAGATTTGTGGAAGTCCTTATCGCCGAGTTGAAATATTTGTGCTAAAATATATTTCGTGCAATAACAAAAACAATTGTTTTATAATTTGGTGTGTTTAATTATACATAAAAATATGTTATGTAGTGCAGAAAAATTGTATTTAAAATATTTTTTTTTTTTACTCCTCAGAAGAATCGTTTAAATAATTTGATTCCATAGACAATTTTAGGACCGTTACTATCAGGATCATAGTAAGGCATGGGGAGCTACCAACGTTGTTAATTACATCACAAATCGGGCTTCTAAGACTATAAATATTTATTTGCCTACACAAAGGCATATTAGTAGACATATCCTTTCTTGATAAACTAGAAATAAATTATAATGTCCATGTTAAAGGTTCTACGCTACATATAAGGTCATTCGATTTTGATATTAAAATCATATGAGACTGTCACAAATATCATTACGCAACTCATAATAAATGTATTTGTAGGAAAACTACTATAAACAAATTTCCTAGTTTGAAGAGTATCTTAGTGGGCTTTTTAATGAGATAAACGGTTGGTGTTTTGGATAGTAACATGAAAGTAGCAATAAGGCTCAGGTTTGTACCCAGGAGACCCAAGTCTTAGACCTTAACTACCTGACCGCAGTGTAAAATATGACTTACAGTCTAACTTTCCGCTTATCAATCAATGATGGTTAAAAACACAATAATAATATATACGAGCCCAGAAAAATACTTTTCCATTAAATGAAGTCACAGAATGTTAAACCCCTCAGTATATATGACGAAGATTCAAACTTCAACTGGTTCATGACTGGTAAAACAGATATGACTAGAACTAATGCATTTTCCCGCAAACCCACCGGGTTGACTCTCAAAACATGTAAAAGCTCTAAATGGGTATGTCCTCTTTCACCTTAATCTTTGGAAAATTGAAGAAAGATTATAATGGTTTTGATATGCTATGGTAATAATTTTTAGAAATTCGAGTATAAACAACAGTTTTAAGAAAAAGCTATATTTTATAAAAGTGATAACATAACTTAAATGTTCACGTCTAGCAATAATAAAATATCTGCAACTGGCCAAGCGCCTTTTTTTATTTTTTCATAAATTTTTAAAACAAGTCAACGGCAATCCAAATTTTGGTAAATAGTATATACATATATAGATTTAAAATGATGGCCCTGTCGAGATTTCAAGTTTAAACTAAATCCAGCTATCTTACGTTTAGAAATTATTTATGTCTAAACATATCATTATGTGACAAAAAACTTCCAGCGATTATACTAAAATCTAGTTATCCCTTGAAATAAATAAGTCAGAAAGTTAAACAATGCGTGACAAATTTGTCAAACTTAATAACTTTTAATAGTGTAGGGTAAAACCTGTATGGCAGGCTGCACACATCCAAGCTCATGTTAAGGTGTGAATACTAATGCTATCAGCGTGCACACTAATTTGCATGTTGGTTGAGGTCTTAAGTCAAGGTGATAAAATACGTCCCCTTATCACCGTCTTGGCATCTCAACCGCCACGCCGCCCACTTTTCGCACTACCCCCTTAGTCCTTCTTCGTCTAGCTTCCTTCCACTCCCCCCCAATAATTATCAACTTGCTTCTTCCGGGAGCTGAAAGGCGGGCGGCCATGTTGCTTCTGTTTCTTATTAGAGTGCAGAGCTGCCAACATACAAACAACAATGAATATTCAGCGGGAAACCTTATAGCACCTCTAGCGGGATTATTAAGAAGCTCAAGTTTAATTTCACAGTGTGCTTTTGGTTTTGGTTTATATGCGTGGCTTGTGATTACGGTAAAATAATACATTCTAGGATTTACAGTCTGTATGGCTTTTGAAGAATTTTAAATTCATAAAACTAAGACTTAACATTCTTACTGAGAAATTCACTCATACTATTTATTACTTACTAGCATTTACCAACGGCTTCGCTATCATTACACAAAACATCAAAACATTCGACAAATTAAAATGCTAGAAAAGAAAAAAACTTTTTCGAGATAAGTATTTATGTGCGTACGAATATTAATAAATAAACGCGAGCTCAACACACCCCCTTCCCCTCCACACCCTTGCTCATATCACTTGCCATCATCTGTTACCGCAATACCAGCCGTGACAAATGTTCACTGCTTACACCCGGTTTTTTCGACACTACTTCGCTCGCTGATGAGATAACCTGATGGTAATTGGAATATAGCTTACCATTGTTTCCTGAGAAGTATCTAAGAAGTGAAACAAAAGAAGTCCCGACTTAATCCGATTAGTACATATTGAGTTTACCGGCAACAAACAGACAGACAGACAAAAATACATTATTTGGTATTCCTAAAGCTTATACTATCCAGAAATATGAAAACTCCACACAATTCAAATACGCATTATATAACCTAAGAGTTTGGTTATTTGAATAGGCTTACTATTCAAGAAACAAAAAAGAAGCACCCTATCACAACAAAAAATTGTGCTGTCGATTTATTAGCAAGAAACAAAATTCTATAAACCTAATTCACAAGCAACAATATAAAAGTATTGAAAACATTAAAATTCAAGACGCAAATACAAGCACACTAAAGGTGACTTACATGGAATCATTGTTGCAATGAACAACATAAAATAGAGGTTTGAATTTATTTTCAGAAAAACAAAATTAAATTTATCTAATATTCACGTTAAGCCAATTTATGAATAATGCAAATCATGGTCACACTGAAAGGTAAATTCTATAATAGCTTTGGAGGAATTTTAAGCTACTCTACCTCCTCCTTCTCCCAAACCACTTTCATCTCCCACATTCCAATCTCGAAATTTGAGACTTATTTGCTTATCTGAAGATGTTTTTCTATCCGAATGCCTGTTTTTGATTTTCTACCACACTAAATAGCTATTTTTCTGACTACACCCACTTTCCTATTTCTCAGAGTCCTCTCAAAAAGTTTAAGTTTCTCATAATTTTAAGATTATTTGGAGTAGTTCACTTACTTGTCGGCAACATTTTAATTTCCTACCTAAACTTGGAACCCATTTTGAAATTGACTATTGATTTTTTTTAGCTATATGAGGAAATTCAGCTATCTTCCTTCCAGGTGGAATTTCAAGCGTCTAGGCCCACCTGTTGGAGAGATAAGGTTACGAATGAGTCCTTGAGTCCCACACCTTTTTGCCCTTCTTCAGTCTCTTAGGGGAAGAAATTTGAAAATTCCTCAAAAGTTCTAATTCAATTCCTGAAAGAAACCTTCAGTTTATATTTCAAGAATCTGTGTGCGCTGCTTTAAAATAAACTTGGTGAGTTATAAGAACTTTAAAGCTACCCTCTCCCGCCTCCCATAGGGGTCAAATTTTAAAATTTATTTGTTTACCTGGGGGCTGTTCTTTAACCTACCTGCCAGATTTAGATTTTATATGACAGTTATTTTTATTCCCTTCGTGTATCCTGGGGTCCCATATATAAATTTAAGGTTATCAGACTTTAATGAGTATTTGGATGGTCCTTTAAAATTTGTCAGAAAGTTAATTTTCTACTTCATAAAAAAAATGTTCCAACTATAGTCTCCCTCCTAACCTATTCTAAAATTTTTATTTTTAGATTTTTATAATTATATGCAACAATCACTCTACCTTCATGCAAATTTAAAGTTTTCAAGCTCTTCTGGAAGTGGCTTTTAATTAAGAGCAGATCTACACTTGGCTTTAAATATAGAGAAAGAGATATTAAAGAAAGGAATCCTCTATAATAGTATGATTATGATTGGACCACTGAAAATATGTATGTAATCAATGTTTGTCAAATTCGCAGATTATCTGGAACTTTGGGAGAGCAATTTAATAACGAGTACAGTATCTATAAATATCATCGTTAGGCATATTTGCTCTTGCGGTTAAATCACGTGAGTAAAAAGTTGGCCTTTGGCATGAGTTCCATTATCTCTATAGGTTCAGACTGCTTTTAGTTCATATAGAATATTAAAAGCACCGGTGAAGCCGTTATTAATGAGATTTATACTTCAAACAAATGTTCATTTTCTCCTTTTAATTAAACGTAAGAGTACGAGGAACATGGTTTTATATTTTTTAAATACATTCGGATTAGCTCCAAATAACGGAGAATTATTTATCAAGGGATATTTGAGAACAAGAGATGAACTTCAATTGATTTAATTTGAAACACACATTTAGAAATGTAAATACATTTGGTTTTGTAGCTATCTATATTAAATAAAAAAAATTAACTGAAAAATTGTGTAGCTCGATGAATGAAAATAAAATAGTTTTTTGTAGTAGTCATATTTATTTAAATCAGACTATTTTTTCACTCTAACAACAATTTTTAAACAATTTACGTTTGGCGATGACACTGAGGTGAGTGTTTGGATCCTGGGTGGATGTACTGTGTTCCTTTCCTAAATGATTTGCCACTCTCCCTTCTTGTAAATGCATTCACATTTCTTTAAATTTCTACCTTACCTATAACTATCAAATTAGCATGATTAATATATATAAAACCGCATCGGTGGTTGCATGATTTAAGGCATTACTATCTCAATAGACTAGACTTCCAATGACAGGGAGTTCGTCTTTCTATCCCAGCCGGGTGTAATAAGGGTGGTTTTTTTCCAAATAGCTTTCTACTCTCTCCACGCAAATGTGGGTACAGTTTTTCTCTACATTCAAACCTTTCTCATTTCTAGCCCATTAGCTTAATTAGTACAGAGGTGTATAGTCAAAATAATAATTAAGACGCGATGATATAAAATATATACATATATATATATATATATTTGTTAGATCTTTTAAGTGTGCAGTGAACTTATGGAAGTTTGTGGAACACTAGAACAATGTGTCTCTTTCGTACTGGAGTGGATCGCCGAAGACGTGCGTAGATCGGAGCTCGAATTTTTGTCAGTTATAATGAGGTTTTTTTTTAATTCTTAAATGGTGTATACCCACTCACTCATTAGGAAAGTTAGAGTACATTTCTTCTAAAATCATACTTTTATAATCCTTATCTCAAGAGCGTAGCTTATGTGCGAGTATATACTTGGTCGCGGTGGAAAAGAACACTTACGTGAGAGGAATATTAAAAAGAAGTTATTATTTTACAATTCCAAATCTATCTCAAACAAGTTTCTAGTATAAAATGTGTAACTGAGTTAGTAAATATATGTTTTATGACTGTTATACCAAAGTGTACGGAAGTGCATTAGATAGATTCTCCAGCAACGCCTTACACCTTTAACACTATATAATTCCACCCACATTTAACCTCCCCATTTAACTCAGTTCCAAAGAATGATAGTAATGTAAGAACCAAGAATAAAATTCGAAATCAAATCTTTTTATCATGGTCCTCAAAATTTGGGGGAGGGGATTAGGGTTTAGTAAAGAAAACAGGCTTTTTAATACTAATCACAGCCAAGTAGCCTATCATTTTAACGGCCTTTGTAAGTAGATTCAGCAAAAATAAAATTATTTTGATAAAACACAAAATTTTTAAGTTTTCCTCATGGTTATTCCTTAATTTATCATAGTAGGTAAGTAGGTACCTACTAAAATAAACTTATTCTCTTACCTAATATTCACAAAAAGTATTGATATGATATATGGTATGGCTTCTCTGAGAAGGCCTATCACAGCTTGCCTGTTCAGCTCCTATATTCAGTCACTAGAGCGCTTGTACAGTCCTAGTGTGATGTTTGGAACGAGGAATATAAACTGGAATAGTGTATAACGAATCCAATAATTCACTGCTAGTAGAAAATGGTTTTCCACTTCATATTAATATTTTTTAATAACTATTTTCTAGAATAAAAATAAGAGAAAGAAACAAAAATTATATTAAAAATTGTGTGTGAGAGAGAGAGAAAGAGAGAGAGAGAGAGACCTGGCTCCAGTGGCCCTTAAGGACACCAAGATATCCTTAAATTATTCAGCTTCGAAAAGGAGTGGGCTATAAAAGAGTCCCAAATTCAACTAGCTATGTCTTTACAAATAACTTGTCAATTCTTTCAAGTCTATCTAAGTGCGCTAATCTGATTTTAAGACTCTAGTTAAAGTTTTCATATACATTTTCAATATTTACCTAATTACCGATTTGCGCGCTTAGATAAACTTAGAGAAGGGACAAGTTATTTGAAAATACATTGCAAGTTTAATTATGCACTCTTTTAGATCTCACTCCTTTTCGAGGCTGAATAATTTAAGTATTTTTGTGGTCCAGAGCTTAGCACTTTTTTATACATAAAAAGATTTTGGTGGAGTTAAATTTACTTCAGGATGATAACTACTAACGAATTGGATAAGATATTAAAAATAATATTCATTAAAACTGTTATTAGTGCCACAAGTTGACATTGAAGTTTAGAGTACACTAAATATAACCTATGAGATAACAGCAGTTTAATAGAGAAAAACACTTCTCTCTCTCTCTCTCTCTCTCTCTGTAAGCTGTTGCCAAATCTACTAGCTTTTAATTATTTCAGATGGTGGTGTGCACGGGTAAGTAGAAAGTAGGGGCACTATAAACGAGCCAGCGTTGCAAAAATTGCCTTATATTTAAGAGAAGACATACCACACTAAAACAAGATACTGTAATGACACCGCTGTTTCCCAATAGTAGCCATGCAGTTCATCTCAAGAGATTATATCCAGTGTAATAGATTCCGTCAGGCACACCATCAGAGCTGCCAGTCCTGCAGGTACCTGGTTGGTCGTTCACTTCTCCAAGCACTCCTTTATCCTGATGACTGACACAAAATATATCATATTCGGTATTTTGCCTTTTTTCCCCCCTCGCAAAGACATAAGTGTGTGTATATGTATACCTGCATCGTTTTATCGAACGAGGATCGTGTTTTATTCAGCGACCAAGAAACAATTTGAAGAGGGGAGAGGATGGGGGAAGTCTTAGGCGCACGCAAGAGATATGAATATTATATAGAACCATTCTACTCCAGTTTTGGTACTAATAATGTGTCAGAAACACAATACGGCTAAAAACAAAGAAACTCCTCCCCCACCTCCCCTATACAAGCGTGCCATTAACGTAGGACTATGGACCATATTATATACGCGACTCATTTTCAGGCGTGGAGCTTGGAGTGCTGAAGAATGAAGACATGTTTCTCTTTTGTTTGTTAAAAGAGATGTAGAAAAGGAGGGGGAGAGGGGTGGATGTCGATCAAACCTGTTTTGTGTGTTTTAGCTTCAGTTATTTATGAGCTTAAAAACAAATTAATTCGCTCTCCAATTACTGCTTACAGCTTATATCTTTGTCAACCCAGCGTCTGACACCTTAATTCAGTCAACAGATCTTCTACCTCCCAAAGCAAGAATCTCTGGTTTGAGCCCCAGTAATGATAGTAAATTTATAATTGATGAAATGTGTTTCCTTATTATCATTGATTTATAGATTTAAATTATTTTATAATTCGTGTGCTGAGATAATCAGTCGGTCCAAAAGGTAGCCACTAAAGAACTCAAATAAGAATATATATTAACCTGTTCAATTTATTCAAACTCTTGTGATGGTCTTGTGGTTAATGTGTGTATTTTTCCAAAAGAACAGTGTACATGGAGACTGAGGGGTAAGTATTATATTAGAATCATACCAAAATTTAATCCCAGCCCTCCCCAGAAAATAAAAATAAGTCGAAACTAACTCTAGTAAATCCTGTACCTGTGGGCACGCGGATAAAGTCGTTTGAGTAACTTTTTGAAATTTCTTCTTAATGAAATCCTACTATTGTATAATGCGCTCTTAGGAGACCGCCCCGTGGTATGTTATACATCTCTAACATACGTCTTATCATATAGCGGTTTTATTTATTCTTCATTATAAATCAGTGGACATGAGACCAGTAAAACCCGCTTTGGTGGTCCAATGGTATAATTTATCAAGCTCGCAAGTCTGGTACTTTCCATGATGGGGAGATCGGAATTATAACACCGTTTGGATGTATCAAGAGTGGTTTTTTTCCTCTAAGTGTCTCTCCAATTTACTTGCATGTAAAGATGAGTGAAAAAGCCTCCAAAGTTAAATCTCCCTTTACCCTAAAGGCCGCAGTACAAGCACCAATTCTCCCAAATGCTTCCTCGTAGGGAAGTCGGTGCATTTAATACAGAAAGAACACGTGGAAAAGAACATATCGATTACCCCATGAATATCCGAATGGTTGGATGTTTTCAAGAAGCACATAAGGAAAGTTGATGCGTCTAAAAGCAGCTTGGGTCTCTCCAAGTAAACTTTAGTGCACATGCACCAGTTTATAGCCTCCCCAAGCACTAGTTTTCCAGCAGGTTGCTATCAATGTTGTCTATAAATGCAGCCATTGTTAAGGGTGTAGAGATTTAATTTTTCTAGGAGGATCTGCTATAGAATTTTCCTGTACCCTTAGGCGATAAAAGTTATTATACGTATATATACTTGCTCTGATGGCCACACGGTCTAAGGCGCTTCTCTCACAAAAGACTAGACTGCCGATGACTAGGAGATCGAGGTTCAAATCTCGGTCAGGTGTATAACGAGGGTGCTTTGCTCAAAATTGTTTTCCACTCTCTATCCACGGGTGCATTTCCTCTAAATATAACCTTCATATTCCCTAAAACTATTAACGTAATTAGTACACAAACCTACAACCCAAACAGATAGTAGTATTATGTTGTTCTAAAAGAAAGATATTAAACGTGTATATGGTCCCACTGTCCCGAGCCTTTCTACGCCTTTAGCCATTGTGTTATTGTTGCTGGTGGCTCTTTGTACGTTAGTGACTTAATTTTTCTGAAACATGACTGATTTGCTTTGCTACATTAAGGAATTTTTTGAATGTTAACCTTTATATAACTATGTTATGTTTTCCTCCTTACTATCATACATCTTGTCGCTAACTAGCCAGGCAGTAAGACTCAACCTACCAATATACCTACTCTTGGAGATGATCGCGAGGTATCTACCTGTAATAGGTACTGTTCCTACCTCCAGAAACATCCCCACAAAGAATGACATCTCAAGAATCACACGAGGAAATCAACGAGTGCAATGCGGCCTTAAAACACTTTGGTGTATTTATTACATATGCGCATTTCCCTAACCAATCAAATGAGTAGTAAAACGCAGAGCTAAAAGAAAAGTATGCCACTAACGGGCTGCAATATTGTACCTATAGTATTTGTAGTGGATAAATATTCATATATTCAAATCAGGTCATTCTTATGCACTTGTACCGACACTTGTCTCCAACGGGTGAAATTTTGAGTTATGATATCTCCCCCTTTTTATTGATGTTTCATAACAGAAGCTAACGTGACTTGTATTGACTACTGGAGTTGGCATTTGCCATTTCAAAGTACATTTGTATGGAAGGGAAACATAATATTTTTCTTCAAATCAAAAAGCAAAAAATCATTTATAAAATAGTGTAAAATACGTATATAAGATACATTTTTTATGTAATCAAATGATAAACTATACCTGCCTTGGTGGTCACGTGGTCTAACAGGCTACTCTCATGTTGGACTAGACTGCTGAGGGCGGGGAGATCAGGGTTCGACACCGGTCGGGTTCACTGAGGGGGGTATCCCCTAAATGATTTTCCACTCTCCTTCCACGCAAATGTGGGTGCACTTCCTCTCGATTAGACCTTCCTAATCCCAAAGCCATGTGTTTATTTAATACATAGGAGTATAACCCGAACGGGTAGTAAGATGCGGTGCTAAAAAGAATCTGTATTTGTCATTTTCTCTCGAAATAATAATTGTTCAAGAGCCAGCTGGCTACAAAAAGTGTTATCATGGGCCTCGGGTTGAAATCCCCCCGCCTAAAAATTTTTTATCATAACTATCAATCTAAAAAGAAGTTATAAAATATTAAATTTAAAAAACAATTTATCTGATCCCGTTCTCGCTATTGTTAAGTTAAGACTGCAGAAAAGTGCACTAGTATGCGACTACTAGTTGGAACGTACTCGTGCAGCTAATATCTTTGCCAAAGCGGTCATGTGGTGAGCTCAGAAGTAATTTATAAAATAGTTATTCGGCGGTTAGTAAACAGTTTTTATACTTGTGGCGTATCGACTGCGGACCACCAGAGCTCTCTGTTAAGACCCTGGGGAAAGTAAGGTCGTGTTTTGTGGTGAATAAAGAAGAGTGTTTGAAAGAGGAAAAGGCAGACAAGTAGAAATAATAATAAAAAAAAACTAAGGAGGGTAGGATGATACACGGGTTAAGGTCACGCGAGACCGTAACAAAGACATGATCAGCAGTAACTCCATACACCGACCCCCTTCGGGAGGGTGTAAAGGGAGGGGGGCAATTATCACGCCCCCTTTCTCAAGCTATTAATACAGTTGCCGGCACAAATAGCGTCGAGACGTCCAAAAGAAATGCCACCATGTAATTTTAGTTTTTTTTTCGTACCCCGTCTTAGTAACCATCCTGGCTTTGAACACTTTTTTAATTACATTACTACCCATTTTGGTGGTAAAATTGTCAAAGCTGTCACACTCTCGCAATAAACTAGAATGCCGATGACAGGGATATAAGAGTTCAAATCTTGGTCAGGTTTATTGTGGTTTTCCACTCACCCACCATGCAAATATGGGTACATTTCACCTAATTTCACCTTAATCCATGAGACTCAATTATCCTAACAATATACCTATTGTGATGAGTACAAGGTATGCAACTCATCGTTATGTAACCTCCTTCAATCCCCAGTAGCCTCATCCCATTTTGGACCAAATATCTTCATAAGAAGCTTGTTTTTGAACACTCTAAATTTATTTTTGTCATGTAAGGTGAAAGATCATGTTTACCAAACATAAAGAATTAGTTTCAAATACCCTTAATATATTTGCTTCGTATAAGGTAAGAGGCCGCGTTTCACACCCATCGAGAATAACCGATACAATTTTTGTGTTGTATATTCTCTATTTTACATTCCTTGAAATCAGGCAAGATGTCAACAACTTACTGACCGAGTAATAAGAAAAAATTACAGTCGGGAAATATACGCTAATTTTTTTTTGTTTAATAGCGTTATTACTAGTTGAAATCGTTTCTAAATAATTAATTTGATTTACTCTCTAAAATGATATGTTGCTTTAAATAAATTTTCGTCGGTTTCTACTGAAGCAATATTAGATTTATTTTGGCCAAAAAAACTAACTAAAAGTGCCCTTTAACTAGTGGTCCCTACATCCCAAACTTAAATTCATTAAATTTCAACAACGCGTATGACTATTTCGCTAATGGTCATGGGATGAACTTAGTCATAAGGGAAAAATATATTTATATGAAACTGAAGTTTCCACGTTCAAAGTGACTATTCGATGTCCCCATGGAGAAATGGGTGTTATCCCCAACGGTGGTCATATATACAGGGTGTCAGTATCATATAATATGGATTACAAGTATAATTGAAAAAATGCAACCGCATTAGTGTACCAGGCTTCAGTGATAGACCCAGTGCAGAAAGATAATTTTCAGTTCACCCTAACGAGATTTGAGCTCGTTTTTAAATGGAAAACACCATATTTTTTGGCCCTGACATCTTAATCCACCTGAAAGCCTGTGTAGTGAGTCATTATAATAACAAGCTATTAGAACTTGATTATTGAAATTAACACAATATTGTTTTGAAATTAAGACTGGATTTATGTAATTAACATAAATTATTTAATGGTCTTTCTCGTAACAGAAACGATGATACTGGTCTATATAGAATCCAGATATAGAATGGCACAAAGTTGGTATGAGTTACCTTGTAAACCATACGTGGAAGAGCAACCATTATATATTAATATATTTTATGTTTGTGCTAACTAAACATCTGTTTAATCCTACACCTGCTATAATAAATTCCACATCACGTAGCAAGGTCAGCCAGTGACTTAATACGGCACCTCACCAAAATCAACACACACATACAAGGAAAATTGAGAGCTAATATAAATTACTACCCTGCATTGGTGGTCACGTGGACTAAACGTTCTGGTCTCTCTTGTCAGTGATTGAGAAATCTTGCCTTCAGTCCCTTTGTTGTAATTAGTTGTTTTTATAAATTTAATTTAAATATTCCTTCACGCAAATGCGGGTACATACCATCTATGAATCTTTATTCTTAGTACCTATACTAAATTGATGTAAATAAAATAATAGATTGGACGGGTAGTAAGATAGTTTGTACATGATAGAAAAACTACTTTTTTTCCTAGTTCGAAACAAGTGGTATAATTATTCTTATTAAAATCTATTATATTTACATAATTCAGTTGTTAAGTGAACTAAGGTGTCAAACTCATAGTATACCTGACAGTCGATGACGGGTAGATCACGGTTCAAATCCCGGTTGGGTGTACTGAGGTTTTTTTCTTTAAATGGTTTTCTATTCTCCCCCCAAGCAAATACTAGTTTTCATTTTATAAATTACACCTACCTCATCACTAAATCATTTGCATGTGTATGATACTAAGGGGTAGCAAAATATATTTTAATAATTATCTACGCATATTTAAAACATCATCCTATTAATATTACAGCAAACATAGGGTTTTAAATAATAGATTATTTGTGTCACATTTAATGGAAAGACCATAGTGATCGAATGAAATTATTTTATCACAGTTTTACTGTCAAATGAATTATTTTCTTTTTCCAACTAATTGAACTAATGAATAATTTAATAAAATATATTAGTAAAGAAACTGAATTTTTGACAGTAATGGTAATTTCAACAAAATCGATTAGGTTTCCTTGCTTAGTCTTAATATTTCAAAGGGATGTATTATTTAATTGGTAACAATAGCAAACTAAAAGTTTTATTGTGAAAGGGGAGTGAAGTTTTTTTTTAAAGGGGTATGGGGGTAGCTTTAACCAATAAAGTAAAACGTGGAAAAAATAATATTTATTTAATATAAAAAGACAATTTATCGATAGTATATTTTCGAGTATACTACGATAAAAGAGAATAATTTTTAACCTGATGTTTTAGACCTAGCATCATTCTTATCTTCTACACTCTTTCACATCAGCGCATTTCAAAAAGAAAGACATTAAACATTTTCCCTCGGTGCCCACTTCCCGCTGAACATGGGTTTAGGCAAGGTTTTGCAGCACTCTACGGAGCAATTTGACGCCAAGAAATTTCTCCCCTTTTCTTTCCCTGGCTTTTCTTTTTCCTTCCTTAGATGCCCTTCGCATCGACCAGGGCAACATTTGGTGAAAAATTTACCTTGCTTAGTACATTTTTCACAAATAGAAATCCATATAAATGCATAGGTGTAAAAAGAAGTTTATTTAAATAAAGGTCAATTAATTTTTATTTAGTATTATTTAACGAATATATTATTAATTGAAAAATATATTAGCATACAAATTACAAACTAACTGAACTAAATAACAATTTTAACTGCTACCCACTTCGGTGATGCAAAATAGTAGATTGCCGATGACCAGGAGATCAAGGTTCGAGTCTTGGTCGGGTGTATTGGGGTGGTTTTTCCAAAACATTATTTTCCACTCTCCCCCCGCAAAATTGCGGGTTCACTTCCTCTAAATTCAACCTTCCCAATTCCTAATCCATTAGCGTAATTAGTATTTAAGTGTATAATCCGAACGGATAGTAAGACGTGGTGATATCTAAAAAAAACTTCTACAGAAAAATTGAGCAAAGAGAAGTATCTTTGCCCACCAAAGAGCATTAGAATCAAATTCATTTTCAAAAACCTGAATTAAAAATTATATAATTTATATAATATTATAACTAAGAAATTATTGGTTTAGTAAAAATATAATATTTAAAATAAAATGTTTTTATCTTTAATAGTACGGTACTATAACTTTACAATGATAAGTTATTTTGCATATCAAATATTTACGGAGAAATTATGAAAATTGCAAAATTTCCCCATGTAAATTACCCTTAAGGTCATTTTTATGATAAAATGAGAATTTCCATGTTGTTTATAGTATAGTATCTCGATATTAAATTTAATCAAAATCGAGAAAGAAAATCTCGAGAAAATCGTTCTTTTTCTCTTTTATAAATGGTTAATGGTTTTATTTATGGTAAAATAGTTTTGGCTCTAGCCCGAGATATATATAGAGAGAGAGAGACAGACAGACAGATGGATGGATGGACAGATAGCATTGCGAAAACCATTTTTTGTTTCAGGTGGGTCATGAAACGTAGATATTTATCAAAATCTCGAGTTCGATTATTTGGACGATCACAATACTCTCTCTTCGAGGTGTCGAGAGAAAGTTGCCTAAAACTATAAAGCTCGATAAAACTGCAAATTAAATATTATCTATATTAATAAAATTAAGAATTTTTGTATATATCGCAAGGAGAGGTCTGAAATTCAAAAGTTAGTAGCACCCCTGTGCACATGTGCAACTCGAATCCAGAAATTTAAAATTTACATTTGATTATTTTTCAATTAAAGCGTTGCCCGGAGTCACCACGCAAATTTATTGCGTTGTTACCAAGGGCAACGCCACGTACTTTTCCCTAACTAAAACAAAATCGTTGAGTAACTTTGTGGTAAAACTACGCACATCGTTTGTCGCATGGTCTAGGGTTGGCGTTGGCCGCCTTTTGATCCGGCACGCCACTATTTACGTTGATACGTTCATTTATATATATATTTATATATATTTATAAATATTTATATATATATTTATATATTTATAAATATTTATTTATATATTTATAAATATTTATTTATATATTTATAAATATTTATATATATATATTTATAAATATTTATATATATTTGCGTTCTCATTGAAATTTTAAATCTCTTTGTTATTCATGTGTTCATCAATATTAGGTTTGTTTGCCAAAGGAACAAGAAGATTCAACAATTAGAGTTCCACTTAAAATATCTTCGCGTGCCTCAAGCTGGTCACCCCCGGTGAGGTGAATCGCGTCACTCTCGTTAAAGACTAGATTTTTGGTGACATGGTTTTAATTAATACCTATGCGTAGTAACGAGACTTTATTTACTCCTAAACTGTGTATCCATATCTTTCAAAGAAAATGTGGGTACATTTCCTACTAACAATACCTTCCTCATTATATGAGGATAACTAGGCCAGTTTGTAGGACGAGAGAGAAAATATTCATCAAACCAACGACACAACTAATCAAAACTACGTTATATATATTTTTTTCTCTCATAATATACTAACCTAACACCAGTTTCATAGTCAATCTTAGTGCGCCTCAAGTGCGGCACTACACTAAATGTAAGATGACTCCTACATAGATCAGAATGAAATGGGCAAGTTAATTTCCAAAACTGGCACATTACATTAGAGTTTAGGTAGGTGACGTCTTGTATTTTGTTTTAAACCACACTTAAGGCGCATTAAATCTGGCCCATAGTATTGTATACTAAACCATTTCTTCCAACTAAATCTTTCATGACTACCTATCGACATTTCTTTTACCTATTTTCTCTGTATCGGAAACAGCCCTTCACGTTGAAATCTGAGCATCCAATCAAATACAATACTCTTTTACACGGAAGAGACTATGAAGTCTTAATATAAAATGTTTTGATGAGATTTTAATAAGAAAATTTCGGTAATAAACCAGACCAGCTGTCTGTGCTCTATCGGGTTGATTCAAGGATGTTTGGGTTTTTTACTAACCATTCGCGAATACAATGGGGTTTCTTATATTTTTAGCACTCAATTTATAGGTAATATCTTTAAATTTTTCCCGATTCCATTCCTTTTGGATTCTTGTAACTAAGAATTATGATTATATTTATAAATTCCCTCATAGCCAACCAATGTTTCATTAAAATAAGAAATAAACAGACCATAGTAAATTATACCTTGGCAGAAAAAGAGCTAATGTCACATTTACACGTTTCTGTAAAAATCCAAATTAGGTCTTAAAGATTTTGAATTATAAATCTACCATACAAACAATCTTTTTTCCAAGATTTAATTATTTAATTCTTCTTGGAATGACATGTAACTAACTAATGTAGAATTATATTTAATTTTTTACATGTTTATAGGCTTTTTTTGACATTGGCCCCCTTGAAAAATTAAAGTGAAGAGAACCCTTTCAATAAGGTGTATTTTGATTAAAACACATGATTGAAGTCAATAACTTAAACATTTTATATTCAAAATATTCTATAGCATGTTGCAGTTTATTGTATAGGTAGAACAGAATAAAAGGACGAGGCATGCGCATTAATTAGTGCTAAAAAACAGCCAATGAAACATTAAAAAGAGACATTAACTATTTTAATTTTAAAACACCGAAGTTGGAGAATGTTGTTAATTGGTCAATGTCCACACATTGGCCCTTTTTAAATTAATACATTGAGGTATAGGAATATTGTTTTGGGTCTAATGTCCACATTGGCCCTTTTTGTTTTAATGTACATATCACATTGGCCTCTTGAGAATGGGTCTAACTTGGGATATAACATGGAAAGGACACTGCCCATTTTTCATATGATAGGGTTCATGATTTTGAGGTGACTGGTGGACACAACTCAAACTATATGATTCTGGACACTGGCCCCTTTTGTTGTATTGCAGTTCTTATGTCCAGTTCTGTACCAATTTCAGCATTCTATCCAAAGGCTGGTATACAGATGTGAAGTAGTGTGGCCTCCATCTTAACCTCCCCCCTATCCCGTCTGTTCCCTAAACCGATTTGAACCTTGGTGGTTAAAAGTGGGGTGTGAAGAACACCACCTAAACATGCGAACCTTTCCTTCCTATTTGACCCACCCACTTCCTTTACCGAGTGAGCTCGCGAGGTCATAAATCAGTCACCGGCCACCGACACACGAGGCGCGAGTGTTTTGTTCTGGTTAGCGCCTATCCACCTATAGTAGGATTTCGGCAGGAGGAACCTTTTAGAAAATACTAATTTATTTATTTCTCTAATAAATAAATACACACAAATTTATGAATAATATATATAAATATGTTTAGCATCGCGTTTTTTTTCTCCCCGATCTATTTGTCCGCTTATGTTATAATTAATCTAATTTTTAAGGGATAAGGTAGGTTGTATTTATAGGAAGCGTACTGAAATTTGCATGGAGGGAGAGTGGAACACCATTTTTTGAAAAAACCTCAGTACACTCGACAAATATTCGAAC
This sequence comes from Timema podura, assembly GCA_033556935.1. Taxonomy (NCBI): domain Eukaryota; kingdom Metazoa; phylum Arthropoda; class Insecta; order Phasmatodea; family Timematidae; genus Timema; species Timema podura. The sequence continues at coordinate 26,796,491 of JAVRXN010000005.1, forward strand.
CTCATTACCCCCGTTATTGGCAATATAGTCTAATGGCTATAGAATAGCGCGTTGGACCACGCGTCCACCAAATCGTGTTTTACTATATTAATGGTGCTATTTTATGGGCAGATATTGAGAAAAACTATTAAAAGTGACAGCTGCAGATCACATGATTTTACGTATGATTTCATGAAAATAGATTTAGTGATTTTTTTAGCTTTCAGATAATGTTATTCGTAAGAAAATTAAACTTCTACACCAAAATGCTCTTATTATTAAAGAACCAAATGATGATAAAATATTATATATATATATATTATATATATATATATATAATATATATATATATATTAGTCTTACTTTATCTTGATGTTCTTAAAAGTTTTGGTGATTTTGTTGTGAGGAAATTTATTGTTTTTTATTGCGTACTGCGAAAAATTTATTATGTGTGGAAACTTGTCTTATTAGAGACGCGCATTAACAACTAGCAGTTGTTTCCATATTTTATGTTTTCAAAAAAAAGTATCTATATAAAAAAATATTTATATTGAATTTGATCTAAGAATGAAAATGCCTTTATTTTTGACCGAACATGGTTATTCAATTCAAATCAGACCCAAATCAAAATTCTTAATAATTTTGTCAAAAATAATTTATTCTTTGCACAAAAGAACAACTGACAGCTTGTCAAATATAAATATTTTCTTTACATTTCATTAATTATTTTTTACTAATACCCTTTAATGTATGTACTATTATGGAAATGTTGAACAAATTAACTTAACTCAACGCTGGTCTAAATTATTTCATTAGTTCTACATCTGACCGCTAGAAGGCACTAGTGCGATAGTGGTGTGCTTCCTGGTGGCCAGTTATGGTACCATTTGCATCCCTCCTCCACCTAATCTAAAAGAAGATAAGAATACATATTACTTAGCCATGGAAAGGGGAGTAGGGGAAGATTGAGTTATTTTATTTTTTATTTATTTGAGATATTTAAGGTGCACTTTCTGAACCGACTGATTATATCGGCACAAGAGAATTTCTATGAGCGAGAGTGAAAGCGCCTAGCAATGTTGTCGCTAAAGGTATTTTCACACACCTTCCAGAGTTCTCTTACATGCTACAATAGACACGTGACCAACAACCTTATTTCCCTAAAAAGGAAGTTTTACTACTGATTTTTAACGCTCCAGAGAAATCAGTCAACCCGGCTGGTTTGAATCCACGATCATCGTGTCCCGAGGCGATCTCTTTACCTCAAGATTGCTGAAATCGACAGGGATGATTAGACCTGCTCAAGGTCAAAAATAGCTTCCCGTATCAAAAACTGTCCTTTATCTGTCATTAAATACCAGTTCATTCAATGATTCAAACCAAACGATATTTTTTTCCCTAGGTTTCTACAGTTCTAAAGCACACAATTATTCAATAGTTGTATGGATTGCAATTATTAGGTTAATTTAGTGTGATCCTAGCAGTGAGATATTTGTTTATAAATTAAGATACGTTAGTTGTATTATCTGGGATAATTACTTCTTATGTATATTTAATTTCAACGCTAATACTATTAAAGTCAAATTTTAAAATGGAGAAAAATACTCCTAATGGATCTTTGTGGTATATAAATATGTTCCTGAATTTAAGTGGGTCATAAGTCATTAAAGTTTGGGAGCCACTGATATAAAATAAGTAATCTAACTAAAACATATGACGTGAAAAGTTTTTTTCAGTGCCAGCTAATATTGTATACAGTATGTCGAAATTTAGATTGTGTCTAGATCGTATGGATATAGACCTGTTTGCTGGATATTGAATTTAGCTTTACATGTCCCTGTCTCTCTCCAGGCTAAAACTTATGCATTTTCTTATAAATCACTCGTTTTAAACTATTAAATAAGAGTAGAATTCAAGAACCTTTAATGATATAAATAAGCGTGGCGTCCAAATAAAGCTAAGTAAAATCTATGTGTATGTATTCTTGTGGTAATAAAAATAATCTGATAAAACTACAGGTATTTATTTAGCCATGAAATTATAGACGCTAGTTTAGTCTTGGGAAATAGCTAGTAAATTAGCTTGGTACACGTGATCTTAAAATTTAAAGAAAGAACGGTATTACAACAAATTCTTCTACGCCAAAGTTTGAATGTAAGTAATATTTCTCGTAATTTTGTATTAAAATTCTTATTATAATGAAACATAGTATATTCGGTACAAGAATTATAGCCGGGATGGCGTACAGCTAGCAATTTTTCCTCTCCGTCCTCGCTTAAGTATAGACCCAACTAACTTTGCTTGGTACTTTTGATGAAGGTTCTGGTTGTGAATCCAAGATGTAGAGATTAGGGTCGCAGTAGCTTCCTACAATATTGTGGGCGTTAACAAGGTCTGCGATGATTTATTGAACTGCACTTAAAACTAAAGGGCTTTTTTTATATCATAATAAATATTTGCATCTCTTTATCTAATCTACCTTAACTTCCTATATTCAAACTAAAAAATAGCCTCTAGTTCTGTGAACAGTAAGTCCTCGCTCTCTTCAAGTTATCATCGTTTCTTTAGTTTTAAGATTTATCTTTGGATATAAAATTAAAATATTTCGTATAATTTCTTCAAGATTTTGAAGTTGATATTTTCCCTTGGTGCTCAAGCTAAGATAAAAACAAATTAATACTATATTCAACATTAGGCTACACTTCATTCATAATTAGTAATCGCTATAACATGCAGTTTAAGATGGTAGTCTCACAATATATTTCACAATTGATACATATACGTCCTAGATACTTGATAGATTGGTTAGAACTAAAAATTCAAAACCTTTAAAGTTATCTATTAAACAAACAACCTTTTGAAATGTCACCATGATGAAAAAGAATAACCAGTTTGAAAAACCATGTGCCTACATACGTTATTTGGACTGAGTTACCACACGAATTTCTCTAAGACAAGTCCACTTATTTGACAGATATCTCTGAGAAAGAAATCCGAACAAATGAAATTCCAAATGGTCAAGTTAAAATAGAACCTCGCTTCGCTCAGCAAATTAAATAAATCATGTTTCTCTGTATATCACATACACAGCCCAACCTTAACTATTCTTTACACCTTGGAATAATCCAAGCAAAAAGAAAAATCATTCTCCTTTCATAGGAGGCTACCAGAGTTGATGACTCAAGGTAAATTTAAAATTACAACTTTTTTTTTAAGAAAGAAGGGGGAGTAAAAAAGATAGGGGGTTGACTAAGAATATCTACAATGCTGCTGTAGTACATAACATTATGCAAATTGCTAATAGCATGGGTATGCTCTCGTGCTGTCCTCCCCCGCCCACCCCCCCACACGCTTTTACTTTCCGTAAAGTCACGTGGTCCCGAATTTAAGGGGAAATATGAAAGGGCAGCCTTCCGCTATTTTCTTAGATTATTTTTAACCTTTTTTTAAGGAAAAGAAAAGGGAAATTCTAATATATTCTAAAATATAATATAAAGGTTGGGACATGTAAAATTTTTTCAGTGGTTAAGTGTTTTAGATCACTTTTATTCTCCATGGAAGGGTTAGATGCATGGTTAAACTCTGTTCTCCAAACCCATCCAAAAGGCTACATAAGCTGCCGACGCAAAAGTGAACTTGATATAACAATTTAAGTGTAGATTTTGATATAAAATTGAAAACAGTACTCCCGTCTCCCGTGCGAGATTCAAAACTATATCTCCCGGTTACCTGCAATTAGGTATATTTCACACCTTATACCTTTTACCGCGTGAACAAAGGTGTACGTAAAAAAAAAATTCATAGCGCAATAGTATTACAAATTATTATTATTATTTAGCACTGCGTCTTACTACCCGTTCGGGTTATACGCTTAAGTACTAATTACGTTAATGGTTTAGTAATAGGGAGCTTTGAATTTAGAGGAAGTGAACCTGCATTTGAGTGGAGGGAGAGTGGAAAATCATTTAATAATAAAACCATTAGTTCACCCGACCGAGATTCTAACCTCAATCTTCCCGTCCTTGGCAATCTAGATCAGCATGATACCAGCGCGTTAGCTAACTACGTGACCGAGGCGGGTAGTATTACAAAGTTACACTGCTATATCTTAAGAAGAGGATGTGTGGAAAGTGAGAAAATGTGTTTTTTTAGTTCTTATAGCAAAACATTCATTAGAGAAAAATAACAAATATTGCTTCAATAAAAATAAAGTTTAATTTTCTTCCCAGAGTGACCATAAAAGTTCTTGTATGTCTGTTAAGGGCGTCCCGGAACTTAATGTCAGCTTTTTCTCTTCATTTAAAAAAATGTCTCATCTAATGCCGCTATTCTGATGAAAGATATTCAAGAATTGGTGATATCACCGTGTGGAGAAAATTAAAATATTTTGTAACTAGTCAATATTTTATTTATTTTAGCCAAATAAATGTTTTGCTACGAAACGTGCAGAAACATTGGCCTTATCTCGCGTATCCTGCATCCCCACATTAATTAGATCCTTTGAAATTAATTTGTTTAAAAGATTTTACTATTTTTATTGGAAACCAAATAATCACATTTCTGGTGTTATCTATTTAATGTTGTTAGTAAATTTTTGTAGTCCAAGCTCGTGGCTAATTGCACTTCTGTTAACACTTATTGTAAGGTCACCAACCTGAAGGTTGGTTTGATATGATTACTATCCATCCGGAGCTGGGCATGCACCCTTCGGCTGGTTAGTGCTGCCTACACCTTCTGGTACAGGTCCCCTGTACTAGGGTGGTTCAGAAAGTTTGGTGATTCCCCGTTGCGTTTTATATTGAATTTATAGAATAGCGTGTGAAAGTGCCTAACAATTTTGCCAAGAAAGGCATTTTCACATACATTCTATGTTCTTTTACATGCCAAAATCGACATGGGACTGAATGCTTTGCTTCCCCTCCGAAGGAAGTTTTGCTACAGATTTTTATCGCTCAAGAAAAATCCATCAAAATCGGCTGGGTTTGAACCCACAAACATCGTGTTCTGAGGTAAGCCCTTTACCTTAAGACCACCAAGGTCTACTGCTAACACTAAGAGCACATGACTGCCGATTGACTTATATTGAGTACAAGATAACGCTAGAATCAAAAAGGTATTTATATAAATAGGAGAGCATTAGTGTTACTATGCAGGTACTATATAATCTATAAAAAGAGACAGCTTCAGATCACATGACTTGAGGTATGGATGTATTAAAGTTTTTTTCAATAACTCTTGTGACTGTCAGATACTGTACTTTCTACAGTATTAAAATTATAGTAGAACTTCAGGGTCAGCTAAGGCGTAGAAAGTTTGGGTCCATGGCATCCATGAATAGGTGTATTTATAAAAAAAATTGATTGGCTAAACGTATAGAAATTTTTTTCTAGCCGATCCCGCACCCTCTAGAAAAACTAGTTGTCTACTCTCCTTGGGGTCAGCTGTGTAATGGTATGTCAGACGTTGGATTACCAATGAGCGAAAGGTAAGGTTTATTTTTCAATCTAACTTACCAAAAACCGCTTAAGGGAATGAGTGGTCTAAGGCGTCTCGCTATTGAATGGACGGCCGATTACAAGGAGGTCGATGCTCGGATAGATGTCAGTTTTACAGCAGGTGTTTTTCCCCCAAAAGGGTTTTCCAAGCCCCTAAACACCAAATGCATATACACTTCATATAAACTTGACCTTTCTCACCTCCTTATATATAAGTGTAATAAGTACACTTACCCGCCTCGGTGGCGTAGTTGGCTAACGCGCCAGTCGTGTTGAGTCAGACCCGAGGACGGGGAGATCGAGGTTCGAATCTCGGTCGGTGAACGGGGTTGTTTTTCCTAAATGGTTTTCCCACTCTCCCTCCACGCAAATTCGGGTTCACTTCTCTAAATTCAACCTTCCCAATTCCAATCCATTAGTAATTAATACTTAGCGTATAACCCGAACGGGTAGTAAGACGCGGTGCTAAAAAAAAAAATACATAGGTGTATAACCCAAACGGGTAGTAAGATGCAGTGCTGAAAAATGAATAATAAATATTTTCGTAAATCGATAAGGGACTGTCCATTAACTACGTAATGCTTATTTAGGATTTATTAACCCCCTACTTGCCTTTGTCACAATTTTGATAACCCCCTTTTTTCTAATATTACGTCAATATATAAAACCCTCTCCCCCTCTTTTAAATAGTATTCTTATTTATTGTGAAGCCTGTACAACCCTGTTATTTAAACGTCTTCACCAAGCTCGACGACCGAAGGTTATTAGTCATCGATGTTTTGTTTATACGTGTAAGCAGCCTGGTTGATTTCAAAATAAATACTTCACACCAAGCACTAATCCTCAACCTTTTCCCTAACATGTGCACATAGGTTATGAAAATACCATATGTCAATTTATGTGATCATATGTAACTTTTTATGGATGTCAAAAAGTCAATGAAATAATTTTTATATATATATAATATAATATATATATATATATAGTTCTTCTTTCCTTAAAAACTTTCCTTCTACAAGAATCCTACTATAGCAGACCACACTTTTAGCCTTGCAATAGTAAATGAGTTCGTAGTGTTACAGATTTTAGTTGTCCAATTTATTTTTTTAAAGCTTGTGAATTCCTTAAAAAAAAACTTTTGTAGCAATCCATCAAAAAGTTTCATATTAATAAACATATATTTTCTCCTCTCCTTTAATATTTGTGAATCTAAAGAAAAAAAACCCTAAAACATGCTAAGCCTGCTTTTATTCCAATCTTCTCAAAATCTTTTGATCATGGTACCTTCACTTTATTTCCACCCTGGATCAACTTGGCTCTCACAATGCAATCTGCCCTCAGGAATATAGAGTCCACCCCTAACCACTTCTACGAACCTACCCCTTACTCCCATCTACGCCTTCCTTCAAACGCGTTGATTCTGTTGGACGGAAATCACACAAAGGTCGGCCGACAAACGAATTGAAGTTTCTATCAACGATTTCATCCTGTAAATTTGTTCAAATAAATCTAGAAAGCAGTGACAATAATTGATGTGTATCTAGAAAATTGGTTTTTTCCACTCCATGTACGATATTTTGGTTTATTATCACCAGGGACTAAAATTCATGAGTGAACCCTAAACTTTTCATCATCTATATTTTTAGTTTTATCTAATAATTCAGTGATTGAGCTCGTTTATATAAGAATTCTCCAGCGGTTTAAGACCAGGGTGGGTCAGTTGAACATTTTAGTCACTCAAGGACATTAAATAATTTAAGTTGTTGACCTCACTATAATTTTAATTTGTGTCACTATTGTGTAATTATATATCTAAGCTATTTATATTTGTTTATTACGGCCATGGACAGATCTAAATATCATATGACATGGGAATCGATTCCGGGACCGATCATGTAGTAAGCCAATGGTCCTTGTTTCGATTCCCGTACCCAGATATCATTTTTTAATTTAAATAATATAATTTAATTAATAGTGTTAAAGAATTACTATTTTTTAATGAATTTTAAAACTATGAAAGAATGTTTAATGTAGCAGAAAACCTTTTTATACATATATACTTACTGAAATACTAGCCAAATAATAAGGTAGCGTAAAATAATCCAACTGGATGATTTTATTTTTAACACCAACTCTTAAAACCTTTTCAGGTCATACACATATGTACTAATTACGTATAGGAATGATAAAGGTAATTGATTATTGTGCCCACATTTGCGTGGAAGGGGAGTGGGAAAGCGTCTAGAGAGAATCACCCTTAGTGACACCTGAATGGGAATCCTTGTCATCAGTGGTCTTGTATATTGCAAGAGAGACGCTTTAGACCGTATGGCCACCATAGCAGGTAGCTGGTTACTGAAATTATGCTAAGTGTAATATGCTATTATCATAACATTCTTAGCTAAATTAATTTTTATTAGTTAATTAGCTCACGTAGCTGTGCTTATTAAGTAGGCGTGCATTTATATGAAGAATTTTTTCTCCAAATAGTAATAAAAATATTAATTATTAATGGACAAAAATATCAAAACTCTAACAAAATTAAATCTCTGCAAAATCTTCGGAGGCAGTTTATGATTACATTAATTGATCACTATAAACCATTTTATTTATTTGTACCACTGAGTATTAATGTCCTTTTTTTTGTATCTTATAGTTAAACAATGGATTGTAGTGACGTATACTCCTAAGAAACTTTGTTCTTTAAATGATTACGTATTTATTTTTTAAATGTACAATTATCTTCATTACTTGAGATGAAAGTTAACTAAAAGAAAAATATATATTTTAGATATATCAAAGAGTTTAAGCACAAACATTTTAACACCACATCTTACTACCCGTTCAGTCTATACGCCTGTAAAGTTTATTTTCCTTTCTTACTTCACTAACTAAAAAGGACTAACTAACATTGACTATTTTCATAAGGCACCCGATAAAAGAGGTCACGTGTTTTGGCAGTTTTTAGATAAAAACATTTTTTTCGTCACGATAAATAAAATGTAGACTCAGTACAGAGTTTAGTTTTATTCACATATTGACCTCAAAAGTTGTGTAATATCAGTCAAGGGAGTTCTGGAATTTAATAACAATTCTTTCTCTTTATTTAAAAAGCTTGTAATATAATGCCGCTATGCTCATGACAGATATTCAAGAACTTTTGATATCAACTTGTGAAGAAAATTAAACTGTGGGTTTTTACTGGAGATATTTTTTTATTTCTGGCAAAAAACAATGATTTGCTATTAAAACAAAAAGCACTGCCCTTTTTTAAGGGTCTAACTCACCACCAACACGTGGTTTTCAATATCTAATAAATTTGTCTAGTGTTTTATAATAAACTAATAAAACTTATAATATATATTGGAACGATAATTAAAAGACTATAATGCAAATATAAGGTTTAAATTTAAAGGAAATACCATTAATTCATTTAAATAAAGGGGGAATTTATTTGTATGCCGTTTAATACAAAGTTATGATTTTAGTTTATAGATTATATCTATTGTAAATTATGTTTAGTTAAATTTAAAGTGAAAATGAAGATGGTCATAAAAAACTCACTTGTAACAATACCTTACTTAAGGATTAGAACAAAATTACATGCGTTAATGAATCTAAGTAATTATCAAATTGCTGTTTTTTACTACTTCACAAAAGTAATTAATCAGACGTACACATTTCTTCGTAGAGAAACTTGAAATTCAAACCAGTACTTAAAAGCCGTAATTCCCAGAAGTAGTTAGACAAGCTAAATCCAGGGTCAGGTCATTTGTCAAGGTGGGTGGTAAGACTACGGGTGCGGTCAGCCAGCCATTGACCGACCCTTCTTGCACCCACAAGACATCGAGTAATGTATGGACGATGGCTGAGGGAGTTTAGAGAGAATTCTACAGTCGTTACGTGCCTGTATTACAGATTAATGTTTGGCAGGGCTGGACGCAGGGCTAGAGTACTGCACCTTCACTTATATTGCTTGAAACAACACTTCTATAGCGTTTGCTATTTGAAATAGTGTGATACAAGGAGATTGTGATGGATTCTGAACTATGAGGCCAAAGCCTAATCTCTACACATATAAATATCGCCATATCTCGAAGCGAGGACTGCTGGATCCCGTTACTCAAGGAATATTCTAGAAGCTAAGACTTCATAGATATACTTTTAGGCAAGTGAAGACTTCGTCATTAGTTGGTAGTCGCTGAGCTGTACGGGCTTTAGTCAATCGTAAGAATACATATTTTCATTAAAATAACTGAAACTTAATTGGGACTTCATTCTAGGACTCTTAGAATATGTCAAGTCCCAATCAAAATTAGGTGATTTTAGTGAAAATATGTATTCTTTTGATAAATATAAATCTTAATTGGGACTTGAAATATTCCGCACCGGGAAAAATATAGAATCAATCATGATCCAAACACTTTAGTCAGTACAATTCCCTATAAAGGGAATCAGCAGCATAGTACGATATATGATGCGAATCACAATTGTTCGAACTCATAAGACATAAATGTGATTGATAGTTAACATTTATTGTTATGATTAAAATCTGCAATGATTGAACCCATAATTAAAATATACACCGTAATAAACTACATTGTTACCATAGTGTCACCCGAACGTTGTGTCATTATAATATCATCACTACCTGCTCTTAGGGAAATTGACAGCATCTATGTCAGAGTTGACACTATGTTTGCAATATTGGAATATATTATTTTTTGACTCCTTTTCTGAAATACTACTTAATATTTTATTTTTATAACTTTTCAAACAGAAGTGTTGAGTTCTCTTGATTTTGTAAGTAAAGGTTTATTTTTACTTACTCTATGGCGTTTGGAGCTTAAAAGTTCACTACCACGTTTTAAAAAGTACGCCACCAATCCCTATCTTGAGATAGATTCTATCCAGTCCACCTCATACACCTCATCTCTATCTTGAGCTAGTTCTATCCAGTCCAACCTCATTACACCCTCATCTATATCTATGAGCTAGTATCTATCCAGTCCACCTCATTACACCTCATCTATATCTTGAGCTATTCTATCCAGTTAACCTCATTACACCTCATCTATATCTTGAGCTAGTTCTATCCAGTCCAACCACTCATTACACATGATTCCTATCTCATCATGACCATTCTAATGTTATCTCCCTATCTGCTTCTAGGTCTTCCCAATGGTCTCTTCTCATTGGGTTTTGCCAGTCAAAATCATGATTGAACACGGTCCTTGATTCTCCCATTCGTGTTACTTGTACTGCCCACCGTCATCTAAGAGACTTTATTTTTCTGCAAAGTCTTGAAATTAGTACAGAGTATGTAACTCATCATCATGCAACCTCTTCCCCACCACACTATCCTGATCCCTTTTCTTTAACACCTTTTCGAACACCCTAAATTTGTTTTCGTCATATTGTAATGTATAAAGGACAATATTTCCACACATAAAAAATAACCTAATAAAGGGTTATTTTGTAAATTCTGAGTTTACATTCCTTAAAAACGGGTGAATTGTTAACAACTTACTGACCGAGTAATAGCATGTATTTCCAGACTGTAACCTTTTATTTACCTTATTTTCATTCTAATGTCGTTATTGCTAGTTAAAATTGTTACTAAATTTTGTAATACTTATCTTTTGAAATGATTAAAGTATCATCCTCAATTTTATTATCTGTGTGATCATATAGATACGCTATAGTTACTTTCATTCCTCGATATCATCACGTGACAGCAAAATATAAACAGTCAGATACTAAGTCCAGCAGCGTTCATCATCGTTTAAAAGATTTTGATTCCAAAACTAGGTTAATATTTAACGTTAACTGAAAATTGAAAAATGACACCTGGACACGGGAATCGAACCCGGGACCTTTGGCTTAGTACGCCAATGCTCTAACCACTGAGCATTTTTCAATTTTCAGAATATGATATCTAGTTTGTGTAATTCCCACTAATAGCATAAATAATAGCTTTGGCTATTTAATTCTCAATATTTAACGTTAAGCCTATAAAAAAGTGTTTTAGTAAAAAGGTGGATCTTCTGAGCCTTTGTTTTAGCGAACAAAATTTAAAGTGCAAAAGTTCGTTAATCAAGATAAAACCAATGGATCCCAAATAAAAAATTTAAAATGTCAAAAGTAATTTGAAGCTCGTTTGTACAGTACACCATTTTATATATTTGGCTCGTCATAACAACATCGTTGAATGTCTCACTAACTTACTCATATTATCTGTTTATAACAATTGGCCAGGCATGCTTCAACCATGAGCCAACCAAGTTCATACCGCCTCTCCCGCTCTGCTTCATCAACTTCCTTCTCTAGTTTCCTTCTTATACTTATTTCACGCCCCCTCTCCTCTTCTTTATGATAGTTACATGAGCTGAACGCAATTACTTGAAATGAGCTGGGATTATAATACTCCACTACAAGGTAATTGAATCGCAAACCATTAACCCCCTCCATAAACCTCCCCTCTTTGACAATGGGGGTTTGTTAGTAACTTGATTAATCGTGTGCATTGGTAATGTTACACCTGAACTTTCTACTTTGCAAGTTTGTTTACTTACATTCTATTAGAGCAGAATGTTGGTATAAAAAATATACTTAGATTTAATAATAAGGGGAATGAACATTCCAATTGGCTGATTGGTTGAAAATAATTAAAATAGTTCTAGAGAACTGTGGTTTTATCCTACGTAATGATTTACTCCCCCCCACACACCCACCCCCCGCACCCCCACCATGTGCCTTTAGGTTCGTTTTACAAGACATAAACTAGATATTTATGGGGCTAGTTTTGGGTGAATAGTGCATTACGATTTTCATTTATTGACAGCTGAAAAGATAGATCGTCAAGACATATGAATTTGTACTGCATAAACTTATGCTTGTTTAACCATAACTATCCATGATCTTTATTAATAAGTTAGCATATATTAACTTGCAATGCTTAGTAGGGCCAAATAACCAAATTATAGTAACATATAAATTGATTAAGAATATTTATTACAGGTTACACTGATTTTATCTACGGAAACTAGGTCACCTATTGACAGAGACAACTGCGTCCTTTAACCAACATTTAAAAACTGGGCAGAGCTTTTCCTTTACAATCATGATAAAAAGATTATATCGGAACACACTCGAAACTTATGACTCCCACTTATCAATTATACACTAATCAAAGCCTTTGCTCGACCTATAGTGTAAATGACCCGGTCGCTTGGAGCACCTCTTCCGGTTTGTGGGAGTAGCTGGTCTTCGCCGCCAACAAAAGCGAGCTATTGCCTAACATAAGCTCAGCCTTCAACAAAATGGAAACACTTTTGTCTCCCCTTCTCTTTCTTGTGAGCTGCACCCACATTTGTCTCCAAAAGTCAACCTACATATTTACAATCTTAATAGTTATTAGAAAAAAGAAATAATCATTACCAAAAAATATACATTACCATGAATTTAATGTTTAAATCTTCATCTGCCACTTTTGATAAATAATATCAACGCCAATAAAATACCTCTAATAATATAGTAAAATGTGTCAAAGTTGACCATAAAAAAATGAGTTTTGTATTTTTTTAAAGACCCTTTCTATGAAATTTTCCCTATAGGATTGGCTATCCTTTTAAGTCATTGTGCTGATAACAATCCTTTATTTATATACTACCCTCCAAGTGCCCAGATTTTATTCAGACACACACGAAGACTAAGATATTTCAATCAGACCGAGACTTTAGACAAATAAAGCATCATTATAATGTTGGAAACCTTGGGATTCTGACATAATCCCTCTGTACCTTGCTACGATGCAAACGTATTAGGAGGATAAATTGACAAAATATAACTAGCTTCTATGTTCTGTTCTAGTTAACTCTTGTGAGTGGGGATATTAAAAAAAAAGTTAATAAATATAACTGGACAATAGTTCCAATAATTCCTTTAATATCGTGGCACCACAGAGCGTTACCTAGTCGATATGAACTACGAGTGGTGAAGGGTTTGTATCCCGTAGGATTAAGTGGGTCGTCAAATTGGAGAGTTTAGTATAAAGAGATGTTCAAATGTAATCTCTATATAAAAAGGCTGGATATAAAGTATGATTTTAGTAGGAAGAACAGTAGAAGTTGGTTACTAAACTTACAAAAAACCATTTTAATATATTCACACATGAAGTCATGTTATCTGCAATTGTCGCCTTGATTGATACTATCGATACCTATAAAATAACACAAATAATATAGTAAAATTTTATCAATATTGGTTGCAAAGAAATGTTTGAGTTCTCATTACTGTTCTTCCAACCAAAATCAGGATATACGAATCTCTTACACAGTTGGTTGCGTATAAGATATTAATTTTATGAAGCAGGCAAGCTCACCATATCCAAGGACATCCTAAACGCTAGAGCTTGACCCTACGAGGTGAAACCACGATATAGAGATCTATCCATACAGTCTCCTCTTATTGATTATAGCCGACTTTCCCCGCTCTTTATATCCTAGAGAATGGTTTCTTTTCGACTAGGTGAAGCTCCAACCCTATTATAATCAAGACAACCAATCGACTATCAAGAATCCACTGATTAATAAGTGTAGGCTAGCTTATCCAGGTACTATCATCATCTATTTGTCTCATGATGGTCAGTAATCAATAGAATATTATGTAGTATTGTCGGCAGGATAATAATCCAATATTGCTTGACCTCCAAGGTATTTAAAAGCGTGGATTAACATCTCACCAGGATTAGCTTTAAATAACATGCTCCTATATCATGTTAAAAAGTATTTTTGTCCCATGTTCTAACGCGCTACTCTCGAAGTAGGCTAGAGTGCCGATGGAGAATGAAGTTAGAGTCTCAGCCGTGTGTACTAAAGGTGGTCTTACCAGCTTGTTCTCCACTCTCCCTCCACTTTTATGTGGAGTACACCTCCTTAAATATAACCTTCATAATCCCTAAAACCATTATCTTAATTAGTAAATAAGAGTATAGCCCTATTCAGTAGTAAGACGTGGTGCATTTTTTTTAAAAAAAACCACAAGAATATTTTAAAAATAGGATGTGAAAATCCAAATTTAAGTTCAACAAATTTAAACACACAGCTTGTCAAAAAAGTAAATAAACTATTTTTTGTGTGAAATACGTCCTATAATCCATCTACGTTATGTGGATATTTAAATAACCAATACAGGAAAGGAAACACCCTACCAGTAAATAAATGTACCCAGATTAGAAGAGAGGTAGGGTGTAAAATCATTTATTAAAAATACCACTCATTTCTGATGAAATTCAAACCCGTGATTTTCCAAACAATGTGTGGCCAGATAATGGGTGATGCCTTTGCCAACTGTTTTACGTTGGATGAATTAGAAATACATTATTTTCTGCTTTAAAAAAGAAGGTACACTTTTTGATTATAAGATTAGCTTTAAAATAGGTATTATTAACTATATTTTGTGTAAAATGTTTCTTTAAGAAGTATTATGTGGAAATATTAATTAACTAAATCTTTTGGGAAACTGTAACATGAGTTTTATGTGTGGAGTCTTCTAAATTACAAAAAAAAAACCTCCGTTTAAAGATGTTGATAACCCTTATACTCTTATGATGAAAAAATAAAGTAGATTTAAACTTCCTTAAAGAAGCAACTCTTTTTAATTAGGTCACAAATATTGGACATTAACGCCCATTTTATTTGCGGCGTCTTTCCTCGGAGAGGAATCCACGCCAAATGAACACCTGAAACTTTGTAGCACGACAAAACAAGGCATTCGTGCGACGGGACTCATACATGAGCAGACCTTCACAACTTCCGATGGTCCCCTATTAGTTTCTCTATGTCCCTCTCTTTATCCTGAGACCACTTAATCTCACATCGACGCAAGTAAAGCAGTTGGAAATTCCAATCAGACTTTCATAAGGGCCTACTCATCTGACAGCTAGAAAAGTTTATATTTCTACTTTCAAGTGTTCTTACGTCAAGTCATGTGGTCCGCATCAGACAATTTTGATAAATAATATCTAAGCCATCAGCTTTGATGGCCGCGAGGTTTATGGCGTCACAATCATGCTAAAATAGACTGTCGATGGCAGGGAGATCGTGGTTCGAGTGCCGGTGGGGTGTGTTGAGGGCGTTTTTTTTTTTCCAAAATGGTCTTTGACTCTCTTTCTACGCAAATTAGGGTACATCATCTCTAGTGTCGTGATCAGTACATATGTGTATTACCTTATCAAGTAGTAAGATAAGGCGAGAAAAAAAATTTAAAATCCTATAAAATATTAAATTGCTATTATTGCTTTCTGCAAAAAAATAAAAACAAGGCTACTGGTATAACAGAAGGAAATCGGGGGAATGTTTCCTCAGAGATATTACCCAGTGTAGTCAGATTTTAGATAGACTAGATTACTACCAATGGCGACGATAACGGTAATCATAATATGTTCGCTAGGTGTATTGAATGTCATTTCACCAAAACTTTGTCTACGCTAAGTTCGGTACAATTCTTCAAATTTACACTCCTCTTCGTTTTTCCTTATATTAATACTTTAAATAAGCCCCCTTATAAAGCGTATGTACTAAAAAATCAATGTGTGTATTTTAAAGTTTCATAAATGCAAACTATCTTTGCTGATAAACATAATAACCCAATAAAAGAAACTATTATTTCTACACAATAATAATTAGTTATGGTGACACTGAGTATTCAAATTTCAACCTTTTGTGCAGATAATCATAGAAACAAAACATTTAGGTTTTGCCTCTCTTGACGTGGAAACAGCAACTGATGATAAACAAACACTGATAATCTAAATCACAATATGTAATTTAGCAATGCGGACATTGTAATCTCAATGGTATAAAACATAAGCCCATGTTGCTCCAATCATTCCAACCTAAAAATAATTATCTCCCAGTTTTAAACAAACCGTTCTTTTATCCCCTACTACATGTATATGTAAATGGCACGGGAACATATGTTTTCTGGTATTAAATACCAATCATCCTGTTTTAATTATTCAGGAATTAGTTATTCCGTTAAACATGCATGAACATTTGGGTCGAGTTTTCAACTTTATATGACAGCTGCTTCGTGGATACAGGAGTTGCGTGGTTATCAGCGTTTATATTAGTTAAACTTGTATGTAAAATTAATTAAATAGTTATGGAATTTGCGAGCTCTGTGAATTAATGAAAATTCCTTCAAATAGGGTAGTCATAAACACATTTACCCTAACTAATATGGTTATTAAGGCGACTAATATTTTGTAGGACAAATATATTTATAAAACCTAACCCGATTAATTTAGTGGGTACTTAGTCTCGTTCTCTACACACTTACAACCACGCGATGATTAAAAGAGAAAAAAAAAAATCCTTCCTCCACCTCTTTTCTTCCTTTAATAGAGAGATGTAAGCAACAACTTTTTCACAAGTCTATTTTTTTTTACAATTATGAATTGGTGAGAATAAATAATGGTAAACATCATTCTCTTCGATTAACGGAATGTTAAAGACCGCAACCTTGTCACCAGTCTCTACACCTTGCCCATCACATGGTGATGAAAAGAGGCATAGAAAATCTCCCCTTCTTCGATTGACGAAGAGTTGTAGGCAGAAAGCAGGCACGGTCCGAATGCCCTATATCTTCCAAACAATGGCTAGCGTGTCCACAAGCCGTTCCTTCCATGTAGACCACCCCATATTACACCCACCATCTATATCCTACATCGCCATCTATCCGGCATTGTGCCTTAATCTATGGGACCGTAAAGGTAAAGACAAACTAAATCATTCATTGCGACCTAAGACGCATTTGTATAGAGGTTTACAAAGTATCCTGAAAGTATTAGTTTCCATAATTACCTTTTTTTCCTCGAGGAAATTTTTTTTTGACCGAACGTAGTGAAGTCCTATTTTAACTAGACTATTTGGCGTTCTCTCTGGACGAGATTTGGCACGGACATTTTTAGAACTTATGCCAAATGACGTACGCGAACCGTTTTACGTTCTATTTATCAGTTTAGAGATGGTGGCTACTCAAATGCTTTTCTACATTCAATAGCTTATCGCAAGTGATTTGAATAAAAAACTGTAAGCAATCGATTGATCCATCGAGTATCTAGGGAAAGTCAGAGTATAGTCTGAATTGGCAGTAAGACGTGTTAGATCATTTTTAATTTTGACATATTGTAGAATGATGTCTTAAAACCACGTTAAAAAAAAGTGTTTTTATTCACGAATATAAGGTACTCTTGAATATGGTATTATTTGTTCTCTGTATAATTTGATCACCAAGGCAAAATAACACTTAGCCTTGTAATTGAAGTTTATAAGACTGCCGTAACGATAAGAATATGACATTATTAGCATGATGTACTTAGCATTTCATAACTGAAGGGAGCGAGATATGCTGTCCACAAACGTAGTGGGCTACTTAATAGGAATTGATGAAATTTATCAATATAATATTTAAAAAGTGAACCTGATATAATAGATTTAATGTTCAGTAATGATTGCAGACCTGCTTCGGTGGCCACGTGGTCTAGCGCGCGAATATCGTGTTGAACTAGACTACCGAGGACGGGGAAATCGGGGTTTAATCCTGGTAGGGTGAACTGAGGGTAGTTTTCCTAAATTGTTTTTCACCCTCCCCGCACGAAAATAATTTCGGCTGCATTTATTCTAAGTTAAGCATTCTTAATCCCTAGCTCACTAAAGTAATTAGTCCATAGGTGTATAACCCGAATGTATAGTAAGACACGATGCTAAAAAAAAGTTATTATTGCTCAATCCGGCCATCTAAGCAAAGAGGGAAGGAAGGCAGACTGAAAGTCGGCCTAGTCTAAATAATAAATGGCGCCTACAAATTTAGTTTCTCTCTGTAGACTCATCTTACTCTAGAACCTAAGTTTTCAAATTCGACTTGCTACATGTCATTTATAGCACTCTAATCAAGCAAATACAAGCAAGGTTGGATTATTTTTTGTGAGGGGAAAACTTTCATTACTTTCTTGATGAGTCCATTCCACTCTTACTCTACAGTACAGGTCTTATGGAGCGCGCAGTTGCCAGATCTCACTCGCTCGAAAGAGATGGACAATCTTTTTATTCAGACTTAGCTAATTATACAAACTTTATACACGATATAACAATAATTTGAAGTTTGGATTTTAAGGAATTGTGTATTATTCCATTTATTATCATATTAATGCCAGTTTTAATATATGTCACCAGCGATAGATAGGTTGGATATCGAATCCTTTGAAAGAGGGTTTTCCCAAGTACATAGGTTTATACAAAAAATACTCCCTGTTTGCATGTGAACGTGTGTGACTTTTATAAACAATTACATAATTCACCTTAACTATAGTAAAAGCTAAAACTCAATAATAATAAATTAATATACAATAGCTCAGCACCTTCAACAAAGCCATTGCTATTTCCAGCGTTAACTATCGCAAAGCGTGGTCAACGAGCCCATGGTGGCTTCACTTCCGTGCTAAACCCCTCAAGAAATGCTTGCCGAGAACTCTGAATGGTAGTATCTCTCTTCTTCTTGGAAACGCTATGTCCAACATTTACCCATGATTCATCTGTATAAATAATAGGTTTACCTCCATGTCTGGGCTTCTTAATATCCTTCAAATACTTTTGATGCCACCTAATAATGTCATCCCTTTCAATGAAAGCACTCGTACTTAAAACCCAGCTCCTGCAAAAATCTGTATAAGGTAGTTCGTGAGAAATTTGACAGTGTGTCGTCTGCATTTACCCTCAATAAAATAATACTTAAAATAGGGGACAGGTTGTCGAAAAACAAGGAATGGACAAGACGAAGAACACCACTTTGTACTATACTGTCATATGTGTTCGTTCTTGAATTTTTTTGTTTCCCTTTTCTCCTTTGTTTTCTTTTTAAAGGAGTCCGCAAAGGACCTTATTTTTGTTCTTCTCTTAATGCATAAATAGTTCTTTCGGAACATTTCGTGGATTTACATGTTTCCCTAACTGCTTTAGGGATATTCTTTGTCTTAGTAAAATAATTGAAAACGTTCATTACATATTGAAGTTTTGTGCTTCTCAGTATACCTATGTTATGCACTTTTCTTGTTACCGTTTTCATTATAAATAATTTTTAAAACTAACACACAACACTATGAATCAATAATATAAATTTTATAAAATTATTATCCCATATAAAGAAAAATTTATTAAAGCTAGAAATATAAGGAAAAATTAAAAAGTTCAATATGGTCAAACGTTTGATAAAAATGACGATTAAACCACCAAAAACTTAGTAATCTTGTAGGCCCACACCAAAATATTGACCGTGGCCCGTAACACAAGAATAATGGCTCACAACTGGAGAGAGGCTTCTTGGATGAATTTCAAACAGCTGTGCTTTGCTTTTCCAAGAGGACTGTCATCAGTAGGATTCTTTGGTGCGAAGTTCAGCAGGGTTATATTTATGTTTACTCGGAGTCCTATGCCTGAAGACTATGTTTTGACTTTCATCATCTTACACTGATTTAAATCAATAATATAACGGAGTAAAGGACGTGGAAAGTTGTTAAGAGTATGTGCACCAGTATTTTCCTGAAACTATGGAAAAATAACTTGTTAAAATCAACCCCAGATAATTATTTTGTATAAGTTAGATGTACTTTTCGAACATGCTGATTATATCAAAACACAACTTCACAACTACCCTAATACTAAGAAAACACATAATCCAGTCCCCTATCTGACAATTTATCAAATATAAATATCAGACCATCCCAGGAATGGAACCCAGACCTCCGTCTCAGTTGGCTCACGCGCTACCGACTGTGCTAAAGCGTTTAACTAATGCCAGTGAATTCGACCAGGATTCGAACCTGGCCTGATTACAAACGGTAGCAAGGTGTAAATTCGATTGTGAAACCTTAGACTGCTCTGTGGGTAGCTGGTTTCTTAATTCAAAAGCATAGCATTGTAAAATTTGGAGTTTCATATGAAATGTATTCCCAAATTTTTAACATTGTCTCGGCAAGTACAATAAAACCTTGTTTATTAAACTATAATTACAAACGAGGACAAGTATAATGAATGTATAAGTGACAAACTTACATTTTGTGAAGCCAGCACTATCAATTTTGATGTGGATAGGATGAACTAACGCTACAATTGTATAACATTTCTCTTCTCTTCAAGACCAGACAGAGCGTAAAGTGTGCTACACCCTCTTCTTCAAAACGTTACCACACATAAATGGGGGTGCTATTGGCCCATAGTTTTTTCAAAAATAAATTTGAGCTTTTCTTATTATTTCTTAAACATAATGTACCTATGCAAAATCAAAAGAAAAAAAGTTTCTAACAAGACAACTTTTTAATCTTTTATTTTAAATATTTCAGGAGGTATAATACGTTTTAATTTTTTTAACATTGTGTAAAAGATATTCCTATCAGATTTTGCAAATGTTGTTCAAAACTATTATAACAGCCATAATAAAATTACTGGATTTTCTACACAATTGGAACGAGAATTATGACGTGATATATTTGGAACCTCACGAAACTTTGACGCAATGCATATTTTCATATTTTGAAAAGAAATAGTGATTTAAAAACCATCTTGGTGGTTTAAATTGATTTCACAAGATGCATTAAGTGAATGTTCTTTAGTATGCCATGCTTATTTCATAGAAATAATGACGTTCAAATTTAAGATACAAAATGGCAACTCCATTTGGTAGAAAAATGACAGCGCTAACGGAGAAACCAATGGGTTGGAAAGAGATTGCAATAGTCCATAAGAGCCTGTACTGAAATTTGAAAGTGGAACGGCCTATAATAATAGAAATGTAAATATTTATGAAGTTCTTCAAAATGTTTGCTAATCAGTGGTGTATAGACGTGTTCTCAACAAAATAAATGGTACGCAACACTTTGCATAGACTTTCTAATAATTTGGATTCGATCAATTGAATTGGTTTTCCACATAGATATAACATTTAAACTAATAACTACCTGTACTTACGGGCAACTGGGCTAATATATAATTATCTAATAATCTGTTTCGCCAGTGATGGGGGCGGGAATTGAAACCCAGTCAGGAGTACAGATTTTTTTTCCAAAATAGTCCAATTTTTTCCATCTTAAATAGTTATAAATCTCTTTACAATTCTTATCTCTTCGTCTATACCCCATTTAGATCGTTTGATGATGAAAATGTTTTGCACAATTTTAACAAGTGTATAATTATTATAAGCTATAAATATTGATTTGAAGTTTTCATACCCGCTTTGGTGGCCGCATGGTTTAAAGCGCTCCTCTTGCAGTAGACCAGACTGCCGATGGTGTGTAGATCGAGGTTCGAATCTCAGTCAGGTGTACTAAGGGTGGTTTTCCAAAATAGTTTTCCACTCTCCCTTCACATATAAAAAAACTTTCTAATCTCTTAAACCATTTGCGTATCTGGTACATAAGCGTTTAATCCGAACATTTAGTACAAAGCGGTGCTGAAGGAAAAAAAAAATTCATGACAGTTCACGGGTAAAACTTGCTATTTTATGCTTTTTTGTGTAGGTACCTTGTTAAGGTAGAGAAATTCATGTATGGGGATGTTAAACATTCATATGAAGTGTTTACAACGAAATATATTATATTATAATGTCCCTGTAAATTTTTATAATGTGTTTCTATCCGTTAGGCTATACGCTTATGTACTGATTACGCTAATGGTTTCAGCATTAGGAACGTTATATTAATATGAAGTGACCCCGAATTTACGTGAAGAGGGATTGTAAAACCATTTTGGATAAACCTCTCTCAATTCATCCAACAAAGATTCGAACCTCAATCTCCCCGATATCGGCAATCCATTCAACTGCCAGGTAGCGCATTGGACCACGCGACCACATAAGCGGGTTTATTCGTAATATCAATATTATAAATATTTCATTGGATAAACAGATGTGTAATAAAATGCAATGCACAAATTAGAAAACAATTAATAATTTAATTTTACAATAATCTGGTTATCTATTTGATTTCCATAAATATGCTACTTTTAAAGAATGGGGAATGCGGGTGAATACGCATAGTAGCTATTATTCGCCGGTAATAAATTTTTAAGCACTTGTATTAAAGTTCAACCCAATTCAAAGTCAAAGAGTTTAAGATGTAAATAAAAACATGTTTGAATGTATGTATAATTAATTTACATTTCAAATAATGTTCCCCTTAATTTCATCAATTTTCGTTTAATTTACTAGTGAATCAAGTGTAAAGAATGTATTCCAATTCCCAGGCTGAGGAATCAAATATCAGCATCAGCTCAGAAGTCCTATAGAAGCCACAAACTGTAGAGTTATCTACTAAAAGATGCCGGAGAATTCAATTTAATCTAAGAGCGAAAACCCTCGAATCCGGATAACCAAGAAAGGATCACAGAAAATTACTATCGATAAATTGTCAAAGAATGAAAGGGCGCTTAATACCATCGGTCCCAAACTATCTCGTTTATGGGGAAGCGTCTTGGGTGAACGTAATAAAAAAAAAAAGGGACGGCCTGTACCACATTGTGAACAGAGAACGATAACACTTTAGTTTCAATAATAAAATAAAATCTACGCTGAGTCATGTTGTTTTTCAAAATCATAGTGTTTATTATTTGAGCCTCCTTCAACCTTCCCCCCCCCCCCCCCCCAATTCTTGATTGATATAATTTTAACCTTATAATGATGAACTATTTTTTAGTCTATTTATAAATAATTTTAAAAGAGGTTTTATTGATGTAATAAAAAATTAACTTCATCGGTGAATTAATAAAATGATAACGCTTAAAATCAAGTTTAAAATTACTATTAGATTTTCAAGCGTTCTGTGTGTGAATTCGAATAGTTTTTTAAGTTTGGAATTAAGGTTCAAAAATTTTGATTTAACATTTTATTTTGATATCTATCATAAGAAAAATATAAAGTTTTCTTAATTATTTCACTTAATTATATATAAAGACCATTTAATGGATGTTTCAAAATTGATTTTCTATGATAAATCATTGACGTGGGTTCCCGGTAATATGGTTATCCTCTAAGCTAGAAAGTTCAGCTAATAGCACATACCAACATTACAAGTGAAAATAGTCAACCTCAATGGTAATGGTGTGCAGTACTCATCTCAGAACCCAATATTCGGTGGTTCAAACCTAACTGGTGTCAACGGATTTTTCTATAGAGATAAAAATCCATAGCACAACTTCCCTCGGAGGGGAAATAAATCCGTCGCTTCTATGTCGATTGTGGTATGTAAAATAACCATGGAAAGTATGTGAAAATACCTTTCCCGGTAAATCTTTTAGGACCTTTCACTCTTGCTCATAGATATCCTTGTGTGCTGATATCAGTCGGTTCAGAAAGAACACGTTAAATACTAGAAATAAATATAAAAAAACCGTGAAAATAATATTAACATTTAAATAAACATGAGCTATTCGTAAAATAAGTTTACACTGAAAGGTTTAAATTTTACGTTTACTGATTACAGCATAGCATTATATTGCTATGAATTGAATAATATTGTAACGAGTCAAATATATTTCAAAGTAAAATTGACCGTTCCTCCCCATTTTTCTTATGGGACATATGACAGCTAGATACACTTACTACATCTACTCACGTATTTATCCTTAAAATCAAGTGCTTTTGCGGCTGTTACTTGGTAGCTATCAAATACATATATATATATAAAATACTGCACTAGTGTTTTTATATAAATATAAAAACACTAGTGCAGTATTTTATATATATATATGTATATTTTATATATATATAAAAACACTAGTGCAGTATTATATATATATATATATATATATATAAAATACTGCACTAGTGTTTTTATATATATATGTATATATATATATACAAAAACACCAGTGCAGTATTTTATTTTAATTTATATATATATATATATATATATATATATATACAAAAACACCAGTGCAGTATTTTATTTTAATTTTTTTTAGCTTATAGCATTACTACCCAGGACATGACATCTAGTTGGTTTGCCATTTTATGGACTATTCGCCACTCTGGTGGCACAGAACGTTGCCAAGGGAGCACCTATGGAGGTTTGATACAACCATTATCACCCACCTCGGTGGCGTAGTTAACTAACGCACTGGTTTCGTCCTGAGCTAGACACTGAGAATGGGGAGATCAAGGTTCGAATCTCGATCGGGCGAGCTTGGGAAGGTTATTCCAAAATGCTTTTCCACTTTAATTTCACGCAAATGCGGGTTTCCTTCCTCTATATTCAACCCTCCCGATTCCTAGCCCATTAGCGTAATTAGTACCTAAACGTATAACCCGAACGGGTAATAAGACGAGATGCTAAGTATTATTATTATTACTATACACCTAATATCACCTCTGAGGTAGCTGCGGGTCTTATGGAGAAATACTTTTATCTTCCCTTTCTCTCATTTAGCTGTTGCCGAATCTCCTCACTCTCATGTATGTCTGAAGGTGGTGTGTTGGGGTAAGAATGAGCTACTGGCAACATCGACTAATTAGTGTTTTATTTTGTATTCGAGAGGAGTTAAGACCACAATAAAACTCGAAAATAACAAAGCTGTTTCCCAATAGTGACCATGCAGTTACCTCAGCGATCATATATAGTCTACACATACCCGCAATCAGATGTAGTGATGATATTGATATAGAGGTGTGGACCAGTGAGAGTCTTAAACCTAACTTAAGCCTAATTTAATAACACCTGGTGAACTTTGGGATAATTCCTTGAAAGAGAGAAATACCAAAGATTCTAGCTGGGAATCAAACCCGGGACCCCTAGATCCATAGTCAGGTGCAGTGATCACTACATTGAGGGCTGGATGATACTCCAATGTTGGTGCTGTTTAATTACTGAGTTACTTTAATTTATTTTTATTTATCACCGAGTTTTACTAACTGTTCAGGCTCAACCCATCAATACTATTCACCTTAATGTGCAAAGGAAATTGAATGTGTATTTAAAGGAAGTTTACCCATATTTGCTTGGCGATATGGTATAAATCTATTTATGAAAACCATCATCAGTACATCTGATCGGGATTCAAACACCAATCTCCCCATAAATGTCAGTTAAGTTTATTGAAAATCTGACTCCTTGGACAATTTGAACACTCAAGTGAGTAATTTGACTTAAGGACGGCATTAAATTTCTTGTGAGGTTTTTTGGTATGGGTAGATATTTAATATGCATTTTATGAACATAAATAATATTACAATGCCAGAATGCGAATTAAAATATTTATATTTGTTGCGCTCCAGTTCTCGTAGAGTATAGGAAGTCCTCCCCACCACTAAGAAAGCCCGCTAGTATAGGAAGTCCACCCCATCACTAAGAAAGTCCGCTAGTATAGGAAATCCTCCCCACCACTAAGAATGCCCGCTAGTATAGGAAATCCTCCCCACCACTAAGAATGCCCTCTAGTATAGGAAGTCCACCCCATCACTAAGAATGCCCGCTAGTATAGGAAATCCACCCCGTCACTAAGAATGCCCGCTAGTATAGGAAATCCCCCCACCAGGGAACACTGCCTTTACGTAGGTCCATCAGACCGGGCGGCGGGGATTGAGGCTCCAATGAAGCTGAGGGCTATGCTGGCGGTAGCGTAGCTACTGGTAGGGTCTCCCATGCCAGACAGGCATCGGCCGAGGAGTGAGACTAAACGTGTTCCAATCCAACCCTAAGGTGGTATGCGACCCGTGCTTATGGGGTGCATGGCACATGGAAGATGTGCATCTAACGGAGCCTCAGGGATACCTGGCGACCTCCCTGAGTAAGCAGCCTTACACCAGCGAACGGGGCTCCGGTGGTGTGGACCTTTATTTCCCCGGGACTCGTGGGAATAAAATGACCGAAATGAATCCTAATTTTTCTGGAGTAGAGGGAGGAATTGCCAAAAAGCAAGAGACACCCGCTGCCCAGGCAAAACAACCACTGGGTGGAAGTCCAATGGAGCATACCATCTCTGAAGCAAAGGAGTTCAAGACTCCTAGCGAGGAGGAGGTGGAAGGGGTAACGGAAGGAATGCACCTGGTGAAGCTTAAGGCTTTGTCGGGAGCTCAACGGAATAAAGCCTGTAAAGAAAAGAGAATGAAGGAAGGGAAGGAGTGGCTTCCCAGGAATGAGTGGAGGGAGAATAAGGGGTTGAAACCCAAGACCTCCAAGAAGAAGGCAAGGCAAATTGGAGGAGATGAACAGACTCCTTCCACATCTTCTGGGAAAAAGAGGGAAAGAGAAGGAAAGTCCCTAGATACTCCCAGCACAGAAGGAAAGCCAGCTTTGAAAAGGCCAAGACAGGAAATATGGTACCAGTCCTATAGTACTGTAGCATCGGTATTTCGGCTGGCAGTGATACAGCAGGGTTACCCCCTGGTAAACATAACGCAACAACAGGCGGAACAAATTCAGATGGCTCTCTTTGAGAAAATTGGGGAAGACGTAAGTCAAAGTCCGAGATTCAGGAATGTCTATCTGAACAAGGGATCTCTCATCTTTGTGTGTGATGGGCAAGACACCACAGCATGGTTGAGAGGGAAGGTACCAGGGATATCACCGTGGAATGATGCCCAGCTGCAAGTGAAAACAGCAGCTGAGCTCTTCAGGACTGCAAAGATATCCATATGGGTGCCAAAGTTACTTAAAGACATCCCACCAGCGACTCTGTTTAAGAAAATTGGGTTCCAGAACCCAAAAATCGCAACGGAGGACTGGAGGGTGATCAACCGCAAAGTGGAGACTAATAGTCAGACCGTTGTGGTTGAAATGGATGAAAAGTCCCTGAAGACTATACAAGAACTAGACCTGAAGATGTTTTTGGGCTTTGGGCAAGTTCAGGTAAGGGTGATCAAGGGCATCCAATCAGATGGCAGCAACGTGGAACCTGAAGGTGCTGCAGATTAATCTGCAGCACAGTGAGGGAGGAATGGCTGCACTGAGTCGACAGTTGCAGAAAGAACAGGTGGATGTGGCACTGATACAGGAACCCTATCTGTTTAGGGGAGGTGTATCAGGCCTAGGAGGAACTGGAGGTAGATTAACATATGCTAGAAATGTTAAAGGACCCAGAACCTGCATTTTTGTTAAAAATGGTATTTCATTCATTCCAATGGTGGATTTTTGTTCGAGAGACTTAGTTACCATCAGTATGAAGCAAAATAAGGAAGGGAGCACTAGGGAATTTGTCCTGGCATCAGCATACCTTCCTTATGAGGACAGTTCACCACCGTCGCAGGAGGTAAGAAGACTCGTTGACAGCTGTGGGAGAGTAGGCGAGCAGCTGATTTTCGGATGTGATGCTAATGCCCACAATGTAGTGTGGGGTAGCAATGACACCAATAGCAGAGGTGAGTATTTACTTGAGTACCTTATAGAATGTGAATTGGAGATTCTAAACACGGGTCGAGAGCCCACCTTCAGGAACGCAGCGAGGGAGGAGGTAATAGATATAACAGTTGGAACCATGAGAATGGGGAACATGTTAAACAATGGCATGTGAAAAGAGAACCATCAGTATCTGATCACATGTACATTAGCTTTGAGGTAGAGATGGGTGTTGTACTGACCAAATCCTATAGGAATCCAAGGAAAACAGACTGGGATTCATATAGACAAGACCTCAAAGTATCTCTGGCTGAAATAAAGAATACAATCAGGAATGTAAGGGATATAAAGGATGTAGCTGATCTGTTGGGGAGAGCTATAATGACCTCATATCAAAATAACTGTCCTATTACTAGGAAGGTCACAAACAGGAGTGTAACCTGGTGGAACAGCACCTTACAGTTGCAGAGGAAACGGGTGAGAAGTCTGTTTGACAAGGCAAAAAGGACTGGACGTTGGGCAGAATACCGAGAAGCCCTAGGTATATACAACACAGCAATAAAGCGTGCAAAAACAACATCCTGGAGGAAATTCTGTGAGGACATAGAGAAGGTGACCGAAAGGGCTAGACTCCAAAAGATACTCACGACAATTCCGACAAATCCAGGAGGTACGATAAGGAATGAGGAAGGGGAATACACTAGATCAGCGTATGATACATTGAGAGTACTCCTCAAGACTCATTTTCCACAGTGCACATTGATGGATGATTCAGACCAATCCATAGTCCCAGTAAAGGGGTGGTTAACATCATACAGGGAGGATTGGGAGGTGGCCAAAAAATGTGTAGACTTCCAAAAGATCAAGTGGGCGGTTGGAACCTTTCAGCCATATAAGTCACCTGGTCCAGATGGAATATTCCCAGCCCTCCTGCAGGAAGCAGGAGATGAGGTAATTAAATACCTGAGCAGGATCTTTAAAGCCAGCCTAGTCTCGGGATATATTCCTAATGCATGGAGGGCAGTCAGGGTGGTCTTTATTCCAAAGCCAGGGAGAATTGATCATACCTCGGCCAAGGATTTAAGACCAATTAGTCTGACGTCATTTCTCCTTAAAACATTGGAAAAACTGGTTGATAGACATATGAGGGAAGAGAGGTTAACATTGGTTCCTCTACATAGAAATCAGCATGCGTATCAATCAGGGAAATCATGTGAAACAGCTCTCCAACATCTAGTTGGAAAAGTGGAGAAAGCACTGCATTACCAGGAAATTGCACTGGGTATTTTCCTGGATATAGAGGGGGCCTTTAGCAATACGACCTTTAAATCCATGGATGAAGCAGCAAAAAGGCATAGAATGGAGAACACTTTATGTAAGTGGGTAAGGACTATGCTAGAGACTCGGAGAGTCGCAGCCACTATGTTAGATGAAACAGTAGTGATTAAGACCACTAGAGGATGTCCACAAGGAGGTGTATTGTCTCCAATGTTATGGAATCTAGTAATGAATGACCTTGTTAAGGAGCTGAATAACAAGGGGTTCTACTGTCAAGGATATGCAGATGATTTAGTCATCCTAATACTTTGAAAATGGGGCAATATAGTCAGAGCTCTTGCACAAGACGCTCTGTATATTGTACAGGAATGGTGCCAGAAACAGGACCTTGGAGTCAATCCCAAGAAGACAGTGGTGGTACCATTTACAAGGGAAAGAATCCAGGTCACGTACTGGAAACTCAAGTTGTTTGAGGAAGAGATACCAGTTAAAGGGGTGGTGAAATATCTTGGGGTGATTTTGGACTCTAAGTTAACATGGACCCCTCAAATAAATAAGGTATGTTCCAGAGCCAAGAGTGCTCTTATGAGCACGAGGAGGGCCTGTGGAAAGAACTGGGGGCTGAATCCCAGGAGCGTGTACTGGATATACACCATAGTAGTAAGACCCATAATTGGTTATGGGGCTGCAATATGGTGGAGGAAGGCAGATCAGGTGGGGGCTGTTAAGGATCTGGGAAAAGTGCAAAGACTAGCATGTCATGCTATGACCGGCGGAATTAACAGCGTACCCTCTGCAGGAATGGAAACTATGCTCGGCATACCTCCACTACACCTGTGGGTAAAAATTGAGGCAGCAGCAGGAGCATATAGATTGAGAAGTAATGGCAAATGGATACATACAGGATAGCCAGGATCACACACAAACATTTTGGATGTGGTTAAAGTAGGACCCGTGGTAGAGATGCCGGGAGACTACATGAAGCCATCGTTCTGCTTCAAGAAGTCTTTCGACGTAAAGATTGGAAGTAAGGAGCAGTGGAAGACGGAGCCTCAGCACCGATCAGGGGATATAATATGGTTCACTGATGGGTCAAAGATGGAAGAAGGCACTGGAGCGGGAGTATATGGGGTTCAGCCTAGACTGGAGAAGTGGTATTCTCTAGGGGGTCTGGCCACAGTATTCCAGGCGGAAGTGTATGCAGTCAGGGCGTGTGTGGAGGAGAATATAGGTAGGGGGTACGTTAATCGCTGTATCTACATGTATTCAGACAGCCAGGCGGCTCTGAAGGCATTAAGAGCACCAAATACGAGATCAAAGATCGTCAAAGAATGCTATGAAGCCCTAGAGAAGCTAGGGAAGCATAATAAGGTGATCCTAACATGGGTTCCTGGCCATGTTGGAATCAGCGGTAATGAGAACGCAGATAGACTAGCCAGAACAGGGGCACAGAATCACTTCATAGGACCAGAACCTGTTCTGGGTATTACTAAGCGGACAGTGAGGAAGGAACTGCATGACTGGATTAAAAGACAGCATGCAGAATACTGGGCAAACACCCAGAAGCAAAGGCATGGGAAGCTAATGATGCCGAGACCATGTCCAAAGAGAAGCACTGCTATACTGAACCTTAACAGGAAGCAGATGAGACTAATGGTGAGTCTAATTACTGGCCATGGGGATTTCAGGAAACACCTATACAACATGAGGGTAGAGAGAGAGACCATGAAATGTAGAAAGTGCAATGAGGAAGATGAAACAGCATCACACCTCATATTCCAATGTAAAACATTGGAACTAAGAAGATATAACCAATTTGGAACTCTGGACCCAAATGGAATTGTATCTAGTGATCATCTAGTTGAGGGACTCCTTGGGATTTTTAGGAACACAGGATGGCTTGACTAGGATAACAGGGAGAGATACCGCACAATAAGCTGAGGCTTCGGTGTGGGCAGGCAGGGGGAATGGACCCTCCTGTTTTGTCTCCCTGTAACAATCTAATATAATCTAATCTAATAGGAAATCCACCCCGTCACTAAGAATGCCCGCTAGTATAGGAAATCCACCCCGTCACTAAGAATGCCCGCTAGTATAGGAAATCCACCCCGTCACTAAGAATGCCCGCTAGTATAGGAAATCCACCCCGTCACTAAGAATGCCCGCTAGTATAGGAAATCCACCCCGTCACTAAGAATGCCCGTAGTATAGGAAATCCACCCCGTCACTAAGAATGCCCGCTAGTATAGGAAATCCACCCCGTCACAAAAAATGCCCGCTAGTATAGGAAATCCACCCCGTCACTAAGAATGCCCGCTAGTATAGGAAATCCACCCCGTCACTAAGAATGCCCGCTAGTATAGGAAATCCACCCCGTCACTAAGAATGCCCGCTAGTATAGGAAATCCACCCCGTCACTAAGAATGCCCGCTAGTATAGAAAATCCTCCCCATCACTAAGAATGCCCGCTAGTATAGAAAGCGCGCTTTGGACAGAAACAATACCAAGAACCGCGCGACGCGTCTTAAGCGAAACTAAGGCTTCAGTCGTTTTGATAACACCTTTGCATTATGCATGGCGGTCACATAAGACAAGGAGACGAATGGTTTGGTTGCTCTTGGCAGAAGAAAGGGGGCTTAAAACGGGACTTGCTAAAGGGGGTGAAGCTTCCGTACGTTTGAATAACACCCTCAGGAATGGTAGGTGGGATGCCTACCTGTGTAATCCCAGAAGGGAAGCAAGCTATCACAATCCTTTCTGAGGTAGATTCACACAGAAGGTGAATAGCGGTACTGAAATTTGAGCCTTATTTTTTTTTAAAGATAAGAAATATAAATTGTTTATTTATTTACTGTTTAATTATTGTGAAAATTGAGGAATAACTTTTAGACACATATTTTAATAAAATAGTATTTGACCTAAAAACCAGTTTAGCCTATAAATTAGGTCTAACGACGCATGTACATGTTTTTTCTATCTGTTCATCCGTTTACAGATGGTGGCCACTCAAAAGATTTTGGTTGAATACCTCATTTATAGTAATGTGTAGTCGAAATTCTAAATAATCGTTCAAGTACCTAGTACGAATTAAAAAAATTTCTTACATATATTGCGAGAGTGACTTCTTAAACCACGCCGAATAATGATTAGGCCTATATATGCATATAATAATAATAATAATAATAATGATAATTCTTCAACACGAGGACTTGTCCTGATGTGTTTCCAACCCAGACAGAGCTGGGCATGGATTCAGCCTTGAACCAATTTGTGCTGCCTTCCCCTCCTAGAAGAAAGCACGTGTCCTACGAAGTTTAGCAAAGCGCGTTAGCTTCCCGTGGCTTTTCGCACCGGATATCCAGGAACGAGTGAAAAAGAGCTTACCACTTTTGACCTAAATGCACTTTCACATAGGGCCTACATGTCAGGGATATTTTACATGCCACAATCTACACGATACCGACAGCTTTATTTCCCTTTCGAAATTAGATGTGTTACAGATTTTCATCGCTCTGTAAAAAATCAGTCATTCTCAGCCGGGTCTTAACAGAAATAATAATTTTTGAGATTAAAAAATGTGAATCTACCATAGCCAATGCGATAGAATGAAGAAAAAAAATATACCATCTGCTCTACAATAATTTAAATTGTAAATTGATGTTAATGATAAGTTATTTACTCTCTTCAAATAAGTTACATTGGTTCACTATTATTTTAACATGAATAATGTGGTAGGATAATTTCTATTTATTTTACAAGTGGTTCGCGTGATGAATGTAAATGTCCTTACTAAACTTGATATATTCATGAAATATCTGCTGGTTAGCGAGTTTGTAAGAAATGTTGAGCTATAATCATAAAAAAACATAATCGAAGATCTATATTAAATAAGAGATTTTGAATAATTTAAAAAATAATATTTCAACAAGTCACTTATTTTCATAGTTAATCATTTTAAACTTACTTTATGCTATTAGGAACTTTATGAATCACTTATAAAAGTAAGACACCTATCCCCAACTTGAACTAGTTATATTCTGTCCACCTCATTGTACCCTATTCCAATCTTGAGCTAGTTCTATCCAGTTCCCCTCATTACACCCTATCCATATCTCTAGCTAGATCTCTATCCAGACCATTTTAATCAAGGTTTTTTTTTAAAATAAAACTTAATTATTTCAATACAGTCCACTAAATAGAGCTCTCATTATTTTTTGTTATTTAATTAAACACCCTCTTTGATAATCTACTCTAAGCCGGTTGATGCTAAAACTTAATTAAAAATATGAGGTAATTAAAAGTTGTGAAATATTTTGTAGTTAGTGGTTTTATTTTTTAACATTTAATTCTTTTTTTTTTCAAATTTGTTAATGGCACTACCTATTTTACAGTATATAAAGTACTCAAAGGAGGTACTAATTAAATTAAAATATAACAAATATTCATCAGACTGGAAGAATTCATAAAGTACAAATAGAATCATGATCCCTTTAATAAATGTAGAATTAATTTTATTTAGTGAGAGTTGATTGAAATAAATATGTTGATGTATCCAAAATATAAAAAAGACCAACTAGATTTATACAACGTTAAATGTAACCTTAATAATGAATGGAAAAATTTTATGATTTTTTTTAACCAATTATACATTATATCTACGCAATAACTAGTATGTTATTAATTTGTGAAATGCTTCTTGATAATTATGTCAGATAAATTGGAATACAGTTTGTATGGATCTGGTTGTGCGGGATAGAGTTCATCTCGAACGGAATATTATTATTATTATTATTATTATTATTATTATTAGCACCGCGTCTTACTACCCGTTCGGGTTACATGCACTTAGCTAATGTGTAATGGCAGGGTGATTGTGAGATGAAATGGAGGACCTACAGTTTAACGTGGAATCCAAACCACGCTGGAGGCCTGGCATTCCACACATTCACAAGTTGTACATTTCAATTAATCACGTATATATCCACCGTCAAATGTAAAGCTTTATTGAAATATAGGATATAATTTAATGACATTCTCGGAAGAAGTTGGAGAGTCAAAACCTGAAACATCCAAGGCAGATATAATCCACTTTTCAACGGAATTCCCAGCGCAAGCTTTATCCTTAAATGTTGATCTTCCTGGGTCTAATTCCAAGGAAGAGGTAGAGATAGTGTCTCAGAAGTTTCGAAGGTGACTAATAGGAAACATAACAGGAGCTGCAAGGCAATTACTAAAATAAAGGTGGTCAATTGAGAGATTGGGATATAATGGTCTTAGTCTGGTGGTGGCATCGGTATTACTAGTGAAAGAGTGAGGGAGATGGGAACGTGTTTATGGACAGAGCTGTGGCGATGAATGGAATCTGTGTCCCGAGTTGACGGGCGTCGCTAAGTAATAAAGCCGCGATATCAATACTACCAAATATTTCGCGACGTCTGGGTATTCAAGCTAGAGAGATATTGATTTATAGACAAGGTTTACTCCAGTTATATAAGCTACAAAATAGAATCTACAGTTTTTTTTAAATAATTGGTTGTTAATCATATCTTCATCCATTGGGGTTGAGCATTTCTGATGGAGGACTATCTTTCTACTGGCTTGTTTCCACTGGACATCGATAATTGAGTTATTTCTCGGAGGAAACCTATTTAATTATATTTTTAATCGCAATATTTCCAACCAGAAAAAAACTCTAGCAAGTAAATAATAGTTATTAATGAAGCAATTGAGACATGTAATTTAAAAATCGGCTTTAAATTTTAATGCAATATGATTATGAGTCAAGGAAAAAATGTTGGCAGTTTATCTAAAAAAAATTTGGCGAAATTAAATAAAATTTTACTTCAGAAAACACGTTTAATATAATTTTCTACACCTATTTTTCATAAGAGTTTTTTTTACAATAATTGTCATTAGCCTATCATAATTTTAAAAAAGGACCTTTTATATTTATTTTAAAAGTGTAGTTCCAAATGCCTTTATGCCAATAGCAAATAGTTAAGTAATATTGACAGTAGTGCGTCTAAAACTAAACTAAATCTACCAGAAAAGGCAGTATTCTAAATATTTTAGCTAAAACAATATTGTTCCAATAAAAGCCATGCAAATAAGCATTTAAGCTCATGCTAACTTTATTTTAGGACGGAGAGAGCCACAAGATAATATAAATTTAATTTACCACCTAATTAAAGGAGACACGCGACCTTTTAGAAGGTTGCAGATTCAAGCGAAATTGTTGGTGGATTATTTTATATAATTTTAACTTTCAATACATAAAAAAGCTCATTTAAAATATCACTAATATGACCAAATTATATATTTTAAGAATCCATCAGAACTACTAAAATTCATACTTTTGTATCCAAATTTCGGTGTTAAAATCTTTGTCTTGGACATCATTTTAAATAAATGAAATTTCAGGTAATCCAAATTTAGTAATATTTTATCATTGTTCCTTATTTATTTACAAACACATAATACTAATTTAGTAACGTTCATTATATACACCCACACGTTGTGGAAGGACCTAAAAATATAACCGGTGACGGGTAGGTTTGAATCCTGGTTGGATGTTTTTTCAACACTTGATTTAAAGTGGTTTTACCATCCTCTTTCCAATCAAATTAGAGTAAATTACCTTTTGCTGGACTCATCATGACTCTTTAAATTGGGGTTTTAAAAACCTTTCGTGGTAAAATATATAAACAAATAAATAGATATTTTAAATACAAAATATTATATTAGGCCTACAAATTGATAATTTTTTTTAAGATAATATTTTAGATTTGGCATAAACTTAAAAATAAATTGGATGTCTGTATTAAAGCACATGAAAACTTGTTTGTGAAGAACCAAAATGGGATAAATTGTTTATATACTAGTTTTACTTTCTTTTAAAGTTTAAATTAGCAAAGCCTCTTTAGCTGTTGATGATTCGAGATTGCACCAAGAGCGTAAATAGATTCAGTCAGAGCTAGTACGAAATAGGGTCACCCATTGTCATTTGCATATAAATTGTTGTTGATAGGGCCGTAGGGATTACGGGACCAGTACAAAATTCAAACTATGATGCATTCTGTTGGACGGTCGTCGAAATATTTTAAAATAACTCATAGATCAGAACATCACATTGTAATGATTAAGTGAGATTCAATGTACCAAATCTGAAAGAAACTGATTAGATTTTATCATACAAGTGCCAAAGGATTAAACAGTAAAACTTTTGAAAGTGGTAGGGGATCAAAAACATAGCTCAAAATGTAATTAGGAGATTAGCTAGTTTTCTCTCATTTTCAATCAAACTGCAAAAAACTAATATATAAAAACCAAGCTTTTGTGCATAAAAGTGGGATAGCACTAAAAATATTATGTTTGTCAGAAAGCACCATGGTATAAAATTGTGCATCATTAAATTATTACTAAAATATATTTTAGTTAGGCTAGAAGAAATCTGGTAAGAAAGCATCCCATTATATGTAAAAGTCATCGAAAAATCCCTTTAATATTTAGTTAAACACATTAAATAAATCTAAAATTATTATTTTAATAAATGGTACGGAACCCTGCACGGACTTTCTCGATCTACTGTTTAAAAAAGGAGATATTTACTCATAACTTGTAATATATGTGAAACTAAATAGTATAAACTAACGAACCCAAGCAAATATTACACTACCTATGTAAAACTTAATTGAGTCCCAGTTTTAAAATTTATATTTTATTTTTTAAGAATTTATGTCCTCATTTGTATGTTTGGACCAATAAAAAAGATTAATATTGGGTCCACAAGGGTCAACACTTCGTATTAAAATTTAGACTTCCGATCTACATTTTATTAGGTGTTGCACATCTTCACGTCATCGCATTGATATTAAATTTCTCATTTATAAATTTTGACAGTAAAAAAATGTAAATATTGACTATTGAGTCTAAAATGGAGATAGATCATTGCTGTACAAACATTTCCTTAGAGGTTTAAGTAAAAAATAAACTTTTTGAGTGACTTATATTTAATTACTCTATGGCATTGGAGAATTATTGCGTTAAAACTTAAGTAGTACATCTTTACAACTAAAGCTCACAAAATTGATTAATATATTTGCCAATATCTCAGAAACTGTTGGTTTTATAAACATTTATTTCATATAAAAGTTTTCTATTTTTATAGTAATAACAATTTATCAATAATAAGTTATTTAGTATCTCAAATAGTTGCGTAGATATGATAAAAATGAGAATTTACTCATCAACCAGAGCCCATAAATTAATTTTGCCGAAATGTTGAGAGTAGCCTTTTTGATTGGAATATTTATAAATGTTTAGAAATTAAATTTAATCAAAATCGTTAGAGCCGATTTTGAGAAAATGACTTTTTCTCATTTTTGCCGTTCAGTTAACTACCCTTAAATTTAGGGGTAGATATCCAATTCCAAAAACACCTCAGGGCAACCCTATGAAAACCCTAGATACCAAGTTTTAGCCCGATCGGTAAAAGAGTTTAGGTTCTACCCGGTGGTACAGACAGACAGACGGAAATTCAAAAATCACTTTTCCGGTTCAGGGAGTCATGAAACGTAAGATTCATCAATCTCAAGTTCTATTTTTTTGACGATCACAATACTTTCTCTACCTGTAAGAAAGCGAGAAAGTAAAAAAAAAAAATGCTTCCAAAGGTTGGGAATGCTTGTCTCCATGCTGCAGGTCATCGTTTACAGCACATTAAAATACAAACACACTATTTTATTTAATACCTAAACTTATTTTTTTTATTGTTTATACGAAAAGGAAGCAAAAACGAGTTAAATCTTCAAATGATATTTTGAGCTAGTTTTTGATCCCAGACGCCTTCCCAAAATTTGTATATTTAATCTGGGAACACACTGTATATATTGGGGCCTAAGAAAGATGAACAGTTAAAAAATTGAGATAGTTATATAGTGAAGAACTACCCCAAACATAAAGGATAACTAACGGGAGCAAGATCTGGTGTGGGACCACGGGGTTCTCATATGCGATGACTGGCGTTTAAATAAAATTTTGGTTGTGAGACTGAATATACAAAGACCCCTTCCCTTTGTATGTCAAGACGTCGTTGAAAAAATAATATTAAAATAGATTTAAAGGGGGCTGGATGACATGATATGGTTAAATGGCGTAATCCCTGGCAGCCATGAGCTTTTGAGTCTCCTAAGGTGGAAGTTTAGGGGAAGCAAGAAAAGTTATTATTTGTATCCAGTGGAAAGAGTAATTTTACTCGCATGGTCATAACATTATTAAATGTCTTTCAAGGGTGTCCTGAAATTCTATAAAAAAAATGTATCTTCCTTTAAAAAGCGTGTCATCTAATGCCACTATGTTCATGAGAGATACTCAAGAACTATTGACATAATAAATATGAAGAAAATTAAGCTCATTTTTTCTACTGGAGTAATATTCGATTTATTTTGACCAAAATAAAGGTCTTGCTATACAAATGTACAAACATTGCTCTAAACTCAGTTTCCTACACTCCCACCTTAGTTGCTCAAAATTGGAATTTAAGATTATTTTTGATACATTAAAGAGCAAAGGACTTGTTGCATTGGCCTAGAAGGAGTGTGCTAGTTATTTGCACGCAACATTGTGGTTCGAAACGGTAAAATGCAATTGTAGCTGCGTGTACTCATTTTGTTTATATATAAATAAGCTTTTATATATATATATATATATATATATATATGGGATAAACTTTAGCGTGAACTGATGCTAGGTTGGGATTTGAATTCCAGCATGATAGCTGAGGTCTATTTTTTTAAAGTGGTATTCTACCATAATTTACAGCAATTCTAGTAAAGTTCCTTTTCCTTACCCCCTTAGTATGAATATGCAGATAGCCCAATTGGAAAACAAGATACGTATTCAAAGATTTTATATTATTTTTCAAGTTTTCTTAACTGTCTAACTATCAATGGTCAAATGTTCTAAGACGTCACTCTCATAATAGAATGGCTGTCGATGATGCGGAGATCAGGGCTTGGATCCCGGCTGGGTGTATTAAGAGGCTTTTTCATGATAATCTTTCTCCTCTCCTTCCAAGAAAATCATCTCAATTCAACCTCCCTCACCCCTAACACATTATCGTAATGAGTACATATGCGTATAACCTGAATGAGTAGAAAGAATAAACATAAAAGCAACTATGTCATCATCATCATAAACTGTTCCAAGTCTATGTCCGGGTTAATTTAGTAAAATGCCTCAATATGTCCGTTCCTTTAATATCGTATATTCTTCTTCTATCACTCGCACGATCGCTGTTATCTGTCCCTTTTCTTCGTTAGTCTTCCTTGAGGTGTTTTTCCTTCAAACTTTTAATCTACAGCATTCTCTTTGGTACATTTTCCTTTTACAACCTCATTACGTGAAACCTTCCTTCCTCTACTATCTAATGGACACCACCCAGTAGCCCAACTGTTGCCAAACTTATCTAACCAGGTGGTGTGTGTGTTAATAAATCAATCAACTTGCATATCAAATAAATAAGAGAGACCTGCTTCGCTGGCCACATGGTCTAAGGCGTCACTCTCATGTTAGACTAAACTGCTGATGACAGGGAGATCGGGGTTCAAATCCCGGTCGGGTGTGCTAAGGGCGGTTTTCCAAAATGGTTTTCTACACCCTCCATGCAAATGCGTGTACACTTCCTCTAAATGTAACCTTCCCCATACCTAACTTACTTGCATAATAAAATTAGTACATATGCGTATAATCTGAACAGGTAGTAAGACACGGTGCTAGACTAAAATTGCTTGAAAATCCGAAACAAAGAAATTGAGACCTTGAATAGCTTTATTATATAAGAAGACGTAAGGGTTTGTACGTATAGCGTAATTTTTAATTTATACATACATTAAGCATCTAATAAATTAGATCACCTGCCTACCAATTTGAGTAAATCAAAAACAAAGAAAAAAGTTCTATTTTGGAATAGGCCTACGTACTTAAAGAAACCAGCATGATTAATCAAAGCTGATTTCTTTTACTTATACATAAATTTAATTTGCACTCAGGACGTCAATACATATATAATCACGTGACCACAAGGTGGGTAACTCTACAAGCTAAGAAATATGATACTAATGTGTGCATTTTGGGTTTATTTGTTTAAATAATACATCATTTGCCTGATGCCTTAAACTTTGAACATTTGGTGTAGGTACTTTAAAAACCAACAAACCCTTAAGTCTAAGTTTTGCATATGTACCTACGCGAATATATAATCTGTGCAGCTTGGACTTTTTAACTTCTACTTTCATTATAAGCCTGACTCGATAGAAATCTAGGCCACCCATACAAGTACCTTGAATACCAAATAATTGGAGAAAATGTAAATGTGGCATGGACTTACATGTGAAACATTGTTAGCGTGACGTCTCAAACCATGTATTCACCAAGGGAGACTGACTAAGGCCTTTATTTAAACTTTGATGTATAGTACGAGCTTGATACCATCAATGTGTATTAATTAAAAAATAATAATCTTGAAATCTGATCTTTTACATAATCATTACTAAAGAAAACTTAAGAGTGCAAATTTGTCTATTCTTGTTTAGCTATTACTTTTACATATACCATTGGGCCTAAAGTCTTAAATCACGTTATCAGAGGCTTATGATGTTAGAACGGTATCCAAAAGCGTTCAAAATAAGTATTTGCTTTTGAATAGAGTATCTTTCGTTTTTTAATAAAGTTTATCACCAAAAGAAAATAATGTCAACCTCTAATAAATATAAATTTAAGAATACCATTAACTTCACCCGATAAACAACGGATCCTATAAGTTAAATTATAATAATAGTAGTACAGCCAATATTTTTTTTAGGGGTTAGCTTAAGTTTGCTAAAATCCCAAGAGGTGAATTATAATTCATTTTGTGACGCTTGTACATAATGATTTGGTTCTCCTTCTTTGCCTTTAAGTCAAAACTGTGTAACCTATTACTCTAGTACTTTCGAAAGTAATTGATTTTTTTTTACGGTGTATGGAGAAGAATAAATTCCAGCTGTTGTAAAAATCAAACATGAAAGTCCACTTCCTTTCCTAAGCTATCACTTTTTTTTTATGGTGTCGCTCTTTATTATCAAACTTCTTCTATAGTACCCCATTCATCAGATGCTTTTCCTTCCACCGGGCTTTCCTTTCATCAGATCGACGTAAGGTTTTTTTTTTATTGTTTGTGTGCATCATATAATCTACCCTTTTGCTTAGTTTTAACGAGTTATTTTATATACTCTCTAAAGACAAATGTTTTTTGCTACCGTAAAAATCTTTAATTGAAAACGTTGTATATACTTATAACGTGTCTGAGTTTTAAGTCCTTAGTTCAATCCCAGCAAACTTCACTATGGTTTGTTGTTTACATCAGGTTTTTACATGCTTTCTCTTATAACTTTATTTTGTTTAACTTATCCATCCTTTATTTCCTTTTAAATAAATTAGAATGATGTTTTATTGATGATAATAAATCTCTAGTATAGTAAGACTAGAAAAGTTAGTCTAGATTGTCTAAGAATTTTTTGTCATGGAGGTCAGTTTTAAATCCTAGCAAGATGCACCGTTATAATTTTTCACATATTTAGTTTCATGAGTTTCTCTCACTCTTTCTCAACAAAAATGCTAGTATATATCCTTTGAACTAAGCTTTAAGTTTATTTTAAATTTATTTATTAATTCAAACCCACCTCGGTGGCCTAGTTAGCTAATGCGCTAGTTTTATGTTGAGCTAGACTGCCGAGGACGGGGAGATAAAGGTTAGAATCTCGGTGGGGTGAACTGGGGGTGGCTTTTCCTAAATGGTTTTCTACTCAAAGCCCATTAGCCTAATTAGTACTTAAGCGTATAGCCAGAACGGGTAGTAAGACGCAGCGCTATAATTTATTAATTCGAAATCTATAGAAAATACACACATAGTCATTCATAAAGCCCGATCACATCAATAATTATTGTTTTAATGGGAATAAGAAAATGGTTTTAAGAAAATGGTTTTAAAAACTGTTTTTTTACAATTTATTTGATATGATAAAAAATAAAACTTTCCTTTCTGTGTCTTGAAACTTCAACTAATCCTCTGACTTGGATCCTCTTCCATAAATCGAAATCCCGCCCCCCCTCCCCCTTTCAAACAAGTGATCTAGATGAAAAGAGAAAGAGAAAATGATAAAGTTAGAAAGTGAGAGTGATAGATTCTCCAGGGAGATGATCACTGACTGGGGGGTCGTAAACTTTGTCTGAGGGGATTGGAGGGGGTGGGGTGCGAGGCCCATAATGCATCTGGTACACTCCGTTACATTCAAAATCAAACCAATTACCTATGTAGGGGAGCTAACGGTCAGCACATTTACCACTTTTTTTTATTGGGAGGTCCGAGCTCGATCCTAAATGACTACACTGAAGGTAACCAAGAAAATAGGATTTTTTTTCACTTTACTTACAATCAAATGAACTTTTTTAAACGATTATGTCGATCTGTTCTACCATATCTTACTACCCAACTAATATACACGAAATTTAATACAACCACTGAGGAAGCGACAATAAAGATTGGATTTAGAAGAAATTTAGCCAAATTTAGTGGAAGAGAACCACCCTTAGTACATCCCAAGTAATTCAAAACCTAATCTTTTTTTACCACCGCGTCTTAATATCTGTTTGGGATATACACCTATGTACTAATTACTATAATGTCTTACGGATTAGGAAAGTTGAATTTAGAGGAGGTGTACCAACATTTGAGTGGAGGGAGAATTGAAAACCAATTAAGAAAAACCACCCTCAGTACTCCCGATCTCTCCGTCATCGACAATTTAGTTCCTACTAAGATTAAAATACGGGCTTATAGATTACTAAACAAACACGCCACTAATCTAGTTTTTTATTTTCATTATGTCTTACTATTCGTATACATCTTAGCTATCCTAATTAAGTGAAGCTGAGAACAGAAGAATATATATTAAATGTAGCCACATTTGCGTGAAGGGAAAAAAACTCATTACACATGGCCTTGATTCAAGCCTCAATCTCCTAGTCACTAGCAAACCAGACTTAAGTTCTTGACGTTTATACTGCGTTCCCACAAATTAAATTCCAAGGTGTAGGACATAATCCCATTTATGACATTATTTTTAATGTTTTGTTATATTTTTAAATCATTAGATTAAGTACCTGACGTTGCCCTGAAGACACATTTTAAAATAATTTTCATTAAGCAAGATTTTTAGTTTATTTTAGAAAATCCAATCAAAATTTTAAAATTCCTTCGTCCTGATTATTCACATAGGCTGATAATTTTTTAAATTTCAGATCTTTGCGTGAGGTAGATATCACTTAGTGACAAACAAACAAAAAACTCTCCATTTTAATAATATATTTTAAGCTATTTTCTAAAACAGTACGTTTGAGACATTAAGAGTTTTAGTATCCAGACACCGGTTATGCAGTTTAAGCTGTAAATATTTCAATCGACAGTATTTTCTATTATGAAGAGATTAATTATTTATAGTCAGGGATGTGAGTTATTTGAATGGTTTTCCAGACTTACATTATTCAAAAAAATAATATCGTA
This sequence comes from Timema podura, assembly GCA_033556935.1. Lineage (NCBI taxonomy): Eukaryota > Metazoa > Arthropoda > Insecta > Phasmatodea > Timematidae > Timema > Timema podura. The sequence continues at coordinate 26,840,223 of JAVRXN010000005.1, forward strand.
TTAAATAATTCGCAATTCTTAAGCACTTGCTTTTAAAATAGTAATATTTTAGTGAAGCTGCTAAAATAATTGTTAAGTGCCTATGAAAAAATATTTGTTTTAAATATAACTTAGTAATTGTCACCCAAATAAACAGCCTGTTATAGTTTAAGAACCCATAGACCTTACAAACTTACAGGAAAATTGAATTTATTTCTTAATCTTGTCATATAATAGAATTTATCCTTTCTATATGAACTCTAATAACTCTTGTAGATTAATGCGAGTTTCGCGCCAACGAGTTTATTTTCCCAGGAAGAATAATTTGCGGGGAAATTCCAATGGGATTTTTTTTCTCTAAAAGTTTTTGAATTAGGGGATATTACTATTTCCACGGTGAGAAATTTCAAATGAAATGTTTTCTTTCAGATATTCTGTAAAATATAAGTTTGGCGAACTGACTCTTCATTGAATATTGTTAAGGATAAAACTTCAGATTAAATAAATATTTATAGTTATTATATACGAATTGTTTTATTGGTTAGATCTTAAATTACAATATAATTACTAAACTTAATTTGAAAATTTCCAAAGAAATGTTACAGTCAAATATCAATGATTAATTTCGTAAAATATATTTTACTTATAATATAAATTAATTTAGACACAGATAGTATGTTAAGATCATTAGATTATAATTTCCAAAATTTTATTTGGTAAAATAGCTAATCTTTATTATATTTAGATGCATTTTCCATAAAAGCCTAGCGCTTAGCATTGAACTAAAGTTGAGAAAATATATATCATCCTAAAAATGTACACTAATTAGTAAAGTTTAACAGACTGTAAATGCGTAGTTATTAAAACAAACTATTTATAGAGAGCTAGTGATTATAAATTTAAATTAATTAAAGGACGAAATGTAACGACTGGCCAATGAAAATAAACAGTTACGAGTCGGTTGGATGGTATCGTGGCAGACTTTGATGGTAGTAGATGGTCAACGTCAAATGATTTAAGTAAATAATGTTTTTTCAGGACTGCTTTTTACTACACGTTCAGGTGGATTACACTAATATGTTAAGGAGTAGGAAGGTTGAATTTATCATAAGTGTACCCACATTTGCATATAGAGGTATAGAGTGGAAAAACATTAGGAAAAACTACCCTGAGTACACCAGACTGGGATTGAACCCTGATATCCTCGTCTTTGACAGTAAAGTCTACTAGGCGATTAAAACTTTATACCATATACTGTTGAAGTTAGTTAAGTAAATAAAGTTGTTTTTGTTTTTAACGAGACCTATACGGAAACTATTTACAAGTCACAAATGCATTATATTGTGTCCCATTTTTTGTATTATATCTGTCTATTGTCAGAATACAAGCTTATTGAAAGCCATCCCGATAGGAAAACCAGAAACTAGATGTTTCTTTAAAAATGCAGCTAAGAGATTAGTATTTCTCATAACTTACTTAATATAGAAACACTTGATAAACGTACATGCCACCAAGGGGAGTAACCTATCACAAAATTTAAAATAAATATTTTTTTATTATTCTTCAAATTTCCTCTTTACATTGATATGTAACATTATATTACTATAACTTATTTGTGAGTTGAAATAAGTAATATATATCATGTTACACTGATTTCTATAAACCCAATAAATACAACTAGGTACATTTTATGCAGTGAAGGGAATGTTGTGCATTTTTCTCATTCATTTTAGTCATGTCAAACATTAGAATTAATACACACAAAACAAATTAAGAAAATTTATATCTGAATCGGCTCAACTAAAAATTATGAAGCAATGAAAATTAAAGTAGGTTTCCATTCACCTTTGTCCTATATTCTTTACTAGCTATAAAACCGCTAACTATTTTTGCAATTTCAATTTTGTTGAACCTCTCAGGGTGTGCATTAAGCAGACAGGTGATTTAGTCTACGTTGCTTCATCACAGAGCAAAGATAGATTTTTATTCGTACAAGCATTGAAAAACTTATTTTTGCAGTAGCTGATGTAGCTGTTATAACTATCAGAGTTTTCAAAATATTTTTAGTGTGATCCAAGCACATTTTATTTTTACTATGTTAACTTAGTGTGAACATTGTATCTTGTTTCAACAAGATATTTACATTATCTAAATGTTTTACTATATTATTTTTGGGATGGTAGAGGGGGTAAAAATGATACTTTTCACCCCCTTCTATATTTTGGGGGGGTTAAAGTTACCCCCGTAACCCGCCCTGTTCCTGTGCCACTGGGTTGGATATCTAGTTCCAAAAATATTCCAGGGGAGCCATATAAAAAGCCTAGATAATAAGTTTTAGTCCAATCGGTAGAATAGTTTCAGCTTTAAGGTGAAATAAAGACACACAAGCTCGAAAAATAGACGGCATCACTCAAAACACTTTTCCGGTTTCAGGAGGTCATGAATCTGAGACATTTATCAAAATCTAGAGTACTTTTTTTTTTACGATCACAATAATAATTCTCTCTCGGATGGATCGTGATAAAGTAAAAAGGTTAACAAAAGAGGTCTCCACTTTGGGTTTTGCCCAGTATTTATCTTCTGTTTCTCTCTTAAAGATCAATGCAACGACGTCCTGTTCTCTCCTCTTTGTCCCGTATAAACTTCTATACTCAATCTGCCGTGGCTCGAATGCTCTCGACAAAGACGAATTAAGAATCAATACGTGGCACTTTACTCCAAGTTGAAGGCAGTCGGACCAGGCCGCTCTCCACGTAGACTAACAAACCTCCAGGTTTCCGCTTATCGACACCTGACGCTTCCCTAATGCATTTCCGGTCTCTTTTAAGTCATGACACTCCCTTCAGAGTCAGTCACCATGTTTTTTTTTTTGTCTTTTCTTCATCCCTCAAAACCCTTATGAGTGAGAATTTTTAAAAAGATCCTTCTTCCCTTAAATATTGTGGAAAAATATAATAAAAGACAGAATAAGATTATAATAATGTTTAATATTTTTAAATATTTAATATAAAGCCGCTTTGGTGATCTTATGGTCTACTCTAAGGCTTTACTCTTAAAAATTTTTCTGCCGATAATGGTGTACTGAAGGTGGTTTTTCATAAATTGTTTTCCACATTTCCTCCACGCAAATGCAGGTAGACTTACTCTTAATTCATTAAAAGTTTTTATATTATAGAATTTTAGATAGTAAATTCCATCTTAAATAGGTAAAACATTTTCTACTACTTTAAGTTTTTACTAAAATAAATTAGAAAAAGGGGTTTAAGCCCAATAAAAATAGCTAACCTAATTGTTAGGTTAGAAGTTGCACCGGCTCTCCGCTGGGGAAAGATTGTAAACATATTATTCAAGAAAACCTTCCAAAAGATTTGTCAAATCAGAGCTATTGTTACGTTAAAAAATATTTTTGAAAAACTTTCTGTTTAGAAATACATTATTGATGCTTATTCACAGAAGATAAATAAGGAAATAGGAATATTTAACTATATTAGTATTAAATATACTTAACATATTTAAAAAATAATATTATTGATCGTTAAGTTCCATCACCACTCGCATTGTGTATCAAAATAGCCTTGGTAATATAACACATAAAAAAAAGATAAATGAACAAATCCTCAGTGTAATGCGCAAGTTATTCAACAAGTGACATAAATTAACATTCGAGGGTAACGCATGAATGAAATGTCATAGTTGGTACATCATGCGATACATCATTACAAGTAAAATCGACAATCACTTCTTAATGCCCTAAAATCCAGAATGCGATTTTAATCTCAAATATTTTTGGTACATTTTAACAATTGACGTATTTAGGAAGTAAAATTTTACGATCATAATAACACTTACTTTAACCGTTGTCACAGCTTTACTCCACTCATATATTTCCGCCATACATGAAATCCAAGACCGATCCACCAGCACGCGAATTTTCTAATCCATAAATAATATTTTTTTTTAACAATTATGACGTAATTAGGGAGTAAAATTTTACGATCATTAATAACACTACTTCTGGGTTGTACACAGCTTTTAATAATTTTAATATTATTTGCGATACATCATACATGACGTACACCCATGACAACTGTTTTCATATTTAAGCCGATTGTAAAATATCCTCAATCTTCTTTAATTATACCATTCTTCTCAAGTAAATTGTCTGCATATCTCTCCTCTCATTGCACACATTCTGTTATCTGCTGCTACCATCTCTATTGGGCTCCTTACCTCTTTTTCCGAAATATTTATTTCCATCATCGTATTTGGTATCTTCTCCTCCAGCTTAACTACATGCCCACCATCTCAGTCTTGCTTCCTCTACATCTCATGTACTCCCGATCCCTTCAGCCCATCCATCTCAGTTTCTCCTCGTACACTCATGCCTCCAACATCCTCATTACTATGCCTCCACCATCTCTCTTCTTCCTTAATTCTCATATACTCCAACATCCTCATTACATGCCCATACTCATCTCAGCTCTGTTCCTCTACTATCTCTGTACTCAAATCCTCATTCTGCCCATACATCTCAGTCTTGCTTCCTCTACTATCTCATGTACTCCAACATCATCATTACTGCCACACCATCTCAGTCTTGCTTCCTTACTATCTCATGTACTCCAACATCTCATTACATCCCATACCATCTCAGTCTTGCTTCCTCTACAATCTCATGTACTCCCTGTATCCAACTCTTTCCCAGACAACTTCATTCCTAATCTTGTTTCTCCTCGTGACAGCTAACATGCTCCTCACAAACTTCATTCCCACGGCCTCCACTTTCCTTGTCTCTCTTACCTTCATCGTCCATGTTTCTGCAACATACTACACTACGATTCCTCTATAAGGTATGCGGATTTTCTGTGAAACCATGGGTCTGGAACGAGGTCAACTCAGCCTCGTGAGGATAAAGAAGAGCTACTTGAACGAAAAAATAGCGACCGTGTCTAGAAAACTCAGATTAATAACCGGGGAGTTAATTGTGCTGACTATATGACACCCTCCATTGGAAAAGGTTGACACTATTATCCCCAACAGACTGTGGTCTATTCGTTTGTATGGCTCGATTGTGTGCTGATGCCATGGAGCTTTATTTAATATGTTTTGGAGTAATTTAAGGTAGGCTTGCTACCTTATAAGGTAGATGGAAGGGTTATGAAGTGAGTACGAAAGATTATATATGACATTTTTATTTTAAAAATCCCACCCCATGATATATTTTTTTTCGAATATATAAAAAAAATGCTTTTGAGAATTAATTTTACTGAGTTTATATTCGTCTTCTTTATTCAACAACCTAAAGGTTGGTTTGATGTGATTTTTATTCATCCGGCACTAGACATGCAATGGTTAATGCAGCCTACACTATCTGGTAAAAATCCATGTAATCATGAAGCTCAGAATTTGTGGAGGTTACCTGTTGTCTTTCAAATTGAATGTATGCGATCGAGTGCAAAAGGTTCTACCAATTTTGCCGGAAAGGTACGTTCTTATACCTTCCAGTGTTATTTTACCTGCAAAAATTGACATGGGACCGACGAATATACTTCCCCACCGAAGGAAATTGTGCAACAGATTTTTATCACAAAAGAAAAATCCGTCATATGAAATGTCTCCTGTAATTAAACTTAAATGTATGTTTCATTTACATAGTGTTGAGCTTATTTTAGTTATAGTTTTAAAAATCCTCCATTTATTGGATAAATTAAACTAAAATTATTTTCCAAGATTCCAAAACTACGTCAAAAGATTTTCTTTTTAAATAATAATTGTATCTTATATAGCAGTGGTGTCCACTATTTTTCATAAGAGCTAATTCTCAAGTGGAGGCCTAATTTCAAAACTTACTTTTAGTTAATATCAGTGTTCATAAACATAACAGCATTCATAGCATTATAATCATTTGAATGGGTAGCGTAATTGAATATTTTGATGGGCAATATATCGAGTAGCCTACTATTGGTCAGATCATAGATATCTATAACAATTACGTTATTTAATGAATTAAAGCAGGCCCTTAATGTATCAAAACACTAATATAATATAACAGTACAAAAATAATTTATTAATATTTTTATCAAAAGTAAGTAATTAAATGCTGTACATAGGAATCTTAAAGGTACTCCATCATATTTTAAGTTGCGCAAGCCCTTTTTTTTCATAGCACAGCGTCTTGCTAACCGATCAGGTTATTCACCTAGGTACTAATTACGCTAATGGTTTTCGGAATTATAGGAAGGTTATATTTAGAGGAAGTTACTTGCACTTGCTTGAAGGAAGGGAAGAGTGGAAAACCATTTTGGAAAACCCCCCTCAACTACCCGACCAAGATTTGAACCTCGATCTCCCCATCATTGGCAGTCTACGAGAGTAGCGCGTTAGACCAGGCAGCCATCGAAACGGGTATGTGTCTAGTCATTAATCTACACCTAATCTATATGTATCTATGTACATAAGTTAAACAAAATATATATTAATACATTCACTGGCGATCGGCCTTAATAGCACCCACTGCTATATAGAATACCAAAAATTGAATCCTAAATTTTAAAACTATGATCACTATTATAATAAATATTTACATCAGTTTTAACCTTAATTAGGATATAAGTACGAAACAGAGCCTTTAAAGCTATCCAAGCCTCACCCCCTATCTTTAAAATTGCCCTTTACAAAGTGAGTCACGTCATACAACCTTGAATTATTTAAGGTCAGATACTTTAAACCAGCAGAGACATTTCACGACTAACTAGTAACGCCATTATACCATTGGTGTTATTATTGGCCCTTACATCAACGCTCACATTAGACTGCTATTACTACCAAACGATTGAACTGAAGGACTAGTTTGCATTATTTACGGTATAAGAGACATTAGCTGACCATAAATTAGACCAATAAATTACGATTAAACGTAAGCTACTGGCCCTAGGACATGGCGTTGTTGTAACTGTTGCGATATATTTTATAAGGTGAAAGTCATCAATCGAATGTTAAGCTACTTTCATCAACGTTTTTATTTTATGCTTTTTGTAATAGGGTTTGTTAAAACGTATCTTCAGTGTCGGATAACCCTTTTGATATGTTTTTAAATTGATAAACATATTACCGTAGCTCATCACATAGGCATATCTGTTTAGTAACTTATTTAAGTTAATCTTTTGTTTTACTCAATATTTAAAAAATTGTGTGTAATGATGTGTTAAAAATACAAAGTAATCAAATTTGAACAAATTAATCCCAATTAGTCCAATTCTTACGGTAATTAAGTGACCGTACCAATTGATGTCCTTTAAATAATTTTGGAGGTTCGTTTAACATAATATAATCGTCTGACATCATGTAAGGTCATTTTGTTCCTGGATATGTTCCAAATATTCTAACGGATTTGAAGATTTAATAACCTTTATGGACCAGTTTCATAATCAGCTTGAGTACTCCTTAAGTGTGGCGCTAAACTAAATACATGACAATTACCCAGACACCCGCTTCGGTGGCGTAGTTAGCTAACGCGCCATCGTGTTAAGCTGGACAGTCGAGGACGGGGAGATCGAGGTTCAAATCTTGGTCGGGTGGACTGGGGGTGGTTTTATCTAAATGTTTTTCCTCTCCCTCCACGTTAATGCGCGTCAACTTCCTCTAAATTCCACCTTCCCGATTCCTATTCCATTTGCGTAATTAGTAGTTAAGCGAATAACCAGAATGGATAGTAAGACGCGGTGCTGAATAAATAAAATAAAAACTACACAAACCAGAATGGAATGGGTCAGTGTGAGACCGTCCCCTTCCATCCGAGTTTAGATATCTGTCTTGTATTTAGTGTAGCACGCACTTGAGGCGTGCTCAATTTGATTATGAAACTGACCCTATATCCCATTTACGAACTAGCTTGAATATCACCAAATTTAGTGGCCGCATAGTCTAACGCGCTACTCTCGTTGCAGACTACAAAGGCTTGGTCATATGGCAGTTTACTAGCGGCTGCTACTAGCATCGAGTAAAATCACTCAACCAGTAGACTGTCGATGACAGAGCGAGATTTGAATCTCAGTTTGGTGTACATAGGGTGTGTATCTAAAATGGTTTGCCACTCTCCCTCTACGCAAATGTGGGTATACTTCCTCTAAATATAACCTTCCTAATCCCTTAAACCATTATCGTAATTAGTGCTCAATGAACGTGTAGTAAGATGCGAGGCTAAAAAAAAAACTAGCGTCGCGTGGCTTGTAATAATCGCTGGTGAGGGTTTTACTAGCGCTAGTCGATGGCACATGGTCACGTGACCGACTCGCAACTAGCCCCATGTGAACCCCACAAAGCCTAGTCCACACTGACATCATTCGCCCACAAACACGCGAACAGATGTATAAACACAATTTGAATAATGTTTGAAAACTATTCTGGGTATTTACCTGCATACAGAAATATATATTTGCGGACAAATGTCTGCCTCTATTTGTATCTAGGATGAAAAAAAAAATTTCCTCGCATACACGCCAGGTTGGACGATAGTGGCGGGCAGAATTATGTTTATTGCCAAAGCAGCCGCCCTCCTTATCTAATCAGTTTTAATACAAATGGCTGAGAGACGCTTTACTCTGATATACAGATACAAAGAAGTATTAATTTCCTTCTGGCGGTATCTTATTGTAGAGTGATGAATATAAAAGGAAGAAGAAATAATTAAATAGATAAAACTATTGAATCGATGGGCGTCAGACTCCCTGATCCAGCTAAGTCTTCAAACTTTATTTTCACTACCCATCACCCGCCTTTATTTACTTCCACTCTGGTTAAATATATTATATAACAGGAAGAGACCTGAGCGGCTACCTTACCAGTGTTGCCAACTGTACGATCTGGATACTACTTTGATATAATTTCACCACGTGTACAATCCAATTTTAGGATATTTTCTTAAAGTACTATCCTGTGGCCCCGTTGATCTAGTAACACATTTATTAATTAATTATTATTTTTTTATGAAAATCGCAGGGCTTATCAATATGTCAGAATAGTATTATCCTACCGGTCAAGATACAATCCATTTCAGGTTCACGTACTATCGCTAGACACTATAGACTTGGCAACACATGTACCTCAATCAGAGACAGTTCAACTACTTGTTTTTTCAGTGTGGTCGCTGCAGCAACCACCCAGGATATTCATATCCGGCTCTAGCAAACACAAGCGCAGTTGCCCAGTGCATTTGTTTGCATACATTTGTGTGCGGGCAGTGTGCACCAGGTTTAACACCCCCGGACATAATTTTAACACAAGCAGCCAGCAAATACTGTACTTGCCGCTAGTTTAACTAGCCTCTACTAGTCGCTAGTAGCTCTTGCCAGTAAACGCAGCTTTTGGCAGCAGCCAGTAAACTGGCCCCTCGTGACCAGACTTTGGGTTTAATTAACTAATTAATAATTTGATGAGCCTACCTATAATTAATATTTTTAAAGTTTAAGTCTCCTGAAAATACATCATTAATCAATTCCTTTGATACTGTAATAATAGTGGAAATAGTTTGGAAGTCTGCTGCTAATTGTTTTTATTTTATTGTTGTTGTTAAATTGTTTCTTCCCCACTAATTATTATTAATATATTTTCTTAAAAATAAAAAAAATCTTAAAATTTAAATTAATTCATTTAAATTTACTCTAGTTAGTTAATTTGTTGTTTTGACCATATTAAATATCGCGTATTAAATTTATTTTGATCTTAACACTTTTCAATACCGTAAACAAAAATATATTTGTGAAAATTGAACATTTGCTTTGAAAAAATTGATGGGAAGGCTTGTCTGTAATAAATTGGTTGATGGTATTTAAGTTAGTTAAACAGCACATTTAAATTAATACATAGACAACAATAATTCTAACTAGTTCAATTTAATATAAATAATGGCGTTCACTTACTTTGCTGTCTTGTGTGGATGTTGATGATGAGCTAAGTTAGAGTCCCAAGTCCGATCTTCTCTCTCCAATTTGAAGTCAAACATTGGCCGAGAGGTTTGTGATCGATGAATTAGTCGATGATTGAATTAAACTTTCGAATTCAATGTAGTCTTTGAGTGGTATAACTTTGTAATTTCCGATATCTGAAATATATTTTATAAATTAAATTTTAGTGAACTTTATTTTTAACTGCTCCCTAAATAATGTCCCATTTTATCACACAATCCGTAGTTTTTTTTAAAAAATGTCTAAACATTTGATAACCACTAATAAATTATTTTCGAATAATTAAATACTAACCAAGCCCTTCTACCTCTACTTGAGCAAAAATGTATAAATCGAACGGTCTCATCACTTACAATACGACAAACGACAGTTAAACGTGGGTTGAGTAGATGACTGTTAATAACAGAGACTTATCAAAACCTCAATAAATAATTTAATGTTTCCCAAATCCAAACACAAAACACTATTCACAATACCGACGTAACTTAAAATAGAACTAGCCTCCCTAAAAAGTACTACGTGGAAAGGATGAACACTGGCTTTACTTGTTAGTTTTAGTTGGGTTGGCTTAGCAAATAACAAGTTAATAGTTTTGGAATATATTATCACACGATCACGGTATATCGTTCCTTACAGGAAGGCCTAATAGCCATTCGCCGGCGACACAATACTCTCGATCGAACGATTCCATTTCACTGTGCTCGACTTGACGCTTTGAATGACTGTACAATACTAACTGCTCGTGACTAATGCTCTAAAACAACTGAAGATCTAGGTTTGACTCCGTGGTATTGTTTACAAACTATGCCCCATAGTCAATGACGAACCTGTAGCTCGGTTCTGTATTTAGGATCATTTAACTATCAACATTTATTAATTAATTTTAACAAGGGTATATTTATTATAAGCTATAAAAAGATTCAATGTTTCATATTATTATAGTTCACCAGTTTATAAGTGGTAAAACTTGGTATTTTATGCTTTTTCACGTACCATAATTATGGTAAAGTAATTAATGTATGGTAGTGAAATTTAATACATTCATATGACGTGTACAAAACAAAATATTAATAATACTAATATTATAGATAGATCGATTAAATATTAATATTATTAATGTTTAGTATTATGAATTATATTAATATATATTAATACTTCATCCTGCACACCCCAAATAAATGTCTTGTTATTTTAAATTTCAGCCCCGAACATTAAGCCCCAACCTTAACAATGGAACCGGTACGCAAAAATACTAAAATAGTAAATTTACCCCTTATAGCTCGTGAACCCAATGTTTTGAATTTAAAAAAAATTATATTAGGTATTTAACGCCCACTTTCTTAACTGACTGATTACATCAGCACACTAGAATTTCTATGAGCGAGACCGAAAGTGCCTATCAATTTTACCGGGAAAGATATTTTCACATACCTTCCATCGTCAGTAATTAACCGAAAGATTGACAATCCCAAGCCGACATTCTAGCTCAGTCAGAAGCGTTCTGTCTATTGGTTTAAAGATCCCTGTTCGATTACTGACATGGCCTAAAAATGTATTATTGGTCAAAAAGAGGTTTCCCCTTTCACAGTGATTAATTAATAAAGGACGGTGGCTGAATGATTGTACTGTTTAGATTTAAATAAATTTATAAATTGTGTGCTGATATAATCAATAGATTCAGAAAGTGCTAGTTAAATATCTCAAATAAATGTGTGTTACTGGAGAGGGGTAGGGGAGGGGGGGAATGAAATTCCTGAGAATGTGTGGCGTTGAGCCGGGATAGTTTTTCTAGTACGTGAGTAGAGGTCGGTGTCTCCACAATCCCATACACAGGATTCTAATCAGGATTGGATCTGCCCGCGTGGAACATATGAGACTATTTATGAAGGTGTCGGGGATCATTTTATTCGTGATTCCCTTTTGGTTATCACGTTGTGGAAAGACTGCCACCTTTCCCGAAAGTGTATAGATTCTTTGGCAGTAACCGGGATGAGACGACGGGGAACTTGCCGAGTAATGCCAGGATCACGATCAGCTTAAGGTTCACGTAATGTAACATAACGTAACGTAAAAGCTATCTTCGATTTAAAAAAAAATGGAAGCCATCATAACTGAACGTTAGTTTAACGTTTGGTTACGATTAACTTATTTTTAGCACCGCGTCTTACTACCGGTTCGGTTTATTCGCTTATGTACTAAATAATTTGATGTGTTAGGGATAAGGAAGGTTGAGTTTTGAAGAAGTGTGCCAGCATTTGTGTGGTGGTAGATTGAGAAACCTTTAGGGAAAAAAAACCTTCAGCACACCTGACCAAGATCGAACCCCATTCTCCCAATTACCTGCAGAACATTCACTTTTTTAAGAAACGTATCTTAGCTTACTACCCGTTCAGGCTGTACACCTATATACTAAATACACTATTGTGTAAGGTATAATATGGTTTCATTTAAAGGAAGTGCAACCTTATATGCGAGGAGGAATAGTGGAAGACCATTTAGAATAAACCACCCTCAGTGCACCCAATCGGGATTGAACACTGATCTCCCCGTCCTTGGCAGTCTAATCTATCATGAGAGTAGTGCGTTAGAACAAGGGATGGTATCAGGTGTTCTATGAAGCCAATCATGTTGCGAGTGACGTCAAAAGGGCTGATTAGTATTTCATTTGTTTGTTTCTGAGATGCAGAGTAATTCTTCAGTTACAGTTTTTTTCCACGTCTCGTGAACTCTATAAAGCTTCGTAGCTTCTTGTCACACTTTATTTTGAAAATCTAATAAAGCTTTTATTGCAAGTATTTATTGTAGCCTAATTAGCCATAATAATAATAATAATAATATTTAGCACCGCGTCTTACTACCCGTTCGGGTTATACGCCTAAGTACTAATTACGCTAATGGATTAGGAATTGGGAGGGTTGAATTTAGAGGAAGTGAACCCGCATTTGCGTGGAGAAAGAGTGGAAAACCATTTAGGAAAAACCACTCCCAGTTCACCCGACCGAGATTCGAACCTCGATCTCCCCGTCCTCGGTGGTCGAGCTCAATTAGCCATAGATTCTTATGTTACATTTTAGTAAACAAATTGTTTTCAAACAAATCAAATCCATAATCTAAGTTTTGCTCAGAAACCTGCCTCGGTGGCGAAGTTTCGTGTTGAGCTTGACTGCCGAGGACGAGGAGATTGAGGTTCGAATCTCACTCAGGTGAACTGGGGGTGGCTTTTCTTAAATGGTTTTCCACTATCGCTCCACGCTAATTTGGGTTCACGTCTTCTTAATTCAACTTTACTAATTCCTAGTCCATTAGTGTAATTAGTACTCAAGCGTATGTGCGTATATATGCATGTATGTATGTTAGTATGCATGTTAGTATGCATGTTAGTATGCATGTTAGTATGCATGTTAGTATGCATGTTAGTATGCATGTTAGTATGCATGTTAGTATGCATGTTAGTATGCATGTTAGTATGCATGTTAGTATGCATGTTAGTATGCATGTTAGTATGCATGTTAGTATGCATGTTAGTATGCATGTTAGTATGCATGTTAGTATGCATGTTAGTATGCATGTTAGTATGCATGTTAGTATGCATGTTAGTATGCATGTTAGTATGCATGTTAGTATGCATGTTAGTATGCATGTTAGTATGCATGTTAGTATGCATGTTAGTATGCATGTTAGTATGCATGTTAGTATGCATGTTAGTATGCATGTTAGTATGCATGTTAGTATGCATGTTAGTATGCATGTTAGTATGCATGTTAGTATGCATGCTAGTATGCATGTTAGTATGCATGCTAGTATGCATGCTAGTATGCATGCTAGTATGCATGCTAGTATGCATGCTAGTATGCATGCTAGTATGCATGCTAGTATGCATGCTAGTATGCATGCTAGTATGCATGCTAGTATGCATGCTAGTATGCATGCTAGTATGCATGTATGTATGCATGCTAGTATGCATGTATGTATGCATGCTAGTATGCATGTATGTATGCATGCTAGTATGCATGCTAGTATGCATGCTAGTATGCATGTATGTATGCATGCTAGTATGCATGTATGTATGCATGCATGTATGCATGCATGTATGCATGCATGTATGTATGCATGTATGTATGCATGTATGTATGCATGTATGTATGCATGTATGTATGCATGTATGTATGCATGTATGTATGCATGTATGTATGCATGTATGTATGCATGTATGTATGCATGTATGTATGCATGTATGTATGCATGTATGTATGTATGTATGCATGTATGTATGTATGTATGTATGTATGTATGTATGTATGTACGTATGTACGTATGTACGTATGTACGTATGTACGTATGTACGTATGTACGTATGTACGTATGTACGTATGTACGTATGTACGTATGTACGTATGTACGTATGTACGTATGCACGTATGCACGTATGCACGTATGCACGTATGCACGTATGCACGTATGCACGTATGCACGTATGCACGTATGCACGTATGCACGTATGCACGTATGCACGTATGCACGCATGTACGCATGTAGTATGTATGTATGTATGTATGTATGTATGTATGTATGTATGTATGTATGTATATGTATGTTATGTATGTATGTATGTAATGTATGTATGTATGTATGTATGTGTATGTATGTATGTATGTATGTATGTTGTATGTATGTATGTATGTATGTATATGTATGTATGTATGTATGTATGTATGTATGTATGTATGTATGTATGTATGAGTATTATGTATGTATGTATTTATGGTATATGTATGTATGTATGTATGTATGTATGATAGTATGTATGTATGTATGTATGTATGTATGTATGTATGTATGTATGATTTTGTATGTATGTATGTATGTATGTATGTATGTATGTATGTATGTATGTATGTATGTATGTATGTATGTATGTATGTATGTATGTATGTATGTAGTATGTATGTATGTATGTATGTATGTAATGTATGTATGTATGTATGTATGTATGTATGTATGTATTGTATGTATGTATGTATGTAATGTATTGTAATTGTATTGTATTGTAGTTTTAATGTAATTGTAATGTATTTGTATTGCATTAGTAATGTAATGTAATATAATGTAATGTATGTATGCATGTAATGTAATGTATGTATGTAATGTATGTATGTATGGTAATGTATGTATGTCTGTCTGTATGTATGTATGTAGATATAATTACCTTTCAATTTAGGGATTGATATCTAATTTATAAAACTCGTTTGGGAAACATTATGATAATTCTAAATCCCAAGCTTTAGCTAGTTCAGTAAAATGGCTCTAGGCCAAGATACAGACAAAACACACACGTGGCATCGGGAAAACCAATTTTTTCGGCTTCAGAGAGTCATGAAACATCAACATCGACCAAAATATAGAATAAGATATTTGTTTGACATTCACAACACCTCTTTTCTACTATTGTTCACGAGAAAGTATAAATGTATAAGCCAAGAAATAACTCAAATGTTCTCTAGAATCGATTAATCTATTTTTTTTCGCTATCAAGAGAATTTAATAATAAATACTTCATACGTGTTTTAGAAATTAAAAACATAGCTAAAATTTTGTTTATTATTTGCATATCCCTCCCGGCATCTTACATTATCCTAGCCTGCTGAATTAGGTGTCCCGTGTTCAATTCCCAACATTACTGGAAAAAAATATCGCCGATTAAATGTTTGTTTTCCATTTTCACAGTAATAAATTAAAAACTGGGGGTAGGGTGATGTATCTAGTCTTGATTTATGTTATTTTATAGCTCGTATGCTAATAAAATTATTCGATTCATAAATTGCACATTAAAAACCCACAAATAAATCATAATATTATACTAATATTTAATTGGTAGGCATAATTTTAGCTCAGTTATGAATTAATATAATTTAAATAAAATAATGTTTCTAAAATAAAATTTATATTAGACTACTAACCTGAAGGTTACCCCATAACCTTATTATATATTTTATATCATAAGTTTTCCGGAACACTGATTTACGGAGGCACCAATTTAGCTTGAAGGAAAATTATTCCCAACTTGCTTTGACACGTGATTAATCAAAAACTTGTTGAACGCAATGGGTTAGCAAAACTTTTAAGAGGGTCCTCTTATCTGCCTCAAGGGGATGATGACCATCGTCAAACTGGACGTCCTCTGAGCCTCGTGGAGGCGTTAGGAAACATTGGATGGGGAGAAATGGGATAAGGATCGTGGGAGGGAAGGAGGGGAGAGAAGAAGGAAGGAGAGCAACAAATTTGCTCGTGCTTAAGTTAGTGTATATTTTTATTTATTAAAATAATTTCTTTATTTCCAGACACCACTGAAGTATTTAAAATGCACGTTATGAACCAACTAATTAAACAATTATATCATCACATAACTTGTACACTATCCTAAATGGTTTTCCACTCTCCTCCACGCAAATGCGGGTTCGCTTCCTCTAAATTCAACCCTCCCAATTCCTAATCCATTAGAGTAATTAGTACTTAAGCGTATAACCCGAACGGGTAGTAAGACGCGGTGCTAAATATTATTATTATTAACTTGTACACTAAATTAATATAGAACCTACCCAACATCCAGCCCCCCCCCCCCCGCTATTAATTCATCAGTTTGAAAGTAGAAACCCAAGATTCACTTATGCATTTTTTTTTGCCATATCGGGAATCGAACTTGAGAACCTTATATCAACAAGCAAATACACTAGAGTCTCGACTGTCCGGCCTAAAGTGGCGTCATCCCGGGTCAAATAACGGAAATGCCAGATAATACGGAATCAAAGTGTGAAAATAGGTTTACTTTTTTGTCCTATTTTAACAGAACATTAAACAATTTTTTAGTAAACTCTAATCATTTTATGATTGCTATGTAAAATGGGAATACAGTAACTGTAGTAATTGAATGGGACAGCAAAAACTAAACGAGAGATAAGTGTTTAAATATTTAATATAGAGTACTTTATTTTGGAAATGGAACATTGGCTACAAATTTAAAGGACAAGTGAAAATAGAGCGTCAAATGGATTAAATTACAAAATAAGTAGATGTTTATATATTTAAAATTTTATTTAGTCAAATAAAACATGTTTAAAGAATACGTAAAATTTTGAAAAAAATCACCTATGTTAGTTTAAAAAAAAGTATTGTATTGTTTGCTTCATTTGTTAACACCGAGAAAGACAGGATAACACGGAGGTCCGGATAATTGAAGGCCGGATAGTCGCTACTCTAGTGTAAGATAACAACCTAGCTAAGAGGTCGTAGAAAGTCATCATTAACAATGGTGTTAAAGAGATACTGGAATTAAATAAAAACCTTTTTAAAATATCAAATTGGAATACTAATAAAACAGTAGTATAATTCACGTAGGTTTAATTTGACTCATAATAATCCTCACCTAGCGTAAATCTAGAAGCTAATACCATTATAATCTTAGAAGTTATTAAAGTGAAAAAACCGCCTCAGTGGCGTAGTTGGCTAACGTACCAGTCGTGTTGAGCCAGACCACCGAGGACGGGGAGGTCGAGGTTCGAATCTCGGTCGGGTGAACTGGGGTGGTTTTCCCTAAATGGTTTTCCACTCTCCCTCCACGCAAATGCGGGTTCACTTCCTCTAAATTCAACCTTCCCAATTCCTAATCCATTAGTGTAATTAGTAATTAAGCGTAAAAACCCGAACGGGTAGTAAGACGCGTTGCTAAATAATAATAAAAATAATAATTAAAGTGAAATAAGTAAAATAGTTCTGCAATATTGAAAATATCACAAAAAATATGTTTCATTTAGAAACAAAATATTTCAAGCAAACACATCTTTCGGTTATTAAGAGAAGAATTAAGATAAGCTTCAATGCAATAATCGTGTATCAGATTTCTCGGTTAATTGAACTTAGGATAGATACTTAAGCTATCTTTAAATAATATAGAACCTATCTACCTGTACAATATATTAACATAACCAAAATAATATTCAAAGCTATGGATTACTTAAAAAGTTAATTTTGAAATACTGTCCAATTAACTATTCAAATGTTAAAAAAATACTCTTATTTATTATTTAATTAGTAACTCAGTTGCTTACACCAGAACATTACATCTTTTATTTAAATTTACCTAAACCAAGGATGAATATTGTGGAGAAAATTTTTATAGGGAATGCAACAGAGCAATTAGTATGAAAATACCTTTGATGCACCCGTTTAGGTTCAAACCCCAGCCCCCAGAAATAAATTTGGCACATTAACCGTTATTTAAACACTGATAATTCATGTTATTTAATTAAGTCTTGTTAGCAAAGATAAAATAGCACTGGTTCTCAAAACGTGGTCCACGTACCAATGTTGTTCCGCTAAGGGGATCACAGGAAAACCAATTATAAAACACAATCATATTTTTTTTCTCAAATAGTCTATTATAGTTTGAGAATAAGTTTTCAAAAATAAGTAGTCTCTAATCTAACCTCAAATTATATTTATTATTCTATCATACATTGACTTGCTAACTATCCATTTTAAACAAAATCGGTATGATAGTTTTCGATAACATCCAAAATTATAATATTCTTTATTAGTGGGCTTCAATCAAAATCAAAACAACACCCTGAGGACAGACCTAATTGGTGTGTTAGGCTATGGGGCGTATAAAATTATTCATCATAATCTTGAAGTAAAAACTTTTCACAATAATGACAGATTAGCTCTGCTTTGTTCCACAGATTGAGTCCACATTTGATCTGACATTCATAAAAAAATTATTACATTATTAGTGTTATTTTATTAATAAAATACATAAAAAATCATATGAATTGACTTGAAAGTCTGCCTAGGTTTCTGGGTAAAGTGTTAGCCTCGGGACCAGATGTTTTTAGGTACAAATTTAGTTGAGTTCAACGGATTTATCTTAAGCGATAAAAATTCGTAGCACAACTTCCTTCGGTGGGGAAGTAAATTCATCGGGCTCATGTCGATTGTGGCAACCTTGGAAAGTATGTGAAAATACTTTTCCTGGCAAAATTCACTCTCGCTCTTAGAAATTCTCGTTTGCTGATATATATTCGGTCGTTTCAGAAAGTACACGTTAAATACTTCAAATAAATAAATTGACTTGAAAGTAAATTTAATATCGTGTCTATCTATCAGATAGATTTTCTATGAAAATCGTCCTGTTCAATGTGTAGACCAATATGAAACAAAGTTATATCAATATTCTATCTTTACTGTTTGATACACTCTCATTAGAAAATGTGTGGCAAGTAACATGTAAATGTGTAGTATATTAAGGTAGGATTTTGCGTATGCATTAAGCGCTTATCGGTGACCTGGTGGTCTAGGGGTAAGGTGTCAGACCTCTGTGCTGAGGGTCTGGGGTTCAAACCTTGGTCCCGGCACAGATTTATCTGATTGCCAAACCCTTCCTTCACTTCTGACAAGACGTGTATTAATCACAACTTGTGAATGTGAGGAATGCCAGGCCTCCACCGTGGTTCGGATCCCACGTTAAACTGTAGGTCCTCCATTTCATTTCACAATCACCCTACCATTACACATTAGCGTAAGTGCGTACAACCCGAACGGGTAGTAAGACGCGGTGCTAATAATAATAATAATAATAATAATAATAATAATAATAATAATAATAATAATTAAGCGCTTATTAAGTGGTCCGCTATTGAGATAAGTCTGAGAAACACTGGCCTATAAGCTTACTGAAAATAATGTTGCGAGATAAAATTTACCATATTTTATTTCAGTGGTTTTTTTTATTACAAACAATAATTTAATATTATTTACACACCATATAAGGCAAAACAAAATTTATAGCTCTGCTTTACATAAAATAAATATTGCCAACAAATAAAACACAGTGAAAAAAAACTTTTCATAGCTTCAACAAAACAAAATATAATATTGTCTTATATTCTATAAAATATTCTATTGCATACTCTAAAAAATTATAAATCAGTCATTTATAAATTCATATTGTTTTGATAATAATAATAATAATAGTAATATATTGTATGATAATTCATCTTCCTAAATTTTTCACTCTTAATATTCTACTCATACAAAACGCACGTATTTAATAGAAATATTTATACAAAATACTATTTTGTTGAAAAACTTTATTTATTTGGATTTCTAGATTGAAGGAAACAGATTTAATAAAATATAGTCAGCAAAACTTAAACAAATTATTTCAATTGATTTTTGTATTCAAATAGTAGGCCTAGAGCACACATTGTCAACGATTTTATTTATACTAGTTTTAAACTTTATGACGAATTATATTTTTTTGAATTTAAACTTTATGAGAAATGATATTATTTTGTAAACCAAACGACCAAATTTAAAAAAACACACATATATATATTTGAATGACTGTCACCTTAATCTTTATTATGTAAAGTCAGGTAGATATTATGATATAATTTTCATTAAATTTAAAAAAAATAGCAACTAAACAAATCGGATGTATTCACAGAATAGTTATTTTACATTCTTTTGACATAGAAAATTAAGTTCATAAAAGCAAAATAAATATACTCTTTTAGATTTTTTTCTGCTCTTTCAAAAATCGTAAATGTATATGTGGGTTTTAATGTAAATTTAATTAATTGAACTCATTTTATTGACGTAAATGAATGAACTTAGGAAGAATAAAGAACACTCAAAGGAGCTACACTAAACGTAATGTTAAGAATATGATAGTTTATATTAATGTATCATAGATTATATTTAAATCGTAGGTCACTTAATAACAAACGAATATTTCGTGCAAAATAAACTATGTGATAACAAAATTGTAATATTATAAAATTAAAATAAATACATTATTCATCAAATAGTATAAATGTCCTACCTTACAAATATTTTAAGTCCACATAAAACAATATTTGAGAGTAAAATAATTGGTAATTATACACATTTAAACAATCCTTATTTTTTATATTTCATAGAAAATAATTTTTTATAATACAGATTTATATTAAATAAATTAGTCACCCCCTACCATCATCATACCTCAATACCCATATCCCCCACCACCTCCTCCACCACCTCCACCTCCACCCCCATACCCTCCACCCCCGCCATCGTACCCTCCTCCTCCCCACCATCGTACCCTCTCCCCCGCCACCCCCGCACCCCTTCATCATCCCTCCTCCTCCACCTCCCATATCCCCCATACACCCGGGCTTCATCTTCATGATACCACCCATGATCATCATCACCGAGATCATAAGAGAGATGGCACCACCCATCATGCCCTTGAACGCCATCATCTTCATGGCTCCAAGCATGACAGGGGCCATCATGCCCTTGGCGACCATCGCCATCTTCATCATGGCTCCAGCCAGCTTGCCCGCGTCTACGCCACCTCCCCCTTTCTTCTTACCACGACCTGAAAACATCACCATCATCAATATATTATTATTACGATTAGCACCGCGTCTTACTACCCGTTCGGGTTATACGCACTTACGCTAATGTGTGATGGTAGGTTGATTGTGAGATGAAATGGAGGACCTACAGTTTAACGTGGGATCCGAACCACGGTGGAAGCCTGGCATTCCACACATTCACAAGTTGTGATTAATACACATCTTGTCAGAGGTGAAGGAAGGGTTTGGCAATCAGATAAATCTGTGCCGGGACCGAGGATTGAACCCCGGACCCCCAGCACAGATCATCAATATAGCTCATGTGTAAAGTAGTCGTTCAATTCAGCTTTGAGCCTTTGATATTTTCACTTATTTGAGATGTTTAACACGTACACTTTATGAACCGACTAGTTGTGTCAGAGCACCACTTACAAACTAACTTAAATTTAGACCCCAATCTTTAATTCATCACTGTGAAAACGGGAACCTACATTTCACCAATAATAAATTGTTCAGTCATTCCAGGAATCAAACCCGGTACCTTTAACTTCAATATACAGACCCGGCTAACCTCTGAATTAAGGTGTCAGACTTCAAAACTTAGGATATTTATTTATTTTTTACCACCATGTCTTACTACCTTTTCAATTTATACGCATATGTAATAATTACAACAATGAGCTTGAGATGAGTAAGGTTAAATTTAAAGGTGTACACATATTTGCGTTTAAGGAGAGTGGAAAACCATTTAGGAAAAAACACCCTCAGTAAATCCGACAGGGATTCAAACCGCACTCTCCCTGTCGTTAACAGTCTAATCCAACACGAAAGTGATGCCTTAGATCATGCGGCCATCAATAAATATTTCTTCAAATCCTAGAAGTTAATAAATTCAGATAAGTAAAATAATCATACTATTGAATTAATTTAAATAATTTTAAAAATTATATTTTGACACGAGAATAGAACCAGGGGAGCTTTGGCTTAGCGCACAAATAATCTACCACCATCAACTGTTTCTAACCCACTTCGGTGGCTGCATGGTCTAACGCGCCACTCTCGTGTTAGACTAGACTGCTGAAGATAGGGATATTGGTGTTCTATTCCGATCTAATGCACTGAGGGTGGTTTTACCTAAACGGTTCTCCACTCTCCCTCCACGCAAATTTGAGTGCACTTCCTCTTAATTAAACCTTTCTAATCCCTAACTCATTAGTGTTATTAGTACATAGGTTCATAACCCAAACGGGTAGTAAGACACGGTGCTAAAATAAAAAGAGACTGTTTCCAGCCAGTGGCCAGGACAGTTTAGTTAAAATGCTTCCATATTTCTCTATTATTCCACCATTATTCCTCCTTTAATTGCTTTTATTCGTCTCCTCTCACTGGCATGCTTTCTGTTATTTGCTACTGCCATCTCTTTCTTGGCCTCCCTTGCGGTCTTATCTTTTTTTTTTTGGTACATCACAAACAATGCTCTTGGCTAGGCTAGATAAACTCAGTTCATGATCTGCTGGTGGTGGAAACAATTTTTAGTAGGTCATTTTTTTGGTCTTTTTTGTTTTAGCTCATATTTTATTGCTTTTCTTAGTAATATTCAAGTATATTTGAGTCGTTTCTAGGAATTTATGTTGAATTAGTACATTTTTAAACACGTACTTTCAACATTTCATAAATTCATAGATATTTAAATGTATTTTTTTCCAAGCGTACAGTTGTCGGTGTAGGAAGATACTGTATACAATAAAAGAGATTCCTATCCTCTTTACCATTATGGTCTCCTGGTAGGGCACTGCAATTAAGTAGGTAAGGGCTGTATTATTATTATTATTATTAGCACCGCGTCTTACTACCCGTTCGGATTTTACGCACTTACGCTAATGTGCAATGGTAGGGTGATTGTGAGATGAAATTTAGTACCTATAGTTTAGCGTGGAATTCGAACCACGGTGGAGGCCTGGCATTCCTCACATTCACAAGTTGTGATTAATACACGTCTTGTCAGAGGTGAAGGAAAGGTTTGGCTTTCAGATAATTCTGTGCAGGGACCGAGGATTGAACACCAGACCCTCAGCACAGAAGTCCAACATCTTACCTCTAGACCACCAGGTCACCTGTAAGGTCTATAATTGGCTGAGATATCAACAGATATTTATTTGTAAACCAATAGCATAGTGAAAAAGTTTGGTCACTAAAATGTTTTTCTTTTTTTTTTTTTTTTTTAGTTATTTGTAGAATGTGTGTTTTATTTAGTCGTGTACATTCATTACTCCCTGACTCATCTAGTGTCTACAAGAGAGTGCGTACGTGAACATTAAAATTAATATTGCTAAAAGTGGTCCACAAATGAACATAAGTTTGGGAATGCAAAAAAATGTATTTATATTTTAATAAACATACTTTTTTAGCACCATGTCTTAATAACCGATCAGGTTATACGCTGATGTACTAATTACACTTATGGTTTTAGGGATTAGTGAGGTTTTATTTATAGGAAATGTACTGGTATTTGCGTGGAGGGAGACTAGAAAACAAATTTAGTAAAACCACCCTCAGTACACCCGATTGAAATTCCAGCATCGATCTCCCCGTCATCGGCTGTCTAGTCTACTATGAGAGTGGCGCGTTAGATCATGCGGCCACCGAAGCAGGTAATTTAATATTTAACACGGTCGACCGAAATCAGATTGTATTACTATACACTTGAAAAACAGCATTTTGACTGAGTTTATACTCCTAAATTATAAGTATTATTTATTTGAATAGCCACCACCTTTCTTCTCTTTCCCAGAATACATCCTAAATATATATATACACATATAAGCAGCGTGTCTTACTACCCGTCCGGTCTATACACCTATGTGTTAGTTACGCAACTTGGTTAAGGATGAGTCAAATTAAATTAGACCAAGTTTACCCACATTATCTTGGAGAGAGAAAGAGAGTGGAAAACCATTTAGAAAAATCTAATATCAGTACACCTGACCGGGATCGAAAAAAAGATCTCCCATCGTTGGTAGTCTAGTATATCGTAAGCGTAACACCTTAGACCATGCGACCACCGAAGCAGAACCTATAATGTTATATAATGGTGTTCAAAAAAGGCTATATTTTATTATTTCATCATTAATGTAAGTTTTTGATGATAATATTGTGATATCGTATGAAAATTCGCTAAATCTCGTTTATTATCTGATTTTACTCTTCCTTGATTATTTAAAAAAAAGTTAACTTACGGATCATTACATTTATAGTGTTTGTTGGGTAAGGAAGGATGGGTATTTCCTTAAAACATGTCCCAAGCTATTAAAAGAAATAATAAAAGTTAATTTGTAGTTGTGGTTAAAAAAAGGTATGGGTCACTAAGGTTCCTTCGTAGCTTAGTTAAACTTGTTGTTCACTTAAGAAACGAAACCAGCATTTGTTACTCTAGGGTCGGTTCTTAATTATTATTTATACAACATTAAAATAAAACTATAAACAACTAACCTTATATAAGT
Organism: Timema podura; assembly: GCA_033556935.1. Taxonomy (NCBI): domain Eukaryota; kingdom Metazoa; phylum Arthropoda; class Insecta; order Phasmatodea; family Timematidae; genus Timema; species Timema podura. Next base: position 26,865,063 of record JAVRXN010000005.1, read on the forward strand.
ACAATTATATCTATATAGTTGACATAAAAGTAGTTTAAAATGATCATGATCCAAGTTTTCCTTTTTATATCTACTGGCTTACCCGATGGCAAATTCAGTGGCTATTTATATTTGGATTTTTAATCGATAAAGAAGTTTAGAAAAAAAATACACTTTTATATTACTAAACATTGATATCATTTTGTTATATAATTAGTATTATTTTTAAGGTTTTGATAATAAAAGCTTATACCTAAGCTTACAACTGCAAACTACATGGCTTGACTTATGTTTACATGAAAGAAAAGATCTAGTAAATTTTCTGGCCTTTATATAAGTATTTTCCTTTGAAAATTTGCTTGTATAGTGCAAATAAAACGAGACTTACTAATATTATTTGGAAAAATATCGTCCTTGGTGGTCTTGGGGTAAAGTGCTCGCCTCAAAACCCGATGTTCGTGGGTTCAAACCCAGCTGCGGTTGATGGATTTTTCTACAGCGATAAAAATCCGTAGCACAACCTCCTTCGGAGGGAAGTAAAGCCCTCAGTGCCAAGTCGATTGTGGCACGTAAAATAACCCTGGACGGTATGTAAAATTACATTTCCCGACAAAATTAGTAGGGACTTTCACGCTCGCTGATAGAAATTAAGTGTAGGAGGCAACGGGGAACCACCACACTTTCTGAATCCTCCTAGTACATGGGATTTATACCAGATGCTGCAAGCAGCACTAAGCAGCCGAAGGGCCGAGTACATTCCCAGCAATGGAGGGATATAAATCATATCAAACCAACCTTCATGTCGTTGACTTAGGAAGAAGTTTAAGATGGAAATTTGGATCAAAAACTGGGAGCCAAGAACAGAAAAAAAAAAATAAAACCGAACAAGTAATATTTTGCAACCGATCAATCATTAATAGATTAAACAAACGGCTTTTATGATAACTAAAATTAATTTGATATGTATTAATACCTTCTTCAGCAGAGGTAGAGAGTCTGATGTCCACCATATGACTTCTGTCATCTAGAGAGCTACCCGGTAGAGCCACAGCGAACCACTCGGGCAATTTGATCCGCAGGGCGTGGCTCATCAAGTAATGATGAATGTTGCCGTCCACGGCTTTACTCAGGTCACCCTCTCCAAGGACACCATTCCGAGACTCGGACCATTCTTCCCCTCGAGACCTCTGGAGAGGAACATGAACCGCCGACACTGTGTTACCAAGCAAAGGAATATCCCCTCTTCGGTCTAGTCCTTCCAAATATCTCAGTATCTTCTTCTGGACGCACGTGTAAGAGAACTGGATCAGACACTCCGTATAGAAACCAGAAAGGTCTTCTCCACCATCGAGTTCGTTGATCGAATCGTCTATATCAGCGCGGTACACCGGGGAGAGAACTATATCAGTCACGTTTACGTTGAGGGGTAAAGTTAATCCGTCCAGACGTTCTAGGTGTGAACCTACGTGGTTGATTCCAAAACTCGCCGAATCGCTGTCCGCAAATATCGTCCCAAGGATCAGAATGGTTAATATCAGCCTCCTTTGCGTTCGCTCACGCCATCTTTCCATGTTCCTTAGACAGGAACCATCCATAGAACTCCTGAACCTCAACGGATCACCACCAATAACTAAGAGCTTCTCAGCGACTCTTACCTTTCTCCACAGACCTCCAACTTTAAACTAAGATCTAAATGTGACTACCAGAACCTTTTTATAAACCTATAAGCGGAAAAGGTGTTGGCCAAAATATGTTTGTCTTCGTGTTATTAACCTATCTGTTTATTGGCACTATTAAAAAGGTGTTTTATTCATGAATGGGAATTAATGTGTCACGGTTTACTTGAGGCTGATGATAAATTCGTGAGTGACTGTTAAGTGGAAATCATGAAATACCCAAGATGTGAGAAAGCACGAAATATGTCGCCGAGGTTGTCTCTAACAGTGATATCACAAAGAGTGTCTGAAGGAACGTCACTGAAGATGCACGTTAGATTTTGTTGGTAGGTTTATTTGTGTGGGTTTGTGTGTGTCTATTGTGGAAGTCAGGGAGTGGGAGTTGGGAGATGTCGAGGCTTTTGACAAGGGGGCGTTTGCCATCGTGTTTTGTTTCTTGCCGTGAAAGTACGCCTCAATCCAGTGTTTCATTGCTATTGCCAAGGTTGTGAGAAGTGTGTTATTATGTCGTCGAGAATGGTGATGATGGAGACAACTAGAAAGAGAGAGAGAGATACACATAAAAGAGAAAACAAAGATGGGATTTAATAAATATATACCGGAAAAAAAAGAGCGGGAGAAGAAAGGAATGGTTTTGATTAATGTAACTGTAAATATAGTTTTTGTGCCAAATGGTTACATATTTTTCAAATAAATTTGAGTTATAATTTAGTATATTTTCTAAGTTAGTATATTTTCACTACGACACTAAGTTTTACAAGAATAGTTGCATTTTTCTTTGATAAATTACAATAAAATGCGCAAAAGGATAAGCAGGTTATTAATAAAATAGATAGACAAAATACAATTATACTTATAGTTGAAAAATAACTATTAGTATCCATATTATGGAGTGAACTATTTTTTAAATTAATTATAAACTATATTAAAATATATAAAACTACGCAATATACTAATAGGATATTCTTGTTTTAATGTTTTACCTAGGAATATATATATAGCTGTGTTTGTCTAAAGCATCTAATTGATTTTCAAAAAATGTTCGTTGGCCATGGAAATTAGCGAAGAGCGAAAATAAAAAAAGAGCCCTAATAAATCATCAGATAATGGTAATGGATAATGTACGTACTTTGCATAAATAATAGGTGGGAATAAACTAGCCTGCACTAGCCTGCACTAGCCTGCACTAACTTCAAAAAAAATTATGGTACAATATAGCCTACCACAGCTTGTTGTAAAAAAGTAATATTAAATAACATAACAAAAGAGCCTTTTTAATACAGAATTGACAGCAAGGGTGAAGGCTAAAATAGTTATATTAGTTAAAATAACCAAATATACTTTTTAATAAAATTTGACAGTAAATGTGAAGGTTAAAATAGCTATAATAATAAAAAATTAGGCTATTTAATAAGGAATTGACATCAATGGTGAAGGATAAAATAGCAATAAATTGTATGAATATAGATATACCAATGGTTTCAGAGGTTAGGAAGGTTATATTCATAGAAAATGTACCCACATTTACGTGGAGAGTGAAAGTGAAAGAAATTTTTTACAAAACTACCCTCAGTACACCCGACCGAGATTCGAAACTCAATCTCACCGTTATCGACAGTTTAGTCAATGGCGAGAGTAGTACGTTGGACCTTAGAGCTATCGAAGCGGGTAGATACCAATTTTAATATAATAACGTATATTTTTTAATATTTTATATAGGCCTATATATATATATATTCTGTTTAAATAAGTGAAAACAAGAAGTTATACAAAATCCTTAGGACCATTTTTAATATACTCAAAATATTTCAAGTATTTAATATTGCGTAATAAGTATATAATATTTTGTAATATAAGTTGTAATAAGTATATAATATTTAATATTTTAATATAATATTAATATTTATATAATTTATTTAATATAGTATTTAAAGAGCGAGAGAAAAAGTCTATAAAAAGCTAAAACACATCACATTATATTTTACACATTCATCAACCAAACATCCACCTCAGTGGCGTAGTTAGCTAACGCGCTAGTCGTGTTGAGCTCGACTGCCGAGGACGGGGAGATCAAGGTTCGAATCTCGGTCGGGTGAACTGGGTGGTTTTCCCTAATGGTTTTCCATTCTCCCTCCACGCAAATGCGGGTTCACTTCCTCTATATTCAACCTTACCGATTTCTAACCCATTAGCGTACTTACGCGTATAGCCCGAACGGGTGGTAAGACGCGGCGCTAAATGAATAAAATCAATCAAACAATACAAAGAACAACAAAAACAAAACAATAGAATACATAATAATAAATATTAAGCAAAAACACTTAGATTTCGAGCAATAGAGATTATAAATAAAAGGCACACAACCCAAAAATATAGCATAGAACATATTAAGTGGATATTAAACATAACATTTACTGTAGTGTATAATCTCAGTCATATACATTATTACAATCTGCTATGTTATAATTAGTATACAATGATACCCTTTAAAGGATTAGAAAATTAAACATTTATATTAACTTATAATTGCTCTACCGGTTAAACTCTTTAATAATTAAAGTAATATAAAATATCATTATTATATTTAATAATAGTTAATATAATAACATTAAACTTAATGGAGATGTATATTTTAACATGTTTTATAACATTATTATTATTATTATTATTAGCAATATGGCTTACTACCCGTTCGTATTGTAGGCACTTACGCTAATGTGCAATGGTAGGGTGATTGTGAGATGAAATGGAGGACCTACAGTTTAACGTGGAATCCGAACCACGGTGGAGGCCTGGCATTCCTCACATTCACAAGTTGTGATTAATACACGTCTTGTCAGAGGTGAAGGAAGGGTTTGGCAATCAGATAAATCTGTGCCAGGACCGAGGATTGAACCCCGGACCCTCAGCACAGAAGTCTGACACCTTACCCCTAGACCACCAGGTCACCCTCTTGTTTTATAACAATAGTTAAGACAATATTTTATACCAAAAGTGGTAGTGTGGGTAACACTACGCACTTGGGCTGGGATGAATAGGCAAATAATTAATAAAAGCATCGACATCTTTCTAGAGCAAGGCTTGAAAATCCCATAGTAGAAATCCCTGTGTAGAGAAAAAAAAATTCAGTGCGCCAGACTCGGGTTCAAACCATGATTAACTAACCGTGTTTTTCAAATCTTGAGCCAAATCATTCAATAAAATCTACGTATTATTTTTATTGATTACTGTTCGGGAAGTTAAAATAAATAGATGAAATAGTGGCACAACAACATTCAGTAGATCACAAACGTTAATAGCCCAGAAGAGGTCAATTACAGGTAAAAATTGAGTGAAACTCTTCAATTTGACACATTTGTCAAGTTGCGTTCGGACTATTTTTACAGCGTTTAGTTGGCAAAGGGATGGTCAATTTACAGACGTAATAAAATCTAAAGTTTCTAGTATTATATTTTAAATTGGAAAAATTAAAAATTATTATTAATTTTTAGAAGAGTTTCTTACTACCCGCTCGGGTTATACTCTTATGCACTAATTACGCTAGTGGTTTTAGGATGAAGAAAGCTATATTTAGAGAAAGTGTACTAGAATGTGCGTGGAGGGAGAGGGGAAAACCATTTAGGATAAACCATCCTAAGTACACTCAACCGAAATTCAAACATCGATCCATCATCATCGGAAGTCTTGTCGATCACGAGACCATGCGACCACCAAAGTTAGTGTTAATTTGTTTGTTTATATTATTTTTATTTTGAGGTATTTAACACCCACTCTCTGAACTGACTGATTAATATCTATATCATCACACGACTTCTAAATTTGCCTAATTCTAAAACAGACAACACACCCAGTCCCCAGAACGTTAATTCATCACCGTGAAAGGGGTAACTTACCTTTCTCATCATTATTCTTTTTTTTGTCCATGCCATTAATCGGACCCGGTACCCTTAGATTTGTAGAAAGACACACTACCAACTAAGCTAAATTTATGGACTTTGCTTAGTTATTCTATGGCATTAAGAATTCGAAAGTTCATTGCCCCACTTACAAACGAACGCTATCTATCCCTATGTTAGGCCAGTTATATCCAGCCCACCTCATTAATACTATCTATATATTGAGCTAGTTTGATCCAACCCATATCATGAAAACCTATCTCTATATTGATATAAATCTATCCAGTCCAGCTAATTACCCCTTTATCTTAAGATAGTTGTATCAAGTACACCACACTACCCCTATCTATATATTGAACTAGTTATCCACCTCACTATACCTTCTTCATATCTTGAGCTAGTTATATCCAGCCCACCTCATTAAATCCTACATCCTATCCCTATCTTGAGCTAGTTATATCCAGCCCACCTCATTACATCCTACATCCTATCCCAATCTTGAGCTAGTTCTGTCCAGCCCACCTCATTATATCCTACATCCTATCCCAATCTTGATCTAGTTCTGTCCAGCCCACCTCACTATATCCTACATCCTATCCCTATCTTGAGCTAGTTATATCCAGCCCACCTCATTACATCCTACATCCTATCCCTATCTTGAGCTAGTTATATCCAGCCCACCTCATTACATCCTACATCCTATCCCAATCTTGAGCTAGTTCTGTCCAGCCCACCTCATTATATCCTACATCCTATCCCAATCTTGAGCTAGTTCTGTCCAGCCCCCCTCATTATATCCTACATCCTATCACTATCTTGAGCTAGCTATATTCAGTCCACCTCATTAAATCCTATCTTTTCCAGGTAATTTAAAATGTTATCCTTTAATCTGCGTCTAGCTATTCAATCTGAGATTTTTTTGATGTTAAGAGTATTTTTATGTATTTTTCTTCATAATACGAATTAATTTTATCTTGATTATATTGACATCAAATAAATGTAATTGCTGTTATATATATTTTGGAGTATGGTGGATTAACTAGGTAGAAACTATCAAGACCTTTTAAACTTCATCTGAATACTGTGACTTTTTATTTAATTCACTTCTTGCTTTAAATTATTTTTATAAACAAATTTACCATGTGCATTGGTCGTATGATTTATCCAGTGACTAGGTTAAAGTTATTTGATGTAAATCTTCTTTACTTGGAGTTTAAATCCCAGCAATTCAAAAGTAGTACCTAAGAAAATAATCAACTCCTTCTCCTTCCAAACAAAAAACTTTGTTTAACTTTAAAAGCAAACGGAAAGTGTAAATGGAGCACGTAACGGAAAGTACTTCTTTCAAAATTTTATTCTCAACTTTTTAAAGCTAACATTTACCTTTAAGGAACCTACTTCCTAGGAATTGAAAGTAAACCCCTTTTTAGGGTTACATGAAAAGTCCTGCATTGAAAAGAAATGCAGTATTTTCCCAACTACGCTGAAGTAAAATCCATACCTGTTAAAACGGTTCGTGGGGTAAGTTAGATGTTCAGAAGTTGGAAGAAATGGTTCTGCTTGTTTTATGTGTACTAAAGAGCTTGGAATAAAAAAAATATGTAAAAACTAATAAGTGCTACATTTTGAGTAAGTATTTTTATTGACAGTTTTCAAAACCTACTCTTAAAACTATCTATTTTGTATATTTTGTGCTTAAAATTATTTTAAACCAAAAATTTACAGTAGGGGCTATAACTGTATTTAAAAAAAATTATCTTACTTAAATAATTATCAATATATTACTATTTGTGGAATATGGTAACCATTTCAATAACGTATATTTGATATTATAATTTAGTTATAACGGTAAAGTCTATGTTTAGTAAAATATCTTAAAAATAACATCTAAATATCACATTACAAATACATTTTATTACGTAATATTATTAAATATATGTTTGAAACATTTAATTCGAATCAAAATGAAATTAGGGGAATGCATCTTAATTCATTTTAAATTACTAAATATACCTCAAATTTAAACTTAGCACCTATTGAGCTTTGAACATATTTTATTAAATGTGTTCAAATGAAAAATATAAATACAAATATGTCTGTGTTTTTTGTTTTATCACTTATAAAACTGATATTTTAGAAAACTAATTTAAAGCCGCAAAGAACACCATAAGAAAGAAACCTGAAATTTATAATAACTTTTCCAGCGCTTCTACAGAAAACCCGCCAAGAAGACTCGATAAGCGCATGCGCAAATTTTCAAACACGCGTTATTTATAAACACAGCATATTCTCACGATGGAATGTCTCAAAAGTGATGAGATTTTAATTTATTATTATTTATATTATTTTAAATACATTGTAGAGATTTAAATGCATTCACTTTTGAAATAAATATATTTATTTATTCAATATTTTACCCAGATATAATATTATGTACCTTCCTTTTAACTATATGAGGTCGTTCATACCAGCGTCTATATATTTTCACATTTTGTTCCTTTTATATAGCTGCAAGCAATGCTCTTTTCTCTTTTCTGTCCATAATGTTGATGACTTCTAAAGATAATATATAAGGGTTAACACACAATATTGGAGGCAAACAGCTGATTATAATATTTACGTTTTAATGTTTTGATGTTTTCAATGCATCATGGGTAAACAGAGATCCCAAATATCCGTGAGTGTGTGAAAAAGTGCACCAGTAAGAAGATGTGGACTCACTGTACATCTTTCAAATTTCAGCGTATGTGTGAACTCAGTTTTAAATAGGACTGCTTACGGCGGGAAGATTGAAGTTAGAATCTCGGTCATGTGTACTGGGAAGATTGAAATTAGAATCTCGGTCGTGTGTACTGGGAAGATTGAAGTTAGAATCTCGGTCGTGTGTATTGGGAAGATTGAAGTTAGAATCTCGGACGTGTGTACTGAGGGTGATATTTCTTACAAAAAAAAATTAACTCTTCCTTCACGAAAATGAGGATACGCTTCTTAGCGCAATTAGTACGTAAACGTATATCCTAAATGCATAGTAAGACGCGGTGCTAATAAAAACTTTGTAAAGGAAATACTTATGTTTTTAAGACTTGAATTAAAATATTCCCCTTTTCATTGAACCAATACAGGATGAGTTTACTCATTAATTATTAATGTTATGAGGTTTAACAATTTAAAACTTATGTAGATAAATATGTTTCCCAGGAATAAGGCCAGGTCTATTATTTTTGTAAGTATGTACACTAATACTAAGCTATCAAAACTAGTCACATGCTCAAGGTAATACATATTGACAAGAGACCACATTACACTTTTTTTTTATCACCGCATCATAATACCTGTTCAGGTTATACGCATATATGATAATTAATCTAATAAAATAGTGATGAGAGAGAAAGCATTCTAGATGAGGTGTAACCAACTTTGCTTGGAAAGAGAGTGAGAAACCATTTAGGAAAATCCAACCTAAGTAGAACCTACTGGTATTAGAACCCCGATCTCCTTGTCATAAACTGGCTGATATAACACGATAGTTACGCCTTAGAGTATATGAGCACTGTATTTATTAAATTATATTAATTAATTAAAAGTAATTAGGGTTGTATGTATATATAATTATAGAAATAAGTTGTACCAACAGACTATTTATTTTAAAACTCCTTTCCACCACCTTTTAGTTCCTATTCAGGTTATACGCATACGTTATTTACTATAATGCTATAGCTATTATTAAGATGGAATTTTAGAGAAAATGTACCCACATCTGCATAGAGAGGGAGTGTTTAAACCGTTCAAGAAAAAAACCTTAATAAAATTAAAATGATATGAACCTTGATATTCCGGTCACCGGAAGTCCAGCATAGCACTAAGGTAATGTTCTAGACCATAAATGGTGAGCTGAAGTGAAATTGGAAAAAAAAAAAAAATTAGCACCACGTTTTACAAACTGTTTGGGTTTTTACGCTTAGGGCCTATATAATAATCACCCAAATGGTTTTAGGGAATATGAAGGTTATATTTTAAAGGAAGTGTACCCGCATTTGCGTGGAAAACTATTTTAGAAAACCACCTTCAGTACACCCGACCGAGATTTGAATCTCAATCCCCCTGTCATCGGTAGTGTAGTCTACTGCGAGAGTAGTGCGTTGGATCATACGGCAACCAAAGTTTGTAATTATATGTTAGAATTTAAAAAAATTACTAAACATTTTTAAGCTTGATGCTTGTAATAATTATTAAGTGTTTGTTTTCGAGGATCAAATTTCAGATGGTGGGGGTCGGGTTAAAGGGGGTGTATTATGTAATTTACAATATTACGAGATACTTCACACATTACAACATACAGATATTTATTCCCCGAATTGTTTGTATATAAATAATTTAAGCTATGGGCAACCTTTTACTTAAATTTTAAATATATATCATTTCTAGAATATGGTGTTTGAATAGAGAGAAGCGTGAAGCTTATATCGAAATTGTAGGTACTACGTCCAATCGAAACATATTTATATCCTTAATTTTATCATCACTTAGTTTAAGTGGAAATATATATCTTACTATACTCCATGATTCCCAAAAGAGTTATATGTCATATTTATGGTAATGAATAAATAATCTTTACTTGCTCTTAAGAAATTGAGGAAAGAATTAAATATTGATAGGTCTATAGCTTTCTACCAGAGAAGAGGATTGGTAGATTGAACTTGGTGATTTTCTCTTGGGATGTGTTGAGGAGTATCTACCCTTTTAAGAGTAATATATTTGGTGTTTTTTTAACTTTATTTTATACTTTTTTTTAGATAAATTACATAGAAACGAGTTCAAGCTTATATGTTATATGTTTATGATGGAAGAAGGGTGCTTCGGGGGGAGGGGGAGAGGGATAACAGGAAGGGAATATATTTACTTAAATTAACAAAAGATTAATTTAATACAGTATAATTATAAATATAGTTTAATACAATTTAATTATATATATATGCTTGTTTTATAGAGTTTAAACTAACCTTTGTATTATATATGTATTGCCATTTTATTAAAGATTTTGGAATCATTAAAATTTAAAAGATTTTTTCGAAAATGTTTAATTATAGCATTTTAAATTTTAATTTATATGTAGACTGAAAAACTGTTATAAAAATGTGTGCTACAAAAGCATAAAAGTTTGTTTTGTAATAAATACTAAAAGCTTACTTACCTTATGAATTTAGGAACTTAAGAGTTTATTGCAGCACCTTTACAAAAGTTCGCTTCCTATATCAATATTGAGCTAGCTATATCAAGACCATCTCATTACAGACTATGCCTATCTTAAGCTAGTTCTATAAGAACCTCTCACTACAGATTATGCCTATCTTGAGCTAGTTCTATAAGACCCTCTCATTACAGACTATGCCTATCTTGAGCTAGTTCTATAAAACCTTCTCATTACAGACTATACCAATATTGAGGTAGTTCTATCAAGACCCTCTGATTACAGAATATCTTGAGCTAGTGCTATCCCGTCCCTCTCACTACAGACCATGCCTATCTTGAGCTAGTTCTATCCATTCCACCTCATTATACACTATTCCTATCTTGAGATTGTTCTATACAGTCTATCTCAATACACCTTATTTCTTTTAGGTCAATTCTATATACATATTATTTGAAAATGAAAGTAGGCTCTACAATATTATACTCAAAAAGACTAAGCTTTTATGGATATAATACTATTAGCTATAATTATATATATGTTAGTTTAAAATAAAATCGATTTACATTTACAATAATACTATTTAAATGATGATATTCATTAACAAATAGGGAAAATCATTTTAATAGGAAACTATTGAAAAAATAAGACAATAAAATCTTAAAATGATTTTTTATATCTTTAATATGATCTAAATACAGGTTAATATAAAAATACAAAATTTACCAATATACAAATACATTAAGTGCATATCTTTAACTTAAATTTAAATAGTTACAGCTTTCGTATCAACATTTACATTTTTTCTATTCTTTCACTTTAGTATTTTGATTTAAATGTGATGTCATTACATTAATTTTGTGTCAGTATTTTAATATATTATAATATTTTGTATTTTTTGTCAATTTTTTTAATTATTCGGATTTTATTTTAATATTTCAGTGTTGGTTAAATAAATGACAACTAACATGGTGGTGGGCGCGTAGGATAATTAGAATAAACTAAAAATTGTTGGAGAGCACGAAGAAACTCAAATCTCGAGAGCAGTGAGGAAAGTTTTGGGATTCCTGGCAAGGCAATAATGTAGGACCTGAACTCAACATGATCAAGTAAAACAAATAATGGACCACAAATCTGTGGTAAAATGAACTCAACGAACAAGAATAATAAAATATGTCACTCTTAATCCAACAAATTGTTGTAACAGGAATACATACAAATAAATTTTTATAAAATACTTTTTTTTTGTAAGTTTGTACTTAAATTTTTCCTACTCCATCAAAATCCTTCTTGTGAATACTTATCTATACACAAACTAGTTATACAATAAATAATAAAATACATACTTCCTAAATTTCAATAATTAATGATAAAATAAAAAATATATGTGTCCTGCATGGATCAAATACTAGATAATCAATAGAATTACAAAATTTAGTGAAGAAATAATTTCTGTCCAGTGTTAGTTTTTTAAATATTAATTTCAATATTTCAGTTTAGTGTCAGTATTTCAGGTAGTATAATTTATTTCAGTTTACTGTCAAAATTTCCTTGTATCATCGCTATTCAAGTCCGTATAATTAAATGATTCATGTTTGTATGTTTTGGTAACCAAACCCATAACTCTTATATGAGTATCAGTCCCACTACAGACTAATAAAATATGTTGGACAGACATATTTTTAAAAATTCTGTTGTGTCTTATAATTTAGTCATATTAATGTCATATCAAGCTAGAAATATGCATTTTAAATATTTAAAAATTACGTTGCAGTCTTTATGTATATTTTTAAGGGATTATTGAGGCTGATATTTATCGTGTAAGTAGTACTGGTAACGATGCTCAAACCAATATCTTGTTGAAATCAGAGTCAAGAATATAATAAAACATTGCTTTTACACATAATGTTTAGCATAGTAAAAGTCAACATTTACTGTCAGTAGCATATTTTAAATCATATAAATCATCGATTAAACATTAACATTCAATTAAAAAAATGATAGTCTATTTATAATCAGTTCTTGTCTCACTTATATAAAAAATAAATATTGAGTACAAATTTACACTCGCCAATATTTTGTAGAGTAGTAAAACAATATATAATGCACAAATTGTAATGTGGATTTGTATTTAAAATGGAACAGCTATAATAAAAATAATTGCCTTAAATAATTTAAAAAAGTATGAATTCTTTCAATAAAATTACTATACTAATTATTCATATAATATAAAAGTAATTTTTATATTCAAAGATATGGGATGTATACAATTCTAATTATTTCAAAAATATTTATTAGATTACCTATAGTTAACTAATACCACCTTAATTTCGATAACAGTTTCAACTTGACAATAAAATTAATTCAACAATTAAAAACAAATTAACATCGGTGGGAGAGATGCAACTAAGGGGAAAGAATTTTAAAAATAAAATCTAGTCTGCCGTAGTTTCTAATTTTTACTGGTAGTCATCTCAAGACTTCGGTGGATGCATCACACTTTTCTACTTGAAAAGTAAATCAATCCCACCCCACCCCCACCACCATAGTGCCACCTCCTCCTCCTCTCCTCCTCCAAACATCTTCATCATCATACCACCCATGCCACCCCCCTCTTCAGCTTCATGAGTAACATCATCTTCATGAGCAGCATGGACATGCCACCCATCATGATGCCTTTCATGCCCATCAGTTTTGTCATGCCCATCATGACTGGGATCATCATGCCCTTACCCACCATCATCATTTTGACCATCATCCCAGCCGCCTTCATTGCCGCCAGCTTACCTCCACCTTTCTTCTTGCCACGACCTGATCAAGAACAAACCATACTTAAAGTAACATTTCAAGATGCAAGGACAGTTTCATTTTACAAAACATAAAATTATTTGAACAAAATATATAAAATATCGCTTTGGTAAAAACTATTTTTGCTACCACGTCTTACGACCCATTTGGGTTATACACCTATATACACTAATGGGTTAGAGATTAGGAAGGCTTAATTGAGAGGAAATGCACCCAAACTTGCGTAGAGGGAGAATGTAAAGCCATTTAGGGAAAACCACCCTCAGTGTATCTGATTGGGCCTGAACCCCGATCTCCCCACCTTCGGAAGTCCAGTCCAATACAAGATTAGTGCGTGAGACGATGTGGTCAACGAAGCGGGTAGCTTTTAGTTTAATTTTCTATAGGCTACATTTTTTATATCACCGCGTCACACTACATGTTCAAGCTATACACATATACGATAAGGAGGCATTATAAAGGTAATCTACACATATTTGCGTGGAATGAGAGTGTAAAACCATTTAGGAAAAATCCACGCTCAGTTTACCCGTCCAGGATTTGAACCCCAATATAGAAGTCTTCTGCAGATCAGTCCAAAACGAGGGTGACGCCTTAACCCATTCGATCACTGAAGCGGGTGTCTATACATAATAATCTCAACAGTTTGTTTAGGTACTATTGAACGTGCCCTTTCTGATCCGAATTGCTATAACCTATAATATCAACACACGAATTATAATCCAACTCTTAAACAGACAAAATTCAGTCTCCACCCGTTAATTCATCATTATGAAAGGAGAAACCCATATTTAACTAATGATACATTTTTCAGCCATGCCAGGAATATTTTCCAGGGCCCTTAGCTGTGTAGGCTGACGACTTATAAAAGGGGTTGGACTCACCAGTTACCCCCAGTAACCCCCTCCCCCCCACGCAGATGACTATACAAGGATGTATCCGACCAACACCTGACCTGTAGAATAATCGCACAGTCAAACGAGAAGGACGTTGCCTGGGGGGGTCCACCAACATGGAGACGCCTTGTATTTTGGGTGAGTCAATCTGAAGGAGGCAGACCTCTCATCTCTTACACTCTCCCAACGAGAGAGCACCAGGGCTGATGCGTACCGCCACGAAGGAAGAGCAACTCGCTCAGCTCTAAAGAGCGGGCAACATCAGACCTGGTGATACCCTCAGTTTAAATTGGACTGTAGGTCTTATTTACTCGTAAAACCATAAAGTTTCAGTCACAAAATGTTTTCGAATATTCAATCAAACTCTAATTATTGTAAGCCAATCCACTTTCAATAATCCACCCGGACATTTACACTATATTATTGAAAAAGTACCCGCCTCGGTGGCGTAGTTGGCTAACGCGCTAGTCGTGTTGAGCCCGACTGCCGAGGACGGGGAGATCGAGGTTCGAATCTTGGTCGGGTGAACTGGGGGTGGTTTTTCCTAAATGGTTTTCCACTCTCCCTCCACACAAATGCGGGTTCACTTCCTTTAAATTCAACCTACCCTATTCCTAATCCATTAGCGTAATTAGTACTTAGGCGTATAACCCGAACGGGTAGTAAGACGCGGTGCTAAATATTATTATTATTATTATTGAAAAAGTAAACCTATGGGTGTATACACTTTGGTGCAAATCATATTACAGAAACATATTGGAGGGCGTTAAGATAAGAGAGTGAAACTCCCCCATTAAGTGAGTGTACATTTCTCTCACCTTCATCTGCAGTGTGTGCTATGCTGATATCCACCCGATGCGCTTCTTGAAGGGTACCTCTGCTGCCAGCCACAGCCACGCTGGACCAGGTGGGTAGGGTCAACCTCACGACGTGAGTCATGAAGAACCTCTCCAGATCTTGGTCCAGCACAGCATCTAAAGCCGGAACCAGATCCAACCGCTCATCCCTTCTTCGGACGCATTCACGATAGATGGCAGTGGCGAAGACCCTGCCCTGTCCCCGGCGACCCTCACCACCCTCACGACGTCTCCGATCACACTGAAACTGTCCTTCCGGTCGAGGCGGTTCAGACACGCGATCATCTTCTTCTGAACACAAGGTACGGAGAGATGAAAGAGGCATTCCGTGTAGAATCCACTGAGCGTCTCCCCCTCAACGCTTTCTTGATCGCCCACTTTTTCAACTTTATCAAGATCTTCAAGATCCAATTCAACTTCATTGGTGGCCACTTCTTGGAATTCTAAGAACTTTGGCTCTCTCTCTGGAGGAAACACACTCGTACTCTCGTTGGAGGCCACAACCGCCCCTTCAGTCGATCTGACGATGGATGTGACGACTAGTCTGATCATGAAACTGCAAGCAAGAACGTTCACTTCTCTCCGGAGTCCTCTGCTGGCCATCATCATCGGCAAGTTGTCATCTGCTCAAGTTGATCATATCTCAAGTCCCATCGAGAACTGAAGGATGGTTCCATTCGAGGCATAGCTTTTATCTCTTTGTTTCAAACGGAAATGCGAGAGTAGGTATGTGGGTTTAGGGAGTAACGTTTTTTTTTTGCTACCGCCCAGCGTTAACTAGTAAATCATTCGACTGGAAATAATCGTTTGAGGATTATTAGTTGGGTGAGAACGGCATTGTTCTCTCTTTTTTTTTTATAAGTTTAATAAGTGTGTCTCTGTATCCACGATGTTCACTCATTCCCCTTTTTTTTTTGCTAAGCTCAATCTATTTCGTTAGATGAAAGAAGAAACTAGTTAGGTAGGTAATCGTGACCAGTCACGATTATAATGTATTTATGGAAAGCTTATATAAATAATTTATTCAATATTTCAATATCTAATGACTACCAGAGTGATTTTAGCGTTCCATAATTAAATATAATATAATACTAATACATAATTTATTAAATACTTTTTTAAAAGATTGGGTGACAGATATATTGGTCTAAGGACGTATATATATTCTTTTAGGTCTACGGTGTTTGAAATAATTTATTTAAAAAAATGTTTTTTTGTAAATAAAATATAGTTCCTAATCTGAAAATGTTAAGAATTGGTTAAGGTCTAAGCTAAAGCTAATTTGATTTTAAAATGTATAATATCCACACAGCCATCTGCAATTAAATGCATTTTTTAATTTATTAACTTTAGACATTTCACCTTCGTAACCTATGAATGAAAATGTTACATCATTTTAAAAAAAACTTTAAAAAATGCAGAGAACAAATCTATGAAAAAACTTTGTACAAGTTCTCAAAGAAAAAATTGAGTTATCGAAATTTCTCTCCATCTACTTTATTATTATTTTTATATAAAATTCATTCTCTTTCATCTAGAATTCTTTCTTTGTGTTATGGCCACTCTTTTTTTTTCTAGGAAGTAAAAAAAAAAAATTGTTTTGGTTTTCATTTTATTGTACCCGGTGAAAAATTATATTGAGAAATGTGCGAAAGGAAACACTTTGTGATAGGAATCACGCGTATATCTACAGACAACGTAGCGTCATTCACGCCTGATTGCGTCTTTACAACACGACAGAGAAAATAAAATAAGATAAATGTTTATATTTTCAATCATCTTTTCTATTCCTCTTCCAAACATATGTGGTTAGGTATATTTATAGTTCTTCCTAACCCCCACGGAGTATAAAGAAATAAAAAAATCTTCGTGTTTTCCTCTTTCTTCTCTAGTTGTTTTTCTATTGAATTCTCCAGAAGTCTTTGATCATACTCTGTATTTTCCTCTTCCCGGTAGGCAATTCGGCACACATACTTACCCAATATCTATCCCAATCTTCACTCCTACATATATATGAAAATATACAGCCAAGAAAAACCATAACTGTTTATTCAAACAAATATCTGCAAGATTTATTTAAATAGTTAAATAGTGATTTTTTTTCCCCAATAACTCTCCCCCTTCTTTAAAAAAAATCTGGCACTCAATTTAAGATAGTTTAGTTTCACAATTCAGATATAGGTGAAACCTTAAACATCTTTTTGGTAAAATAGTAATTATCACCAAACAGACTTAATTTTAAATATTGTAAACAATCATCAAGATTAATAAATAAATGGTACGGAACCCCGCACGGACTTTCTCGATCTACTGTTTAAAAATGGAGATATTTACTCATAGCTTGTAATATATGTGAAACTAAATAGTATACCCTAGCAAACCCAAGCATTAATTGCACTATACTTATGTAAAACATTTTTAGAGTTCCGGTTTTAAATTATATATTTTTATTTTTAAAGAATTAATGTTCTCATTTGTATGTTTGGATCAATAAAAAAGATTAATATTGGGTCCACAAGGGTCAACACTTCTTATTAAAATTTCTACTTCCGATCGACATTTTATTAGGTGTTGCACATCTTCAGGTCAGCGCATTGATATTAAATTCCTCATTTATAAATTTTTACCAATAAAAAATGTAAATATTGACTATAGAATATAGAATGGAGATAGATCATTGCTGTACAAACATTTCTCCTAAGAGGTTTAAGAAAAAAATTACATAAATGTTTTGAGAGACTTTTATTTAATTACTCTATGGAATTGGAGAATTATTGCATTAAATTTAAGTAGTATATCTTTATAACTAAAGCTCACAAAATTGTATTAATATATTTGCCAATATCTCAGAAACTGTTGGTTTTATAAAAATGTATTTCGTATAAAAGTTTTTTATTTTTAAAAGTACTACAATTTTGCAATGTAATTATTTAGTATCTCAAATAGTTGCGGAGATATGGAAATTTCCGCTTCGGTAAAGTACCCTAAAAGTAATTTTCATGTGAAAATAAAAATAGCCAGCTTATTTTTAATCTTAATAAATGTCTGAATACGAATTTTAATCAAAATCGTTAGAGCCGATTTTGAGAAAACCTATTTTTTCTCTTTTCGCCCTTCAGTAAACTACCCTTAATTTTAAGTATTAATATACACACAGACAGACGGCATTGCAAAGACCATTTTTAAGGGTTCGGGGGGGTCATGAGACGTCGACATCCATCAACATTTCAGGTTAGATTTTGTATACGGTCGCAATACTTAACCTTTAGTGTTCGAAAAGTTAAAAAATATATATATTTGCATATATCTTGAAAGTTATTTGTTTTATAAAAATATGTTTCGAATAAAATATTTGTATTATAAATATATATACATATTTGTAATGATAAGTAATTTCATATCTCAAATAGTTTTGGAGCTATTATAAAAAAAAAAGAGAATTTATGCATCAGAACGGAGCCCTTAAAGTCATTTTGCCGCGATATTTAGAGCAGCCATTTAATCAAAATCGTTGGAGCCGATTTTGATAGATTCTACTTTTTATCTTTTTGCCCTCCAGTAGACTACCCTTAATTTTAGGGTTAGATATAGACTTCTAAAAATCCTCGGGGCAACCTTATGAAAACCATAGATACCAAGTTTTAGCCCGATCAGTAAAATAGTTTAGGCTCTAGTCGGAGGTACAGACAGACAGACAGACAGACAGACAGACAGACGGAAATTCAAAAACCACTTTTTCGGATTCAGGGAGTCATGAAACGTCAAGATTCATCAAAATCTCGAGTTCGATTTCTTTGACGATCACAATACTTTCTCTATCTGTAAGATAGAGAGAAAGTAAAAAAGATCCATGGCATCAGCCCGCAATTGAGCTATAACGATCAAGCGGTGGCAGTCTGTTAGCAAAGATAGTGCCAAATTATGTGAATAGAGGCTCTCAAGTGGTCAACAAACACACCATCCTCTAATCTCAGTTTTCTAGACCAGATCAGCTACTTTTTCATTCAAGTAGCTCCCCATTTGCCCTCAAGAGGCTAAGTTGACCTTATTCCAAAGGTATTGCTTAACAGAAAAATGTGTATTAATCACAACCTGTGAATGTATAGAATGACAGGCCTCCATAGTGGTTCGGATCCCACGTTAAACTGTAGGTCCTCCAGTTCATCTCACAATCACCCTACCATTATACATTAGTGAAATTGCGTATAACCCAAACGGGTAGTAAGACGTGGTAGTAATAATAATAATAATAATAATAATACAAATAATAATAAAAGAAAAATCTGGGAGTGCCTAGAATCAAACCCGGGACCTCTGGATCTGTTGCCAGAAACTATGATCACTTGACTACATAGGTGGTCCAATATAGATATAAAAACATAATATGTATACATACTATTTGTTGGTTGCATGGTCTAACGCATCATTCTCGCAATAATATGGATTGCCAACGACGTTAGGATCAGGTTTCTGATCCCGTCTGATAGGAGTGTTTATTAAAATATATATTCCCCCCTTTCCCTTCAATAGTGTACGTACATTTTCACAAAATGTTACCGTCTTCATCTCTACAAAATTAGCGTAATTTATACATAGGTTGTAAAGTAGAAACATTTACGACCCTCTTTATCGGTGACAGAGCACACATAAACAGCTACCGGTATGTGTCCTAATTGACCTAGATTAAGAGGTTTTTTTCCGCACGGCGTCCGGGTTATACGCTTATGTGCTAATCAAGCGAATGGTGTTTTAGGGATGAGGAAGGATATATTTAAGGGAACTGTACTCACATTTGCGTGGAGGGAGAGTGGAAACCTACTGTGGGGAAAACCGCCTTCAGTACACCTGCCCGAGATTCGAACCTCAATCTCCACACTATCAGCAGTCTAGTTGACTGAGAGAGTGACACCTTAGACCATGCGGCCATCAAAACTTATGTTTCAGATTTATAATCATGTTTGTAGTCCAGTGACGTGGAGCTGCTTAAAATTATAGGAAATTCTTAAAATGGCCTTTTTTTTTGGTCTAAATGCAAGCTTGCAGTCGTCGTATCGTAGAATGCCTCACTCTTTTAAAAAATACCAGTTGTTTGGAATAACCACCAATAACCCATATAATATACCTAGTCAACAGGTCCAGAGATGTTTAGTATGGTACACAAACACTTTAGTGGACTCGCATGTCTGTAGCCCTGAAACAAGGTAGAATGGAACACATGTATATATGAATAATTTTTCATTATTTCGTGTCTCATGTTCAGCGTTGAAGTGTGTCCCACATGTTACGGTACCTTCTCTATATGAGAATAGCCCTAACGTGTAGCGTGGTACGGTGAAAATTATAGTATGTATATCTAACTAAAAATTAAATATTTAAAAAAAACTTGGTGTTCAAAGTATAACATTAAGGAAATTTTCGATTTAGAACCCACACATCAGAAACCATAACTGGTGCAACCTATATTTTGTGGTTCAGGCGTTCTAACCGCTCACCTTGCTATTCTGGTGGCTTTCAAGGCCGGCACTATTTCCACGTAAGTGTAATTTGTAGCCGACACAAGGAACCAAACTTTTACTTTATTCACACCAATAATATCACTAGATAACAGCAAGACACTCATTATTTAATTATTTGTACAATTACAGTATTTCATGAGGGAATGTTTAATGAAATCTCTTTTGTAAGTTCACTACTGAAAACGTTGCCTTCTGTATAGAGAGAGGATGATGAGAAATTCCTTTGTAACGACGTGCTCTCCTCGAGTTTTTCTCTCTCTTTTTATCGGTGATTGTTTCTCTTTTGATACTCTCTCTATCTCCTTCACTGCGTCTTTCCTTCACTTCTTTCTTACTTCACAACTTGGCGCGGTTTAGTCTGCTGGGCGAGACAGCTGTATGATTGAGTTCAGCGTTGTTATTGAAGTTTTAAGGAGTTTTTCTTTAAAAAAAAAATCTGTGAGTACTTTCTTGGTCTCTCTTACTCACTTTGTCTATCAATTATTCTTTTCACTCGCTCACGCACTTTCAGAACTTTTTCTCCCCCTCACCCTTCTACCTCTTCAAAAATTGTATATCTTCCAAAGACGTGTCCCACATTCAAATCCCAATCACGCCTTATCCAAAGGTTCCATAACATCACACGTCTTGTAGATAAGATTGGAAAATATATATGGGCATCCGTGGAAAAGGTATAAAATGTTTATTTCCAACACATTTTATTACAAATTTTGATTATAATTTTACATCTGAAGCCACAGGAGCCCGAACCCACAAACACTTTTTGAACATAAAAACATATTTTTTCTTTCTATTTATTTTGTAACATAATTTGTAAAAACATTAATATGGAGTGGAACACCATTCTCTACACACAGTGAATTATTCGATTCGTTATAGAGTATTCCAGTCCCAAGAGGATTCATTACTCGCTCTGTCACAAGACTGTAGCAGCGCTTGAGGGGGAGCGGAATTGTATCCATTCGGAATGGTATCCATTCCGATAGTTTTGTAATAAACTGCTTTTGTGAAAATCCTGAATTGTATCCACTGGAATTATATCCCCCAAAACCTGAATCGTACCCCTCGGAATGGATACCATTCCGATAGTTTTGTAATAAACTGCTTTTGTGAAAATCCTGAATTGTATCCACTGGAATTATATCCCCCAAAACCGGAATCGTACCCCCTCGGAATGGTATCCATTCCGATAGTTTTGTAATAAACTGCTTTTGTGAAAATCCTGAATTGTATCCACTGGAATTATATCCCCCAAAACCTGAATCGTACCCCCTCGGAATGGTATCCATTCCGATAGTTTTGTAATAAACTGCTTTTGTGAAAATCCTGAATTGTATCCACTGGAATTATATCCCCCAAAACCGGAATCGTACCCCCTCGGAATGGTATCCATTCCGATAGTTTTGTAATAAACTGCTTTTGTGAAAATCCTGAATTGTATCCACTGGAATTATATCCCCCAAAACCTGAATCGTACCCCCTCGGAATGGTATCCATTCCGATAGTTTTGTAATAAACTGCTTTTGTGAAAATCCTGAATTGTATCCACTGGAATTATATCCCCCAAAACCTGAATCGTACCCCCTCGGAATGGTATCCATTCCGATAGTTTTGTAATAAACTGCTTTTGTGAAAATCCTGAATTGTATCCACAAATGGCCGACTTGAGTTTTAACAGAAGGAACGTTTAACGTAAAAGCTTTGTCACAATTCTGGTAGAGGGCAGCAGGATGGAATCTTCTTAACTTACTACTTGTATACTAGAGTGCAGACAAATCCAATCAAATTATTTAAATAAGTTTAAGTAATTATTTGAAATTCGTAGACTCATATAAGGCTGCCAACATTACATAGAATATTAAAAAGCATAGCGTTATAAATTATTTATGATTTCCAATTAAGAGGATATTCGTATCCTAAATCAGCCAGTCCTGCTCGATTATACACTTTAGGCCAGGGGAACAGAAGTTAAACGTATGGACATTAGGAGCACCTTTTAGAAAATATAAACAAATTGTTTGCAGTCATCATTGATAAGATTTTACTCTATTTCACTGTTATTTATAGATATTGACTATCTTTGTATTAATATTATCACTGTTCACCATAGTTTTTATTTTGTTTCCTTGAAGATGATTCAAAAATTCATTTGTAATCAAATCGATATATGAGAATTTAAAATAACTTTGTCATTAGTGCTCTAATTCTCTTTTCAAGTGGCCTGTTTAAGTATTTTCTTAAAAACAAAGTATTCATTCTCTTTAAAGATTGCAGTGCATATTAGAAAATTAATTTGCAACCTTTTTTAACATGTAAGATTTTTTTTCGGGTCAATATATTTTAGAGCATGTATTGACTTCTATAATTTTAAAGAGAGAAATCTTTTATTTTATTTGGCAACAGACTTTAGCCACTATGTTAAAAAATAATTATTCAAAATCTAGCTTTAATTTATTCAAATCTAGTAAGAAATGAGACAGTTTTGATGAATTCTGGCAAGAATTTTATTAATGTAAATGGCAGCAATGCTTTACTCGCTCATTTATAATCAAAATAAAAAAGTTTCTACAAGACAACGTTTTCATATTTTCCTATAAACATTTTAAGAGGTATGGAAGTTATTCAATTTGTTTCAAATCCCATGTAAGATTTTGCAGGCGATGTTCACCACAATTATTACAACCACCATAAAATTACTGTCTTTGCCACACTAGTGAAAATATACTTATGGCGTGATATTTATATGTGACTTTTAAAGCTAAGGAACAATGTTAATTTTCATAATTTGGGTGAAAAATGTGGTTTAAGAATTGGTTTTTTTAGTATATATATTGCGTTCACTAGATGCATCAGTGAATTTTTTTATAATACATTATGGGTGATTATTTCGTATGAGTAATTGTCTTCATTTTTAAGCTATATAATTGCACCTCCTCTGGTTAAAAAAAGGATAGCGTTAACGAGGAAACCAATGAGATAGAAAGAGACGTAGGTGTCTATAAGCGCATCTACTGCAATTTAAGAGCGAGACGACCTATCGCTATTTATTATTTGCTCCATAAATTTATAAAGGTATTTTAGTAACCATTCATCACACGAAATTTAATATAGCCTGACATATATTAATAATTCGCATAAAATAGTAAAGTATATCACAATGTCTTATCAAGTATTAAGAGAAAAAGAAATACCCGAAGGGTTTTCTCTTTCTCACGCAATGTAAAACAGACGACAGCTCGAAAATTTCAGACACAGACATCCAAATCCAATTGATCATTGGCTGTTTTGATCTGTGTTAGGCTAGGCTTAATGAAAGCTCAGGTTTTCATTCATAGCTTAAATAATAGTTTGACCATGGCTAATTGTCGAGAATTATCTACAACGACGATCAAGCCACATTTTAAAATCTCCTAGCCATAAAATATATTGATAAATGATAACATCCATCACTAACATTTTGATGAGTATGACTAGGAAAATACCCAATTCACTTGTATAATTCGAACACTTACGTGTGGGTGAAATGCGAGTTTAGTTCAGTGGTTTCCAAATTAAGCCAGGTTTGAAATCAATGTTGGTCTTTGAAACCATCGCGACCCCTTGATGGCCTACAAGTATTAATATCCTGGTTTTTAAATTTTAATTTTATAATATTCTTATTAATCAGGGCTATAAAAAATTTATCACCACATCTTACTATGCGTTTGGGTTATAAACATGTGTACTAATTTCGCTAATGTGTTATGGACGAAAAAGGTTGAATTAAGATTAAGTTTACCCGGAGTTGTAAGGAGGGAGAGTGGAAAATTATTTAGGGAAAATCAATCCCAGAACCGCCAGTCAGAACATGAATCCTGACCTCATCAGTTAAACCAAACTAGCGTGCCGTTAAGCCCACGTGTTTGATAAAATTCCTATAAACTATATTATCCTATATTATTTATATGAATGCGACTAAGATGTTTCAAAAGTTAATCAACGAGCCTAGTGGGTATTTTGAAAGCTATGATAGCAGCGCCTCTCGCCTAAACACGAGACTCCTCCAGCAAACTAAGTAAGCAAGCAACAGTCTGAGCTAGGTAACCAAAAGGAACCTAATTAGTAACTAAAATGTTTTTACTGTATTTGAATTTTGCACCTTCCTAAAGTAGTAATCAATTTAAAAAGTAAACATAACATTATAATCTCAACAAGCAACGTGTTCCACCCGATAAAAGCCATGACCAAGAATGGGGTCGCTACTCCCAGGTTGTAAACTATCTGTCTAGTCACTCTAGTGCCTTAATTTAGTTCACTTAGCTATCAGCACGAGAAATGGTTAATTTGAATCTATCACTGAAAGGCTGACCTGTCGGTCTTACCGAATGGCGAGTGGAGTTTGTACCCTTCTGACTAAGTTACAAAACGCTAATCTGCGAAAGAGGGGAAGGGTAGTCATGGAGGGGGTAAGAACTGTCAGAAGAGGCCACATATTTCATGCTTGAGTGCGTTAAGTTAATATGCAACCCGCTTCATAAAATCCCTTCGAATTCGTCAAGTAGGTAACGTCGTTAAGTAAACTACCCTTAATTTTAGGTTTGTATATCTAATTCCAAAAAGATCTCTGGGGAACCCTATCCAACCTTAGATATCAAGTTTCAGCTTGATCGATGAAATGGTTTAGGCTCTATGCACAGATACAAACACACAGACAGGCGGCATCGCTAAAATATATTTTTCTGTTTCAGGGGGCCATGAAACGTCGATATTTATCAAAATATCAAGGTTTTTTTTACGATATCAATACTTTCTCTAACCGAGGGGTGCGAGAAAGAAAAAATTATTTCCACAAATCAAATCAAAAGTTTTTTAAAGATTTCTATAAAGGTCTTGATTGAAATGTCTACTACTTTTTCAATTCTTCACGTCTCAATAACCTTATGAACTAACTTCGTGTTCACACTTTAGGGATAGTATGAGAAAGGTATAATTTAGAGAAAGTGTATCTACATTTGTATGTAGATAAAGTGGAAAATCATTTAGTCAAAATTATCTCGAAACATCCGGCGAGTTTCGATCCCCGATATTAGTCATGGTGAATCAAGTTGTAGCTAGGATGATAAAACTATATACAACTAGCTACAAATCTTACATGTTAAAAAAGGTTGCAAATTAATTTTCTAATATGCACTGCAATCTTTAAAGAGAATGAATACTTCGTTTTTAAGAAAATACTTAAACAGGCCACTTGAAAAGAGAATTAGAGCACTAATGACAAAGTTATTTTAAATTCTCATACATCGATTTGATTACAAATGAATTTTTGAATCATCTTCAAGGAAACAAAATAAAAACTATGGTGAACAGTGATAATATTAATACAAAGATAGTCAATATCTATAAATAACAGTGAAATAGAGTAAAATCTTATCAATGATGACTACAAACAATTTGTTTATATTTTCTAAAAGGTGCTCCTAATGTCCATACGTTTAACTTCTGTTCCCCTGGCCTAAAGTGTATAATCGAGCAGGACTGGCTGATTTAGGATACGAATATCCTCTTAATTGGAAATCATAAATAATTTATAACGCTATGCTTTCACAAAAGCAGTTTATTACAAAACTATCGGAATGGATACCATTCCGAGGGGGTACGATTCAGGTTTTGGGGGATATAATTCCAGTGGATACAATTCAGGATTTTCACAAAAGCAGTTTATTACAAAACTATCGGAATGGATACCATTCCGAGGGGGTACGATTCAGGTTTTGGGGGATATAATTCCAGTGGATACAATTCAGGATTTTCACAAAAGCAGTTTATTACAAAACTATCGGAATGGTATCCATTCCGAGGGGGTACGAT
Organism: Timema podura; assembly: GCA_033556935.1. Classification (NCBI taxonomy): domain Eukaryota; kingdom Metazoa; phylum Arthropoda; class Insecta; order Phasmatodea; family Timematidae; genus Timema; species Timema podura. The sequence goes on from JAVRXN010000005.1 coordinate 26,891,726, forward strand.
TCAGGTTTTGGGGGATATAATTCCAGTGGATACAATTCAGGATTTTCACAAAAGCAGTTTATTACAAAACTATCGGAATGGATACCATTCCGAATGGATACAATTCAGTCCCCTCGCGCTTGAGACTCCAATGAGTAAATATAGAAGCTGACAGGGGCCAGCCCCTCTCAGATAAGCCCCGTCGTCCAGTGGGAGATATCACTCAAGGTCATTCCACTGCGAGCAAAACCGTAGTACATGGGTCCAGTCTGAGCGAGCCCGCGATTCGATAAAGATGGTCTATATTTTGTTTTAGCCTGTAACTAGTATGTTTTAAAGAACCAATAAGTAAGGTGACGAGTGAAAGTGATTAATTAAAATTAATAAAGTAGATTCTTTAATAAAAACTAAGTTATTTTCACTAAGACTGCAAGAAAAACTTGGAATCAAACGGTTAGGAGCACATCAGTCTGGTGACTTTACATTTATGCAGGTGGATGGCAAGAAAAAAAACTTTCTAATGCGTGGCTTGATAAACAATAATTGTGGTTGGATATAAATGAAGTAAAAAAAGGCTTATTTTGCTTTCATTGTTTATTATTTGGTTTTTAAAAATAATTTCATCATTTGGTAAGTTTAATTCAAAACCTGTATTATTTTATTCTTTCTCTTTGTAGATTTGTTTAGTGATTTTGTAATTTTGGTAATTTTTAAAAATAAGAAAACTTAAATTAATTTAATGTGATATGTTAACACGTGGTAAGAAAAAATCATAACCGGTAAGGCTTTGAACTGGCCCCACCAAAAACAAATATCACGCGCCGTCACTGCATTTCATTAATAAACACAATAGTCGAATAGAACTGAGGAAAGTGGATATTTAGAAAAAAAATGTGCTCACATTTACGCTAAGGGAAGGCGAGAAATAATTATAGAAAAGCAGCTACATTAAACTCGACCAGGATTCAATATAGGTTTTTTCTTCAGATTAAAAAATAATCTTAACTATTGAATCTGTTAATTGAAATAGATATAATAATAGTTTGTTAAATGATAATTATTTGTTTCTTTTTGATATTAATCGTTAATTTTTCTATAATTAATCTATTTTTCTTTAGTTAGTTTTGGGTTTATATTGATTCCTAATTATTTTAGATAAAATAAATAATAGCTTAAGAAAAAATTTATTTAGTTGTCACACTCACTGTTTGAATAAATATTTTATGCCACACCTCTTAATTATTTTACAAGCACATGAAACGTAACTTATGCTTATATATAATATATTGTAAGTAATAGGATTAAATATAATATATTATATATTTTTCTGCACAAATTGTTTATCTATTTTCCCTCACAATAGCGACTACACCCAACCCTCATTCGATATCAATCACTCTCAGTAAAACTCTCCCCTAACTAAACTTAAAGTTGATTAAAATATTGACTCCCTTTAATGAAATTGGACCTATCATTTAATTTCTGTTGACTTGTGATAATATTAACCCTAACCTTTCCCAATAAATATGGTTTGTCATTAGGAATAATAATCAAGTTTTATCCCAATATTTGTATCCTCCATGTACCCTTTAATATTCCATTACACCCTTAAAAACCACCCTGTAAAACGAGATATGTAACATTATTCTATTTTAATATGCATACGTATCATATTTTGTTAGAATAAAAAAGTTATTGATTGCTTTGAAGTCTTTACTTATGCTTGAAAAAGATAGGGAGAGGAAATTAAATAAAATAGAGGAGGGAATATTCTTCTAGAAGTTTCAGGAAGGGTGGATATGGTGAAAGTGTTTCTGAAACTTTTTCCTTGTCTAGTTTTTTTTATCTCTAAGGTTTATTAAATTAAATTAATGGGGGGAGCATGTGAATGAAGAGTTCATGACGCACCATAGAGTTATCTGAGCTGAATGAACCCTTAAAAGGGGATTTATTTTGGGGGGGAAGGAAGAGGGAAGGTAGGGTGATTATAGAGTAAGGGAACTTGTGTAAATATTGGTTGAGTCAGAGCTTATTTCTTGTTCTGCAAATATTTGAAAATCAGATTGTATATCCAGCGCATACGTTATTTTATGCAGAAAGTTCATTCACTTTGAGTGGTATTGGAAGATCTTGGCATTAGAACATCGTTAATTAATAAGAAACATAAATTAACAAATTTAAACGGTTTGAAAAATATGTGTGGTTATTAATTATATTTGTTTAAATGGATCTTTTTGTAAATAAAGTATTTTGAATTGGTTTGACTATCCCAATTTCTTTAATAAATAATATTTTTCAACCACATTTATATAATGCAAACAATTTAAACTTATTTATTTTATTTGTTTTTAAATCTTTACATAATAAACCTATTCTAGTGTTATTTAAAAATTACTAGAGATTTTAACTTTTTAATTAATACGTTTAACACAAGTGCTTATAATGTTTTAATCAATGGGGTAGCAGTGGTTGATTTTTTTACAGATGTAGTTCATATTCTGAAAATTGATAAATGACACCTGGACACGGGAATCGAACCCGTGTTCAGGTGTCATTTTTCAATTTTCAGAATATGATATCTAGATGGTGTCATTCCCACTAATAAGCATAAGTAATAGTTCTGGCTATTAATTCTTATATGGAGTTCACTTAAGAAACTTTAATCCAAGTACCACCCAGGTTCTAAACAGATAATATTTTGTTGTGGTTTTAAATTTGAACTAAATCATAAGGTCAAGAAAAAAAAATTTCCATTGCCTTTTGTTTACTTTTATATTTCCTAAACCATTTCAATCTATTAAAAAATATCTTCTATTGTGATTACATAAACATACAAATGGTGGTTTTTATTATAAATAAAAGGAAAAATTATGAGCCTTTTTCAAAAATCTTAAAAGAAATTTTTTTTAGCCTTATATTATGTATCTATGAGGGGTGGACGCTTAATATATTAATTATGCTATTAGAGCAATATAACATGATAATTTAGAATTAAATGTAGCCATATTTGCGTAAAAGAAAGAGTGGGAGATTATTTAGGAGAAAAATGCCCCTACTACGTAGAGAAGAGTTCCCAATAATATTTAGGAAGTTAAAAAACCTCAAATACAAAAATGGCATGATTATTTTCATGACGAATATCTTTAGACGCATTGCCCCAAACAAAATAAATATAGTGATTATTTGGTATAAGGTGTTAATCTCGTATTGCCTGTTTTTCTGTTGATAAGGGGAGTTTTGGGTTTTAGGGAAGGTGTTTGCAGTTTGTATAGCAAAACTTTTTTTTTTTAAATAACTAAAATATTGTTCGATTGTAATTTTATTCACATATTGATGTCAACAGTTCTTGAAAATTTGTCAAGGTTGTCCTGGAATTTAAAAAGTTTTTCAACTAATGCCGCTATGCTCATGACATATTCAACAAAAAAAAATTAAACTTTTTGTTTAAACTGAAACCATATTTTATTTATTAGAGGTATTAAACTTGCACTTTCTGAACCAACTGAAATCAGCATAAGAGAATCTCTAAGAGTGAGCTTAAAAGACTAACAATTCAGCCGAGAAAGGTATTTTCTCAAATGCTACAATGATTGACATAAGACCGACAGTTTACTTACCTTCCAATGGAATTTATGCTATGTATTTTTATCGCTAAGAAAAAAATCCGTCAAACTCGGCTAGGGCTTAAACCCACGTCCATCGATGTCGGTAAAATTGCGCCCGGGAAAACTGCGCCTTCCTACAAAAAGGGAAAACTGCACCCTCGCATGAATCATCACACTATTAGGTGGGAAAAGTGCGCCCACATGACCTTGTCTGTCTCACCTAAATAACTGTAATAAGGTCGTGTGGGAGCACTTTTCTCATTTTCTCACAACCTTTTCATTTTCAACCGTCCTAGATCGGTTCATCGCATCCTTTTGTTTAGGAGATTGGTATTTCAAATCACTCATCGCACACCATGAGGTCTTGAGGGGTCAAAATACATCTATTCATCGCACCTGTCTCTTACCTGTTGTTTAGGTTAGGTTTTTTAGGCTTGTTATGTTAGGCTAGATTAGGTTAGGTTAGGTTAGGTTAGGTTTTCATTGAAATAAAGATTAGTGTGTATCTGTAGCATTTGATAGTGAACGTATAAATTGAGTTACCAAACTAATTATTGACGTCCTCTTACTCAATTTTTTTGAATCCAGGCTAGACACTTCAAACACTTTGTTAGGTACTTGGACATACTTGTTTTGTAAGTGTGTAAAAAACAGTGTGTGGGGTGAATTTTTCCCATTTAATGGTGTGATGATTGATAGGAAGGGGAAATTTTCCCCTTTTTTATGGGTAGATGCAGTTTTCTCGGGCGCAATTTTCCCTAATCCCGTTTATTAGGTCCTGGGGCGAGCACTTTGCACCAAGATCACCAAGATCAAAACATTTTACTTACTATGACAAAAAAAAATGTTTTGCCTTAAAACTGCATTAACAGTTATCTTTTTTCCGTTCTCTACACATTGACCTAAGCAGCACCGTAGTGGTTTACAAGGTAATGTTAGTTTTTTCTTTAGGTAAATGATTGAACTTTTGTAAATTGGTGAAACCGGAGCAAGGTTAGTTCGTGAAAGCTACAGTCCGATTTCAATAGGAAGGTACACTTTTCACTTATTTTTATTAGCACCACGTCTTATACTTACCAAGTTATACGCATACGTAATAAATATGCTCAAGATAGGGATGAGTAAGGTTTAATTTAGAGGACGTGTACGTGTATTTGCGTGGACGTAGAGTGGAAAACCATTTTGTAAAAAATCCCTTAGTACACCTGACTGAGATTCGAACTAATCTTCCTCTCATTGGCAGTCTAGTCTAGCACAAGAGTGAGCCTTAAACAAAACGGCAAGCAAGCAGGTATTTTTACAGTTATAAATTAACCCTAAGACCATTTTAATATACCTATACGTCAACTCACCTTTTTTGGTGACTCATGTCTCTTTATATACAATATTGCTGTTGACACGGAGATTAGGGTTGAATCCCCATCAGGTATATTGAGGATGGTTTTTTGCAAAATCATTTTCCAATTTCTTTTACGCAAATGTGTCTACACTTTAAATATTAACATTCCTTTTCCCTAACTCACTAATAATTAGTACGTTGGCGTAAAACCGAAGGTTAGTAAGACGCAATATAATATACATATAAATAAATGTTCATACATAAAATTATATACATATAAATTACACAAATTCATGTTATCTACAACTCTACCTTTTTCACATGTATTTATACCAAAAGTAACTTAAACTAAAATACTATTAATATGAGAAGCGGGCGGTAAAAGTTAATATTTTCTAAAATTAGTTTTGTACCAGTGTCCTAATATATAATTATATTAAATAATAGGTATGTAGCTCATCAGTATGATAATATTTATTGGTTGTTTCACTTTTAGTGACCAAAGGAACACTACACAATTGTTAATATTCGCATATTTAACTTTCACGAGTACGTAAACCATTTTCTAGTATATATATCAAAACATTCTTTAGTTATTTTATGTTTAGTAATATGTATGCTCCCAAACTTAAATAGAAAAATAATAGAAACTACTCTGAATCATTTATTTGATCATATTTGCTGTATTCGAATGTTTAAAAAAATAATTGTATTTTCAGCCATGCATTGTCATGTCAAAGGAAAAAGGAAATCTACATGGAACTAGAGGGGTAAAGTATAGCTTTATCATTTTTGTTACTCTTTTTATACAAACAGTAACCACATCTACTACTGCAATATGTTATAAAATCCTTGTAAAGAGGACCACAGAATGGTGTTAAATGGAAAAAACATTTCCTCCCATTATTTTACAAAAGTAACAACTTTTTAATTTTTTTAGTATTTAATGTTTGCAATGTTGGTAGGGTTGTTTTCCGGTCGTTTACAACAACAGTTTATTACAGAACCGGATAATTGAGAGTAGTTTTATTTAGTAATTGATTTCTAATTCTTCGTAAAGAACAAATGTGGATAATTGACTAAAAATATACCACCTCATCCAGTATCCTTATATTACTTATTTTATTATAATGATAGCCTAAATTGACAGTAAAAAAGGTATTACAAAAACAATAGTTTATCAACAATATATATATATATAGATTACTTTAATTTTATTTGACCCGCTTTGGTGATCTCATAATCTAAGGCGCTGTTTTCGCAATAGACTAGACTGCCAAAGATTGGGAGATCGGGGATTGATTCCCGTCGAGTGTACTGAGGGTGATTATTCCAAAATGGTTTTCCTACCATAAATGCGGGTACACTTTCTCAAAATTAAAGCTTCCTAATCTCTAGCCCATGAATGTAATTATTATTACGTATGCGTATAAACTGAGGTGTTAACAACACATTATTTGTTTAGTTTATCAGTGTAAGCCTTAGAAACTAAAAAAGAATACCTCTTTTTTAAATGTATGCATTAAGAATCAATAGATTTTTGGACATATTCCTATAGATATTATAGAAACCGGTTTCTTGAAAATAATTAATTTGTTTACGATGTTTATTTTAAGAAATTTGATTCACCCTGTCTCACTACTCATTTGAGCTATGCACATATCAGAGAAGTTTACAAGAAATATACCATCATTTGCATGGAGACTGAGGTGGGAATTATTAAGAAAAACCACACACAGAACAACCCAACCGTAGTTCAAATCCACTGACTCCCCACTTACCATAAAACCACTTTAAACGAGCATTGGCATTTAAACCACTTGACAAAAGGCATAGGTATTAATCATTCTAAATTCAAACATTAAAATAAAAAGTTTAAGAAATTAGACGAGCCGTAGTGGCACATGAGTATGCAAAACCTTTCGGGCGCAATTTCCTTTTATTCGTATTCATGGCACCTTAAATAATGTAAAAACCACAGGCTGCCACCAACTCTTGTGGTCGGGCTTCTCTGGGTCACCATTAAAATGGCAGACAGGTTAGGTCCTATTGACGTCATTATTTCAGTAACCTTCATTCGATTTCAATAATTATTTAATTACCAGGAAGATCATAAAATATTCTTTAAAATTTATATAATAAACTTTTTTGATATATCCTCTCCTTATTCTGTAAAAATTCAAGAATCATTATTGCGTAATAAAAAACTAAATGTTTCATACTTTTAAATGAAATTACTAATTTCTTCACTAAATCTTTTAAACTTAAGGAAACAGTTCCAAATCATTTCTAACACACATTATTGGTCATTTAATAACAGTACATGGTGGGGATATTTAAATAATTCTTATCTTGCCACCGGTTATTGTGGGCAAAATCATTTCTCACGGAGCATTTTCTTATTATTATTAAATAATGAAAACAATACAGTAACTCCTATAATCATGAATGATTACTTAAGGTATTGTTCAGTAAAGATGTAAAAGAATTACATCCATAAACTTTAATTAAATAAAAAAGATTATTATAATATTCATCAATCAAAGTGAGACATAAATTGATAGGCCTACATTATACAGTCCTCGACAAGGGAAGCACATTGTGGATCATTCAGTTCTCAGTTATCAGTGGTGTGTTTTTTTTTTTTTGCAAGTGCAACTAATATCATACGTTCTGCAATTACATGGTAGAATTAGGTCATTGGGCACTGCTTTTCTGGTGAAATAACTTGGCATAAGTTCATTAATCTGTTTTTCGTATCCAAAATCCTTTAAGATTAGTGGCTGGGAAAAAGGGCAGACAGAATTAATACTAATGTATGCTTGGGCAAATGCTCGTAATGCACCTTGATTTAAATCATCTGATGTGATGGATTTCTTTACTACTACCGTATGGCCAGAGAACATGTGATAGAGATATAGTAGACCTCGTCTGCAGTTTGTCCAGGTTTATTTATTCATGTTAAAGAAATTTGCAGTTTTATTTACAATACGTAACCACTCAGAATTGCTATTGTCTGTAGAGTTCTGTGATGGAGGCATCTCCACATACGAATTAGAAAGGGGTGCTGTTTTCGGATAGTGAAACTCCCTTAGAATTTGACAGGAAAGTGATGTAAGATGTCAAATGTCTATACTTAGAATCATCTCACTTGATAATGTTCGGAGATTTACAACATAGTTAGATTCATTGCTTTCTTGATACAAGACCATGATTACATGTGTTGTATTATTGCCACTCAAAGTTTTCTTCCACAAAATCTCTGCTGTCAATGGTGCCATGTAAGAAGAGAGATGGATTCTTTCTAACATTAACTCGAACTGGAATATTTTGAGATTGATTTTCCCAGATTACTTTAGGCCAAAGCTCTTCATCTATATAATGTAAGGCAGTAAAATATGAAATGCAGTTACCTATGTTGAACAACATTTTAATGATGCTTTGATCGAGTAAGATGATGAACAGACTATGCCAAGCTACATGCTTGGGAATACTCTCATGCCTATAGCAAAAAAATAAACGTAAAGATAAATGTATTTGACACGACGTAACTTGTTATCAATTAGTGTTTTCTCATTGGTAAACAAATGGTTCATGTAGAAGGCCCACATTGGTGGAAGCTCAAAGTAGTTTAATTTTATTTTCTACCACAATTTCGTCTTTAACACAACCTTCAGATCATAATTTTTCTTGTGATATTTATTCTCTTAGCTGAATTACAGTGTCTTTCAAGTTAATATGGAAATTATTTACTTCTCTAATTATATTTCAGCCATTTGTCTCATAGGAATATTACTCATCAAAACAACATGTGATTTAGATCCATTCAATGGATTAATTAGAAGCTCTCTTGTAGTTCCGTTTTCAATACAAACGTCCTCTACTCCAGAAATGCCAAAAATCGATTGGTCAGATACGTTAGTTCAAAAGCCTTATTTTCGAAATCAGTCCCTATTTGTGTTAATAACTGATTTAGTTATTCTTGTAGAAGTTCACGAGGAATGGTTTGCGAGAGCCATCTACTCTTGTTTCCTGAATTCCTCCTAATGTAACTGTAGTTTCTAAGGCACGGCTTATGGTGTCCTATTTCGTTGTGTGAAACAACAATCTGTTTCACAACTACATATTTTTTTAAATACGCCATCAGCTTTAGTTCGAGCTACTTGTAGCAATTTCTCGGCTTCTGAGCCGCTCAGATAAAATATATAATATATCCTCTTGTACTATTTTTTTTTTTGTGCAAATAATACACATATATTTTGTCTCCATACCTTGAACATTTTTCCAATCAGAATAACGACGAGAAATTGAGGAAAAGGTCCATCGGCGTAATCACATTGTTCAGAACTGTTTAACTGTTTTTGTAATGTGATTTTTCTTCCTAGAATTTTTTCTTCGCTAACTTATAGCTTGCGAGACACAATTTGTGCCACGATAATGATTAGTTTTGCTGATTCGGGTTAGATATTTCTAAAAATCTTTTCGAAACACCTTAACGCCGTTATGATGCATGCTGGATTGTTAATTATATTTCTGCTTTAGGCTTAAGTATTAGGTTTCCACCTCATTACAATAAATACAAACGTTAAAGTTATCTGAATGTTTCCTTTTAATTGACATATGGAATATACATATTAAATATTAACAGTAGGCCAACCATACGCACACACAGAAAGATTAAATTACACATTTGGACATAACACTATTTGACGTGAACGCTAAATGGTGATTGATGCGCGCACATGGAGAGGCCCCACAGCTTAGTCATGGAAGGGGGTGGGGTTTCACTTCTGTTACATTAGCTCGGAATCATACAATTATTTTTGTTTAACTTAGCTCAGCTTATTTCGTTATTATTACTAGTGAAATTTAAACAAATATTCGCGCAAAGTGAGTGATTCCGCTTTAAGTATGATACACTTATTTTTTTACCTAAAATTAACGATTTTTGCATTTTCATAGGATAACGAGAGGAGTATCCAAAAATTTATAATAGCAAATTTTAAGAATATTTTATTGATCTTCTTGGTACAAAAAATTTGAGATCTGATAAGCGGTTACTGAAATAATGACGTCAATGAGACCTGGCTATCCACCATCCTTAATGCGGCGCAAGGTAGCTGACCACAAGAATTGGTGGCAACCTCTGTTTTACCTGTTAAGGTGCACGAATACGAATCAAAAGAGAAACTGCGTCCGAAAGGTTTTCCGTAATCATGCACCACTACGGCCTGCTCTAAAAGTGTATACACTTAACTATAGATAGCATCAAAGCTACCTTTGATTCATTAGAGGATTGAATCATCTCATCCTTGAGATTAAGATGGGGATGGAGGGGAAGAGATTAAAGGTGATACGTGCATAAACGGACCTCATCTAACACACTCACCTTCATGCCAGCCTGTATATGACCGTAATGGCTTTGCAAATGAAATGAGGTCGGCACAGAATGAATGTTTATTTTTCAATCTATAGCTTGTTGTGATCGTATAGTGGTTGCGTTGTTGTTTAAAATAATAAATCTTAATTTATTTAAATACTTATTTATTATTCACTTGCACCAATTCTTTAGATAGTGTGTTAAATTAATTAAAGAAATTATATATTTATTATATTGGTTGGCTTCTAGTACTTCACTTGATACACATCAAGCGTCGTAGTTAGTGTGAGAGTGGCCGTTAACAGATTTAAGATAAACTCACAATATCAATTGTTTTAGCCGTGATGTAATCTATTACTATTAGCTATCACGGCTGATTCTTTTTTTACTATAATAATAAGATCCGTGGCGAATACTGAGTGGTTAACGAGAGGTTTTAATCAAAGATTCACAAAAACTTGACTCCTAAGAGTTGACCCGGGAGACGTCCTTGGCGCAACACAGGCGAGGCAGGAGTAACGAGTCTCCTAATAAAATCAACTGATATTTTTTTTTAATATCAGGAAAACACTCCCATTGGTCCTCCAGATCCAACATGGACGAACCTAAAGGTCCCCAGGACTGTTAGCGCGGTCCCATGACAGGGGAACAAAACCACCCCTTAACTACTTTTAGGAATCTATTGTTGTTTGGAGGCGATCTCAAAATTTTCCTTGCCATCCCGTTACTGCTAACAAGGTTATTAAAACATCTTATGTTCTAATGTGTTGGTAAAGAATTGCAGCAAAGGTAAAAGTATTTTTCTGCAGTTTTTATCTCACATGAAAAAATGTCTTGGTCAAAATAAACCAAGCACTGATTCAGAACAAACATAGATTTAAATTTTATTCATATGGTGATAGTTTTTCGAATATCTATCAAGGGTGTTGTGGAATTTAATAACAACTTTCTCTATTAATTTTAAATGTTTTTCATCTATACTCATGGCAGATAGACCAGAACTGTTGATATCACGCTGTGAATAAAATTAAACTGTGATTTTACTGGAGCAACATTTTATTTATTTTGTCCAAAAAGTTTTTTTCTATAAGAACTACAAAAACTCGTACCTTTTCTCACGTTCTCCACATCCCCACCTTAAGCATTCCAAAGTGTATATCAAATGTCAAATAAGAAATAATTAATCTCTATTTTAAACTAAACTTGAAGAACTAACTTTCAGTCAACAAAATACAACAGGTGGCTTACATATAATCTATAGAAACACAGTCTACGGGGTCGGATGACAAATTGAAATCGTCACTGAATAAAAAGCTATAAATAAAAAATGACGTTCCTGTATGATAAATGAGGCTTTTAGAACCCCCGAACTTTGAATAAGGCCTTAAACGAATGCTATACTATCAGCTTTTCGATAATAAGAAGATAGTGTACATTTAACCATTGAGTAATATCTTAGTTGATAATATTCGAGTATATAATAAATGGATAAATTCCCGTTAATGTGTGTACAGGAAATATAACTAATTGATCAAGAGAGCCTTATTAAATAAGTGTTTAAGAATAATTGATTCTCACTGTGAGACTAAAATGTTTCACCATATATTTGGGTTTATTAAATTTCAGTAAAGGTAGAATTACATTTTGGGCTCATATTGTTGATTTTTCCATATGTTTAAAGTTTTCGCAAATTTTTTTTGCAAAACTTTTTTTGGCCAAAATAAATAAAGTATTGCTTCAGTAGAAAAGAGTTTAATTTTTTTTCCATGTTGGTATCAACAGTTCTTGAATAAATTAATGTTATTAGTATAGCGGCATTAGATTAGATACTTTTTAAATGAAGATAAAAAGGTGTCATTAAATTCCAGGATACCCTTGAGAAATATTCAAGAACTGTTGAGGTCACCATGTGAGGAAAATTTAGCTTTGTTTGTACTAAAGAAATATTTGATTTGTTTTGACCAAGAAAATGTTTTGATGTAAAAACTGCAAAAATCACTGACATTTTCTCGCGTCGCTTACATTATTATTATTATTATTATTAGCACCGCGTCTTACTACCCGTTCGGGTTATACGCACTTACGCTAATGTGTAATGGTAGGGTGATTGTGAGGTGAAATGGAGGACCTACAGTTTAACGTGGAATCCGAACCACGATGGAGGCCTGGGCGTCGCTTACAACCCCATCTTAAATTAGGTAGGTTTATCTCTAGAGTTAAGGAGTACTCAAATTAATATAAGCCAGTGTGTATGCGCAATTTATCAAACTGTCCATTTGGGCTATACTCATATTAAATTTACACTAATGCTCTATGGATGGATAAGGTAAAGATTAAAAAGTAAGTGAACCTAAATTGGCGCAGAAGAATAGTGGGAAACCATTTAGGAAAAAAAGAAAAATCCTCAATAAACCTGACCAGGATTAGAACCCCGATATCCACTTCATAGGCAGTCCAGTCTGTTGTGAGAGTGACGCCATAAACCAGTGGTTTTTAACCTGGGGGTAGTTACCCCCTTTTGTGTAAAGTGGCTATCTAATAGGGGTAACACAAGACAAACGAGCTTTTATGTATTATTATGTATATATTAAACTATCAGTTATGCTTCTAGACTAGAACCAGCAATTCGATATATAGAAATAATTGTACATAAACAACAATACCAAACTTCTCACTAATATTTTACCTGTAAAATTTACAGACTTTTTTTTTTAAATTTTCTCAATAAATATTGTTAGTTCGCAACAAGTTTTTCTAAGAAGGGGTAAAGTTAGGTTCTCGGATAGGTCAAACGGGTGACATGACAAAAAAGGTTAAGAACCACTACCATTCGACCACCAAAATGGGTTTTCCTCTTTATAAATTAACTTTAAAAAAATAAATTACACTAAATTGATCCACAGCATTTTCTTCCCTATTAACTCGTATTTTGGATGCCATCCCAAATTGACGTCAGTACTCCGCGTGTCTGGTTTTTATTTGTTTACCTCGAACCTTCTATAACCGCCCCACCAACCCTCCCCAAAACCATTCCAAGCCAATAGTAGGGCGTGAAGAATCGTGACATAATCGGGTTGACGTCTAGGCTTGATGTGTTTTGCCTACCGTGGTCTAATAGGACGGGTGCTCGCCGTAACACGCAACAGGCGTGGGAAGACTGGCCCGAAGCCAAACATTGACGGCGCTTTACGGGTACAGGCGAGCGTAAATATTTATTCCCCTGCTAAATATTTTGAACTGTATATTAATACTTTATGTATGGATAATCCTAAGAGCTAATCCACAAAGCGCGTAACGTATTTTTCTTATTATTTTGAAACTCCTCCTCCCCCAAAACCATATGTAACACCAAGTAGACATTTAACCGTACCCCTTCTCCTTCCAACATATGTTACGGAAATTTTCACATATAGAGTGAGTGTCATTATTTCCTAGGGATGATTTTTGTTGACACTAGAAGAGGGACTAACATTTAATACCACTCAGAATCCATTTTAAATCCTGAATCTAAATGATTTCAAAACATTAAATAAATATTGTCACCTCCCCCTTTGTGGCTTTACTTTGTCAATGTGGGTTGTGGTGGGTTAGTAATTGACCTTTGGCTTTGGTTTTTAGGGTTTAATTATACTACTTGACACCACTACAAAATGTGATGCTAAGAATTTACTAAAAGGATATACAACGGATTTGAAAAGGACTTATTCAGGAGCTAGTGACAGAACAAAGTATAATAAGCAATGCTTAACCAATGGCTTGACAAATACTCTGGGTGGTCCAACACGGTTATGAACCCCGGTACCTTGGGCACGACTTTTGCCCTTTAGTACAAGTACCCAATGACCTTGTGTTCTATCCCACGCAGTCCTACAAACGGGCAGAGTGACCCCCCAGAATCGTTGTTTAGTTGTCAGTCCAGGTAGCTCGGAAAAATTACTATTTATTCTGCCTCTTAACCTGATTTACCGTGAGGAATGCTGACATTGTTTAAGTTGTGAGCGCATATGTTCTATTGTTTACTAACTAATTAAAACACCATGCAATACTCGTTTGGTCACTTACAATTATTCACAACACAATAAATGTTAAATAAATAAATACCTCAATCTATACCGTGTAGATTACTATATTATTTTCTAAACATTAAATCATATAAAATCTATGTTAGGTAACATAGCTATATACCGCCCTCCCAACCATGTAGACATAAGAATTCCCTCGACCTTCTCCACGATCTTACGTGGTTGATGAATGACCCCTAAATGGAAGCGATCACACTTTCTTGGGGCGTTGCCCATTTTATTGTTTAATTCATATGTTTTAACACACGGGATTTAAGCCAATAGGCACATGTTATGAATGCCAAGTAATTAGAGAGCGGAAAAAAAAAAATATATATATATATATATAATATTTATTTTCAAGTACTCGTACGTCAAATCAAGTAATCTGCAGATGCCAATTAAGATAGATATTATCAGTACGGGTAAAATAACACTGATGAAATAGTAAAATTTTATCAGTACTAACCGTAAAATTAAATGTGTCTAGAAATACCAAAAGTTTCTTCCTACCAAAAGATATACCCATTATATGAACAGTACAAGGGAAATAGGGGGAAAGTCACATTACACACATTTCACAGGACGACCACTTAAACCCCATGAGACCCCAATTTTTTTAAATTTCACAGATACCTCTTTTAACCATTGTTTAAAGTGCATTACAAATGTCTCATGATTGTCCAACAGATGACAATACAAACTCAATTTTCATTTTAGTCCAATCTAGGTAGAATTTATTTCTTAATTCTGAGTTAACAATATACAGTAATTAGACAAATACACGCTTCGCTAGGAAAGTAGTTGAAATGTCAAGCTTATTTAGTATGGTTTACTTATGACAGGGAAGTCAGGGATTGAGTCCTGGGCTATAATATAAATAATAAATAAACTACTTTTTCAATTTTATTTCACACATATAAAGTCAAATTTCCTCTAAATGTTTCCCTCATTAATACTCCATTAACCTAATTACTATCACTAATACATATCTATGCGAAACTTAGAGGCTGAACGGTTAGTGAGACGTGATGGAGGAGGGAAAAAAGTCAAAATTAACATAGAAAACGAACACGGTGACAAAATAAGAAAAGAAAGCTTCATAAAACTTCATTAGGATACCCCTCCGACCCCTCCACATTCCCCTGGCCACAACCGTGACAACTAGATCAGTTTCCCTTCGTCTAATCCACGCCGGTAAAGGAAGTAGTGATGTCAAGTTGTCTTGTATAACTTTCATCCCCTTCATGTAGACCAGACTTCAGTGCTGTAACGTGGAGGCCATAGAAGAACGTTCAAGAGGAAGTTTAAATCGAAGTTTTTCTTTGAGGTCCTTGGCCCTGTCGAGTGCAAGTCTAGAACCTATTTTGTGGGCTGGTGGGTGGGAGGGTGATAGGCGTGGTGTGGCTTCACAACCGACCAAATTATCCCTCCGCACCAACAAGAACAGATGGAACACGGAAACCGTAGATGGCGCTAGCTACCCGACAGGTCTTGCAGAAAAATCATACGTTTGGAAACCTCAGTTTTCTTGAGAATGAGTGAAATTTCTATGTTAATATTTTCAACACCCCTTCTAAGATAATGTATCCGTGTTTATTAATTGTTACATTGCCTTTTTTTTTGTTATGAAGCTGGAAGTTTTCTATTGAAAAATATCAATTTTATCTATATTTGATCACTGTTAAAATTATAGAGGTGGTGTGTGTACAAAAATTATAACTTAATCAACATGCTTCTATTCTTGAACAAACCTTTTCCGAAAAGGAAATTGCAAAACAATAACAATTCTTGAAGAAAACCGTTTGTTCCCATGGCTCTGCATTTCCACGCCAAATGATAAGGGCCAACCGTCTTAGTACAGTTCAAATAAATGGTACGGTGCACGGAACTCACCTCTTCTCTGTTTAATTTTAAATTAAACTCGTAAGAGTTGTGAAGCAAAGTAATGTACATTTTTGCAGAAACATAATGAAAAAAAAGGCAGCACATTCTACCAAAGATCGTAAATGAAATAATACGCCACCGTTCCGTGAACTGTGCAGCCCCCGAAATGGTCGAGATAAATGGTGTCAAATGGCATATCTGCGCACGCCAATTTATTTTGCCTTCGGTCCACGTCCCGTACTAGTTTCAGTCCCACGTTGTTAGTTGTATAGAGTAGACGCTATGGCTTCCGGAACTTTCAAAACCTATGTTGAGATATTAATTGCACAAGTGAAATTGCATCCTGTTCTTTGGGACAGAATTTCAGAGGAATACAAATCTTGGACTGAGTCATCATCAGAATGAAGTTTAAGGGGCGAATGGGTGATAAATCAACAAGACACAGTTCACCGTTGGTACACACAGCAAGCGCCATCTTCAATCACGGCATGTGCCATCCACAACGAAGGCGAAAAATTATCCCGTGTGAAAGCAGCCTAACTTTTGTTTGTTTGCTTTCTCAAATCTTAGCAGAAATTTTTTTTGGACCATAAGATTTAAAGTCTAGTTGATTTGTTCCTATTTGTAGCCTAAAATAAAATTGTATTCAACAAATTCTCATACCGAAAGAGAAATTTTTATCTAATGAGATCAAAATATTTTATCTACGACAAATATAAAACATTAGTGCTATTTTATAGGTAATGATAATATCTACCAAAAATAACATCTTTCGATCACACGACCTATGGTATGAATACATGAAATCATAATCACATCTAGTTGTCAGCATGTCCTATGAAAATCGGACTGTATTCAAGCGGGATCTAGCGTGGAAGTAGTTTTTTTTTAAATCATCCAACCATATCAAAGAGATTTTGATTAAAAAGTTTAATATGAAAATTTCCAAATAATAACAATAATACAACTATTATACATTAAAAAATGTGCGTATTCAACTTAAAATACAAACTAGTAAAAGACTTAACCATTATGTAATTAGTTATTATTCCTACATTATTCAAGAACCCTATTTTAGGTTAGTTTTAAGACAAAAACAATACTAAGATCCAAGATATTTGATTCATAATCTAAGACGTGATAAACTTTCAATTTTGAAGAGAGATATTTGTGTAATTAGCTATAGAGTTGAGCCAATTTCCCTTAAATATCGGGGCACCCGCTATTAGAGCTGAGTTAAGGTGTAGAACTTATTTTTAAACTTCCAAATTTGATATTATCCTCTAGGCCCCTAGAAAAGTAAGAAACATATTTATTTATATATTTCAAAAGGAAATTTAAATATCATCATAAAGTACTTATATTTTGTAACTATAACAATAAAATGTATAATAATTTTGAAAAATCAAATAAATTAATTAATCAGGAAAAACCTTTTAGTTGACGAAGCCTATATTGAGAAATAGGAAATAAGAACTGGCACATCCTCTCCTCTTTGTCCATGGCGGTGATTTGACGCAAACCTCCTTACGTCCCTGGAACCCCCATTCTCGTTATTACACCTTTCAGAGGCCCCTATTCCCCCCCCGTAACTTCCTTCACATCCCACTCAAACGTTAAAGGGGGGGTAAGGATGCTATGAAAGGGGGCAGGGGGGGAAGGAGGTTGGTTTAATTAGGAAGTCCGGAGACACATTCATTTTAAAAGACGATGTGAATAATGAAGGAAGAAGACCCCTTTTCCTCCCTCTCCCGTTATCTTCACCTCAAGAAGGTTTGGATTTCTTCCCCTCATATTCAACCTCCCCCTTACTAACACTCTTGCTAGTTACTCTTGTTCGAGTGGTTGGCAAACACTAGGTCGGAAAGAGGGAGGGACCTCGATTTTAGAATGGGGCCTTATTTAAATATATCCAGTTTCTGTGCCGTCACTCTCGAAACAGACTAGATTTTCAGTGACATGGAAAATCGGGTCTCTAATTTCGTCAAGATGTACCGAGGAGTTATTTTCCCCTACGTAGTTTCCCACTATCCCTTAACGCAAACGCTGGCAAATTTATTCTCCATCCTTCCTTTCTTGTGCCAGCCCATTATGTGTATTTTATGGATAGTCCTAACGGGTAGTAAGACGCGGTACAGACACCTAAGTCAAATATGTTTGATCTCGTAATTGTGGTCTTAGATTTATCTGTGTATGATTACCACACAGCTTCCATTACTCGTATATTTACTCATTTGATTTGAGGGTTTTAACGTGGACTTAATATTAACAGGCCAACATGAACCTATAGCATAATAAGGGTCAACAAAGCTAAAAACTGCTTCTGTGGTCACGTGGTCTAACGCACCACACTCTCAGTAGGCTAGACTGCCGATGACGGGGAGATTGTAGTTCAAAACAAGAGGGAGTTTATTGAAGATGGTTCTTCCCTCCAACTCCGAGGAAATGTGAAGTACACTTCCTATAAATATATAACCCTCCTAATTCTTAGAACCCTTAACGTAATTAGTACAAAAGCCTATAATCCGAATGGGTGGAAAAAAAGCGGCGTTAAAAAAATTTGACATACTAGAGCCAAGATTTTTGGTTATTTGTTAAAACATATTATATTCTCAAATAACAAAATTATATTAGGCCTAATATTTAGATTAATTGTTCCAAAGATATTATCTAAATATTCGATCTAAAGGATATGCTCCTTAATTTGTTCGTCCAAATATTTACCAATTTATTAAGTCTTCAATTATTGGATGACAGTTTCTTAATTTGTTGACGACACTTAGTTTAGGCTGGAAATAATATGCACATCCGTGGAGGTGATCGACAGGTCTTAAGGTAGAAGTAAAGGGGACGCAAGAAAAGGTGTTTTGTACTTTTTATAGCAAAACTAGAGTTAGATTTTCTTCTCATGGTGATATAAACAGTTGTTGAATATCTGTCATGAGCATAGAGGAATTAGATGAAAAACTTTTTAAATCAGGAGAAAAAGTAATCATCATATTCCAGGACACCCTTATTAGATATTCAAGAAATGTTGTCACAATTTTTTTTAAACACTATATTTCTAATGAAGATATATTTGATTAATTTTGACGAAAAAAGTTTTGATATAAGAACTGTAAAAATACTGCCCTTGACTCCAACCCTAGGTGATAGTCTCGTATCTCATTTGATCGCCTTTACAACAAGTCATAGGTTCATGCATCTACTGGGATACAATAGGGAAGGATTCCGCAAGTTTCAAGTTGACCGATACCCGCTTTGGTGGCCGCATAGTCTAATGCGCTCCTCTAACAATATACTAGACTTTTGATGACGCGTGGATCGGGGTTCGATTCCGGTCTTGTGTACTAAGGATGGTTTAATTAAATTGTTTTCCAATTTATCTCCACGCAAATATGAATACAATTCCTCTAAAATCATCTTTCATAATCCCTAACACACAGTGTAAAACGTGGTTCTAAAAAAAAGTAAAGGTTCACCAAGAAACAAGAGAAAACAGGAACGTAATCGATAGCAATTACAATATTTCGGTGCTACCCACTTTAACCGCTTGGTCTAACTTGGGGATAGTTTCAACTTGGTCGGTTCTAATTAACAACATATACTTGGGAGATTCAATAAAATATCAAAACCAACCAAAGTGATCAATAAAATGTTCCTACAAAGCGCTAAACACAAGTCGAAAGTTACCTCGGTTGTTGTATGGAAATCATAAATTACTCTTTAAATTGAAAGAGAGTTAAACGATATATTAGTTTCTGTAACCACTCAACATTATATTAACATCCACCAAGGTCATAATACAGCTTGTTTCATTATAAAATGAAAGTTTAAAAACTAGAATGTGAAAGCTTAAAAAAAAGTAGGCCCACAAATAGTAAAAACAATTAGCCAAAATATTTTCCTATAACCTGATTTTGGTTGGAATAACAGTTTAAAAAATACACACATATTTCTTCACAGTCAAAGTTTTACAGTATTGTGTGTATTTTATAAGTATTGATAACATCTATAAAAAGTAACAGCTGCAGATAATATGAGTTGATGTATAACATATTACAATTGCTTTAGTAACTACCAGATACCGTTCTTTTTACAAAAAAAATAGGATTTAGATATTAATCTCTTACATTTAATAACAAGTTTGGCTATAAATTAAGAACCATAAGGTAAGCTATGAATGACATTTATCAAATCAAAAGCATTTAATGTTTATTAAAATTGTTATTCTTTCCTAGCCATCTTAAAAGTTGGATCCCTTTCTCCTTTGAGATTGCCTATCCAATGAGTAAACTGATTTTTTATTTTCTATTTTAGTATAAAGATTTTAAATTACAAACTTAAACTATAAATTTTATTTTATTTTCACCCAGAGATGTTTTTTATGCCATGTTAAGGTATATTTATGAAAGTACTTATAAATGTGTTGTTTTCAATACATTATACTAATTTATTATCTTAAAACCTACTCTTATAATCACCTTGTATTGCTACCTGTTCAGGTGATACGTATATACAATAATAATTACTCTAATGGAATATAGATGGAGAAAAGAAGTATTTTAAAGGTAGTCCACCCACATTTTTATGGAAATGATTAAGAAAAAACACCGCCCTCAGTAGACCGGACCAGAATACAAACACCGATCTCCACATCATAAGGCTAGTCAAACACGAGAATGATTCCTTAGACCATTCGACCACTGAAACGAGTTTATAACATACTAATCATTATCTGATTGCTGCTGGTCAAACTATATTGAAACTCAAAAAAACTTTATATAGGCTACATACATTTTTTTAGCACTGTGACTCACTAACCTTTCGGTTTATTTGAACATGTACTAATTACACTTATGGTTTACGAGATTAGGAACGTTATATTTAGAGGAAGTGTGTGATTTGAGTGGAGAGAGAGTGGACAATAATTTTGGAAAATCACCCTAAGTACACACGCCGAGATTCGAACGTTGATCTTTCCATCATCAGCAGTTTTCTGCAAGAGTAGCACGTTAGACCATGTAGCCACCGAATCGGGTCAAAATATATATTGGTTATATTAAATGTATATTTGATTTCATATAAAAGTGCAAAAAAAAATTTCATTATACTAAAATTTATATTGTTTTCTAAATTTAGCAAAGAGATAAGTCCATCCATTCAAGCATAAAATATTTTTTGTAAAATGAAATCACGAATATACATACATTTAATGCTATAGTGGAAATTCTACTCGTGGGAAACAAGTTTTAAGTGTTGATATTCGATTCTCAGCACTATCAAAAAAAGTGTGATTTTTGAAATTGATACAGGTGTTGTGTCTGTTAGAGAAAGTTATTCCAGAAACTCCGCGGTAAATAGCCTCAATATAATTATCAGGGTTAGAGGTCGTTTATATCCTTAATATTCACCCTTAGCATCCTACTTCCTTAGAACAATTAATAACTTGCTTAGGTACCCGTATGGTCTAAGGGTTTTTTCTCGTAGTAGACTAGACTATCGATGACTGGGAGATCAAGGTTCGAATCTTGGTCAGGTGTACTGAGGGTTGTTTTTCCCTAAACTAAAAACCGAGCGTGTAGTAAAATGTGGTGCTAAAAAAAACCAGTGTCTGCTACTGATATTCTGGGATGGCGTTAGAAGGTGAAGCTCTAAAAATGATAATATTTGAGAATGTATTGGTCTATGTTTTTTCAATAAATTCGAGAAATATATGGGTGTTTAGCGAAATGATTAATAGAAGTGACATATTGACTCATGTTCACCCATTTGTCAGCTGTTCGCTTACCTTTAGTTCACGTGACCTGTCTTGAGCAATTGTATTCTACTTCCTCGCTAAGTAAGCAAAACAAAAGAATGAAGAATCTGTTTTTTGGTTTATGTGTTTTTTTTTGTCTATTACCTGTTTATAAATATATACAAGTTGTACCATAACATGTGAGAACCACTTCAGTGGTGACAGGAAACAAAAAAAAATGCAAAAAATGCATTTATATACCTGTGTCCCAGTTGAATTCTTATGGGTTTTTTTCCCTAGCACAGCCTACGCATATGTACTAATTATACTATTGTGTTAGGCATTAGGAAGATTAAATTTAGAGGAAGTGTACCCACATTTACGTGGAAACAGATGGGGGAAAACCATTTAAGACAAATTACATGTAATGCACCTATCCTGGATTAAGTCCCTAACTCCACTTCTTCAGAAGTCTATCTAGTCTATTGCGATAGTCAGTTTGCACTACCAGTTTTTAGAAATATGAGACGTTCTTACCTTACCTCACCTCCGTTGATATACAAAATATTACAAAATACCCATACCATATTGTGTAAAAAAAACCTGCGGACAAGTTTTTTATCGTTTCCTTAACAAGTCCACAGCTGACACACACACACAAAAAAAAAATCGGATCGAATCTATGACTTACTTGGTGTATGACTCTCGAGACTACGGACACTGGAGTTTATATTTTGATATTAATATTGTTTTAAATAATAATTAAAATTGTTTAATTAATTAGATAACCTATTTTAATTCTAATAACGTAGGCCCTACTAAAACAATATAAGTACCGTATAACTTTTGCTATAATTTATGTGGACAATTGATTATAACAATCCTTATTATATAGTCTAGTGAGAGACTCAAAACATTATATAAAGGTGAATGGTTTGTTTACCTTTTAAAATGATCTTCTTAAATTAAATGGATAGTTTTGTTAAAATTTCTACTATGGGATATTTACCAGTCATATTTTATATTCGTATTGTGATTGCGTGTTCATCTAGGTTTTAATGTAAAATATATGTTTTTGAATTAACATTTAATAAATAGTATGCATATCTATTATATTCGTGATTTTGCATGTGGTTTAGACAGAAAACTCATTATTTGAAGTAGAAAAATATCATGTTTTTTCTCTTTTTTGCTATTAGAATATTTTTTAATTTATTTAATATCATTGGAGGCAACAAATCATATTTTATAAATTAATTTGAAGAAACAATAACAAGAGATAGTGAACATATTTTATTGACATCAAATAAAAAGAAGCGTAAAGTTTTAAATAACAGGTATACCTCTTCAATTAAATTTCAAATGCACTAAACAAAACAATAGCATATTTAGAGATATAAATGGTATCGTTCATAATACAAAAATAACTACGTAACTTTCTGAGCTTCATCCTTCATCGAAAATGTTTCTTTAGGGTTAAAAATTGTAATTATTTACTAATTGTTTTCGTTCAAAATATGTCACCTATTTTAATTTGTTTAAAATAACATGTAAGCGTTGTGTTCAAAGCTCGTATAAAGTTAACCAATTTTTTTCTTTTTATAAAAAAAAGGTAAGCGACAACCCGTGGAAAAGTAAACGCGTAAAATATTACTCACTCGCACACAGTATATATAAAATATACTTTTGGACATAATACGCGCGCGCGTACCGAAGCCCACTTTCTAGAACGGAGTGAATGTTTATTAGCGTGGAAGCGTGTGTAAGGAGGAAATATGGAATTAAATCACCTCAAAGGCGGCGGCTTTACTGCCCCCTTTCTTCCACGTCATCCCTTTGGTCTACTCCTACGTACCACCCCTTTACTCTCCTTTTCGTCTCTCTTGGTGTGATATTATACGTGGGCACAGACTCTGATCATGAATAACAAACTTGCATGGATAGAGTCATTTTATTTCTTTTCAAAATATACTGAGAAGAGATGATCAAATATGAGTTATTAATTGTTCACTTTCTATACAAAAGTTTTTACTGACTTTATCTGAAGGAGGAAAAGGTGATCCTAGGAATAAACCTTCCCACTTCAATAGTCGAATATTATAAGACTTTACCCTCGCAATAAACTAGACTTCCAATGAAGAAGACAAGATCGCGGTAAAAATCCCGGTCGGGTGTAGTGAGGGTGGTCTTTCATTCTCTCTCCAAGTAAATGTGGATACATTTCCTATATATTCAACCTTTTTCCTCCTTAACACATTTGAAAATATAATATTGCGCATCTGGGCTACATAACTCATAGCCCAGTTTGTGTAAATATTAGCCAGTACCAATATATCTTTGCTCAGGGGACGCCCGAATGTACTAATCGAAGATACTCCCCATGGGGGCTCTTTCCATGGCCCTATGAGAAGAGGTGAGTGATGCTGATAGTGAGTATGAGGGTGCGGAACCAGTGGAAACAATTTAACCTAGCTTAAGCCTAACTAACCAAACCCTGGTGACCATTGGGGTGATTTCCCGGTGTCGGGAAAATTGCGCCCAGGAAAACTGCGCCTTCCTAGAAAAAAAGGGGAAAACTGTGCCCTCGCATGAATCATTACACTAATAGGTGGGAAAAGTGCACCCACACGACCTTGTCTATATCACCTAAATAATTTTAATAAGGTCGTGTGGGCGCACTTTTCTCAATTTCCTCACGACCTTACCATTTTAACCGGCGTAGATCGGTTCATCACATCCTTTTGTTTAGGAGGGTGAGTATCTTAAATCGACTCATCGCACATCATGAAGTCTTGAGGAGGTCAAAGTACATCTATTCATCGCGCCTGTCTATTTGCCTGTTGTTTAGGTTATGTTAGGTTAGGTTAGGTTAGGTTTGGTTTTGCAATGAAATAAAGATTAGTATGTATCTGTAAGCATTTGATGTGAACGTATAAATTGAAGTTACCAAACTAATTATTGACGACCTTTTACTCCATTTTTTGAATCTAGTCTAGACTCTTCAAACACTTTGTTAGGTTCTTGGACATACTTGTTTTGTATGTGTGTAAAACAGTGTGGGGGGCGCACTTTTTCCACCTAATGATGTGATGATTGATAGGAGGGCACAATTTCCCCCTTTTTTCTGAAAAGGCACATTTTTACCGGGTGCAATTTTCCCTAATCCGATTTCCCTTTTGAGAAAAATATCCAAGGTACAAGCTGAGAATCGAAACTGGGACCCTAGGCTCGTAGTCAGTTTCACTGAACACTATACCACGGGGATGGTTAGCACATTAGTGAAATTAGTACATACGCATACAACCCGAACGGTTAGTGAGCCACGGTGCTAAAAATATGTAGATATTCACTAACAGTCACTTGGAGCAAGGACAAAAAAAAAAAAATCATAGTAATTAAAATCATGGGTTGAAACCCTGGATTGGCATGGTCTAAGGCCCTCAAACCTCTTTGTACAAAAAAAACAAGTCCAATACTATAAAAAGCTCGCTCACAACAGAATGTTGTTAGAAATGTATAGTAAAGTTGTTCTAATGTGGGTCATTTCTGAATTGTTTGTTTCTTTTCGATGGATTACTTGAATACTTTTTCTACTTGCAATTAAAACACTATATTTTATGACCAATGGGCAATGTTTTCATACATTGAATCCAATCTAAAATGATTTATTTTTAATTTAACTAAAAGGGATGTAACCTCAAGCCTTAAATTTATATAATATTTATAATATTACAAATTTCAATGTCGCATTGCTTGTGATTTATGAATAATGAACAAACAAAATCAGTTATTATTCATATTATTTTTAAACTTAACACTTAAAATAAAAATAATGATTTTTTTACTTTTTCTCGACCCCGGAGATAGATTTACTGCTATCGTCCGAAAAATATCGAACTCAAGATTATGATAAATGCCGATAAATAAATGTATGTACCTCGGACTAGAACTGAAACCATTTTACCGATCAGGCTAAAGTTTGGTATTTAGGTTTTCATTTTGTTGCCTCAGGGATCTTTTTAAAATTATCTACTCAACCCTAAAATAATCAAGGGTCATTTTATGAACTTCAAAAAGAGATAAAACCGATTTTCTCAAAATCCACTCTAACCATTTTGATTTAATTTTGTATCAAGGCATTATTTAACGTTACAAACTAAATGGCAATTTTTTTCCCACCATAAAAAAAAAATTGAGGGTACCTTGCGTGAGCGAGAATTGTAACCCTTTTTATCGTGTCTCTGCAAATATTTGAACTACAAAATAGCTTATAACTATAAATATTAAACTTTTACTTTTATTTTTATAAAACCAATAGTTTCTGAGCTATACTCAAATATACTTATTTTTGTATTCAGGTCTTTGAAAATGAAATTGATTGCTATGCTCTTTGGTGGATAGAGTTGTTCCTCTTTTCTCAATTTTTCTGTCACAGTGGATATTATATTCTGAAAATTGAAAAATGACACCTGGACACGGGAATCGAACCCGTGTCTAGGTATCATTTTTCAATTTTCAGAATATGATATCTAGATGGAGTAATCCTCACTAAAAGTATTATTAATAGCTTTGGCTATTTAATTCACAGTCTATACGATTTAATCCATGCTCTTTTGTATAGTGTTTCTGAATCCATTAATATTATTTCGTTTCACAATTTTTTTAAATAGATATTTCTATTTTTTGGCAAAAGAGAGAAAAAGTATGTGCGATGAACCGTAATATTTATTTTTCAATATAACAAGGTTTTATAACCAAACGTGGAAAAAGATTTATAACAATTTTAATTCGGGGACAAAATTGAAATTTTTCCTTCAAAATGTATGTCTGAAATTTAGTGTAATTATTTTAAAAATTGATTTACTTTCTTATGTCAGTGTTTTTACTACTACTAATAATAATAATAATATTTAGCACCGCGTCTTACTACCCGTTCGGGTTATACGCTTAAGTACTAATTACTCTAATGGATTAGGAATTGGGAGGGTTGAATTTAGAGGAAGTGAACCCGCATTTGCGTGGAGGGAGAGTGGAAAACCATTTAGGAAAAACCACCCCCAGTTCACCCGACCGAGATTCGAACCTCGATCTCCCCGTCCTCGGCGGTCGAGCTCAACACGACTAGCGCGTTAGCCAACTACGCCACCGAGGCGGGTTTTTATACTAACATTATAGTCATTCTTAGCAGATATATAACGTACTTTCACATTAAGTATTACAGTCTTACACAGTCATATTTATATCTATGTATTTTACAGTCCAAATACCCTTAAAGGTAGCAGTCTTACCTTGACGAATACTATTACGGCCCTATATTTAAGCTGCAGCATAGTGTAACTGGTCAAAGAAATCTTGCTACCTTTCATGGTAAATTGAGTTGATCGATTTGGCGCTATCATAATACTATGTTTGTAAAGTTATACTATTTACATATAGCTTAATTATTGTATTTTAATAGTTGATAAATGTTTCAAATACTAATTCTATGTTTGAAATAATTTATAAATATGCTTTGTAATATTCCTATATCTTTATTTGTTTGATAATACAATAAAAAATCAACTTTTTTTTTTAAGTGTATCTTACACATATTCTATTATGCGTGCCACTTAGCAATACACACATGAGGAACCTCCATATGAGACTGAAATGTAGTAGTCAGAAGTGCGAACTCTAGCCATTACTTGCCTTACGTAAACAAACACTGCTTACAGAGACGCACAAGACGGCGACGCTTGGAAACGCTTTAAGGGATGAGACGTCACAGCGTCTGAACAAAGCTACAGACCCTTCTTCTCAGCCCAATGACAATAGCCCCCGGGCTGTTTTCCACCGAAGAAGCCTTCCCACCAATCCCCCTACATCACCTAGCTTACCTTTGCTCAGACCCGACAGCGTTTCAATCAAACCCTATTATGTGCCCGACCTGTTAGGGAATCCACACCAAATAACAGTAATTAGATTTCGGTTTTAGTAAATCCCCTCCAGCTCCCCACTACCCCTTTTGCCATCATCATTTCATGAATATACATATAGCAGAGGTGGACAATGGAGTTAATATTCAACTGATCTTTTGTCCTCGAGGGAAGGGCTGTTTGCTTAGTATGCATATTTGAGAGATCTTGACCAACTATAAGGTCAATGAATGAATTATTTTAATTGAGACTTTTCAATAAAACTTTAGACGTTGATATTAATCGTACCCAAGAATATAGTTAATAAAGAGGAAGCATAATACCTTGTGATTAATAAATACATTTTGTCCATCTAAAAACTTCCTACGTCACGCTCTTACAGTACCATTTTCCTAGAAAGAGCCATCCTTATCTGGCAAACATAAAATATGCTAGATATCTTTCATGTATTTGTACTTCAGGACATTTGATCTGCAGATGTTCAATTTTATAGATATTATCTATCTATATATAATATTATATAGGAATATATTAGTACAATACTAATTATAAAAACGTAAACTGTTATCAATGTTGATTGCCAATAAAAAAAAATTGTATTTTCTAAAAGGATATTCTATGACAACAAAAATGTCTTCTCTAAAATGTTCCTAATATTTTTAGTTAAGTGATTTTTGTTACTTACATCTCGACACTTCAGAGAGAAAGTAACGTGATCGTTAAAAAAAGCGAATGAGAGATTTTGATAAATATTGACTTTTCATAACCCCTTGAAACCAAAAAAGTTGTTTTCGCAATGCCGTCTGTATGTTTGCTTGTACTTTGGGCTGGAGCCGAAACTCTTTTACCAATTAGTTTAAAACTTGGTATCGGAGTTAAATGTTAAGACATAGATAGATTGCTCTAGAAATATACATGAATAATTAAATTAACAGATTAAACAATTGCTAAATTGGTATATGTATTAGTATTAAGTTAACTTACAAGTCAAAATGTATAGTTAGAATTTACTTCTGGTGAAAAAACATTATCAGATATGAACATTTATATACAATTGATAATGCATCATCAATTACTAGACCATACACAAATTGATGAAAAGCCTAAAATATATGTTTACACGTTAAAAATGTTGTCACAAAAACTTTAATATACAATAAGTATGGTACATAACAATATTTTAAGTTCAAATATGTTGTGAAATAAAAGGGTAAAATTGTAAGGTTAACATCTGCCAAACAAATTTAATGAAGTAATTAAGTGATGTTAGATAATCTAAGTCTTATCTTTTTCCCTGTCCCATTACTCCTTTATAATATCCAGCACTAGATAGATGCTGGATTACTTCATTCCGACATGTTTAGGTACTACGGTACCATAATCATGGGATTGAGTCGTGATATTCACGATGTTTTATTACGACGGCAAGATGTTAACGTGATTCTATTAAGACCGCTACTGAAAACGTCATATTGTTATAAAAATGGTTCATTAAGTGACATGACAGAAGGCAGAACGGAAGGAAGAATGGTATCAAAATGTTGACCGTCATCGTAACATAATATAATATATATGTATATATATTGATAAGGGCTGTAATAAATTAACTTGGTCTGAGAGTATAGTTCTAATTTCTTTGTTTATCACTTTCGCGTCCGATTCTTGGATAAAAACAGTAGCTCTTACAGCCCTTATCAATATATATAAATATATATATTGATAAGGGCTGTAATAAATTAACTTGGTCTGAGAGTATAGTTCTAATTTCTTTGTTTATCACTTTCGCGTCCGATTCTTGGATAAAAACAGTAGCTCTTACAGCCCTTATCAATATATATATATATATATATATATATTGATAAGGGCTGTAATAAGTTAACTTGGTCTGAGAGTATAGTTCTAATATCTTTTTTTTATCACTTTCACGTCCGATTCATGGATAAAAACAGTAGCTCTTAGTTCTGATAGTAGATATTTTCTTTCAGATCAAAGAAGTCAATGAAGTATTTCCTTCTTTTTTTTCAACGCGTGTTACTACCCGTCTGGACTATACGCATTTTAATTACACCAATGGGCTACGGTTGGGAAAGATAGAATCTAAAATAAATGTACCCACGTTTCTGTGAAATAATAAGCTGTAAACCATTCAGTTCACCTATCTGGGATTAGATCCCCAAACTCCCTATAAACAATGTGCCCAATGATTCGGTACAGACGAAGTATATAATTTGTATTAACCTGTTCAAATCATTGGTACATCTTCTTGAATACCTACATGAAATATCGACATATTTCCCATATTTCTTTTATCTCCCTTTGGGCAATGCGGTCTCGTTTTGCCGAATATGATTTCACTGTTAACGTTTCTTTTTTATTCTGTTCTTCAATTGTCCTTTTTTCAGCCCCAAACCCTTTTTTTGGATTTGAAACATGTTGATGAATGAATCCATCCTTGCAAAACTTCACATTTTTTATTTACCTATATGAGTTTTTTTAATGTCTGACTTTACTCACGACCACAACAACCCTAGCCCCTCTGTGAATTGCTGCTACATTTTCAATTAATCCTTGTTTTGGACGGTGACTTTATTGCTCTTTTGACTCAAGATTGATAGATCGTAGACTACAGAACAAAATCAATAAAGGTTTTTGTAGGTAAAGCTGAAACTAAAATGTAGATTTATTTATTTATTCATATAATAAAAAATTATATATATATATTAATAAAGCGATGAAATGGGGGAAGAAACATTTGATGAATATGCTTACGTTAGAATTGCTACTTATTCATCGGCTATTTATATACAATATAAAGTATTTCAAAAGTATTAGTTATAGCTATACGCCTATTATCGTTCTTCTCTAATATCAAGAATATCATATAACACAATTTTCTTAATAATGGACATTGGACATATCTGACTGATAGAAAATGTTATAATATCTATCTTTACGTATTATTGTAAAGTGATATTATCTGCATCTCTTATTTTTCACTGATATTATAAATCTATAAAATAACATTAATAAAATAACAAGATTTTAATAATGAAAATGTGGTTATTTTGTCTCCAATCAAATGAAAAATTAACTGTTTGAAATTTGTTTTATTTTTTATGTCCTATAAATATTTATTTATAAAAAAGTCATTGTTTTGTATTTTTTAAATCATAATTTAACAACCAAAAATCTTTGCTTAATATGAAAATGAAAGGAATCATTTGAGAATATTTCGATTCAAACATCTTTATATTAATTAGTTGTTTTTTTAAAAAAGGACACATTTATTTTGACATAAATATATGTTTTTAATATTTTAGTATGTCATAATACCTGTTCAGGTTAAATGCATATGCATTAATATGCTAGTGTGTAAGGAATGAGGATGTTAAAATTTAGAGAAAGTTTACCCCCATTTGTGTGGAGGAAGAGTGGAAAACCATTTAAGAAATACCACCCTCAGTACACTCAAACGTGATTCGAACCCTGATCTCCTTGTCATCGGCAGTCTATTCTAGTGACACCTTAATACCATGCTACCAATAATCAGGTTGCCTTTGCTATTTAGACAAACTACAATCAAAAACGTTTAAATATAGCCGGTTGTGTTTTCTATTTAGACAAACTACAATCAAAAACATTTAAATAAAGCTAAAAATGTTCTAAATTGTGCAAATCAAACAAAAGTTAATAATATACAGAAGGATCAAAGACTACAACAAATATCCTTCAACCAAAACATGTTTTCAGTCTCCCTTTTGTTGACAACAAGCGAAAATACAGTTTGGGAGGTCTAACTGCAACCCCTCTACACATCCAACTACCCCCTACAATTCCCTTCTCACCCCCAATCTCTATATGGCCCCCAGGTTAGGGATCGGCTTGATGAATCAACGTAGTACCCCCTATCCCTTTCCATCCCCTTCACCCTTCATCCTCCTTCCCCTCATAGAGACAAACTGCTGCCCAGTCATGATAAAAGAGGGATGTTTATTCGAGGGAGGGTCGGTATGTCGGAAATATCCTACTTCCTCATAGTAAAAGGCTCGACTGAAAACGAGCTGGTGCTATTAGATGATAGCATCGATTGTGAAACTTGGCGTACTACTCAATCTCTATAGTGAAGAGAACGGCCATTAGGACGTGGATATGTTGTGAGAAAGAAAAAAAAAATGGTTGTGGAGGGAAGAGGAAAGACGATCTGCAATCAAGCCCCAAACTTAACAGATGAAGCAATAAATATAGTACTTTGCTTGGGTATAAACGAGCCTCTTTAATGTATTGTATTTATACGTTCAATAAATAATATATAAATGAGGAAAAAACTTTAATAAATAGGTTCTTTAGCACCACGTCTTACTAACCGTTCGTGTTATACACTTATGCACTAATTACGCTATTGGTTTTAGAGATAATGGAGGCTACATTTACAGGAAGTGTACCTGAATATGTGTGGAGGGAGCATGGAAAACAGTTAATGGAAAAAAATCAGTTTACCTGACCGAAACTCGAACCATGATCTACCGGTATTCTGTAACCTATTTTATTGTGAGAGTAATTCCCTAGACTATGCAGTCACTTAAAGCTGTTATTAAATGTGCTAGATGAGCCTGTATAAGTGTAACTAATTTTTAAAAATCAAAATATCTTATTAATATGAATTAAAGTAAGATATATAAGCTATTGAGAGAATTTAAGAAAAACTAGCATATATCGATAGTTTGATCAGCGTATAGTACCTACATTAAGGTGATTAGCCCTTTTTATTTGGCGTGGAAATGCAGAACCATAGGACCAAGCGGTTATCTTCAAGAATTTTTATTGTTTTGCAAATTTTTTTTTTTGGAAACTGTTGTGCAAGAATAGAAGAATATTGATTAAGTTAAGCTTTTAGATACACGCCTCCTTTATAATTTTAACAGTGATAGCATATCAATAATTTTGACATTTTTTAATAGAAAACTGCCGGCTACATAACAAAAATTAGGAAAAATATAACACCTAATAAACATTGATACATTATCTTATAAGGGGTGTTGAAAATTTAAACATAAAAATTTCACTCGTTCTCGAGAAAAGTTATATTTCCAAACTTAAGATTTTTCCGAAAGATCTGTACGGTAGCTAGTGCCATCTACTGTTTCTGTGATCCAACTGTTATTGTTCCCGCGGAAGGATACTTTGGTCATTTGTGAAGCCACGTCACGCCTTTCACCTTCTCACCCACCATCCCACAAAATAGGTTTTGGACTTGCACTCGATAGGGCCAAGGGCCTTAAAGCAAAGTTTAAAAAACCTTCCAGGCTCCGATCGACAGATAAAATCATTAAAGTTCCCACGATCACACATTGTTTCTCCACTTTTACTTTTAATTAAAAAATGGCCTATAGGCCGTATATCTTATATTTATTGGTTCAAACCCGGCTGGGGTTGAAGTATTTTTCTTGAGGAATAAAAATTCGTATCACAACTTCCTTTGTATGGCGAAGTAAAGCCATAGATCCTATGGCGATTGTGGCATGTAAAATAACTCTGGAAAGTATGTGAAACTACATTTCTGGCAAAATTGATAGGCCCTTTCACTCCTGCGCATGGAAATTATTGTATGCTGACATAATCATTCAGTTCAGAAAGAACACTTTAAATAAATTAGATAAAAAATTCAGAGTCAACTGAGAGTTAAAGTGAGATTGACCAATGTTTTAAAACATACATAATATAATATAATTTCTTTAATTTTTCAATCTTTTTAAAATGTATTATAATTTCTCCATTTTGTATTTGTTTTATACTTCTTGTAAAATGTATAACTGATAAAAATAAACCCACTTCAGTGACCGCATGGTTTAAGGCTCCACTTTCTCAGTTGACTAGATCACCGATGGTGAGGAAATCAAGATTCGAATCTCGGTCTGGTGTAATGAAGGTGATATTTCCAAAATAGTTTTAAATTATCTCTTTGCATAAATGAGGGTAAAATTCCTCTGAATACAACTTCCCTAGTTCCTAAAACACTTAGCCTAATTAGTACACAAGCTTATGGCCCGAATGTGTACTAAGATGCGGTGCTAAAAAAAGATGTGAATTTTTTTTTATCCATACAATTCTTTAATATGTTAAGTTAGCTCCAATACATTTAATTAAAACTTAGAATATCAATCATTGGTAAAGGTGGTCAATTTTACATCTTTCTAGAACAATGTAGTTTGGCACACGAGTACATTAATAGTAGTATTTTTATTTTAAGAAAAGTATTTATAGGGGGAACATGTTAACCTTGATTGTCTAAATAAAATATATTTTTATATTAACTTCAATAAATTTCATGATTAGATGAATTTAATTTGATTAAAATAATTTTTAAAGTATGTGTGGTAATGAAAAAAAAATGCTCTGTCTTTTGCTACACATTCAGACTGTACCCATTTAGCTAAATTAATTGAGAGGGAATGAGTACGATATATTTTATAGGAAAGGTACCCACATTTTCACAAAGGGATAGTGTACGACCTTTTAAGAAAACTCATCCTTGGTACACCATTCAGAAATCTAGCCCCAATATTTACGTCAACAGCAAACCAAAACAAATATTATTCGTGTTTAGTCTAAGTGTCCACTTGTGCTGGCATATAGGCATAAATTAGCCAAAATTTTATAGCATACGTGTATCAAATAAATAAATAAAAGTAATTGTGTCACGTGTACATGCAAGGTACACATTTTGATGACCATTCAAGTTATAAGCATTTAATCAGGTCAGGGACGCCTCTAGTGGACGTGGAGGCCTGGGAAAGCTTCGTTCGCGGGGCCCCCAGTTATCTGCCTCACCTTCTCCTTCAAACTCCCCAAAATAATGATTAAAAAACTTCATTTTTGTTTAATGTTATTACAGTAGTTTGCAATTTTATACACATTTTCAGGCATATAAGCTTCTTTTATCACCGCGTCTTACTACCTGTTCAGGTTATACGCACGTATGATAATTACTCTAAAAAGGTACGGATGAGGAAGGAATCATTTTAGAGGTAATATAAGCGCGTTTTAAAGAAAGGAGAGTGGGAAACCATTTAGTAAAAACTATCCTCAGTAGACCCGACCAGATTTCAAAACCCCAATCTTTCCGTCATCAGCAGGCAAGTTTAGCATGAGAGTGATGCCTTAGACCATTCTACCACTAAAGTGTGTCCGTATAAGTTATCAAGAAATTCCCTAAAAGGTAAATACATGCAATAATTATAGCTAGAGCCCATGATATATATATATATATATATATATATATATATATATATATATAAGGGCTTATTTCCCCTTCTCCGTTTTCTTCCTCAACAATCATTCTCTGTATAAAGGTACAAATTATTTCAAGTTTGAATTAAATCTGTTATTGCGTTCAAAGGTTATCGTAAGACATATACACTAAATACAGACAAGCAAATGCAAAATTTGGTGGAATAAAAACTGATAGTTAACTTCACTCGTTCAATAAACCAAACCCCGTTTTTAATATTTTTATTCGATTTTACATTTTGAAAATGTTTGCTAGATCGCTTTTACGAGTGCGCGAGTCAAAAAATGCCCCACTACAACTTGTTTTTTTCACCCTCTGTCACCTAAGCTAGTGCGGCTGGGACCCCCCAAATCTAAGAGCCCCGTGTGGCCGCATGGCTTGCATATCCCCAGGGGCCACTTTGGTTCAGGTTTATAATTATATACCTTAGTAATAGTTGGATCCATTGAATACAACCCTATTGATAATAGGTACAATACAATGATTTAAAACTAGGAGAATTTTATTTAAAGCAACAAGCACAAAATGTTAAGAATAAAGTTCTACATGAATACATATTTTCACTCTTCATTTCGAAAGTATAAATTGAAAAATGACACCTTGAAACGAGAATAAAGCCAAAGACTTTTGACTTAGTATGCCAATAATCTTTCCACTGAGATATTCAGGAGTAGACCCGTGCCCAGGGTCTTTCTAGCTCAGCGGTCAGAGCATCGGTGTATTAAGCCAAAGGAGCCTGGCTCAACCCCGTGTCCAGTGTCACTTTTCAATTTAAATAACATATTATTTATATGCTGCTATAACCGTAGTTAACAAATATAATAAATTGCCTATTTTAATCCATCAAGTATAGTTATACGACGATTTTGGTTAGAAAAGCATTTAGAAAACTCAAACATAAATCTTTGCGGCCAACATTGAAAACATTTAACTTATTACTTGTGTTATTTTATAGGTATTAAGAATATCTTTCAAAAGTAGCAGCTGCAGATAACACACTTTATGTATGAATATATTAAAATGGTTTAAGTAACTTTAGTAACTTCCAGATACTGTTCTTCCAACCAGAATCAGTGTATACATTACGACTATACCTTATAGCATTGATGTATGAGTTTTCTCCTAGGGTTTATTTTCTTGAGGCAACCACGAATTCATCAATTAATGTGTCCAGAGCAGATGAAAGCGACTAAAACAAGCACATCTTTGACGCTCTAAACGCCGAAGGCCTTGCTTTTCCTTTCCAGAGAACTCCGAGCTGTTCACAAAATATCCACCGCCCCATTATTCCAAAATTAGTAACAAAACCACAGCGCCTTGTTTTGCTCAATGATTCATCCCTGTTTGGTAACAAACCCACCTTTTCCCACTTTCAAGAGTAAGGGAGAGGGAAGAAAAAAAAAGATAGGGAAGGCCCCTCTACCGTTGACTCCCATAAAACAGTCCCCAGAGGTAGAATGTGTGTGTTGAAGAGAAGGGTGTGGGAAGTGGTTTGGTGGGTCACGTGATTAATGTCGTCATTGGGCTGCGCTCTAGTTTTCAGTTCTAGGCCGCGGGAAACAATTAGTCGTGGTAGTGTTGGCCAAACTGTCGTGTGCGAAAAGGGGGGTTGGGGAGGGGACGATTTGAAGGGGAAGGGGCGGCGTCGCGACACATCGAAAATTGCGTCACAGATGTGAATAATTGTGGCCATGTTGACGTGTCACATGAAATGATTATCCTTCAGAAAGGTAGTTTAACATGTCATATTCATCTTACGCCTTGGAAATACGTGACATAGACAGTAATGTTGCTTAATCGACTATTACTGAATGAAAACAAAATATATTATTCGTCTTCCTCTCGCAACTTTTGGTGGTTTGCTATGGTGACTTTTGTTGAGAAATATAACTATTTAACTTTGTAAAAATCAACCATTCGTAGTTGGATCGATCTGACATTGATCTCTTTTTGTCTATAGCATTTTTTATGTCAAACTATTTCCCAAAAATCAAATAGATATTTATTTTGGTGGCAGAATAATTTAATTGAATTCACCTTATTTGAAAGTCTTTGCTTTCAAAAAGACACATACCTGATTCTGTAACCAAATGGTCAAAGATGTTACTCTCGTGTTAGACTGGTCTGTTAAAGACGAGAGATCAGGGTTCGAATCCAGGTCTGTTCTACTGATGGTGTTTTTCCTAAAGATTTTTGCACGTTCTTTACATGCAAATGCGTATACACTACCCCTAAAATGTTTCCTTTTTCATCCCTACCACTTCAGACTAATTATCATATATTTGTCTAACCTGAACAGGTAGTAAAACGTGATGATGATGGTGGTGGTGGTGGTGGCAACGACGGCGATTATGATGATGATGATGATGATAATAATAAGGGTTTGCATTTCTATAACATATTCATTAACCAGCTACGTGGGCTTCTGCACTCTACTGCGAATTTCCTCTTCTATTAAGTTATGAAAGTTGATTTTTACGAAGTTGCTTACCTGTGACGTCATGACAGGTCAAGATAGGATTTCTATGTTAATTAATTGATTTGCGTTCTATTCAATTAGTTTTAGAGCTATAACAATGAAACAAAAAAACAAATTTATAAATAGTTCAAAAAATAGTCCTACAGTGTCACAATTCTTTTATCATCAAGTGTTTATTTTATAAAAGGATTTTTTTAAAAATCGTCTAAAAGTTAGGTTATTTGGCTTGGTCATGAAAATGACCTGTAGGAATCTTCCTGCCAGGATTAAAATTAAAAAATTTCCTGGAAACATAGCTATATCAGGAAACAAGGAAAAAGGTAGATTTGAAAATAAAGTCAATGTTGCAAGGTGCAAATAGTATAGTGACTGTGTAAACTCGTCAAAAGAAGAGGGGAAGTGTTATCAGTAGATAAACAAGAAGTCTCGCTGGGTGAAATTCTTATTTTATTCCCTCTCTTTCTGCCTCATACATTGGTGTTTAAATTTTATAGCACTTAGATTTCTTGGATGCATAAAGTTAAGATGTAGCCCACTTCCTAAAACATCTTCAAAATCTCCAAGTAGGCAAAGCCGTTAAAGAAAGTTTTAACATATGTGTGAACTACTCCCAATTAGACCAGTTCTCTCTGTGATTCTTAACAACTATAGCTTGTTATCTTAGAAAAGTTCAGGAAGGGCTTGGATTCACTCACTATCAGCCATACTGAGATCATTACAAATTTCCCAGAAATCCATTGGGTCTGAAGAATCGTCTAAACGTGAGTTCCATAGACTTACTATCCCTAAAATCGTAAGAGCTTTGGTTTTATTGAAGTCGTCACTATCTACAACATTACAATACATTTTCTACTTATGTCTGTGCCCATACAAAGTTTGTTGACTCATTTATGTCCCTCACTACATTACGTGTGGCAATCCTTATGGCACTACCTTGGGTTACCTGAGTTCAGGTCATTTGTTTGCATGAATCAAGAATTTCCCGCTTTTCTTTATTTAGCTCTTCATCATCAGAAATGGCCTTATCTGTTACTTAACCTGAGATGTGACAACGTTGTATCTAAATATTTTTTCTGACTATGCGTAAATTCCTTCTTAAACTATTGAGGCATTATCTTTTTCTAGGTTACCTATTAGTTGGAATTTCTTCTGACAATTATTTGAACACCACCGCAGCATTAATTAAATATTTTACCGTTGTCACTCTCCTAATTAACATTTAAAGAAATTGAACCCTTAATTTATTAATGATAACTAAGGCGGACTCTCCTCTATACTGATTTCGTTGTGTAGCTCTTTCTTAACTTAACGATCTGAGTCTAGTTCCATAGCACATATGGATCGTCGGTACCTATTCATGTCTTCCAATGATGGTCAAACCACTTGTAATTCAGTAATAGCACTAACAAAAATTAACACTAATTTAATTAGAATACGGTAATTTAAGGCGGGTATGTTGGGAATGCGAGAAAAGGCTTGTTTTTCTTTAAGTTTTTCTAGTTAAACATTCTTTGATCAGAATAAATCAAATATTGCTTGAATACAAATAAAAAGTCTAGTTTTCTTGACGTGGTGATCAACAACTGTTGTGCATATAACCCGAACGGTCAGTAAGACGCGGTGCTAATAATAAACATTTGTTGAACACCTATCATTATCATAGAGGCCCTATATTATAAACATTATAAATGAAGAGAAATAGTTTTCATTAAATTCCAGGACACCTTGACAGATATTTTAGAAATGTTGAGGTCATCAATTTAAATAAAATTAATCTTTGTTTGTACTGAAGCAATTTTTTGACTTATTTTGACCCAAAAATAAATTGATATAATAACTACAAACACATTGAGCTTTTCTCGCATCCCCTTCATACCTACATAGAGTGGCTTGAATTAAAGAAAGGAAAAACATACGAGTTTGAAGATTAAGAGTCCCCTCATATTATTTACCTTTTCTTGTTAGGAATTGAAATAGAGACTCATTATAAACAAAAAGATTGGTCTGTTCAGTGATTTGCAATGATATTTTGAACAAAATGATTTGATTATAATGTATATTCCTAATGGCGTCACACTAAGTGTTCGCTTCGTTGGAACTTTTTATTAGACTATAAATGTTGGTCTATTATGACATCTTCGATAATTATTTATCTAATAAATCCACACAAAAACAAGCTAGTTTCCACAAATTAAACACATTAGTTTATTTATCAAACATTTTACTATACTTTATTTTGGCCAAAGTAATGTCCTTCTAGTCACTGTTAAAAAACATTTAACATTTCTAAAATCACGTTAGATACAGTTTAAGTATTTCTAAGCATTTTCATTAAATTCTCTCAACTAGTTGTATAACACTATCTATATAACCCGGCACCCACCCCCTCCCCCCCCTTTTTTTTGGTGTCAACTGCTTTTATTCTTAAAAATATTCACGTTCACTTATATTTTTTTTAGCACCAAGTATTACTATCCGTTTGGGTTATGCGTTTATGTAATAACTAGGCTAATGGTTTTAGAGATTAGAACGGTTATATTTAGAGGAGGGAGGTGGTAAACCATTTTGGAAAATCCACCATCAATACACCCAACCAAGATTCGAGACTTTATCTCGCCCCATAATCGGCAGTGTATTTGCTGAGAGAATAAACGTCTTAGATCAAGCGTCCATTATAGCGGGTAGTTATAAATTTATAAGGGTATTTGTTCAGTAATATTCTTAAGTAGCACGACTACATCACTTTTATCGTTTGTCTGAAATGAAAGTACAAGGTTTCCTTTCAAGTATTTTTTAATTGTGTTTATCAATATGCAGGTGGTTTACATTATATACTGCCCCTCAAAATGCATTACATTGTAAAAAGGACAAAGGCCTCGATTCGTTTTGATTTTGATGGATGTACTTATCTGTAGCTTGCAAGCTGATCTGGATGTTCTCGTCGTACTGCCGTAAAAAGGGCCGTGACCGGCTGCCAGGTTTGTTGTTTACGTCACGCATTCTTGCGTGATTTGTATACGGGCTGACTCCAAACTTCTATTATGATGGAGTTGGTTTGTGTTTCTCCTCGAATTAAACTTTTACCATCTGAAAAAATCAAAGAGTTTACTAGTAGAGTGGTGTGCCTTAGGCCACGTCAATATCTCGCTGCAATTTGCGCCATCTCTTTCTTGACGGCATCGTTTGTGGCACCATTTTCTTTACCACTCATACCTCTGATATCTTTGGTTCTCATTTTATACCTTATTTTTGGTTTATTGGGTGATTGGGAGTGACCAAGTTTACTTACTTGAGGTTGCAGTGGTGAGCCTGGCTTCGTTATTGTGGTAATTTATGGCATTTATGGGAGACCATGGATAAAATAGCTACACAGTTAGTTATTAGAGGTATTTAATGTTCATTGCGTGGACCGACTAATAATATCAACACACAAGAATTTATATGAAGGGAAAATGAAATGACCTGACAATTTTTTTGGGAGAAAGTATTTCACATACCTTGCAGGGTTCTTTTACATACCACAATCGACATGGGACCAACGGTTTCACTTCATTTCCGAGATAAATCTGTGCTAAGGATTTTTATCGCTCAAGAAAAATCTATTGACCACGGCTGGGTTAGAACCCACGAACATAGGATCTTGACAACATATTTATTTAAAAAAAATATCATCCACAATGGACTAGTCTGGTAATCGAATTCCAACCTACCGGTACCCGGCAATTCCAAACCAGATAGTAGGGGCTTATGTTATTTAATCATCATGTTCACAGATCTGGGTACTACCATTTAACGGTGTTTAATGTTGAGAAAAACCTCTAAGATAGCGTTTGTGTCGCTGAGGAAAAGGATGAAAGTGGATGCTATCGTTCCGTTCCGTTGAAAACCAAAAAACCTATCTTCGTCAGCGGTGGAGTAACTGGGAAGTCTTGGATGAAGTTTTGGGGGTGGGTAGAGAGGGTTGGGAGAGGTTTTGGAAGAGGGGGAGCGTTAGCAGGTAAAGATTCTTCTCTGGCTATTATGAATGAAAACTCTAAGTCAGGGACCGAACTAAATCACCGGTTCATTTTTAAAGTTAACCTTAACTTGATGTAAACACTAAGCTCATTTAGTTTATTTTAACGAATAATGGTGGTCAGGTTTCAAATCCCGAATGGGTAAAAAATGGGTGCATCTTTCTAAATGGTTTCCCTTTGTCCCTCCACAAAAATGTGGGTACATTACCTCTGTTTTAGATATTTCTCATTATTAACACACTAGTGTCATTAATGAGAATATAAATATTAATTACACTAAGTGTGCTATATACAGATATGCCGAACTAATAAAGTGGAGGAAAACACGGGGTGGATGTTAAGTATTTAAAGCATTATCTCTAAATGATGTCGAATATGAGTATTTGTTAGTTA
This sequence comes from Timema podura, assembly GCA_033556935.1. Classification (NCBI taxonomy): domain Eukaryota; kingdom Metazoa; phylum Arthropoda; class Insecta; order Phasmatodea; family Timematidae; genus Timema; species Timema podura. Next base: position 26,933,808 of record JAVRXN010000005.1, read on the forward strand.
CTGGTTATATCCTCATTTACATATTATTTAATAAAAAAATGACACCTGGACATGGGAATTGAACTTGGGACCTAAGCTAATTCTTTAAACTAATTCGTTAAGCTTGAACAAAGAGGAGAAAATACATTAAAAAAACATTTGATGAAAAAGGACATAAAAAAGAGTGATTGAAAATGTAGGCCTACATGCGTGTTATGATTGTGGAGGTGGAATATTGATGGATGTAGACATTCTGTGCACAAATACACATATTGTTAGTGTCCATATGGACATGTCTGTAACCTAACCTAGCTAATACAGTAGTGTCTCTCAAATTATGTTCCGTGATGCCATTTTAGGTTGTCGGTGCTATTATATTTTTATTTATTTTTAGCACCGCGTGTCTTACTACCTGTTCAGGTTGTACGCCTTTGTACCATTTACTCTAATCTTAAATCTAGGGCAGAACAAAATCCATCCCTCAGCCGTCAATTCATCACTGTGAAAGGGTAAACCCACATTCCAACAATGATAAATTTAGGCCGGGAACCTTAGCTCCGTAGATGGACGCACTACCGATGGAGCTAAGCTTCATAATTTTCTAGCATTATTTATTTTTCTAAGTTATATCACAATCAAATGTATAGATCTTTGTTTTAACAAAAAAGCTAATTTGGTGTTAATAAAAATAATAATTTAACAAAAAAGCTAATTTGTTTTTAATAAAAAGGTGGGGAGGGTGCACAGCATAGACTTTCTCGCAACTGTAAACAAAAAAGAGAAATTAGTTGAAACTTGTAAGACATTTGAAACGAATAATAGACATTGCTCCAAATTCTACCAAATAACATAAAAGAAATAATATAGTGTTAGAGAAAAGAAGGGAAAATCACACTCACAGAGCATTTTAGCAATTTCCAAATTTAAAGACTTCCGTTATATATATATATATATTGTGTGTTATTTATATAGGTATATATTTATATGTATATATTACATAAGTGTATATATACTATATATTATGTATAAATAAAGTATGTTGTCGTAGGCGAATTGGAAAATCCAGCTTATTGCAAAAGGAGCCCTAATTTAGAATGAGCCAGGCTAATTGTAAAATAATATTTATTTGCTCATCAGCCTGATAACTTTTAGGCTTATTGCAATGAGCCCATACAGCCTTAGGCTATTAAGGAAATGCACCTTTGTTTGCTCAATCAGTCTAGTTGATTCCAGGCTTATTGCAATAGGCCCAAGATAATGAAAGCTTATTAACAAAAAGAAAACTTTGTTTGATGGAAAAATTTGGTCATCAAAAAGAATTATAATAATATAAATAAAACACATTAAATGGCTTTGTCTCCGAAGTACCATATCCAAACGAACTTTTGTAATGGCAAAGTTTTATTTTTCAAATCTGGCACCCGTTGGCTCAGAACCTTATCTATTGAGAGAGATAGAGAGAATACGAGGAAAAAACTAAAGAAGAGAAGACTGAAAATAAAGCACTGGCTTATCAGTGGAACTGAAGAACTTATTGCTTGTCCTGATGAGTTCATTATCTCCGAACGCTGGCACCGAATATGATGGAATCTAGGAACAGGGTTCGGATGAAAGGACGGAAGAGGGACGGTTTGGATTGTAGATGACGCAGAGGTAAAACGGATCATCTCGCTGGTTATCATAGCCCTATTTATTAATTTAAAGCGTTTTCAATTAAAGTTTTAACAAACTGCAAAATACATTAGTTTGTTAATTATGGTTCACTCATCAACGTTACATTATATTCTGAAATTGAATTAAAACTATCTACTATGTAGATAGATAAAATACATTATATTAAAATGTTTACAAACGTCACTAGGCCTAAGATGATATATTTTCACAAAACTTATTAATATCATATTTTAAATATTACTTCATTATAAATCGAAATCAAAATTATCAATTATTTTATATTTAGTGGTGTGATTGTTAACCCCTTCTCCATCTATTCTCTCTCATCCCTAAGGTTAACCGTCATATTCTCCCCTCTCCCCCTGTTCAATTCACCCCAAAGGTATAAGATCACTAAACAAACAGCCCCACCTCTCCATGGTCACTCAGCATCAAGCCAAGTCCTCCCTAACTACCCAACCAGGAGGAATAAAAGGAGCAGATGGGTGGCAATGATGGACGGACTTACCACCTATCAGACCCGGTGCACATAGTGCACGCGGAGTATATCATCAGTGTGGTCTCTTACAGACCATTAGATGAAACCGAACCCATTAACGATAGAGGAATGTCGTAGGCACTATTCGCTCAAGACTAAACAAAGCTCTTGGACCAGACGGCATCAGAAACCTGTTCCTCAGAGACTTGCCCTGTGCCCTAGGAGGCCGATAACTTTCTCGTAGAGTTATTCAATGCCGTTCTACTCTTGAGTCATGTCTATAAGCTCTGGAAGCCTGCCAAAGTCCTCTGTTTTCACAAATTGGGTAAGGACCCAGCCCTAACCTCGTCTTACCAATCGATTAGCTTGCTCGACTATTTGGGTAAGGTTTTCGAGAGGATATTACTGACAAGACTGACAATATATGTTTGGGAGGGAGGCATGATGGTGGACAAGCAGTTTTGTTTCCGGGCCAAACACTTGATGTCTAATCAGTTTGTCCGCCTCGTCAAGCAGGTCACGGGGAACTTCAGCATCAATAGATTGACCAGTGCTGTTTTCCTCGACGTGGCAAAAGCCTTTGACCGCACGAAGGACTCCTTTTCAAACTCCTTTCACTAGACCTTCCCTTTGGCCTAGTTAAGGTTGTACAATCTTATCATTCCCACCGTACCTTCTCCACAATCTTTGGGAACGTCACATCCCAAGTCAAAAGCATCTGGGCTGGAATGCCTCAGGGTTCCCTTGTTAGTCTTGTTCTCTACGGTCTGTATGTGAATGACATATCCAAATACCCAGACACGGCTCTAGTAGTGGAGTCATGGGGGAGGGGGGAGCCACTGATGTAGATTAGACTCCAGACTCACCTAAAGCGTTTGGAGGGGTGGCTGACCATCTGGAGGATGAGTATTAATTCAGTTTTCACGTGGAAGAGAAAGTACTACAGGCCAGTCCCTCTCCGATGTTCGCTTTGAAATTGAAATTAAAATATGTTTTGTTCTCTTGTTTCAGTAACCTTGACAAAATGCGACAACTCACCCCCACATTTCAGTCAACACCATAATGTCACCAATTAGTCAGTAAAGGATGAAATTTGCTCTCATGCTCCCCCTCAAGGAGCATTAGAGCATGCCAGTATGCGCATACGTCCACTTCTCACTAACCGTTGCACAAACCCACGCTGGACAACAACCTCGGTCTTTAATAGTAAACACCAGTTTTAGTAATTTGTGTCTTTTCTAAACCTCAAAGAACTACCTAATTTCTGGCCTGACCATTTCTTTCCATTCATCCACCACAATTACTCGCTGGACCAGCTCTTCCCATTCGTCCACCGCGATAACTCGCCGGACCACCTCTTCCTATCCGTCCACCGCGATCACTCGCCGGACCACTCTTCCTATCCGTCCACCGCGATCACTCGCTTGACCACTTCTTCCCATCCTTTTATTGTGATCATTCGCTTGACCACTTCTTCCCATCCTTCTATTGTGATCATTCGTTGGAGCATTTCTTCCCATCCGTCCACCGCAATCACGCGCTGCAGAACCTCTTCTCATCAATCCGCCTCAATAACTCCAGAAAGACCTACCGAATCCATCTCCCTCAATTATCCTACACTAAGAAATTCTAATGCCCAAGTCATCCCTGTACTTCCCCCCTCCAAGACAAAGTGAACCCCACAAGTCCCTTTTATCTCTTAGCGTAATCCCGACTACCCGAAACTACCTAGACTCCTTCCGCCAACCGCACCCCTTTTCCACTATCCAACCGACCAGGCATACCTATAATAACCTACTGCCTCTAACTACTCAACCCCGAGCCTACCTGTTCTCCCCCACATTTATCCCATACACCAGCCAAAAGATCCACGGGTACGGAAGATGTACCAGGACTAACCATCCCCAGCCAAGAAGACCCCGGGAGTCATCCAGAAACTGTCGTACCTGTTCTAACAAGCCTCAAGCTAAAGTAGCTACCTCCATATTATAACACCCCAGAGAGACGACATAGTCCTAAGTAAAAATATACTTGGGCGATCATTCCCACAATTGATACCATAACTTAACATTCTCAAATTGTATGAGAATTATTTTTTTAACATTTAGCATATTTTTAATTGTTTTATAGAAACAAAGAAAATATATAAATAGGTAATGGTTCTTTATGGTATTGTATTTAAATTTATTAATGCTATCGTAACTCTTGAAGCATTGCGTAAATTCATTAAAAATTATGTTCAGGAAACGCTTCGTCACTAATATGACGTGATTTTGTCCCCACAGCAGACCGATGATGAGGCAACCAAGTCTGCACGTATGATAGTAGCTCTTATTTATTTTTAAGATCATTAATAATTCAACATAGTTAATAAACAATGTAATGGAGTATTTAATATGTTAATTACATTAAAATTACGTTCACACTCAGCAGAATTACAAGGAATTGATTTTAAGCAGTCTGCTAGAGGCTTAGGAGGTTCTGTAAGACGTCTTCCTCAACAGCCAACGTAGTCCAGAAATTAATTCAATCCCTTACTATTGATTATTTTTAGTTCCATTTTGAATCGGCTGAAATGGTTGTTTATGAATTTCTTTCCATATGCCACTTTCATATTACTTAGTCAAATGTCTGAGAACAGTATTTCAAAAACTTCCAAATTTTGGAATATTATTCATGAAAAACGTCACTATATTATTTCATTGCTTGGAATGGTTGTGAAAAATCTTGCTCTTAAATTGTCCATAATGTTTCTCAAGAGTTGCAATCGAACCTATTTAATGATTGGCATCGAGGATTTTCAGTAATCTTCACGCCATTAAATTCCTCATCTTAGCTGATTTTATTCTTTGCTTTGCTTTTACCTCTTATCTTGATTTCATTAATTCAATAATTCATACTGTACGATGTATCTTTTTTACCTTTTAACTTTTAAACCACCACTTTACCACTTTTGACTGCCCTGGCTCAACTACAGCACTGTTTATATTAATTTTTATAAAATCAAAACTAAAAATTTTATTGCTCATTTAAACAAAATAATTTGCTTTTGTATAAATTAATGTATAATCATATAAATTTGTACTAGTTATTGGTTATGTTTAGTAGATTGTGTAATATCTATTTTATTCAATATTTTGCTATAAAATATCCTTGCAAATAATTAATTGAGTTTAGTGTTTTTTATGAGATACTTTTGAAGTATTTATTTTAAAGTGAAGTTATTTAATTAACTGTATATTTGATATATTGTATATATCTACATTAAATTGTGAACATTTAAAAGGATTGTAAACAATTTTACACTTGAATTAATAGAAGCTTAAAATATATGATCAAATAAAATACCTCAATTTACAAAAAATATATATATATATAGTTAATTTTTTAAATAAAACCAACAATCAATTTTAATGTCACCATGTCACCTGAAAATATAAATATAATAAATTAACTTGTCTTTAGCTCTAACTACTGATGGAATTTTTTATGTATTTGTATCAACAGTCACATTACTAAAATAATATTTGAATATATAACATTCACTTTATGAACTAACTCACTTTTACCACCACATGAAATACAAACTACGAGTATACCCTGATTTTTGTTGGAAGAAGAGTTAGAAATGCTAACTTATTTCTTTGCGGCAAACATTGATAAATCTATCAAAAGTGACAACTGCAGATAAAATATATTTAAATTGTTTTAATAATCATTGTTACTACCCGATACTGTTCTTCCTACTAAAATAACGGTAGCGCAACACTTGCAACCAAGGTTATTGGTTCAACTTTATGGACGTGTAATTCGTAGCTTAAAACAATTTATAAATTCTTTTGGTTTGTCGAGAATGGAGATAGGAAACTTTGACCCACATAACCAACTCACTAATGACTAACCTGAGGTGTTGGATCCCTTCAAAGTGAACTATATCTAATCAAACTAGTCTGAACTAAATAATAACAAAAACAATCTAGTCAAGAAATTAACAATAAATATTGCAAGAAGACACTTTGCTTATTCCTGAAAACTCCCAGTAATGAAAAGACATAAATATTCAACAACATATTTTAGTAAAATAATGTATACAATTTTTTAAGAAATATAAAAAAAATGCATGTATCGCGTTGACCTCGCTGATCTTGGGGTAAAGTGTTCGCCTCAGGAGCCGATTTTCGTAGGTTCAAACCCATCTGGGGTCGATGGATCTAACTTGAGCGATAAAACTCCGTAGCACAACTTTCTTCGAATGGAAGTAAAGCCATCGGTCACATGTCGATTGTGGCATATAATCGAACCCTGGAAGGTGTGTGAAAATACCTTTCCTGGCATAATTGGTATGGCCTTTCACTCTCGCTCATAGAAATTCTCGTGTGCTTATATAAGTAGGTTAAGTAAGTGCACGGTCAATATCTTAAATAGGCCCTAATAACTTCATTGTGTTGAAGGACTGTGATGTTATTTTTGCTAAAAGAATTACTTATAATATAAATTTAATAGTCGGTTGACTCAATCTTTCAAATATGTAATAACGTTGACAACTTTACTGTTTATTTGTTTTAAATTTCAAACACAGCTCCCAAAGTTTAGAAGATTAATTATTTATTTATTAAAACTAAAATATATAGTTTATATATATAATATACTTACCTTTATTTCAATATATTAAATTTTCTTTCTTTATTTTGATTCATAAACGGCCAAACCGCCATGCTTTTTTTTTTAGGTGATTTTAACGCTATCTGCCTTAGAGAGTGGTTTATTTCGCTACTGTTATGATCTTAATTTATTATATGTTCTTGGACGTCTATAACATCTGGCTGTCACTTGAAGAAATAATTGCCCCCAGCGGAAGAGATTATTATTCTCGTTTGAATTTTGGTGCCAAATTTAAATTAATTTTAAAGATGATTTATGTTTATTGGTCAAACTATAATATTAAGTTATTTTTATAGTAATATTTTCACTGTTTAATGAGTTAGGATTTTATTTCTGTTATAAATCTTGGCAACTATTTTTCTCCTAGGCTGGAAAATATTTAACAAATGAAAAAACCTGTTTGTGGAATGTTGAGGCTTTTTGTTTATTTGGCTCAGAAAAATTGTTAAAAAAAGATAAGGATGGACTCCATCTGGGCCAGCTTAAATATATTAATGTTCTATAACCAAGCATCATTTTGGCAGTAAACCCTTGTTTAAGAGTAAGGACTAACCTTCAAGGAAGGTCAGGAGATAGTTTCAAGAATAATATGTGAGGTATAAAACCTCACACACACACACATACAATATATATATATATATATATATATATATATATATATATATATATATATATATATAATTACCGGAGACTGAGATCACCAATCTACATTATTGGGTGAGACAAAATAATTCATCTATCATCATCCAACTATTCGAACTGACAAGTTATATTTTTATCTTTTTCAAAGAACTCAATATTTTAATCTGATTTAAAACCTAAATTAAACCTGTTATATTATGACTTCCTTTCAAGGAATATTTATGTAATAATTCTTAATTTTATTTTCTGTTTTGTTATCATATTTTAAGTGTTGCTTCACAATACTTATATTAATTTTACATCATAGGAGGCATGCCTTATTAGGTAGGGTTTATTCAAAGATTTATTCTTTCACAATGATTATAATTACTATATACATTTCATGGTGACATTGGTTTATTTATCATATTAATGTACATGGTAAATTTAAACATTGTAGCCCAGGTAAAGATATTTTCTGTTGGTTGAATGTCCAAGCCACGAAGAATAATCTGCTCCAGGGAATCCTTTGGTGTGTTCAACAATTTTATATATATAAAATATATATATAAAAAAATATATATTTATATATATAAAAAAATATATATTTATATATATATTTATATATATACATTTATATATATACATTTATATATATATATAAATATATATTTATATATATATATAAATATATATATAAATATATAAATAATTTATATATATATATATATATATTATATTTATATATATATTTATAAATATATATTTATATATATATATAAATATAAATATATATTTATAAATATATATTTATATATATATATAAATATATTTATAAATATATAAATATATATATAAATTATATATATAAATATATATATTTATATATATATTTATATATATATATTTATATATATATTTATATATATATATTTATATATTTATATATATATTTATATATATATATATTTATATATATATTTATATATATATTATTATATATATATATATTTATATATATATATATATATTTATATATATATTTATATATATATATATTTATATATTTATATATATATATATTTATATATATATATTTATATATATATTTTTATATTTATATATATATATATATATAAAATCCGGTAAAGTCCAGGGGTCCTGAGAGAAGCGGTTTTCGTATCACAAATAAATAAATAATTAATATATAAAATTATCATATATTCATACACTGAAAATATTATTTTTACCACAGGAACTCTAAAAATAATAATAATAATAATAATAACAATAATAATATTTTAAATAAATAAAAAGATATTAAATTTAAACCAAACGACACAATTTTACCTTAATATATAAAAATTAAATCATAGAAATTATAATTTTTACTCACTCCTTTTGAAAATGTGGGTACAATTAAACCTTTCTCATTCATAGCACATAATCGTAACTATGCATGTAGCATGAAAGGGTAGTAAAACGTGCTGCTATAAAAGCAAAGCGTTTAGACTTCAATAAAATAATACTGTAGTGTTTTCTATATTTACCTTAACAGGTTGGAAATAAAGTTTATTTTTAACCCAAAGTTTGTTCAACCAAAAAAGAACAAATGGCTTTACAATAAAAAAAAATGTTAAAGCAAATCAAAAACTCCCTTGTACACTTTTGTATCACACATCTCAATTAATCGCGCACCATGTGCCACTGTTGCAGTCGATCCCCTCCAGCTAAGAGAGATAACCAAGAAAGCCAAGGAGAAGACTACAGGAAGGAAGAGTGATGAAAGGAAATCAATGGCTTCCAACACTCGAAGAACTGCTGTGTGGTGTTTGTATTGTGCCTACGCTTCTTCCTTGACTGGGATGGTGGGTACTGTTAGCTTGCTAGCGCTCGCAGTGTCTGATTGAGTAAACAGTTCACTCAATTTTGTTAAGGTGGGATAGAAGGGGACGCGAGAAAATGTCAATGTTTTTTCAATTTGTAGGGCAAAATTATTTTTGTCAAAATAAATAACGTATAACTCCAGTAGAAACACAGAGTTTAATTTTCTTTACATGGTGACATTAACAGTTATTGAATATTCATCATGAGCATAACAACATTAGATGAGACATTTTTAAATGAATAGAAAACGTCATTAAGTTTCAGGGCACCCTTAAAATATATTCAAGAAAATTGGAATTCACCCTGTGAAGAGAATTAAATTCTATGTTTGTACTGGAAAAACATTTATTTTGGCAAAAAAAAAAAAGTCATAAAAACTGCAACAACACTCACCTTATCTCACGTCCCCAACCTTAGGGTGCGAGTGTATAAGACGCGAGAAAACGTCAGTTTTCTAGAAGTTTTTTGGTAAAACTTTTTTTTTGTCTAAATAAATCAAATAGGTGACCTGGCTGTATAGGAGTAAGGTGTAAGGTGTAAGACTTCTGTACTAGGGGTCCGGGGCTCAATACTCGTTCCCGGCAAAGATTTATCTGATTGACAAACCCTTCCTTAACCTCTGACAAGACTTGTATTAATCACAACTTGTGAATGTGTAGAATGCCAGGCCTCCACCGTGGTTCGGATTCCACGTTAAACTGTAGGTCCTCCATTTCATCTCACAATCACCCTACCATTACACATTAGCGAAAGTGCGTATGAACCGAATGGGTAGTAAGACGTGGTGCTATTAACAATAACAATAATAATAATAATAATAATAATAAAATAGTTCTTGAATATCCGTCACTAACATAGCGGCATTAGATGAGAAACTTTTAAAATTGTTATTTAGTGCTGTCATTAAATTATAGGACAACCCTGAGAGATATTGAAAAATTGTTGATATCACATATGAATAAGGTGAGAGACTATGTTTCTACTGGAGAAATATTTTATTTATTTTTTCAATAATATTTTGATACAAAAACTGCAAAAACGCAGACCTTTTCTCGCGAGGAAAACTTTTATCTCAAACAAAAAAATCATAGAAGGATACTAAAGGTTTTTTTTTTCTATTTTCTAGCTACCTATAATTTATTATATATGTAAATATTTGTTGTTGTTTTTGCTTGGAATCATACCCGCATCGGCGGTTGTATGGTCTAACGCGCCACTCTTCTTTTGGATTGGAGCTCCTGTGAAGAGTAGATCGGGGTTAAAATTCCAGTTAGATTAATGAGTGAATTTTAATAAATTTTTAGCACTCCTTATACACGCAAATGCAGCTGCATTATATTTAAAACTCTAATTTAATCCTTTCTACTCTCTTTGCATAATTTAATGCAAGTATTTGTATCCCATACGAATACTAAAACCCGATGAGTAAAAAAAAATATTTTTTTTTTGCCCTCCATTTTACTACTTGTCCAGGCCATACTAATTTAACTGCACAAAACGAGGCAAAGATGAGGAAGGAAGAATTTAGAGAAATGCACCTATATCTAGGCATAGGGACACTGGAAAAAAGTTTTTAAAAAAACCTAAATGTACCGAGTAAATTCGAGTCAGATTCAAACTCAAATCATCTCATCCCCGACAAAACAGACTTGAACAGCTTATGTGCCCACCAATGTGGGATAAGCAGTTATAAAAATATTTTAGAATTCCACAACAACGTTACGTCCTTTACAAGCTCAGATTAATCTCAAATTATTTTAACCAATCTTAGGATAATTATGTACGGATAACCTGAACAAATAGTAAGCTGCAACGCTAAAATAATAATAATAATAATAATAATAATAAAATAATAATAATAGTTTCTTTGAAGATAGGGATGAATTTTAAACAGAACTCGCTTGGATGTATGGAGAAAAAAAAACTTGGGAAACTTCACTTATGCTTGCTCATTTTGGATTGAGCATCAATGCTTTGAGTGAAAAACAAGTGTGAAAAATAACCGGTGGCTCAAATTTGAATTTCAAACACCACTTCGAATATTTTTTACTAGACAATGGTGACAGTGTATAATTCCCTTTAGGTCCCATTTGTAGAAATCTACAGTACGAAATCATTAAAACTCTAATTGGTTTAAACTTAAACACAAAGTGTTTTAAATTTTATTACATAGGTCGGGGAGGAAACAACTAGACCATTTATGTAGAGGAAAGTGATGGCCAGCCTGCTGAGGTGTGCCTGACGTCCGTTGGAGCTCACCTGAGTGACATTATCTTCAAAAAGTAAAACTGTGTAAAATGTAATTTCCTTTTTTGTTAAGATTTACTTTAAAATTAAAGTGTTGATTTTCAAGTTACTAATCATCTAATTGTTTCGGCCACATCCTATATTTTTATTCAGAAAACTTATATTCTTTATTAAATTAAGACTAATTTTTAGTAAGGGCTTTACTTTATAAATTAGGTTAAATCGGCTTTCGTTACCATCACTAAAGATAAGTGATATGTTTTATTTATGTTCAACATAAATAATAAGTACAAATAACTATTAATGACATATTTGCAATTCATGTGTTATACTATTAGATACATACAATGTTGTATTAGATATAAAACACAATTTTAAAACAAGAATCACAAACTACTTATGTGAATATTTATTATCGAATGCTATAAAAGTATAAAATATGTTGTTTTTGTTATCTTCATCCTGTTTGGAAGTTTGATTGTTAAGAAAATAGTAGTAAACAAAAGCTTTCACATCAGTTGAAACGCGAATTTAATTAAGTATTTTTATAAAAAAAATCCCCTAGAGATTACTTTTACGATTCTCACGACTTCCCATTTATGATTGGTATTCATAAATTATGACTTAGCTACAAATACTTTAAGCCCCTTGAAATTTATTTAAAATCTGTTGATATTATCTTCAAGATTTTGTCTTTCTGAGATTTACACTCGAGTTTCCGAGTCTATTTTCTTTGGTCAAAAGATTAGTTAATTTTTCAAAGCTAAGCCTACATTATCTGACCTTACCAGATGATATTTAAATCCCCCTCTTATTATATAAGAATATACTCGTTGATTAAAGTACGATTTTATTTTAAGCAGAAGACTCAAAATAATTGTTCGAATGAGCTAGATGATTTCTTCCCATGACTCACCAACTTTTCTAATTAAAATCCAGGGTCAATAGCATTCACTTTAAGCTCACGCTCTTTAAAAGTTTTTGTAAACTTAAAAAAAAGGAAAAGGCGTAAAGTAAAAAGAAAATAGTTCTACTTTATTTGTATGTCCTAATTATTAATTTGGGAACTAAAATCATGAGAAATGATTTAATAAATGTAGTAATATATTTTCATTTGTGGGGGAAGTAATGTTTAAAGAGGTTAAAATAATATTTAAAATAAAGCACAATAGATTTATTTAATTTGAAGAGAAGCCTTTGAAAGTTTTGAACAAGTTAAAATAGATAATTATGTATAAATTATAGTTAATGAGTTTCTGAAGTAATTTACACCAAATTAACAACTATAACGTTCTTTGACCATCGAAATTTCTTTAAAGTTTGGTCGTTCTAGAATGTACCAATCTAGCTCAACGGATTTACTGTCCGTTGCTTTTACCAAGAGATAAAACAGTTAAGTCTTCCTCAAGGCGGTTTTCCCAGCCATTAGGAAGTATAGAAAAGGAGAGATATTTGTCTTTCTCATTTTCTCTAATGAATAGAGTGATTAAAACAGTATGAACAGTTGAACGAATTCCCTCTGGGGTGTTCTTGCATCGGACGTTCGGGTGACTTCATCTCAAGGAGTTATTTTAATTAATTACTAAACAGTAGATTTAGAATTGAACAGTTCAGTGTTTTTACAAATGAGATAACAATTATTTATTTATTTTACTATAAACAAATATTCACATGTCCTAATGTTTTATTCGTATTTTGTAAAACATCACATAATAAGATTCCATTTAACTACACATGTATAGTCAGTTCCAATTTTATTAAAGCAAAACTTGATATAACAACTAGCCTGAATTCCAAAATATGAGAATTACAACCCTTTCTCCGTCTCTTAATCCGCAACAGACGCAACCCACCGGAAAGATTTGAAGTAAACTCACGTTTATTCCCGTAATATTTTTCTCAAGTTAATATAAAAATAATGAGTGTCCATCCCTTTTATGTTCACTAGATTTTTCTTGTTTTATTTAAAAACAATGTTTTAGTGAACATATTATTTTTTTAAGAACATATCTGAAATATTATAAATATGGAGTATAATGAAGTAGGCGATAAATGTGTACATAAGTTTATACATTTTCCCTATCCATCTTGAAATTTAATTCGTACCCTGCCTTCAGATATATGTTTCCTAGAGTACCCTTACATATCCTGTACTCAAATATATTTTTCCTTGAGTGCCCCTGACTTACTTCGTCCTTAAATATATAATTCCAAGTGTTCCCAAATATACCATCACAATCCTATATATATATATTATATATGATTCTTACTTGCTTCAGTGGTCGAATTGTCTAAGGAGTCACTCTCGTATTAGAATAGCCTGCTGATGAGAACGTGGTTCAAATCCCAGTCAGGTCCACTGATGGTCGTTTTACCTAAATGTTTCCTCACTCTACTTTCGCGCAAATATGAGTTGATTATCTTTAAAATACTTACTTTCTCATCCCTACATCATTAGAGTACTTATCGTATATTCGTGTAGCCTAAACAGGTAGTAGGACGCATTTATAAATAACACTATATGTCTGACATACCCTACCTAACACCATGATTCATAGAGTACCCAGACGTACCCTACACTCATATATATTATTAATTTTTTTTAGTACACTGAAATACCCTACACTCATATACATTATTGTTATTTGAGTATAATTGAATACCCTGCATTCATATCTATTATTACTATATATTATTATTATTATTATTATTATTACACTGGAATAACTTGCACTCATATATATTATTAATATTACTATTATTATTATTATTATTATTATTATTATTATTTGAGTATACTGGAATACCCTTCACTCATATTATTATTTGAGTACATTGGAATACCCTGCACTCATATATATTATTATTATTATTATTATTTAGTATACTGGAATACCCTGCACTCATATATATTATTATTATTAGAGTATACTGGAATTCCCTGCACTCGTATTTATTATTATTATTTGAGTATACTGGAATACCCTGCAGTCATATTTATTATTATTATTATATTATTATTATTTGAGTATACTGGAATACCCTGCAGTCATATTTATTATTATTATTTAGTATACTGGAATACCCTGCACTCATATCTATTATTATTATTATTATTATTATATTATTATTATAGTACACTGGAATAACCTGCAATCATATAGTATTATTATTTAATATACTGGAATACCCTGTACACACACACACACAATTATATATAATTATTTTGAGTACATTGCAATACCCCACGCTCATATCTATGATTCCATATTGCCTTCAGACATAATCTTCCAACTGAGCACTAGACCAATGTTGACGTTCGCTCTCCTGCATTCTGTCTACAGGGAGTCTCAACAGCCCCGAAACTGTGGAAGACCACTTCAGCGACTGAAACGCTCGCATACAAAGCGCGAATGCATCAAAAATTCTGTTTGTCGGGGAACAATTCCTAAAGGATAGGACTGGCAGAGGAATGGGTGGGGTACTTTTTTTTTTTTTTTAAAGTTCGCACAGCGCAAGCCTCATCTTCACTGTTGCATCAAGTGTTCGTATAAGCCTATGTCAGTTTGAAGATGTGCTTTGTAGCTACGTAGTCCTGTTGCTCATTCCTCTTTACTTTTAACGAGGAGATTCTTTAATGTGTGTAGAAAAAAATATCTAAAAAAAATCTTTGCTATTTACAAAAAATAAAATAATAACGTTCAGAATATAAAGCTAGAATTAATGTTGGAAAGTTGTGTTGTTCTACAACCTTATAAATAATGAGTTAATACATCTAATAAATGCATTTTAAATAAACTAGGACTATGATTTTGTAATATATATCCGATTTAAACTATTAATATTACTCTGCAAATTATTACCACGAAGTATTCCAAAATTTCCAAATTATATTTTGAACAATATCCTGGAGATAAATATAATGTTATCCAAGTGATAAGTTCACAATCTCCCGGTTATTAATTCAAAACTAACTGTGTGATAAATTAAAATCCATCCACGAGATAAATGAAACAATTTTCAGGGGATAAATAAATTTTATTCAAGAATTATCCTCAACACTGTCAAGAAAAAATATCTAAAATTATTCAAGTTTTTAGTATGTTTTTTTTAAATAAATCTATTTAAAAATGCCTATCATAATTATTTCAACACAATTTTCCATAATATATATACTTGTGGTGTAAGAGAATATTATATTATATTTTATATAACAGACAAAATATATCTTTTGACGCTTTACAACGTTTTACAGTTCCAGATATTTTTATTTTTAAATTAATCAACAGTAAAAAAAAAGGGGGGGGGGCATATTTGTCAAAATGCAGGTGGAAACAAAAAATCTGTTTACTCTTATGATTTGAATAATTTACTTGAGTAAGGAACGATACAGCTTGTGTCTCAGCCCTACCTGTCAAATACAAACCCGAAAACCCGACGATCTCAATGTTTTGTCGCTGTTTTATTTCTATTTATTCTTTTGCTCTTCACCAAATTGACGCGATGTTGTTGGGGTGAATGGAGGATGAAACCTTTAGGGAACACCCAACCCGAGGGACAACTGGCAACACGTGTACCGCCAGAAGACAAGACGCTCTTACTTGAAGGGCGCTAAGCAAGGATGACGACGAATCAGACAGGCGAGCTCCAGATAACGTTGTCACCTCCGACAATGAGGTAGGAGGTGTGAGAGTGACATGCCGTGTGTACAAACAGTGAGACCCACTTTGGAGGGAAGGGGGTTTTGTGAAGCAAGGGGTTGAGGATTCTAAAATGGGGGGGGGGGGTTAGGAGGTTTTCCCTTTTGAACCAGGCCTACTCGCTTCTAGGAATTTGTATTTCAAAGGGATAAGATCTGCTACCTTCGCTCATTTGGTACCTTAAGGTTGGACGGGGGATTAACACGTCTGTCATCTAAACTTGTAGCTTAATGTAAATGGACACAGCTATAAGATATCCCAGTTCAATGCCTGATTGTGGTTAAAACGCGATTTACGATTTGTGTAGCGGCTATAATTTCTTTTCAATCGGTACATATTGGCACTATTGCCAGATGTGCTGTAAGCAAACTTTTATAATATTATCCTTTTATTATTTTATATTTTAGTAATTTAATATTAATTCTAAATTATTGGTTAAGTTTCTTCCGTCTCCAGAGGTGGGAGAAACTTTACCCCCGAAGGTAACATGGACATCTCTAAGGTCTCAATCTCGGTCGAGGGAACTGGGGGTGGTTTTTCCTAAATTGTTTTCCACTCTCCCTCCACGCAAATGCGGGTTCACTTCCTCTAAATTCACCCTTCCCAATTCCTAATCAATTAGCATAATTAGTACTTAAGCGTATAACCCGAACGGGTAGTAAGACGCGATGCTAAATATATCTAAGGTCTCAAAACGTAACAAAAATCAAAATTTACAAAATAATGATCTTTATTTTCACACAAAATTACATGTATTAGTCATATAACTACCGTAATTACCGTACACACAAGTTTAAACTTGCACATATGTAACATTATAAACGAGCTTGCTCATTTGTTCACATGTTCAACAACACGCACCGATTTGTCATTTTTGTTAGTAAACTTACTAAAGTACAAATTAACGTCGTGAGCCACACACGTACCGCGGGCCGTAGTTTGAACAGGGCTGGTCTAAAAGGTACTATATCAGTTATTGCAACATAGTGCTCTCTCACTCTTGCCACAGCCAAACAGTTACGTTCAAAGGAAAAAATTGACACGTTATTTTTAAAAAAACTTCTAGAAAGAATCATTTTTCGGAGTGTGTTACAAACAAAGCTATCTACGACACTCTCTCCTATAAACATAATACGGGAAGGACATGTCACTATAT
This sequence comes from Timema podura, assembly GCA_033556935.1. NCBI lineage: Eukaryota > Metazoa > Arthropoda > Insecta > Phasmatodea > Timematidae > Timema > Timema podura. Next base: position 26,951,212 of record JAVRXN010000005.1, read on the forward strand.
CATTGACAGATATTTTTAATATAATGTTATTAAAACTCGTCCTTAAGATTTCATACGGGCAAGACATGTGTCGTTATTTCAGCTAAGGATAATAGTTTAATTTAATAATAATAAAAACTCCGCCTCAGTAGTCACATGGTCTAGCTCGATACTTTCGCAGTAGATCTAACGTTTTAGAATAAACGTTAAGAAAAGACTTACCATTTGAAGGACTTCGTTGTGTTCCTGGATCAAGAACCACGGACAATCTAATAGATTCTACCACTCGAAGTGACTCTGTTCTGGTGCAACAACAAAAACATACAGACGCGACAGAAGATATACATAGACTAATTTGATTACGTGGAGTTCTTGTCTGACGATAGTTCGGTTCAACATCACGTGTCATGTTCTTCCCTCTCACCCGCACCTCTGTCCTGTCTTGTTCCCATTGGTCACTAACCCCATGATCAAGACTGTATTACCTTTTATGGGCATGTTTTAGGGTAGCGTACATTTACACTTAGGGCCAGTTTCATAGTCAAATTTAGTACGCCTAAAGTGCGAGTCGATACTAAATACAGGGCGACACCTACCTAGACCAAAATGGAATGGGCCAGTTTCACATATGAAACTGGCCCATTCCATTCAATTTCAGGTAGGTGACGTCTTGTATTTAGTACAGCACCGCACTTGAGGCGTACTAAATTTGACTATGAAACTGGCCCTTAGTTCTAGATGGTTATGGAGGCCACCGTTAAGGTGATCATCTCTTGTTTGCACTTCACGCTTGTATACTAAAGAGTCAGTTTACATTTGGGTATATATATATATACTTCTGTGCTGAAGGTCCGGGGTTCAATCCTCGGTCCCGGCACAGATTTATCTGATTACCAAACCCTACCTTCACCTCTCACAAGACGTGTATTAATCACAACATGTGAGTGTGAGGAGTGCCAGGCCTCCACCGTGGTTCGGATTCCACGTTAAACTGTAGGTCCTCCATTTCATCTCACAATCACCCTACCATTGCACATTAGCGTAAGTGCGTATAACCCGAACGGGTAGTAAGAAGCGGTGCTAATAATAATAAATATATATATATATATGTACATTAAGGAGACAGTTCGCATTTAGCTATATGGGAAAATGTTCCCTAGTGATGTTCTACAGGACACGTTTCGCTAGAGCTGGTTATATTAACTTAAGGATACTTTCTGCTCAGGTTTTAATTGTCATAAATTCTAAATTTCGGTAAGCCGCACTTGACGCTGCATGTGTATTTGGCTCAGTGCAGCCATGACTTTGCCCTAAGTACAAATTTGTTTTAAAAAAAATTCTTACATTAGTTCTGAAGAACTATCTAAGGTTATATTAATTTGTTTTATATAATGCAATGTCTATATTTGATTTGAAAATAAAATTATGGTTACCTAGAAGGTTGTTTTCCCTTTTTTGGGGGTATATAGACTATACTGCCTATGAAAGGGAGACCGGGTTTCAAATCTCGGTCGGTTGTAAAGAGGGTGGTTTTCCACGGTTTTTCACTCTACCTCCACGCAAATGTAGGTACACACCCTATAAATATTACCTAACTAATCCTTAAAAACATTATCATAGTTAGTACATAAGCCTATAGCCCGAATGAGTATTATACGTAGTAATAAAAAAATAGTTACTACTACTACTACTACTAATAATGATAAATTCTCTTCTCAGAACATCCTTATGGATGGGACGTGTTTGATATAGTGAGTGTGATATCTGATAAGATACTTACAATAAAACGAGTACTTGAAATAATGAAATATTCTTATTAATGAATAATATAACTTAGATCATCACCAAATGATCTCCCTACTCCCAGATCCCCAAAGGAGAATCTTACAACATGTCACCCATCGTATCTCAGAGGTGTCAGTTTTAGGATAGTTATGTGAGGAGGTAGTGTCACAAACGTGCGGAAATTTAGGCACTAGAAACTTAATTCTTCTCGAGTATTAAAGATTAAAAGTTACCTTTATTTATCTCTAAAAATAATATAAAATATAACAAGCTACAAATCCAGATAAATCTGGGGACATCCTTTAGTAAAAAATAAATGAATTCTTTGAGCTACAATCGCAGTGGGTGACCTGGCGGTCTAGGGGTAAGGTGTCAGACTTCCGTGCTGGGGGTCCGGGGTTCAATCCTAGGTTCCGGCACGGATTTATCTGAATGCCAAACCCTTCCTTCACCTCTGACAAGACGTGTATTAATCACAACTTGTTAATGTGTGGAGTGCCAGGCCTCCACCGTGGTTCGGATCCCACGTTAAACTGTAGGTCCTCCATTTCATCTCACAATCACCCTACCATTACACATTAGCGTAAATGCGTATAACCCGAACGGGTAGTAAGACGCGGTAATAATAATAATAATAATAATAATAATAATAATAATAATACAATCGCAGTGGAATGGTTGTGGGGAATTGCTCTGGACTCTCAACATTCCTGGTGTTTTTTATGTGTCGCTTTTAGAATGTTCTATCCTTCCTGGTACAAGTGGTGTGACCGTTGACTCTGGGAATGACATGTGACATTGGTAGTCCCCAATGTTAGTTCTCTGTGGATCCAATTGCATACTTTGACCGAGGGTCAGAGTCACGTAGCTCCAAAAAGTTATATAGTGTGTGCAGCCTTAGCTGCTTCAAATATCTATACCCAATGATGTCTTAGTTAGCTACACCTTCTTGTATTATTTTTAGTTTTTCATATTACATATAATATATTACACCTTTCATAGTTATATTAATACCCACTTAGGTGGCCGCGTGGTCTAACACACCATTCTTGAAGTAGGATAGACTGCAAATGACGGAGAGATTGAGGTTTGAATCTTGGTTGGGTGAGGTAAAATTGTTTCCAAAATTGTTTTCCACTCTCCCTTCATACAAATGCGGGTACACTTCCTATTAATTTAACCTTCACAATCCCTAAAAAAAACATTGTTGTAATTAGTACATAAGCGTGTAAACTGAAAGGGTAGTAAGATGCGATGCTAGATAGTAGAAAATATATTAATTACCATTAACTACCTCGTGGCCTATATTATATAGTGTATACTGCCTTTTGTGGCAGCTTTAAGACACCGCATATATAAGAATAATCAATAAGAACTTCAAAATCAATTGCTACTACACATTCCTCTGGTGTAAGTTTGTGATTATATAAGCTGAGTGTTTAGAAAGTGCCTATAGAATGTTCCAGCAAAAATACAGAATATAGAGGTTGCAGCTCAAATATATAAGATTATTTGAAAAGCTTCCTCAAAAGGTTAATTTATAGAACTCTTTCTTGAGAATGCTGTGTGAATAGTGATGTGGGAGTGGATGTAAGCTTTATTGACAAAGCTAAATACATGCTTTACAATGTTGTCACTAAAGTAAACGAGCATACGGGTAGTGAATTCGATCAATATTGGCAAATGTCTCTTTAAATGTGTTGACAACTTTGGACACTGTCTATTTGTGTTTGTGTACTTGATCTAACTAAACAAGTGAGCTATCCTCATAATTATTTACACTCAAGCGAAGGAATAATACAAGCATAATCCATAAAAGATTTACTATCATTTTCTTGGAGATGTAATAAGTGTCGTACTAAACATACCTCAATAAATATGGCCAAGATTAGAATAAAGACTAGACGAGACTAGCCTCTTGGTTTTACCGCCAGTCAATATGGGTTTTGATTTATTTAAAAATTGCATAATACAACTACAAACCAATATCTATGTAGAGCGATACCCCAAAAACCAAATTGAAAATTTCGATGAGTATAAACAAAAGTATAATATTGGTATTAAAAAAATAGCCAACACATTTAAAATCATTACATTAAAGTGAAAGTTTGTGGCGAATCTAGACATATAAAGGTCCGTTAAAGTGCTTATTAGTAGTCAAATTTTTGTCGAATTATGTCTATTATTTCAAAATCTAGAAAAAAAAAAACCACTTACGTCTTACAGTCTAAAAAATGGTATAATGTTATCCTTATTGATCGTAATAAATATATTCTTCTAAGGACTTTCTTGTGAATATTGGACTATAGGTTTAACGAGACCTAAGCCTATATTAAAACCTATAAACACCATAAAAAAAAACTAGGATTAAAAATGTGTATGTAAACTATCCTCCCATCCCTAAAAAAACTTCAACCCCTAAACCTAGCCCATGCACTATCGTGATCCTTTTAGCTTTCGTGTGAATATCCGTCCAACCCCTTTTCTTACCGCCCAACGTCACACCATATCCGTTTTCTTACAAGAACTTACCTGGGGAGTAAGTAAATTGATTTCTGGCGTGTCAAAATTTTTCAAGGAGAGAACCAAGCCCACACCTCCTTCCCCTCCCCCATCCCCTTTGACCCCTCTTCTTCCTGGCTACACTGCCCCTCACTTAGCAAAGGTCCTTCGCTTTCTTATCAAGAAGCCTCGCTGCTAAACCGCGTGTTGTTCAGGGCGTCGCACGCAACTCTTGTGTAGCTCGCCATAGCGTGTTGAAAGTACCTGTCACCCGAAGCAGTGTCTTCTGAAAATACCACCTTTAAAAAATACATCCTAAAGCTCATGTTACAAAATGTTTTTCTCCTTCAATGCCCTTATAAAACGGTACAACTATTTCTTCTGATGTCGGTTTGACAGAAATCATTTTGGTGATTAATTATAAAATATATTACGGTCTTTCTTCTACTAGTATTTAGACCAGTTCTTAGCACGGGTATTCTGCATCAAAAACTATATCAAATCAGAACGTTTAATATTAGGCAAACAACCTCTTTATAGTTCCTTCTTGTACAATCCTGAGCAAACTATAGCAATCCTAAACCAATTAAGGCAATAAATAAATGAAAATGTATTAAAGATTGTATACAAAATCTTACCTCGCTCACTTAATTCAGTGTAGTAGAGAACGCAATATTTGATTGAGCACGATCACAAGATTTGTGAAGCGAAGTAATAGACATTGTTATAAAAACAGGTAGGTAAAAAAATAACGTTACTGTTTACTAAACAAAGAGTGTAATTGAAAAAATTATATATAGTTTTTTGGTAGCATCACGTATTACTTACTTTATGAGTCAGGCACGAGAAAGGTTGAATTAAGAGTAAGTGTAACAGCCTTTGCGTAGAGGGAGAGTGGAAAACCAGTTTGGGAAAAAAAACACCCTCATTACACCCGAACGGTATTAAAACCCCGATCTCCCTATCATTGGAAGTATAATCTGACACAAGAGTGATGCCTTATACCATACAGCCATCGAGGCATGTTATACAGTAGAATGTTTGTTATTTATCTAGCTCCGCGCCTTACTACCCATTCGGGTTATGCGCTTAAGTACTAATTCCACTAATGGGATTGGAATTGGGAAGGTTGAATATAGAAGAAGTGAACCTTCATTAGCATGGATGTTGAATGAAAAACCATTTAGGAAAAACCACACCCATCTCACCCGAGCAAGATTCGAACCTCGATCTCCACGTCATCGGCAGTCTAGTTCAACACGAAACTAGCTCAAACTGTTATCTGAGCTATGTGAGCAGATTTTTTTAATTCTAATTACTATGTCACTCATAGATGGACTCTAACTTAACCTTTGATTATTAGCTATGTACTGCAACGCTGATTGGGTCCCTCTTAAAATATCCTTTGATATTTTCATTTGCCTAGACAAAATTAAAGTTTTGTATCTTATTGAAAAGGTTTTTTCTATTAGAACATACCCTCCCACACAAACACACACACATTTCACACATTTTCTGGACCCATATTTTGGAATTCCAAACTTTCCTGGTTTTTAAGTTATCTTTGGAAGCCCTTTTAAAATTTGACAAATTCAAATTTATACCACACTTAAGATATATATTTTTTATATTAGTTTAGAAAGTTTTTAGGCCCCAATTTCTTAGAACCAACTATTAAATTTAACATTTTTACTAAATTTAACGTTTTTATTATTATGGGTATTCCTAACTTCCCTCAAGTATCAACATTTCTACTACACTTAGAAATATTTTTTCTCTCAGTTTTAGAAATTCTTCGTTAGAATCACACCAGAATTATATTTTAAAACTGAAAAAAAAGAACCTTTTGTACTTTGATAGCTATCTTCAACTTTTTTTATTAATACCATATCTAAAGATACTTTTTTTAAGTAGTTATTGAAATGTCTTACAGCCCATTATTTAACTGCTACTCTCCCTCAACCCTTAATTTTGAATTTTCTAATTTTTAAACAATTTTTGGTCTTGGAGTGGTCTCCCTACCTCGTCGCCAAATGTAAACATAATGTATGAATCAAGCTAATGAGTTTAGTAGGCCTACTAGACAATAACAATATTAACTTTTTTTTTATTATTTTTTCTAAAATTATATTTTTACGCGCACTACAAAATTACCGTAAGAGTTTTAATACTACTTCCAGTTTTCAAAAGAAAAGGGACAACATATTTTTGTCTTGGATATTACAACCCTTTCAACATCCCCTGTCCACATTTATTTTTATGACACCCTTTTATTACAATGTCCTCTACTTTAGTTGAGAAGTGTAGATTACCTGTCATATTAACCAAAGTTGTCTTGAGGGGGTTCGGAAAGGGTTTTCATGGTTGAGGAGGACTCATTATCCAAGTGAACATAAATTGTCTTAATATCATCACATAAATTATACCTTCACCTACCTCTGTAAAATCCATTTCTTCCTGCCCATTCCTACACCCCATTTAAGGTTCAAGTAATCTCCCACCCTTCTCATCACATTTAATTCCGTTTTAATTTTTCACATTTACTATCCAGTAGAAAACTACACTCTTCACCACCAAGAATTTCCCGGAGAAAGAAAAGTTATACACACATATATGGGTCTAGTTATTTTAAGTAACACTATGTAACAAATTTGATACCTTTTCTCAGTTGATAGCGTGTCTGTTTAGTGAGCTAAGAATCCCGGGTTCGATTCCATGCATGGCCGAAAAATTTTTCATTAATTAATTGTGGGTTTACACTTTCACAGTGATAAATTAAAGATAGGGGACTGGATTTTGTGCCTGTCCTAGTCTTAAAATAGATTATAAGTCATATGAAGCTACGACAGGCCTAGCAAGCCGGTAGCGGGAAAAATATATGACTTGAATAAAAAACTGACTCAGGCCATAAGATGGAAACGGTAAAATAAATAATTATGTGACCAGCTTTGGTGGCTGCGTGGTCTAACGTACTAATCTCACAGTAGACTAGACTGCCAATAACTGGGAGATCGATGTTCGAATATCAATCGGGTGTACTGAGGTTGGTTTTCTCCAAATAATGTTAAACTCTCTCTCCATGAAAATGTGGCTACTATTCCTCTAAGTATAACCTAATCCCTAATATGATTAGCGTAATTAGTACATAAGCGTATAATCTGAACGGTTAGTAAGAGGCGGTGCTTAAAATAGCACTATGTATATCTTCATTCTTCAAGTTTAATTATATTGTACATCAATTTTAATCTTTGAAATTAATTAATATTATCATAAATAATATTATATTTATGAACGAGTAAAATTAATTTGTATATTTTTATTAAATTATTCACTAGTTGAGTCCATTAAATGTATTTATAAAGCTATTCATCAGTTAAATTCATTAAATGTATTTATAAAGCTAAGTTTTTACTTAAGTATAATAAACTATATTAAAGCACCAATTAAAAGGCTAACAAAAATGTTTCTTTATTAGTATATGTAGGAAATAGATCATTTCATCCAAAATATAATTTACCGAGTTTTAATAGATAAATAAAATTTGAGTAGATCCAAATTCATTGTTGTACGAGTTGTAACAGTTTTTATAATTAATATCAAATTATTTAAGTCCAGCAATAAAATTGAGTAGACCTATATGTTATATACATATCTTTCTCAATTATCTAAGTTTACTCTTATAAAAATCTGTTTAGGCTATGTATTTATCAAGATTACTCTATGCAATTTGACTAGTGAAATAATGATCAAATTAAATAATCATATAATTTATCAATTTTTTAATTTAATATAGATAATATATGTGTATTATTATTGTAAAAATATGCATGATATTAATAATTAAATTAGTTATACTAACACACAAATTATTATTTTCTATTTCCAAAAGTTTAAAAAATAAAGGTTTCGGCAATACTTTTATAAACATTTATATCACATGTAAACAAGCAAAACCTTACTATATTAAAACGTTAACTAATAATACGCAAGCTAACCGCTCTCAGTTTGGTGAATTCTAAAAAAAAAAAAAAAAATCATCCAACAAAATTAAATTGAGGTCATTTACCTTTATGAGCAAATGAGAACATAAGTTAGGCCTGCATAATTTCCTGGTCTGGCTTCCATAGGGCACACACACGCACGCACACATGCACACACACACACACACACACACCAAGCGCTTCTCCAAGCTTCAAGGACTCAAAGAGACAATTTCTCAAGACGGTTCTATTAACATTCCTCCCGTGCTTTGCCCAAGATATTTGCCCCGTGCAAAATAAACTGAGACCACATTTCACCGTGTGCAATAAAGTGACAGACACATATAAACGTTATGAGCATAGTTTATTCACAGCTCTTTTTTATACATATATATAGGCCTATATTCCCGGTCTTTTTCCCATGCCAAATGTCATAACAGTTTGCCACCGTAATAGCCTTAGGGAATTCTTTTCATGGAAATGTCCTTCCAGCTGAGTAATGCGTCAGGGGGCGTTTATTGCCAAAAACCCCTTCCCCTCTTATGACCTCCCCCTCTTATCCCCTCCCTATAAATGACCTTATTCGCATACAAGTACCCGTTAATAACTCGCCACCGTCGACGATAAAGCTTTGTTAGGATGTCGTTTGTTTCGACCTCTGGAATTCATAATGAAAGCCTTTCTAAACTATGACCCGCAGAGAAAATGACGGTAACAAATCGTTGTTGTGAACTCATTTTACATTTATAAAGAGTTTGGTTCGTTTAATTATTTCACAAGACCTTTTTTTGAAAATAGTCAATAAGTTTAATAAATAATTTGGAATTGATTTGATATTGTTGTGTTCGTTAAAAAAATGGGCCCAAAATGCATTAAATTTGATTTAAAAAATTAGTATTGGTTGGTTTGTTAATAAATGGGCCCAACATGTTTGATAAATCATTACAATTTTAATACTGGGAAACTTTTAAATAAAATTATTAATCAAATTTAATTTTGGCGGGCTATTATCAGCCTGAACCATCCAATCCAAGTCCTATTTAAATCCACTGAAAATGAGTTTTAAGGAGATATATTATCGACCATCTTGAATTAGAATGGGAAACCAAATGGGGATAAAAATTAATCCTTTGCAGAATCTCCTATGAGGTACCTTGATTTAAATCAAGATCTTAAGTGTACATCCAAGGGCTTATAAAGTAGGTGTTGAGTCAGGGTGTCTGGGTAGCCCCTTTTAATTTTATAGTTATTATTATTTATTATTATTTAGCACCGCGTCTTATTACCCGTTCGGGTTATACGCTTAAGTACTAATTACGCTAATGGATTAGGAATTGGGAGGGTTGAATTTAGAGGAAGTGAACCCACATTTGCTTGGAGGGAGAGTGGAAAATCATTTAGGAAAAACCACCCCCAGTTCACCCGACCGAGATTCGAACCTCGATCTCCCCGTCCTCGGCAGTCAGGCTCAACACTACTAGCGCGTTAGCCAACTACGCCACCGAGGTGGGTAATTTTATAGTTACTCTAGATGTTACATATATACGTGTAAAAACTTTTACTGTATAAAGATACAGTAACAATCTCTAGCGGACCTTCTCTAAAAAATTTTAGCTTTCAACGCCCTTGCCAGTACAACACAAATGGTTTGACTTTGTTAACTTCCTTGAAAATATTCAACGTGTTCCAAATTTGTGAATTATTAAATAACAACAAAGATTTTTTTTTACATAAAACAGACCAGTATGTTTGAAAATTATCATGAAATCCACTGCCCCTCCCCCCCTCTTTTTAAGAAATGTTGATTTTGTTTTTTCATCCCATAGCAACGCATATAGGATTACTGCTAGATACCTTCACCTTCTATCAAAGTGTTTACAAATAAAAACTAGATGGTTTCTTAGAAATATAACCAAAATAACTTAATTATTGAAACTATGAAGAGCCATGTCGGCCTTATTACTGACCAGAGGACAAACAAATTAATAGGTAAAAATTAGTTATTATTATTATTATTATTATTATTATTATTATTATTATTATTATTAGCACCGCGTCTTACTACCCGTTCGGGTTATACGCACTTACGCTAATGTGCAATGGTAGGATGATTATGAGATGAAATGGAGGACCTACAGTTTAACGTGGAATCCGAACCACGGTGGAGGCCTGGCATTCCTCACATTCACAAGTTGTGATTAATACACATCTTGTCAGAGGTGAAGGAAGGGTTTGGAAATCAGATAAATCTTTGCCGGGACCGAGGATTGAACCCCGGACCTCCAGCACAGAAGTCTGACACCTTACCCCTAGACCACCAGGTCACCTAAAAATAAGTTGAAAGTGCGTTAATAACCAAAGTGAGTGTGACATTTGGTGAGTTCGCTAAGAGCCTCGTTTCAAATAAATAAATGGAAGGGGCTGGAGGGAGTTGGGATGTGAAAAAATATAGATCTACTGTCCGTCTTCCAATGAATCCTATTGAAAACTCAATAAAAATAGTTTGTAAACTGAGTTACCACAATATGTTCATATGCTTCCATCCTTAGCTTAAGTGATTTTAATTCTGGTACATACCCTATTACGTGTCATGTGATCATAGAAGGATAAGTTTCATTAAAGAAAATTGCAGTGTTCGTGATGGCTAATTAATTTACATGACGTTTACATGTTTTCAGTTACAATTAGTTCAAAACGCTTACAAGGTGTTAAACATTATCTTGACACGAGGAAAAAACAAAAGGAATGAGTATTTTGGTAAACCTTTAGCGCAAACTAAACTTAAGCCCTCTTATTATTTTTATTATTATTATCATTATTATTATTATTATTATCAGCACCACGTCTTACCACCCGTTCGGGTTATACAAACTTACGCTAATGTGCAATGATAGGGTGATTGTGAGATGAAATGGAGGACCTACAGTTTAACGTGGAATCCGAACCATGGTGGAAACCTGGCATGCCACACATTCACAAGTTGTGATTAATAAACGTCTTGTCAGAGGTGAAGGAAGGGTTTAGCAATCAGATACATCTGTGCCGTGACCTAGGATTGAGCCCCGGACCCCAGCACATAAGTCTGACACGTTAACCCTAGACCAACAGGTCACCCCTCTTATTATTGATACGATATTTTGATCATGCGTTGCTACCAAATAAAGTAGAAGATAGAGAGACAATTTTAACATAGCTATTTATATAAATTATTGATTAACATTAGGATACTATGCTAAATAATGATATCCTAATTTCAAGGTCATTGTGTAGCATTGTATGTTGAACAAAAATATTGTGAGGGTGGGCAAAATAAATGGGGTCTTTAATTAGTAAAAGAAGAGTAGAAACTATGTATATATACGAGGGAAAACCTCCAAACTAACCTGAATGGACTTATCGGATTGTCATGGATATAGGCTTCTATAACAATTCAAAAATTCACCTTTCATTTATGAATGCTTCATGTTATGTGTACTGCAGCTATAGCTTTTGAAAAATTGTTTTAATTTTGGCAAATGTATGATAATAATATAGCTTACGTTCAGCCAATTTTGATGATGCCAGTTAAATTTGTTAAATGTTATAAAAACATATATTTTTTTTTAAAGATCTGAATATACTCTAACCTTAAATCGAGATAAATCTTTTAGCACACATCTCAGAACCATAGTAACCAGATGTTTATTTTATTTAATAAAATAATCCACGTCGTTAGTTTATAAAATAAAAGTGTCATTGAAGTTTGATTCACTAGTCTTAGTTATTTAATAAAATCATTACAAGTATTACCCGCTTCGGTGGCCGCGTGGTCTAACTCGCTTGCAATATAATAGATTGCCGATGACGGGGAGATCGGGGTTCAATCCTGGTCTGGTGTACTGATGGTTGTTTTTCCAAAATGGTATTCTACTCTAATTCCACGCAAATGTGGATACACTTCCTCTAATAATAACCTTTCTAATCCCTAAAACGATTATCGTAGTTAGTACATAGGCGAATAACCCGAACAAGTAGTTTGACGCTGTTCTAAAAATAATAATTATTATTAGGAGACAATCATTTAAAAGAAATAACTTTAGATGCTATAACTTATAAGTATCTCTTACAAATTTAACTTGTTGGAATGATTTTTGAAATCAGAGCAGTTGCTTTGGAAAATTTATGAGCTAGAATATTTATAATACTATTTTAAACATATCACAACAAACTAGAGAGAAAATTCAGTCATTTGTTTTCCAAAATGTCTGCTTCACTTTGTTAAACACAGCTAATAAAAGTGCATGAGGGCGTTCTTTTTCCTCCTAGTAAAATTATAGTGTTAACATTTGCTGTTGTGGGAGTCAGGGAAGGAATGGAGTGCAAATGATGTGATTATTTGCTCTCATTTCCACAACAGCTTCCAAACAAATAAGTGCTTTACGTTGTCCAGCCCGAAGCGTGCGAGGTGTAGGTTTAAGGAGGGGAAAGAGGAGAAGGTAGGAAAGGGGGGGGAGAGAGAGAAACGCCAGGACCATTTACCCGTCATGCCTCGGGGACGCTGGGAGTAATGGCGGAAGGGGCGACGGCTCTGCAGCCCTACTACCACTCCATCATAACGCCACTTGCAGAGACGCATGGCGTCGCCTCAAGATACATTCCGAGAACGGTGCGTTTTGTACAAGGGTGAGGGGGGAGTAAGGGAGGGGTGAGGGAGGCAAGAAAAAAAGATACAAATGAAAGGTCAGGGGATATTGTGCGTTAAGGATGTAAATAATAATACAAGACATTTGTAATGGATACGTATTAGAAAAAGGTTGTACAGAATTAAATCCTTAGGACAAGATTACATAAGGTCAACCATAGAATAGTTTTGTTGGATATATATTTTATAGGCTAATAGCACAGAGTACTTTAAATATTATAATCTTGCAGGATAGTTAGTGTTTACCATAACACTTATTCAATACTTGCCTTTAGAAAAAATTAGATCAGTATAAAGACCGGGATCAAATCCCCTATTCTACGGATCCAAATCTCCCAATTTATCTTCGAATCCGAATCAAACTCTTGGACTAATCATGAACATAAGATGAAATATAAATATAATGGTATGATATAAAAAGAATAGTAACATAATATTAATCCATTCATTATACATTTATACATTTAGTTAAGTGTTAAATTACTGATCTGGGGCCTTGTTGTTAAGTTCATCCTATAATTGGTTAATTGGTTCTGAACCAACAATAAGGAGTATTAGAGCTCTTAAACAAGTTTCATTTGCAAATATGAAGATTCTTTTTTTTTTAAGGATTGGAGTTTCAAATCAGAAATTGTCTCTAATCATTGAATCTCGAATATCCTTGAGGATTCGAGGGATTTTAAGATTTCAAAGGCCCACCCCTATTATTTAAAATTTAACTATCACATAAGATATTTGTTTTTTCAGCAGGAATTTCCTAATTTAATTATCTTTATTAAAGGAATTACTTAATAAACTGGTTAAGTCTCTAATAATTTTGTATTGCTTGGAAGTGTAAAAGAACTAGATATAACTTGACATAAGTTATTAAAATAGATTTTTGAGTACATTCTGCTATGCCTTTAGATACATTCAGACTTAATAAAGCCGTTCTCTTAAGGTACAGGCAAGAAACGGTGTATTTGAATCAAAAAACAATTCTGCACTTAAGATTATTGTTTTGGCAATTTTTATAGCAAACAATGTATTGGTCAAAACAAATCAAATATTGCTTCTGTAAAAAACATAAAAGTTTAATTTTCTTCTCATGGTGATATTCGCATTTGTTGACTATCTTTAATGAGCAGAGTGTCATGATCTAAAAACTTTTTTTAAATGAAGAGAAAAAGTGTTTATGAAATTCCAGCACACCCTTTAAAGAAATATTTAAAAATTGTTGAACCCATGTGAAGAAAATTAAATTCTATGTTTGTGTGGAAGCAATATTTGGTTTATTTTATCCAAAAAAAGTTTGCTATAAAAACTGCAAAAAATCACTAAAATTTGACTTCACTGCATCCGAACTTTCATCCTCCCTAACTTTTTCCACACTTACCAATTCTTGAATAATCCTTTCACTTCAACAACATCCATACATCCTAGTCATACATACTCTTTTATTGTGAGGACTCTCAATTATTCTCTTTTTGACAAAATTTTCTACAAGATTTAACCATGTCTTACATGGCTTACCCCTTCCTTTTAATCCTCACACTTCTTATCGTGGATACAATTTATTTAAATACTCAATTTTAATATAAATTTAATGGAGCAACACTCATATGGAAAAAAAATTCTTGCATAATATAATACGACATAAAAGGGTCAGTTCCTTCTCAGAGATGTCATTTCCTCACTACACAGATGGTACGTGCAAATTACATCTACCTTAAATATAGTATTGCATTCTTAAATAAGTTACCTTAAACTACCATTAATTTGGAAGCACGATATTTTTGGTAGTCCTTGACCCAGGAAGTTCCTTTAGTCGTCTTCTGAAATTTGTTTTTACTAGTTTCCAAAAAGAAGGTTGCTTATCTAAAATTTACTTTTTCACTTTATAAACTCATTTAATGTCAATAAACACATATGACAGAGCAATTTACTTAAGATAGAAAATTGATTCTTGTCCTCTGCATATCAATAATTTATATCATTAACCTATTTCAGTGGATATATCATTTTAAAATATGGTAGATATTTATTTATATGTATAGAAAAAGATTAAATTATTAAGAAGCTTTACATTATTATTTTGATAAATTTTGGGAAAGGGGAAATCAAAGTTTGATTTTTTAGCTAGAAAAATATTTAAAAATCCATTTTTTTAAATCCCAAAACCTTATGTTAAAAAATACATATTTAAGACACCAAAAAAATAAGACAAAAACCATTAAAATATACTTTATATAATGTACTCAATTTAAATATAAATTTAAACTTTAAGTACCAATAAAATTAATATTATTGTATCAAGCCATAGCCATGCGTATTAGATTTTTATTTTTTATAAATCTAATATTTTACTTTGTTGGTTTGAAGCAAACTTTCTTGCTCGCTAAAGATCGAGAAAATGTTTATATTTCTCAGATGTGTTCTTAATTTAATATATTTCTCTTTAGCTTATTTCATAAGCTAATATTATACGTATATATTGTTATTAAGAATTTCTACGAGAGAAAAGCCAACAAATTAAAGTTCAAAACTATGATGAAATTCTTTTTTTGAAAGAAATATTACACAATTGTAGGGGAAAAAAAAGTTTATTCATGAACCATCTTTTGTGCTACGCCCCAAACTTTCACCCTTCAAAACTTTCTTTACAGTGATATCCTTTTTTCTTACATAACAAACTTTGTGACAGAAAAAATACACGATTTGATAAAAAATTTCACATTTTTTTAAATTTTAAACATTAAACTATATATGAGAGAAACCATTTCAGAAAAGACACATCATATGATTAAAATCAAACAAAACTAGAACCTTAATATTTGTAGTATTTTTAAAAAATTGTTAAAACCTTTTAGGTTATCGTCTTGAAATAAATTATCCTTATACAATAATTAGCTTATGTGATGAAGGTACTTACATATGCATACAAATACGAGTAAATTGTGTACAGATATAAAAATGGACGCTTTATAGTGAAAATGTTGCCATTTTTTTTTATTTAAACAAGGGAACAATTTACTATAGTAGTAAGAAACTTTGTTGACATGGATTTGAATCTGTTGTACATTCATTAGAAATTTCAAACATAGTCAATACAAAGTAATTGCAATAAAAGTTGTCCTCACACTCCACCATAAAACAGAAATTAGTGCCATAAACATATGCCTAAAAATTTCGAATGCCAAAGATGAGGGAACATTCGGAAACAATTCATTTTTGATAACATCAAAGCTAAGGTTAAGTGGAATTACAATTTTTTTTTTTTGGTCCTTGTTCCTTTTTTTTTTAAACATACACAACTGTGTAATATTATAAAGTAAATATAATTTATCAATCATTATTTACAGAGACCGAAAATAATATGACCAATCACCCAAACCACACAGGAATAATTTCCTTTTTGATCACAATTTTCTCACAGTGTTTTTTTTTTCCTCCATAATTTTTCTCATATTTATTGATAGGAGGGAAAATATACACACACGATCAACAGTTATTAATTTAATATTCCATATCTTACTAAGTGTGTATAGCACATGTTGATCACACTTCACTTGAGTTCTTCCCTTAATAGAATATATGTCTTTAAACATGTTATAGTCTTCTATAGCTCTACCAACGTCTTTCCAAGGAGGGTGTGTTAGCAACTTTGCTTTGAATATTAGTTTTCTGGTAATGAGCCCTCTACTCCTAGAGTGAGCTAAGATGGGCAACCAAAGATTTTACATCCCTCATTATTTTCTTCAAGACAACCCCAATAGTCCATCACACCACTCTAATGAAATGTCACCATCACTTTCCTCCTTCTTGTCATTAATATTTAATTTCAGTGCGTCTGTAACAGAATAACAGAATTAAATATTATTAAAAAAGGAAAAAAAAAATCACACTTCAATTAATTAAATTAAATCTACAAACATTGTACACATATGAACGATGTCACTTTCATGCCATGTAGTGGGAAGTTAATGTAGGATCCCCTTTGTATTATGTTGTGCTTTGACCCAGTGAGTTATCCAAATGTAGCTCTTAGCTTAGCCTTTGGCTATTCTCTCGGCCGAGTAAAGAGTTCCGATTTTAATGGCCAAAGACTCTATAATGGGTAATTTTTTTGTCTCTTATTGTCTTGTGAATTTTGTGTATGTTTTAGGTTTATTAATTTGTGTACTGTGTGGTGATATCATCGACTATTTCAAATTGTATGCGTTAGATATTTCTAGCATAAATTGTATTTTAATTAGAGCCGTATAAATAGCTACCGACAGTGTAATTCTTCTAACTTTATGGCTGTTAAATTAAACCAATTTGAATGTGTAATTGTGTAGGTTGTGTAATTCTTATAGTATTAAGTTATTTTTAAATCATAAAAAACTTCCTAAAACAAGGACTAGACATTGTGGCTTATTAAATATGTAAGTAAAAATAAAAATTTTTAAATATTTACCTTATGAGACTGTCTCCCTCAACAGATAATACGTAGCTTAGCTAAGTAAGATAGCTATAATCAGGCGTCGCGTCATGCATAGTAAGGTTTTCTATATTCTACCTTATTATACAATAGTATTAAGGCCAGTGAAATCCTTTCACTCGTGTTTTAAAAATACAACAATATATAAAACTATTGATTTTATAATTGAGAAACTTTTTGAACTTATCGCAAACTCGCTGTTGTAAAGTTTATTATGCAGAAAACATAGCTACGATTCCTCATATGGTTTAAGCATAATCTTGCATCTAATATTCAGATTAATCGGTCGTTGGACGGGCTCTTAGGGCTATGTAATAAAGTCCCTGAGAAATCTTGAAGAATATCAGCTACGGATGACATAGGATCACCTACCTCTCCTAAACAAAAGACTAAGACGGCAGCCAAGATGGCAGCGAGCGCTGTCCTACACGGCAACGAGGAGGGATTCGTGTCAGAGCTGGCAATGAGTTCCATGTCTTCCATCTCGGGCTCTGGAACACGTGACATTCCAGCTACTTTTCACATGTTGTAGGTTCAGCGTCGGGTGGGAAGTGGTATTAGGACACACTAACATCTACTGGCTTTCAAGAAAAAAAAATGTTTTATTCCTTACTAGTATCTAACGTTCCGTCACTGAAGACAATGATTATCGAGAAAAATCTTTATGGACCTAGGAAATCTCAAATCGTCAAATATAGGAAGGTGTTATAACAATGACCCCATTAATTGTATCCAACAATATTCAGTGGTTCTTGGAGAGCTTCCCAGAACACCTTCAATAATACGAAATGATTGAAACATTTATAATTAAAACCACAAGTGTTGCACCAAAAATTATTTTATGGTTCTAATTAGTATTAATGTATTTACGGTACATTTTATTAACCATAGATTATTTTTATTTTAAGGGCGTCCTTAGTTAAGGGACACCTTAACTCATAACACCTTCACCTAAGGTATCTTAATACCAGTGCTCCAATGACATATTTGGGATTTCAAAAAAATCTCCACTCTCACTAATAGACTGAGGGCTGTATGCAAGAACTTTACTAAGTGGATGCTTTGTTGATACTAGCGTGGGTTTGCTTGCGTCATCAAAGGTTAAAAGGTGTAGAGATAGTGTGCTCGGGACCACACTATCGGTCCACTAAGCATTCACTATACGTTCTTGCATACCGTCCTGAGAATTACTGTTCAATGCGATACTCGTTCAGAAATGCTCAGCAGCCAGTTGGCTATAATCTCCATTTCCAGCTGACTCACCAGCTCCTCTCGTGTAGAACTGGTACAGGTCAGAGACTTCGTTCCAACCGTATCGGTTCTTGGCCTGGATGATGGCCTCAAACACGGAACCGTGGTCCAGACCTCGGATATTGTACGACATCACGTGGGTGAAGGTCTCCCCGTTCTGTGGCTGAAGGATGACATCGTGCCACTTTCCTGGCTTCTGGTACGTCTCGTTCATCTAAAGGTTTGAATAAGAGATGACGCTCGGACTTCTTGTGAAGCGATAGGTCAATAGGACATGACGCTCTGGTAATACTTACAATACACATTACATCCACACTTATATAAACTACACAATACAATTTCATTATGAAATCTTTATTACATCTAAAGGCAAATTAGATTCTGGGACCAACGACATAATGAGTCCGGACCTTATCTCGGAGGCTGGAGATCAAACCCCCTACCCAGTGTAATGGTGTTAATTTATTCGAAAAATAAGCCTTAGGCCTATATTTTTCTACAGGAAAATACCTTTGTATTTGATTTTAATTACTATAGAGCTTATGTAAAGAGAGGATTAAAAATAATAGCTTAATTAGATACAGACCCTTCTCGGTGGAGTAGATGGCTAACGTGCTAGTTTCATGTTGAGCTAGACTGCAGAGGAAGGGGAGATCGAGGTTCGAATCTGGGTCGGGTGAAATTTTTTTCCCTCAAATGGATCTCCACTCTACCTCCACACAAATGCGGGTTCACTTCCTCGAAATTTAGCCTTCCCAATTCCTAATCCACTAGCGTAGATAGTACTTAAGCGTATAGCCCTAACGGGTATTAAGACACGGTGATGAATAATAAATAAATAAGTTACTTTATAATATTACCAACATTTAAAAAAGTAATAATTTCAAGTTTATTAACTTGAGAGTCATCCAGTATGACTCTAAATGTATTAATGTGTCGATAGCTTTGCTATGTTTGGAAATGTTGGACTTATACTCACGTTGAGTTTCCTGTAAAGAAGGCGGACTTCTTCCAAGGGCGGGTAGCTCTCCACTCCCCAGGTAAGGTTGTAGCTGTCCCACGAACGGCTGAATGGGGCGCTACGGAATTCGGCGGGGCTCGGACGGCCTAAGGATCAGAAATTACATGTTTTACTTCCAGTGGAGGAAGATAATCTTGATCCCTCATGTAAAGTCACGTAAGCCTGAAAATAAGCTGACTCTCCTACAGATGCCAGGATTATCTAGTTCACCAATAAAAATATTGACTGACCCAGGACTTGAACCCTAGTCAAAAATATGTTTTGCCTAGAAAATATGAGGGTATTAGTCGTTGGAAGGTTTGGAATATGAAATTATTTTATTATTGCATTTTATCAACTAGTATGACATTATAATGCATAATTTTCCCTCGACAATATTTTATCGTTTAAATTAAGTTTAAAAATAAAACTTAAATACACGAAAATATGATTGTGTCAATACATTGATTTAATTTGACAGTAATTAGATGAAAGTAGGATCCTAGAACTATGCCATGTTGATATATAATAGCACTATAGCGATTAACTTACCACCAAAAATTCGTTAAAAATGTACAGCTTATAGCTGCCAACACATGAGCTATTTATTAACTAGAGTTTGACTTGCCAACTATAGTGGGATATAAATAGAAAAGGCCTTCGGAAATGACCTGCTTCCTAATAGAATCATACTATAGAATAGGATCCTGATATTTAAAAAAGGCCTTTCAGAAGGTCCTTCCCGCCAAAATCTTTAGATAGGTCCTTTTATATATTGAATCGTCGAAGTTATCATTGGTAGCCCATTTTCGAGTTTAAGATACATGATCTTGTAAAGTATACTTACTTTGCTTGTCCTAAAAATCTTTATGTCGTATGAGTGAAGTTAACAAAATTTTATTTTATCTTAAAGCATATGAGATTATATAAAATAGTGATATTACAAAAATAAACTTACCTTGCTATTCCACGTATTCTTTGATTCTTTCAAAAAGGATGTTAGTCATTTGTCTAAGCATTAGCTTTATATAGGATGGGTGAAATTGTAGAACTTTTCTTGAAATTGTGACCAACCTACCTGACAATTCCATGTATTGTATGATTTTGGTAGGAAGAACAGTAGAAGTTGGTTACTAAAGTTACTAAAACAATTTTAATAAATTAATACATAAATTCATGTGATCTACAGATGTCACATTTGATCAAAATATTATTAATGCTTATAGAATAACACAGATAATATAGTTCAATTTTATCATCACTGGCTGCAAACAATCATGTATGAATTTTCTCTACTGTTCTTCAAACAAAAATCAGGGTATAACTTTATGGATTAACCTAAGGTGTTATCATTCCCGCAGCTAAAATTACTAGGTTGGTACACATGATAAGGGAGAGCTCGTGTCGCCATAGTGATCAACCTACCAGACAGTTCCATGTATTTTTTGGCTCGTCCCAAGGAGTTATCAGCCACGCAGCTGTAGTTACCAAAGTCAGAGCTCTGCACTTGACGGATGGTAAGCGTGTGTTTGTTACCACGTGTCTCCATGGACCGTCGCTCTGTAGGGTCTAGTAGAAGACTGTCCTGATACCACATCACCTGAAACATAGCACAACATAGAGGGTCTTAAGTGTGTGTAAGTTCTAGCAAAGGAAGTCAACATGTAAGAATGGTTCTGGGCTTGCTTAAGTCTTAAAATAGCTCAGGTGGTACTCTACTCCTGCGTTTAGTCAAAGGTCGGAGGTTTGTGGATCTCTAATTTTTTTTAAATAAGTATTATCATCATTTGTCAACCCCTTTGTAATACTAGTCGTGGGTTGTACATCCATGGCTGTCAAGTATTGGGATATAGGTGACCTGGTGGTCTAGGGGTAAGGTGTCGGACTTCTGTGCTAGGGGTTCGGGGTTCAATCCTCGGTGCCGGCACAGATTTATCTGATTGCCAAACCCTTCCTTCACCTCTGACAAGATGTGTATTAATCACAACTTGTGAATGTGAGGAATGCCAGGCCTCCACCGTGGTTCGGATTCCACGTTAAACTGTAGGTCCTCCATTTCATCTCACAATCACCCTACCATTACACATTAGCGTAAGTGCGTATAACCCGAACGGGTAGTAAGACGCGGTGCTAATAATAATATTGGGATATATATATATATATATATATCCCAATACTTGACAGCCATGGATGTATATATATATATCCAAGCTCACACCTATTTCTCCATATATATATATATATATATCCAAGTTCACACCTATTTCTCCATATATATATATATATATATGTGTGTGAACAAGTGCATGAATAGCACATTTTATATTCAAGTAGTACGTTAGGATACAGTCCCTAGATTTTAAATTATAGCATAGGCACATTCATAAAGAAAGTTAAAATTATTCGATTGCAATGGTGGTCGATAAAACTGTCTGAACGTTCCATTTATTCTGTTTGTTTGCTTGCAGTATACTCAAGAAGTCTTTGTATAAAGATGGGACTACTTTTGTAGTAGTCTACTCCTTATCTTTAATAATACACTCACGTTATCTCATTAGCGAGCAAAGCAGTGTCGAAAAAACTGTTAATTTGTTTATATTTGCGTTTTAATTTCTCTAACAGTTCATTATATTATTAAATGTTAATGTATGAATCTTTTTTGTAAGTTCCCTTGGCAACTAGGGGTTTGGAAATATCAACAAACAATGATTGTAAAAAAATATATATTTTTTTGTCTTACTTGATCGCCGAATCAACTGTAACCAAAGAGTATTCAAGGAATACAATTTAATCATAAATCCAAAGAGAAACTATGTTTTAAGTGTTGGTTGTTTTATATTCACATTAATAGTCAACTCGTGGTTCTGTAACAAAACATATTCATGGGTACCGTTCAATATATTTTATGTGATTTGATCTTACATTTACATGGATACATATTCAGGCAAATTAAAGAACCATCCCATTAAAAGACAGAAAATATAAATTAAAATGGTATATAACAAGCAAAAGGGTGATTCTATTTAAATGTTAAAAAATAGATTTTAATTAATTTACTATAATGTTGATATTTTGTTTTGATTATCCCTATACATCTCATTTACGGCTACATGTAAACACAGTTCAGTTTTAGTGACATGTGGAAATCAAAACCAAGCATATGGGTGGTGGTTCATTATTAGTGGATTTATTGATGCCTTAAACCCTGTCACCTCAAGTGTGTGTGATTCAAAAACCAAGAAAAATAGAAAAGTGACACTTCAAATCCTTTTTGGGTTTACTGGAAAAAATAATTAGAATAAGTCGAAAGTACATAAAAATTTACAGTTTTATTATAATATGTATTATTACGAATAAAGTTCGGTTAAAGTTAAAATCCAGACCAAGTGCAGTTAGTGTTGTTTTTCTAAATGGATTTTCACTTTCCCTACACGTGTGTGTGTGGGAACGTTTTATTCCTAGCCCATTAGTTTTAATGGGTGGATAGCCTGGGTAGTATGTAAAACATCGTATAAAGTATGAAAATGTTGTGCTTTGTTTAGTATAATTAGTTGTTAAGAACATTATTATTGGAGAAAAACAAAATAAACTAAGAGTTTTTAAGATTTGCTTGGCAAACTTCTCTTGAATTCTCATAATCTCGCTTGTAATAAAAAAAAATCACTTTAATTTCCTTAAATTTGTAAAAGTAAATCCCACCTATACAACTATTTCTGTTCAATAGATTTTTTAAAAAGCTGATCTGAAAGTATTTTTTTATCCAAATTTCTTTAAATGAATCAAGCCCATGTTTGCATTGTCAGGTAGAAGTAGGGAAATTCTTTTGTCGGAAAAAAAAAAAAAAAGGAGGTTGGAGTGTGTTTATTGGCAATCGCCAGGGTTCATAACAAGTCCTAGGATGCTCTTTATCTGGAAGTAAAGTAAAGAACAATCAGCCCCCTTTTCCTTTTTTCCAAGTCACATTTCTTCCCCTTCTCTCATTTCTCTTTTAGACTGCAACTCCTCCCCCATCCTTCTAGCTCCTTGCAAAACTACCGAAAAGTTTTTATTTTTTTAAAAAAGAATTCATCCTCATCCTTGCTTTGTATGCAGGAATGGAATTGGACGCAGACCAAAATGAAAATGTGGTGTAGAGTAGGGATGGGGGAAGGATGAAAATATGGATAATAGAGAAATAATTCAGAAAGAAAGACATAAGCATAAAAAAACGACAAATAAAAAAAAGAAAGAATGAAAAATACTTAAATTCTGTAATGTGGCTCTGAGTGTTTGTTTATTCAAGCGATTTGACATTGTTGTTTTATATTCTATTTTTATAAAATGAGAAAAAGTATTAAAATTATAGACTTAAAAAAACTTTTCAACAGTATTGAAATAGTCAAGATATTAGAACAGTTTGAAATATTAAACTTTCAAATTAAATCACTGTAGTCATTTTTTATCTAAAAATATTTGTTTGAAATAAAATTAATCTTTATAATATAAATTTCACGAATCAATAAAACCGTGTGTCTTTCCCAAGAAAAATATGATTTATATGCATAGATAATAGATTTAAGTATTTAAATATATATTTGTAAATAAATATCTGGCTAAAATTATAGTTATTCAAACATAAACAAAAAAGTGAAATCTAAATATAGAATAAAAAACAAGCTATATTTTAACATAAAAGTACCATAACCACCAGAGAGAAGGAGGGTGAATATCTTTAAAGGAAGATTTCCAAAATGACGTATTCTAAAGTGATGGAAGCGAGAAGTATTATATTCTGACAAAGAAAACCCGACAAACATCATATAAAGTCAAGAAATAAACAAAGGGGAGACACAAATAAACGTGAAACCAAAATAGAGGGTGAGTAAAAGGGGGGGGGGGTGCGGGAGGCGAGAACGAAGACGGCACAACAGATAAAAGGGAAACAAAAAAAATAAATAAAAGAATGTGGGTAGGTGGGGAACTTTGAAGATGTTCCGAAGCAGAAATAAGGTTTTTTAGGGTGGTGAGGGGGTGGGGTGCGTTGAGGGGGTCTAAACACTGTACACTCGAAACCGAAGAGAGAAATAAATAAACTTTTTTTTCCTTTCTTTTATTTTTTTCCTCTTCATAAAACTTGGACCCCCCTCCTATTTTCTTCCCTTGTTGGTCTACAGCCCTTGGGGATTTTTTGCTAGGGACATGGAGGTAGTTGGTAGATGAAGAAAAGGAGGGAGAGGAGGAGGGGAGGTTAGTATATTAGCACAGACAGCTGCTTGAAATGAAGAATAGTGTTTTAAATAAGAGTCTAGTTCATGTTGCGTGTTGCCTAGTTCCCACCCCATTTCCACCCCCTCACAAGGGGTATGAAAGGAGCTCAGGCCACATATTTCCTCTCTAGGGAAATTTTAATTCAGGGGTAACCAAAATAATATGTTTTGGATTGTTTTCTTTTTTTCTTTGTACTTTTATGAATTTGGCCTTTTTACTCTCTCTTCAGGTATTAGAAAATTAGGGTAAGTTCTAAAGATTAAATCTAAAAAAAAACATATATTTTATACAAACACTTTAATAAAAATGAATGAAAAAATATTGATTGCAATGGAATTAATAAAATACATATTCCATACTTAATAGAAGCTTAATTTTAATTTCTAACAAATTATTTAAGTATTGTATTAAAGAAAGAATTTTAAGTATTTATAGGAGACATTTTCCATTAATTCAATTCTTTCGTGTGTGGGTCAAGTTTTGATCATAAACACATACATTTTCTGGATCGATTTATATGAACAAACATTCATATTTACTATATAGTTATGGGTGAGCAATGAGCATCTATGCCATATTAATCTGGTCAAGAACTGTCACTAACTAACCTGAGTGTACAAAAATAGGGATTTAAGAAAAAAGTTCATTGGAATTCACCTGAAGTATGGATGGTGAACGACCAAAAGCGTAGAAAGTTAATTTTTCTGGGGGGGGGGGGGGATCTAATAGAAATTTTAACTATACCGTTAAGAGTATAAAATTTGTTTACGTATATATGGACACCTCTATGGTGGGTACATCGAATTCCAGAGGGATCCGTAGCCCCCAACCCCATAAATTCTATGCTTTTGCTATTAATCATGTAATTCATAGATATTCAATTTTGATAAAAACTCTAACGTCATTTTCGAAATGTTTTGAATTAAAAAAATTATTGTAATATATAAACTAAGCTTAATAGAATTAATAATTTTTTTCTCTGAGAAACAAGTAACATGGGCTATTCAACAAGTAAAACACTTCTAAGATATACATTTTAAACAAATTTGCTAGAGAAATTTCGAGAAACATCTAGTTTTCAAAAATTAGTAGTTAGAAAACTACCAATAAGCGATTAATTTTTCAAAAAAGAGGTATACAGTATTATTTAGCATGTCAAATACACCTCAGATACACATTTAAAACAAATTTCTAGACCCTTTTCGAGACATTTTAAATAAATAAATTATCACATAAAAACACTTATTTCTAGGGCTAGGATTTAAATTTTTTAAAAAGACCGAAGGTAATACCATATAATGCCTAAATTTGAACTAAATCCATCAAACCATTTCAATTGTGGCACCAGACAAACCGAGGGACTCAAAGAATTTCCAGATACACTTTTTTGGGTTCGGAGGCACATTAAATGTCTATATTCATCATAATCTCGGGGTCAAATTTGTTCATTACAATATATTCTCTTCATATGAGAAAGTAAAAATAGATATGTTCAAAAAGAATAAAGCATTTTGTAAACAAAATTATATAATTATTTTGCAATCTTAAAACTTACTTCCAAGGAAATACAATATTGTTAATTTTAGCAGCATTACATTAAAATTATCCACGCCAGTGAGACATGGTCAAGACTACTATAAGTATGATTTTCTGGTAACGTAGATGTCAGGGTTTGAATTGCGGTTAAGTGTACTGATGGTCGTTTTACCTAATTGGTTTCCCAATATCTCCCTACGCAGATGAGGGTACATTTCCTCTACACTCTAACTCCATCATTCTTATATCCATAACGTAACTAGTAACCTACTTATAAGTTACATGTACCCTAATATGAAGTGAAACGTGGGGAAATAAAAAAAATAAAACACATCTCACCTCTTTTGATGTCTCGTAGGTAATATTTTCTGCTGCTGATTCTTTTGCTAATCAGGTGTCAAGAGAATATTTATGCTTTTTTTTAAGATTGTACATATTTGTATGTAACAATCACTAATATATTAACCACAGACCCCTACAACTTTTACCACTACTTCTGTTCTTCTAACACGATCTTTCACAACCTTGTCTTAACTAGCAATGCTGCTAAAACTTTGTGTATGATCTCAAACATTCCATTGCTAAAAAAATAAGGTTTTGAGTAATTAAGTGTGTTTAAAGAATGGGTAAGGAAGGGTAGTAAGCCTACCTGCATAATCTGTAGAAAACCTACCAGATAAGCTAGAAATTCCATATCTGACATTTGTTATTTTATTCAAACTGCTCTTTTTTCTTGTTAATTCCACAAGTATGATCTTACAGTTGATATCGAATCTAGGGTTGAATATCAAATTATAATAACCCCTCTGGGATACCTTATAAAAAAACCCAGACAAAAAGTTTTAGCCCGATTGGTAAAATTGTTTCAGCTCCAGCCCGAGGTACAGACAACTCTTTTGGTTTCAGGGGGGTCATGAATTGTCGACATTTATCAAAATCTTGAGCTCGATTTTTTTGACGACCACAATAGACCTACTTTCTTTCCTAGGTGTCGAGAGAAAGTAAAAACTATAAAATTAAGTTTTTATGGGTTAGTACCCCCCCCCCCCCCCCCCGATTAGCCTCTTTCTAAGCCCTTGGAGACGACTGTATTAGAAAAGTCATCCACAGCCCCCGTGTTTAGAATTCTTCAGTCCGATTCGATATGAAGTAACTTTTGACGGAAATAAAATTCTCAAAAACATTTTTTATACAGTAAGTCATGTGATATAAAACTGTCACTATCCATAAAATATATAATATAATCTCTGATCTTCATGAACTCTAAATTTGGCAGCTTCTGGAACGTAAGCTCGCCGCTCAGCCCTGAGACATTTCCACACAATCTCCAAATTTGACACCAAGTCTCGTTCAAATAAGTTTTTTCATCATCCTCACACTGATGTCTTGGCCTAAAAATGAGTCTTGTATCTTTAGGTTTCCCAACTAAAATTTGTGTACAGGTCCGTCTGTGCCCACACGTGACATAATTATATCCAACCAACCTCAGCGTGAGTTCCTTGATTTTCCTTATTTGTTACGGGGAAGAAAGAAAACTACGAGATTCTTCAATACAGTAAAACCTTGGATTGCGAGTAACTTGGTCTGCGAGTGTTTTGTAGGAAGAGCAAAAATTTTCAATAAATTTTAACTTGATAAACGAGCGATATCTTGCAATACGAGCAGTGTCATTGGATAGGTTCTTTGTTAAAGTCGCACAAAAAGAAAAATATTTGAGTGAGCCAACATATAGAAGTGATTCCGTTAGTGACAGTGGAAGTCGTCCTAAACAATAACCCACCTCCTCCTCCTCCTATCTCTCTCGTCCACCTCACACCAGCCACCATTAAATTTAATAAATAAATTTGATTACAGTACAGTTACATTTAAATAACGAAAATAAAAAAGGTATTAATCATTCTTAAATGAAATATTTTTGGGTTGTGGGACGAATCATCTGAGTTTCCATTATTTCTTAAGGGGGAAATTCACTTTGATATAAGAGAGCTTTGTATTACGAACACGTTTACGAAACGAATTATGCTCGCAATCCAAGGTTTTACTGTATGCATCTTTCGCTATTTTCTTGTTTGTATTTTTTTTAGCACCGCATCTTACTACCCGTTTGGGTTATACGCTTATGTACTAACTACACTAATGGGTTAGGGATTATGAAGGCTTAATTTACAGAAAATGCACCTGAATTAGAGTGAAGGGAGAGCGGAAAACTATTTAAGAAAAAACCACCCTCAGTGAACCCAACCATGATCGAAACCCTATCTCCCCATCTTTGTCAGTCTAGTCCAACACGAGATTAGCACTTTAGAACACGTGGTCACCGAAGCGGGTCTCTTGTTTTTTTAATCACTTTTTAGGCCCAAATATATTTCTCAAAAACTTTGTTCTAAAAAAACTTCTAATTTATTCTCATGGTACAGAAGAAGCGACCACTCTTCACATGCATAAATAACCTTGGGAATATCAATAATAAAACGAAATTAATATAATTAATGTTTAGTTAATGTAATTAATGTTAACCAAATAAAAATAAAAATTGTATTATACAAAAGTCTATTTTCACCAGACTATTAAGTTCCGATCTTCCGGGCTGAATTATAGCACTAAAATAATTCTTAAAGAGTGTTTTAATATTCTACCAACATACATACTTTTAGGTCTCAAAACTCGATATTTTGGGAAACCCTGAACTATTCTACATACACTGCAGTAGCCCTAACCGGACGGCAGAATGAGCATTTTACTGCTAGACAGTGAAAAGGTCCAAGGGTCATTTCGTAACCGGAACAAGTATGCAAATAATCCCATGTTTATACCATAAAATGTGGGATCACCAGTGTGAAACTACGACATAGATACGTTGCCACATACGTTAGAACCAAATAAGTTTTGCCTGACCTGAAATGTAACACAAAAAGGAAGACACAAACCTTTTCCTGAATTCCGGTATAAATTTAGTTGGAATTTTTCAATAGAATTTTCCTCAAAAGGCTAGTGTAAATATTTGTCATGAATATGAATACTACTATCGCAATAGACAAGAATGCCAAAGACTGGGAGATGTTTGTTTAACCTTTGATATAGTGTATCGCATTTCAAAAAATTAGTAACTTGGGTGAATTGATTTAGAATTTTTAGCTTAAATGTTTGTCAATTTTAACCCAGAACTAGAATGCTGCAGAGTGGTACATATTTCTAAAGATTTCTGCCTTATTTTAATTTACAAATTAATGAGATCATTTTAAGGTGGGGATGTAAAGAACAAGAGAAAAAGCCAGTGTTTTTGTAGTTTTTATAGCATAAATCTTTTTTGCCAAAATAAAAAAATAATTAAGTATAAACATAAAGTTTAATTTTCTTCACATGGTGATATCATCAGTATTTTTACTTTCTCTCTATCTTATAGGTAGAGAAAGTATGGTGATCGTCAAAAAAATCGAAGTCGAGATTTTGATGAATTTTGACGTTTCATGACTTCCTGAATCCGAAAAAGTGGTTTTTGAATTTCCGTCTGTCTGTCTGTCTGTCTGTCTGTCTGTCTGTCTGTCTGTCTGTCTGTCTGTCTGTCTGTCTGTCTGTCTGTACCTCCAACTAGAGCCTAAACTATTTTACCGATTGAGCTGAAACTTGATATCTTGGGTTTTCATAGGGTTGCCCCGAGGGGTTTTTGGAATTGGACATCTACCCCTAAAATTAAGGGTAGTTTACTGAAGGGAAAAAACAGAAAAAGTCGATTTCTCTCAAAATCGGCTCTAACGATTTTGATTAAATTTCATTTATGAACATTAATAAATATTTCAAACAAAATGGCTACTCTCAATATTTCGGAAAAATCGCTTTAAGGGCTCCGGTCTGATGCGTAAATTAACAATTTTTATAATAGCTCCGAAACTATTTGAAATATGAAATTACTTAGCATTACAAATATGTATATATATTTATAATACAAATATTTTATTCGAAACATATTTTTATAAAATCAATAATTTTTAATCTATACGCAATTATATATATATTTTTAGCTTTTTGGACATTAAAGCTTAATTATTGCGATCGTAAAAAAAACTAACCTGAAATGTTGATGGATTTCGACGTCTCATGACCCCCCGAACCCTAAAAAATAGTCTTTGCAATGCCGTCTGTCTGTGTGTCTATTAAAACTTAAAATTAAGGGTAGTTTACTGAAGGGAAAAAAGAGAAAAAGTCGATTTTCTCCAAAACGACTCTAACGATTTTGATTAAATTTCATTTATGAACATTAATAAATATTCCAAACAAAATGGCTACTCTCAATATTTCGGCAAAATCGATTTAAGGGCTCCGGTCAAATGCGTAAATTAACATTTTTTATAATAGCTCCGAAACTATTTGAGATATGAAATTACTTAGCATTACAAATATGTATATATATTTATAATACAAATATTTTATTCGAAACATATTTTTATAAAATCAATAATTTTTAATCTATACGCAATTATATATATATTTTTAGCTTTTTGGACATTAAAGCTTAAGTATTGCGATCGTAAAAAAAACTAACCTGAAATGTTGATGGATTTCGACGTCTCATGACCCCCCGAACCCTAAAAAATAGTCTTTGCAATGCCGTCTGTCTGTGTGTCTATTAAAACTTAAAATTAAGGGTAGTTTACTGAAGGGCAAAAAGAGAAAAAGTCGATTTTCTCAAAATCGGCTCCAACGATTTTGATTAAATTTCATTTATGAACATTAATAAATATTCCAAACAAAATGGCTACTCTCAATATTTCGGCAAAATCGCTTTAAGGGCTCCGCTCTGATGCGTAAATTAACATTTTTTATAATAGCTCCGAAACTATTTGAGATATGAAATTACTTAGCATTACAAATATGTATATATATTTATAATACAGATATTTTATCCGAAACATATTTTTATAAAATCAATAACTTTCAATCTATACGCAATTATATGGATTTTTTTTAACTTTTTGGACATTAAAGTTTAAGTATTGCGACCGTAAAAAAAAACTAACCTGAAATGTTGATGGATGTCGACGTCTCATGACCCCCCAAACCCTAAAAAATAGTCTTTGCAATGCCGTCTGTCTGTGTGTCTATAAAAACTTAAAATTAAGGGTAGTTTACTGAAGGGCGAAAAGATAAAAATTTGGTTTTCTCAAAATCTACTCAAACGATTTTGATTAAAACTCGTATCTAGGCGTTGATTAAGATTAGAAATAAACTGGCTATTTTCATTTTCCTATGAAAATGATTTTTAGGGTACTTTACAGAAGCGTTAATTTCCGTATCTCCACAACTATTGGAGAAACTAAACAACTTATCATTGCAAAATTGTAGGACTATCAGAAATAAAAAACTTTTATTTGACATATATTTTTTATAAAAGCAGCAGTTTCTGAGATATTTGCAAATATATTAATACAATTTTGTGAGCTTTAGTTGTAAACATATACTACTTAAGTCTTAACGCAATAATTCTCCAATGCCATAGAGTAATTAAATATAAGTATCTAAAAAAGTATGTTATTTTTCCTTAAATCTCTTAGGAGAAATGTTTGCATAGCAATGATCTATCTCCATTTTAGACTCAATAGTCAATATTTACATTTTTTATTGGTCAAAATGTATAAATGAATAATTAAATATCAATGCGATGACTTGAAGATCTGTAACACCTTATAAAATGTTAAAATTTTAACCAGAAATCGAAATTTTAATACGAAGTGTTGACCCTTGTGGAAGACATTAAACTGTTTGAAATGCTCTTAGGTGGACAAAGATGCGCCTCTTTTCTCATTGATTCTATATCATTGTATATTATTTTATGCGTGTTCTTATGTGGAGTGGTGATAATACAATGTACATTATTCCGTTCAGAAATCTTACGAGTTTATAGAAAGAGAGAGAAAGTCTGTGCGGTGTGCCGTACCATTTATTTAATATCTGTCATAAGCATTGTGGTATTAAATGACAAAATTTGTATGTGAATATAAAAAGTTGTCATTCAATTCCAGAACACCTTTGACAGATTTTCAAGGAATTTGCTTTGTATTGAAACAATATTTTATTTAGTTTGACCAATAAATTGTCGATACAAATACTGAAAAAATACCGACCATTTCTTGAATCCCCTACATCCCAACGTAAATCTTTTAATATAAAAAGAGTACACTACTTAGCATTTTTTGTTCAAATCTAATATTATATATGTTCTTTCTTCTTTTCTTTCAAGCATTAATATAGCTTCTAAGCCCCAATAAGCTCTATAACACTTGGATTTACTATACTCTTTACAAACAACCAACGTAATACATCTGCACATGATTAAATTTAACCTTTAGTTTTTTACAGTATGATTGTGAGGAAAAAAATTTACCATTTGATTGTAGCTACATGCAGTTTTCACAAAATTGAGGTAGCCCTACGTGAGGCGTAATATAAAATGGTTTATAAATTATCTGTATCAAAATACTTTACGTTATTTTATAAAAGTTGATTACAAATTAACATAAATGGTTTGAATGCCCATTCAATTTCTGAGTGATCATTATTATTAAACAAGTTAAGGCCCTTTTTATATTAACTAATTAAGATACCAGCATGAAAATACATTACCAATTAAACTTTAAATTTTATTAGATGTTTGGTTGCTGAAGTGGGCTTTAATATAGTGTTGGGTTTACAAAAAAAAAAACAAAAAAAAACTGAATAGAATCGTTAGTTGGAGACTTCTTAGTTATGTCAGTGTTTTGTTCTTGAAAACTGACCCTATCATTTATTTTTGAACTAATTGACGAAATAATGTAATTATGAGTGAAGATAAAATTATTTCGTAAAACAAGTTAGTAGAGTACATACTACATTTACTTTCTACCTTAAAATGCTAAATGTTGGAATTAAGCATGGAATATAATCTTAGTCAACACTCAAATTACGGTATCTAATCTAAAATAACAGGATTAACACAATTTATCTACCTTGTGCCTGAAGGGGGTAGTTTTTTTTTTACTCTCTTCCCTTTTCGTTTTGTATGAAAATACACCCCGACACCAAAATCAGTGTTCAAAAACTGTTTTTGAACTATCTCAGAGCTTAATGCGAAATTTAGACCTTGGAAACTTCTCAGCATCCACAACGGATTACGAACTAGCTCAGAACAGAGAATTTCAAAACTCAAGTTCAAAAACATTTTAGAAAACATACTAAATAAATCTTTAGCAAGGAGTGAATAAATAAGTTAGGACTTAGATATTGTTATTTAAAGACTTCAGAAGATAATGAGACATCGATTTCAGGTGAGACTTAGACATAACTAAATTTTTTCATTAAATTAAATTAACTTTCAATTTATATATATTTTAATCAAAACTTTTGACTGGAGATGTTAACCTTATTTTAACTTGTTGTTTTAAATAAGTTTAATATTTTTTCATCCTTGTCTCAAACTACGCTTGTACTGTAATTCATAATATATTAATGTAAGTTTGACCATTTGACTCTTTTAAATGCACTAATTATTAAGTCAATTAAATATTTCAAATATTTTAAATTATGGAATTTTGCTATAAGTTTAATTGATATTTCAAGATTATAAATGACTTATACAGGGTCTTTCAGTTGTATATGAATTTGTCATTAGTAACTACATTTATAAATTCTTAAATTTAAAATCATATCTTCTGAATTCTTTAAATAACAATATCTTAACTTATATCAAGTTCGAGAGTTTGATCGCCAGGTACAGGTGATTTGTAAACATGTAAGAAGGTGTACATGATATATGGTTAAGTAAGAGTATTTTTATGTGTTTTTTTTTAATCTATTTAACTAAAGTTAAAAAAATAAGACCTAAAACAGGAGAGGAAACAGGGATGGTTGAGGGCAATACTTTCTTGATTAAATTTAAAAAAACTAAGATTTGCCCTAAACATTATTTCAGTGGCCGGACACATCTATAATTGCTTGAAACCGGTCATAAGTCCTCAGGTTCCAAACCCTTTCATGTTACCGCCCCTAGAGCTAGCACGACGAGTTTCGAGCTTGGGTGTTTAAGTGGCTTAACGTGAGTCTGGACACGCTAGTTCATCACCTAACTTTGTTTGTCTAGGTATATCAATTAAAAACATAAATAAGAGCACATCCCCGCTTTGGTAGTCGCATGGTCCCAGACAGGTGTGTTCAAACTTTGACTGAGGGGCACATAAGTTCTTGGGGAATAGGCCAGGGACCATACATGAGATTTATAATAACTAATGCCAAGAAATAGCTCTCTCTCTCTCTCTCTCTCCACACACACACACACACACACACACACAACCCCATTCCGATCCATTCATTACACAAGTGACAATATACAGGTTGAGGTGGAAATAATTATACGATCTATGCTGAGATAAGTGATGGACAACCTGCTGAGGTTTGTCTGACGTCCGGTGGAGATCACCTTATTGATATTATCTTCAAAACGTAATAAAAATTAGAATTTAGATTGCATTTAATAAGCTAGTGAATATTTAATTTTCAACTAAAGTGTTGATTTTCAAGCTACTAATCGTCTAATTGTTTCAGTTCCACCCTATACTAATGATTCTGGAAACTTCTTGAAAGTTATAGAGCATTTACATCATATAAGTACCTAATCTCTTGATTTCTGCAATTTGAATAATTTCAATTTTAGCTGGTGGGCCGCACAGAACGCACTTGAGGGCCTAAAACAGCCCACGGGCCGCGGGTTGGACATGCGTGGTCTGAGGTATCACTCTCTCAAAAAAATAGACTTCCGATAATGGGGGAAGAGGGGTTAGAATCTCGGTCGGGTATACTGAGGATCGTTTATCCTAAAGGTTTTCCACTCTATATACACAATTGCTGGTACACTTCTTCTAAATTTAACATTCCTCATCCCAAATATACCATCGTAACTAGCCCAAACGGGTAGTAAGTCTTGTGGCTAAGAAAATGAATAATAGCACTTGCTAGATGAGAGGGTAATCATACAGATGGCAACACTGGGCGTGCTAAAGCTTCCTTTAACATCACGTTAGTTTGTGGATATTCCTGTAGTCTACCTTCAGCGCTAGCAGCGTAATAGAATTAGTGCCTTCTACTTCATACCCTTACCACCCCAGCCCACCTATAAATGATTCCTCCGCGTTCTCGTGAACCTATTCATCGCGTGTGGGTGAGAGCGGGGGAGTAGAATAGGAAGACGAGGGAGGGGTAAGGGTTTTGCAGAAGGTCTTCTGCAAATCCCAGGTCGTAAGGGTGGAAAAACCCCCTCTCACGGCGCAGGGAGTAAGTAAGCCTCACGTGTGAATATGAAGACATGTGGCTGGTGTGGTAAAACCGTCTAACACTAATAAAGCTCGAACAATTGCCACAAGAAACAAGAAGCTTGCACGAATATGGAAAACCTAAGCGTAAATTATTAATTACAACTGCGGTTATCGATTTGATCATCTAAGATTCATAATCCCAATCTAAATGTGATTTACAGTATAATTTTTAATATCTATAAAACTACAACTTATCTCAGTCGGTAGTGTGTCGACAAACTAAGCTTTATATTAATTTAAAATCATAATCATATGTTCGTGTTAGTCACACAATTCTCGTTATTTACTCCTAATGTTTCTGCTCACCTCCAAACCCCGCTATGTTTTTCGGGAGGGGGGAAAGCTATATATCATTTCTCCTCTTTATATTTTATGCCCACATTGGGTCTTTAAGTGTTATGGGGTGGTTTTTTAATTTTCCCAGCCTTAATCGAAATAAAAATTGTTTAATCAGTCCGCAAGAGCGCAAAATGTTATATCTGGTTTCTTTTCAATTATTCGAAGCGGTTAGCGCTCAAGAGCCCTTCGGGGCTAGTGTGTACAGTCTGTAGTCTTAAAATTGTATCTATTTTTAGTAAAAATATGGATGTATTGTAATAATACATTCTTAAAAACATAAACAAACTAGGATAAGTGTACCGTACTCAATTCCCGGCATTGCCAAATAATATCATTAGTGAACATTGAGCCTTCTCTTTCACAATGATGAATTATCAATGAGTGGGGACTGGTGGTTGTGTCTATTCTAGATTTAAATTAAGTCATGTACTTATATAATAATAATAATTCAGTTCAGCAAGTGCATTCGAATACACCAAATTAAGAAAATACATTCAAATTTAGGGGCTCTATTCATTTTTATTAATATTGTATTTTATGATTAATATACCCAGTTCCACTGTGAATTAAATTTTATTTTTACTGTGTGCATTTATAAATACAAATATTGAGTAGTTTTCTTTTATAAACTTGATTGGCTTATATCAAATTCAAATTCGTAAAGTACGTTAAAGTAAACCAAGTCTTATTAGGTAGAGAATCGTCAAAACCAAGCGTTGTTCAACTGCGATTTTAGTCTTTCTAGACCGGGACGGCCGGCAATCATTAAAAAATCATTTGGTCAGCTATTGAAAATGTTTTGATCGGAAAATTAAAGCAGATATTGAGAAGAAATAAAACAAGCGATACAAACTCCATTATAATTAGTAGATTATTTGTATTAATAGCTCAGAAACTATAAATAAATTAGAGGATGTTATGAAAATTGGATGTGTCCATTCTAAATTTTATTCTCTTACAAAATATGATAATTATATTTAAAAACATTTTTTTTTCCACGGCAGATCTTAGCTCTACTCAAATATAATTAAGGTTTTATTTTTAAAGATTACAACCCTTCATAAAATAATGATAGGTAAAAATTAAGAAAGACGATATATATTTGGTTTTCACTTTGTCGGACTACACGTCCGAGCTACACAAATATTTTTTATAACTACGCTAATGTGATAGGAAAAGGTAACGTTAAATTTTAAGGAAATAACCTCACATTTGCGTAGAGAGGGAGAGTGGCGAACTATTTAGGTAAAATATTCCTAAATATATCTGACCTGTATTTGAACCCTGATTTCCCTGTCAACGGTGGTACAGTCGTTTGCGAGAGTGACGCCTTAGACCAGTAAAAAAAAAGCTTACATAAATAGTATACAAATATATCAGATATATTTTGTTGTTAAGGTTATTGGTACGCACTTTCTAAACACACATATATACAATAAACAAAATAGCATAATAGAAAATGTATCAATATATCTCTAATTTAAGTCATCCCTTTCGCAATATACCGGACCACCAGTGATGGAGAGATTGTGGTTTGAATCCCAATGGAGTGTACTTGGAATGATTTTCCACCTTTCTTTTGCGAAAACTGAGCGAACACTTTAATTTAATCTTCCTCATATCTAACATATCAGATTAGTCCAATACTTATGCCTTTAACCTGAATGGGCTGTAATACGCGGTGGCATAAAAAGGACACAAGTGAAAAAGGTGGGCCAAATTTCATACACCATCGGGAACCGACCCAGGTACCATAAACCAGTGGTCAAACTTCTCTATCCCATCATCAATGGTGGTGACTGATGAACAGGGCCCAGATTTCAATGCTCTAAAAATTATTTACAAAACCTATAAATTGATCTAGAAACTATTAAAAATTACTTCAAATTAAAAAAAATTAAACCTAAAAACACTAACAAAGAGTCTTAATAAATGCAAGTGATTTAATCAAACATGTGCCTTACAAATGTAAACTAAAAATATATATATTGACAAAGAAAAGCCTTTAAATACTAAATTGTTGCATTCTGCTGAATGTAATATATATTTTCAAATGTCTGCTTCAAAAGTAATAACTATCCCCTCCTAACGCAACCCTCTGACGCTTAATTGCAGTGTTTCACCAGAAACGAGTATTTTACAACCATAAAAGCAAGGACAAATACATTGTCGTGGCCTGATTTATCTTCTCATTCCGACAAATGTATGATTGATCAACTAATTTATGCATATTTTATCGATGGTACTAGAAATATACTTAATAAACATGAATGCCTTAAAATGACCCAAAAATGCCTTAAAATACCACATGAAAATGCCTTAAAATAACTCTAAAAGGAAGCAAACCAAGAAAATATGATGCAAAATTCCAAATTGATAAAAAAACTGACCAAAATTGACCTATAAAATATTTCTTACTACAACCAGGGGTTCATGAAGTGAGTTTATACACTTAGGGCCGGAAATTTTATGTGATGAACCAATAAACATATGGTATGTCATTAATATCAAGATCCTGCAGATGTGTAACAAACAATATCAAACAAAACCATTCATATCACGAGATTGTTTAGAGCTTGAGTCGTTCTTTCCCTAAGTGTTAGTATTTTATTGCCCTTCATACATAGATTGAGGCCACACATCATTGGATCTCACCAAGTCCCTTTGATCCTGTACACAATATTACTACAAATGTTTCCCTCTCCGTTGTAATATTATCAGGAATGAAATGAATGTAGGGCCGGAGAACTGTAGGGGCGTTAAGGGTTGGAACGGAGGAAAGGGGGTGAAAGTAATCTTCAAGTATTTTGTCTAGTAGGAAGAAAATTGGTAAGACAGAATCATAGATAACTTCTCATATAGTCTACTAAGCTGATCTTGGTGGTATTGGGGTAAAATGCTCTCCTCCAGACCAGATGTTCGTGGGTTAAGAACCAGCTGCGGTCGATGGATTTTTCTTGAGCTATAAAAATCCGTAGAAAAACTTCCTTCGTAGGGGTAGAAAAGCAATTGGGCCCATGTCAATTGTGGCATGTAAAGGAACCCTGAAAGGTATATGAATATACCTTTCCCGGCAAAATTGACAGACCATTTAGCGCTCGCTCATAAATATTCAATAAGGTAGCGGGGAACTACCATACTTTCTGAACTCCCCTTTTAGAGGGATGGACCACCAGATGGTGCAGGCAGCACTAACCAACCGAAAGGCTGAGTTTGTGCTCACATACGGATAAAGATAAAGTAAGCACATCAATCCAACTTTTTAGTTATTGACTTAAAAATAAGATAGTCTTTGCGTGGTTAAGCCACACTAAAATATAACATTTAACCTCTTGCTTGCCTCTTTTTTTATAATTCCTCGTTTTAGAACCCTGATCTAATTAAGGCAATCATAAAACAATCACACTAAGTTATAAATATGTTATTTGAAACAAAATATTATAATGCACACACTCTGAGTGCACAAACAAGCGCAATTCATTAAGAACATAATATTTACCTAAGCAAGGTCATAAGATAAGCGAACTAATATACAAAGTTACAGAAATATGTCGGAAAATGAACAGCACAGTCCACCAAAGAGCAAAAATAATATACTCAGCCTCAGCCACAGGAACATACTGAATAATGAGCATTATAGTTTTCCAAAGGCAATCACGGTTCACAGAACTAGGTCACCCGAATTTATTTATTCTAATCGTTATATCGCTGCTAGACAGGTGCTAGCTTATCCTTCGGTATTTAGCTTCGTTATCGTAATAGTGATAGTTTCTCTTTAAGATAATCTTTAGTCTTTGTATTGGTGTATTTTTTTTTTCATCTGCAAAATTCACATTTCTAACCATATTAAGAAGTTTTATTCTAACTATTAGCCGTTTACCACCTCCTATTTTTATATTCCATGATTTCTTTCTTTTATAATTATTGTGAAATTGTTTTTTTTTACAAACGTGGCAAATTTAGATTTTCTTCCCCACCAAAAAAGACATTTTAAAATAATTTTGAAAGATTTTAAGCTATTATCGTCCCCCGATTCCTCACCGTTTTTCAGTCACCCAAGGTAAATTTAAATTCATAAGAACTACTTTTTTTAAATTCTGATTCATAAAATGTCAATATTAATCAAAACTTAAAGGTAGAAAAATTTTTATAATCACAATAATATTTTTATAAGAAATAAATAAAAAAATTTTTCATTTCTAGTTGAAGCTAATACGATTTTAACCTCAAAGAACCAAACATACACCAGTAAAATATTTATGAACAATTTTATCTAACAATTACTATATTAGAGTGTAAACTAGGAAAAGAACACAGTCGGGAAATGGTGCTATTACCCGGTAAGTTGTTAACATATTCCCTGCTTTCAAGGAATATAAAACTCAGAATATACAAAACAATAATTTTACCGGTTTTTCTCAATGGATGTGAAACTCGGTGCCTTAGCTTAAATGACGAAAACCAATTTAGGATGTTCGAAAACAAGTTGCTTAGAATTTATACTGTCTAAGATGGGATGAAGATAACGGGGAGGGGAGAGGTAGCTTAATGATGAGTTACATACCCTGTACTCATCACAAGACATTGTTACGATGATAAAGAATCCTGTTTAGGGTATTTACTGGCAAATCCAATACAAAGAGCCCATTGGGAAAACCTAGACGTAGATGGGAGGATATCATTAGAATGGTCCTAAAGAGATAGGGTGTAATGATGTGGACTGGATATATCTAGCTCAGGATAGGGATAGGGTGTAATGATGTGGACTGAATATATCTAGCTCAGGATAGGGATAGGGTGTAATGAGGTGAACTGTATATAACTAGCTCAGGATAGGGAGAGGGTGTAATGAGGTGAACTGTATATAAGTAGCTCAGGATAGGGATAGGTGTAATGAGGTGAGCTGTATATAATAGCTCAGGATAGGGAAGGGTGTAATGAGGTGAACTGTATATAAGTAGCTCAGGATAGGGATAGGGTGTAATGAGGTGAACTGTATATAACTAGCTCAGGATAGGGAGAGGTGTAATGAGGTGAACTGTATATAAGTAGCTCAGGATAGGGATAGGTGTAATGAGGTGAGCTGTATATAAGTAGCTCAGGATAGGGATAGGGTGTAATGAGGTGAACTGTATATAAGTAGCTCAGGATAGGGATAGGGTGTAATGAGGTGAACTGTATATAAGTAGCTCAGATAGGGTAGGGTGTAATGAGGTGAGCTTTATTTAATAGCTCATGGAGTAGGATAGGGGTAAGAGGTGACTGTATATAAAGTACTAGGATATGGATAGGGTGTAAGGGAGGTGTACTTGTATATAATAGCTCAGATAGGGATAGGTGTAAGAGGTGAGCTGTTATATAAGTAGCTCAGGATAGGGATAGGTGTAATGAGGTGAGCTGTATATAAGTAGCTCAGGATAGGGATAGGGTGTAATGAGGTGAGCTGTATATAAGTAGCTCAGGATAGGGATAGGGTGTAATGAGGTGAGCTGTATATAAGTAGCTCAGGATAGGGATAGGGTGTAATGAGGTGAGCTGTATATAAGTAGCTCAGGATAGGGATAGGGTGTAATGAGGTGAGCTGTATATAAGTAGCTCAGGATAGGGATAGGGTGTAATGAGGTGAGCTGTATATAAGTAGCTCAGGATAGGGATAGGGTGTAATGAGGTGAGCTGTATATAAGTAGCTCAGGATAGGGATAGGGTGTAATGAGGTGAGCTGTATATAAGTAGCTCAGGATAGGGATAGGGTGTAATGAGGTGAGCTGTATATAAGTAGCTCAGGATAGGGATAGGGTGTAATGAGGTGAACTGTATATAAGTAGCTCAGGATAGGGATAGGGTGTAATGAGGTGAGCTGTATATAAGTAGCTCAGGATAGGGATAGGGTGTAATGAGGTGAGCTGTATATAAGTAGCTCAGGATAGGGATAGGGTGTAATGAGGTGAACTGTATTTAAGTAGCTCAGGATAGGGAGAGGGTGTAATGAGGGGAACTCTATATAACTAGCTCAAGATATCCCAGGTGGCGTAGTTTTTGTAAGTGCAGCAATGAACTTTCAAGTTCCTAATGCCATGGAGTAAGTAGGGAAGAACCCTACATCAACACAAAAAAAAAGATACTACTTGATTGTATATTACCATGTGTGGTATTAATTTTGTCATTAAAGAACTCAATTCCACAAGTATTTATCCGAAACCACAATCCATGTGGTTCCCTATGATATAGTGCCTTTTGAATCACTAAAGGCTGTGTGTACATAAATACGTCAGTACAAAGACAATAGCTAACAAACAACTAAAACC
Source organism: Timema podura (assembly GCA_033556935.1). NCBI lineage: Eukaryota > Metazoa > Arthropoda > Insecta > Phasmatodea > Timematidae > Timema > Timema podura. The sequence goes on from JAVRXN010000005.1 coordinate 26,993,617, forward strand.
ACGAGAGCGTGTCTCGCGTTTGAGAAATAATTCTAGCGTTTCAAACTCGGAAAAGGGTGGGGGTATGCATTTAGTGTATATAGGAGGGGTCGGTTTCCACTTCCTCTTTCCACCAAGCACGCGTCTATTCTCCGCCATATTGGTACCACCTGAAAGGATTGGGTGAATCTAAATAGGAATGATCTTTAAACGCAACGTTGTGTTTGTTGTATCTCCGCTTTGCTATTATTACTATTAGCACCACGTCTTACTACCCCTTCGGACTCTACGCACTTACCCTCATGTGTAATGGTAGATTGATTGCGAGATGAAATGGAGGACCTACAGTTAACGTGGGATCCGAACCACGGGGGCCTTTGTCAATCAGATAAATCTGTGCCGGGACCGAGGATTGAACCCCGACTCCAGAACAGAATTCTGACACCTTACCCCTAGACCGCCAGGTCACCTCATCTTTGTTGCTCGCTGGCAGAGTACTATAGGGCTGTACCAATGCCTTTCCAAGGTGGGTATGGCTCTATTTTGTTACAAATATCATTCTAAAAGGCCTTTTTCACTATTAGAACCCTACAGTATAGGTAGAATTCTGATAGAATAAAAGGCCTTTCAGATAGTAATCTAAAAGAAAATTGGGCTCTAGCTAAAGAATACTCTTTTTTATTACTACGTCTTATAAGCTGTTTGGGCTATACACGGATATGCACTGTTAACTCTGGAATATTAGGGTGGAGGGAGATTGAATTTATATAAAGTATATCCACGTTTGCGTGGAAGTAGAATGTACCTTGTGTGCCTTAGTACACTTAGTTGGGATTAGAACTACATCAGCAGTCTAGTCTATTGCGAAAGTTATGACTTTGACCCTTTGACCACCGAAGTGAGTTACTGGATCTTGTATTAAGAAAATTGTAATTGGGTAAGATCCATTTGCATTTAATCTAACTTATCTTCACGACGCCAGACTTAAATTATGTAAACATGATTAACATGAGTGGATATGAAGATGAGATGTCAGGGTCTTAAAATTTGGTTTACCCACCATTGCGGGTTAAGCTGATTATTTGTTTGTTTTGCGAAAACTGAGGGGCCTCTATACATTTTTATATGATTTTAAAAATACTTTTTATATTAATTATATAATCATCTAACCCCCCTTAATTGGCCACATGGTCTAAGGCGTCACTCTCGATATATAGTTGACTATCCAATGACGAGGAGATTGGTGATCGAATTCCAGTCGGGTGTACTGAGGTTGTTTTCTCATAAATTTGTTTTCCATGCAGATATTGTTACACTTTACCTGAATTAAACATTCCTAAACCTTAAAACATAAGCTAAGCTAGTATACAGAGTATATCCTGAACGTGTAGTAAGACGTAGATATATATATATATGATTATTTATTTATTTAGTCAATAACTTCTACCAAAAAAAAAAACTTCCGCTGCTCATTACCTTTCAAATAATATTTACAAGAACCCCCAGCTATAATTATAAAGAACCATATTTCCTCTCTTTTATCAATTAAATATATTAGTGTGATAAAGATTCAATTTTTACGACAAAAATATGGACAATAAGATCACCGGTCCAATTTTATTTATATTTTGTTCCTTTAGAAAACGATAGAATGTTTCTTCCCTCCCCCCCAAGTACCCCCTCCCCACGCCACCCTCCCAACTTCCCTTTTCTTCACCCATACGTGACCCTCCAAACATTGGGTCACACTTTTACTAACACGATACCCAAGAAAGAGAACTGAGGGATATAAACAAAATAATAATAATAAAAAACTTTTCAACTTTCATCTCTTATTGAATTATACAATGACGATAAAAATGAAATAGAAAGCATCGACAACGTCCAATGTTTTCGAATCGTTGAATTATTTTTCGGCGTTACTGTACGCATGGTATCGGCTTGACAAAAGAACGCTGAATTGAACAAATAGCTCGGCGTGGTAATAAACGGGAAGGGGTATACTCCCATCCAATGAAACGTAAGCCTATTTATAACTTTATACACGCGTCACGATCTCTTGACTATTCTAACGACATGAATGTCATCGTTTACTAACCTTGCCTATATTTACGTTTATGTTGACGATCCGACATTACAGCTATATTCGTTTCTGATGAGATTGTTAATATTTTCAAAGGAATTATATATTTAAAAAATAATACACATTTTAAAGGCTTTAAAGTTTGATTTGGTCAGATTCCTTATTAAATATTCAAAATACTCGAGTTCGAACCTTGGCACTTCGATATTTCTCTATGAAACAGTGGATCTGGAACAAAGTCAAACTCAGTCTCATGAGGATAAAATCTATGAGATTAATGAGAAGCTGCTTGAATGGAAAACTTGCAGATCCTGGCTAGAAAACTGAGATTGGCGGCTAGAGGATTCGTTTTAATGAACAAATGACACCCCTATTTCCACACAGGCTGGAACCATCTTCGCCAGCAGAGGGCGGCCGATTGGTCAGTGTAGCAGATAGTTTTATTGCAGACTGACATCATAGAGTTTAAGTTTTATTTACATGGTGTTAATCGTATGTAAGTACATAAGCAAGTAATAAAATATTTAATTACTAAAAAAGTATACAAAATATGTATTACAAAATCTTTAATCAAATACCACGCACATTGTTAAGTGATATTTTCTGCTTCAAAAGGTTAAGAACACTCTTTGACTGCAATCTATGAAATTAAATATTAATTATATGTGTGAATATCAACCTGTATCCAATTATTTATCCTAAATATTTTTAGTCTTACTTTCCAACCTTTCAAAACAGTTTATTTCAAAAGTCCTATTTGTCCAACTGTGTGAATTAATGTGTTTAAAATGGAGGGTGTAAGGGAAAAAAAAGGTTAGTCCAATTTTAGCTCAAATTGAGTTAGTACTGCCATCTGTTAGAAAATCACGAGACCTTTCTGATGCACTTTAGATTTATGTTAAACGAAGTCTTTGTCATATTCAAATTAATCTTAAAAAGTAGTTGCTGAGGTCCTTATGGGGTTTGAGATATTAAATTTGCTGTCCTGAAAAAATTGTGTAATATAACTTTACCCTCTTTCCCCTGTACCCTAAATATAATATGGAATTGTTGCAAATATGTTTGCAGATTATAGCGACAAGATTTATTCAAAACGTATAATAGAAGAAAGTTATATATAATGAGCTTTCACTAGAATTTCTAGTTAAATGTGTACTCATCAAAGTCTATTAATTTTTCATTAATTTTAAGAATTCGGTGTTAGCAGTTAAATAAAACGTATGGTTACTATTGCTCTTCACACCAAGATGAGAGCTTTGAAATGACCCCCATCCCGGCTTTCTATTCATTTCTTTCACTATAAAGCTTGGCTAAAAGTTGATTTATGGTTTTTAAATAAAGAACAATATTTTATTTACTCATAAACAATCAAGTACAAATCACGGTTTCCATCATGATGTAAAAATAAAAAAGAATGTATACATAGCACAAAGCAAAAAATCTGGAAATTTGGTTTTTCCTTGAAGATAATATTTTTGCCGACATCCTGGACCTCAAATCTTTAAAAGAAGTGTTCATTGTCAAATTCGAAATCCTGGACCTCAAATCTTAAAAGAAGTGTTCATTTGTCAAAATTGGTTCAGCCGTTTATTCGTAATTTAAATTACCGGAAATGGGCATTTAAAATTGTACATTAACCGCGAATAGTGATAAACAATGAAAAGAAAATATTATTTTATAATTAAATCAAAAGCATTGCTCTAGTGCCTCAGATATTCTGGTGTTCGTCCTCCCAAGTCTATTGGCTCAGGCCGAGTATGAACGTGATTACTCCCTCATGTGTGCATATATAGACACATAATATTATCAGAAGCTAGAGATGGATATAAGCTGTTGTATATATCCTAATAGCCAACGTTAAAACAACAGCAGCGGGTCACCATCAGACATAACAGGGGTTTATAGGTAGTACCATTGATGTAACACCTGCGGAGATCTACCTCCAATCACCATCCGGAAATTTGATTGAGACCCTGAGGCATTTATATGTGTGGATTCGATAATTCCCAGCGTAAATAGGTTGCAGCCCTTCCACCCATTACCAACCCCGCAACCCCACGCCTTTTCAAACCACTTCCAGAATGGGCATCCAAATAATCCCTCCCTGTACCACCCCTTATGGATAGAAGTATCCAACCCAACCCCGATTCACGTCACAGGTCATGAAGCTTTATCTTTAATGGAATGTACACTTTGTTTACTGTGAAAGGCATACAGCACCACGGTTCAATATTATATGCTGAGCCATAGTGAAACCATGTAAGGAAAGCTTTCATACTTTAAGGACAAGTGGAGCGTGCATCTTCTATGGACAGTTGTATCTTAACACATTACACTGAGGGCTGGTTGCACATATATCATATTGATTATTTAATCACGGGATTGCCACTAAGCTTGATCCTTGATCAAGGGTTTGCGAAAAAGTCAACTAGGTATCAAAGTCCCCGATACAGTGAACATATATTTAATCAAATAATCAATTAAAACGATCATGGCAACATCGTAAAAAGCACTTTTTTTGAAAAATCTGAATGTGGGTTTGCTATGGTTGGCTATGATGCATACATTTAATGTCTTTGGTAGCCTAGGCTGCCTCATATTTATATATTAATTTCAATAAATTGATATTTTCGGCACGTTCTTTAAGAAAACATGTTTTAAACAATCTGTGCAGTGATATTAATATATACACACAATAAAATTAAACTAGCACTCAACTCAAATTTTATTTCTCTGTGATTAAAGAAAAGATAGTCTAATATCTGTAATTGCTTTGGATCTCATCCCAACTCTTTAAGTTTACTGTATAGAGTAGTTAATAATAATAATAATAATAATAATAATAAATAATAATATAATAATAATAATGATGATGATGATGATGTCACACTCAAAATAGATATATAAACACATACTTTACGTTTATTAATCAGTTAAATAAGGATGTAAACGCTAGTTTGGTTATCAAAACTTATAGGTTATGTCTTCCATCAACATGATGATAGGAGAATCAAACAGTTGATGGAAGAAAATCGGCTGCTTAGCTTGACCATTTGATCAACCATCGCGTGCAACTTAAAATTAGATTTGAGACACTGGTGGATTTAAAGCCGCTGATTATTGTTTGTCCAACCAGCCCTGAATATATCCTCTGAAGTAACTGCAAATTTTATGAAGAAAAGATTTATCTTCACTCTCTCTGAGCCAACTGTTGCCAAATCTTCTCACTTTCAGATGATGGTATTCTGAGTTAAGAAATAGTTATTGGCAGCATCGACCAACCACAGTTGCAAAATTCACTTTAAATTTAAGAGAAGATAGACCTTTAGAAAACAAAAGAATGTCAAGTCTGTCTCCCGATAGTAACCTTGCTTTTCCATAATAGATAAAATCCAGGGTAGGTAAGAACCCATTTGCAATTCCAAGCATTCCACGGTACACAAAGGATCAAAGTATCGACAAGAAAATAAAAAGTTCATATATTTGAAAAAAAAAAAATAGGCTCATACAGTATGACATCACTGAACATCTTTAATTCAGTTACACGATAGATGAATCAGAGATATGAAAATAATTTCATTTTAAAACCCAATGATGATGCTATGGATAAAGACTAATTTGTTCAGCAGAATTTGTCATACGTATTGTAAAAAATTACAACAATGATTTTGGTAGTTCTGGTTTGATGATGAAAGCTAAAAAATTGTTTTTGTTATTAGGTTCTGTTGTGTTGGTCCCCATGATAGATTTTTTCTCTCTCTCTATTATATGTAATGTATTTGGCGAAACAATAGGAACAGAAATGCTATCGAATTAATTGAAATATTAATAGGGGTTACACAAAAGCTATTTCATTCCAATGATGAAAGGCCACTAATTTAAATTCAGAATGACGTGAAAAAAATATGTTAACTACTTATAGTGAATGTACATACAGTATTGAATTTACATTTTTATAAAAGTTTATTAATTAGATGTATACATATTTTAAGTATGACCAAATTGAGGAAATATCATCTTAAGTACAAATATTAATTAAGTATTTAAATAAAATCTTTGTTTCAAGTTTGATTACAAAATTTTTTAATAGACTAAAAAAATGTAGTCCCATCAAACTCTATACAACCAAAAGTAATCTAAAAGCCAGAATTTACAAAATGTCTACACTTAAAAGATTAAAAAAAAAAAAGAGTATTACTGCCCGTTCGGGTTTATACAACTATGTACTAATTACGCTAGTAATTTTATGGATAGGTAAAGTTATATTTAAATAAAATGTACCCGTATTTGCGTAGATGTAGAGTGGTAAACCATTTTGGAAAACCAACCTCAATACACCCGATCGGGACTCAATATTCGATCTTTGCTTCTTCGGCAGTCTAGTCTTCTGCAAGAGCAGTGCCTTAGACCATGCGGCCACCGAAGCGGGTTGGAAATATTTTGAAAAATATTTCTTAGCCATAGGCTTATGTATAACTTAAAATAGTAATTTTTAGAGGGGTATCAATATTAAAATGTGACATCGATGTTTAAAAAATAGGTAATCTGTAAACGGAGTTCAGCTCAGAAATTTTGCATTTTTTACCTCTAAGCCTTTCTATTTTGTATAATATAATACATTAGAAATCCATTATTTGGTGTTACATGGGGTAAAAATCCATATATGGAGACATTTACTTGACAGAAAATGTTGAAAAGTATATTTTTTAAATAATTAAATATAAAATACTAGCATCCAATGGGTTAGCAAGCATTAAACACTTTTAACTACCATCTAACATATCCCTACTATAAGACTTATCTAAAAGTTCCAGAAAAAAAAAAAGGAAGTTTATTGACTAAGGGACATTCCACCTTAAACCTCTTTAAACTGCTTACCTTGGGAGGAAATTCTCAACTTAGGTAATGCTTTAACATGACATTAATGTTATAATTTTTTAATTTGTGTTTTTATAATTACTTACCTACTTATCAAGCAATCCTTTAAAAAGTCAGGATAAACCTAAAAAGATGGTTAATCTAGAACAACCAATTTTTTACGGATTCTCTATCCAAAATTGAGGTAAAATACTATCATTAGCACTAACTTGATACATATATAATATGGTAATTTAATTCAATCTAGTCACTTCCTACGCTTATGGCTTACATTTGTTTTAGGATACATTTAAAAATGGTATATCATAATCGCACAATCTTTCTCATATTGTGTAGAATACCCGCTCTAAACTCAATCTTTAAGGCTAAATTCTAAAAATTTCCAATCTTATATAATCAATCGTAATCAACCTAGACTTAAATTAATTTATCTTTTAAAAGCCATACATTACTATTTATCATAAAAATTAGTCCCCCGTTACTAATTTTGAACAATATCATTGAGTGTTTTTCAAAAAAATTCAAGTTTTACAAAAAGGAGTCAACTGTAAATTACTATAATCAATAAAAACATAGCAGATACCTATTTTGAACCAGATCGACTAAGTTGTTTTTAAATATTCAAGTTTTCAAAAAAGAAGTCAATGGTAAACTACCGTTTAGCAATTTTTTTTATTGAAAAATAATTATAGAGTTGTATTTGTCTCGTCAAATATTCCCCAGATATATATTTTTAAATCGTTATTCATTTCCCAAACATTTAAATTTGTCGAAAATAGCTCATTGTAAATTAACCTTTAGCGAATTTTTATCCAAAAATAAAGAAGGCCTATATGGTGTTATTTGGGAGGTTAAAGACTCCCTAGATATCCATTTTAAATCAAATCTTTGGAGCCATATTTAAAAAAATCTGATACTAGAAAAAAACACTCATAAGTAAACTACCCCTAGTTGGAGGGCTAGGGTCAAAATAAAAATTAAAACAGTCATTTTACCGTTATCTCTTTGATGAAATATTTCAAAGTTATCTTAGCCAAATATTTATAAACAAAGTAAGAGTACTATAATTTACTATTTAAAGGACTCTTTTAAGTACTTGTCTTACAACCCATAAGGGTTATTTGCGTGTTTACATAAAGTAATGGGTTATGGATTATGGTCGTAAAATTAGCAGGAATATTCTTTGATTTTTGTGGACAGCTAGGGTCAAACTATTTAATAAATATCACCCTCTGTACACCCGGGTGAGATTTAGACCCCAAATCCTCTTCATTGAATAAAATAGATTTAAAATTTGATCCACATACACAATGATGTGGGCAGTTAGAATATAAAATTGACAATTTATATAAATAATAAAAATTTATTCTTTAAAACTAAAAAATATGATTCTATGTGATCATTATTTATGAACAAACATGTACTTTACAGCTACGCTTTGTTTAGTAGTTTACTTGATCCCAATTTCCAGTCCAGTAACATAACGTATCAAATACCCTTGGGGTTACTAGCCCCTTCGCACCCCACCATTCCTCTTCCAACCTAAAAATAAAAAAACAAACAAAAAAAGTCCTGCCCCTTCCGGATGTTACCACTGAAACTGCAAGTGCTAGGGCCAAACACTCGAACTCTGATGCGTGGAGTTTTGAGATCACTTCCATCCTCTCTTTTTCTATCTATCTCCCTCGCCCCTCTTCAATCACCCCCTCACTTTCTCACCACGCGTACTCCTCCCCATTCCCCCTACCCCACCACACCCTCAAGGGATAGAACAGATAATGTGGACGAGTGAACGGCACCCCCTTGATTCCCTGCAGGGGATGAAATAAACCCCCTCGCTGAACCATTACACTTTTATTTATCTCCTACTTTTTTCTGACCTATCTCTCTTTCTCTCTCGTTCTCTTCAGGTCTCATCTTTACCCACCTTCATATCCCACCCTCTTCCCAACACCATTTCTCCCTCTTTAAAAAAACAACCCCTCCACCCATACCACCTCTAACACTAACCAATGTTTCCCACGCACAGCCAATAGCAAACACGAATAAAGTTCCTTTTATACCCTCCTAGATCATTCTAATAAAATTACACCGGACGAGGCTATAGTACGAAATGAGAGCAACAGCCTTCATAAAAATGATCCCCCCCCCCTTTTTTTTTCCCAGCTTCCGTAAACTCCCTTACGCTAAACATTACGTTTCCCCCTCGCTCTTCTTGTGGGGGATGGTCTTGGTCTTTTACTCATCCCCTACCTCACCCCTCTTTAGGTGGGATGTAATATAAGTTCCGTTTACGTGTCATTCAATATGGACTTATCAAGCATATAAGGGGTGCAGTGGTCAGTGCATCTGGCTATGAGCTTAAGAGTCCCGGGTCGCTAACCGGCCGGTACCCTGGGCTTTTATCTCAAAAGGGTAAATATCTCAATGTCACCAAGGTTTGGTTAGTTTGGCTTAGGTTGGGTTATATTTATTGGATGACCTGGTGGTCTATGGTAAGGTGTCAGACTTCTGTGCTGGAGGTCCGGGTTTAATCCTGGTCCCGGCACAGATTTATCTGATTGCCAAACCCTTACTTCACCTCTGACAAGACGTGTATTAATCACAACTTGTGAATGTGTGGAATGCCAGGCTCCACCGTGGTTCGGATTCCACGTTAAACTGTAGGTCCTCCATTTCATCTCGCAATCACCCGACCATTACACATTAGTGTAAGTGCGTATAATCCGAAACGGGTAGTAAGACGCGATGCTAATAATAATAATCTATATTTATTATTAAAAATAGCTTCCTTGGTTTTTTTTTTCCACTTCATGCTACTATCATCCGGCCTATACGCCTTTTAATTTAACTAGAACCTTTTACGGTGGCTGATGGTCTTTGGCATCACTCTAGCAATAGACTATACTGCTGATGACAGGGAAACAAGGGTTCGAATCAAGGTGGTATATCCTAAAGAATTTTACGTTCTCTCTACACATAAATGTGTGTACACTACCTCTAAATTCAACCTTCCTCATCCCTAGCTCATTACTCACTAGCGTAATTAGTACATATCCGTATATTATTATTATTATTATTAGCCCCACGTCATACTACCCATTTGGGTTGTACGCACTTACGCTAATGTGTAATGGTAGGGTGATTGTGAGATGAAATGGAGGACCTACAGTTTAACGTGAGATCCGAACCACGGTCGAGGCCTGGCATTTCACACATTCATAAGTTTGATTAATAAACCTCTTGTCAGAGGTGAAGGAAGAGTTTAGGCAATTAGATAAATCTGTGCTTGGACCGAGGATTGAAACCCGGACCACAGCACATAAGTCCGACACCTTACCCCTAGACCACCAGGTCACCCATATCCGTATAGATTGAACAGTTAGTAAGATGTGTTTATAAAAAATATAAAAAGGCCAGTTTGGTAGAGATAAGGAATTAATTTTAATTTAATTTATCAGTGTTTGATTGGAAGAGTAGTGGTAATCCTTTAAGTAGGAGAAAAAAAAAATCATCTTCAGTACAACTTGCCATCATTCGAACTATGATCTTCTCGTCTAAAGTATAACAGGGTAGATTATCCTGACCAATTTGTCACCCCTGCCCACAAATGGGGATAGTTTATTTGTTCATTATAAATTAAGAGAACAGGGGGAAAAAAGGGAGAAAGTCACACCACACAACATTCTCCCTGACAGAGATTTAATATCTCAAACCCGCTAAGAACCCCGGCAACATAATTTTTTTAAATATTATAGAGAGCTCTTTTAACCATAATCTAAAGTGTAAAGGTCTGATGATTGTCTAACAGATGCCAGCCCTAACTTAATTTGAGATACAGTTGGACTATCACCATTTTTCTCCTGTACCTTAAATGTTAAATAGAAAACACTACTTACAAACTAATTTAACCTAGGAAACAATTTAAAAAGCTTGTTATTGGTTAGAATGCGTTAAAGCGCATTTCACGTGATTTCCTTTGACATAGAGATAAGGGTTCGAAAGTTACCATGGTTGATTAAAACGATTTAATATACTTAATCTGCATTATAGGATTTTCCATGCGTTTAAATTTCCAGCCAATTCAAGTCGCTAAACACCTTTGCGTTAAAGTGAGGGAGGTTGGATGCAAGAACGTTAGTGAATTCTTAGTGGACCGATAGTGTAGTCCCGGGCACACTATCGTCCACCTTTTAACCTATGATGACGCAAGCAAACCCAACTAGTGTCAACAGAGCATCCACTTAGTCAAGTTCCTGCATATGGCCTGGAGTGTATGGACCACGTGATAACCTCAGTGTTGTTTTGCAGTTTTTATAGCAAAACTTTGTTTTGTTGATAAATAAAACAAAAATTTCTCGAGTAGAAGCAAAGACTTTAATTTTCTTCATATGGTGATATCAACAGGTTATTGAATATCTTTAACGAATGTAGCGACAATAGATGACAACATTGTAAGTGAAAAAAATAGTTTTCATTTAATTCCAGGACATCTTTGATGGATATTCAAGAATTTTGTCTTGAAATTGAATGGCAACATTTTCTCTTCATTTAAATGTTTCTCATTTACTGCCGCAATGTTCACGACAGATATTCAACAACTGTTTATAATACTATGTGCATAGGATTAAACTCTTTGATTTACCGGAGAAATATTTATTTATTTTGGTAAAAAAAAGTTTTACTTTAAAAACTATAGAAACACTTAACTTTTCTCGTATCCCCTTCAACCCCACCTTAAATAAATGATGATATAATGTGGATAGCTCTAAAAACATGAAACAAAAATGGGAATAGCTTAGCAAATGTACTCCTAAACTTGAGAATGTGAACAAGCAATTTTTTTAACTTCTTTATACCAGAGTTCTTATTTTGGTAGTACATGGAGCAACTGAAATGGAATGGTAAGTGTATGAAAGGCTGAGTGCACACAGCCAAAGCACTCACTATATGGGCTACAGCTTCATATCCCAGTTGCAACAAGCAAAACAGAAAAACTACTTCTCTGTATAATTTACCTTTGGACGACAACGCATAGATGAGTGTGACAATAACCACTGTTTAGAGATTGCTTCTGTAACGCTGGTTTAATTCCCGGATGTGTGACTTTCAATGCAGAGGATGAAATGTCACTCAACGAACTGTTCCAATTCCTCAATGACCTTTCTTTTGAAATTAGAGAGCTTATCGATATGGATCATGAGGATTCTTTTTTATATTAGCACCACGCTTTACAATCCTTTCAGGCTATATACTTTAATATTTAATTACTTTAATGTGTTGGGGATTATGAAGACTACCCTATAGAGGAAGTGTACCCGTATTTGCGTGGAGGTAGAGTATAAAACCATTAAGGAAAGACCACCTAGGACATCCGACCAAGATTCAAACCCCATCTCATCGTCATCAGTAGAAAAAATATTCCTAACTAATATAATAAGACCCTTCCCGTTTAGTAGAAAATAATATAGGTAGATTGGGGTTTTTGGGAAATGGAAATTTTCAAAACCTAAAAAACAATTTTTGGTATTAAAGAATAATTAAATTGGTCAGGAAAGTGGATAGGTTATTCCAGATAACTAGAAAAGCAAGAAAGTTTCTTAATTTTACAATCGAGATTTGTAAAATAGCGAGAAACGGGGCTTAAACATAAAAAACTAATACGGGGGAAAAAAGATTCTAGGTGTAGTATAAAATTGGAATTAATTAATTAATCAATTAAGTAAAAAGCCACCCCAAATAGTCAAAAATAATTTAGTTTTAAATTTAAAGATTGAATCCGAGAAATAGGGGGCTAAAAATTTCGCATACTATTATAAAAAAAAAAATTAAAACTGCAGATAATGTCAGCGACCAATCTGTTCCTTTAAACATAATATTATTTCATTTATGATATTTATTAAATTCTATTTTTTTTTCTGATGTGATAATGTAACATTGTATATAATTTATGTTTCTCACATCTTATGATCACTCGTAAGCAATTACTGCATTTGTTCGTGCACTCAGTTTATGGGCTGATTAAAATTTCGTTTCAAAGATTATTTTTATAATTTATTGGTAGATATAAGTGGTTTAGGATTATCATGATTATATATTAACTAAAAAATAGCGGTTTTGTTAAAGATGATAATTATGTGCCTATGATTTTTATTTATAAACCCTTATGCTTGATAGAGTTGTTTGAAATTGAATGTCTGATCAAAACAGCCGGAAAACTAATTACTTAGATTCATAAAAAAATTATACCCTTTAACTTTTTGACGTGTATGATCCAAACATTATTCGGATGAGTAAGCAGTATTTGGGTGAAAATAACTCAATTAAATTTTCCAACAACTAAAAAAAAAAGAGGCTATAGAGTTGATCATTTTAAAAGTTTATACTTTGAAAACTTGGTCACGTTTATTGAGAAGCGTAAAAAAAAAAAAAAAGGCATTGAGAGAGGGGGTTAACGGAATATGGGAAGGGTATGTTCTGGCACAACTTGTTTTTTAAGCCACGGGGGTGTAGGAGAAAAGGGAAATTAGAGATTGTGAGGGATGATGGTATCTCAGTGAATCAACACCCTTGTTGTATTTGGAGGGGGTGAGGGAAAGGGGGAATTTGAAGGGCTGGAAAGGGTATAGGGGGAGGTGGGAGGAGGTGTTGTCAGTTTGACTAATTGCTCGTCCCCTGGCTAACAAAAACCCCATCCGACTGGGTGGAAGTTTAATTTTTGCCCGCAGCGCTGTGCTAGTCTCTGCCCGCATCCTTGAAAATCACGATAAAGACCAGACCTTTTGTGATACGTTCCTCTATGGGGGAGTGACAAATCAAAATTGCTTTTCCACGCATCGGTTCAGATGCTCCCGTAAGAAAGTGTAGAATTAACCATAAAATTATATAATTAAAACTGACAGCAAAATAATGATATTCATTGAAACGGATGGAATTTTAAAACATATGGGTACTGATATATTTTTTAATGTTATCAAACAATTATATGAACTGTACTAAAATAAGTTTGTGTATTTGGTTGCGATTACTTTAAAGTAATTAAAAACTATTTTTTTTAAATTTGGATCAAATCATAGAATATGTTTAGTACAAATTACAACATTAACAAAATGGCAGTTTGAGAATCATTGCATTATTTTAGACGAGGAATGCAGTTCATTATTTGAATTAGAGACCAATATTATAGTGACCGTTGTTGAACGATACAATATACTATTGTTCAATCTTTTTGGTAACTATATTCAGTAGTTTTGGACTCTAATTTGTTTTGAATCTTTTGAACATAATATTTTTAATCATGTTTCTTGAGCTCTGAGTATTATTTGAAAACTCTAAACTTTAACATGAATTCGCAGTAAAATTGAATTTTGAACTTTCCCGATTATTTATGTTTTGTCGTATTTATTAATCTTTCCAGTAGTAATAATTTATTAGGATATTTAATTAAGAAATTTATAGTTAGTTGATGTATATTTATGAATGATGCGCACTAATTACGGAGCAACTAGTACGGGTGCACACTAATTATGGAACAACATATTTGAGGTTGGTAATACACTTACATGAACTGCGGGGTGAAAATTAAATTCATAATTACTTTGTTAAAAATGGGAATTTGAGGTTTGGTTAAGTTAGTTTAGTTTAGGTGGCTGACAGATATACTTTATTCCGTAATTCGAGTGCACCCTTTATTAGTATCATATGTATTTAGCTTATCGAATTTTCCCCATGAAAGAATTATTTTGATCCCTAAGATGTTAATTATTGTACATTCGAGTTGGTTATATTTATTTCTTTTGGGGAACTTTCCATTGTGTTCATAAAGTATAGTGTAAAAAGTGTATACGGGACCTGATCTCTTAAGGATGCCATTAAATATACCAAGACCATTGAAATCTTGTATAATTACTTGCCGAGAAAAAGTTAAGTTTGTAATATAATTAATCCTTGTTGCTCTCTATGAGGACTTTTCATGATCATTATTTATATTGTTTTATTTTTTTTGTGTATTTTCAGGATTTAGGTTAATTTATAGTAGTTCTATCGCTGCCCTCCTGTCAAATAAAATTTTGTCATTCTGTTAAATAAAGAATCATTAAATTGTCTCTATGTATATTTATGTTAAGGATTAATTGTTTCCTCTCCCTTTTAATTGTATATTGTTCTACATTTTCTAATAAAATAGTTTAGAGGGTAGTAATGGTAAATTGACTTTTACTTTCCCAATTAAAGAGAAAGTATTGTAATCTTGAAAAAAAAAATTGCCTTGATAATGATGAATATATACTTGTATGAGTGTGCGAATACAAAAAAAAAGTTAATTTTACAATTCTGTGTGACCCCATGTCGGTTTGTTTGACTGTCCGTCTGTCTGTAATTTCATCTATATGTTTGGATGTCTGTCTTGGCCACAGATCTTAACGGTTTGTTGTATTTTGTTCAAACTTGGTATTAATATGTTTAATAGCTGTACCCAAAGACATTTTTTGGATTTTGACATAGCCCTAAATTTAAAATTTTAAAATGGCACTACCGATTTTGTTTTAAATTGTTATCTAGGAAGTGATTGACCTCCAAATTAACGCTACGTACTTGAATAATAGGTAAAAACTTGTATATGGGTAGTTTACTGATGAATAATTAAATTATAAAAAATTTCAAAATAAACTCGAAAATGATTCTAACAATTTTGTTTAAAAAGTATATTTTGGGAGTTTTTAATATTATAAATAAATCATTTTTGATAAAATTACGTTCAAGCTTAGTTAGCTGATAATAATTTTTCTTTTAATTGAAATATTTTAAAACCTACTACAACTATTTGGTTATAAATAGGTATCTGCTATATTTTTAACAATATAAACAATTCTTTATATTAGTTTTTCTTTAACAAAAAAACATTCTATAGAAATTTTATTCGTGCAAATAATCGTGATGCTAATGGATAATATTGCGAATGGCGAATATTAAAGCCACGCCAAATTCATCCTGAATTCCCATTATTATATCAACAAAAACCAAAACTTCCCTGTTTAATTACTCGCGGTCCAGAACCATATTACGCCACATATGACATCATACATTATGTCTCTGTTAATATATTACATACGTAGGTGATAACACCTATTAGCCAAGCTCTCATTTATCAATGACTGATTTATAACGTTAATGTGTTGGTAGAGGAATAGTTAATATGATTTACAATAAGGGTCACCTAATGCCCCCCTTTGATGTGCTGGAGAGATCATAAATATCGCCTGCTGGGAATAGTATAGGCAACTAGCATATCAAGTCTGTATGGATGGGTTGCAGATACTTGCAGGCGTTGGAAGATTTTTTTTTGCATGGATAATTTTATATTATTAATGGTTTTCTGTGGACTTTGGAATTGTATACGATCTAATAATCGAGATAGTAAAACATACATGTCCTATATTACATGCAACTGATTTTAAAATATTAATTATATTTAGTTTTTTTAATCTAAAACTAAATCTTACTCCCTCTTAAATACCGTTCAGCCTTGGGAACTTTCAATTTTAAAGTATAAAAACAGTTGATGATTTTAATTGAGCGTATATCGTCTATTATATAAAGATAAAATAAAGAGTATGCTGATCTGTCTTTCACAAGCTTTACGTGGATATCTAATGGACGCAAAAGGTCTGAAACTTTAAAATTAGTAGACCTTGTGCTAAGGAACACGTGCATCTCGAAGGCGGAATTTTAAAATTTCAATTAGATTTCTTATTAATTGAAAACTGGGTCGGAAGAAATAAAACGAAGTTTTTTCTGTCTGTTTGAAGCAAATATAAGTGCTGCCAAAGATAACCACGCAATCTATTGCGTTGTTACCCAGGGCAATGCCAGGTACTTGTGCTAATCATTAATATTTTAGATACTAGACGAGAAGAAACGATTGCTCAGTTAAATGAACGATTATGAGACCAATTAAGTGCTATTTTAAACACGTTATTCAAGTAAGGCCAAATGTAAAATAGACTTAGTCAGTTAAAAAGAAAAAGAAGAGCTTTTGTTCCCATCAAAACACACATGTGCTTGTATGAAAATATATCATACATAAACTGTATGATAAAAGGCATGTCAAAATAATTAATATCTTCAGTCTAAAGCAAATCTCCGAAATAAATCCACAAAGAGCTTAATATATTATTATAAGACTACAACATGAATGAACCTATTTTAAGTGCACTGCATATTACATGAGTCACTTTCACCTCCCCCCCCCCCCCCCCCATCCATAACTAGACTAATGGCTTCGTTCAAATTTTCCCCCTCTGCGCAAAGAATGTAATTCAGTTAATGCACATTTTCATCTTCTTCAATATAAATGTCTAATAAACAACGACATAAGCTACTTATGCGAGCTTATATTTGTAGAATTTTTTATTTCACCCTCTCAACCTCTTTACGTTTTAAACAAACATTCTCACTAATGTAACTTGATGTTAATAAATAGTTTTAAATCCTCCTGAGAATATCTAACAAGTAACACCACATCACAATCATTTCAAGTAGCGACGTCCAGATCATCAAGCCGAACTACGTCACGAGAACGTGAATATGTTCTGTAGAACTTCCGTCGCTTATTCGGCGAAAATGCTCGCAGCGGACCATTTGAGTGACGATGTTACAGGGCTCGGCTTAAAACTCACTGGATGGCGCTGTGAGCCGAATCTGGAACCATGCACGTGCGACTTTATATTATTGTTTATTTCTAATTAACCTTTCGTTGCATGCGCTTGAAGTATTAGCCTAACAGTTGCGTATTGTAAATTTTAAAACACCTTGAAATTTGGTTTAAAATTATGTTTTTTTTTATTCATATATTAAATACAAATTCGTTTTACAATATGGCTAGGGTAAAGAATAAATATTAATGTAAAATTAAAAAATTAAAGAGTATATTAAAAATCATATTTAAGCTATAAATAAACATGTGCCGCTGCAGAAAATGTAAATTTCCCCCTGTTCATTGCGTGTGTCATTCTTCCACTGAAGTACATAGCTTTATGAGGCAAAATATAGATCTCTGGGATGTTCGAGGTTTGGCTTACGACGTGGCTTAGCTCGATGAGTCAGAACGCAGCTAAGGATTTAAAATAAAAACAGCTTTACTTCATAATCTATCAAAAAAAATCTGTCACTGGCCCTGTTTAACTAAATAGTCTTAAGATTCTGCCTAGCACCTTTGAGGTCCTTTTCGGGGTGTTTTGGTTCAATTCCCTGCTCCAAATTACAACGAATGTTTGGTTACAGGTTGCATCTAACTGTAGTATTTCGTGTAATCAGGTCCATGAACCTTTTTTTGAATTAAGTTCAAAGATATTTGAAATTATGCCTATATGTAGGATCCCCAAATATATATAAAAAAATATTTATGTGTGTTTGAAAGAATATTGGTATGTGTTTGTGTAATTTAACAGGCTTAGAACCTGCACCAGTCCAAAGGTATAATACCATTAGTCTCGTCCATTCTGTGCTTGCTGTTGGCAATAAGGTCAGGATCAGAGCTACAGTCAAGTTTAAAGGAGTGTTTTTTCCCCCTAAATGTATATCTTCCCATAAAAATTCAGGTACACATCCTTTTAAATGTTACCTTACTAAGCATTACTATATTTATGTATGAATGTGTAACTTGGTCAGATAATAAAAGGCAGGGCACAAAATTCCTGGTCTATAACTATTAAATGTAATAGGTTGAATAACATAATTTTATTTTGTGTTTTAAAGGCGCTACAAACTAGGGAGTGTTAGCACCTATAAACGGATTGACCTTGCTTTATAAATATTATAATAGTCGTATATTCCATAGCCAAAAGTACAAATATAACGTGGTATAAACATAAAAAAAAGTAATGAAAGAATTTTAAAATTCCACGAATAAGCTGTATTATGGAAATATAGGGAAAGTTTTCAGAATTATAAAAATTTAAGAACTATAAAATTGTTTTAGGATATTTTAATTGGTTTAATTTAAGATGGTTTCTATAATAGTGTCTTGCTACTGGTAAAGACACCTATTGAAAACATCTTTATTCATAAATATTCGAAATATAAATTAGTAGTTTTTATGGTAATTTAGCATCACAGAACGAAACCATAACCTCACAGATTATAATTCAAAATAACCAAAATTTAAAAATACGCACGTCATGATACCAAAATATAAATAATACACCTTTATTTACTACTATCCTCATAAAATCTTGAGTGGTTTACTTAAGCGGTTTTTACTAAGTTCACGAAGTCTTATCCATAAATACAAAAGGGGTGTTGGGTGTAGCGTGGCTGGACCCAGAGGGATTGGGGGTAAGGGGTGAGGGAAGGCAGCAATAACTCGTTGCGCACTGGTTTAAAAAGTGCCCTATTCATTGTTGATGGAAAAGGCTGAAATCGCCTATTCTCTGGAGACCGTAAAGACACATCAATTATTTGACCTCATAATTAATTTGGAAGGATGTTCTCCTCTCACCTGGTCTATAGGTAACACTTCTTGTTGCGATCATAAGTGGTCTATCTCGCATTTAATTAGTGAAGACAATAATATATTGAGATATCTTAGAAAAGTAATACATTATGAATCGCTCGTAAGAGTACACAAACTTTTGTCAATAAAATCGACTTTCTATGACCTTGACTGTTTACAAATGTACAGCGGCTGTGTTGGCCCTATATTTTTTTAAAGAGCCCTTTCAAATTAAGTTTACCCTTATCGGTTAGTTTGTAACTTAGTTAGCAGACGATGAACTAGCGAACTAATGAATAAATAAGTAGAGATTACATTGACAAAAGTTTGGAGGCTGTAGCGAGTAAATTACTATGTGTATAATATGTCAATAATAAGTTATATATTACTACCCGCTTCAATAGCTGCGTGGTCTAACGCGCTACTCTCGTGTTAGACTAGACAGCCGAGGACGGGGAGATCAGGGTTCGATCCCAGTTGGGTGCATTGAAGATTGTTTTCCTAAATGGCTTTCCACTCTCCCTCCACGCAAATGTGTGTACATTTCCTATCAATATGACCTTTCTAATCCCTAACATATTATTGTAATTAATATAAAATAGTGTAAAACTGACAGGTATTACCCATAAATGATAATTACACTAATGGTGTAAGGAGGAGGAGGGAAGAATTGTAAAGGTCATCTACCCGCATTTGCGTGGAAACCTATTGGGAAACAATTTAGAAAAATCTAACCACGTTAGACCCAACCAGGATTTGAATCCTGATTCCCCGTAATCGACATGTTATTCCAACACAAGAGTGATGCCTTAGACCATTCGGACACTAAAATGAGTATGGCAATATAAATTATAAAGTGTTTACATGGGCATTTCAAACACAAATTCTTATCGCACCCAAATTAAATTCTAGATTATATCTTTAAATAAACATCTAGCTCAAATAGTTGATTATTTAATTTTATGAAACAGATGTAAACGAATTAAAAAAAATAGAAGCTTAGACAAAAGTTTATCCCTTATAGTTTTCTAGAATATTTATATATATTTCGAGAGGGGACGATTAAAATCAATCGCAAAAATAAAAGAGTGTTTTTAGAACTTAGCGAACCAGGTCAAAATTTCCTAGTAATAATACATTGAACCTAAAAGTAAAACAGAAAAAAATAAAAAAATAACCCACATTCTTCCATCCTACACTCACACCCTTTTATATTGGGTCAAAACATCCATTATGTAAATGCGAAATTTCATATATAATTTATATAAATAAAAGGGGCTTTGTTATTTGGTGAGTCAGTGCTACATCTACAATACCAGAGTAAAAATAGGCTTATATAAAATAGTACTGAATCATCAGGGACAGATTTAGATTTAGGTTTATTCACAAGATACCCGGACGTAAGGAAATGCGGTCTTGTAGCCTCATATATTTTATTTTAGATGTAGATTATTAAATATGTATAACGCGCATTATGCATCAAGAATTATTTTGTGGGAACAATTTGAAGAGAAATTATATCTAGAGTAGGCGAAAAAAAAAAGGATGAAAACTATTTGTCTAAGCATCACGCTCGAAATAGATTAGACTGCAGATTTGGGAGAGATTATGGTTCGAATACTGGTCGGGTAAAATGAGGGTGGCTTTTGCTGAATGGTTTTCCACTCTCTATCTCTTCACAAAAATGCGGGTACACGTCCTCTAAATTCAACCTTCTTCATCACTAATTTATTACCCGTAAAATAGTAAATACCCACTTCGATGGACGCATGGTCTAAGACTCTTAAGATGTAACTCCCTCAATAGACTATACTTCCAATGACAGATATATCGGGGTTCCAATCCCTGTCAGGTATAGTGAGGGTGGTTTTCACTAAACAGTTTTCTACTTTCCTTCCATTAAAATGCCGGTACACTTCCTCTCAATTAAGCCTTCTTAAACCCTAACATATTAGAATTAATTATTACGTACGAGTACAACCCAGACGGGTAGTAGGACTCAGTGCTAAAAATACTAATAAATATATTAATAAACCAAATGTTTAGGAAGACGCGGTATTAAAAAAAATACCCTTCCCATAATGTAATATAATTATATAGTTTGCGGCTGTTAACGTTCTGGGTATTAATACCCTTATTATACGTCTATGTTAAGAACCAACAAGTTTCGCTTGTTTGGTTGGTTTAACCAAATTGGTCAAAAGCGACAAATTTGATTGGCGAAACTATAACGTTACTAGTTTGACCA
This sequence comes from Timema podura, assembly GCA_033556935.1. NCBI lineage: Eukaryota > Metazoa > Arthropoda > Insecta > Phasmatodea > Timematidae > Timema > Timema podura. Next base: position 27,015,295 of record JAVRXN010000005.1, read on the forward strand.
CCACAAAAAAACAAAAAAAAAAACACACAACACAAACTTCGATAATTTGCGGCCGCCGGTAAACCAAACAAAGCAGTCTCCCACTTCCTACCTGCGCTCTCAATTTATATAATTTGCCTTGTAACACAGATGTTGTGTTACTCGTTTTATAGTTTAGTTGATCTATGCCTCCCTACAGCTCACTCCCCCTCCACCTTCCACCCCCTCATCGTGCATACAAACATTTTCAGAAATGTTTAGTCAGTGGATTATGTCGTTTATATTATCTGTACCTCCTACATGTACACATCATCACGTAATTATAATTTGTCTCCTTCTCTTCTTCCCCCCGTACTGGTCGACACGGAATCCCAGGAATCCCAGGCCAAGTGTAATGAGGTGGATTTTTACAAAACATTTTCACTAATCTCCCTTCAAGCAAATAATAGTGTTCTTTACTTAAAATTATACCTTTATCAATACTATCTCATTGATTTAAATCAGCAGATAGCCCTGACGGGTAGAAGGACATTTACCCTCGAAACATTTTTAAGGTTATTTGTTGATACTTCAGAGATTAAAATGGTTTATTTTGGATAGGATCAAAGAGAGTTTAAGAAACAAATAGCCAAAGCTATTATTTATTTTTTAGTTAGGATTACTCCATCTAGCTATAATATTATGAAAATTTAAAAATGAAACCTGGACACGGGAATCGAAACCGGGACCTTTGGATTACTAGGCCAATGCTTTAACCACTAGCTATCCAGGAATCATCCCGTGTCCAGGGTCATTCTTCACTCATTGTTTAAGGCAGAGTCATGATGGACGTGTGGAAATCGTCGGTTACAAATGTGTAATTCTATTAAGTTTACAAGCTATCAGATAACGCAGCCACCTTCGACTCTGTAGTTGGCTTATACAGTTGTGCAGTTTATTACTATTATATTAAATTATTATTATTAATTATTATTTCGATTCCTGGATAGCTCAGTGGTTGGAGCAGCGGCGTACCAAGCCAAAGGTCCTGGGTTCGATTTTCATGTCAAGTGTCATATTTCAATTTTCAGAAAAAGAGTGTTTGTCAAATTATCTATCGTAAGTCATGTACGCCTTTAAGAGGTAAACAACCTTTACAGATATTAATAAAACAAAATAAAGCAAATATTACCCATTTAATAGACTAAAGTATAAATATTGATACATTAATATCAGTCAAGACCTGCTTCTATGGCCGCGTGAATCTAACGCGCTACATTCGTGTTGGACTAGACTGCTGAAGATGGGAAGATCGAAGTTCGATCTCGGTCGGGTGCACTGTGGGTGGTTTTTAATAATTTGTTTGTCACTCTACCTCCACGCAAATGCTAGTACACTTCCTCTAAATTATTTAACCTTCCTAATTCCTGGCACATTAAAGTAATTATCTCGAACGGGTAGTAAGACCCGATGCTTGGGAAAAAAATTAGACAAGCTGTTATAACTTTATTGATATATATATATATATTAATAAAGTTTATTAATATATATATATATTAATAAAGTTATAACAGCCTGTCTAATTTATGTTATATATATATATGTATATATATAATATATATAATATATAACTAGTATTTGTCAAGCTGTTCTTGGTCATGCTAGCTTGAGAGTCGTTCATTTATACAGGGTGTCTTTCTATGAAATGAAATGCGCTCGAGAGTACATAACAATGAGTAAATGGCAAAATATTTAGTTTTTCAATTTCACTTGGCATTGCCGCTTTTACTACCCGATCGGATTACACGCTTATTACTCTAATGGTATAAAGGATTAGGAAGGTTATATATTTATGGGAAGTGTACCCGCATTAGCGTTGGGAGGGTGGAAAAACATATTTGAAAAACCACTCTATTATTATTATTATTATTATTATTACCACATCTTACTACCCGTTCGGGCTATACGCACTTTCGCTAATGTGTAATAGTAGGGTGATTGTGAGATGAAATGGAGGACCTACAGTTTAACGTGGAATCCGAACCACGGTGGAGGCCTGGCATTCCTCACATTCACAAGTTGTGATTAATACACGTCTTGTCAGAGGTGAAGGAAGGGTTTGGCAATCAGATAAATTTGTGCCGGGACCGAGGATTGAACCCCGGACCCTCAACACAGAAGTCTGACACCTTATCCCTAGAACACCAGGCCACCAAAAAACCACTAAGTATAGCCAACCGAGATTTGAATTTCGATCTTCCCGTCAGTGGCAGTATAGTCTATTGCAAAAGTAGCGCGTTAGACCACGCAGCCACCGGAGTGAGTCAAAGCTTAGTTACTTAGGTACTAAAGTGCTATTATGATATCTTCCGTGAATCGGGAAGAAAATCGCAAAGGGTAAAATATTCGACAAAAAATTATCACTCAGGAGAATGTATCGGAAATAATCATATACTTTAAACACAAACACTTATATACATAAATGTATATAATCAGGATTCAAAATCTACATTATTGAGGTCGCATTTATTATTAAGGTGGGAGTGTTGCAAGATAACGCTAGTATTTTTGAAATGTTTGTATCTAAACATTGTTTGGTCGAAATAAGTAAAATATTTCTACAGTCGAAAGATAAAGTTTAATTTTCTTCACGTCATGGTTGATGTCAACAGTTGTTGAATATCTGTCAAAGGTGTCATGAAATTTAATAAAAAACTTGTTCTCTTCATTTAAAAAGCTTCTCATCTAATTCCGCTATGCACATGACAGATATTAAATAGCTGTTAATATCAGCAGGTGAATAATATTGTATCAACTTTATTTTATCTGGTTGTATTTATTTTGGACAAAAAAAAAGTTTTGCTATAAAAACTGGAGGAACAATACACTTAATTATCGTTCCCTATACTTCAACCTAATATAACACCTCGTTGATTAATATGATAACACGAACAAACGATAAATTAATCACTGTCAACCTTTTCTATTTCCATTGGTAAACTTGTTCAGCAACTATTCCTTATAAAACCTTTTAAAACCCAGACGGAACAATTATACGCCACGTGATTACGTAAAATAAAACTAAAAAGTGAGACTTTCTAATTTTCTGGGAAAAATATAATAAAACATCAAAGGTGTGTTGTGGGTTTTCATCCGTAATATTATAGAATCGTTTCCAAGAACTTGGTGATTGTATTTTACTCTATATTTTAACTTTTGTTAACTGTAACTTGATTTTGATGTGTTTACTTTTACCGAATAGTTAATTCAGTAAGTATTAAAGTGCAGGAAATGGTCACTTTGAATACTACTTTCTGCAAAGTAATGTGAAAGATCTGTTGGTATTTTATTATTCACAATTTGAGCTCTAGTACAATGAAAATAAATTTTGTACGCCATTCAAATCCATCATTGGTTTTATTATGTTGTAAAGTAAATCTGTCAAGTTTATAGTTGCAGCCATTGTTATAACAAAGATCTTGAAATAATAACATTTATTTTGTAGTTCATAAAGCTACTCAATCAAACTTCATGTATCCATACGTCACTTCATACCTTCAACAGGTGACATTTAATCTCTTATTTCTCTCCTTTAGGGTGGTAGAACTTCCCATTTTTGGATAACCAATGAGTAATAATTCAATATTTAAATTAAATCAATTCCGTTAGTAAATTTATTTATGAATTCAAACATTATAACATCTCTTATTCCCAATATGATAGCTTTTATCGGAGACTTGCTCAATGTCATAATGCTGTATATATATTTTAGAGTGTTTAATCACATTACGGCTTTCAATTCATTTAATAAACTATAAAATTAATTTTGTTTCTCACAAAACAAATTAATTGACTATTTATTTGTACGTAATAAAATTATTTAATTAATTATCTTAAAACATATTGCCTGCTGGATTACTTATCTTAATATCACAAGCAATAATAATGATATGACTACCCACTTCTAAGATATTGCCTTACTGATCCATAAAGCCGTTAGCCTAATAATCAGTGCTTAAGTTTATAACCAGAACCGGTAGTAAGACGCAGTGCTAAAAAAAAAGATTTGATAACTATTTACTATATGCCACTATAAACTCGAAGTTTATTACTGCAGTTACAAAAGTGAGCTACAAATCCCTCCCTATCTTGAGCAGTGAGCTAGTTCTATCCATTCCACCTCACTACACACTATTCCTGTATTGAGCTGGTTCTCTCTATACAGTTCACCCCACTACACCATATCCATATCTTGAGTTAGCTGTATCCAGTGCAACCGTCTATTTTCTATCCCTGTATTGAGTTAGTTCTTTCTAAACGGTCCAAACCATTACACCCTATCCATATCTTGATTTAGCTGTATCCAGTTAAACCCACTATGAACTATCCCTGTATTGAGTTAATTATTTCTATATGGTCCACACCATTACACCCTAACCACATTTTGAGCTAGATGTATCCAGTCCAATCCACTATGCCCTAATCCTGTATTGACTTAAGTTATTTCTATCCAGTCCACCCCATTACTCTTTATCCTATATATCAAGCTAGTGCTATCCAGTCTACCTCACTACACCCAATTCCTGTCTTTAGCTAGATCAATCCAGTCCACCTCATTACACCCTATCCATATCTTAAGCTAGTTCTATCCAGTCCATCATACTATCCCCTATCCCTGTACTTAGTTATCTCTAGTCCATCTCATTTTACCCTGTCCATAATTTGAGCTAGTTTTATCCAGTCCACCTCACTACACTCACATAGTCAAAATATAGTATTGTCTTCCCAAATGCTTCTAGCTCTTGCCAATTGTCTCTTCCCAATGGGTTTGCCAGTCAATACCCTGACCAAGGTTCTAAGTTCTCCAATTCGCACCTCTTGTCTTGCCCAACGTAACCTGCGAGATTTGATTACCCTGACGATGTATAGTAATGATTACAGGGTACACATATAACTGTTATGTCATAATTGTATATAAACATAAATAATTAGTTTATTTTCAAACTATTAAGTTTTACTTTCTTTACTAAATTTCAAAATGTTTTCAAAACATAAAGAAAACAGTTTTTTAAAATTAGTGGCACTATACATATTTAAAATTGTGTTGTTTTGACCGATAGTTCTCGAATTCGGTGTAAGGGTTTATTATCTCTTAGTGTAAAATAAGATGTGATGGCGTATAAGTAGGTGTGTCTGTGCAGAAAATACTCAAAAGTCTTGTTTTAAAGGTAAAGAGGCTGTGACATTACCTCAGGCGCTGGTTCCCCGTGGACGATACAGACAAGCTGAGCCTCGTATCCTTCCCCCGAGTGCACCCAGCTTCTCTCGACCTCGATCTCAGGAGGATCTGAAACGTGAATAAAAATAATAAAAGATACTGTTCACACCACAAACGTTCCCTTTCCTTTGCCCAAAAGTGGAAACATTCAAACAAAACTCTTAAAATTATGTAAAATGAAATCAGATACAAACATGTCACCAAAAAGCATAACAGAAATTAATATTATTCTGTTACAGAAATATATTGAGAAAAATTTAATATCTCGATTCACCAAAGAGAATAACAATCAAAATAAATGATTTCAATTAAAAAACTAAATGTGTGTCAATATCGTAGAATTGTTGATTTTTAAAAATATATATTTAAATTAATTAATTGTTCTATAAATGATTCCATATCTTAAAGAATTTAGGAAATGTGACCAAATTTGGAAATTTCCGACTATTTAATTACCCTCAAAGTTATTTCCATGTGGAAATAATAATAACTTATTAAAATGTTAAACAATGTATAGAAATTAAATTTCATAAAAATCGTTTGCGCAGATATTGATAACGTTATTTTTTCCCTTTTAACATTCAATCAAACTAGCCTTAATTTTTAGGTTTAAATAGATAGTTCCAAAAACACCTCTGAGTAACCTTATGAAAACCTTAGATACCAAGTTTTAGCCCGATCATTAAAATGGTTTCAGCTCTATTCCTAGAAAAAGACAGATGAACAATATTGAAAAAAAAAAAGCCATTTTCTGGTTCAGGGCGTCGACATTCAACAAAATCTTGAGTTCAATTTAATTTTTTTTTTTAACAATCAAAATACTTTCTTTATTTTAGGGGTGTGAGAAAGAACAAATGAAGATATTTACTTAAGTCATGTGTAATAAACTAATATACAGAGTCATTCAAAAGTTTAGGTGATAATTTAAGCAGCTCAGGTGGAACAGCTTTCAGACAAGAATCCAAGTCATCCGAAGTCATCCTGAGTCAAGCTGAGTCAAGCTAGACCATTAAATGTAAGAAAAGTCTGATCCCATTCCCCTGAGATAAGCATACTTTGAAATTCTTCCACTATCTTAATCTTGAATCCCATGACAAGGGCCTATCTTCTACCCCTATCCGCAGACGCCATTAGTATATTTTACTGTTTTTTTCTGAATGAGACTCATTTTTTGAGCTGGATACTCTTCACAGATGAGGCATCTTTCATCAGAGATGGTTTCTTCAAACGCCTTAGCAACCAAGTTTGGACTGAACAAAACCCCTACGACTACCGTCGTTCGCAACAGAGAGAGGTTTGATGTGAATGTATGGGCGGGTATCGCTGGCGATAAAGGGATAGGACCTTTTTGAATGGACACATTTATAAAGTCTTCCTGGAATAAATAAAATTATGTAACAGCTGCTATAATATGTGCCACTTATCGTGCGTCAGCAAATGTGGGTGCAACAAGAAGGTACACCAGCATACTTTTCTTTCAACGTAAGCGAGTTTCTGAATGAATGCTTAATTCACTGAAAATATATCTCACTTCCCCACCTTCAATGGTCTTGACTGACTAAGTACTACTTCGAAAAACATAGAATCCTGTTCGAAAGTGGTTTTATCTTACTCCCTCTATTTACTCCCTATGTTTTGACCTTATCCTTTTGAATTACCTTGTGTATTGTTGCAGAAACATAAAGATCATCACATTCCGCCAGATAGCATAAATGATATAATATACACTGTTACAAAAACATTTAGAAAAAGTAACCTCTTCTTTCAACAAAAAGCATAACCATAAATTTCCATCTTCCAGATTGTTATTTAAGAAATAAATTGGCTTATAGCTCGTAAACATTATTGGTTTTGTAAAAAAAATTATTACAAATGAATTTTTAAATATTGTGCTACATTTTTGTGACTATATGTTTTATATAGCATCCCAATGAGTTGAAGAGATATGATCCAAATTGGAGATATCCATTATTATAATGTACCCTTGGTGTCATTTTCCCTTGTAAACGAAATGCACTTTTTGATTTTATCGCTAAACAGTACCTAGATACGAGTTTTAACCAAAATCGTTACCCCTGATTTAGATAAAATTAATTTGTTTTCTCTTTTGGCCATTACGTTAACTACCATTAATTTTAGGGTTAGATATTTAATTTAAAACAAACACTCAGATTTTATTAAACCCCTAGGTACCAAGTTTAAGCCCGATTAGTGAAATGGCTTCGGCTCTAGGCTAAGCTACAGACGGATAGACAGGCCTAGAGAATCATGAAAACCCCTTTTTTGGATTCAAAGGGTCATGAAACACATCCATCAAAATCTCGAAATTGATTTTATGACGATCACGATACTTTCTCTTTACGAGGGGTCGTCGTTTTTAACAAGAGCTCCTGAAAGATAATACACTAGGTCAGTGTGTACAATTGGCGACCCGCAGGCCGAATGTGGACCGAATTCACTGAAAATGTCGCCCTTACAGTATCCAGAAGGGAAATTCAAGAGAAATCCCTAGTGGCAGATGTTAAATAGTTAATGATTTAAAAAGAAGTATTTAAGAAGATCATGTTTGCATTTTATTATATTATATTATTATATATTATTATTAGCACCGCGTCTTACTACCCGTTCGGGTTATACGCACTTACGCTAATGTGTAATGGTAGGGTGATTGTGAGATGAAATGGAGGACCTACAGTTTAACGTGGAATCCGAACCACGGTGGAGGCCTGGCATTCCTCACATTCACAAGTTGTGACTAATACACGTCTTGTCAGAGGTGAAGGAAGGTTTGGCAATCAGATAAATTTGTGCCGGGACCGAGGATTGAACCCCGGACCCTCAGCACAGAAGTCTGACACCTTACCCCTAGACCACCAGGTCACCTAATTTTTTTTTATAGATTTATTTGATTTTATATATATATATATTTATAATACTAAGTTGTTTGGTGAAAGAGTGTTTGTGCGTGATACACTAATACAATTGGGGAAGTATAATAAATGTTTTAGTCAGTAAAATTTGAAAGTTTCAACAAACCAAAAATGACATAAATATAAGTATTGAATGTACATAACTGTTTATTAAGTGATGTTATTAGGCCCATTTTACGCTGAAGGGTAACTAATTATTTCTTTGGTCCGTGGTGCAAAGTGATAATTATATTTTGCCATAATATATATTGGCAAAATATATATATATATATATAACTTATGTATTGCCTTTTTATCTTGATAAGTAATAAGTTTGCCTTACTTTGTTCCACTATGGTGTAGTTTATAGTATTGACCATAATGTAATTAGTAATTTAAAATTGTTTCCTTTCAGGGGGAAGGATTTTACAATAAATTAAATTGAATATGAATTTTTATCCCACAAATTAAAGTATACTTTTTTTGGAAAGAATTTCAATTTTTTAAAAAGTGTTTGTAGTTTATAAATTACTGTCCGAATCTAAATAAATATAATGAATTATTGGAACATAAATTTTTAAATTGCTTTAGTATCTTATTAAAATTGTATTGAAATAAAACATAGAACCAACTAAAATATGTTTTAATTCTTAAAGAGCGTATTTTAAAACAATATAAATTGGTTTCTTTTATATCTAATCTGAGTAATTTATATTTACATAATCAAAATAAAAAATAACGTTTTAACTTATTACTATGCATTTCAATCTAAAACATTCAAATGTATTATATACAAACTATTAATATATTCTGAATGAAATCTTCGTAGATAAACTTTGATTATTCGGATTTCAATCTTGTTCCTTTTAGAATACTAGCAAAGTTTACTAAACTTGTAAACTTAAGGTTGACTTTAAACTCAACCTATGAATAGTAAAAGGTAGTTTTCCAAAGTGCCATTCTTTTGTATACACGTCAAGGATTGATATATATATATATTTACTATTTTGGTCATATTTCAAAGTTTCTCATTTGATTTTGTATCCATCTACAAGCTAGATAGGTATAGTTTTCTTTTAAATATTTTTTCAACGCAAGACTTATTTAGAAAATGTTTATAATATTTTTTACTTTCCCTATTTTAAGTTTTATCCTTTCTAGTTGATTACTTTTTTATCTATAAAACTATTAGGTCAATCTTTTCACTAACCTAATTTTATTTATTATGTTTAAAAGTTAATTATAAGAGATGACAAGCGTCTGTAATTAATTTTCCCCACTACACTTTACAAACCATTCAAATTATTTGCATATATAATAATCACACTAATTTGTTAGATATGAGTAGGAATTAACCTAGAGAAAGTTTTCCCACATTTGCATGGAAGGATAGTGGAAAACCATTTTTAAGAAAGCCTCAGCACACAACGCAGATTAGAATCCTGATCTCTCTGTAATCTACAGTCCAGTCTATTGCGAAAGTAGCTCGTTAGACCACGCGGCCACTGAAGCGGGAGAATTTATTATTAATCCCATTATAATATATCAATTTATCAGGAAGTTTTTATTTTATTAAAGTGGCCTATCAAACTTAGGTCTGTATGTAGCCTCACTTGTTTCCACCTTATTCTGTTTATAGTCATCATCTCTCTCTCTCTCTTCCTGTGCCATTTTCTCGCCTGGATCTCTCTTCACATCCTCTAGCCGTATGTTCATTGGTCGACCCAAAGTTCTCTTTCCTTTAGGATGCCCTTCGTATACTTCCTTTATGATCTCTTTGTCTCTTAAAAAAAAAACATGTCCCCACTATCTTACTCTGTGTCCTTGTACTACCGCTACTTCGTCAGAATCTGTGTACTACCATTGTCATGTAACGGACCAAAGATTTTCCTCAGTACCTTATTGTCAAAAACCAAAAGTCTACTCTCGTTTCTAAATGTTAATGTCCACGATTAGTATCGATATGTCCGTAGACCACTTCAGTGAACGAATGGTCTAAAGTGATTCTTTCGCAGTAGATTAAATTGCCGATGACGAGGAGATCGAATTTCGAATATTGGTCGGGTGTGCTGAAGGTGGTTTTTACTAAATGGTTTTCCACTCTCCCTCCACGCAAATGCGGGTACACTCTCTCTTAATACAACCTTCCTAATCCCTAACACCATTACCGTAATTAGTACATAATAGTATACAACCCAAACGGGTAGTAAGATGCGGTGTTTAAAAAGAAATCAATATTGCTTTAATGATGATTCATTATATATTTTCAACTTATTTATCTTTAATATTAGTGGGGATTTCAGCATTTTCTCTCTGGAAATACAATTATTAAAGCTAAGTTTGATATCAGAAGATATACTCATGAAATAAATTATTATACAGTAATTACTAATTGGTATAAATATTTATTAATATTTTATTTATGCTTCACTTGAACTTTACTAGTTACTTTCAGCTCTCAGATTGTATTCTACAGGTGAAATTCGCTTGTACTCGAATCTAAAATATATTAAAATAAATAAATCAATTTTCTATTTAAATTATCGCTTTAAACTAAAATGAAATAATATTTATAATACTAATATGATACAAGCCTGGAGCAAATTATTTACACATTTTTACTTTTTCATTTTAATTTTTCAAAATTGATTTTCTTTTATGACGTCTGACAAAATTATTGACAATTCTCCTAACGCTAAAACTCCTCATGTGAGCTTACTAAAGTATGACGCACGTACTAGCGCTCCTGGCGGTGGCAGCTTTCAGCTAAAACGACATGACCCCTCAATGTGAAAGACTTGGGGGCTAGTGACGCGTTTGGCGTCCTGCCCAGGAATGATTTGACTTAGACTGAAATGCAGATAAAATATTTTGACCCAAATCCATACAATTGTGTAGAGTTGCTGGGGAAACTTATATTTTAATATTTTGGAGAACATAACCTTAGGAAAAACAACCTTAAACACAAAGTTATTAAAGGCTTAAATTAATAAGTAAAGATGAGAAAGGTAGTTTAAGATAAAGTGCACCCACTTTAATGTAAAACGAGAGTGGAAAAATCGCAGCTATAAATCTCATTGAAGTCACTTACATTACACCATTCGAGATTCGAACAAAGACCTCCCTATACAGTTTATTTTTTAGATTTATGACTTAGAACGTGTGTCTATCTATATGTAGAATAGCTTATTTAATTTGGTTACTCTTTTCCTTCATTTATTTGATGCATTTTACTTTCACTTTCTGAACCGACTGACTATAACAACACACGACTTATGAGCTAAGTAAATCTAGAATAGACACAACATCCAGCCCTCAGCCGTTAATTTATCACTGTGAAAGGGGAAACTACCATTTCATCAATAATAAATTTTCATACCATAGCAGGAATCAAAACCGGGACTCATAGTTCAGTAGAACTACACACCTACCAATTGAGCTAATGTTTTGGACAATTTTGTTTTTAATATGTAGTTAATAATATATTATTAGCACCACGTCTTATACGCATATTTATTAATTACGTGTTACGTGTGTTAAAGATGAGGAAAGTTAAACTTAAAAGAATTTCATCCTTATTTTTGTGGAGGGTAAATGGAAAATGATTTAAGAAAAACACCCTTAGTACAACCGACTGGTACTCGAACTGTTGTCTCCCCGCCATCGGCAGTCAAGTCTATTGCAACAGTGTTATTTTATAAATATATAGATAAATCATCACATGACATTACAAAATAATTGTAGGTGAACACAATAAACTAAGTTCCACTTCTTCAGCAACAGAAATTTTAAAATATTATGTGTGATGGCCAATAATATATTCTGTAGCACTTAGCATAAAAAATGGGTGTCCAATACTTGCTGTTTAAACAAATGTATTGTTAAATAAATAAAGACCATTGGGGCGAGAAAAGACCAATGTCTTTGCAATTTTTATGGCAAAAATATTTGGCCAAAATAAAAATATATATTGCTCCAATACAGGCATAGAATTTGATTTTATTCACATGGGGATATCAACAGTAGTTTAATATCTGTCAAGGGTTTCCTGGAATTTAATTACTTTTTTATTCATTTAAAATGTGTCTCAACAAATGCCACTATGTTCATTATCGATATTCAGGAAATGTTGATATCACCATGTGAATAAAATTAAAAGCTTTATTTGTACCGGAGCAATATTTTATATTGGCAAAAAAAGTTTTTCCATAAAAAACTGAAAACATTCTGCCCTTTTTCGCATCCCCTTCCATCGCACTTTAGTAAAACTTAAATAGTATAACTCTTTTAAATAAACTCTATATAACTATAATGTTTAGGCCAACGTATTATAATTAATATCTGGTGGAATCCTTTCAATATATTTAATATAACACATATTATTTCAAGTATGGAGTTGCACGCACCGAGTGTTAGTGAATTTAGTCAAAAAGGTATGGGTTTAATTCTAATCGACTGTACTAGTTTTATTAAATCTACTTTCTTCTTCAGTCAAATGTAAATGAAATAAATAACTTGATTTCTCTTAGTTCTACTCTTTTATTTAAATTAATCTTCAATAACCTTTTGATAGGTAAGTTTAGTGAAGGAGTTATCATAACTGACTTTGAACCAAGAGTCCAGTGTTTAGTTTTAATCAGACGAACTTTGAGAGAAATTTAGTGAAATGTATTTATCTCAAAATTATCTTTCAAAATTCCTTATATCTAAGCTAGATGGCATAAGTGACATTACAAAATATAAATATATAATTTTGATTATGAATCAAAATTTAAACACAAAAAATAGATAGTTAATAAAATAGACCAAAATTTGCTCAGAGAAATACTAGAAAATCTTTTTGTTTCGCTCATGTAGGATTATAGCCCCACCCTCCCAGAATAAAATTAAGAGTGAACCATCCACTTCAGTGAACGTATGGTCTAAGGTGTCACTTGTGTTATAGTGGCCTGCTAAAGACGAGGAGATTGGGGTTTGGATCCCAGTTGGGTTTACTGAGGGAAGTTTTTGATTAATGGTTTCCCACTTTCATTCCGTGCAAATGCGGGTAGAGTACCTCTATAAGGCTTTCTTCATCATCTATACCCCATTAGAATAATGATAATATAAGCATATAAGCGGAACAAGCAGTAAGAAGCACTGACAAAAAAAAAAAAAAGAAAAGAAAGTAAGCCACTAAAATGTCCTTTTTGATCCTGAATATTCAACGTGATCCACCAAAAACCATTACCTATAATTTTAAAACATAATAATAATATTTAGCACCGCATCTTACTACCCGTTCGGGTTATACGCTTAAGTACTAATTACTCTAATGGAAGAGGAATTGGGAAGGTTGAATTTAGAGGAAGTTAACCCGCATTTGCGTGGAGGGAGAGTGGAAAACCATTTAGGAAAAACCACCCCCAGTTCACCCGACCGAGATTCGAACCTCGATCTCCCCGTCCTTGGCGGTCGAGCTCAACACGACTAGCGCGTTAGCCAACTACGCCACCGAGGCGGGTCAATTTTAAAACAGTACAGCCCAATTTCATTTAGAAGCATCTTTTAAAATATACAATAATATATATTTAGATACAAAATTGTAAACACTTTTTATTAGTGTTATCATATAGGTATTGATAATATCTATTAAAAGTTTTCATTGCATGCTAAATGTACTATACATGAAAGTATATCTATACTATATTTTGAAGAATCTGAAGTATTTAACGCACTCTTTTTGAGCCAACTGATCCTATCAGCACACGACCAACCAGACCCCGTTGTGTAGTGGTCAGCGCACCTGGCTACAAACCTAGTGGTCCGGGTTCGATTCACGGCTTGCACCTTTGGTATTTTTACCTCAAGGGGAATGATCCCAAAGGTCAGCAAGGTTTGGTTGGTTTGGATTAAGTTAGGTTAAGACTCAAACTGACTCCACAATTTCATAATAACTGTCATCACATCATCTAATTTCGGGTACGACGTATAGACGACCTCCTATGATGTACCCTGGGCCATACTCTGAACCAAGAGTGGCTAGTAGTCTACACATAAGGCGACCGAACTGGATGCCATGTACCTCCCAGTTATATATTCCCTACGATTAAAAAATGCACACGATTTTTATACTAACTTAAAGCAGACACAACAGCCATACCCCAACCGTTAATTCATCACTACGAAAAAGGTAACTACATATTTAACCAATAATAAAGTTTTCGGTCATGTCAATAATTTAAATTGGAGCATATAGATTATCAAACGACAAGTTCATGACTAAGCTAAGGTGTTGGACCAACGAGATTGTAGAGCTAGTTGTCTGAGAATGTCCTTCCTACGAAAATCAGACTGTAGTTCTCCTCACTCGTTGGAAGTTCGCATTCTTTTCCCCAACCAGAGAACCAATTCCAGCTGTTAGTCCAGTCAGTCTCGCAATGTAAACTCACAACATGCAGACATCGAGGAAATTACAGTTTGTCCTAATTACCCCCTTTGGAATCGTCCTTACACTTAGGGTTTGACATGACCACTGTTGCCCGCGATAGGGACAAATTGTCCTCAACTGTTTGTGCACTCGACCATTGTGTATCTTCATTGTGAGAGGCCAACCTAGATGAAAAGCAACGCGTAGGGTATGTATCACTCCCTCTACGCCAGCTTGCACAGTAGCCGTAGTCAACTCTTGGGCAAACGGAGGGCAACCGTTTGGTTATTTGATTAACCATGAAGAGTAGAGGTATAGTCTGGTATAAATAAGAAGACGGTCTTCCCTGCCCCATAGGTATCCTCCATCGGATAACCCGTGGATAAGATAGATAATGAAGCTCGGACCAGGTGTCGCATCGTCGTACGTTACTATTTAATTTAAATTTGAAGACGGCCCACTTCGGTGGTCACATTATCTAAGGCGTAACTCTCGCAATAGACTAGGATGTCGATGATGGCGAGATCAAGGTTCAAATTCCGGCCAGATGTATACAGGGCGGGGTTCCCAAAATAGTTTACAACTTTCCCTCCACACAAATGTCGGTACACTTACCCTAAACTCAACCTTACTAATACATAACCCATTAGCATAACTAGTACATACATAGTCGTATAACCTGAAAGGTTAGAAAGATGCGCTACTATAAAAAAAATTGCAGGACAGTGGAATGTAAACATATGGAACCTTAAACGATATATTAAAACCCGTGGATTTTCTGGACTAATTGATCATATCAGAGCCGATACGGTGGACACGCTGTCTAATTAATCAACTAGTATAGTACCCGCCTCGGAGGCGTAGTTGGCTAACGCGCCAGTCGTGTTGAGCCAGACCACTGAGGACGGGGAGATAGAGGTTCGAATCTCGGTCGGGTGAACGGTTTTTTTTCCTAAATGGTTTTCCACTCTCCCTCCACGCAAATGCGGGTTCACTTCCTCTAAATCCAACCTTCCCAATTCCTAATTCAATAGTGTAATTAGTACTTAAGCGTATAACCCGAATGGGTAGTAAGACGCGGTGCTAAAAAAAAACTAGTATGGTTTTTTGGTGATGGGGAGGCTGGTGTTCGACTCCCGGCCGGGGATATTGAAGTTTTCTTTTCCTCTAAAACTGTACTTTGTCCATCCCTACCACATTATAATAATGACTATATATATATTATAATTTACTAGTTTTGCTATAAGCCTATCTAAACGTAAACTCATTTGTACTCGCGATAAGAAATTTTCACTGTGGATTTACTAAAACCTTTAAAACGATTCACTTAGATGATTTTCAGGCTTTTTTGCTTACCTTTTTTTTTAAAAAAAATGGTATGTGGTTAGAACTCCTGGTTGGGGAACGTACTTACTTGCTGGCTGGCTACGTGGTTACTGATTTCTCCTAAGGACGGAATACTTTGTAATCTAATTTATTATTAGATTTTAAAAATAATCTATTCAGTACTGATGGGGTAAGAGTTTCACTTTTAGTGTGAAGTCTTGAGTAAAAAAATTTTTAAAAAATCACGTTCAAACGTATGCAAAACAACCTTCTAGATAAATAAATTGTTTAGCAAAATACTAGCGTGTTCTGTGTGCGATAAATAAGCGCCTTACTATACTATATTCTATAAATGCAGCACAGACGTGTGTCTTAGATTGCCTAAACAAATACACTTAGGCGATTCACGCATTTCACAGAGATAATGATGCGGCAAACCAAAATTAAATTGAATGTGTATTTAGAATTTACTATACATAAACATTCAAAACACTCATTTAACATCATCAGAAAACAAGGCTAGAAAATACATATGCCTTTGTCCACGTTCACACCAATGTTGGTGTAGAAACGACCTCAAGTAAAATGGTTAAAACAATATCTATACGCCTTTGAAGATTAAAGACAAACAAGATGTTTGTTGTATTGCCCACGTATTATTTTCCCCTCCACTTCTCTTTTCATCCTATACCCTTAAAGGTGGAACAGAAGGGAGCTAAGGTCAGTATTTTTGAAGTTTTGAAGATTTTTTTTTGGCCAAAATATTACGTATATTATTCACTTAGACTATTTTTATAATCATGGTAATCTCATCCATTCTTGAATTAAGTAATTAGTTTATTTAAATTTTTGCAGCAACTTTTTAAACTAGTTGTTTTGTGAGTCTTAGACCTCAATCCTTCCATTTAATAAATGCTAGGTTTGTCAGTTCTAGAATTATGTATATAATGTTTCTACATATTTCTCTTTTGATTTCCAATTGAAATATCTCCTTTCATTTTTCCCTGGATTTTAATCTAGTATTTTTCATTGGTGATAAAGTTAGACGGAAAATAAATTAATAATATATTCACTAGTAAATTATTATATTAATAGAAAATAACATTTTTTCGCCCAATTTACGACGTCTGCCCCATAATATAGGCAAACATTTATAAAAAAATATTCCATGGGTACTCGATCAATCGCTCAGAATAACTCTAAATTCAATTAATTTGTATTTAACTAATAAACAATTAGAAAAAAACTTTAAAGCAACCGAAATATTGAAACTGGAGGCCAAATTGAAAAACCGTGTGAATTCTTTGTTCAGCTTAGGTCCAAAAAATACATCCCTACCAAATTTATTTATAATCGATCCACGTGTGTTAAAGTTATCGCGAAACAAACATCTGGACAGATGAATAGACTGACAAAATGACAAATTGTAAAGTTAACACAGAACCTCCTTACGCTCTTTTAACGAAAGAAAACAGTTAACATCAAATTACATTATTCCAATGACAATTATTCAAAAACTTTTACGACTAGTACTCTAGCATATCAAAGTAAACACATATTATACTGAAGCAATAGTTTACTTATTGTGTCAACAGAAAAACCCATAACTACAAAAATACTAAACAATAATGGCATTTACTCGCCTTAGAAAATTATATACAAATATCAAGACCAATGTTTTCTTTTTATCGCAACGTCTTGAGCGCTTGGGCTATACACATATATATACTAATTACGATATTCAGTTAGGGATTAATAAGGTTGAATGAAGTGAATATCCCAACATTTTAGTGGAGAAATAGTGGAAAACCATAAATGAAATACCACTATCAGTACACCCGACCAGCACTCGAACCCCTGGCTCCCTCTCATCGGAAGTCTGGTCTAATACGATAATAACGCCTTTGAACCTTCAACCATCGCAACGGGTAAGATCAAGTGCTTTAGGCTAAACAGGATATAATATGGCTACAAGAAAAGTTTATACGAGGTTTTACTGACAGCGACCAAATGTTTTGCTGGTGGTGGATGGGACGATATGGCGGGTTCCCCCCCCCCTACGACATGTGTTCTAAAAACATTCTCGTTCTTTGATATCTTGTCGCAAGGGTTGAGGAAAACATCACACAGTTCCTGGCACCCGTGGCATCGGAAATGCCCGAAACATCTCCAGTTTCAGAAAGAAGAAAAGAAAAAAAGAATGGCCCGTCGTAAATTCAAAATATCATGGTCTGGTATATAAATGGCCCCACAATTCGACGCAATATCTACTAGAATCTGAAAGTCAAAATAAACCTAAAGGTTTTTTTTTGCATTGAGGTAGACCCATCCTTTTTCCAAGTAAGTTTTATTTTATTCCTTTCTTATATCCACCGGGAGTAGCCAAGTTCTGTTTTAACTTGACCATTTGGTATTTTATACGATTGTCTGTCAAAATTTCTGGATCTTTGTCACACGATATATGTGAAATGAGTGGACCAATTTTAACAAAATTTGACAGGAACTTTCTTTGAATCAAGACCAATCAACATATGCACATGATTTATCCATCTGGTTTTCCATTTAAAAATTGTGACCACACAAATTTTTTAATTTAATATAAAATATATAATCTCAAGTAAATTTAATAAAGATTCAAAGCAACTGATCAGGTACAGTGGGAGTTTTTTTATTTTAGACAAATATTGCGAGACTGAATAATTAAGCCAGGTGTACCCCAGTTCTTATCTATTAATATAGTATACATTTGTTTTCTGGCAAACTTGGAATAAAAGGAAAAATTATGGAAAATATTACAACTTAATATCCAAAGAGACCTCCTAAGATTCTAGTAACGATAAGAAAATTAAGGGAGCGAGGTATACTGTTCACAGAACAGCTAGTAAGACCGCAGTCAACTCTTAGTTCTAGATTACTTACTTATGCCACATTAGATTAATCAAAATTCTTAAATCCCAGAACAATTACTAAGAAGCGATAAAAAAAATTGTATGGTGCACAATACGGACTTACTTTCTTCTCATAATAGAGAGAGATTTATTAAATACTTGTTAGATTAAGTGAAAGGGATATAATATACATTGTTAAAGAAACATCGAGAAAAGAGAAACATCTCTGTTTACCTAAGAGCATAACAATACAGCTGACACCCTTCTACAGATCATACTGATACTTGTTAGCTAGGTTTTTCATAAGGTTACCCAAAATTAATTTTATAATTTGATAACTAGCCCTAAATTGAAAGACAGTTTCTTTATAAGTGGAAATAAAAGAAAATTCTCAAAATTGCCTCTAAAGATTTTGATTAAAATTAGTATTTAGGCACAATTTAAAATTACAAACCAATTGACGTTTGTTTTTTTTTCCAGCCGAGAAGATTACTTAGACCTTGGAGTTAACTTTTTATAAGTGTGTATCTCCATTTCAGATAATATCTCTGTAGCTATTTAAGATACTAAATAACTTATCAAGGTGAAGTATTACTACGAATACAAATAAATGGTACGGGACTCCGCACGGAATTTCTCATTACATTGTTTAAAAAAGGGAAATATTTACTCAAAACTCGTAATATATGTGAAACGAAGTGATACACACTAGCAAACCCAAGCAAAACTTGCGCTATATTTAAGTAAAACTTTTTTGATTCCCGGGACAGAGAGACAGTCGAAATTCAACAAAATCTTGAGTTCGATATTTTTGACGATCACAATACTTTCTCTACCTGTACGATAGCGAGAAAGTAAAAAAAAATGAGTTGACTGTGTATTTTTTATAAAACCAATGGTTTCTGAGCTATTGAAAAATACACTTTTCAATTTGAGATCTGGTTAATGGGAAGTTAATTGTTTTGCTCTTAGAAGAAATGAGATGTTACTTTTTACTTTCTCGAATGAAGAGAAAGTATCGAAATCGTGAAATTTTTTAACTTGAGAATATGATGAATCTTTACTTTTTATGTGTGTCCAAACTCAAACAAGTGAATTTTACAATTCTGTCTGTACCCATGTCTATATGTCTGCCTGTCTGTCTGTACCCATGTCTATATGTCTGCCTGTCTGTCTGTACCCATGTATATATGTCTGCCTGTCTGTCTGTACCCATGTCTATATGTCTGCCTGTCTGTCTGTACCCATGTCTATATGTCTTCCTGCCTGTCTGTCCCCATGTCTGTCTGGCCACAGGTCTGAAACGTTTGATTGATTTCATTCCAACAAAATCATGATGTTATATGAGTATATCCTATAGCCTACCTAAGGATATTTTATTTTCACTCTAGATCTCGAATAAGGAGTAGTTTACTGATGAGGTGGAGGATCCAGGATTTTTGTAAGGGGGATACGGGAGCTCTGTTTTTTATGTGTAAGTTAACTAACCATAAGGATTTTTGAAAATGTATTTACATTTTCAGAAAATAATTTAATCAATTACTACTAAGGAAAATAAAACACTGTTTGGTGATGAAAAATTAAAAAAAATGCAAACAAGCTTATAGTATATTTATGTTTTTTATTTATTAAATTATTTGTTGAGATTGTAAACACATTTATTTACAGTGAGGCAAGCGGCTAGTGAGATATTACGTTCCACCACAATTTGTAGTATATTATTTATAGTTGATTTAATTTTTTAATTACTATCTATATTATTAAAAAATGATTCTCTGGATCGCCCTTGTACTAATGAGTGATTTTCAAGAATTTCAATTTTTTTGAAAATGGCTTAAAGGACTTATTTTAAAATGAATATCTAGGAGTGTTTGACCTCCCAAAAACATTGTATAGCTCGTTTTTGGGCTAAGAAAAAATCATTAAAGGAAAGTTTACTGATAAGTGATTTTCTAAAATTCAAAGTATTTTTAAAATAACTTCTAAAATTTTTGTTTAAAATGATTATTTGTTTTTACATGACAAATTACTAAATTGAATATTAAAAAAAAAAAACTCCTGTGATTTGGTTCAAAATAAGTAGCTTTTTAATTTTTACTTTCTCTCTATCTTACAGGTAGAGAAAGTATAGTGATCGTCAAAAAAATCGAAGTCGAGATTTTGATGAATTTTGACGTTTCATGACTTCCTGAATCCGAAAAAGTGGTTTTTGAATTTCCGTCTGTCTGTCTATCTGTCTGTACCTCCAACTAGAGCCTAAACTATTTTACCGATTGAGCTGAAACTTGATATCTTGGGTTTTCATAGGGTTGCCCCGAGGGATTTTTGGAATTGGACATCTACCCCTAAAATTAAGGGTAGTTTACTGAAGGGAAAAAACAGAAAAAGTCGATTTTATCAAAATAGGCTCTAACGATTTTGATTAAATTTCATTTATGAACATTAATAAATATTTCAAACAAAATGGCTACTCTCAATATTTCGGCAAAATCGCTTTAAGGGCTCCGGTCTGATGCGTAAATTAACATTTTTTATAATAGCTCCGAAACTATTTGAGATATGAAATTACTTAGCATTACAAATATGTATATATATTTATAATACAAATATTTTATTCGAAACATATTTTTATAAAATCAATAATTTTTAATCTATACGTAATTATATATATATTTTTAGCTTTTTGGACATTAAAGCGTAAGTATTGCGATCGTAAAAAAAACTAACCTGAAATGTTGATGGATTTCGACGTCTCATGACCCCCCGAACCCTAAAAAATAGTCTTTGCATTGCCGTCTGTCTGTGTGTCTATTAAAACTTAAAATTAAGGGTAGTTTACTGAAGGGCAAAAAGAGAAAAAGTCGATTTTCTCAAAATCGGCTCAAACGATTTTGATTAAATTTCATTTTTAAACATTAATAAATATTCCAAACATAATGGCTACCATCGATATTTCGGCAAAATGGCTTTAAGGGCTCCGTCTGAGGCGTCAATTAACATTTTTTTAAATAGCTCCGAAACTATTTGAGATATGAAATTACTTAGCATTACAAATATGTATATATTTATAATACAGATATTTTATCCGAAACATATTTTTATAAATTCAATAACTTTCAATCTATACGCAATTATATGAATTTTTTTAACTTTTTGGACATTAAAGTTTAAGTATTGCGACCGTAAAAAAAAACTAACCTGAAATGTTGATGGATGTCGACGTCTCATGACCCCCCGAACCCTAAAAAATAGTCTTTGCAATGCCGTTTGTCTGTGTGTCTATAAAAACTTAAAATTAAGGGTAGTTTACTGAAGGGCGAAAAGAGAAAAATTTGGTTTTCTCAAAATCTACTCAAACGATTTTGATTAAAATTCGTATCTAGGCGTTGATTAAGATTATAAATAAACTGGCTATTTTCATTTTCCTATGAAAATGATTTTTAGGGTACTTTACAGAAGCGTTAATTTCCGTATCTCCACAACTATTGGAGAAACTAAACAACTTATCATTGCAAAATTGTAGGACTATCAGAAATAAAAAACTTTTATTTGACATATATTTTTATAAAAGCAGCAGTTTCTGAGATATTGGCAAATATATTAATACAATTTTGTGATCTTTAGTTGTAAACATATACTACTTAAGTCTTAACGCAATAATTCTCCAGTGCCATAGAGTAATTAAATATAAGTATCTAAAAAAGTATGTTATTTTTCCTTAAATCTCTTAGGAGAGATGTCTGCATAGCAATGATCTATCTCAATTTTAGACTCAATAGTCAATATTTACATTTTTTATTGGTCAAAATGTATAAATGAATAATTAAATATCAATGCGATGACTTGAAGATCTGCAACACCTTATAAAATGTTAAAACTTTAACCAGAATCGAAATTTTAATACGAAGTGTTGACCCTTGTGGAAGACATTAAACTGTTTGAAATGTTCTTAGGTGGACAAAGATGCGCCTCTTTTCTCATTGATTCTATATCATTGTATATTATTTTATGCGTGTTCTTATGTGGAGTGGTGAATATACAATGTACATTATTCTGTTCAGAAATCTTACGAGTTTATAGAAAGAGAGAGAAAGTCTGTGTGGTGCTCCGTACCATTTATTTCTTCTAGAAAACCATAATTTACAGAAGTTAATGATGACTTGAGATTTATCAATTATTTATATATATATATAGCTCTAACAATTTTGATCAAAATTGGTATTCAGAGACTATTTTACATGATCAATAATATTAATTAATAATGCACGTTTATTTTTACTAAATTAAGTTAATCTAAATTTAGCTTAGTCAAGAAAAATGATTCATTACATCAAGTGAAATTTTTAAAATTGGCCTTTAAGATTTAGATCTAGATAAAAATAAATAAATTTTTATTTTTACAAATTAAAAATTGTTTTAGGGTAGTCAACAAAACTTATTTTAAAAAATTTGAAATCTGCTAAAAATATTTAAACCATTCGATTTATTGTGATTGACAAGATAAAATGTTGTTAGTAATAAGGAAAGTTTACTTAAGGGTAGTTTAATAAAAAAAAATATTTCCTACCTAGAAGCTATAGTTCTTAATAAAATAATGTTTGTGCGATTGCTTCGTATCATTTATTTTTATTAGGTTTCTGTAATAATGTGTATTAAATAATTTTACAAATCCTAGTAATTTCAAGTTAAAGTCTGTTGTGTTCACCGTACAATAAATTTAAAATAACAATTAACGATATTTAAGGTTAACTTTTAACTTACCTTAGCAAAATTTGACGCAAAAGAAATTTGACACACACACAGATTAGCGTGTATTTTTTTAAATGTTTAGTCAAACTATATTTAAAATATTTGAATAAAAAAAATACTAACTAAGTATTTTTAAGGGGCAGATATTTGTAGTAGTAAGATCATAAAAGTGCCAAGTAGGTGAAAGTTGATGCTTATGGTGGAAGGGTCTAGTTCTAAAAACAGCTATCTAAGATGTGTTTTTACTTTCTCGCTATCTTATAGGTAGAGAAAGTATTGTGGTCATAAAAAAAATCGAGCTTGATATTTTGATGAATCTCGAAGTTTCATGACCCCCCCGAATCCGAAAAAGTGTTTTTTGAATATCCGTCTGTTTGTCTGTACCTTCAACTAGAGTCTGAACTATTTCACCGATTGGGCTAAAACTTGGTATCTAGGGTTTTCATAGGGTTGCCCCGAGGTGTTTTTGTAATTGGATATCTAAACCTAAAATTAAGGTTAGTTTACTGAAGGGCAAAAAGAGAAAAAAATCTATTTTCTCAAAATCGGCTATAACGGTTTTGATTAAAATTCTTATCAAGGCGTTGATTAAGATTATAAATAAACTGGCTACTTTCTCATGAAAATGACTACTAAGGTACTTTACAAAAGCGGAAATTTCCGGATCTCCTCAACTATTTTTGATACTAAATAAATTATCATTGCCAAATTGTATTACTATCAAAAATAAAAAACTTTTATATGAAATATATTTTTATAAAAACCAACAGTTTCTGAGATATTGGCAAATATATTAATACAATTTTGTGGGCTTTAGTTGTAAAGTTATACTACTTAAGTTTTAACGCAATAATTCTCCAATGCCATAGAGTAATTAAATATAAGTAAGTCTCTCAAAAAGTTTGTTATTTTTCCTTAAACCTCCTAGGAGAAATGGTTGTATAACAATTATCTATATCCATTTTAGACTCAATAGTCAATATTTAAATTTTTTATGGGTCAAAATTTATAAATGAGGAATTTAATAGCAATGCAATGACATGAAGATGTGCTACACCTAATAAAATGTCGAAAATTGTAACCGTAAGTAGAAATTTTAATATGGAGTGTTGACCCTTGTGAACCCAATATTGATATTTTTTATTGGTCCAAACATACAGATGAGGATATTAATTCTTTAAAAAACATTATAAAATTTAAAACAGGGAACTCAAAAAATTCTTTACATAAGTATAGTACAATTTATGCTTAGTTTAGGTTTGGGTATATTATTTAGATTCACATATATTACGAGTTTTGAATAAATATCTCCATTTTTAAACAATAGGGTGAGAAGGTTCATGCGGAGTTCCGTAGCATTCATTCTTATTTGCAAAGCAAGGGATATTTCTGTATTTGCTTGGAAAGCATCCTA
Organism: Timema podura; assembly: GCA_033556935.1. Classification (NCBI taxonomy): domain Eukaryota; kingdom Metazoa; phylum Arthropoda; class Insecta; order Phasmatodea; family Timematidae; genus Timema; species Timema podura. Next base: position 27,040,226 of record JAVRXN010000005.1, read on the forward strand.
TATATATTACAAGGCTTATTTATTTCACTAAAAAATATAAAGAGAATTTATAAAATTCTCAGGCCAAATTTTTAATAGCTCCCCGCTCTTACCAACACCAACACATTATTCTTTCAATTTGTGTTTCAGATTATTTGTACAAATTAAAAATACATAGGTACCACAATATCATGTGGTGTTTATATTGACATGTTAACCTAGCTTTCTTAATATTTAAAATTATATTTAACTATAAATTAATATGAATACAAAGTAGACTACTTATATAAATTAATGCTCCCATTACAAATCATTTAAGTACTAGTCTAAATTAATTATTTTGTATACATTTCCAATCCTTTTAGCACCGCGAAGCTTACAAGACCTAAAAGAAGACCAAATCTTAGTCTTCGGCTCATACCAACCTTTCTAAGGTACACTGATTCAACTCCCTTGATGTTTGCTTAGCGTTGTCCTACATATATACATATATATAATCTGTAGAAACGAGAGCTTGACTTTGCTGAAAAACTACTCAAGACTGCAAGAATAAGCTTCTTTAAGACCCACACAGGACCTCAAAAAGAACAAGAAAACAAAACTAAAAAAACGACTAAAAGCTCCAGGCCGATGAAGACAGATAAAAAAAAGGGGGTTTTGGTGGGGTAAGGGGTTAGAATTGAAGGTCGACGCTTGTGTTTTGGACTAAGACATCGATTACTGTAGAAGTGACCGGCCGGAGTGTGGAAGGAAATAAATTGAGGTCCGGAGGACCGGGTATGGGGGATACTTTGGTGATAAAGGGGCAGACAGGAGTGGAGGGGTTGAGAGAAAGGGTGGGTCGGGAGAAACAATTACGTCAAAGTCGAGATACCCAACCATAGAGAAATTTACCGGTTCTGAAAAGAAGATTTTCTGAGGAATTAGATGTCACTATCTATGCTCTTACAGCTATGGCCTATGTGTGCACGTAAAATATATAAGAGCCTGGGAGTAGAAAAGAGACCAAAAAAAAAAGGGCAGAGTTTATGCAATTTTAATAGAAAAACTTTTTTTTTTACCAAAAGTTATTACTCCAGTAGAAACATAAGTTCTTGATTATCTGTCACAGCATAGCAGAATTAGACATGACACTTTTTAAATGAAGAGATTCTTTTTATTGAATTATAGGACATCCTTGTCAGATATTCAATAACTGTTGAGGTCACTATGTGAAGATAATTCATCTATTAGTTTACATTGGTGGAATATTTAATTCATGTTAGCTAAACAAATGTTTTCCTATAAAAACTGCAAAAACACTGCCCTTAGATCGCGTTTTACATCTCCACCTTAAGTTACCAAATCTACCAATAGTTGTTGAAAATTTGTGATATTTATATGTTATATTTGTTTTATATTTTTAGAAAAGAACATAATCTCTACGTAACAAATTACGTCCTATTTTAATGCATTTTGGTTGAATTTGAAATGGTGAATTTTGGTTGCCTATTAGTTAACATGCTTATGAAGGAAAATATATTCGTATCATAGAAAAAAAATAGTAATAGTACATAAAATAGTTGTAAAGATTATGGTCACTTTAATGTAAACGTTATATTAATCAACTTTATATAAACTTTCAATTTTTTTTAAAGTCTTACTAGTTATTAATACTTTTGCAGGATATCTGAATGTTTGCACTAATGTGATCGGAATTAGGAAGGTATAATTGAGATTAAGTGTAACAGCATTTTACATTAGAAAGAGTGGCAGAAAGTTGTAAAAAAACTACCTTAAGACATCACGTAGGGATTTAAGCCTTTACTTCTCAGTCATTGACAAACAAGACCAAATGAGACGGGCAACTTAGCCTGCGTGCCCACTAATACTTGCCTTTCTTTATCAGAATATTGTCTATTTTAACGATGATAAATATACTTTTTAAATAAATAAGAGTAGTTATTTAACTTATATATATGAATACAAATTTTATTAGTTTTCATAAAGAAAAATTAGCAATAATATTACTATAAAACTCACTATCTAAAATTTTTTGAAATAGTTTTATTTAAATTTAATATATGAAAGAGGTTATTTTCGATTTATAAGTTTAACAACATTACACATTTTTTAATTTTTTTCAATTTGAGAGATTAAATAGATCTAAATTTGTTTTGGTATTTATTTGATTTCAATGCCAAGAATGTGTGCAGTGCATTAGTATTAGAATGATTATTAAAAAATTCCCGTGGTGACGATGGAGAGACAGATCGACAAAGTTTCTTGTTAATAACTACAGTATGTCCCTATTATGACAGAATAAAGATTTGTGCACATTTATTATCCGTGAAGCCATTCTAAAATGGTCAAAAACAGCCTTTGAAATGCAGTTTTTTTTCAAATATAATCTAATATTTCAACAATGATCTTTATCAGAAACATCTATTAACTCTTTATCTTCGTTAATGTTTAATAAGAAATGATAGACGTGCAATAATGTTCGTGTAAATTTAAGATTTCAAGCCTACTGTATCACAGAATTGATGGTCATGTGATTCACCCTCTTAAAACCATTTTTAAGTAGTTTTTAAAGTAAAAATTACAAAAACAAACGAATGGGTTTATATTCACCTTTTTATTACTAGCAACTATAATTTCCTTACCACCTCGTATTGAGCCAGACTACCGAGGACGGGGAGATCGAGGTTCGAATCTGAGTCGGGTGAACTGGGGGTAATTCTTCCTAAATGGTTTTCCACTCTCCCTCCACGCAAATGCGAGTTCACTTCCTCTAAATTCAACCTTCCCAATTCCTAATCCATTAGTAGAATTAGTACTTAAGCGTATAACCCGAACGGGTAGTAAGACGCGATGCTAAATAATAATAATAATAATAATAATAATAATAATAATAATAATTTCCTTACCAAAAACACATAATTACTGTGCCTACATATTTAGTTTCGTTTTGTATGGATGAACCTTCTTTTGAAAAACTAAATACTCGTGTAACACTAGCAATCAATTTTTCAGATATATTTTTTAATAGTCATACAAAATTAGGCTATACTGTTACAAAAACTTAGTTTCGCCAAAACTGGATATGTAGTACCTACAACTGTAATAGGAGAATAAAATATCTGAATTGAAACTCGTAATTTACAAGTTTAATCAACTAAAAAAAAAAAGTATCTCATTGCATGCATATAAATATGGCAAGCAGTGTGTAAAGTGTCTAGTATACAATTGTGTTATTTTAATTAAATTTAATAATATGATATACTCTTTTAAATCTGTTATTTATTTAAACATTTATAATTAAATATATAAACAGGATTGTACCATACCTTATTGATTAGTTTATGAAATATATGTTGCCTTAAATCGTTTTTTATATTATTTCAGAATGAAATTTTAATTCCAAATTATTAACACTGGTGCCACAAGAAAATTCAAAGCTACATAATCAAAAACAGTCAAGAAAAGGGTAAAATTCTAACGCTTACCTATATGGTATAATATAATCACAAATTCTACCTTAAAAATGATTGAAGAATAACCCTGGTACGGAAAGACTCCTGGATAGCCCTATGGCAAGAACATTGACATACTAAGCCAAAGGTCCTTTGTTCGATTCACGTGTCCAGGTGTCATTTTTAAATTTAAACAATATGATATTTAGATGCGGCTATAACCATACTTGGCAACTATAGTTCGCATCGGTGACCACGTGGTTCTAGACGTTACAATAGACTATACTTCCTATGACAGAAAGATTAGGGTTCTAATCCTGGTGGTTTTTACTAAATGATTGTCCACTCTAACTCCACATAAATATGGATACACTTTCTCTCAATTCAACCTTACTCATCCTTAGCTCATTAGAGTAGTTAATACATTTGCGTATGACCTTAACAGTTGCAAGGCTAGAAAAAAACTACAATAGTTTGGCTATTAAATCCATTATTAGATAATATATTTATGGCTTGGAATTATATCTTAGAAAAAACAAATTTATCATGAGCTGAAATCCTAACCTCAACCTTCACGTTACTGATAATTAAGACTGTTATAAGTCAAGTAGTTTTACTAAGCACAAAACCAAATTATCACTGGTAAGGCTTTAAATTCTGTATTTTGTGTAAGTTTTGTATTATATTAAAACTTTATAAAAATAAACGCGATGTAGCCCAATACTATTGGGAAGGGTCTTATAGTAGATATATAATGGTTTAATATAGCCGTATATACTTTTGTATAGTCATACGCCAAGTAATATTATCTGGATATTCCAGTCTTGATATATACAGTGTGGGGCTGAAATAATTGAGATGTTTAGTAACTTGAAAATTAACATTTTTATTGAAAAGTAAATATTCACTAGCTAAATAAAAGCAAACTAGATAGGTATTGTATTAAACTTTTTCACTTTTTAAAGATAACGTCACTCAGTTGAGCTCCATTGGACGTCAAGAAAACCTCAGCAGGTTGGCCATCAATTTCCTCAACATAGATCGTCTAATTCTTTCCATCCCACCCTTTATTATTAATCCCTATAAAATAAGATTAATAATATAGTAAATTGTAATCAAAATTACCAGAAAAGAATTATTTGTATTTTCTTAGTGACCATTAGTATGAGAATGGGACTGTACTAACAACAGGTACACACTAATACCGGTGGTCAAACGGTCTAAACCGTCAGGTTTGGAAGAAACTGCATTTCAAGTAACAGGGGGTGGTTGAGATGAAAATTTTCTCCACACATTTTCACAAATTAGCTTTTTTCACTTGGATTTTCCCATTTCATTTCCCCGCTAATTAAGCTGCAATTGCATTGAAATAAGACCTCCTCTTCTCTGCTCTCTGTATTAACACTTTAATAGCAATGGTTTTTATACCCACTAACTAATAGAGACAACAAAAACTAATGGGTAAAGCTTAAAATTAAACTTCCTCTAGACTTTTATATAAATTCCACCCTGAAAGGGATGCGATTCTATTTATCGTTTATACAATACCCTCTCTCAATCCCCTAATCAAAACTGTTCAAACAGCGCTCTTTATACCAGCCAGTTTCAAACCCACCGCACCCAATAACCTATGAATAATTACACTAGCCTTAGCTAATGGCAGTTACAACATTGACGTAGATTAAAAAAACTCTTAGCTCTTTTTATTAGGAGGAATTTGGTGAGGTGTACTATCAAATAAACATAGCGGATTTTACGATAGGTAGTGTGAAATTTTGGACGTGTATGTTGACGTATTCATTTGACTTATTTACACAAAATCAAATAAAAATGGGCGTATATTCCAAATGGTTGTCAGATGCAGTGCTTTTTATTTTTAAGAAGCTATTGGTCACTATACAAAAATTACATTACAATTTGATCAAAATTTAAATGGTTTCAACCCTTGTTTCTCTCACCCAAAACCAATGGGTACGGAAAAATAGTTTGTCTATCTCATCTAGTTGGCTTTTCTGGTGACTTGAAATGAGGGCTAGAATCTGAGGTTTGTGTACTAAAGGTTTTTTTTCGTTTAGGGTTTTTTTCAGCCTTCGATCATGAAAATGTTAGCACACCTCCTTAAATTTATATCTTCCTCATCACTACTGTATGAGTGTAAATATTAGCGTGATAAGAACGATTAGTTAGACACTTTGCAAAAAAAAAAAGTCATGGATTACTTATTTATAAACATTAAAAAAAATAAGTGCCTTGTTAAAAATTATAGTTTTTTTCTTCTACGTTAAATGACCAAGCTCTAAATTGTTAAGATATTTTGAAAAATAATGTTTTGATAACATTTTGTTACTTATAAAACCGACCAATCCTGAATTTCAGATGAAAATAGTGTCCAAGCAATAAGACTGGTAATTGGAACTTATTTTAAACGGCAAATATTAGATTTTAACGTGATAATCTTAAATTAATTATGTCTTTGAATAAGTTTCATATTTGTACAGTGTATGTATGAACCTTCAAACAAGGTAAAAGCCAAAAAGATGGAAAGAATGAATGAAGGCGAAAAAAATATTTGCTTTAAAGTTTTCATGATGAAATACGAGTATGATGAAGAGTTTGGAGAAGTTAAAAAAAAAAAAAAACTTTGGAAACATTGGAAAAGTGAATAGGAGAAAATTGTGGCTTTCACGCATGGAAAACTTCAAAAAGAAAAAAAAATGTTTTAGGTAATAAATGTGAAAAGTGGTGTGAAGGAAACTTATATGTTAGATTTCTATTTTCAGAAGTTGAGAAATTGAAATTGCTTTTTCACTCTCTCATATCAAGAGAAAGTATTGTGAATGTGAAAGAAATTTATCTTGAGATTCTGATGAACCTTTACGTTTTATGTGAACATTAACCAAAAAAGTGGATTTAACAATTCTGTCCGTCCTGGGCCACGTGTCCAAAACGGTAAGATGGATTTATTCAAGCCTTTTATTTAGTTTAATTAAGGGTAGTTTACTGATGAGTAAAACTTTTTTATTCCAAATTTTTCGAAAATGGGAATAACAATTTTGTTTAAAATGTAAATATAGAATTTGTTTAACATAACTAAAGAACTTTATAGTTGGTTTTTTATAAAAAAAATTATTAGAAGAATAGTTTGCTAATGAGAAATTTTTGAAAATTCAAATATTTCAAAAATATCTTAATGAATGTGTTCAGAATGTATATCTTGAGATTGTGTGGATGACAAATAGCGTATGATTATTTTTATAGGGGAAAATTCGCTTATGGGTAGTTAATGATCTATTTTTTAATTTGAATGTTTTAAAAAATGGCTTTTTTGATTTTATTTAAAATGGATGCTGGTATCTGTTAAGTTGCTTGTAATATAAATCTATATATCTATATATATATATAGTTTTATTGAAAAAATCATTAATAGTAGTTAACGAATAATTTATTTCTGTAAAATCTTATTTTTTTAAAATATAGCTTTAACAATTTTGTTCAAAATTGGTATTGGGGAACTATTTTAAACTATCAATATAATAATAATAACAATAATATATTTAAATGTATTTAAAATAAATTAATATAAGGATAGGTATGACAAATCATAGAAAAAATTTTTTTTAAAAAAAAGACCTTAAAGATGAGTACAAACAGGGAATCAGAAAGTAGTTTTCATGACAAATAATAAGTTTTTATTTTTACAAATATTAACAACTAATATGTATTTGACAATATTATTTTGTTTTAAGATATTTGAACAATTTGGTTTAAAATGTAGAAATAAAGAGTGATTATTGGGATTAAAAGGATGATGTTTATTACTATGAGGAGAACATATTTGAGGGTAGATTACTCAAAACAATTTTTTGAAAATCATCTTTGAAACAAAAATACACAAAATGAGAAAGTTTGTGCGATTGTGCCGTACCACTTATTTAACATAGGATTCTGAATTCACCTTAAATTTGGATGAAGCTCGTATAAATAATATTCATCTTTTGTGATGCTGATAAAATAAAATAAAATTTTTGTGTGATTATTTAAATACTTATAGCCTTGGTAGTACAGAGCCGCAATAGATGTTGGGACCTAATTTAACCCTAATAAATACCTTAAATATATAATTATATATGTATTAGCACTAATTCTAACTACCTGTTCAGGCTATAGGCATATGTACTTGTTACGATAGTGAGTTATGGATGATTAAGGGGGAATTTGTAGGAAGTGTACCTGCAATTGCATGCAGGAATAATGGGAAAATATTTTGCAAAATCAACCCTACACCCACCGGGATTAGAATATCAATCTTTCTGTCCATCAGGAATCTAGTATATTGCGAGAGTGACACCATAGAACATGCGTCCACCGAAGTGGGTCATTAAATATTACATTGGTTTTGGGTTCAATCTACAATCAATGATTACTATTTTATTCATGTTTTACTCACCATCTGGACGATACGAATCTAATTACATTAATTGAGTGTAGATAAGGAAGGTTCTTTTTAGAGAAAATCTACGCTCATTTACGTGGAGGGATATTGAGCTCTATTTTATAGTAATCATTCTTGGCACACGAATTCCAGATTTGAGTCTCATTCAAAAATGTAAAATTTTATCTACTGTCACAGTCTAATTTTTATTGTAAGAGACTTACTTGACAGCTAGAAATGATACTAGATTTACTTTCATTTGTTAATATGTCGATTAATGTGATATGGAGCTGTCACATTTGATATATGTTATCAATACCCTTAAAATAACACTAATATAATAGTAAAAGCTTATCAATTTTGATTGCAAGATAAAATTCAAAAAGTCCCTTACTGTGAAAATTGGACTATACACGCTTACACCAGTGATTTAACGGTCTCATGCATCAAACTTGTAATTGGCTGGATTCATGGTGATGAAAGGAAGTTAATTCTACAATTTTGTCCATGTGGTTTTCCAAAATACGTGATCTATACTTAGGCTATCCCATCTCTGGTGTCCAGTGTGCACTTTTGGTTAAGCTTATTATCTCTTACCTATACCTCAGTTTTAGCTTATGTGGTGCTGACTGACAGTTCACAGCTGACTTCCGACAGTCAACATTTAGGTATATACCTAAATTTTGACTGTCAGAAGTGACAACTGCTAGAGACATGTTTTTTTTGCAGATCATATGGTTCGGCGTAGGGATACATAATTTGGTCTGGTAGCTTTTCAAAGCCGTCAGAAGTCAGCTGTGAGCTGTCAGTCAGCACCACATAAGATAAAACTGAGGTATACTAATGTAAATTTGTGGATAGCTCATTTTGGAACTAAAAAGTCTATCATAGCAATCCACATACAGAATTGAGGATTAGAAACCCAATCAACTTTAAATTGCAAAACACTTATCTTCGTATTTATTAATAAAATTAAGAGTTTGTTAGTCTGTGCTGAGCATTGCGTAATATATACTGCACTCAGTATTATGACATTTTAAAAATTATTGGCCCCTCTCCAGAAACGTGTGCATCTCAAAGGCAGAATTTTAACAATTTGATTATTTGTTTCTAATTGATTAAAAATTGGTTCGGAAGCAAAGAAATATTAGTAAATTAAAGAGTTTGTTTCTTTGCCATGAAAAGTGCGTGAAATCTACAACACGTAGAGGTATAACATTCTTAAAATTTGTAGCGCCTCTTTAGGAAAATGTGAGGCTTCAAGCCAAAATTTTGAAATTCTCATCAAATTTTGTTTGATCAAGTTAATGCCCACTTAAAGTTATTAAACTAAAAACATTTCTCATGGACAACGCCGGGTATTACAACTAGTCATTAATAATTCAAAAGCGTATAACCCGAACGGGTAGTAAGACGCGGTGCTAAATATTATTATTATTATTATTATTATTATTATTATTATTATTATTAATAATTCAAATTTATAATATTTCGATTTTAACAATAAATTTGTGTTGCGTCCTATCTGATCAAAGTTTTTTGCTATTGCTACTATTGTGGGGAGCAGCTACGTCGGCAATATAAAAGAATTCGGGACTCTTGGTATAGCAATTGAATGAACTAGTCGAAGATTGTTGAGTGTCGTGATGGAGAACAGTAAACAGAAAGGTGTACAGTTCATTAAATAATTAACAAAAAAGTGGTTTGATTAAGATAGCTTTACCTTTTGAGTCATGCTAATACTATTAAATTTTCATAATAGTTTCAATTTTAAGTGTTTTATAAAAAAATTCAATAAGATACATAGCTTTGTCTACCTGCATCAGTGATCGATTGGTCTAACGCGTCACTATCGTGTTAGTATTAATTGACGGTGACGAGGAAATTGGGGTGTGATTCTCCGTTGGGTGTACAGATGGTGTTATTTTTTTTCTAAATGGTTTCTCGCTCTCCCTTCATGCTAATGTAGATACATTCCCTTTAAACATTTTACATTCAACAAACCTATTTCATAAGTATATGTGTGCACCCCAACGGGTACAAAATACGATTAATATAATCCATTTGCAATCTCTTTTAATGATTCAAGCTGGAATTAAAAAAAAGATAAAAACACAAAACAATATATTCACAGTATTACAGAATTCAGGAGATCTGAATAGTTGAAATGAATGAAGAAGTTTGTTTCAAATAATTTATGAAAATAAAGCTTATATACATTAGTTTTTCCAAAACAAGGACATACGCCAATGAGGTATCCATGAATTTATAAAGACGTTAGCATGCAACAGTGACAGTGAAATATTGATGACGTTGGAGTGGCTCCTTAAGGGCTCACATACAAGAATTGGAGTGTAGGGGTGTGAAATAGGGGGAGGAGGAGGATGTTGAAGGCGGAGTAGAATAGAAGAGGTTGTAACGGGTGTTTAGTAGCTTCACCATCTATATTCGAATAGAAATGTTTAGGTTGAATGACAGAAAGACCAACGAATGTCTTGTGTATTCCCAATGGATCAGCCTTATTCAAAATGGTGGTCTTAGAAAACTTATGTATAAAAGATACAACCACCAACCTCCACCCTCTTTTTATCCATCTTTCAATCCTCTATCACGTCCGTTAGCCCACTTTTTAATATTTAAAATATAATATATTAATATATATTACTTTATATCCCAACAATCAGTGAGTTTTGAAATTAACTTACACGTATGAATTTAAATTCTTTTAAGGAGGCTTTAGACATGATAATGTATATCTTAGTAATAGTTTGGCCTTTATTATTTCATCTGTCCAACTGCTTAGTCCAATCACTGGAGCATCTGATATCTCAACTAATTTTTCAGGTTCGATTAATGACATGTTTGAAACAATTATTGAGAAATTGGGGCTTCCTCTATTATTGTGACAAAATTGTAGGTGTTGTGTCTGTTATAGAAATAAAGTTTTAAGTTGTGTGCTGAGCAACCTTGTAGGTAGCTACAAATAATTTGTACAGAAAATTAATTTGCTCTAGAAATCGTTGAAATAATCTATAAAGGAGTTTCCCTTCCTTTTGAGCACCTTTTAAACACGAGTACAATAAATATGAATATATTGATCTGAAAATACGTCACAATTAAGTACCAAAATAACAACTTAACTCACAGTTACTTGAGAAACCTCCTATATAACTTTAAGAACAAAATAATCTTCTCTAATAGTTAGTGCAAATAACATTATGCTTATGTTAGTACACTAAATTTGCTATACGATACTAAAACTAGATGATCGAAGTGAATAATTATGAGAGAGAAGTTGCATTTTATTCAACTGCTATGATTATTAACTGGGAGAGGGAAGAAGATTACAATATGGACATATCGCCATTAGGAAAAGACTCGCTAACCTCCAAGTCAGCCTCAAATTACACAATAATATAGTATATTACTCGGCCTGCAAAATCGTATACCAGCCCCACGAACGGAATTTGGAATTATTTTAGGTAAACAACAGTCAGTAATAAAACCTGCTAAACTGATATCAATAACACTCTTTAACAGAAGTACGCCACACGCTAGACATACATCAACAAGCCATTAAGAGATAGTCTATCTATGAATACTAAGTGCGCCATCTACACACGTTTGACCGGTATGTTTGACCAAAAATGGTGAAGTTAAAATGGGTACTATGCAATAATGATGCTAAACAGGCCATAAATACCAGTCAAGTGCAAGTAAAGTCAAAGAAGACTTCAAGTCAAGTTTATCATATGCCTTGTAGAACGTCTGGCTACATCCAATATCATTGCTGAGAAAATAAGAGGCCTTATTGAGAAAAGCTTTATCTTCACTCTCTTTCGGTCGACTGTTGCCAAATCTCCTCGATCTCAGTTTTGTCTAAAGGTGGTGTGTTGGGGTGAGAAGCGTTACTGGCAACCTCAACTAACCGACGTTGCGAAGCTTGTCTTTTATCTGAGGGGAGATTGACCAGAAGAAACCAGAAAATGACAACGCTGTTTCCTAATAGTAACCAGGCAGCTCTCTCCACGATGATGATATCCAGTTTAGCAGTCACGTGATGAAATATTACAGAGAGGTACCATTACTTTGGTGGGAATTAAAATTATCTACATCCACTGCCTTCTATAGTGAAGATTTTGCTCGTAAGGTTAACAAAACATTACAAATTAACAAATATTTTTTTAAATGACATAAAAGGTGAAAAACATAGTTTTCACTGTAGAAGATTGCATCTATTTATTGGAAAAGATGAAGAATCATACGATTATTAAAAAAAACTTAAAATGGGACTATAGAATCGAAGAAAAGAGCGCGAGAATAAATTACCAGGAATTTTAACTATACAGATAATTTCCAAAAGATGAGTATGCTTTGGTCAATATATAATTTCATATGCTTTTCATTTGGATCTGCTATTTTACACCAATGTGTATTAAGTGGATGGACTACCTTGTAAAACTTGAGAAGCGCTATCAGCGCAACTCCTAAGAAACGTCCATATATTGAACTATTTGGACTGTTTAGCCGACACCGAACTTGAGTTGCGGTGTTGTCATATCTGTCAAATTTGGTCTAAAAGAGTGAAGGGGGAGCGAGCTAATCTGTTGTTTACATGGGTCAAGTTTCTTGGAAGGGAAAGGCAGGCTAGAGTGCGGCTTTTATCAAAGACCACACTATGCAGAAATCTGCTGCTTTATTTTTAGCTTGAACTAATATAATCAGTAATATGGTTTTCTTAATATTTCTTACCTAGCGGAAGAAAACATTTTTAATTTGACGTTCTCGTATTAGACTGGTTTGCTGGTGACGAGTTTGGGGTTCAAATCCCAGTAGTGTATACTGAGGGTGTTTTTTTAAAACGGTTTTAAACACGCTATTATTATTTATTTATATCACCGCGTCTTACTACCCGTTCGGGCTGTACACTTATGTAATAATTACTATAATGTGTTAGGCATCAGGAAGGTTAAATTAAGAGGAGGTGCATCCATATTTTCGTGGAGTGAGAGCAGAAAACTATTTAGGAAAAACCACCTGTGAGCACCCGACCGGAATCGAACCATGATCTCCCCGTCTTCAACATGTCAGTTGAACACGGTGAGTAGCACATACTATTGGACTTGATTTCTGGTGGTGGGGAGATTGAAATTCAAATCCCAGTTGTGTGCAATAAGGGTATTTTTCCCTAAAATGGTTCCCAATCTCACTCTACGCAAATGTGGGTACATTAAATCTAAAATGTTACCTTCCTCATTCCAAGTTCATGCATGTGTACAACTCAAACTGGAAGTAAGTCACAATGAAAAAAAAAACTATTGTGATGACTACCTAGAGTGTCGGCGAAACTTTATTAGTTTCGGGCAAGGCAGTTGTAAAGAAATATATTTTTGAGGAGTTTTTAGGGGAATGACTCAAAGCCAATGGAAAATGTTTGAAAATGGAATGCCACTAAAAGCTATTTGCTTAAGCACTTAAAAATAATAATAGATTGTTATAGAATCTATTTGAAGTTTGATACAAACCATCTTTCAGCTTCAAACTCAAGTATATCAGAGGGAACCAAACAAACTGGAGGAAGACACATTTTGATGGAGAGAGGGGTGGAGAAGAAATTGGTGGTAATACCCGCCCTATCAAACCTCCCCCCTTCCCAGTTCACCCTCAATGAGTAACATTGGATATAAAACTATCGACAGACACATCGTAGAATGTAGATAATTTCCTCAGCATCTGACTTAACCCAAGCTATGAGGGGTGAGGACAGTTTCTGATGATGATGATAATAATAATAATAATAATAATAATAATGGTGATAGAGATATCTTATCAATTAACATAAAAAGTGTTTATTTTTTTATATCTTCTTTCATGGACGCAGAAAATTGGGGGTCAGAGATGTACCTTTCTTTAAAAGTGTTAGAACCCTTAAAAGGCAGGGGGGCCACACACATATGTATAAAACATAAATAAGATATTGTGTTTTTTTACTTTATTATTTACTTTAGTTTCTTATATTACACCATCCAGATACTACTAATAATAATAATTTTAATATAAACTTAAAGATGCACTAAAATCTCCTATTGTAAAACTAGCTTGACCTACATTAGCTTGTAACAAGTACAAAGACATAACTATGCAGTAATTGACCCACGGTGGGTGACCCCAAGGGAAAAATACACCACCGTCCCCAAATCTTATGAATAATTGTAGATTATAAAAAAATATTTAGACATTTATTATTGGAATTATTTTATAATACGTAATAATATAGAGTTGGTAGGTTAAATTTAGAGGAAGTGTACCCACATTTGCGTGGAGAGATAAGAGTGTAAACCCATTGAGGAAAAACCACTCTAAGTGCATTACCATACAGCCATAATATTTGATAAAATTGTTGCTGAAAAGTTTCAATATAATGTAAAAAACTTAATCTGAATTGAATAAAACAATATTAATAAATATTATAAACAAATCTATAGTCAATTATCAATATTAACACTTATAGAGGCTAAACAAACATTGATCTCTGTGAAATTGTCTACACTTTCCTCCAAGGACAAGCTACGGGTAGTAGCTCAACAGTCAACATATTTAATCCCTGCAGCCTTTATTGATTCATGTGCTTCTTAAATAATTTTTAGTAAAGTTTTGAAAATGACCTGACAGCTGTTTCTATTGATTTTACAGAAAAATATGTACATACATTTTTGTACAGCATAAATTATGCGCAATAAAATGACTATTGAGTAATTTTTTATTGAATAATGAGATCTTACGAAACAATGATAGGCCTGAAAGACAACGCTTTCATATATTACCAAATTAATTTTGGGTGGGTGGACCTGCGTGATGGGCCCTATTTTGAGCGTGGGCCTTCGGCATTCTGCCACCTCCCCATAATTACACCAATGAACTTGTAGCTATCAAGAATTTCAAACTCTATTAACCTATTTTTTATTAATTATATTCGATAATCAAATATAGCTTTATACGTTTATACATATTTTAACATGTATAACACTCACTTTGATGGCCTCATGGTCTAACGCGCTACTCTTACAGTAGACTAGACTGCCAATGATGGGGAGATCAAGGTTCTAATCTCGGTCGGGTGTACTAAAGTTAGTTTCTCCAAACTGGTTTTCCACGCTCCCTCCACGCAAATGCAGGTACAATTTCTATGATTATAACCTTCTTGATCCATAAAACCACTAAACAATTTTTGAAAAAAAAAATCTATTCACAAATTCTCTGTTTATTTGGCAAAAATTTTAATCCGACCATTTACCTCAGGAACTGAAAGAAAATATTTTGACCAGATTAAATAATATTATATACATATATATTTATATATAATATGATGTAAATCAAAATATAATATAATATTATATTATAATATATATAAAAAATATAATATAATATTATTAAATAAATATTATATATCTATATATAAATATATATATATATATTCAAATTTGAAGATAGCATATAGAACAATTTTCTGCAAAAAGAAAGATTTTATTTTTAAAAATGTATAATTTTTATAGAATAAATATTACACTTATTGCCTGTACTTCAAAAATTATAAACACTATCTCTAAAAATAAGTATTTGAAATTACAATAAAACATAAAGAAATATACTGCAAGAAAATGTTTTTCACCCAATTGTATAGAAAATATCCATCCATCGATTTTGACCAAATTTGATAGGCTTAAACACAAGTTTTACATTGAAGCATGATCATTTTATAATCTATTTCTCCCTTATCAATCACTTTTGTGTCAGGGACGTTCATAAAATATATATACACATCACTAGCTATTTTATAATTTTAGCTACACACATTATATAATAATAATAATAATAATAATAATAATAATAATAATAATAATAATAATACATCCATTCTACAACTTTATACATTCAAAGTCCTTAATCAAAACTTCTGCAATGAACACAACGTTTTTAATTTTATTAGGGACCTGTGCTACAAATTTTGTTTGAATTCCGACCGCGTGAATTGAGGTGCTTTTCCTCGTGATTGCTCATTTACTCCACGCAAATGTGGGAACACTTTCTCTTAATTACCGTATTTATTATCTACCCTACTTTATTATTGTAAATTTACGGATAACATCGAAGAATATTAAGAAGTGAAGCATTTATAATATCACAAGAACAAAAAAAAAAAGACATGAAAATAATCTTTACACTGCACACTCTTATATATGCTGAGTAACATCCTCCTCTTAGCATTTGTGTTCCCCCTTCCCTTCCTCTCTAAAGCTTACGTTATTTCCAAATCTTTGACTATGGCACGCGAGGGGTGCGAGAAAGTAAAAATTATATTTGTGATGAAACTATTTTGTAAAATAATAATTGTCAAAATTAAATATGTATCTGTGTTAATGTTATTAATTTTAAAAGCGCGGTGGTCAAGGCATGTTCAATAGTCCCCCCACCCCGTTTCATTATCCACCTTTACAATTTATAGCAAAATAGTTTCAAGACATTTATCTATTGTGACAAGTGTATTTCTTGTTCAAATTGCCAATAGTCCAAAATGATTTAGTTAGCCCCGTATTATCGATACCAAATTATTGACTCTGTTTACAGATCAGATTACCAAAGGTAGGGCCAAAGTGTTTGATTGGTACACCAAAGTGAACCGAGCCCTTGTGGGTTTTACGCCGATGTACTAATTAAGCTAATGTGTCAGAGAAGGGTAAGGTTGCTTTTAGATGACTTACACTCACACTTGCGTGGAGGGTGAGTGGAAAACATTTTAGGAATAATAACCTCATAGCACCAAACTGGGATCGAACACCAATCCCCGTCCTCAGCAGTCCAGTTTTTTGCAAGAGTAGTGCCTTAAATCATGAGGTCACCAAAACGGGTCCTGTAATTATATTAATTAGGTATTCTACGCACATAATTTGAAATTAATGGATGGATTTTAAACTACAGTATTAAAATTGTATTTTTCATGCAGAAATGATAATAAATTCATGACACTTTTTTATATCCAATTCACAAGAGTAGAACATTTATTTTTCTTTCGTCTGGTTGAGAGATAAAGTAGTTTTTTATTTTATTTTCTTCGATCTCTTTTTACAGAAACGGCTTCCATTGCAAAACACGTGGTATTCACACAACTGATTTAATAAATGAACGCAGTCGAGTTGATATTTTTCCTGAGAACATCTGCTCGTCACCGTGCAACGCTTGGCATCACTGCCATGAGTTTTCTCGAGAGGTTCATTTTGTTCAACCTTACACCGCTAGGTCACAGGCTACTGCACCACACCACTTTTTTGAATCAAAATAAAACTGTACCACTTTATTTTAGTTTAGAACAATATGTATGCTGAAAAATGAAATGATAATTATTCTCAATCATATTTACTCGGTTTATACTTTGTCTGCAGATTTTTAAAAAATCAACACTAAACCAAAAAAATACGATCATGCAAAAATTATTTAAACAAAGCTGCTTACAAATATTTAACTTTTAACTGGCGTTAAATTATACTAAATGATAGAGAAATGTGTTTATTGTAATACAATGAAAACAGTTTTAGCCTAAGTCTTCCCACATTTAAATGACAAGCCCAGTTTGTTTCATGCAGTGATCTTTAAATTATTTTTTAAAACTTAAATTTGAATTGGCTGGGTAGATAGGAATAAACTATAAACCATGTAAATGAATTGATCTTTACAGTAGTAAAAATCTGATTAAAATATGTATAATAGTTTTCTTAGTAATCATGTACAGAGAAATCGCCTTAGAAACCGGCCGCGCTCATCTCTCATGGTGATCCATCCCCTTAATTGAGTAGTCGCTTATCGAAATTTAGATAAATTTGGCCCACTATATTCTGTCGCGAAAACAAGGCATCAAGGTCCGTCTCCGATAGTCCATGCGCACCGCGCCATCTTGAGGAATATCAACGGTCACCAATGGTTGAAGTACATTCGAAGCCTGCTCGGGATCATAATTCGGAAAAAAGTTTGGTGTGATTAACTTTATTGCGTAATTTCTTGGAAATGATTTGCTCGATCGTCCAAACAAGCAAATACACGAGTCTTAGACCTTAGTTGTACTTAGGGCTTGTTATATATATAAAATATTTATTAAATATGCAATCCCTTACAATTATAATAATTGTAAAAGTGGCAGCATTAAGCCAACTAACGAGTCTAAGGTGGCTGCGTTATCTGATAGCTCGTGGTATTAATTAAAATCACACATTTGTAGCCTACAATTTACCCACGTTCATCATAGGCTCTGCCTTAAAATATGAGTGAAGAATGAACCTGGGCACGGGGTGATTCCTGGTTAGCTCAGTGGTTCGAGCATTAGCGTAATAAGCCAGAGTTCCCGGGTTCGATTCCCGTGTGCAGGTGTAATTTTTCCATTTTCAGAATATGTTGGGAAGAGTTTTCATATTTTAAACTTAATTTTGAGGCGAGGGCTAGGGAACGCGAGAAAATGCAAGATTTTTTTGAGGTTGTTATAGCTAGATATTAAGTTGGCCAAAATAAATAAAATATTGCTTTAGTTCAAAGAGAATTTGATTTTATTCACATAATTATACAAATAGCTGTCGAATATCTGTCACTGCATATTGGCCTTAGATGACCAACTTTTTAAATGAAAAGAAAAGGTTTTCATTAAATTTAATTACACCCTTGACAGATTTTTTTAAACCGTTTATTTCACCATGTGAAGAAAATTTAACTCTGTGTGTCTGTACAGAATCTATATTTAGTTTATTTTAACCAAAAAAAGTATTGATATAAAAACTGCAAAAATACTTACCCTTTCTATAGTGTCCTTGATCCCCACCTTATCGCTGGCGTGCCACCTTAATCGTGTGCCACCCAGTGGCACGCGTGCCATATATTTCCTATACCTGGCCTAGAATGTAGACTGTCTAGAATTAGACGTATAAGAGCATACTTTGGCATCATTGTTTTAGTTTATTTTTTAATCGTGGACTCACAGTTTCCAAGGTTTATAAATTTCAAGTTAAAGCCAATTACACAAACTGAAAATATTAACTTATAGATGAACACAAAGTTTTTAATTTGATAAACTTGGCTTTTAAAACAATACTATTCTTTGGCTTTTAAAAATAGACAATTAAAAGTAACGATCGAGAAAATGAAAATAAAACATCTAGTAGCGTATTTTATAATAAGTTAATTATCTGACTGAGATAACTATAACAATACATTAATCATTAATGATCGTATTTCAGATATTATGTTACGTTAAAAGATGGTTTACTTTTTTATTATCTTCTATCACACAAATATCAGTAGGAAAATATTTATTCCTGATCGAGAGGCCCAGAAAATATGTTTAGCTTTACATTTCAAGCATTTTAATTTTTTTGAAGTCAAGCCTTTATTTATTTTAAGTTTTAAAACAGATTTGTATCCAATAACATTGGCTATAATACTTTAATTTCTTAATGCCAGATTTAATTGTAAATTTGAAACTATAAGTTAAATTGTTTGATTTGAATAACCCCTATAGTTTCCAATATATTTGGGTGAAAAGGCCCTATTTTACCCTTAGATTTATTACAAAACCTCTCCCTTGGTTGGTTTTATTCCCTTTCTGTGTTCCATTTCTCTTTCCCTTTGAACTTTGATCCTTTCTTTCACTTCTCGAATATTTCTCTTCGTGCATTAGAAATATCAGAATAAGCTGCGACGGGGCTGAATATTTTATAGGAAGCTCTTAGAAGAAGAGAAAAAATAGAAACAAATACATATCAAGTGTTACTTAGTTGGACAGGGAAGATGCCTTTACCAAGGATATGTTTTTTTGTTTGTTTTATATACAAGGATATTTTATTTATTTATTTATTTATTTACATATTAATTTTATTCACGTTACGTGTGCTATACCTATCAGACTTAGTATTAAGCTATTAGGATACGAGCCTAGGGATTCTGGGTTCGGTTCCTGGCCTTTTAATAATAAGAATATTTAGCACCACGTCTTACTACCCGTTCGGGTTATACGCTTAAGTACTAATTACGCTAATGGATTAGGAATTGGGAGGGTTGAATTTAGAGGAAATGAAACCGCATTTGCGTGGAGGGAGAGTGGAAAACCATTTAGGAAGAACCACCCCTAGTTCACCCGACCGAGATTCGAACCTCGATCTCCCCGTCCTCGGCAGTCTAGCTCAACACGACTAGCACGCTAGCCAACTACGCCACCGAGGCGGGTAATCCTGGCTGTTACCTTGGGTAGTTTTCCCGGAAGGGGGATTGCTCCAACGTTCCCAAATGTTCGGTTAATCAGGCTCAAGTTAGGTTTAAGTATTCCCCCTAGTTCCTCACACTAACTATAACCATCACCTCATCTCATCGGGATACGGAAAGAGCCTCCACGGAAAGAATGTACGATTATTACATTCGGGCATCCCCTGGGCAACGGTACATTAGTACTGACTAATCTTTCGACAAAATGGGCTATAAATGATGTATCCCAGAAGCGTAATATAACATTATTATTTGTTTTGTCATTTTTAATATTTACTAATAACCAGACTCGTGCTATGGTATCAGAGCCCCTGACTTCTGACTTAGAGGTCCCGGTCTCGATTCCTGGATTTTTCTCGAGAAGGGGATAATTCCCATGGTCACCATTGTTTGGTTAATTAGGCTTAAGTTAGGTTAAGATCTTCACTGGTCTTAACATCTCATATTTACTACCATCTTCCTCTCACCTCATCGGAGTCTGGGAAGAGCCTCCACAGAAAGGATGTACTATTAATTCATCTAGACGTCCCATGGGAAACTGTATATTAATATCAAGAGGGAGAGATCGGGGTTTGAATCCCGGTCAGATGTACTGAGGGTGGCTTTTCCTAAATTGTTTACCACTCTTCTCACTACATTCAAACTCAGCTAAGTTTCCTCCATATTCAACCTTAATCATCCCTAGACTTATAGTGCAGCGTTTCCCAAAAGGTGTTCCGCGGAACCCTGAGGTTCCGTGGAAGGGTCAAAGGGGTTCCGAGTTCTGTCTGAGAATTAACTAAAACGTTCGTAGAAAACAGTCATAACATAGCCGCGCCGCTGTAAGTATATCTAGTATCAAA
This sequence comes from Timema podura, assembly GCA_033556935.1. Taxonomy (NCBI): domain Eukaryota; kingdom Metazoa; phylum Arthropoda; class Insecta; order Phasmatodea; family Timematidae; genus Timema; species Timema podura. The sequence goes on from JAVRXN010000005.1 coordinate 27,061,228, forward strand.
CAGCGCGGGTGGAGCGGGGTGGCGGGGCGGTGCTTACGCTTACACCAAAAACAAGTACAGAAACAGACTGGATGCAGCTCCAGATCTTCGCGTTCAATTGTCAGACATTAAGCCTAATTTTAGTGCTATTATAAGTAAATATGTGAAAAAATTTCATTCTTCACATTAAATAGTTACTTTTTTTTGTACGATAAATGTTTTATAATACTTATAATAATTATTCTTTCTTTTCATGTCAAACATGAAAATATTCAAACACACTACAAGGTACAATCACTTTTGTTATTATCAAAATGGGGTTCCGCCAAAAAAAGTATGATCAATTAGGGTTCCGTGGCAAAAAAAAATTGGGAACCTCTGTTATAGTGTATAAATTCTGATCAACCGAACCGATATTAATACTTGGTGCACCAAAACATTATTGAAGCATCTTAGCTGTGTGCTTATTTGTCATTGAATGGATCCTAAAAAACCCTACGGTGGTTGCATGGTCTAAGGCTCTAAGCTGTCACTATCGCAATAGACTAGACTGCCGATGACAGGGAGATCACGATTTTAATACCCGTAGGGTATCCTGTGAGTGGTTTTTCCTAAATGTTTTCCCCCTCTACCTCCATGCAAATTTGATCACACTTACATTAAATTAAATCTTCCTCATCCCTAGCTCATGTAATTCATACATAATGTAGGTATTGCCTGAACAGATAGAAACAAGCGTGCTTAAGAAAAACTTCTCACAGTGGTAGAAAATGAAATTTGTCGGGCAAGTATTAGAGCCATCCCAAACACTCTGAAAAATAATAAAAATAATAATACTTAGCACCGTGTCTTATTAACCGTTCGAGTTATATGCTTAAGTACTAATTACTCTAATGGGTTAGGAATTGAGAAGGTTGAATATAGAGGAAGGGAACCCGAATTTGCCCGGAGGGATAGTGGAAAACCAGTTCACCCGAACCTCCATCTCCCCCTCCTCGGCAGTCTAGCTCAACACGAAACCAGCACGTTAGCTAACTACGCCACCGAGGTGGGTAACACTCTAGGAAAAAAGTTTCCATAAAAGGGGGAAAGGGGTCCTCCCTAAAAATTTCCTAATCTAATAGAATCAACCATTTCACGTCTGGTAGAAAATTGAAATATTTTAATACATGTAGAGGAACAACCTTTAGCAATTATGAGAAATTGAATGTTTATAATCTTTGTAAACTGTGATACTATTATTTCCAACAAGTTTTTGTAACTAATATATGTATATATACACATATATATTTACATATCTTATGATCACTCCAAGGCAAATATTGCGTTCGTTTGTGAAATCAGTTAATGGGCTCATTAATGTTTCGTTTTAAAAATGGTTTCCAACATTTATTGGTTGACATATTTGCTTTTAGAATGGAAATTATATAAAGAGTGCAGCTGGATGTTGAGCATCATAATTCTAAATAAGGTTCTGTGTCTGTTCACATGAACTATACGAACACTTCTGAACATCTTAGAAATCTAATATTAAGCATGACGAGAGATTTCAACTATAAGTTAGGGTTATCTAGAAAAGTCCTAAAATTGAGAATTTAATGAGGTGGATTAAATTGTATCGAATTAGGCCTATAACGTTTAAAATGAAACATTTTATATACTGTAAACTGTTACTGTTATTTTAATTTGTTTTAATTCTTTAACATGCAACTACTCATGCTATATTACTCTTCTTTCTTTTTTAACTAGCATCAATAATCTAGAATACAAATATTGAATATGAAGAGGTTATGACTTAATCTTAAAAAGAAATTTCAGCTTTTAGCATATGTTTAGATTATAATCTGTATTTTGATATTCTGTTTTTGTCAGGCGAGTAAGCTTACTGTTTACAGCTAGTTACACAATTTGAAACAAAGGATTAATCTTTATAGAAAATCTAAGATTTGACTACTTTTCCCTGGGATTAATTTTCTAAATTATAAAAGGACAAAGTTTCTAATTAGATCCCCAGTGTGAAAAACGGGTACACAATCTAGGTTTTTCTGCAAATTCGCATTTTCGAGATGTTTTCCTTACCTTCTGGGTAGTATAAATGATAAAAAAAACACCAAATAATCAATTTTTAGAATGTTTGCCTTACTGTCCATTTTTATGTTTCCACTAAACTATAAAAGTATTATTGGTTCTAGATCTTCTGCTGTAATCATTTTTCACGTTAGCTCATCAGCAAGCAAAGTAGTGTAGAAAACAACTGAGTTTAAGAAGTGAACATTCATCGCGGCTGGTACTTTGGGTACATAAAATGGCAGGTGATATGATCTGGAGTGTGGAGGGTGAAGAGATTGGGGTGAGTCCGTGTTTCTTCTTGAATCTTCGTACGTACATTAAACACTTCTCTAGGAAGTTTCATTCTTTTCTAGCAGTTGGGAGTTGTTGATTGTGTTGATGTATTGTTTAATGGGAGTGAAGCCACGGGAAAATTCTAGTACATTAATTTAGTTTAATATCTGCTGAATATGACAACACTCCACGCCACGCAATGCTACAGAAATGGGGCTTGACGAACTCTCCCGAAATTCAAAGATAAGTTTTGGCTCGCCGGTTGTTTGGAAGCCTGTGGTTATGGTGTTTTAGTTCCAAGTACAATCACGGTCCCTGTGATATGTTGTTTACATTCGGAATAGTTTTCAAATCTCCCGAGGGGGAATGGAATATGTTATGGGAGCCGTAATTTGAAGTAAACCATGCAATAGTAGTAACTCCTTGACGTGTTTACTTAGAGGCAAGATTAGTTTCTGCAAACGAATACACACAAAGGAGATAATATATGCTTGACTTGAGATAGGTTTTTAATTACCGCATCTCACTACCTGTTCAGGTTGATAAGCATAAATTATATTTACTCTAATGGTGTAGGGATGAGAGGAAGAAGGATTTTACACGTGATCTACCCACATTTCGGGAAAGTAGAGTAATGAAACATTTATGTATGGAAAACCTGGTAGACCAACTGGGATCCAAACCACGATATCTCAGTCATCATCAGACCCTACAAACATGAGAGTGTTGCCTTAAACAAGTGGTATTAAACCTGGGGTTCGTCTTAGGTTTGCGTCAAATTTATTTATCATATTATATCACTATTTAATTAAATATACTTGAAAATCAGGACAAAATTTAGGGTTGGCAACACATGAGACCTGGATGTAAGAACATACGATCTGGGAGCACCATTTTTTGTATCACTTTCTACCTCTCTATACGCCTTCACGTGGTTCTTATGTGTGGCTAGGTGTCTATATGATAGGCAATAATATATATTTTTTTAATAGCTTTATTCTTCTTTTTCTTATCCAAAGCTTATTATTTAATACATTATTTTGATTGTAGTTTAATTTATTCTTTTTAAATGTACAGTAAATTATGGAATAACATAAATATGTAATATATATAACTTAAATTATTCACGGAAAGTACAGAATTGAAGCGAAATTTTTTTCTTGGGGTACGCGAACGTAAAAGATTGAATACCCACTGTCTAAGAGCATTCACCACTGAAGTGGATTTTGTGATAAGTTGGTGACGTAATAAGACGTATCGAGAATGATATGGAAGGAATCGTAAGTAGGGGACTGTTTTTAAATTTTTGGTAAGAAAACACTGTGTAAGTGTGTGTGGTGTGTAGTGTGCGCGGTGCATGTGTGTAGGAGTGGGGGTCCAAAATAAGTAAATTATTGTACATATGGTTAAGTTTAGTTTATCATTACACATACAGTAATATTAATAGTATTAATTATTAGATTAATTATTTGACGTGGGTATCATGTAATACGACCATGAGCGTTTCCTCTTTATTTAAAAAGTCTTATGTTCAAATCCAATTAGAGCCATGACAAATATTCAAGAACTGATCAAATTTATATGTGTAGAAAATTAAACAAATAAATTAGAACTATAGACCTTATCGAATGCTTTTTACTTTCTCACTGTCTTACAGGAAGAGAAAGACATGTGACGTCAAAAAAATCGAACTAAAGAATTTGATGAATCTGGACCCTCCGAATCCAAAAAAGTTGGTTTTTGAATTTCCTTCTGTTTGTCTGTCTGTACCTCCAACTAGAGCCTAAACTATTTTACCAATTGGGCTAGGACTTCGTATCTAGCGTTTTTATATGGGCTGCCCCGAGGGATTTTTGAAATTGGATATCTAGCCCTAAAATTAATGTTAGTTTACTGAAGGAGAAAGAGAAAAAATCGATTTTCTCAAAATCAGCTCTACCGATTTTGATTAAATTTCATTTCAAAACATTTATAAATATTCTAAACAAAATGGTTACGCTCATTATTTTAACAAAATTACTTTAAGGGCTCCGATCTGATATAAATTATAATTTTTTTATCATATCTCCGAAACTATTTGAGATATGAAATTACATATCATTACAAATATGTAGATTTATTTACAATACAAATATTTTATTCGAAGCATATTTTTATAAACCCAATAACTTTCAAGCTATACGCAAATATTTATATTTTTTAACTTTTCGAAAACAAAAGTATTGTGCCGTAAAAAAAATCCAACCTTAAATGTATGATTTTCCATGACACCCGAACCCTAAAAAAATTGTCTTTGCAATGCCGTCTGTCTGTGTGTCTGTTTAAGCTTAAAATTAAGAGTAGTTTAATGAAAGGGCGAAAAGAGAAAAAAATCGATTTTCCTCAAAATCTGCTCTAACAATTCTGATTAAAATTCGTATCTAGGCATAGATTAAGATTATAAATGAGCTGGATTTTCATTATCCAAGGAAAACGAATTTATGGTACTTCATGAAGCGGAAATTTCCGTATCTCCGCAACTATTTGAGATCCTAAATAACTTATCAATTGCAAAATTTTAGTACATTAAAAACAAAAAACTTTTAATTGCATCTATTTTGATAAAACCAACAGTTTCTGAGATATATGGCAAATATAAAAACAATTTTGTGACCTTTAGTTTTAAAGAGATACTACTTAAGTTTTAATCAAAAATTCTCTAATGCCATAGAGTATTAAATATTAGTAAGGCTCTCAAAAAGTTTGTTATTTTTCCTTAAACCTCTTAGGAAAATGTTTGTACAACAATGATATATCTCTATTTTAGACTCAATAATCAATTTTTACATTTTTTATTGGTCAAAATTATAAAATTAGGAATTTAATAGCAATGCGATGACCTGAAAAATATGCAACACCCAATAAAATGTCGACAGTTTTAACCGGAAGTTGAAATTTTAATACGAAGTGTTGACCCCTTGTGGACCAATATTAATCTTTTTTTATCGGTCCAAGCATTACAAATAAGACATTAATTCTTTAAAAATAAAATTATAAAATTTAAAACCGGGATTCAAAACAGGCTTTACATAGATATAGTGCAATTTATCTTGGGTTTGCTAGTGCATATTATTTCGTTTCACATATTTACGAGTTTTTGAGTAAATATTTCCCATTTTTAAATGATAGAGCGAGAGAGTCCGTGAGGAGTTCGTACAATTTAATTTCTTATCGATTAGATTATTAATATTGATCACAGGCTTTAAATATGCATATATCTAATGAAATTAACACATGACGCTAGACACTTTAAAATACTTAAAACATCAATATGCTTTATCAATACGGAAATTAATTTATACAGACCTTTTTAACATAGGAAAGTTTTGAAAAATTTCCTAAAGTAAAAAGAAAGTAGGCTAGCACTTATTTGAAAAAAAATATATATAAATAATATATGCTGGTGTTAACAATTTCTTACTTTAAAAGTTTAATATATTATATAATTACATTATATATGTTGATTTTACTGCCAAAATATAGGATCAGATAATCACTTGATATTAATAATTTTTTTATATAATAACGTGAAATAATTTATAGATAATTTCACTATCAGTTTGAAAGAGTGTTGTAAACATGTTTCTTCTGAATTAATTTCAATAATAATTTATTCACGCAAATCATTCAACAGTTTTATATCATTATTTATTCTACTAAAAAAAACCAGTACATTCATAAGGTTGAAACATTCTATAAAAAGAATAATCGAAGAAATAAACAAAGCGTTTCCATTTTAGAATATATATAATTTATGACCTCTGGTTTGATACGACAAAACACGTAGCCTCTGGGAAGACTCTAAAAGACATTTTCAATATTCCTCTTCCAAGTTTTTAACATTCTCCTTTGAGAGATTTTCTTCCAACCCAGTACCCCTCTTTGTTACCCCAGACATATATAAAAAAAACTAGCTTAAAAGGAAACGCTAACAATTTATTTATTTATTTGTACTTTTTGGAAAAAACATACATAGTTCTCTTTCAGACGAGACATAATGGCATTTCTCCTTCCGTTCATAGCCTAACTTAATAGATACATTTATTATTGACCCTTCCTTCTCTTTGTATTGGTTGGTAGTCAAATGACATGTCTGAGAATTTTATTTTTTTAAAAAGGTACTATTTTTCTTTTAAGTGGCTACCGCTGCATGGGACGCCCAACTTTGACACGGCTATGAATAGGAAATGGCACCCATCGATCAAAGCTAGCGGGGCGGCCAGGATTTATAAGGCGTGTGAAAATGTTTCCTGGACAAATAAGGTTTAAGTTTAAAGGAATATTTAGAAACTGTATAGCAAATTAGAACTGCTTCGGTGGTCACATGATTTAAAGCACTAGTGCCATAATAATTCTAAACAGAATTTACGATGATGGCAATATCGGGGTTCGAAACCTGTCTTGTGTTCAGGTTTTTTTCATTTTTTTCTCTCTCTCCACACTAGTTAAGATATATTTTCTTTTAATACAACCTTCTTCATTAATAGGCTATTAGTGTAAATATGAGGATAGCCTGAATCGCTAGTGTGGGTGCAAAAAATTTTTTTTTAATGAAACCTGCTTCTGTGGTAGAATGATATAAGTCGTCACTCTCGAAATAGACCGGACTGCTGATGACGAAGTGACCGGAACTCAAATCCCTTTTAAGTTGACATAGGGTGGGTTTTCTCTAATGGTAGTCCACTCTCCCTACACGCAAATATAGGTACACCTTCTTTAATTTTTGCCAGGTGGGTAGTAGGTGGCAGTGTTAAAATAGATTCAATTAATTTTTTGTTTGAAAATCGATAGTTAGATAATCTTTTTTATTTGTATTAATTTTAGACAATTTTATTATTTTTTTCTAATTAGATTACATATGTATATATTTTATTAAGATGTTTATATCAAAGGTTATTAACGGGTTTATCTATAAAGTTCATATTGGAAGGGTAAATTTATAGGAAGTGAACCCACACTAGCGTGGAATAGTTTCATTTAAGATAGATTACATGTTTATAACAACCTCTTGGGAACCAAGCCGGGATTCGAATCTACGCAGCCCCAGAAATCTAGTCAATTTCAAGGCTAACATTCTAGATAATGTTGATTATAAAATCAATCTTAAAACACCTATATGTATTTTAACCGATGGTAATGCTCTCTAAGGAATACAGTTTAAAATAATAGGCTACTATTTACGTTGGCAAAGAGATCTAGATTCGAATCTTGGCGTGGTAAAGTGTGGAGTGGTTTTATATCAAATGGAATTAATTTCTGTGAATTTACTCCTTACCTTTGTACGCTAAAATAAATGGTACGGCACACCGCACAGACTTTCTCTCTCTTTCTATAAACTCGTAAGATTTCTGAACGGAATAATGTACATTGTATCATCCCCACTCCACATAAGAACACGCATAAAATAATATACAATGATATATAATCAATGAGAAAAGAGGCGCATCTTTGTCCACCTAAGAGCATTTCAAACAGTTTAATGTCTTTCACAAGGGTCAACACTTCGTATTAAAATTTCAATTTCTGGTTAAAATTTTAACATTTTAAAAGGTGTTGCAGATCTTCAAGTCATCGCATTGATATTTAATTATTCATTTATACATTTTGACCAATAAAAAATGTAAATATTGACTATTGAGTCTAAAATGGAGATAGATCATTGCTATGCAAACATTTCTCCTAAGAGATTTAAGGAAAAATAACATACTTTTTTAGATACTTATATTTAATTACTCTATGGCATTGGAGTATTATTGCGTTAAGACTTAAGTAGTATATGTTTACAACTAAAGCTCACAAAATTGTATTAATATATTTGCAAATATCTCAGAAACTGCTGTTTTTATAAAAATATATGTCAAATAAAAGTTTTTTATTTCTAATAGTCCTACAATTTTGCAATGATAAGTTGTTTAGTTTCTCCAATAGTTGTGGAGATACGGAAATTAACGCTTCTGTAATGTACCCTAAAAATCATTTTCATAGGAAAATGAAAATAGCCAGTTTATATATAATCTTAATCAACGCCTAGATACGAATTTTAATCAAAATCGTTTAAGCAGATTTTGAGAAAACCAAATTTTTCTCTTTTCGTCCTTCAGTAAACTACCCTTTATTTTAAGTTTTTATAGACACACAGAGAGACGGCATTGCAAAGACTATGTTTTAGGGTTCGGGGGGTCATGAGACGTCGACATCCATCAACATTTCAGGTTAGTTTTTTTTTTTTACGGTCGCAATGCTTAAACTTTAATGTCCAAAAAGTTAAAAAAAATTCATATAATTGCGTATATATTGAAAGTTATTGATTTTATAAAAATATGTTTCGGATAAAATATCTGTATTATAAATATATATACATATTTGTAATGCTAAGTAATTTCATATCTCAAATAGTTTCGGAGCTATTTAAAAAAATGTTAATTTACGCATCAGACCGGAGCCCTTAAAGCCATTTTGCCGAAACATTGAGGGTAGCCATTTTGTTTGGAATATTTATTAATGTTTATAAATGAATTTTAATCAAAATCGTTGAGCCGATTTTGAGAAAATCGACTTTTTCTCTTTTTGCCATTCAGTAAACTACCCTTAATTTTAAGTTTTAATAGACACACAGACAGACGGCATTGCAAAGACTATTTCTAAGGGTTCGGGGGGTCATGAGACGTCGACATCCATCAACATTTCAGGTTAGTTTTTCTTACGGTCGCAATACTTGAGCTTTAATGCCCAAAAAGTTAAAAATATATATATAATTGCGTATATATTGAAAGTTATTGATTTTATAAAAATATGTTTCGAATAAAATATTTGTATTATAAATATATATACATATTTGTAATGCTAAGTAATTTCATATCTCAAATAGTTTCGGAGCTATTATAAAAAATGTTAATTTACGCATCAGACCGGAGCCCTTAAAACGATTTTGCCGAAATATTGAGAGTAGCCATTTTGTTTGGAATATTTATTTATGTTCATAAATGAAATTTAATCAAAATCGTTAGAGCCGATTTTGAGAAAATCGACTTTTTCTGTTTTTTCCCTTCAGTAAACTACCCTTAATTTTAGGGGTAGATATCCAATTCCAAAAACCCCTCGGGGCAACCCTATGAAAACCCTAGATATCAAGTTTCAGCTCAATCGGTAAAATAGTTTAGGCTCTAGTTGGAGGTACAGACAGACAGACAGACAGACAGACAGACGGAAATTCAAAAACCACTTTTTCGGATTCAGGAAGTCATGAAACGTCAAAATTCATCAAAATCTCGAGTTCGATTTTTTTGACGATCACAATACTTTCTCTACCTGTAAGATAGAGAGAAAGTAAAAGTATTTATTCTTTCTAAAAAGCCTGCAGTATCCTTACTTCTTAGATGATTCAGTTTATTATCCTTTTTGTTTAAACACACATGTAAGGAATGTTTTAATGATGCCTCAATAATTTTCTAAATATGGATTAATCTGTTAAATACTAACAAATAATTATCTATAAAACTTCAAAATACCAATCATTTTTCAAATCCCATTTTACATATTTTTGTTTAAAATAAGTCTATGAGATATCCAAAGTAAGATAAATACGCAAATTGATGGAATTGGTGGTCTTAGTCACGCTACATTGATTCTGATATTGATATACAGGTATGTTGTACGGAATCAGTGTAATAGCGAGTAGTGTTTTATGAGTTATGACTAATATTAATATTGAATTATTTTTATTAGAGTTTGACAAACGAGGACTGTTTGATGATAGAAAAGTAGTAATTTAATGAATAACTCATGACTTAATCAATTATTACCAGGTTCAATATATCTAGAGAACTTCAATTATAAAGTATCACCAAATAATGTACTGTACAATGTCATTTGAAGCTTATTTGAATCACAAACACACGCTGTTATAGGAAATTAACTTTTACTTTTCATAAGGACCAAAATACATAAATCAACCTTATAAAAACAAAATAATCATCATAAAGTATGGAGAGAAAAGACCAAGGAATAAATGGGTGGAGAAGATAACAAATGTGCGAGTTAAAGGAGAAGAATGCACGAGGAAAATGGAGGAAGAATGATTGAAGGTTAGAGGGAGATGTAGGCATTTTCAGTGGCGGCGCGTGATATTTATTTTTGGTGGGGCCAGGTCAAAGCTTACCGGTGATGATTTTTTCTCGCCACATTTTAATATATTAAATTAAATTCTTTTAAGTTTTCTTATATTTAAAAATCACTTGGATTACAAAATCATTAAAAAAATCTACAAACAGATATAATAAAATAAAAATGGTTTTTAATTAAGCTTATTAAGGAATGGAACTATTTCATTATTTGTACAAAAGTTGGGTACGTCTGTTCTTCTGACTGACAAACAAATCGATGACTCTCTTGTTAAAGTTAGGAAACTCAGCAATTTTCATCCTTATGTATAGAACAATGAACAAACAGCCAGCGAATTTAACCGTTCTTGTCCCATGGTGTTCCTAAATAACATTTTGATTATTTTTTATTAACATACTGAAACTACGCTCCGACCGCGGAATAAATCTATAATCCAATATTTACTGCTCAAAATGTTTTAAACCTAAATATATTTTCCAAACGAATTGCACATTCCCCATGTTTTTCTTAATTATTTAAATTAAATGTTTAAGATCCTTACAGCCCACCGTTGTCTACAACCCCACATCACCAAATAAAAAAAAAATAAATAAAATAATCTTTGTTTCTCTTCACGCACAGTTAACTACAATTATTGTTTACCAAACCACGCGTTAGAAAAAGTTTTTTTTCACTTGCGATCCACCTGCATAAATATAAAGTAACTAGGTTGATGTGCTTGTAAACGTTTAATATCAGAATCAAACACGTGTCCAGGTGTAATCTTTCAATTTTCAGAATATTATATCTACAGTAGCGCCATGGCTTCTTTGGTGCTGACTGACAGCTGACGGCCTTAAAAAGTTACCAGACCAAATTATGTATCCCTACGCCGAACCATATGATCTGCAAAAAGCATGTGTTTAGCAGCTGTAACTTCTAAGAGTCAAAATTTAGGTATATACCTAACTGTTGACTGTCAGAAGTCAGCTGTGAACTGTCAGTCAGCACCAAAGAAGCCGTGGGGCTACTGTAGATGCGTGTAGATCTTCATTGAAATAAATATAATATCTTTGGCTATATGTTTAATATCAAGTTTTTCTCGAGGTTTCAATTTAAAAAATGGATTTTTTTTAAATAAAGAATCTACTTTATTCATTTTAATTAATCACTTTGACTCATCTATTTACTCATGGGTTTTTAACACACACTAAATACACGCTAAAGCATCTTTATCTAATCACGGGCCCGCTTAAACTGGCCCGACGAACTACCATTGAGCGCGGAATGGAATGACCTTGAGAATTGTCTGCCACTGGATGACGGGATGTAGGCCTATCTGAGAGGGGCTGGCCCATGTCAGCTTCTTCATTCATTCTCAAGCGCTGCTACAGTCGCGCAACATTGTTGCGAGTAATGAATTCTCTTGGAACTTGAATAATGTCTATTGAATTAAAAATTCACGGTGTATTAGAGAATAGTACTCCAACTCATATTTATTTTTTACAAAATATGCTGTAAAATAAAAATAACGGAAAAAATATTTTTTATGTTCAAAAAACGTTGGTGGGTACGGTTCTCTGTGGCCCCTAAAACTAACTTAAACTAAACTGATTCGGCCAAAGACCGGATAGATTTCAGGATAATGATGACGAATAATGATAAAGTATTTAAAAAATATTTTATTTTTTAGCACCATCTCTGACTACCCATTTGGGTAATAGTCTGTACTAATTACTGTAGTGTGTAACGCATGGGAAAGGTTGAGTTTATGGTAAATGTATCCGCATTTGCATGGAGGGTTAATAGCAATTTAGTAAAAACCACCGTTAGTATACCCAAGTGGGATTAAACCTAAATCCCCCGTAATCGGCCGTCTAGGATATTGCGAGAGTGATGCCCTTGAACATGCTGCCACTGAAGCGTTTCCGAGAATGAAGGATAACCAAAATGGTGAACTGGTGGTCTAGGGGTAAGGTTTCAAGACTTCTGTGCTGGGTATCCAGGATTTAATCCTCGGTCCAGGCAACAAATTTATCTGATTGACAAACCCTTCCTTCACCTCTGACAAGACGTGTATTAATCACAACTTGTGAATGTGTGGAGTGCAAGACCTCCACCGTGGTTCGGATTCCACGTTAAACTGTAGCTCCTCCATTTCATCTCACAATCACCCTACCATTACACATTAGCGTAAGTGCGTCCAACCCGAACGGGTAGTAAGATGCGGTGCTAATAATAATGATAACCAAAAGTTACGCAGTCACCTGTGACACTGAAGATACGACGAGAAGACTCAAACGAGCCGCGACCATTATCCTCATCCACATACTCATCACCAACCAGAGAGTTGTAAACAATGTAGGTGTTGCGAAACAATGCCGCTGATTTGGGTGTATTGGGGCGTGGTCCGTTGATGGGTGCATCTCGCTATGCCTCGACGCTCTTCTCTCGCAGTTTTGTATGGGCTCGCGTGAACGGTGTGGGGAGGGTGTGAAGGAGGAAATCCCCTAAATCACGGTCTCCCGCTGTACGGAAACCGCGTATACGCGTACACACACATGCATGCTCACACATGATGCTAAATGGCTCAGCAAGGAGGAAAAGGGGTAAAACAATAGCTCATCCAGAGTTGTATGGACGTTGGAGAAAACATAGTTCTTACTTTTGGTAAAGATTTCTTGTCTGATGTTTTTGACCCGCCTTGGTGGCGTAGTTAGAACGCGCTGGTTTCGTGTTGAGATAGAATGTCGAGTTCGGGGAGATCAAGGTTCGAATCTCGGTCGGGTGAACTGAGGTGAGTTTTTTCCACTCTCCCTCAACGCAAATGCGGGTTCACTTCCTCTAAATACAACCTCCCAATTCCTAACCCATTAGCGTAATTAGTACCTAAGCGTTTAAACCGAACAGTTAGTAAGACGAAGTGCTTATTATTACTATTATTATTATTATTATTAATATCTTGTCCAATCAACTGTTAGAGGACCTTGGTGGATATTAGTAATTTTATTAATTGCGATTATTGTTAAGAATAGATATAATACTATTATTATTGTTAGTATTCTATTGATAACAAGAACATAAATAATTGTCATGCAATTTCTTTGCTTGTAGTTTTGTTTTTAGGACGTGTTACCATAGTGACATTGTATTAGTTTGGATGAGTTTTATATCCGCATATACATCTTTTCATCTTCTTCTATGATATAAACCTCAAGCAGGGGTCTAAAATTTAAAACATATTAGTAGCTCTTGTGAATAAACATTTGCACCTCGAAGCATAAAATTTATATTTTTGTAGAGATCTATTTTAATTGATTAAAAACCTGTTCAAAAGCAATGAAATAATAATCAAATGAAGAGTTTCTTTGTTTTTCGTGAGCAATAAGTAATTTCTACCTTACGCAAAGGTTTTAAGTTTTTAAATATAGTGGCCTCTGTGCACGAACGTTTGCATCTCGTAGACAGAATTTTACAATTTGGTTTGGATTTTTTTTTTTAATTAATTGAAAATGTAGCTGGAAGTAAAAAGGCCACTGGCAAAGCGGAGCTTAAAGGCACTAACTTTAAAAATGTAAACTTCCTCATACAGTCATTAAACAAAAAACCATTTATCCCGAGAAATGCCGAGTACTTCATGTAGTAGGGAATATTTTGGAGGGATTGTTGGATTGAGAAGTTACTGAAAGTGTCTTTACAGTAATTGCTTATTTTTTATATTTAATAATACTAATAAACTCTATGGCATTAGTCCACAATCGAGCCATACATACTTAGTGGTCAACGTCGATAGGCGAAGATAGTGCCAGCATCTGTAGCTAGAGGGTGTCATGTGGTCAGCATAACGAACCGTTTAGCAGTTTATCTTAGATGTATAGACCGGAGCTTTAACTTATTCAGTCAAGTAGCTAATCATTTGTCCTCACGAGACTGAGTTGACTCCGTTCCAGACCCACTGATTCACAAAAAAAAAAAAAAAAAAAAAAAAAAAATTGGGAACTGCATGGGATCAAACCCGGGACCTCTGGATCTTTATCCCGGAGCTCTGAATATTATAAAACAGAAGTGTAATATAAAGGGAAAATAAAGTCATTTATATCTTCAACATCCTTCCAAACTATCAGTGTTATCGGAGGAATAGCTTAAACAACTTCAAAAATTAGCACACTACACCTCAATATCCATAAAATAATTCGCAGTTTACACAGTAAAATACCCTTGATATATCTCATCCTCCCAACCCCCCTCCCCATCCTCCAGTAGTGTTAAAATTCTCAAAAACCTGATCGATGAACCAAAAACTCACTCCCAGATATTTTTTCTAGCTGTTGTCTTTTCTTTCTTTCGTTTCTAAACGCCAACGAAATCATGGTGAGATCTCATGAAATTGGAAGATTCTAGAAGCCTTCTTGCCGGACTATATACAAGTAAAAGGTATATTCTAAAGTCACTTGGCCTGCAACCCCGCTGAAGCTGAAGTCTACGGCGCGCTAACATCCAAATTTAAAACTTTAAAGCTGCCGCATTTCAAAAACTTTATTTCTATTCCGACTGAGATGATTTTTGGATAATAGAATGTCATTCTATTTGAATAAACCAAACATAATTTATAAACTTGTGTTTCCATTATAAAATAGACTTGATGTTCAAATTGTGTGAGACTACAGCTACACATAATTATTATTAATCCCATAGCTAACAATGTGTAGAAATGAAAAGAGAACCCGAGAAAAGTGACGTAACGATTTTAATTTAAAACTACCCAAATGGAGGAATGAAGGAGGATGTTGCAACATGAATTACTTCTATTAGAATAATACTGTGAATATTCTACAAATCTCCCTATTATGTGTGCCAGGCTTTTATAGTTGAGTCCATGTCGAAATGTTTTCAGTAAATTTTTATTGTTCGATTAAGTTGAAAGAATCATGTTTTCCTAATGAACCGTATAATTCCACAAGGTAGTTAAAGCATAGGTGAAAAATTTATTTATGGCGTTACCAGTTGTGACCATGCGAGCGTGTTTCTAAATATACGTGTGTTGGTGCGCGCGCGCGCGTGCGTGTGTGTGTGGCAACACACAGAATGACAAGCGATGTATGCACACCTGAACGCCGGAGCGGAACCAGCTCGTTACAAAGTTATTGCTGTTCGTATTTGCTCGAGCTTTGGAAGGCGCCAAAAGTCGTCTGGTCATTGGAGGATCTAGGTAGCGTTAGCGCATTTTTAACCTGACCTGGGAGTAAGGTCTACTATTACCGTTCAAGTGTATACGGGGCTTTATTTTGTGCGTCTTTTCTACTTCAATACTTTTGGCATCATATTTCCAGATGAGCTAAAGAAAATCACCTTATTTGCTTCCCTCCCACACACCACATGCAGATTATTGTGACCCGTCTTGGTCTATCCGCATTTAAATTACACTAATGAGGTAGAATTTAGAGGAATCGTACCAACATTTACGTTAAGAAAAAATGGAAATAAATCATACTCATTACACCTAGACGATATTCAAACCACGAGCTTTCCAGCCCCAACAGTCTAGTTTTTTGCAATCGTGACGCCTTAGACTATGTGATCACCAACACGGGTCTTACTTATCAGAGGAGCTCACTTGCATTCATCACTTACTTTGTAAGTAGGTGCTTGGAGTCTACTGCGATAGTAGATATGTTGAAACACTCTAAATGATTAATGTATCTCAATCCCTATACAGGGTGTATATAAATTGGTGTCGGATATTATATGGGCGTATTCCCATTGACCAAACATTAATAAAAGTTCATATAAACTTGGGTTTAGTGATGCTTAGTTTCTGAGCTATGAGGTATTCTTCTGTTCAATTAACAAGCAATCAAACAGAAGAGGCAATGCAATTAAACAAGACGAAGTTTAACCAAAAACAAACAAAGCACATGATAGATATTTTGTTAAAAAAGGTGTTCGAAAAGGTGTCCTGCTTCAATGCACCATTAGAGCCTATACTACACGCTCACATCCATTTACGATACTCTCTCTTAAAACATTAATATCAAGCAAAGGAGTTGCGTAAACTATGGAATTTAAATGTCCCCAAGAATAAAAATCGATCGGATTCAAATCTGGTGATTAAATGGATCCCCCACAGCCAATCCATCTTTGAGGAAAACCTTTGATAACTCTATAAATAAACGTTTCTAGACCCATATTTATATGAACTTTTCTTAATGTTTGATCGATGAGAATACGCCCCTAGAATATTATCACACCAATTTATATACACCCTGTATAATCTGTTCGATTTTTTTTCAAATATAAATTGGTTTTATAATAACTACATCTATAGTTGGCTAACGTGCTAGTCGTGTTGAGCCCGACTGCCGATGATGGGGAGATCGAGGTTCGAATCTCGGTCGGGTGAACTGGGGGTAGTTTTTCCTAAATGGTTTTCCACTCTCCCTCCACGCAAATGCGGGTTCACTTCCTCTAAATTCAATCTTCCCAATTCCTGATCCATTAGCGTAATTAGTACTAAAGCGTATAACCCGAACGGGTAGTAAGACGCGGTGCTAAATTAAATTAAATTAAAAAAATAGGAAATAATGCTGACGCATGCATATAAATGATAATATTTTTTAGTATCTATTTTTTTTTAATTTTAAAAATATATATTACGCGTCAAATATTTACAAAGGAAAACGTAATGACATTAAAATAGCAAAAGACAAAACCAAACAAAATTCTTTAGTCACTTCTTCTTTGAACAAACATGATATCCCCACGTAACGGATCTAACTTGCCAACGGCTAAACAATGTTTTCATACCTTTTGTTATTTTTCTTTCCCTACCAATCATAGATATTGGTACGGTTGGGAGTATTATTACCTTTGTGAATGATATCAAATAATAATAGTAATAATATTATTAATCATAATAAAAAAAACTGCCTGTGTATTCTTTGTTTGACTACACGATTTTTTTTTGCACATATTTCTGCCATTTCCCCATTCCCCTCTCCATCCTGCTCCTTTCCTCGTAAAAAATTGAAGGAAAAATCATTGAAAGTTGTTTAAACAGGTATCATAACTGGTATATTATATAAAACCTTTCTATTTCTGTTACTAAGAAATTGTAAACTGCATGGGTTATGAACTCTTAAAAAAAAAAAAATTGATAAAACCCATATCAAATATTACTCAATGCTCGATATTAAAATTTAATGCAGCTAACTCAATTTTGTTTCCAAGTAAAAGTAATTACATTTACTGTCAATCTCCTGTAAACAAAATCTGATATTTCGTATTTTAATGTTTACCAAATAAGATATTAACTCAATTTTTATATAGGTTATGTGCATTTTTCAATTCCCCCGCCTCCCCACTTTATTTAAAATTACTTTTACATGAAACCACGAACTATCAGAACTACTGTTTACACTATTTTCTTCAAAATAAGTATTAACTACAAGTTTAATGTGTTTATAGACATATTTTTGAGCAAACACAATATAAAGAACTGAAATATGTTAAGCAAAATCAAACAAAACCTATTTAGAAGTAATAAATACCCCAAGCTTAGTAAATAATCAAGCATGGAACCGTATAATAAGGTGGAACCGTATAATAAGGTAGAAACGTTGCCTAGTGGACCAGCATGTGGTCCACTATCTTTTGATTATAATATGCATAATATCACATGATTATGAGATAACATGAAGTGTTAGTTTATTAATTAGCTAATATTAAAACTGTTACTCTGTTTAAAAAAATACGCACAAATTAAATCGATAGTTTAAAAACATTCATTTTATAAGGATTAAAATATTAAAATAATGCAATCATATTATTATTATTATTATTATTATTATTATTATTATTGTTATTAAGTATATTTCTGGTACCAGTTGCTAGTATTTTAATATACTTTTGTATTAATGTAAATATCTATTAACTAACTATACAGAATGGAGAATGAACGTTTGGGAAAAATACAATTGTATACCTTTTGATTTTATACTAGATATATATGCATTAATTTCAGCTTCATATTAATGAGTGTGTTGTGCTATATTTTATAATTTATCGGAAACTGGAGGGGATATATTATTTACGAAATTAGTGGCAAAATAGAGGAATATGTAGGCATTTTACTAAACAGACCCTGACACAGGCTGGAAACAGTTGACGATGATTATAGTAGTCATTGGCATCAATATAAGTCCATTCTCTGGGGCTGAAGTCGGGATACACAAAGATATGGCCAGATTTTTTTTAGTACCACGTCTTAGTACCTGTTCGGGTAATACGCGTATGTACTAACTATGCTAATGATCTAGGAATGAGGAAGATTGAGTTTAGAAGAAGTGTACCTTCATTTGGGTGGAAGGAAAGTGGAAACCCATTTTGGAAAAAAAACCTATCATGATTTTAACCCCATCTTCCTGTTATCGGCAGTTTAGTTTATTATGATAGTAACGCCTTAGAACATGAGGCCACTGAAACAGGTTGTCTGATATTCATATGAATAACATCTAAAACCAGGTCCACACTTGTATAAGATTCTCGTGTATTGTATTCTCCATCCCTATCAGTACTAGAGCGGGTTGAAAATACGTGTTGACGCATTTGAGACAGAACTTTTTGCAAACCCGATTCTTTGTTCCTTATTTCAATCAGTCAAATGTTTTAGCGGGGCACGTCCAGAAAATGTATCCTCTCCCTGTAACTCCCTTTGACGCGATGGTGAAATCCCGCCTAGTAGAGGATCGCGACGATCTGAAACGCGTTCACATTATCGCGTGAAGGATACAGGAATGTGAAGCACTCAAGATACGCATCAGGGATACGATATGAGAATCTGATAAAAGTGTAAATATGGCATAAGAATATGTCCAAAATTATCGTAAATGATGTTTTTTCTTTATCAACTGTTCAGATTATACGCATATATGATAATTAATCTAGTGGCGTAGAGATGAGGTAGTCTACCTCTATTTGAATGGTAGGAGAGTGGGAAACCATTTACGAAAAACCAAACTCATTATACCCGACCAGGATTCTAACCCGATCTCTCCATCATCAGTAGGCCAAGTCTAACACGAGAATGATGCCTTAAATATTTCGGCCACTATAAAACATTCACTATGGTTATAATTAAAGCTTTAAAATCCCAAACATCTGTAGAACAAATGGCCTAACGTATGAATCCATTAACATTTTGATCTTTTATATAGGGCTCTCTCTTTGGTGACGTGACTATACTTGGTGGATAGACAGATTGAAATTGATTTGAGCTCATCTCTACCAAAATGGTTTTAGTCTGGTGCGTGTGCCCTAAAGCTCCACCGGTATTTACACATATGAATGTTCATTTACTCAAAGTCTTATTTGTGAAAATATTAGTAAAGTTTTTTCTTATTATTGAACGTAAATGAGGGGCATATAAGCTTAAATTTATAAAAATAGATTTAAATTGGTTCAGTAGAATGTTGTGGAATCGTTTTCTTAAATTGTGGATTCACTATCGAGAATTTGTTAGCTTATATAGTGTAATCCTCAAACAATAATACATTTATTTAAAAATAAAATAGAATTAGTTCAGTAGAACCCAATAAATCTACGTCGAAAAGAAATGGTCACTTTGTCAAATTCCTGCTTCCTATTAGAATCTTTTTGAAATATGAAACGCTTGGGCATCTTCTGTATAAAAGTTTCTATTTCTTTTAAAAAAAAAAGAAAATTGGTTTTATAAAGTGCCGGGAATTATTCTCTGAGTTAGACAGTTCACGTTTTTAATAGATAGATACACAAAAATCCCATTTTGTATCTCAGTTATTCGAGTAAAACAGAAGAGGGTTTTGTTCTCGGGAAATTCATGATAAATTAATGCTATTGTTTATTATATTAAAATTAGATTAGTATGGTACCTAATTCCCATTCACAAAAGTGTACTGGCCTAATTTGATCAGTATTAGTACTCAAATGTATTATTATTATTATTATTATTATTATTAAACTGCATCTTACTACCCGTTTGGCTTATACACACGCTAATATGTAATGGTCAGGTGATTGTGAGATGAAATGGAGGACTTACAGTTTAACGTGGGATCCGAACCATGGTGGAGGCCTGGAACTCCACATATTCACAAGTTGTGATTAATATACGTCTTGTCAGAGGTGAAGGAAGGGTTTGGCAGTCATATAAATCTGTGCCAGAACCAAGGATTGAACCCCGGATTCCCAGCACAGAGGTCTGACACCTTACCGCTAGACCACCAGGTCTCCAAATACTACTCAAATTAACGATTAACAGTTGGCCTTAACCTTAGTGAAGATTGTTGAATTATTTGAGTTTCATATTCGTTTATCTACAAACTATCTAATAAATTATGGTTTGGATTCTTGGTTAGATTTAAATATATATGATTTCCACGTATCCGGGTAAGAGATGGGATTTATTTCTTAGTGCTTATCTCACTTTAAGTTATGTCCTTTAGGGCGAGTACTTTTGACAATTATATGGTTACGAAGAGCCTTTTTTAAGCAAAGGAGGTGTTGAAATCAGAAAAAATTATATTTTATCTGAGATATTGAGTTATTATATAGTGTACCTATAGCTATTCACCTTGTATTCACCTATCTTAACGATTCATATTAGGTAAAGTTTCTGGTCATGATAATCATACAACATAAAACAGTTTGAATTACCATCGATGTAAAACATATAATATATACCTTTAAGACCAAACTCTTTAATTTCAAAATTTCCACTGACGTAAGACATTATAATATACATCTTTAAGACCAAATTCTTTAGTTTCAAAATTTACATCGACGTAGAACATAATTATATATAACAACATTTGGACCCAATTCTTTAATTTAAGAATTTATATTGAAGGAAAACCTAAATTTGGCCAACTGTATTAATAAATTTCTTGATTTGCATCGACGGAAAACAAGAAATAAATATTTGGCTTAGTACTCACATAGCACGTCCAGCTGCATGTCAACAGTGACGGGTTCGCCAACGCCATTGTTGGCCGTACATTGGTACACCCCTGCCTGATGACGGTCTACCTTCTCCAAGGTGATGGAGAATCCTTCCACAGCCTTCTCGCCGGTGGGGAGCATGTTGTCCTGCGAATAGAGCTAAAATCAGATTCAAACTACGTTATCATCAAAGTTACTCTCTTATTGGAGAGCAGAAATTATCCGTCTCCAATAGGATGGATTTTTTTAAAAAGCCTTCTAAGGGGTTGCCTTATGACTCGAGGATAAATATTAATCTGGCCGATAAATATTTGTTATCTGGTCGATAAGTTTAAAGTGCATCTTATGACTGCCAGATAGAATGTATTTAACCATCACATTTCTATCGGAAGGTTTAAGTACCTGATAACTCTTATCTGAAAGTTAAAATGGGCGTTGCCATAGTGAAGGATTGTTTTTCATGAACCTACCAGAATCTGTTTTAGTTTAAAATCCTGGTTCACGTTTTAGTAACAGAGGCCCAAGCTATAGCTATATATAAAGTCAGCACATTTAAGTCACACTTTTATAAATACTGGCAGGCTATCTGTAGATTTATAGTTATATAAGAACAAATTATTCAAATGCGAGTATAATAAATGAAATTATGTAAACGTTGTACCAAATTATTGATCATATTTTGAAAGACACCGAAATTAGTAATAGCAAGACAACCTAACTTCTGCACCCACGAGATGCCATCTGTTTTCTCGCACTCGTCTAGCTGCCATTATTTAAAAAAATGTTGAGTGTTGTAGCCACTAGCCAGGTTGTAGTGGTAGCAGCAGGGCCTACACGCATGCGCGCATCAGTAAAAACAGTAACAATCTTGGTTTCTATGCATACAAAGATATTTATCCTACAGATAGCTATCCGGCGTATATATTAGTTCATAATACGCGTAAATTATTATAATGGCTGATAACCTTTATCTGGTCGCTAACTTTAACCTCCCGATAGCAATATTTATCAGGTATTTATAAGACTAGTCCTAACCTGGAGTTGGGTAAGTATAGTGTGTTATCATAATAATATAAAGTAGTTCAAGATGATACTGTATTTTGATCAATGCTATAATCCCATTGGAAAACAGAACCTGCACGTCAGAAAACATTATCTGGAATATGGAAAAAAAAACTTTCCTAAGCATTATTACTTGTGGTAAGTTAGCATGTAGTTCTGAGAGTACATAGTTAATCACGTTGACATTTGGTTCTGGTCAGAGCTAGACTCTTATAGAGCATTATCAGAGCGTACAGACCTTCCTCGGAGCAAAGCAGAAATATTCCATAGCCTCTACTGACTTTTAAGGAGCAAGTTCTCCTGCGAGAAACCAATAATTCACATTTACAATATCATTGTCCAAATCTAAATTTCTTGGAAAAATTCAGGGGTACGTGCCTAGGAGACAAACAAGTTGTTGAATATATTGATAATTTGTTCTAAATGATAAACCAACTAACCTAAAAGTATGTGTTTGTTTTTTTCCTCCCATAACATGATTTCCAAATCTTACTAAAGATAAATATTAATAGACTTGTTTTTCGTTCAAGCATTTTGTTCCAAATAATAATTATTATATTAGTTTACTAACCAATAACCAGCAATGATAATGTATAGTAGGAAAAATGTATCTATTACATCAATTTAATATTTTATTTGCCTTAACACAAATAACAATGTGCTATGGTCTGATGCGTCCCCACCAGTGAATGGTTATAGATGTCATACTACAACCTTACAGGATCATAATTTGATCACAATGGCCGGTGCTTAAAATAATTTAGTATTTGTGTTTGAGCTCAACCTTTCGGTCAGATAGTCATGAATGATGACGCTGAAAATGGCAGTTGTGTATTTTCTGCCGAGTCAAACTTTCTAATGCATGTATAAATTAATGTTTGCACGCATCACCTTCATTCAACAGTCTGTTTCATTTCACCCTGCTTAACTAATTTCAACCACTAGTCTAAGAAAACGTATTAGATGTTTTATTTTGGTACACACACACACGCACACATACTAGTTTTTCCATTTATAGCAACGTTCACAAAACATCAGGTAGAACATTGTTGGTATGTTGTCATGCAATTTGTCTTACTGGCAAAGCTGAAACATTTATAGTTGGGAGTTTCCATTTTAAATGTATAAATTGACGATTTAAAGTTGTTTTTATCTTATGGCATATAGAATTAATATAGTTTCCAAATGGTGTGCTGATGTAAACATTGGTTTAGAAATTGAATCTCAAATAACTACAATTATATAGCCAAAAGTGGAGCATACAATATCTAAGAATAGTGGAGTTATTGTTTTACTAAAACCAAAATGTATTTTAAATTTCTGAAAGAAATAAAACTAAGTTTTAGTTTAATTCTTGGAAATAACATAATATGTATTAAAAGTATCTACTATATTTAATGTTTTTAGTGTGTACGTGTACACACTCCTTTAAAAGAAGTGGCATAAGGAACTAAAAGGATCAATAAGTACCACCTTGTGCCGTCTTCGAGGAAATAAAGACCTTTAAACTCCTCCTTTCTTATACATCCCTTTCTAAAACATTAGATCCTCCCAGAAACACGTTCAACAGCCGTGAATTCTAGCACTTGCCTATTCCCAAGTTAGAACATTACTCCCCTCTTTTCTTGAGGCGGCTTGTACATTCGGGTCATGAAAACTGTCCGCCAAATAATTCATGATACTTTAGGAGGTGCATAGAATTATTTAGATTATGAGTTTTTTTCTCCTTCAAAGGACACAATTATCATTTTTTATCAACAATAGAGAAGGTATTTATATTTATATATTCTCTCAGTTAGGTCATTAGTGTGGTCGGTAACAAGTGTACGTGTGGAACCTTAATTCAAGTTGAAGTGAGGGTAAAGAAGATACATTTATAGCTTAATAATTATATAATATAATATTATCTATATTAATAAAATAAAGGGTTTATATGTCTCTCATGAGAGTTGCGCTGTATTTACCACACGCAAAGTTCTGAAATTTAAATATTAGTAGCATCAGTGCACTAACATATAGGCCTACATCTCAAAGCCAGAATTTTAAAATTTTGATTTGACATTTTTAAATTAATCAAAAAACGAAAAATGAGGAAATAATAATGCCACGAGAAAGTTTTACTTCAACATGTCTTACAATTTGTAATGTATTTTGGTGGCCACGGAAATTTGGTTGTCATGGAGAGTAAACAAGAAGAGTTTGGTATCTACAACAAACAGTTCTTCTCACGTCATCCTTAATTAATAAATGTTATGATTTATTTATAATAAATAGCTTTTACTTGTAAACATTTTAATTTTGTACACCCTTTTACAACTCTTTAAACTTTTTACCCTAAAATATTTCTCAGGGGCTAAGCCAAGTAATTAATGCACAGAGGTGTAAAAATTGTAAAAATGGTAGAAAGTAAATTTTTTCGAAAAGAGCAATAAGACAAAGATTTCAAAAATCGCAAAAGTGTCAAAAAATGACCAAAATGTCAAAACTTTTCAAAATTCAAACTTATTTTTTAGACTGTACCCCTTGCTCATGACTAAAATTCTAATGCACCCCCACAATACAATTTTCCCAATGACAAGTGTCAGGTAACCAACGGAGAAAATTTCCCGAGTAATTTTGAAAATTCTCAGCCACATTAAGCTATCTTGTGATTTTGCCAATTTTCCTTTGAGAGGTGCTCGCGTACCCCATTAAAGTCATGCGTGAACCCCATTTTGAAAAACACTGTATTAGATCATAATAAATATATTGTCAACATTCTCATTTATTACAAAAAAGCATCATGTATAATATATTATTAGACCCTATTATAAATTAATTAATTCATTAATATATATTATAACAGAATAGTTATAACATATATTAAATTCTACTTATGACTAAGTAGTTATAATGGATAACTAGAGGTCAATGGTTCAAAACCAAGCTAAATTAAGACTTTTTATTTTAAATAATACACTTAATCCAAGGTTTAGTTATAAATTACTTTTCAAAAACTGGTGGCGCTGAGAAAAATAGGTAGGTCTACTGGTTATTAAAGGAAGTTTAATCACATTAGGAAGAGGAAATCCATATAAGGAAAAAATAGTAATTAGCTAAAATGTGAGACCCAAACTTCTTGTATTCGTTAAACCAAACAAGATGAGACTGTCATATTTTCTCACGTTCCCGCCCATAACTGTGACGTTAGATATTTGGCGAGTCTGTATTGGTATACTAGGACTAGTCAGTATATAAGTTGTGTTGTGACAATTTCTTGTTTATAAAATGGACATAAGACAGCCTAATTTAAATAAAAATCAGAAAAATTTTCATTTGAATAAAAATGTGAAATATAATACAAACAAAACTAATTAAATATTAAAGTGAAAAATTGTGGCCTTTCATTTTATTGGGTTTGAATATAATATATTTTTAAAGTGTGTTAATTACATACAATAATAAATCAAAGTGCTGATGAGAAACTTTTCTCTCCCAAAAAATCCCGATAACAAGCAGGTACCAACTGTTACAATAAAACACTCGTCCTATAATTCGTTATATTCCCACCCTGGTCTTCGTATGACGTGACGTGAAGGACCATCTATAACTTTTTTTTTAGTTAACAAATGACGCTCTCTCCTTCTTCCCCTTTCCCCTCCTGTACAAAAAAAAATCCCAGGCATTGATAAATTTCCCTTGCTCCCCTTCTCTAACCCCCCCCCCCACCCTCACCCGAGCAAAGTGATGGTCGGTTATGAGCAACTGTCAAGAGCCAGAGGAGAGAGGTAGGCTTGAAACTTGTCAACTGCCCATTATTTGTCACACAATCGGTGTTTATAGCAGTGTACTAGGGGAAAGGCCCGTGAGATGGCAGCACGAGCGAGTCACGTGTTTCAGGTCTCCCTTTTCGTCCATCCACCTTCCCCTACCTAATTCCTTTCCCCAACTGAATTCACTCTAACCTTTCCATATCATGTACGAACTAAAAAAAAAAAAAAAAAAACACTCTTGTCTACGATTTGATCCATGGTGACATCGCTTTGGTTGATAAGGGCTCTCTATATAAAGTATAATTTGTCATGTTGAATAGGGTTCAATAACGTGGCCATCTGTTACTAGTCAAGCTACTCCATGGCAAAAAAAAAAAAGCTATAAAAACTGATCACGAGTCCATGTGAAGGAAATTGAGAGGTAGAATCACATTATTTTGTCAACTAACCGAGGAATAGAATCAATCCCTTTGACAAATATAAATATATATATTGGGTGGACTAAAAATGATATTGTGAAGGTCAGTTTTTGTGGGATTGATATTGATTCTGGAGTTATATCGGTGAATCAATTTTAAAAGACTCGCAATGACGGGAGGCACTCTACAATTATAATGTTTTTTTTTAAGATAACGAGAAAGTCGGGATTCGAATCCTGGTTTGGTAACTGCAAACGCGGGTTATTTTAAAGTGACCGCTTTTTTTTTTTTTTTTTTTTTGCATTTCCAAGAAAATATTCTAAAATCACAGATGGAAGCCAAAAAATATATTTCCCATTATAATTGTGCATAAATAAAGTAAACATACTTATGCTTTATAGAGTCGCGTGTTTGTACAGTGTCAATAAATTAGGTTTTTTTTTAGCATCGCGTATTACTTCCCATTTGGGTTATACGCTTATATATTAATCACGCTAACGGTTTTAGGGATTAGGAAGGTATATTTACAGGAAGTGTCCCCACATTTGCGTTGAAAACCATTTTGGAATAAAACGACCTTAGTACACCCAACCGGGTTCGAAGACTGATCACCCCATAATCGGTAGTCTAGTCTATTGCGAGAGTAGCACCTTAGACCATGTGGCTACCAAAGCGATTAATATATTTTTGTGATGATGTGATATATATAAATATGAGTATATATACAACTTAAGTTATAAGACATGGTAAAATAAAGTAGTGAACGAACAGTAGAGAAAGCTTGTGCATTTGGTCAGATTTTTAACCTAAAATGTATGTCATCAAAATCGATTTAAACATTTTTATTTAATCCACATACATTTCAAAATGAATTACTTTTAATAAATGGTAGGATACAATTGTAGAAACCTTTTTATAATACTGTATCATAGCTTGGAACCAAAATTTAAAAAAATAAGTTTTCAGTAAATCACTCATAATTAAGTTTTTCTTAGAAAAACAAATCAATCATATTTATCACGATAGACACCCTTCATATATCAATTTTATACAAAATGGTTCAAACATCCAAAAAAATTCAAAGTTTCAAAAATCAATTTTTTGAAGACAAACCTCAAATTATATATATTTGTAAAAATAAAATATATAAATATTCCTTTCATAAAATTTACATCTCAAAAACCCATTTCAAACTAAATCTCTTAAGCCATTTTCAAAAAAATATCACATTTTCTAAAAAAAATTCATTAGCTAGCTACCATTAAATTAATTTTATTTAAAAAATCAACATACAAAAATAGAAAGGTGGTTAAGAAGATGTATAAATATTTGATACCAGAATAAGTCCAAGCTTCATCACCGATAAACACCAAGAAATTTAAACCAAATCGTGATCTACTAGAATGAGCTTTGTGTGTGTGTGTGTGTGTGTGTGTGTGTGTTGTGTGTGTGTGTTGGTGTGTGTGTGTGTGTGTGTGTGTGTGTGTGTGTGTGCATTAAATATAAGTAATGTGTTTGTAATTAGCGTCATTCATCAGAGTAAACACATTTAATTTTCCCTAACTAAATACACAAACCAAAATATAATCAACAAATAGATAATCTGGCTCAGCACAAGACTGACACCAATTGAAACACTTTTTCACATTATTTTCTGATAAACACTGAATAAACAATGCCGTATTTTGATGTAGCCACAAGAAACCCGGTCAAAAGGACGTGCGATCTAGGAACTTAATTTTGTTCCTCTTGGTTTTTTTTTTGGAATGGGGTCATACAGCCCGTTCAAGTTTTACGGCTATGTAATAATTACACTAATGTATTACGGACTAGGATGGTTGCATCAATAAGAAGTGTACCCACATTTACGTAAAGAGATAGTGTAAAACCACTAAGTAAAGACCACCATCTGTACACCAAACCGGGAAAGAACCCCGATATTCTCGTCTTCATCAATCTAGAATATTGCAAGACCATAGACCATGCGGTTACCAAAGTGAGTTTTCTGGATAAAGATGATAGAATATCCTATTTATAACTTACATTATGCATCAACAACTTTGAGAGTACAAAGTTGAAGATAAATTATATCTGCAGGTATGCAAACAGAAAATGTTGAATAACATGGCATTAGAAAACCTAGAAGGCTGAAACTTAGAACATTCCCTTATAATACAGAAAACAGTACAGAATACACGACTTATAATTTAACTTAAATCTATAACAGACATAACATCAAGCTCTAAGTTGTTATTTCTTTAATGTCAAAGGGAAAATAAATTTTTAACCATGATAGTTGGCCATGCTGGGAATCGAGCCCGGGACCGTTATCTCAGTAGGTGGACACACTACTTGATTATATAAGTTTCGTACTGTTATCTATCATAGCGGGCTGAGCCCTGAAGGCCACAATGGACGGTACATCCCTAGTTAGAATTATAATAAATTTGGTAATTTTAAAGTAGGAAAAACTTCCATAGAATTTGAGTTAAAGTTTAAATATTTATATTAGCGTACATTATATAAGACACTTTGAGAATATAAGATTAATAAACTAAAATATTCTTGAGTTATTAGTTAATATTTTGAGGGAAAACTTCAACAAGCTCTGAAATGATAAAACATAACTTTATTAAGTCGAAGTGAAATCATGAAAGCAAGAAAAGTCTTTGTTGATCCTTCGTTCGGGGAACGAAACGGGAGAGGATAAGTAGAAACCCCTTCGACCACAATAATGGCGCCACTGACTCTAAAATCTAAATCTAATACAAACACAATAAACTAAATTAATACAAAATTACAGACATGACAGAAAATGTTAAAACTTAAGAGTGCTTACAAAAAGAAAGAACTACTCTTTACATCTAGAACTAACTAGCTGTAGGGTTTAACATTCCCATTGATTATTTTGGGCAGACTTCATCATGTTTAAGAAGCGGTAGGCCCTAAATATCAAAAGATAACATGGTTCATCTTTGAAGGGTGTTGAAATATTATTTTTCTAAATAATTGATGTGCGATTGGCCCGTAAACGAATAATAATTAATTATTAAAACGCTAGTTCTGGGTGTGTATGTAATAATGTCAAACATGTGGCACGAGCCTTGATTTTGTTCGGCCCAATGACCTTTTAATGAAACAACCAACCTATAATTGAACGAGGTTCTTCTTTGTATAAATATTGTAAAAATACACCATTTAGGATTAAAACATTTTGAAATTTGGAGCTATTTGGGTAAATCCATCAAGTAAAGTTGTACCAAATTTGAAATTCTCATTCACCAGGTATTGGGTTCCAACAATTGTTAAATTTGCGAACCAGCCACGTGCAATGTTTGGAAGCATATAATTGTTTGAATGGTTTTTCTTTTAATGAAAAGTGACCAAGAACACAAGAAATCTTTGCTTAGGAACACGAAATTATTATATTTTATGTACGTGACCTCAACACAAGATTTGAGAATACGATATTTAGATGTCCCAGGTTCGATTCCCGTGTCTAGTTGTAGTTTTTAAATTATTTAAATAATATAAGATTTAAAGCCTAATACTCGTAGTCTACAATAATTGATGCTAATCAAAGCTTTAAATATTCTGGGAATAAATAGAGGGTGATCCTTAAATTTTTAGACAACCCTAATTTTCTTTTGTAACGGGCTAAATTGGTTTAGCGCTGTTAAAACCTCAAAAAATTAATATAATCTGCTTCAAGCAGCCCATCACCATCTTGTACTGATATACTGTTTCTACATACTCGACTTGTAACTCTGGTTTACTTTGTTTACATACCCTCATCGTGGATTTCTGCCTCGAAGTCCCCTGCCCCATCAGAAGAGGCGTCGCAGCAATAGTGACTGACCGCGCCGATGGATAATGTTAATCCGCACTCATCTAAGTTCGCGAGTCGACTGAAAGCAACCCTGGATTTGTTGGCTCAGCGAGTTGACCTTCTCGAAGGTTATGGAATTTCCCCCCACTTCTTCTTACTGGTCACCTCGCTGTGGATACTATATATTCGCCAGCTCGCTTGAAAAAGATATGACTGCTATCACCAACCTTCCACGGAACGGACGTCGCACTTCGAGGAAACTAGCATATATTGGTGAACATGCTGCTTACGGCGACAGCCCAGCTCGATAGGAGGAAGTAACAAGGACAGAAACATATTTAATAACTACGGAACAATTAGGAGAGGCCTATGTTTTTGGATAGGACTTAGGATTTATTATTTGTTACCTCGGGAACATTATCGGCATTGTTATGTTTGTTTAGGATAGGAATTTAGGTTTTCGCGCCTCACGCGTATCTCCTGCTAAGTCCTTGGACTAGCAGTTATTGGGAATGCATCCCGCGTCTCACCCTATGTGACCATTTCTCAATCTCTGGGGTAGCTAGCTGGGATAGCGATAGTTCTAGTCATTAGTGGGCCTGGGAGTGATACCTAGTTATATTATTTATGTGGAACTCCGGTTTGGGAGCTCAACCTGTGGGCCGTCTCTGCCCGCCTGGTTCGGCCCGCGGTATTGTATTTCTTGTTTTGCTTTGCACTCCCGTTGGGGTGGACAACCCGTGGTGGCCGCTTCAGCCCCTCTGGCACGGCTCGTGTATTAATTGCATTGTATTTTTTTTACTCTTGTTGAACTCCATTTGGGGGTTCAACTAGAGGGGCGCTTTGACCGATCAGGCTTGGCCCGTAATGTTAAATATTTTTCTTGTAAAGTGATCTTGCCCTCCATACGAGTTTCTTTTGGCTCATGTATATCAGGTATTCATGATGACTGAACTTGAACTTGCCCTATTTATTAACTTGTTGAATGTTTACGGTCAACGCATGATGTTAACGGAGGTTTTCTAGGTATCTTATTTGTTCTAGTACATCCATAAGGCGCTTCACGCCCATTGTTGACCCTGATATATTGCCTAGCTACCTGATTGCTAACTAAGTCTATAGACTTTACTCATTGAGATTATGTGCCTATGATATTCCATGTACTTTCGTTTCATTAAATCTTATTATGTTAACTTATCCTTTGCTCTTATTTATAATATGTATGTATGTGTGTGTACAAACACCTCTACTATAACTGTGATACCAACACCCCTCTCCCCCCTTTTGGAGGAATAAGAACTGCAGTTGGTGCAACTTTTTATAATAAGTATTTTCTAATTGAAATTTTTATTCAAGAGGGGTAGAATGTTTTATTTTTCGAAATGCGATACCATCCAAAATTTTAATTTTTAGTGTGACCCTTATGATAAAAACGAGCTTGACACATCTCTCCTCGAGTGATGGTAAGTTTGAGCTGATAGTGTGTTTGGAAAGTCAACCGTTAAATACTGAATTTAAAAAAATACTGATTGGTTGGGTCGGAATTAACTTTGAGTCATGTATTAATTTTGCGCAGTTTTACTATACAACATAAGATTTAAAATTCAGTTTATTGAATTTTAAAAATTAAAATTATTTTATATAAAGTTAATGAACTCTCATTTTGAGACGGGTTTTAACTTTTTTTGCGAATTCAGATGATCTTACCGAAACACATATATATTTATTTATTTGTGTCACTTATATTGTGTATACAATAATTATATATTTTGTGTTCTTTAATCGTAATAGATTAATAATGAGTTGAGTAATATAAGTAACTACATGGCCATCACACAAACCACACAAACCAAACATTCACAAAGCAACAAATTCCCTTTCGACAAAACTACCCATTGGAAAAAGTTTACTGAATAATTAATTCCCAAGCTAGAATCAATACAAGCCATTCGCAAATATTTTCAACGGGTTCATAAAGTTCGCTGAACATGTGTGTTTTGAAACATATGAACAGTGTTGATCTGAGATTCTCAGGATTGGTCTGGTTTGATCTGTATAAAAAATCAACATGATTTTTTTTTGTTTTTTATAAACACTTTTTACAATCCGTTCAGACTATACATACGCATGTGTACTAGCTATGCTAATATGTTAGGTATGTGAAAGGTTAAATTTACAGGAAGTTTATAGACTTTGGCATGGGGGGGGGGGGGAGTGGAAAACCATCCTCAGTGCATCCGACAAGGATTTGAAACCATTCAGACACCGAAAAATGTAACCAATGTACTTATATTTTAGAGGTCGATTCGATTTTGGGGATAGTATGAAATCTATTTGATAAAAACTAACGAACTGAATTCGTAAACTCCATATACCTTGAAATTTAGCAGTCTTACTTTAATAGATTACAATATGTCCCTTTTTTATAATCTGAGACATAATATACACCATTAACTACGCCAATGCGGAATTTTTTTTAAGGTAAACGAAGATTACATTATTAAATATCATGCTCATCAGTGTGAAAAATTCATTTACATGTTGAATACTGAACATACACCAATTATATCCTCAAGAATGCAAACACCTCGATAAATTTACATCAATAATAACTTGAAGCGTTACAATACAATTGATGAAGTTACCTTTCTGGACCAAAGTATGCTAGGAACAGGGTTCCCTGAAGCCTTGCATTCCAAAGTGATGGTACCTCCTTTCCTAGCCTTCAGTTGACCGTTGGATGGCGTCATGCGAATACTCGGAGGAACTGAAACACAAACAAGGAACGCATATTATGTCAGTGTGTGAGACTAAGATAAATAATGGAGTGTTTAAGGTGGGATTGTAGGGAATACGATTTAAAGGCTATATTATTGCAGTTTTTATAACAAAACATTCTCTTGGTCAAAATTAATCAAATATTTCTACAGTAGAAACATAAGAGTTTAGCTTTTTTCACAAACTGAGCTACATATTAGTTTACCATAGACACACCATTATCATTATATAATATATAATTTATAACAAAGTAAACTATGATTCATCCAGAATATATTATGAACAATTACAAAGTTCAAGCCCAATTGTCAATAAAAAATTCTTCTGACGGCTAGAAAAGTTACTAGATCTACTTTCACGTATTCATTCTTCAGGTAATGCTATTTATAGATGTCACTTTTGATAGATATTATCAACACCAGTAAAATAGTTAAATGGTATCAATTTCGTTACCAATAAAAATAGGTTTGTATTTTATAAATTGTCTTTGTTATGAGAAATAAAATATAGTCTATATGTGTTTGAGCTCTTATTAATTTGGTAGGTTTTAATAAGTAAGTTTATGTATAAGGAATAAGTTATTTATCTAAAGTAAATTTAAAAATTTTCGAAAATAAGAGGAATTCATTTGTGAGAATGTGAAGGATGTAAAAAAATCAATCAATCACCTTGATGAGCTATACATCATCATGTTAGTCAGGGTTAACTCCTTTCATGCTTACAAGGGGGAGTTTTAGTCAAGAACGTTGCCACGATGAGAGGATTTACTATGTCTGGGAAATTGCATGCCATGTGCTTCATTCATAATTTAAATCTTGTTATCTTCACCGGTCCTGCAACATTGTTACTAGCATGTTTCACTACCTTTAACCCACCTTCCCAACCTCCCCATTTTACCAAACCCTGTTTTACCCCTTTGTTTGCCGGGTTGAGGGGGGTGAGGGGGGTGAGGGGGGCGAGAGTGAAGGACGAACCATCGGCTGTATTGACAGAGTGTCGACCCGGTCTCTGGTGTTGTGGGGGGTGAGGGGGATGTTTGGGGAAGAGTTGGGTCGATACGCAAATATTCACAGTCATCCTACCCCTTCAACCCTCTAGTCCTATCCCC
The DNA here is from genome assembly GCA_033556935.1 of Timema podura. Classification (NCBI taxonomy): domain Eukaryota; kingdom Metazoa; phylum Arthropoda; class Insecta; order Phasmatodea; family Timematidae; genus Timema; species Timema podura. Next base: position 27,095,611 of record JAVRXN010000005.1, read on the forward strand.
TCCCCCACACACTTATCCACATTTCACAAGAACATTCCTGATCAAAATAAATTGTAAACCTTGATGCAAAGAGTTGAGAAAAAAAAACGAGATCAAATTTAAGATATTTTTTTTCTGTTGACCAGGTGAACTAACGACAGAATTGTTAAATAGGAAGTATGTCTGTCATGCTGTGCGTTTTTTTTCTCGATTTGTGAAAGGACTACGTTAATTTAATGTTTATTTTTCAGTATAATGATGGAGCAGTGTTTGCTTACATGAATAATTGACCAAAAGGTTTTCGCACACGTTTGTAGAGTTGTCAAGAAAGTATTTACATACCTTTTTTTTAAATGTAATATTTTTTTAAAAGTAATGTAACTATAGGCCTACGATATCAAGTTTTTTTTTTTAATATGGAGTAAATGAGTAAAACTCAAGCTGAATTCATTAAATCCTATATCAAATTTTTGACTATATTAAAATTTGTAAGGTACAAATGAAATATGTTCAGACAAAAATAACAAAATCAAAGTATAGTGAAGATAAGATGACCCGCTTCGGTGGCCCCGTGGTCTAACGAGATACTCTTGCAGTGGGCCAGATTGCCGATTACAGGAGGCTCGAGTTTCAAATCTCGGTGGGGTGTGCTGAGGGAGGTTTTTCCAAAACAAATTTTCATTCTGCCCGCACGCAAATGCGAGGACACTTACTATTAATATAACCTTTCAAATCCCTAAAACCATTAATGTAATTAGTACACAAGCGAGTCACACGAACGGGTACTAAGTCACGGTGCTAAAAAAAATTAGAGAGATGATTGATGATCACGGGACTCTTGATAAGTCTAAGAGTTTATCGGGGCCCAAAAAGGCTGCCAACCTCTGAACTAAGGTATCACTCTTACAATAAACTGGGACTGCTAGTAAAAGGGATATTAGGGTTTGAAACCCAGTCGGTTATACTGAACTTTTTTTCATGAATAGTCTCCACTTTACCTTATCAAAATGCAGGTATACTTCTTCTAAATACAACCTTGCCAACCCCTAACACATAAATGTATTTAGTAATAATATTTAGCACCGCGTCTTACTACCCGTTCGGGTTATACGCTTAAGTACTAATTACGCTAATGGATTGGAAATTGGAAGGTTGAATTTAGAGGAAGTGAACCCGCATTTGCGTGGAGGGAGAGTGGAAAACCATTTAGGAAAAACCACCCCCAGTTCACCCGACCGAGATTCGAACCTCGATCTTCCCGTCTTTGGCGGTCGAGCTCAACACGACTAGCGCGTTAGTCAACTACGCCACCGAGGCGGGTTGTATTTAGTAAATAAGCAACATAAATGAATGAGCAGCAAAATACGTCGATAGTAAAATAAATCAAAGCCGATAAAAAATGAAAGGCAAAATCGTCAGCATAATTTGAACTTGAACGAGATTAAATATATACTTCTTCAGTAAATTATTTTAACACCTTACAGTGGGATTGTAGGAAACGCAATTAAGGGCAGTAATTTTTTCAAAATTTAAATCGATTTTTTTTTTGTCAAAAGAAATCAAATAATTTTTCAGTACAAATATAGAGCTCAATTTTCTTCACCTGGTGACCTCAACAGTATTTTTAAATAATATATGTCAAGGGTGTCCTAGAATTTAACGACAACTTTTTCTTTTTATTTAAAAAGTTTGTCATCTAATGTCGCAATGCTCAACAACTGTTGATATCACCATGTGAAGATAATTCAACTCAACGCATCTACTGAAGAAATATTTTATTTATTTTCGACAAAAAAGTTCTGCTTTAAAAATTGCAAAATTACTGCCCTTAACTCGCGTTTCATACACTACCACCTTAACCACGTTATGGGTAAACATTATGAATGTGGGAGGATTAGAGGGGAGGGTGTTGAACATCGCACCTGCTCGGTTATCGATTACCTATCCTTCAAAGTCAGAACTTGTAACACACCCCCTTTCAATTTTCATTTCCCCGCCACGTCTTACTACCTGTTTGGGCTACACGCATATATTTTAATTACATTGTATGTGGTAGGGATGAGTAAAGTATAATATGAAGGAAAATTGTCTACATATACGTGGGGGATAGTGGCAAACAATTTTAAAAAACCCACCTTATTTCACTCGGTCATAATTAAAAAAAAAGTTTGAAATTTTTCAATCATACATACCGATCAAGCTAACTAATTATAACACCATCCGACATATTAATCAAATAATCCTAACTCAGTATAAGTTCAGAACAGAATCAATACAGGATATAAAGAGGAAATTATGTTAAAATAGTTGGTATCGTCAAAAATAATCAAACTCTAACCAGGGTCCCTGGTTTTGTAGTCAATCCCTTTGATACCTTAACCACTTTACACATACACAGTACACAATAAAAATTCTCGAGAATCAATCTCGTATTCTTCCAAGTCATGATTAATTCACGGCCCCATTTATTAATTCAATTGTTACACTATGAAAATACAATCGTACTTATATTATCATTTGTGAAAAAATCCCACAATCTCTTATCAGTTAATTGGATAAAAAAATATGAAACACTATTCAGAAATAGACTAAATATAAATTTTCAAAAAAAAAACTTAACAAAAAACTTCATTAATATATTACCTTAACCTTAAATGATTATTAATTTCTCTCGACCTTATAAAAAGAGAAGTATTTTGATCGCAATCAAAACTTGAACTAGAGGTGTTGAAGTTTCATGACCCCCTGAATCCAAGAAAGTTGTTTTTTCGATGCCATTTGTTTGTATCTTGAACTAAAGAGTCAAAACCTTTTTACTGATTGGGATAAATTTGGTATCTAGAATTCTCCTAAGGTCCCGCCGAGGGATATTAGGAATTAAATATATAACCCTGAAACTAAGGGTAGTTTATTAGAGGGCAAAAAAAGATAAAATCGATTCTCTTAAAATATGCTATAACTATATTGACCACATTTTTTTATCCAAACACTGTTTATTAAAATTACAAACAAAATGGCAATTTTAATTTTCCTCTGAGAATGAATTTGAGGGTATTATACATCGCCAGAAACTTCCAATTATGATCATACCTCCTGAACTATTTGAGATAAGAAATAACTTTTAATTGTAAAGATGTAGTACTATTAAATATGAAATGCTTTTAAATATGAGATTATATTGAACTTTAAAAGTAGAGTTTTATAAATTTATTGCTGAAAAAATATGTAGAAGCTATTACACACTCAGTCGGACATAGCGCCAATAAAACCCAAGGAATAAGGTAATACTTTAACACATAAGACTTTGGAGCTCCATTAACTAATATAAATATTCTTTACAACCAATAAATAGTATAAAACATTACTTTTGAAATCAAAGTTTTATCTTATATTTAATATTACGCTCCTTACTATAATTGGGTTTTTAGAATTTTTCTAAAATGTAATAAAACTCTTGTTTGCAATGTAGTTTTATAAAAAAATTATTTCTGAGTCGTAGACAGACAAAGATTTTTTATTAAGTACTTTAAAAAATTATATTGATTGTTATGCTCTTTGGTGGACATAGAGTCTTCTATTCATTCAACGTTTCTGTAACTTGTATATCATTTCATTTATGATGTTTGGATTTGTGTTTCTGCAGCAATGTATATTATTTAGTTTCACAAATCTTAACGAGCTTTTAGTAAATGTCTTTATTTAAGATTAAAAGAGAGAAAGATATTGTGTTGCAACGTATCCATTTTTGTGTCAAACCGAATGACAATTCTATCTATATGTAAGAAACTCCTAAGACACCCATTTTGATTTAAAAACTTTAAAACAATTTTAGGAAATATTAAAAAAAACTTACCCCTAAAATGTTTTATCCTGAAAAAAGTATACGATTTATTTGCTGCGAACCCTCCAAGATATCCAATTTTCTATTTAAAAAAATTCGAGCCAATCAATTATCGGTAAGCCTGACATAATTTTAGGGCTAGATTTAATAGAAATCATAAAAGAGATTCAAGATTTGACAATATAACGTATGAATATCTTATTGAAAAAAAATCCATAATAAATTTTGGCTGTAGACTTGGGGAGGGTAAATATAGATGTACGTCCCAATTTATTTATTTTTTGGTTAGTAGGAAGGGAGGGCACACAAAAATGTCAATATCCATAATAAAGGCGTTGTCTAGAATGTCCCAATTACAATTCTTTCTTTATATATATATATATATTATTTTATTTTAAGCACCCGTTTTTTTATCCGTTCACGTTATATGTATGTACGAGCTACACTCATATATTATCGATGATAAATATTTAATTTACAGGAGGTGTACCTCCATTGGCGTGGAGGAAGAACGTTAAATCAAATAGTTAAAAAAAACCTGAGCACACCCAAATGGGTTTCGAACCTCAATACCCCATCATCGGTAGCCCAGTATGTCGCGAGAACGACTCCTTGGAACATTCGACCACTGAAAGGGTTTATGAAAAAAATAAAAAGGTTATATTTTCTTTGATTATGACTATACATTCTAGTAGTTTCTCTCCCTTGCCATAAGGGTGTGATGACGTCACGCAATTGATGTGATTGACGGGGTGATTGATTGGCGAGGAGTGCGCTACACGGAACTTCGCTTTGTACCGCCAAATAAAGAAACGCTACTGCTTGTTGCTTACCAGGCGGTAGTTGGCTTCGTTAGCGGTCGGAGGCGCGTAAGTTTGGAGTGGTGTGCTCCGAGTATGCTTCCCGAAAAAAAAAAAAAAAAAAAGGGAAAAAAGGAAAAATAAGAAGAAATATTCTCGGCTAGCAAAGACAATCCCTTTCCCTCCTGACTTCAATATCGACGTGGATAACTCTGAAATAGCAAATAACGCGGTGAAGGGCAAGTTATTGGAGATTGGAAGATGGGGATGGAGTGGTGAGTTGAAGCGCATTATTTTTAACAAGCGGAAAAGGTTTATTTGCCTAATTTCAAGTTTTTTTTTTTTGCTCGTGAATAAAGTAGGACTTTTTATGCTAAATATAAGATAAAAAAAACCAAACCGATGTAATTATTATAGTTTTCACGGGGGCGACAAGAAAAAGTGGATTTGGAACCGTGCTTAGATTAAACTCCTACTGGGGATTCACAGCTTTGCCGAAAAACACGTTGTCATGTGACGATAACTAAACCAATCACAAGAGTTTCCGCCTCATCGGCACGAGCTGTTCTGATAAAGTTCTACTCATCTCTATTTCACATACAGCGTGTGAATTGCTGCGTCACTCCAGCACATTCTGCAAAAGTGTGAGTTAATCTTTAATCACAATTACCTCGTTCGTCAAACCACCCTTATACAACCCTCGGCAAATCCTTAGCACCATAAAGGTTGAATTTACACTCGATCAGGATGTTTTATTTTACCAACAAGTCTTATTTACAAGTTATTGATAGGCATTCCACTTAGCTAATGGTTAGGGATAGGTGAGATAGAATTTGGAGAAAATGAACCTGCATTTGTGCGAAGTAATAGTGTTAAGCTGTTTTAGGGTAAAAAAATAAGTCAGTACAGCCATTAGGGACTTAAATTCCGATCTCCCTGTCAATGAATATTACAATTTAGAATAAAATGCACACGAATTGCGTAGAGAGAGGATCTTAAACAATTTAGGTCACTAGAAATGTATTTTTGTATTTATCTTTAAAATTATTATATCCTTTATTTTCCAAAATTTATTTTAAAATTATAATACTTTAATACGTTCATAGTATTGTCGGGTAATTCATCCTCCTTCTAACAATATTTACCCCCTGTAATCCCCCAATTCAATGTCCTTTTTTTTTTTTTTTTAAATATTCAATATCTTGGGGATATTTGGAATTTCACCCCTACATTTAGGTAGATATTTCATCTTTCCACCACACGAAAAATGTTTGATTCTATATGCCTTAGAAACTTTTGGGGGGAAACTATTTCCCCCATTTTATAATCCATTTTAATTTTTTTTTCATTTAACGTTTGCTTGTAGTGACTACTATACCTGTCTGACAAATTTCAATTTTCAACTAAAATTAGAAGTTTTTTTTAAAATTAAGCTTTGGAAGTTCCAAAAACCCCCCTTAATTCACCAGACCCAATTTATAAACTTAAAAATTTTCGAGTATTGTTTATGTGTTTGGAGTAATCTCACTAAATTTATGTAAATTTTAATTTTATATCCCTCCTTTTTTGCCAGAATCACATTTTAAAACTAGACATTATAAAACTTTTTTTTGTTAAATAGAGTGGTCCCAAAAACTTCCATCCAAGGTTAAGATTTAAGCCACCTTTTTGTAAGTAGATGTTTCTATTAGTTCTGCTAAGCCCTCACCTCCATTGCCCAAACCTCAAGTTTGAAATTTCATATTTTAAGACTTATTTAATTAATTATCTGGTGTGGTACCTTTAACTGCTTGCCAAATTTCAATTATCTACATTCATAATTATTCATTTTTATATTCCTCATTTTTAGACTTTTCTGGCTGTGTGTGGAGGAGGGCTTCTTGATTTTCATCTTTCTAGGAATTTTTAAGTGTATCCGAACAATTCATGTTCAAGCAAGGACACGTCCTTCCTTTTATATAAAATATAATTCTATCAAAATTGATAGCTTCATATTAGATGACTTGATGTGTACTTATAAAAATAAATTTAGTCATTCTTCTATTTGTCAGATAAAGTTGTTCTTATGAATATTGAACTGCACATTTTAGTTTAAGATTTATTTTCTAGAACTTATAAAAACAGATTTTAAATCTCTAGCTCAGCAAGAGCTGATACCAAATAGTTTAAACTAAAATATTGAAATTTGGTGATTTCTTACCAGTAATGGGTCCGAAAACTTCCCCACCCCCCCTTTTTTTAATACAAAACTTTAGCTTTTGGATTTATTAGATAGTAAAATAGACCACACGTATCGCATATCATATTGTTATGTAATAAACATAGTACAATCTTTGAATATTATTTTCATTTTATGGCCTTGAATAGGAGGGGAATATATCGTTTGTTACCAGAAGAGATATTGCTCTCTTAAGAATGTCTGAGCACAAGCAATTTCCATATCTCCCCTGTGAGCAGAGCCTAGGGGTTGAAACCCTAGCTATTCTGAAAGTTGTTCCTGCCCCATTTAACACGCTGAAGATGTGCACAACATGTGTCTTGACAAGAAACTGCGGGGGGAACAGAATCCATCCCAAACAAATATGCTTATCTCACTATCAAATGAGCCAATAAATGCAGGAAGAGGACATGTCCAAATTTTAATAAATATTTATAATTCATTGTGACTGTACTACTACTACTACTACTACTTATACTTGAAAAATAAAATCATTTAACACAATATATGAAATAATCATATTTATGATTTAAGAAAAAAATTAATTTAATCACAAAAACTATTGTGTTATTTATTTGGACATGGCTCCTTTATTTCTTAAGCTATTCAGACGTATAACCCCCATTTGCAAGTATCCTTTTGCTTTATTGTTCCAATATTTGTTCATGTTCAGTGGAGAAGGCTTTGCCCCAAGTGATACAGTTATTTATTAGATAAGTAAAGCCAATTAAATAAATTATAAATCCAAAATTATAATATAGGTATATGATACTATTTTGAGGATATTTAAAAAGTTGATAAACAATATATAAGTTTATTTTTGTAAAATTTTAGAATATTAAAAAAAGGTATGAAAGAAACGTACAAACCATAATGCTTTAGAATTCCTCTATGTTTAATTGGATGGCCTTAAACCATAGTGAACTATCAGCCAAAACCAATGTTTTTCAAAAACAGCTTCAAAGTTGAATAGCATACAGCATTACCAACCTCATGGCAAAAAAAAATTATGTTTACTGTTTGGTCTCTTGTTGGCGTACGACATAGTGCACTATGGCATAAGAAAGAGGAAAAAATTCTGAACAAGATCACATAAAAAACTAAATATGTCTATTTTTGGAGATAGTTCACTCTGGCATAAGGTCATCCAATTAGCACTAAAATTATTTTAACTATACGTTAAAGAGAATAATAATGAAAATGCCAGAATGTTAAAATATAAGTGTATTTTAGTAGAGAAAGAATAGTAAATAATTGAAGAATATAATCCAATAACATACCCTGACAGAATTCGAGCGTTGACCTCCTCTTCATCCGCAAACCAGATAATATAATCCTGACTTTCAGTCCACGCAACCACCAATTAGGATAAGATAATAACAATAAAAATAAAGAGAATCTAAACTAGTTTATCGGAAAACTTTCCTTCTTTACCAAGATTGTTCCAATACCCTCCTGACTTCCAAAAAGTACACGGCGACTAAACGCACAAGACGATAGATAAGACAGCCGAGATGAAAAAGCAACGATCCAGATGGGATGTGTCGGAGGTTAAAAGATCAGGTCAGTCATGAAGAGGGATCTAGAACCATCAACACCTCCAAACCGCCCACCCTCCCTTCCCCCTTTAAGCACGGTCGGTTTGATGGCCTGTATTCATCACAGGCCACGGAACAGTTCACGTAGATGGGACGATGGGGATAAAGCTGCCAGATGACCTTCCACCGAGTCTAACGGCCCATGTAACCGTTTCAGAGTTCTAACCTTCAAATAAACCCCTTTCATTACTTGCAAGGCTGATGATGACAGTAACTTTAGAGATTACGACTCATTTTCCATTGGTTAATCTTGAATGAATAAAAAAGTATGCTTCACTAAACTGTCAGTATGGAAAAAAAAACATACAATTTTAATATGGACCAATATCAAACATTATTAAAACCATGGTATATTTCATTTTCAGTTAATGCAAAAAAAAAGGTTTGTCTCATTAATAACCAAGTCCAGAATCAAGTGAAAACCCGTAATTTTAAAATAAGTAAAAAAAAAACCAAGGGAAACTTCGTAATTCTTAAGAAACAGGAGATAAAAATTTACCCTTAGATTTATACTCTTTAAGGGTGTGACAAAAAAGGGATAACATTTAGTTATATGAAGATAACTAAAACATTTTGCTTTTGATTTAGATTTAATATCATATAAACATAAAAAAGTTTATGGAAAACCGCAATCGGTAAAGTATTATGTAAAAATTTGCTCATTTCTACTTTTACTGGCATGTTTATTCTTCTTCTAAATAAAATAGCCACGGGTTGGTTTGATGTAATTTCTATCCATCCGAGATTGGACATGCATTCAGCTCTTGGGCTGGTTAGCGTTGCTTGCACCAACCAGTGTAAATCCTATGCACCAACTGTGATGGCTCTCCATTTCATTCCACACTGAGTTTCCATGACGAATGTGAAAGGGCCAAACAATTTTGATGGAAAGGTATTTTCAGATACACCCCAGGATTATTTTTCATGCCACAACTGACACGGAACCGTCAGATTTACTTCCCTTCTAAAAGAAGCTGTGATATGGATTTTTATTGCTCGAGAAAATCAGTTTTGCCTCAGCTTGGTTTGAAACCACGAGCATCGAGTCCTGAGGTGAATACTTAAGACCATCGATGTACACAAATTTATATTAAAACCATATTTTTATTAGTCAGTGCTATGATGTAAATTGAGCCGAAAAAAAAATGTGACCAGCAACTTTGCTCAAGAAGGAAGAGGCGTTTTACTACCGGTGGCGGGATTTTGGGTTTAAATATTTGCTGGGTGTACCGAGATAAATTATCTTAGCAGTTGTCAACTTTACCTACACGCAAGTGAGGTTACACTTATCCTAAATTATAACTCTCTCTTTCCTATCTAACTAGTGTAAATATGAATGTGACCTTGGACGAGTAGGAAAAACACGGTACACATAAATTTAATAACTTTCGGTAACATATACGCATCATTAGTTGTTACACATGTTCAATTAGTTTTGATTTTTTTTTTTCTTTTGGCTATATTAATAATTTCCTGAAGATTCAAATCTAGTGTAAAGGATTTTCTTTTTGGCAAATGGTCGGAAATAAATAAAATTACTCAGCACTAAGGATAAATAAACTCCCTCCCTTCCAAAAAAAACAACACAACAACAATGAATCCCTCAACAACACTTTTAAATAAACTAGAGGGAATGGTTTGGGGCGGGTGGGGAATTGGTATGTTTTTTGTTGATTTTATTTTCTTCCGAATACTGCGAATTTATTTATAAGATGTAAATACGCGATGGTTTGTAAATGTTCAAAGTCTGTGTGCGAAATACAATTTAAACTGAAAACATGTAGAAGGGAGTCGTGTAAAGAGAAGGGACCGTGAAAGAGATGCAGTAACAATGGAGCCGGAATGAAGTGCAAGTATAAGGGAGGCAATAACTGTTTCATGGTATGTTTTGTCTGCGAAATAGACATTTTTTGGGAGAAAAAAAAATGGAAAAATTGGTAGAGGGGGAAGAGGAGAGGGCAAAGAGGTCTTTTGAGTTGTTTTAGGGGCTATGCTTGGTACTATATTTTTACTAAAAGGTCATAGATCATGAGAAAGAAAAATCCATACTCTCCTTTTCTCCCCTTTCTAATACGATATTTGTAAGAGATCTTATTTCATTAGTCATTTATACTATGCATTATTATTATATTAATGTTATGTATTTACATATTAAGGATGTGCAAAGCTTTAAAAAAACGTCGAATTGGCTTTGATATTATTCGTAAACGTCGACTTAAGTTTAAAAAATAATGTTATGCTCCGACAGTTAAAAAGAAGATTTACCAATAAAAATATTGACAGTTAAAATACACATATATACCCACTAATTTTTTTCATTTTTGACTGTAATTTTTAAACTAATATTCACATTTCAGACATTTATAGTAATCGAATTACATGTTGCAACTGTAAATTTATTTAAAGTAGGCTATCTACTAAAGATTAAATCTGTTACAGATGTTTGTACCAAATCAATTTGTTAATGTTGTTTCAAGTTCAAAATTATACAGGGTGTTCCCAGGTTAAACAGTTAGCTTTGGGACGCGATAGTGGATAAAAAAAACTAACTCAAAATGTATTTTTGAAGATTGGCTTGTTTTATCAAAAAGCAAAAAACTAAATAAAAACATGATTTTCTGCAGAGGTCCTCGGCAATGGCTTAATATTAATTTTTTCTGGAAGATGGATCGGTCGTGCTGGACCTGTCGCTTGGCCTCTGCATTCACATAACTAAACGCCATTATATATTTTTTTATGGGGAGCTCTCAATAAAAAAGTGTTTAAGTGCCTGTTAATTACCTTCAATCATTACAACAAAGTATAAAGCAAGCGTGCGAAGAAACAACAGTCACACAATGTCGGTCAGCCCCTCTTTCTGTCATTGATAGGTGCAATGTTTGTCTCTAGGCTGGAAGCCGTCAATTTAAACAAAATAAATAGAAATTTTATTTAATACTTACCAATTTTGTTTTTATTTAGTGTTTAACTGCGTGAAAATAAAGCAATAACTATCAGAGATTCAAAATAACATTTTGAGTTAATTTTCTGATCCACTACCACCTCCCAAAGTTCAGCCGTTTAACCTGGGAACAACCAGCATATTTGCAGTAACCATAAAAAAATCACTGGTGTTCTTATGGGGTGTTATATATATATGTCCTTGAAAATATATGTAGTGTGACTTCCCCCTTTTCCCCCGGTAACCTTCATATAACGCCAGTGAAATATGTTTAGTTTAGTTTTAAACGTATATTAATATAAAAATACCTTGAGTATTTGTCTTGGAGTATAATTAGATTTGAATCAAATTTTTTTTTTAATGAAGAGAGAATATGTATTGTTAAAATTCCACGATTTTCATGGTAAATTTCAAAAAACTGTTGAGATTACTATGCGGAGAAAGTTAAACAAAACGTATTACTGAAGAAATATTTTATTTAGTTGTTCCATAAAAAAAAGGTTGTTATTATATAAATGATATACTATTCACCTTAACTCCCATCTCCCTCCATTTCAACTTAAGTCCCTATTTCCTAGCGAGAAATCGATGAAGTTTTATGTAATATAAGAGAGAGGAAAGTGGAATCTACTCTTAGGACACATTTTTACACCTCATAGTGAGTTTTATTTAGTATCTTGGAATACTGGTGTGTCATACGCATTTACCTCGAAATCCCAGGTGTAAAAATTAATAGGGGATGTTAGACCGCGGTGACATTTGAATAATCAGTCCCAATAGAATATATGATTGATCAAAACACACGTAGTAAGCAACATAATTAGATAGGATTGTCAGCGGCACAGCTTTGGCACGTCATCAGAAGGATGTGTCCTCGTAAAGTCAATAATCACACATATATAATAGTGCGAGAGCCGTCAACTGCGTCGTTCTACACACAACGGATGATTCCCAATAGGCTTAACACCGTTACAGGAGGCATTGATTGTAAAAGAGGTGGTGGGGTGGAGGGTGGAGAGAGTAAAAGTGTAATCCGAGTTGTCGACCAAATAAGGAAAAGCCACTCGTTATGACAATGGACGAGAGCTCGTTAATTTGCCCTCGAGCAGAATTGTTGAAATGAGCCAAGCCATGGATTAGCAAGAGGAGGAAATATCACTTCCTTTATAAAAAGGTGCTAGAAAATTATTCCATTGATGAACGAGCGAAAGAGATATCACTTACTTAAAAGTAGAGGTTAGAAAAATATAAATGGATAAACGAGAGGAGGAATAACACTCTATTTATAGCTGAGAGGCTAGAAAAGTACCATGAACAAAAAGAGGAGGAAATACAAATTACTTATAAATAGGAGGTAGAAAAATACTCATGGATGAACGAGGTGAAGAAATAACACCATATTTACATCGAGAGATTAGTAAACTACATCATGGATTAACGATAAAATGAAATTATACTTAATTTATAACAAGGGTCTAGAAAATGATTCCAATGATGAACGAGAGGAAGATATATCACCACCTTTATAACCAGAGGCTTAAAAAAATATACCATGAATGAATTAAATAAGGATATATTACTTCAAAAGTTGTTAAGATTTAAGGGGAAGTAAGGCGGTGAGTTAGGTATAACCTTGGGTGATGTTGGTAAGGTCACGTTAGGCTCGCTTTTAATTTGCAAGTATAGACTCCCTTGTTTGTGTTGCATTTTCTTGTAGCTCATGAGGTGAAATGGTGGTGTCAGGCCTTTTCAAGTATAAATTATCATGAGATACAAGTTTCATAAGTTTCAGCAACGCCAGCGCCGGGCGTGGCATTAGAATTATCCATATATACCACAGGAAGGTAGAAGTGCGTGTGTGTGTGTTAGCTATATTCGCAGAGGACATTAGTTTTATAAGAACGTATACAAAACATCGAGTTACAAATCCAATAGTTGTTTCGTTTAAGTTCTATTGTGAACATTTGAAGTACTAATTTTAAAAAATGATTTACAGTCTGTAAGAGAGAATCGAATTGTTGGCTCTGTGTGGTGGTGAGAATCAATGTGCTTGAAAAACGGCAGCAACTTTCAACCAAATACATCAAGATAAACACTTATGGCATAGTTATGTTTTAGATCTTGTTTCAAAATTTAGAGAAATTCAATTTGCCACAGACTAGGTGTACATTTAAATATAAACAAATTTGTTTGGCTTTTAAAATACCCACAAATGCGATATTAAACATAATTATATATTATATTCTTAGCATAAAACTTAATTTATGGCCCAATTGCAAATAGGATAAAAATACCTCTCATGCCATTTAATGTAACAAAATATTTTAGTCAGAAAAACAATTTTTTGATGCTGATTGAACTTCAGCTACGTGTTATTGATAACTCTAGAATATATTTTAAAGTGCATGAACCATATAATACAAAGAAAGGATTGAAGAAACTTTCCCATAATTCCACTGCGTACTTAGGAAACATTTGGTATCATTAATCATAGATATGAGGTTTTGTTGAGCGTCCAAAAAGCAATTATTATTAGTGGTTAAGCTACGTCTCAAGTTAAATGAAACGTGTTCCGAATGGGTGCTCTGATTGACATGTTTTTGTTGTTCGAATAAACTTACAACTAAAAAAAAATATTTGCATGCGAGTTTCTGTAAGAGGTTTTTATAAAAACATATCTAGACATTGTTGTTGAAATATTTAACTAAGAAAACCATCTAGACAATATTTGGGGTGATAGACCACTTCTATGGTTTAGTGTTCAGAGCTCCTGGCTAAAGATCCATAGGTCTCGGGTTCGATTCCCAGTGCTTACAGATTTTCTGCGAAGCAGTGGGTTTGGAACATGGTTATACTCAGCCTCTTGAGGAAAATGAGGAGCTACATAAATAATAATAAAAAAAAGCTCCACTCTATAAAACTGAGATTAATAGCCCAAGGGTTCGTTTTGCTGACAATTTATCGACTGAAATTGTCACTATCTTCGCAAGCAGACAGCGGCCTCTCGGTTGGTCTGTCACGATTTCGGTCTGATGCCATAGAATTTATAGTACATAATTGTTTTACAAATACTTTGTCATTAGTGACTTAAGTTGTATAGATTAAGTGGGGTGAAAAAGAGCGCTAGTTAAGGTATATACTTTCACAGTTTTCATGAAAAAGTATCTTTCTTGATCAAATTATATCAAGTATTACTTCAGAAGAAATTTTTTGTTTAATTTTTCAAGAAAGAAATCATAAAGTTCTTGAATATTTGTCATGGAGATAGAGTTCCATTTGAACAAGATTTTTTATTATTTTTTTAAAAGCTTAAGTTCAAATGCCACTATTATTATGAAAAAATATTTAATCGAAAATTGTTGTTTTAACATAAACGTATTTACTGAAACTGTATTCGATTTACTTAGACTCCAAAAAATTCTATAAAAACTGCAATATAATTATCTTATTTGTTAATTGTAAGAGAAAAGAGCTAACATTTTATAAAAATTCCCTGTCATTAAGGAGATGGGAAGAAATATTGTTTTAAAATCACTTCTAATATGCTCAGTCTCCCAGAACAAATTGAGGAGTGCTTCTGCAGACGTTTCCTCGCGAACAATGGAGTATACAAGTGCATTTCTAACCAATGATTGTATAGTGATTAATGTTATCTTAGTCTGAAGACCCATAATAGTCCTAATTGTATCACTTTTTTGATAAACTTCTTTATAACTTATCGATCAATGTGAAATCTTTATTATCACAATATTCTTTTGTGTCCCAAGTCATGAAAAGAAATCCTGCATTAGATACAGTTGGAATAGCTTGTCCAATTATAACAAGAAAAGGGGATTAATATTAATGGCATCTGCGTCAAAATATTGATTCGTCTGGCTTACACAACCATTTCAATTTATCTTAGCTCCCCCCTTTTAAAAGATCGAACCTGTCTGAAGGCTTAATGGAGAAATGCCGATACTAGAATAAAGTAAAATTTGATTAATTAGCACAATTGGGGCTGTCTAATTAATATATAACTATATATTACCCTCGAAAGGAAAGTTACTTCTTAAAATAAGTGGAGGTTGTTTTAATATAAAGTTATATAGGCCTAAATTGAACAAGAAAAGGAAAGGCGAATTAAGTCAGTGTTTTGGCAGTTTTTATAGCAATAACTTTCTTTGCCAAAATAAATATAATATTACTTAAGTAGAAACATTGACAGTATATATGAAAGTTTTTTCTGGTCGTTCAAAATGGTGAACATTGACGCCATCCCCATTCCAACGCCACCCCACTTACCCCATTCCCGGCACCCCCGCCCAACCTGCTGCCAATTCTACGCCACCCCCGGGACGCCCTTCAACCTCTCCACCATGGTTCGACCCCAACCTGGTCTGTCAATCCTATTTGCCTTCCCACACAATCCTACACCACACAAGCACCCTAGTGTCTTTCAACTCAACTTGCAACGAATGTGACAAAACACGTCAGGACGGCTTCCCTTTTCATCTTCGTCTACCAGCCAGATTCTGCGTGCTACCTTTCTCACTCTTTTCCTTCTACTCCTTCTTCTCCGAACCAGTAATGATTATGAAGTCCCAGGCTCAATTCCCAGCATGGAGGAAGCACAGCAAGACCTAATGGTCCCAGATTCGATTCCAAGTACGAGCTAAAGCGTGCACGAACTGAACTGGTTCCGCTAAGAGCAACCACAAAAGACGCCTCTCCGCTCCCCGTCTCCTCTATGTAGGGCTCACCTCTCCAGACAAATATGGTGCACTTCATCAATCACGATTACGTCTACACCAGGTAGCATAACCCCGAGGTTCGCAGGAATGGCGAAACAACTAATTTCCTCTCGCTCCAAACGCTCTGACCCACATGTACACCTAAATAGTTCTAGACCCAGCTTCCGCCTCAATCTCCCAATCCATTTTTCCGCTCTACATTCTCCTGGCCCCTAACACCCGATTCAATTAATAGCGTGTCCACCAAGCTCACCCAAACATTCCGGGTTCGATCCCTGGTCTTCTGGAGTGTCAATAGATACCATCCTCACGGTCGTTAATTGTCCTGATGTGGTTTATATCAATGACTGCCAACATACCTAGTAAAATTTATAGAAAATAACGGGTTTATACTCGATCAGTCGGTGATTTCACTACCCCACCAAACCCTCTTCCTGGCTTTGTTTACTCAAACCTTCACCCCACAGTTAATCGCTTCTTCTCTTTCTCCTAAAAAAACGGTACTCAGCTTAGGGGTCCGGGTCAAGACTCCTAGCATGGCAGAAAAACAGCAGGTTTGTCAACTTATCTAAGGGTCACGGGTTCGATTACCATCACATGTATGACCTGGTCCCACTACGGAATACCCGCTCCTCCTACCTTCTGCTGGCAGGCATCGTAACACAACGACCAAACACCATAATCTGAACGCGCCTCGATAAATAATTACCGTTGAATTAAGACAAACAATATCTATATGTATTTTTGCCCTCCACTTACAAATACAATAATCACTCATAAATTCATCCTCGTCATCTATATCTCCTAGGTTGAATCGTGATGTAAAATATAGTACTGTAGCAAGCGAGACCATGCTCGAGCCACCCCTCATAGCAAGGGGGTGGGGAACATTCCAACGTAGGGCTAAACCGGACAGGTGTGACAAGAGAGACAGACAAGCAACGGGGCTGAGAGTGTCAACACTAGAGCGCGTGTTTTCACACTGTAATGGACGGTGTGCGACGAACTAGAGACGTGTAATATTACAGACGTATTAATAAGTTACTAATTCTTTGTAATATTGTAGTTTAGAAATCAAGAGTAGTAAATAAGAACTATAACAGTACATTTGGGCTTGAGGTAGCCTACAGTAGCCCCATGGCTTCTTTGGTGCTGACTGACAGTTCACAGCTGACTTCTGACTGTCAACATTTAGGCATATACCTAGATTTTGACGTTAGAAGTGACAGCTGCTAAACACATGTTTTTTTGCAGATCATATGGTTCGGCGTAGGAATACTATAATTTGGTCTGGTAGCTTTTCAAAGCCGTCAGCTGTCAGCTGTGAGTCATCAGCGCCAAATAAGCCATGGGGCTACTGTAGGCTTAATTCCAAGTCGGGTGGACAAGAGTAGCGTCGTCTCTATGAAGAGTACCATGGAAAGAGAGAGAGAGGGAAAACATTTGAGAATAAACCCTCTGTCATCATGAACGTGAGAGAGAGAGAGAGAGAAAACACATTTCCATTTAGCACGAGTCATTAGCATTTAGAGAGGAAATAATAACAATCATGATTAAATCATCAGTACTTGGAATTGAACGAGCATGGAGAGAGGCAAGGAAAACACGTCCTAATATACATCACTATACAGATTCAATGACTAGAAGGTAATAGCTTAGAGAGAGGACAGAAAACACAAGTCAAACTACAATTCGGATCATCATGCACATCATATAGTCTAATATCTGATATCACAAATATATGGTCAATGAGAAGAAAAAAATAACACGAATTAATAGCATTGACACATTTCTATAATAGTCTACTAATTACCATATCAAGCTTTGTTAATATCAATGGTAGTAACTTTCATAAAAAAAATATCCGTGTTAGTATCTACACATGACATTAAATCAATGATATACGTAAACAACACACACATACATAAATACATACATAATCCTACATTACATACATTAATAAATTACATATATTACACGTATTACATAAATTACATTCATACTTCCAGACATACTTGGCCTATAAAGAAAATTCCTGATAGAAAATACAAATTAAATATTTAAGTATATAAGATACATCATCCTCTCTCCAAGCTATCATATTCAGGACCCTTTAACCCCGGCAAATTAAGGTTTGCTAACTGCCGAGATAAATAAATTATATATATATATAGTGTATATTTATATGTATATTCACGAAGAACACTGCAGCGTGAACTGTATTGAGAGGGTGAAGTTTGAACCAAGGTAGACAATGAGTAGTTTTCTGTATAAACTACGACTTCCTTATCCTTAACCTTTGACCGGATAAAGGAAGAGAGGGTAGGTCTTATACAGGCTCGATTACAATCTAAATTTATCCTATTCATCCATATCACCTAGAATGGATAGACTCTAGTTGAGACTGTAAGTTGATATAGAAAGACTTTGCGTCAAGTTGACGCTCAAAATCTGTGTGTCTTCTGTTCATTTTTTTTAAAAATTCTTTCTTAAAGTAAGATAATTATTATTAGTATTAGTTTGTGTAAATGTAGCTTCACAGAATGTAGCTTTTATCAACTAAACTATAGTATAGGCCTAGTCATTCAATAAAATATGACATTCTTAGTTTAAAAACTAAATAATATATGAGAATTAATTATGAATGGTAGTATAAATATTTGTATATTATATTTTTGATATGGGCCTTTAACTAATAATTTATCG
Organism: Timema podura; assembly: GCA_033556935.1. Classification (NCBI taxonomy): domain Eukaryota; kingdom Metazoa; phylum Arthropoda; class Insecta; order Phasmatodea; family Timematidae; genus Timema; species Timema podura. The sequence goes on from JAVRXN010000005.1 coordinate 27,114,427, forward strand.
TAGAAATACTTAATTACATAAAATATAAGTAATTATTATACATCAGTGAATTTATTTTAAATTGTAAGTTTAATTTACTGGTTTTTAAATGCCTGCTAAAGTATCTGCTATTATTTTTTAGTGCTATACATTACCTTGTGGTTATGTTAATTTTCTCTAGTATAAAAACAACTTTTTTCGTAATTGGGTTTTATAACTAATAATCTAGAAGCCAAGATTAATAAAGGTTTAAAGACTGCGGCTAAATAACAAACTAGTTATTAAAATTGTTTCCTTACATAAGATATTTGGTTAGAGGTAGTAATAAGAATAAAACAGGGAGAAGAAATTCACAAAAACAAATTAGTTTAATCCCAATAAGAGATATTAAAAAAAAAATTCTAGAATTTTACTAGCGCCATATTAAAACACCTTTGGATAGTACATGGAAGAAAATTGTTTTCGTGGATGAAAGGGGGGCGGGAATGTTTCACTCCCTGGTATGAAAGTGCGCACCTGAGAACAGATTGCTTAGCTAACCCTCCTACCGTCATCAAGAATTTCTTGTTTTAACCGGAGAAATGTTTCATTAGTACAAGAAGGGCTTGGTGTCATCCCGCAGAATTTGTCAGTTAGTTAAAACCTCAACATCAACCCTCACATTTCTTTGGCAAGTAATTTCGCTCGCGGCCTTGCTTTTTAATTACTTTGAGGGGGGTGGAGATACGGGGTAAGGGGGAAGAGAGAATGTTAAGGGAGGAAGGTAGGAGATTGTGGAGGGAAAATGTAAAGTCAGAAGCAAACATGAAAGCTATTCCTGAATTTCCAACTTATATTTCAAAAACATGTCTATGTTAACTAACAGTTTTAAATATTTATATCGTGTTGATTAACAATTTAACCAGTAGCGCAAGTTTTTTTTACAGTAATTAAAATTACAATAGCCATTAATAAATGAATAATTTATTGAATCATATTACACTTTGTTCTGATCAGCTGCGTACTCCGGAGAGTGAGGGGATCGCGGGGGGGAGAGGGGGCTGGTTGGGGGGAATAAAGGTAAGCCACCCATCAAGATCGTATATAATTTTAATAAAAGCTTAAATTAAGTGAAGCATAACAAAGTCCAATTTTCATGGAAAAGGTACTGTATCTACGTTCATTTATCCATACGCCAAATGATGTGATCTGCAGTTTTAACTACTTTGATGGATATTATCACTGTCCCATTATTATTATTATTATTTTCACCGCATCCTACTACCCGTTCGGGCTATACGCACTTACGCTAATGTGCAATGGTAGGGTGATTGTGAGATGAAATGGAGGACCTACAGTTTAACGTGGAATCCGAACCACGGTGGAGGCCTGGCATTCCTCACATTCACAAGTTGTGATTAATACACGTCTTGTCAGAGGTGAAGGAAGGGTTTGGCAATCAGATAATCTTTGCCGGGACCGAGGATTGAGCCCCGGACCACCAGCACAGAAGCTGACACCCTACCCTTACACAGCCAGGTCAGCACTGTCCCTATAAATATTGTAGCATGTTATCAATATTGACAAAAAAATTATAATGTTGGTATTTTCTAAAAAGCATCTTCTCGTGAAAATTGACTGTTTAATATTGAGTATTGAAAGTGTGTCAAATGTATAAGCCTAATTTTAAGACCAGGTAAATAATTTATATTTACGATGTATACTTAACACTGAAAGTGATTCCAATATACATATTTAGTGAGAGATACAAAATAATAGTTTTATATATTTAAGGTACTTTCTTATCTAAACCAACTACATCTATGGTAGCTACACCGCTGTTTTTGATCAAATATAAGCTTTGAAAACTTTTGTTGGTGGATAGTTAAGGCTGGATAATTCGACACCTCAGCCCGTCGGTATCGTGTCTGCCTACTGAGCTAAGGGTCCCGAATTCGATTCTCGGCATAGCCGATAAACTTATAATTGATGAATGATATGGGTTTACCCTTTCACACTGAAATTTAACACTGGATGTTGTGCCTGTCCTAGTCTTAAGTTAGATTATAAGTCATCTGAAGCTACGGCAGGACTGGCCAGAGGTACATGGAAAATATATGACTTGAATACAGAACTGACCCAGGCCATAGGCTGGAAAGAGTAATGGATGTAAGTAAGCGTAAGTCCGGATACCATTTTTTGAACTATTAAAACGATATAGGGGCCTATTTAAAAATTAAATATTAATTCAAAGCTCTTTAACAAATGCGTTTTTGGGTCTTCCAAATTATTCTAATTGCTTTAAAACATGTTTAGTGTATAACTTCAATAACCTTACACTACCCACACACACACACACACACATATATATATATATATATATGTGTTTGTGTGTGTGTGTGTGTGTGTGTGGAAACTAGTTATAAACCTATAAAATTATTTTAGAAATGTATTGAAAAATGTTGTACACTTTATCTTTAAGGACCGAGTAACTTGTTCCCTAAAATTATTTTTCAAAAGTCTCAAAAGTGTTTGACACAGCTTTAAACTAAGCTTTTATCAAAAGTATTTGTTTTGTATTGATTGCAAATTTTTTTGTATTTTTCATATTACAAATTAGTAAACCCTCCCTTAAGCATGGTGTACATTAAAAATTAATTAATTTATGTTTTCTAATAATCTAATTTTATTTTTTTATTTTGTTATTTCTTACATCAGAAATTATCAAAAATATTTTCTAAATTTTGTATATGTTTTATTTAAAAACTAAGTGTAAGGGACTTTATTGATAACATTTTCATCATTTAAAGCTATTTAAATGGTATTATATTTACATTATTGTATGTTATGCCTATTATACAAATATAAGGTTTTATTCCCTTTGATTCACTAACCATATTCATCAAAAATCTAGGGATGAATAAATTTAATATAAAAAATTAACTATACAAGAATAATGTTCAATTTTTTCATTTGATGTTTAATTCAAACAAAATTCCTATCTCAAGCGAAGCATTTACAGTAGTAGTCTAAAATTAGAATTTAAACATCTTATTCAAAAGGGAGACTTTATTTTCTAATTAAATTTAAACACATACACCCATGCATTAGTTTCAATTAATTACATTTTTGAATTTTGGAAAGGTTTTTTTTAATCTATTTAAGTAAACTGTGAAAACAAAAGGTGAATTATCATTAGTTTGAAAGAAAATCCCTAAAAAGTAAAGAACACTATAAAAAAACACTACATGAACATGATATAAAAAAATCTAAAATTAAAATAATTTCCATCTTTTAGCTATTCATGTGCTTTAAACCTTAAAAATACGAGAGAAATATATAGAGGTATCAAAAGAAAGGGAATGTACATACAGTAGGTATGCATATTTCAATACTGTGAATTTTTATATTTTGGCAAACAAAGAATTGTGATCCATTTGCTTAATGTATGTTTCGTGTTTGTAGAGAATATTTTTATAAAGTGTTTTTATCAGAATGCGAAACTTCTTAGAGAACTAAAACAATGTTACAGATCGAATCCTGGTCGGTAGTATACGGGATGGTTTTACTTTAATGGTTTGCAAATCCTCCTCCACGTAAACATAGGAACACTACCTTTTTTTTTACATCCATTAATGTTTCCATTTTGTGGCATGGCTCAGTTTTTTTATTCAATACATATATTTTCTACTACCGCTTGCTAGACCTGTCGTAGCTTCATATGCCTTATAATTTATCTTAAGACTAGGATAGGCACAACATCCAGTCCCCGGCCGTTAATTCGTCGCTGTGAAAGTGTAAATTCTCATTGCTGAAGTGAAAAATATTTCGGCCACACCGGAAATCGAAGCCGTGACCCTTAGCTTAGTAGTCAGACAAGCCATGGACTGAGCTAAGGTAACAAATTCATAGGAAAACTATTTGAAATTTAAATTCACCTTTTGATTGTTAATTTAATGGTTAAATTATGCAAAAACAACAATTTATGAAATGCTCATTTTCAATCAACACAGAAATATTTAAAATGTTATTCTTGATTTAATTTCCTCCTAATAATTTTGGTGAAATTTCACCCTCGTGCCTCGGAGAGGTATCTCGTCCAAACTCTTAATTTCCTTCAAGAGATGACAAAACCCTCATGAATCAAACATGAGGCAGATGTCTAACGACTTTCAGCCACCGCATGCGTGTAAAAGCTTCTAAGAGGGGTGTGGCAAAAAAAAGGGGGGGTGCGGGAGGGTTAAACAACGCGTGTGTGATGCTGTATTTAGGGGGAAAAAAAAAGAGGGAGCTTAGAGAGGGAGAGGTGCGATCTCCTGAGAGTCACCAAACAGGAACGGAAATGTCCTTTCCATGTTTTCCCTTAACCTCCCCAAGGGGTACAGAAGAGCCCACAGTTCACCTCCCTTCTAGAAATTGGGTGTAGGACAAGGACTGTTGTTGTCGGACTAAGAAGAGGAGGTGGGGGGGGGAGGTATCATCACTTGTTTGGACTGTCAAAGAACGTGGTTGGGATTTAGGGGTCACGGTGAAAGGAAGGGGGTGTCACGTAATGGATTGATGAGATGTGAAGTAGTTTTATCCCTCCCCACCAACCCGCCCACTCCTTACATATCCACGTCTTACTATCCGTCTAGGTGTGCTGTACACTGGCACTAATAGGGATAGTGAGAGAGAAGGTTGGGGGAGGGGTGAGAAGTAATTAGGTAGAAGAAGTTGACCTGCATTTGCATGTTAGCAGGATAGGAAATAGTTTAGGAAAATAAAAATACGGTCCACCGTACAGAATTTCTTACTCCTTTTTTCCAAACTATGTTTAGGCTCTATGGCTCGTAAATTATTTGAGATATGAAATTATAGACATTGTTATAAATATAATTGGAGAAAACATAATATTAAATTTCACCAAAAATTATAAATGAAATAATATACACTATTACAGAAACATATAATTTGCTATATGTATTTTTGGCACCCCACTACTATTTTAAATACAGATGGTGTTTGCCTGGAACACGGAAAATATTAATTTTATAGAATATTCTTTCAAAGAAAAGTTTTTTATTCTAAGAAGGCCTCAACAATAAGTTATTTCTTATTTCAAAGAGTTGCGAATATATGAATAAATTGGAAATTTTCCGCAAATGTTAATAATTAATTATTATCCTCTAAGTTATTTTCATCGGAAAATGAAATGCGCTTTATTTTTTGTAAGCTAAACATATTTTATTTTCATCACCAGCTCTTAATATCTGTTCATATTGAACGCAGTTTGTATTGTTAAACAGAACGAATTATAATAAAAATGGTTAAGAGCCGATTTTGAAATAATAGATTTGTTATCTTTTCAATATTAGGAAGGCCTAAGCTACCCTTCATTTTAGGGTTGGATGGATAATTCCAAATATACCTCTGGGAAAACTTATGTAATCCCTACATAGTGTGCCAGTATTTTTAACAGATACGTTCTTTTACTCCGCACACCGTGGTACCGGGCCCACACCAATATGCCATTATTTCACATGTCTGACCAAGATATTCCATAAATTGAATTTGAAACTAGGGTACTACCATTCATTATTTTACGAATAAGAGCAGGCACGTATCCAGAATTTTATTTTGGGAAAAGGGGGGGGGGCTAATTCTTCAGATATTGCTCGACGATGACGGTCATCTCAAGGCTAAACAGCGTAGGGAGGGGGGGCGGATGAATCTGACCTGCCTTGTAAGAAAAATATATTAAAATTTCGTATGGCAATATATTAAAGTAGAGCCATTCTTACATTAAAGTGATATATTTTTATTACTTTTAATGTAAAATATTGTAGTTTTACATACTTTTTATAAAAACTAATACATTTTATATTCAAAATCATAAAAAGAATATTAATGTGAATGCACGCATGGGTCAACTGCAATATTTTTTAAAAGAAATTTGTACATCTTTTTATCTCTATGTATGGAGGTATTCATGAGTACATTAATTAAATCTCAATATTCCAGATGTTTAGTCCGATTAAGAAAGTGAAACAGAAATTAATTACTACAATACAAGATATTATTACAAGAAAATGCCATAATTCTTTATCTTTTAATATTAATCTTTGTTTATATTTTGAGGGGGGAGCCTTCAGCCCCACAAGCCCCCCTCTGGATAGGTGCCTGGATAAGAGCAACCACTTGTAAAAGAACAAAGCAACGAAACTTCAACATTATCTTAATGATTAAGTTTATTTTCATACATTAGATCGTGGAGTTACAACAGAACACACTTATGTTCTTTAATGCACTGTTATACCAGAGACTAAACAATCGTCCTGACTTGAAAATTCTACCTCGCACAGCGCGTGACCGGCTCATGCCTTTCTCGAAACCAGACTGAGCCACGTTCAACCTCAATATTCTTCCTCTGGTACTACCCTTCCGTGACGTCACTAGAACGTAAAGTTTCCTCTACAGGAACACTAACAATAAGGTACAGGAAGTTTTAGCCTGATGGTAAAATAGTTTCGGCTTTAGTCCAGTAACAGACTGACAGATGGCATTTCAAAAACAATATTTTCGGATTCAGGGGGTCATGAAACGTGGATATTCATCAAAATCTTGGATACAATTTTTTTTTAGGATCACAATACATATCTACCCGAGGGGTTGAGAGACGGTAAAAATACTTTATAATACCTGGCTGAGATTCGAACTCAAACTTCCCCCTTATCGGGGTAAACTATCCTCGGGGAGATTAATGTTTTGTCCACCTCACCATCGGTGTGGATATTAAGAAGGTTTTTAAAAAGTTTTTATCTTTATGAAGGAAACTTTTTTTTTCATAGATTCCTAGTGAGAAATATCAGACGAAATTTTACAGTTTAAATATTTCAAAATGGTCTTTAAAAAAGTATTTAGTAAAAAAACTGCAATATTTTTCCCATTTACCCATATTTGTGACAAAAGACATATTTATAGGCGCAGGGAACTTATTTCGATTCCAGTTTGAGTCATTTTTCTGTGTTTATACACGGTACCAATTTGCTATAATTATGCTTTTAGGTTAATTGAGTTTACAAGCCTTTCATTTTTGGCCAAATATTCTTTTTTACGATGAGCATTGATAACATTTAACTTTCTTTGTTTTATTATTTCATAGTTATTAATATTGACCATTTCTCTGGTCTAGTTCCTGGCTACCAATGCAGAGGTCCCAGGTTTGGTCCTGAATGCTTTCAATTTAGATTTCGGTGAAGCAGTGGGTCTAAACGGATCAGACTTAAGACTCGTGAGAACAAATGAGGAGCTATTTGAGTTAAAAATGTAGCGGTCCCGATCTATAAGAATGAGATTAATGGCCAGAGTGTTCGTTATGCTGACCACATGACACCATATAACCGCAATAGCTGGCACTATCGTCCCCAGCAGACAGCGGCTGCTCCGTCTGTATAGTTCGATTGCGGGCTGACGCCATGGGTTAAGAGTTATTAGTTACATATTTATAAATTATTGGCAGTTGCAGATGCCATGACTTTACGTATAAATGTATAAAATTATTTTAACGAATTTTATAAAGGTCAAACTAATATATCGAAATCTGATTGTAGTTTAAAACTTCAAATCCAAACAAGTATTTAAACTTCAAAATCTTGTATAGGCCTAAGTTTATAATAAAAGACTATACAAAAACCCTGAGTGGCTATATTTTGAATCCCGTTTGAATCAGAGCAAAGATAAAAAAAAATCTCATTTGGCAGTATGACGTGGTGGTAAAAAAAAAGTGGAATTGTTGGGAACGCAAGAAGAGGAAAGTGTTTTCGTATCTTTTATAGTAATTTTTATTTTTGTAAAAATAAATAAAATATTTCTCAAGTAGTAACATAAAGTTTAATTTTCTTCACACGATGATATCAACAGTGGTTGAATATATATATATATCATGATCATAGCGGCATTAGATGAGAAACTTTTTAAATTAAGAGAAAAAGTTGGTCATTAAATTGCAGGAAACCTTTGACAGCTATTAAGGAACCGTAAGCTTTTGATAATTACTGAAACACTTCACTATTTACAAACCAAATCTCGTTTGGTAAAACTAAATCTTTAAGTATTAAGATACAAATTTGAGTAAAAGTAAACTATGTCGAATTTATTTGAAGTCTGTTAAGATGAAAGAGTGGAAATATTGAATAGAAAAGGGGGGTTAGGGGGAAGGAGGGGCGATGTTCATAAACGTGTCCGATCAATAAAGAGATTTAACGGAAGGAATGTTTAAAGAGTTGTAGAGAGTTTTGAAGGAGATACTAGGTCTCACGATTCCGGGGCGAGAATATTACGTTACAAGACGGGCCCTGGGTCCCTAAAGTGCCATTACTCAGTAGCACCCTTCTCCTCCTCCTTAACCCTTCCCCTCATCCTCCGACCCTTCTAACATCCAGTTCCCGTATCAACCAACCTTATATCTCACATATACATCCACTCGTAACGCTTCATCCCCAGTAAGGAAAATAACACACACATAAAAATTCTGACAACTTTTATAAAGCGAAGAGTTGAATTTTTTTTTTTTACATAATTCAGTGGTAAAAAATTTTTAATTGAAATTATATAACAGCCATCGTGAAACATGTAATTCAGCTGTCACAAAAAAAATGAACATCTTTTTTTCTTGTATTTCGCATCTTAATGGCCGTAAGGTTCATTCGCAAATTAATACTTACTAGTAAGCCATCAGCAAATGAAGCAATACCTAAGCGAATATAAAAAAAATATTTATAAAGACCTCTAAACTAAAGAATAATATTTTTCTCACATAATTAAAACAAAGAGATAGGTAAATTTTGGTTTTAAAAAGACGTTCCGGAGTTTGTCTCGGGGGGGGGGGGGGTAGGGGTGGGGAGGGGCTGGAAAGAGTGGGGTAATTTTTCTGTAGATGGATCTGGAGAGAAGGGGTACTTTGGCCACATAGACCCAGCGGGTAAGTGAAGATTGGGGGGGCCATTTTCGACATCTGTTAAAAATTGTCATAGTTTTAATAGCGTTTGCACGTCTCAGGTAAAATCGTTTCTATTAAAGTCCTTATTTGTCAATTTAGACCCATAAAATAGGTCATTATTGGGTTTGACAAGAATATACACTTTCGTATTAAAGAGATAGATGGTGTAGTGGATAAGGATGGTAGAGTTTTAAAGAAAAAATAGAGAAAGATTAGGAAAACCATTTTGGAAAGACCCTAAGTGGTATACAACTCAGATTCAAAACCTGACCCTCTATTATCAGTTAACAAGACTATACAAGCCTTAATTTCACGTGCAAAACGATACATATGAGGTTGATCTAAAATAAGCCTTTAGAATTGACTGTATTATAAGGCCATACAGGTTGGCGTGATTTAGTTAAATAACACAAGTCTTAAAACTCTCTCAAATTGAAAATTAAAGTGGACTATTGAAGACAGGTAGATCGAGGTTCGATTCCTGTCGAGTGTAATGAGGGTGGTTTATCTCAATGGTTTTACACTCTTCCTCCAAACCAATATGGGTACACCACCTCTAAATTCAACCTTAATAATCGCTAACACATTAGTGTAATTAGTACATAGGTGTACAACCCAAACGGCTAGCAAGATGCGATGCTAAAAGAAAAATAAATCAATCTTAAACTCTAAAAAAAATTAAAATTTAATCCATTAGTACACGTTCCACTTTTACAAAGATAAAATGTTGCAAAATAATGGTAAATTATTTATATAATACAACTAATTTAATTTATTATTATAATAAAGAATATTATCAAGAACTTTTGGGTAAGTATGGTTTAACTTAGCATGCGAAGTAGCTTTTAGATTTATCCAAACTATTTTGCGTTTATTCTATATAATTGCTAGCTTGATTGAATTAGATTGAATCATTTATGGTCAATGCATAAATAATCCTTTCTATAGATTTATGTGACAATTCAATTACTGAACTTTAAATAATGTTCCTTTTCTATAATCTTACTCGAAACTTAGGTAGAAATATCGCCTAAAAGAGAAAACCTATTAAATCACTTTTCAATCCATAAAGAGTTCTGAAAGTTTTCTTCTCCATTCATTTTGTAATTTGGTTTGGAATGTGACCTAGTATAAAACCTCATTAAAAAAAAAGAAAAAAAAAGTGGAAATCCACGTCTTATCGTAAAAAAAAAAATTATAAGGACCCATTCGACAGGAACTTCTACAGCGCCATGAGTTATTCTTGTCGAAAATAGCGTTCACCGAGCGGGTTTTGTCATTCTTAGTTACAGTGTTACCAACTTTAGTTGTAAGAGACCGTTTAATTTACTAACCAGAGAAAATATCAAAAAATGTTTAATGGTTTTAATAATAAATTTAATCTAATTTGATTTCTATTTGAGATTAAAACACCTTCTAAAATACTTAAGTATTCTGAATACATTTTAATTGAATCTTTGTCATTTAATAATATTTCAAACCTCGTGCACCTTATTTAAATGATTTTTATTATTACTATTATTACTATCTTCTTTTCTCGTGTAATTATATATATATAAATAAAATATCTTGTGTACTTCTCAGTGCTGGCCTGTTATAGGTCTTACGATTGTTGGCCAGTACTATAATAAAGGAAAATGAAATTGGAATTATTACTACTATTCGGAGTGTGCGAGATCGACTTTTTTGGTTTGAGACGAGATCGGGAGCGAGACTCAACCATCGAGATGAGATCGGGAATTTTAGAATCCTTTACTTCGAGACGATAACGGGAATTAAAAATTAATTATTTCTAAATTTGCTAATACTACGTACCTTAAAACATTGATAATATTTAATTTGTTAAATGAATACATAGACCCTAATAGAGGAAATTTAAACATTATATATATATATATATATATATATATATATATATATATATATATAAAGATGAAAATTTAAGTAATTATTTTATACTTTTGCTATAACTTAGCTACTTGAATTATAAATATTAATGAAACACATTAAATCTAAATTTACATCTAGAATAGGTTGACTTTCATATATATATCTTATATATAAAAATGAATGGCTAAATGTGTTGCTAACCGCAAAACTCGAGAACGGCTGGACCAATTCGGCTAATTTTTTTTTTCTGATATTCGTTGAAGTCCGAGGAAGGTTCTTATGAAGAGAAAAATTGGAAAAATTGCACTGAAAAACGTAAAAACCACATTATTCTTTTTCCCATTCAAACTGTTTCTAGCTGTCAATTCTAGGGATGGCGAACTGAGATAGATTAATCGAAGAATCGATTTTTTTGGGTCGTGAAGATCGATTTGAGCAATGAATCGATTAAGTGAATTGATCTCAGACACCCTAAAATAAACTTTCAATTCATTTACTTACTGTTTCGTTTTATTCAAATAAAACAAGAGTACCAAACCATAATATAAAGAAGAAACATTTGACATTTAATTAGTAACTTTAAATGCATCCGTAGATTTGACACTTTCTCTTTCTACGTTATACAGTTTGACTTTGACAGTTTTTCAGTAGATTCTCAATTAGTGCGTGTTATTTTATTGGTTGCACGACGCTTTTAATCAAGAGTTGAAACGAGAAAAACTGTACAATCTCGATGCTTTAAGAGAATCAGTTCGAATAAATCTTCCGCTGTTGAACCAACAACAAAAGTATATATTTGATACTCTTATGGAAGTTGTACATGATGGAACTGGAGGGATTTACTTCTTAGACGCTCCCGGTGGTACAGGAAAAACTTTTTTGATTTCTTTGATTTTAGCCACAATTCGCTCACACAATGAAATTGCACTCGCACTTGCTTCATCAGGCATTACAGCTACATTGTTGGAAGGCGGGAGAACAGCCCATTCAGCGCTAAAATTGCCGTTGAATATGCAAAGCAACAAAATTCCGATCTGCAACATTTCGAAGAACTCTGCAATGGCAAAGGTTTTGCAGCAATGTAAATTGATAGTGTGGGATGAATGCACGATGGCACATAAAAAGTCTTTGGAGGCATTAGACCGAACCATGCAAGATCTGCGGAACAATCAAAACCGATTTGGTGGTGCGATGATTTTGTTAGCAGGAGATTTTCGTCAAACATTGCCAGTGATTCCACGGTCAACGCCAGCTGATGAACTTAATGCATGTTTAAAGTCCTCCGTTTTGTGGAAACACGTAAAAAAACTAAATTTAAGCAAGAATATGCGTGTCGAGTTGCAAAATCATCGATATAGAGAAATATTTTCAAAACAACTCATTGACATAGGTAATGGCAACTTCGCTTTAGACTTTTTTACTGGCTGCGTTACCTTTCCTGACAATTTTTGTCAGTTTACTCATTCAAAAACCGAACTCATTCAAAAGGTGTTCCCAAACGTTGCTAAAAATTACAGAGATCATATTTGGTTGAGCGAACGAGCTATATTGGCTCCCAAAAACATGGATGTAAATGAATTAAATTTCAAAATTCAAAATGAAATTGCTGGTGAATTGAGGACATACAAATCAGTTGATTCCTATACTAACCAAGATGATGTCGTCAACTATCCACCCGAATTTTTGAACTCGCTGGATTTGCCAGGATTGCCGCCTCACAATCTTCAATTAAAGGTCGGATCGGTGATCATAATGTTACAAAATATCAACCAACCGCGTCTTTGTAACGGCACACGGCTAGCGGTGAAAAAAATTACTAAACAACGTGATCGAAGCAACCATTCTAAAGGGAAAGTATAAAGGAGAAGACATTTTGATACCACGCATCCCAATGATTCCGACTGACATACCATTTGAATTTAAACGACTGCAGTTTCCAGTGCGGCTTGCTTTCGCTATGACCATAAATAAATCCCAGGGGCAGTCATTGAGTGTTTGCGGCATTAATCTTGAAAACCCATGTTTCTCGCATGGCCAATCGTATGTTGCCTGTTCCCGTGTTGGAAAACCATCAGCTTTGTTTGTTTACGCGCCAGGTAATCAAACAAAAAATATCGTGTACCATAAAGCATTACAATGAAAATATCATTTAACACAATATTACTAAAGTATTGCAGTGTACGAAATAGAAAACTGAATTTTGTAAGTAGTTGTTGTTTATGATTATGACATTAAAAATACATAGAAAAGTATATTAACATTATGCAAATTTATTGTTTATTCCACGGTAATTATTTGATAGTAAATAAATAAAGTGATTACTCTAAAATACGTTTATATTCAATTTTTTGTTTAAATTACACATTTGTGACTGTATAGTATCACAAACTTATCTGTCCTGGTGACCATTACTCAAAACTAAAGATGTCATCACGACATGTGCACTTTATAAACGACGCCATCACCAAAACTTGACCAGAAAAGATAAGTTTGTGGGACTGCCACAGTCCAATAGCGTTTGACAGAACGACGTCTGTCGGGTTAGCTAGTACTTAAATAATAAAGAAAACATGAAAAGGAAATTTAAAAGTAAATTAAATATGGAAAGAAAGTAATTCCTGAAATTTTTGGGATTACAGAATATGTTTCTCAACAATTTAGTCAGGAACGGGGAATCCCACACACCCCTTATTATTATTATCATTATTATTATTAATATTATTATTACTATCATGCTATACTTATTACTACCCGTCCGAGCTGTAAGCTATATCATGTTAATGATAAAGTTAGAATTTAGAGAGTGATAATTATAACCACACTAGCTTTAAAATAGAGTGAGTGGGAAGCTATCCGAAAAAAATCCCTTCCATAGAGCCACCTTGCATCAGAAACGTGACTTTTTTTTAGAAAATCTGACTTTTTGATAAATAGAAAACAAATCTAGATGAAACTAGTGCCTTTCCCTATGTGACAACCAAGAAAAAAACAATTTATTTTAAACACACCATTTTTAAAAAGTATGAGCTTACGTAAGAATTTACCATAAAATTAAATTTCATATGTTGCTCAAATATTAATTATATTATACATTTTAGATGATTTTTCTGGTAAATTGTTTCATTTATGAGATTGATTTTTTTTTTATTTTCAGTCTTTGCAGTTTTTTAACCGTTTACTAGCTGACATAATTAACAATGCTATCACAAATTAACTAAACATACAATAAAAACAATGTATTTATTAAAAATCATATTTTTCTATTTTGAAATATCCCTTTCAATGAAATATGTACCTTAAAATAAAAGAATTATATATAATTAAAAATTCAAGGTGATCTTATGGCAAGGTAGCTAATAATTAATTGTTGTATAGTAAGGGGATTTTTCTAACGTTCTCTTTTCAGTCCCAATATTAATTAAGGCATTGATTCTTGGTTTTAAATTACCCTATCAATTTTTTTAAAATTCTTTAATATTCCTCTTTTAAAATCGTTCATAAATTGGAATGAAAAATACTCATCCTGTTCCTTTTATTTTCGTGTGTTTTACTTGTCATTAGCCGTTTTCAGTTTAACGACGCGCAAGCTAACGGACCTCATAAGTAAAGGAGTTTGGGGCGCTATCAAAAACTTTACCCAATCTCCTTTCCCCCTCTTCCCTTCATTCTACTTGCCCTACCCTTTTGTTCAAGAAACTAAGAGGACAAGGTTTTGAAAGGGGGAAGGTAAGGGAACGTAGAAAGGGTGGGTGCGGGCTTTGGTTTTTAGTCAAAAGATCCCGATGTATGCGATGAAAACGTTCCGGCGTTAAAATGGTTTTTATGCTAGATTCTACGCCTTCTAATAAATGACCAAACGTTCGTCGATCAAATTATACCTTCTTTTCAAGGAGCACGACTACCTCGTTTGAGATGAAGCCAAAGAGAAATAAAAAGGAGACATAAGGGGGGGTAGGATGTTTGGGAGTTATTACAAGAAAGGGGTTCTTTAAAATCGTGGTAGTTACTATGAAGGCAAGCATAGTTTAAACTTTCAAAAACGGTATCTATTCCATCCTTATTCCCGCTCTAGCCACAAAAAAACGGAGAAAAGTTTTACTACCGAGTCCTACTTTATGTTCTCACAAACAATATTACTTTAGTTTTCCTCCGTTTTAATTAAATATGCAGTGGTGAACATTAAATCCTAACTATGAATTCAACTTTTCCACAAAACGAATAGTTGACGAAAGATTAGGTAGTACTTTTTAATAGCAGTTAAGAATTTTAGGTATGAAATTCACCGGAAATAGTGAAAAATTTGACTTTTTTTTTTACTAGCATATACATAATTTATAGGTTTTCATCTTATGTAATGATATTCTAAATATTTTGTAATCTTACTAAACATTTCGAAGGAAAAATAGGTTAGGCATAGAATTTTTTTTTAATTAGTTTTTTAATAATCTTTTGACATTCATTAGATAATATGGACTAAGGGATTTTATTTTCGTTAATAAGCTTGTTAGCACTTTCCTGATTTAATTTAACAGTGTTTAGCAAAGAGAATTCTATAGTGGGGAATACAAATAATAAATTTTTAAAATATTAATGAAAATACTTTTCAAAGGCAATGTAACACAACCTCGCAACTCTTTTTTTTTTTTTTCATTCTGTCGAAGTAAACGAAAATTGAAAAGATGGGATCTAACAACAGTCTGTAGATCATCGATCAAGAAATGACATTCATCTTAAGAGTATGCGACCAAGGAAGGATATTATACCGGCACACAAAAAAATAGTGTTCCCTTCAAAATCTTTTGTGGCGTTCATAAAAAAAAGTGGGGCAATCATTTTAAGGCAACACGCTTTGAAAGATTACAAAATGAATGATCGAAAGAAGATTGAAAAGAGGTGACGTCATTCATGAAGAACAAAAACCATTAAAAGCTTTAAAAATGTCATCACAAAAATGTAGTCTTAAAACGTAACGATTAAGTGTGTTTACGTTAGTTAAATCATAACAGGTTAAAACTAAAAGCAGAATCAATACAAAAATTACTAATTACATTTCCACAAAGGAAATTAATAGTGAACTATTTTTATTTAAAAAAAATGCTCATTAAAAATAGAGAGCAATATTGTAAAGATCATAATGTTTCCAAATATGTTACCTTGCATCAATACATTGAAAGTACTCTTATTAGTATCATGTAAAACATATTTTAAACTAAATGACTTCACTTAAAGTTGTCAAATAAGTCAACCCAATATCTAACTGATTTAGTGATATAGTACTAATGCCCAAAATAAACTAGTGATTAAGATTATTTTTTACTAAAAACATACAAAACAACGGTTTACAATAAGATTGTATCTAAATATAAATTAATAACTCTACCTTCATTTTGGGAGTCAGCTTCGAAACGTTAAAAATAGTGTAAGAAAAAATCAGCATCATGAATCTTTTAGAATTAGGGTATCAAATATATAATTGATACATTCTAAAAAAAATACATTATACTTGCCTAACTTCTTTAGTTTAAAAACAGCTACATATTCCGTTTACTCTGAAAAGTAGATGTTTTATATTTACCACTTACATTAAGGCCCTATTTTATAAGCTGTTCCATAGTGTAACTTATCAAAGTAAGCTTACTACCATACAGAATAAACTAGGTGTACTTTCGCTTAGACTATTCAGAAGATATGAATAGTTAATTTCTGTTAAAATATGAATCCTTATTACGGTTTATTGACCAAAAAAAAATCTTTTTGATTTAAAGACAGATTTTTTTTTTCAGCATCACTACAACGCGTTATGGTCTTAGTATTTTTTAATTCATAATTTTTTTTTTTTAGATTCCTATCAAAGGATAAAAACTAAATTTTATGTGCGTATAGAAATACTTCAGAATATATTTTTAAAAAAAGTGTTAACTTTTAAATCGTGTCAGTTTCCAAACTAACGAACGCACCCAATCGATTATATTCTTCCTATTTCTCCTGAGAAAATATTCAACCCAGATGATTAGAACATGAATTAACTAGAAGCAAAGTTTAGTGGTTTTTCACTCTTTCTTTTTATTTTTTTTCCTTCAGTAAAGTGATCTTGCTTGTAACTTTCAGAAACTTTTGACACCATAAATGATTCAAAATCAAACTTCTAATTTTAAAGTCAAATCAGGTGGAGTGCTAAAAGAAGAAAGGATTTTTTTTTCTCCGTACGTGAGCGTTTAAGGGCGTTGAATCCATCGTTAACTTAAGACTAAATAAATAAACCACCGAATGTAAGCGTACATTATAGTTTTTGCTATTTCTGTAGATTTTTAAGCTTTATTTATAATATATGTCTCTATTATTTGATTGACATCTAAAACACATGTTAGTATGAATTAAGATGGATATGGGGCCTTGTAAAGTCTGTTCAGCGTAGGAATTGTTTTCTGAAAGGCCTTTTACCCTACCAGAAATCTATTATATAGTAGGATATTGGTAGGAAAAAAGACCTTTCAGAGATTAACTCCTACCGTGAATGGAGTATAAGTTTACTTGTAAAATAGATAGAAACCACAAATAAAAGTGTGATTTCAATTAAATAATAAAAATAATAGAAAAGTATTTATTCTATTATGAAATTAAAAATTAAACATGAGGTTTGTACTTATTGTTAATATACATACCGATATAATTTTTATTTATTTATTTATTTATATGTGTTTGGGCTGAATCACTTTAGCCTAGTTGGTAAGTAGATCAGCTGGTACTTTATTTTAGTTCCTTTGCCTAAAGGACGCCCGAATGCACCAATAGTACATTATTTTCGTGGAGAATCTTTCCATGTCCCAGTGAGGTGAGTTGATGGTAATAACGAACATGAGGTTGCCGAGCCAGTATAAACTCTTAACCTAACCTAACCTAAGTCTAATAAACCAAAACCATCGAGGGAATCTAGGTTGGTGGCAAGGTGCGCTGACCACTCTATCATGGGGCCGGCTATCAATATATTAATAATATATATTTTAAAATCAAGGACATAGCTTTTTATACTCTTGTACTGCTGTAGGAAAAAAATTATAAGGCATTTTAAGTGAGAAATGGGTCCTATAATTATTAGCTACAACTCAAATACCACCGGAGATAAGTTAGCATATGAGTTTAAGCACATACCCACTTAGAAAGGGCAGTATCTGCTATTTTATGGTATACCAAATTGAACCAGGCTTAATTTCTTAAGTCTCATTCATGATAGTGTATTATTTTAATTTTAAAAGAGTGTACATCCAGTGACTAAATCCAAAAGAACACCTTTAATAGCGAGCTACCCTCAAAAGTCCAAGCGCGGGGGGTGGGGGTGGAGGGGGGAGAAGGGGGTGGTCTTTTGAATGATACAACAGTCGGGAGGGTTTGTATGATGTTCAAGGGCAGTAAATGAGGAGGATGAATCGCGAGGAGCCTTCCAGAACAATAAGAAAGAACAGTAGGATGGGGATGAAGATAGTAGTAGAACATTAATCGTGTATATAAGCCCCAAAACAACGCGAGATTTACAAGGTAAGCTACCTACTCTGACTATTACACTCCAGAGTATGTGAATGAGGAGAGAGAAAATTGGTTTGGAGAAGGAGACAACGTGACCGATAAAGTGTGTGTGTGCTAGAGAGAGAGAGATAGAGGAACTGAGAATATAACATCGTAAGAGACACAGACTACAAAGATAGAAAAGACAATAGGAGACCAGACAGTTATCCCAAGGAAAGACAAAGGAAGGTTCTAGAAGGCTAGAATGTGTAATGGATTACGGGAAACGGAAGACCACTTTCCTCCTTCAAAGAAATGGAGAATAACTTAAAAGAGAGAGAGCTACGAGTATATAAAGACAAGGAGAGCGAGAATAGTGCGGCGCTTCTTAAAGCTGCCATATTGACTGGACAAGCTACTGCTTCTACTTTTCACTTTACTTTTCTTCTTTTCCTTCATCGTCGAAATTTCCTTTTTCTCCTTCAATATCCTTTCCGCCACCTTCCAACGATTGGTAGATGTCTCTCCAGTCAAGACTTTTTTTTATTTCTTTGCCCTTCCTCTTCTTTTTTTGGAAGAGTGGGGAAGAAAGGGGGTAGATCGTTTTCAATGATTGAGATTCGGTTTTTAGTTTGAAGAAGTCATCCAATATTTTTGTCCCTAGATCTACGCCCCCATGCTCTTTTATACAGTTTTTTTTTCTTTCTTTCTTACTCTATTTTTAAACTTACTTTGATCCCTTCTTCTCTAGAGGAGTCAGTCATTCGTTCTATTCTACTTTCTAAATATTTTCCAAACTCAAACCTAGTTTATTTTTATTCGTATTGGAGGTTTACTTAACGAAATCAAAGAAAGGATAAGGAAACAGTGTTATATTCGTGAATTGAATGGTGAATGGTAAATATTGCATTTTAACAAACAATATGAGAAAAGAAAGTAATGAACAAATGAACAAAAAATAAGTAAAACAAACTCAACAAATATTTCACCGCTGTTAATTTTTTTTAGCGTCGCGTCTTTTTACTCATTCAGGCTATATGCTTATATACTAATTACGCTAATGGGTTAGGGATGAGGGAGGTTGAATTTAGAGGAAGTTTACCCGCATTTGCGTGGATATATAGAGAGTGGGAAACTGTTTAGGAAAGTCCATCCTCCATTTATTTATCCTTACCTACCTGTACCTGATACCTATTACGTAACTTAGGACCTATTTATATTTACAATGTTTTGTCTACTTCAATTTATTTGTCTAATTTTACAATATTTGAGTATGGAAAGTGAAACTTAAATTAGTTGTCCTAAATCCCTACTATATAATTTTCTATCCTACCAGTTGGTCCACCCGGGTATTTTATGGCAGTGGTACCGGGGGGCATAAAATATCCGGGGTGGACCAACTGGTAGGATAGAAAATTATAAAGTAGAAATTTAGGATAACTAGTTTAAATGTTACTTTCCATAATCACCCTCAGTACAGTTGACCGCGAACAAGAGCAACTTGTCAACGGCAGTGTTCGACTTAGGAGTTCTATTGAGAAAGTAGCTCTTTAGATTATGCAGCCACCGAGGTGGATCATTGTTAATTTTTAAAAATAAATGCAATATAATATATATATTATATATTATATATAAATATATATATATATATATATATATATAAATCTAATATTAGATGCATGATTAAATTTGAATGGTTCAGTTAGAGATATATAGTAATTTAAAACATGAAATTTTATCTTAAGACTAGTTATATTATATTTAGCACCGTGTCTTACTACCCGTTTGGGTTATACGCTTAAGTACTAATTACGCTAATGGATTAGAATGGGGAAGGTTGAATTTAGAGGAAGTGAACCCGCATTTGCGTGGAAGGAGAGTGGAAAACCATTTAGGAAAAACCACCCCCAGTTTCACCCGACCGAGATTCGAACCTCGATCTTCCCGTCTCGGCGGTCGAGCTCAACACGACTAGCGCGTTAGCCAACTACGCCACCAAGCGGGTCTTAAGACTAGTTAAATGTTCATCTTGTTCTGTCCTGTCAGATAAGATAGCTGACTGGTACACGATGTCCCAAATAAACCAGCACCAAGGTCACAGTATGTCAAAGTTTGTGTTCGAAATTTGTGCCATCAGCCGCTATACATAGTTTCAGTAAATAAACGTTTACTAGTCCGCGAGCGGAAGTATGCATAACGGATGGTGGTCCCCATTTCAAACTCAGACTTTGAAAATGTTGCCTTTGAGCCAGGTTTTGTTTGGGACACCCTTAAGTAATGCATAATAATGGAAGACTCATCCTATATGGATACGAGGAATAAGGAGTTGGGTGACCTGGTGGTCTAGGGGTAAGGTGTCAGACTTCTGTGCTGGGGGTCCGGGGTTCAATCCTAGGTCCCGGCACAGATTTATCTGATTGCCAAACCCTTCCTTCACCTCTGACAAGACGTGTATTGATCACAACTTGTAAATTTGAGGAATGCCAGGCCTCAACCGTGGTTCGGATTCCACGTTAAACTGTAGGTCCTCCATTTCATCTCACAATCACTCTACCATTACACATTAGCGTAAGTGCGTACAACCCGAACGGGTAGTAAGACGTGGTGTTAATAATTATAATAATAATGATGAGTTGACCTCGTCTTGTCCATTTTGCTTTTGAACTACTGAGTGTGTATATCCTATATGGATTTCCCCTTACCCTCCATGCAAATTCCAATACATTTATTTTAAATTCTACCTTGCTCCGCACTAATTGGTTTATGTTAGTAAATAATGTTAGCCCCAGTGGCTATTAAAACGCGCTGAAAAAAGTTGTAAATAGGTACAATACAAGTTGTTAACCTCATTTGAACAAAATCGTGTTTCGTGTACTATCTTGGACATTAATCCTCAAGAAGAGAGTCATTACCGATATGGAATTGACTTTGATCAATCTCACAAAACTATATATTGATCGTATGATATCTAATAATTGTTGTGTTTTCCCTATAATTGAGTTAATATGAATCTACAATTTTTGGCACACTGGAAATGAAACATTCCAAAAAGATCTTACTAAGATATTTATTCAAACCCATCATAGGTAGCCAGTGTGAACGTAATTACACTCATGTGTGGCAGATTAAAAATACATAAAAAGCTTGGTCATATTTTACAACATTGCCTTATATTGATTAGTATTGTGTGAATTAATATTTGATGAATTGGTTGAAATAAGGAATTAAATAACAATTTTATGATCAATAGACTAAAAATTTTAAGTTCACAGAAAGTTAAAATAATTGAAGATAAACATTTAATGAGTTAATCACTTATCATTAGGGCTATGAAGGATATTAAAACCCACCTTCGTGATTGCATGGTTTAAGGTATCACTCCCGCAGTATATTAGACTAACGACTACGGGAAAATCGATGTTCGAATCCCATTTGGGTGTACAGAAGGTGGTTTTTCATAGATGGTTTTCCACTCTTCCTCCACGCAAATTTTAGTGCACTCTCTCTTAATTCAACCCTTAACGTCCTTAACACATTAGAATAATTAGTACAAATGCGTATAATCCGAACATGTAGTAAGAAACGGTGATATATATATATTTATATTGAAAGTAAAATTTAGCTATTACAAAAATTGTTTTGCTCCACGTCTTAAAGCTCATTCGGGCTATCGGCATATTTAAACTACAGGGTTGAGAATGAATAAGGTAGAATTATAGAGGATATTTACTCACGTTTATGTAATGGGATACGAATAAAGCTTTTGTGATAAAACCTTCATACCCCCGACAGAGGTTCAAACACAAACCTTCAAGCCAGGTGTCAATGATTAATTATACTTTCATAGCAAAAATAAGTGTCTTTTTAAAAATATTTTATCCAAATTTAGTAGTAATTGTTGTGTGTAATTTTTTTTAAAAGACTGCTGTTGCAATAAGATCACGCAACATATTTTGCCATCTTTTCAAGAACAACAAATATATGCCATACTAGTAATAATAACATAATACTATTAATTCCAACATTAAAAAGTTCCTGCAATATATAATTATACCTAAAACATCTAAAAATTGGTTTATTTAAATCTCAATCTACCTTCCCAAGGGTTACACTGATGCCTTGAGGTCAATATTAGCTTTAATAAAGTTTTTTATTTGTTTATATTAATTATAAAAATATGAATCAAACAAGAACGCTTAAGTCTTCTGACAAATTCTATGAATGTCGAATAATATTCTCAAGATATTTATGATAAGGTCCTAAATATCGATTAGAGGCTGTTTGAAATCTATAATATTAAGATTAAATAAATAAATAAATTTCGATAAAATCTCACTTGTAAATGTAATATAAATAAACATATTTACCGACTTTAGCTGTACAGTTGTATGCTTTATATTTTTAACATAATCATATTAAGATGATAATTGTGAAGAATCAAACTGCAGCTCTAACGATATTCAGGTGTCAGGAAGTTTGATCTTCACGTCATAATTATGTTTTATATATTCCATAATTTGATTCTGATTAACATTTAAAAATTAATATTAATAATTAAAGTTGAGTTGGAGTGACTAGTTCATCGCTATACGTTTGACTACGTGAACCTATCACACTTATGCTCGGGAAAAGACCTAGATCTAGAGAGTTTATTTAACACACGTTCGATCTGGGTGATCACGAGTGTTTCTCTAATGGCCGCTACGAGGGATTGTTGCACCCTCGCCGTGGTCTAAAAAGGGTCAACTCCCTTTGTTGGAAAGAAATTAGCAAAGGTCGCATTCACTGTCACTTAAAATACTGAAACTTGGGTCAGGGAATTATTTTTTTAAAGAATTGTCCTCTTCTTTACTGATAGTTTTTTTGTCCATATAAGTATCGTAGATACTACAAGATAAAAATGTATTGTAACCTGGCTTGATAAAGTGAGAACAAGAAGTGAAGTTAAATAGTCAATATGCCCTTTCATTGTAACTTATAAATTCAGAAAAAGTTAACATTGAATATATGTTATGCTTAACAGTCAAACAAAACACTAACCATATGTTTAATTCATTGAAAACCTTAGACCAATGGACAAAAAAAAAAAAAGCTCGCTTGTAAAAAATATCCCCTACAATTCAGGTCCACATTAAGCATGATGAACTTACCCAAGAGCTACACTTGAAGTTCCATCGCTATTACATGTACAATTTATCTTTATGTAATTCTCCGGCAGCGAGGCAGGCAAGGTTATTCCGAACGACATGTTCCAAAGGGAAAACCCTTTCCATCAAGTTGACAGTCCTAACAGTCCGTTACACCTGACGCCAGCGACGCAGTCTTACCAACATGAACAGATGATGGGGGTGAAAGGGGGGGAAACGGGTTGTTTGGGTGGTGTGGGTTAGAGGAGGCTGTGGTAATAAAAAAAAAATTGTACCATTAATAGAAAGCTAGCGTTTTCACTTGCTGCATTCGTATCTTTAACGAGATGTAAAAGTAAAAGAGGGCAGAAATATGACATTTTTGCTGACGGTTAACACCTTTAATAGCCTGACAAAAGAACTAAAATTGTAATTAAAAAATCCTTTTTTATTTTACTTCATACACATTTGTATCCCTTGCATTGCAATTATTTTGTTTTATTTCCGCTTTCTTGCTTAAATTTATATTACTTACTAGTGGTCCATCGTAAGATAATAACTTCCAGATTATTTGTTATGAGATAATTTAAATTAAATTAAAATAACGATTTTACGATACATTTTCTAAGCCCCAAAGTATTTTTCCGGATTTTTAATAATTTGATTTTTTTTAAACGGATATATAAAACTATCAGAATTTCCTGGTGTTGGTCGTGATAGCCATTGGATCCATTATTCCGGGTAACGCATTTCTTAGCTAAAAAACTCAATTTTATTACTGATGACCCAATTATTTAATTTAAAAAAATATAGTATAAATTTTAAAATTCCTGCTTCAAGGTGCACATGTTTGTGCAAAAGGGTTACTAATATTTAAATTTCAGACATCTGCATAGAATATTAATCAAGCAACGCTCATTATAGACGAACAGACAGATACACAAATTCTTCATTTTATTAATACAGATAGGTTGGAGATTTATTATTTTTAGTTCGGGCTATCCATAGTTTTGTCTTAGTAACAATTAGCATATAATAATTGCCCTTCAATCTGCTTCGATAACCGAGAGGTCTAGGGCATCACATTCTCAATAGACTTGGAAGCCGATGACAGGAATAGTGGGATCGAATACTGGTCAGGTGAATTGAGGATATTTTTTTTTCTCTTAATTGGTTCCACACTCACTCTCTAGGAAAATGCGAGTAGATTCACCATCAATTATTTCTTGTTCACTCCACTCTCAATTAGTGTTGTCGAATACATATATCCCGGGCGGGTAGAAAGATTAGGATTAATAACACGCATGGAAAGGTCGCAGCTTGAATCTTGGTTAAGCCCTTTGACGGCTCTTTCTTAGATTACGTTTTCATTGTGGTTTTATCATACTCCCTCCACGTTTATCGGTTATGTTTACTCTTAATCTCCCTCTCATCACTATCCTTTAGACAAAGTTGTTAATAAACTTCGTGTTAAGGCGGCCAACTTCTTCGTCGATAAAGTATCAATCGCTGTCAGGCAACACAGCCTAGAATAAAATATTCTGTGTCGTTTTCTGGAATTACTTTACTATAATCTTATAATCCCTTTTAACCTTCAACTACAAACCCCTTTTCTATGTAAATAAAAAAGAGGGGGTAAAAAGTAGGAAATGTTTTTTTGTCTCGAGGCAAAGAGGAAAGCTCACATCTAGTTTTAAAATATCTTAAAAATTACTGTTCTGAATCCTTAAAAAAAACTGTATTTGTTATTGGAAGGCTAAATTTAGAGCCCTTTTTCATTAGGCCTAGTTTCATAGCTCCGCAAATAAGCTAAAATGTCTTTAAAATGAGCTAATCTTATATTTTCACACTTTTTTTTTTTCTAATTATAAAACTCCAAAAAAAAATTTTTAGGGTAAAAGAGCCCCAGTTTGACTCGTTTGACTTTATTTTGTGAGACATATTTTGGGTAAAAAAATATCGTAGAATTAAATATTGTGTTAAGAGCTGAACGTCTGTGCGACTTTTTCTTGCTAACACAGGTGGCCGAGCCCCTTGAGCATACAAATTATTTAAATAAAAAAGGCCTCTGGATACAAAAATATAATAATTCAAATATCTGAGTTGAAGTTCTTAGGTGCATTCTCTACGCACGGTTTAAAATCTAAAAATTGAAT
Organism: Timema podura; assembly: GCA_033556935.1. Classification (NCBI taxonomy): domain Eukaryota; kingdom Metazoa; phylum Arthropoda; class Insecta; order Phasmatodea; family Timematidae; genus Timema; species Timema podura. Next base: position 27,140,037 of record JAVRXN010000005.1, read on the forward strand.
TTTAATTTTCATTATGATAAATTGACCCGCGGGTGCTTAGTGTTGTTACTGTTATATGTTCAAGTGATAAATTTTGTGCTTAAATAATAGTTTTGTTCAGAAAGTTTACGGTGTGTAACACAAATTAATAAACGTAGAGAAACTACCATACCATGTTTTAAAAAATATTTTGTTATCAAAAGTTAGAGAAAAATCAAAGATCAAAAAATAGAGGTGAGGAACGAAAAAGAATAATATACAAAAGCACATGAAAGAAGGAAAAATAAAACAGAATCAAACAGAAACAAAAAGTATAAAGAAACGCATAAAAGTTATTGGTTTCATATCCTAACTTTAGTTCACAGCATGTGAGTATACAAAATGACAATTTTATTGGAAGATATTTCAAAAATCGCCTGAAGGTGAACAAAGGGAAAAATATCACCGCTCAACAAATAAGTCTTTCTAGTTTTCAAATTTTATAAACAGTTGCATAGGGGCTATATAACGGGAGTTTTCGGGTTCTCGGGAATCTCGAAACCCTGCTACTAGCGTTTTAGAATGAACCACAGGGTTTGAGGAGGGAGGTGAGGGAGGGGGGTGGGGTAAGAGAGATAAAAGTTAGTTGACAGTGTCACGTAGCAGAAAGAAACACACACACAAAAAAAAAAAACGTAGGCCTGATCAGGAAATTGCATCTCGTGTCAAACAAACTTCACAAACGTTTTCAAATTTAAGTGCCTTTTTTTTTTCCAGCTCTCGTATTCTTGTAGGCCAAATAATAAAATGTTCATTTATTTTGTTCATACAAGTTTACTAGTAATATTGTTTATGAGCGAGGCTGCTTGTTTGCTATATATGTGTGCGTTCCATTTTCAACTATGACATTCTTTTTTTTTTTTTTTTAGGGGTGGTTTTTTTGTTTAGTATTTCACTACTATAATGGTTTTTACCTTCTCACATAGAACTATTGTAACCGTGATAATAAATTATTTGTATAAATCTAAATATATATAAATAATATAGAGTTTAAATGTAATAGATACAAACATTTTTAATTTAACCACAGTTACAGACATAAATGAGGACAGACATATATATTTTTTTATCTTAAGATTACTGTTTTTCCCATATATATATCCACTTTTTTAGTTTACAGACACATAAAAAGTTTAAATCCATCGTAATCTTAATAAAAAAATTAAGTGTAAATAGCCGAAGCTATATTAATGGTAGTTGGTTCAGTTAGATATCATTCTGAAAATTGAAAAATGACACCTGGACACGGGAATCGAACCGGGACCTTTGGCTTAGTACGCCAATGCTCTAACCACTGAGCTATCCAGGATTCGTCCCGTGCCCATGGTCATTCTTCACTCATATTTTAAGGCAGAGTCTATGATGGACAAAGCAGAAATCGTCAGCTACAATTATGTGATTTTTAATATCACAAACCATCGGATAACGCAGGCATCGGCGACTCGGTAGTGGCTATTGCCAAGTTGTACAATTATTATTATAATTGTCAGGGAATGCGTATATTTATTAAGTGTAAATAGCCGAAGCTATAGCTCAGTGGTCAGAGCATTGGCGTACTAAGCCAAAGGTCCCGGGTTCGATTCCCGTGTCCAGGTGTCATTTTTCAATTTTCAGAATGATATCTAACTGAACCAACTACCATTAATATAGCTTCGGCTATTTACACTTAATAAATATACGCATTCCCTGACAATTATAATAATAATTGTAAAACTTGGCAATAGCCACTACCGAGTCGCCGATGGTTGCGTTATCCGATGGCTTGTGATATTAAAAATCACATAATTGTAGCTGACGATTTCTGCTTTGTCCATCATAGACTCTGCCTTAAAATATGAGTGAAGAATGACCATGGGCACGGGACGAATCCTGGATAGCTCAGGGGTTAGAGTATTGGCGTACTAAGCCAAAGGTCCCGGGTTCGATTCCCGTGTCCAGGTGTCATTTTTCAATTTTCAGATTAATAAAAAAATGTATATATCTGTTCTCATTTAGGTCTGTACCTGTGGCTAAATTCGAATTGTTTGGATCAATTACATTTAAACTCTATTTATTTATAGGCCTATGTTATATTATGTTAATTCCTCGGATTGAAATTGTGATTTTGATGCTAGCCATTAAATTAAGGATTGATTTTTTTATATCTTAAGATTTTTCAAAAATAGCTTTAACGATTTTGTTTAAAAGTGAGAACTAGGGAGTGTGTTACATGGCGAACAAGAATGTATGTACGTTTCCTAAGGACAAAAAAATGAGGGTGGCTTACTTTAAACCAATTTAAGATTATTTCATGTTGCAATTTAGTTGCAAAGTAGTTTTTAATATTATTATAAACAGGGCATGATTTTATTTACAAGGTAAACTTATTAAGAAGTAGTTTACTGAAAATCTATTTTTGAAAGATTTTGTTGCAAACTATAATAAGCTATATTATGTATATCATGTAGAACTTATTTTTAACAAATGATCAAATCATGAACAATCTGTACTTTTTTTTTTAATTTTTCATAAAATTATTTAACTATGGGGATTATAATTTTTCTTTCAATTAGTTTTTGTAAATTATACAGGATGGCCAATTAAAGACTGAAGCGTTTGAAAAAGTCATAACTTGTTCATTTTCAATTTTTTTCTTTTTTTTACAGGCTTGAAAGAACTGGATCAGTCATTATCAAGTTGTTCAAAAAGTTGTTTATCTCTTGCTAGGTGTTGAAACCGAATGACGTACTGTAAGCGATGTTGAGTGTCTTGGGGTAGTAAAGCTTGAACCATTCGGATCTTGTATGGAAACATTTTTAAATCCTGTTTCATAATCTTCTGAAGCGATTTTACGGCGATGCCTAGTTGATAAGAGCGACGAAGAGTAGAGGCAGATGGATCCTCAAGGAGACCGCTCACAGTGCAATTAGGACCTCATCCGGAAGATCATAGACTGATCCAGTTATCTCAAACCGGGCGATTAGGTTGCGAATCATGTTATTGCTAGGAGATACTCAGACAGTAAAATGTTGCCGGTATTTTCTCTGAGTTTGAATAATTGGTCTTTCACTGGAATAGAAAAACCTAATGAGTTTTACTCGTTGCTGTAAATCATACGTAGCCATTTTAATCTCCAAGGGATGCTTTATAACCTGTAAACAAATAAAATAAAAAAGATAGAAAATGATCAAGTTTTGACTTTTTAAAACCCTTCAGTCTTTCAGTGGCCACCCTGTATATATAATTATGTACAATAATTCGTTGAATTATTTCAAATAAAAACTATATTAGGTTAAATTTACATGCGGTAGCCTATCTTTAAATAAAGTTTGGCAAAAAAACTATTAATTATTAAAAAAGTTATGAGAGACAACAGGCGCGACAATATGGAGACTAATTGCATTGGTAATGAACGGTAGAACTCTATACAAAATTATAAAAATAGCTTATATTAAAAATAACGACCCCTCCATATATTAATGAGAGATTTTACCTAAAAACTTTTATCATTTCATTAATTATTATTATTAATTATTTGTTTGCGTTTGCGTCGATATTATATTTAATGACGTATTTTGCAGAACAATTTAAAACAAGTTTTGTACGTATTGTAGAGTGTCTGTAGATTTTGCGATAGCGAAAAATTTGAAATATACGACTGAATTTATTTACTCTTAAAAAAAATACATTCCATCTTGGTCATAATATACACCTACATAAATTTAGTTTCCGTAGTATAACGCAAATATGTTGGCTATTGGATTTTACGTCTTCAAAAGTTTACGGTAAAATTTATAGTCAAATTTGATTTCCTACGAATATTGTAATACGAGTGGTTTATTTTCTTGTTTTATTTGTTTTTATACATTTTTATATACCATAGGGGATGGGGGTATAAATGTGACATATTCGATTAGGTTTGGAATGTAAAAGAAACAGGTGGTGCGGCTGGGATTTCGGTTTTAAGAGGGGTTTGGGAGGATGTGGAAGGAGAAAAGACAAATCGCCTCTATACACACAAACACATACACATACACGCATATGGGGTTACAGCTTGAACGTAGGAAGATTGAATACATTTTAAACGTGGGATGCCTACAATGTAGATTTTGTTCATATATGCATATACATACATTCCAATACATCACCCATTTTTCTCTTATCAACAATTTTTTTATAAAAAAAAGGTATGTCTCTTTATAAGCAAGTAAAAAATAAACCAATATCACATAGTTGGCTATAAACCTGTAAATTATGCTATACATTTATATTCAGCCTCCTCTCTGTAAATAAAATAAAACATAATGTTCTAAAGTAGCGTACCATGGCTCGAGACATGCCGAGCAATGTAGGCTATTACTTTATTTCATAAGCTTATCATAAATATTTTCTACTTCAATGTTTTCATGTATCTTTCAATGATATCCTTCTGAGATTAGTGATAAAAATTAAATCGACAGAGTATCTTGCCCTTCTAAGCAATAAAGTTTAATTTTACCTTGAAGTAAAATTTTAATATCACAAAATTTAGGCTATTTGACAACAATAATTATAAAGAATGAAATGAAAATAACATCTTAGAATGTTCATGTATACGAGCGTTATCAGCTATAGATTCTAAAATTTCAAGTTATAAAAAGAAAAGAGAATAACTCTCTCTACCGGCTTAAATAGAATGTTCACATTTAAATGATCGATTTGATATAACTATCTAAGATAGAAGAATAAAATGCAACCAATTATACGATGGATGGGTCCCATATTGGGGAGAAATGGCTTATCGTGTGACGTCATAGAAGGCAAAGAGAAAAGGAAATCAGGAAGACCAAAAATTCAACTGATTGATGGCCTCAAGCAAGGAAAGGTTATTGACCTGTCAAAAGATGGATCACCTAATAATATAATAATAATAATAATAATAATAATAATAATAATAATAATAATAATAATAATAATAATAATAATAATAATAATAATAATAATAACAATAAAATTAAGATAGAGTTTCATAGAGAAATAATAAATCTAGTCAAAGAGAAACAAATAATTTATTTAAGTTAATAAAACGTCTAATCTTTCTCGTAAATTTTACACAAATAGATATGGTGCGTCTTTATAAGGCAATTAATAACTCTATTAGTATATTATATTGACTATGTTAACATATTTTCAGGTTATTTGCATTCGAATTCTAGGGACATCGATTTAATTCCACACGAAAACTATTAGTATGCACAAAGGTGTTTTTTTTATGTAAACCAAAGAGGGCACCATTTATGATGTAGCCATATTTAGAATCTTCTTATTTTCATGAAATTTTTAGTCACTAGAGCTATACATTTCTGTTTGCTACGCTTTACTTCAACCGACTATTCTTTTATTCATTTCATATTCTCTTTGAAGGATTGCACACAAGCCAGACATAACAAGCAATTAAATTGTCCCTTCTTTGTAACAAAGTGCTGTCACTTATTTCAGAAACCCAGATCGTCCTTTTAAGACCTACAAATTACTTTATAATTAACATTCATAGTTAGGGTATTAATATTCAAATTTACTAGATATCGTAAAAGATAATTGAAATGTTTGTAAAGATTTAGCTTTGTTTCCACAAACCTCTCATTTGAAAGTACGGCCTGCTTCTTTTTTCAAACCTTCCAATCCAGTTGAACGAGTTTTTTTTAAGAAATTCGAAGTAAGTCTACTTACAGTTTTGAACACATAATAGCTGTTTCTAGCACAATATCTAAGGATATTTGTATGTAAGGTATGAATTAGGTTGGAAGAACAGTAGAAGTTAGTTACTAAAGTTATTGAAACAATTTTAATATAATATTCTGAAAATTGAAAAATGACACCTGGACACGGGAATCGAACCCGGGACCTCTGGCTTAGTACGCCAATGCTCTAACCACTGAGCTATCCAGGATTCGTCTCGTGCCCTGGGTCATTCTTCACTCATATTTTAAGGCAGAGTCCCGTGTCCAGGTTTCATTTTTCAATTTTCAGAATATGATATCTAGGTGGAGTAATCCCCACTAATAAGCATAAATAATAGCTCTGGCTATTAATTCTTAATTTTAATATAGTCATACATCAATTCATGTGATGTTCAGCTGTGACTTTTGTTATATATTATTAATACCTAAAGAAAAATACAAATAATAAAGTAAAATTATATCAATGTTGCCCGCTGTTGCTACCCCCCACGTCGTGGAACTCTCGTGTCAAGATGGGCTTGGTGGGAGGAATAGGCAACAGTGGCAAATAATTGTGAGGCTCATTTAATTTGGTTTATTGAAATTATTTAATTACGATATTAGTATATAATGTGATGTAGGATTTAGAACTAAGTTAAAGAGTTTGTAAAAAGGTACTCGTGTTGTCAATGTGCCTAATAAACAGTCTTTGTCCTGAACTATCTTCAGTGCTATGACCCTAAATGGGGTCTAACACCTGACCATCCAGCACTGTGCTGTTGTTATATAACTCTACTGACTTCTAGAATGGTTTGGAGTGTCCTTCACCAAACATAACTGTTATTAAAGCTGTAGGATATTCTCCACACAAGTTGGTTAAACTTGCTAGTTGGGTGACCTGGCGGTCTAGGGGTAAGGTGTCAGACCTCTCTGCTGGTGGTTCGGGGTTCAATCCTCGGTCCCGGCACAGATTTATCTGATTGCCAAACCCTTCCTCCACCTCCGAAAAGACGTGTATTAATCACAACTTGAGAATGTGTGGAATGCCAGGCCTCCACCGTGGTTCAGATTCCATGTTAAACTGTAGGTCCTCCATTTCATCTCACAATCACCCTACCATTACACATTAGCGTAAGTGCGTACAACTCAAACGGGTAGTAAGACACGGTGATACTAATAAACTTTCTAACTGAGTTTGTAGAACACTTTGGACTATTCCTCCTAGCAACTCGCGTAGTACTGTCCAGTCCCCCCCCTCTCACTCTTAAGATACAAAACTCACTGTTACATTCCCAAAAAGGAGTGGTATTTCCCTTAAGTTGTTAGTTTTGACAACAATCTTTACTATGCTACATGGCAAAACAACCGATGTTGTTTTAAAAACACGATCTAGTCCGAATGCTCAACTTTTGAGTCAGGAAAGATGAATGTGTGAGTTCAAAGGCTTACGCCATTCTTACAGGCTCTAGTTTCTAGTTTACCTCTAAGGCTGCAAGCTGTTACAGCTAAAAAGAAATACGCTTGAATTCTCTCTACGGTTCTTCCAACCAAAATCATGGTAAAGCTATAAATATTATCAACCTGACCACTCAACCCCAGTTCCAAGGACGCTATCTATGATTTATAAGATACTCAGATAATAAATTATTTGAAGTTAAAACTATAAATGAATCAATGATCTCCATCTTGGCAGTAGGTTCTTCAGGATTCTAAACTATAGCATTTACGGAAATATATTTTGGGTTTTAAGAGTTACATACAGCCTACAGGTATATAATCGTAAGAACGATGTTGTGTCTGAAAGATAAGCCGTTTTCTACTCTACTGTGGAATCTATCGACTGCAATGACGAAAAGTAAAAGGGATTATACCAGATGAGCTCCTCAATAGCCTTACTACTTCAGGTATTCCTCTAGATATAAATTACATTTAAAAACAGATACAACAGTAATAATGTCACAAACTCTGAAAGCCAAAAGAGGGTTGTGTTTCGGAGCTCACAATCATCCACGCGGATTCCTCCCAAGATAACCCATATTTTATACTTCGGATGGATTTCACACCTACCGATCCAGACCTGCCTTTTTTACTTAGCTTACGACAGTTCCCAACTCGACTTGCATTTTCCATGACAATTTATATGTCCCATAGCCAGAAACTCGACAGAAATGGTGCTTGCTTACCTTCCTAATCCTGTATTCAGCCATTGCCAGATATAGGGCCAGTTTCATAGTCAGATTTAGTACACCTCAAGTGCGGCGCTGTACTAAATACAAGACGTCACCTACCTGAAATTGAATGGAATGGGCCAGTTTCATATGCGAAACTGGACCCTTCCATTTTGGTCTAGGTAGGTGTCGTCCTGTATTTAGTATCGACTCGCACTTTAGGCTCGCTAAGTCTGACTATGAAACTGGCCCATAGTCTTATCAAGAGTGCGCCACCGTAGTCCAACACTGTCTGTCCTGGGTTCTATTTCTGGCATAGCCGAAAAAATTATTATTGATGAAATGTAGGTTTACCCTCTCACAGGTATGAATTAAAGGCTGGGGGAGGGGGAGGGAGGGAATCTATTCTAGGTTTAAGTTAGTTTATAAGTCGTGTGCTGATAAAATCAGTCGGTTCATAACGTGCACGTAAAATACCTCAAATAAATGAAAATAATAAATGGTACGCTCTAATAGCACAAAATGTCTCATATTGTATATTATAACATAGAATAAGTTCTTCAAAAATAAGTTTTACTCATAAAAACAACACATCTTCTTGTTAGTCACATTAATCACTACAGTGAAATTATCTTGTTGATTACAATAACTACTATTTATGTACATAGATTCTAGACTAAATTGTTCAAATATATTTAACAAAAGACAAATATTTCAAAAATATCTTATTTGTAAACTAAACTAAATTTATTTATTTGTAAAAATAAAAATGTATCCTTATTTATATTGAAAAGCAATTCACATATTCCCATTTTGAATTCAATTTACAAGGTCAACTTTCAAAACATTAGAATTGTCTACAATTTTTTGCAACTAAACTACACTTAAATTAATTTATTTTACATAAATAAAGATATATAATCATTAATATTAAAGAAAATCTCCCGATACCAATTTTAACCAAATCGATAGGGTCATTTTTTAAAACAATGAAATTAAAAAACTGCCAAAAGTAGACTATCCATACCATATTTCCCCCCAAAAACCAAGTTTACAGCTTTATTTGTTATGTTCATGCCAAACACTCCCCAAATATACATTTTATCCAAGATTGTTACATCCATTTTTAAAAATCGATCCTCAGAAAACAGCCCTTTACCTAATTTCTACATAAAATCAAGCATATGGTTATTTTGTCATGAAAAACACTCCCAGGATATCCATCTAGAACAAAATATTTAGGGCCATTTGTAAAATATTTCAAGTTTTTGAAAAATCAGTCATCAGTAAACCACCCTTCAATTAATTTTTGCCCAAAAACCAATATAATAATAATAATAATAATAATATAATAATAATAATAATAATAATAAATAAAATTTGTTACATCAAATAAATCCTGGATATGCATTTTAAACAAAATCATTAAATCTATTTTGGAAAAAATTTTAACTAAAAAAGATTCCTCATCAGTAATCTACCCTTAGTTTTAAGGGCTAAGGTAAAAAGGAAACCATTTATTTGTATAACCCTATAATATCTAAATTTCAAGTTTGACAAAATCCATCATACCGTTTTGAATCCGCGGCCAGGGTCAAACTGACAGACAGAATATTATAATCCACTTTTTTGGGTTCGTGTTCATATAAAACGTAAAAATTTGTCATAATCTTGAGATCAATTTTATTTCCGATCACAATATTTTCTCTTGATATGAGAAAATAAAAATGGCGCGCTTCACCACTGATATTAAGCTGTAGGCTATACAGGGTAATTGTCAAGGTGTCTCTAGGAATGAGTCCAAAATATAAACAAAAATTTTGAGTATATAAAAAATATCACTAAAATATTCTATGGTGTCAGCCCACAAGTGAGCTATACTGACCTAGTGGTATCAGCATGTTGAAGAAGGTAGTGCCAACGTTTGTGGATAGAGGGTGTCATGCGGTCAGCACAACAAACCCTTCAGACATTAATCTCAGTTTTCTAGGTCAGAGCAACACTTATTAACTCAAGTAGATATTTAATTGTCCTCACGAAGCTGAGTTGACACCATTCCAGATCCACTGCTCCACAGAAAGATTCTGGAAGAGCCGAGGATCAAACACGGGACTCCTGGGTCTGTAGCCAGGAGCTATGACCACTAGACAACAGTGGCGTTCTTAAATACTACTATTCTTTCAAAAATCAATCAAAGAATATAATTTTTTAAATATACAGTGGAGCGTCGCTAATCCGAATCGATCGGGACCGGGACCCATCCGGATTACTGAATTGTCCAAATTTTTAAATGTGCTTTCAATAACTGTATACATACGTAATGTATTGACTAGAGGATACATGACACTCGGGAGTCTACTGTATTGCAAAATAGAGGCTGAAGGGTTCGAAAAATACAGTACACAAAATATTTTAATAAAGTATATTGAATAAGAACATGTACATTATGTAATTTAGATTAGTAACTCTACAATACTTTTTAGAAAAAAAAATAATCTACAGTAATTAATGGAAACTTACTGGGTAAAAAAGTCCTTAATTGTTTTTTGTACAAGACTTGACCTGCTCTCACCGCCGATCCGGATTTGCGACGCTCCGGATTTTTAACGTCCGGATTTCCGACGCTCTACTGTACTACCATGTTGTAAGACAGGATTATAGCCTATATCAAATAATTCAGTTAGCATAACACCAAATGATTAATCAATAATCATAGTTAGCTTGATAGGAGAATACTTAAGGAAAATATGTTGGCATCAATCTACTCTCCCTGAATTTTATATAATTTTTTTTCATACATCCCTCTAACCTGACAGATAGCCAAGTACACAAATTGTGATAATTTATGCTATGAGAAAAAATTAAAATTTATAAAAAAGACATTAAGCATCATCGCGCGAAATCTGAAATTGTGCGGTCAATGAAAATGCTTAGTTTAATTTTGCAACTAAACCTCAGGTTCTGCCTTCAAAACTACGTTATTTTAAAATAATTACGACATGAACGTACATACTTTCTCAAATAACCCATCATAGTTTGTACCCTAATTTTGAAAAATCATTCTCAATAAATTACCTTTAAATCACTTTTTCTAAGAAAAATCAAAATTTATTTGATAATAATATGAAACTCACTTAAAATATAATTAATATAATTGATATATATATATATATATTAATCTTTATTTTTAATAACGATTAACCAAAAACTACCCTCTGTCATATAGCTAGGGGGTTAGTCAATTAATATAATCCCTTAGAGCAATAATCATAATACCATCAGGTAAAAAAAGGTATGTAATATGTTAATGTTACACTTATTGTAATAGTGACGCAATACAAAAAGGTTGTAACAAAGGAGTTAGACTATGTATTTAAAGTAAATCTTAAGTCATACAGACTATAGTAATTTGGGAACTACGTGGTATAATTGTTTTCTACGTATTTCATTAGTGAGAAACAATCTTGTGACTTCTTAAAGTCAAAAATAAGTAAATAGTGGAAATCACCCCGGTCACACGCTCCACTCATCACTGTTGGTTGCACCATTTGTACTGCGTAGCTAGAAGCTTTCAGAGATAAACAGGGAGGGTATATAAACACCTGATATCTAGTTCTCGGGGCTCTTTTTGGTGTTAATAGATCATACAGAATGTATGTATAAGTAAGGTCTGGATTACTCTTCATGTGAACCACGAACTTGTAATATACTTTTGTTATTAACTAATAAAAGCGTATGAACACCAATCTTTACTCGCTAACATCTAAGTATTTCTTCAAGACCTGAGGTTCCTATCAAGGAATTGGTGTTGAAACGAATCCAATAGTTCCCCACCTCGAGTTCCCATACCTGAGAAATACGACACCTCATATGATTTTTATTTTAGAAAAACGAAAATTCATTCTAATTTATAATGTAAAATACTCTCTATATATTCTTTTAGAACAAAACTATTAAATAAATTTTCAAAAAATTTAAAATTTTCTAAAGCTTTTTAACAGTAAACAAGCCTCAATTCAACGTTTGAATAAAAAAAAAAATTGTTTAAAAAAATGTTTGGCATGACCATTCGAAACCTAATCATCAAGTATGAACAAAATCCATTTAAACTTTTAAGCTATGAACCCAGGGACAGTCAGGCATGGACACAATTTTAAAATCCACTGTCTTGAATCCGGGCAGAAATAAAATGTTAAGAATCATCTTAATATACAGTAGGAAAATTCTCATAATACCATCATTTCTTTATATGAGAAAGTACAAATAGAAGCTAGCGATATTGAAAAAAACAAAATAAGACCCATTAATTTCGAACAATGCTTTTTTTTATTGTTGGGCTTTTATTTAAATATATGAACAACTTTTTGGGAACAATTATGCTAATATGACCTTAGATTACTTTCGAAGGAAATGAAGAGCAGATTTTTTTCCTATTTAAACTTTTATAATTTCATTAGATTAATCTTTTACTTCTACATAAAATTTCTACATTGATCTTTTTATGTCTGTGTGTAGAAACAGTAAGCTACAAAGAGAACTCCAAGACAAAGCACATCTATAAGTAAAATTCGTTATTCATCCAAGGATATTCGGACCTGAAAGAAACTAGGCGATCATCTTTTGTTTTTAGAATCCACAAAGCAGTTGGGAGATCTAAAACAAAACTGTGTCTCAATTACTCAAGAAAACCCTTTTTTAATTAATGCTATGCTAATTAGCTGTAGTCAACTTTTTAATAACTAGGGTTTTCTAGAAGTAGAACTTTCACTGCCTACTTTAAACTTTTTGTTTAACTGTCTGAATGTTTGACTATAATAGGATATATATAGTCATTCACTTTCTCATAACTTCAAGAAAACGACAAAGAAGTAGGCTATAAAAAATAAGCACTTTGTTGGTACATGGTTTGAGAGATTGTTAAGGCTTTCCTTGAAATCAAACCAATTCATATTACTAGTTGTTAATATTTTACAAATAAATCATTCTATTTCTATTTTTTACATAGTGACAATACCAATTATTCAATACCCGCGAATCGTTTTAGATTTGAAAGAAAAAAAATTATACTATATTTAGTAAGATAAATTTAATTTTTTTTTGCAAAATGAATAAAGAATGTTGGTGAAACTTTATTTTGTTTAGTTGTATGAATAAATGTTTTTATTTAAATTTACTTCCTACAAAATAGAAATAAATATGTTATTGTTTTTATCCATTAATCAAGAGACAAATTTGGGAGTTTATATTCTAAAATCTCAACTCAACTTAATAAACTATAGTATAATAATATAATTACTATATTATTTTTTATATAAATGATATTAAAATTCAATGAATTTTTTGTTTTTTAAAATAATAATATTTCATCAATTTCTCTTATGGAATTTTTCTCAAGCCAATCACACTTAAAACCATTCAACGATAAGTTCATTATATTACAAGAGATATATTTACTAGATCTAACAGAATATAAGTCATCAGAACACTGCTACCCAAATCACTCTTATTAGAAATTTCATAAATAGCTTTAATTCTATGTCTCCACTGTTTGTTATAACATTACCCCGGTCATTTTGCGACGCTACACTCAAACATACTGTATAGGTGAACATGTCACAGGAACCCGCTAGCCATACACACCAAAACCTCAAAGCGAATTCCAAGCACTGAAGTTAAATGGATTCATGTTTCGAGCTTTCCGGTCAAGGGATTTATGTAACGTTACTAGGGGGGAGGGGGGGGGGGATCTGTTTGTAACATACTGGTGGCTGAAAGCAGAAGAGGAAGTACTGGGAACTACCCGACTAAGCTCACCTGCTTAAATATTGTAGAAGCGTTGATATGTGAAACTGTGTATTTAGAAACCACTCAGAATTATTGCTATCTTCAAACAACAAAACAAGAAATACTGTAAAAAAATTTTTTTCCGGATCTCTAACATTCTAAACACAGCATATCTGAAAAGGCTAATCGGCTTTTGGTTTAGGTATTTTATTCAGTAGCTGAACTGCCAAAAAAAGGTTCGACGTAGGTCAAAATCTTTATTTGTTAAGATATACAAATCAATAAAAAAAAAGTCGAAAGAAAATTTCTGACTTTTTAAGAATAAATGATAAATCTAGTTTGGTTGTGTAGTTAAAGTTGTTGTATTAAATTACCTTTAAATACTGTGTGTCCATACAAAATACAAAAAATACTTTTCTACAACTATGTATGTTAGGTATTATATATAGGCCTATATATAATATTTTAACTCTTCAGAGAGGTATTAATTTCATATCCGAAAATATGCTTATCCAAAAAAGGGTTCAGCCCCCTTTATTTCGATTATCAGAGGTTTTAATGTATGTCTTTTTTTTTAAATACAACACTCTAGTACCCATCCAGTCTATACACATATAATTATAATGCTCTTAAAGGGATGAAGAAAGTAGAATTAGGAGTTTATGTACCCACATCGATGGCTGCTTGGTCCTAAACGTCACTTTCTCAATATACTTGTTTGCCAATGACAGAGATAAAAGAGTTTGAATCCGGGTCATGTGAACTTAGAATGTATTTTCTTAAATTGCTTTACACTTTCTCTATGCAAATGTAGATACACTTACTCAAAAATCAACCTTCCCCACCCTTAATACATAAGTGTAATTAGTATACATGGGTGTGATCCAAACGGGTAGAATAACGCACTACCAATATATATATATATACTCTCTCCGGTGGCCGCATGGTCTAACGCGCTAGTCTCGTGTTGGACTAGACTTACAAATGGGGAGATCAGGGTTCGATCCTGGTCGGGTGCACTGAGGGTGATTTTCCTAAATGGTTTTACACTCTCCCTCCATGCAAATGTGGGTGCATTTCATCTAAATTAAACTTCACTAGTTCCTAACACATTAGTGTAATTAGTACATAGTTGTATAACCTGAATAGGTAGTAAGACGCGGCGCTAAAAATACTGTATATACATTATATATATATATATATATATATATATATACTAGTAATATATAAGGGGGCATGATAAACCAGATAGGAAAAAACACCCTCAGTCACTGGTGGTCCCAAAATGAATCTTTCCATAGGGACAGGGAGAAAGGAGAGATTAAGGATAAGCTAAAAGCTGTTTCACCCGCATATATCAACACAAGGACCAAACTTTGAGTATTGTCTACTTTATTTTGTCGATGCCGGAGACGTCAGGGCACAGACTATGGCTGGACTAATTATGATGTTTTTTTCCTTTCTTTAGATACGAATTATCGCACTGCCTACACACAAATTCGTATACATTTCCATTAAATTTCTTCCTTACTCATCTCTCTTCCATTGGTGTAAACAAGCAGATAGCCATAGCAGGAAGTAATAGGACTCAGTACACATACAAACTGTGACTTTTTACAACAAAGTTATCATGATAAAATCTAATAATGTATACATTCTGTAAGATGAACACTTTTATCACCGCGTCTTACCACCTGTTCAGGTTACACTTAGGGCCTATACATGATAATTACTATGTAATGATATATGAATGAGGAAGGGAGCATTTTAGACGTAATATACCTTCATTTGCGTGGGAAGAGTGTGGGAAACCATTTAGGAATAAACCACCCTCAGTAGACCTGGATAGGATTCGAACCCAGGTCGCACCGTCATCAGCAGGCTAGTCTAGCAAGAGAGTTACGCCTTAGGGTTCGGCCAGACTGACAAACGAGCGAACGACTGAGCGACTGAGCGACTTTGCGGCTAAGCTGGCTAGCGAGCGAGCGGGCGCATGATAAGCATATGGCTCTCGATGGTTGTTGACGAGGAGGCAAAGGTTCGAATCTTGGCTCAGTGAACTGAGGGTAGTTTTTAACAAGCTGTTTATTGTTGTGGTTTTCACATCCTCTATCCGCACTAATGGTGATCCTTATTTGTAAAGACCTACTTTGATTATACTATTGAAGTATTTTAACATTTTTATATATATATATATATATATATGTATGTACATGGTTCATGATCTTACCAATTAAATTATGCCGTTAGTAGCAAGTGTGCTAAACCTATCGATAACTATAAAAAAGTCAAATATGTCAAAATGAGAAGTTTTCCTAGCACTCAATGGACAAACATACAATAATATTGCTTAGCGCCTGTAAACTATACTGTTCCGGTTCAAGCGCTTGCACTTGAAAACTAGAACCAGTTCTACCTTTCAAGTGCGTGCGCTCGGTCGCTCTAGTCTGGCCACCTCTCATTACAACCAATGTGCTTTATTTGATTTTTTTAGTCACTCTCTCGCTCGCTCATCCAGTCTGGCCGTACCCTTAGACCACTCGGCCACTGAATTGACTCAAAATGAACACTGCCAAGGTTGTATATTTATAATTGCTTTTATATTAAAAATATTTTTAAAAGTTATTTTTACACTTATATATTATTATTCTGTTGACACAACCACGTTCATGAGGGGACTTATCTCCCTTCACTCCCATTCCACCAATTTTGAAACACCAAATCTTCCTGTTACCGATAAAGAAGGCGATGGATGGGAATTGGGAGTCAAGTCCTTATGAACATCGATAATTGTCGAAAAAAAAAAGATTATTTTAAGAAAGTGTAGTTAGCATCCATTAACAACATATCCTTGTGATTGAATAGTGCTCAACTCTTATTCCATAACAATCTTGGTTCGATACCAGTCATTGATTAATTACTTTTATTATGGGCCTCTAGATTCTGTCCTTATTGAACTACCCTACTAACAGCTTTAAGGGACAAATGGTCTCAGGCGTCGTTCTCGTGAGAGACTGGCCTACTGATGACGGGGAGATCATGGTTCGAACACCGGTTGGGTCTACCTAAGGTGGTTTTCTCTAAGTGGTTTCCCACTCTCCTTCCATGCAAATGGGGTAGATTACCCTACCTCGTTCCTACAC
Source organism: Timema podura (assembly GCA_033556935.1). Lineage (NCBI taxonomy): Eukaryota > Metazoa > Arthropoda > Insecta > Phasmatodea > Timematidae > Timema > Timema podura. Next base: position 27,156,828 of record JAVRXN010000005.1, read on the forward strand.
CATTAGAGTAATTTATCATATATGCGTATAAACTGAACAGTATGTTAGACGAGGTGATAAACAAAATCAACCCAGACACGAATGAGTGCTTATGGTTGAATGTGTTGTTTCTAAGATTAAATTAGCTAGTAGCTTATTTATCGCAGTATAGTAATCATTAAAGGCTAAAATGAAGTGTAACATATTCATAGTCACGTAATTATTTAGTTATTTAATCTAATATTGATAAACAAAAATCTATCCGCTTAATCTAATAGCAAACCTAATTTTAGAATTTAATAGCCACTTAAAAATATACACTAGCCCTTAGTGTTAATTTTTTCCATAAATATAATTTCGATGTAATCAAGCAAAGATTGAAGAGCTATGAAAAGTTGATCGCCAATATTTATGAATAATGATTTGATTCTATTTATGCGTATATGAGCTACAGCACTCGTATCCCAAATGTTGTGAAGATAAGCTGGTACTCATGTACCAGCCCAAGGGGGCGCCCAAATGTTTAATCGTATATTATTTCTGTTGACGCTTTTTATATGTCACGATGAAATTATGGTTATTGTGATTGTGACTACGAGGGTGTGGAAAAAGTAAAAACCCCAAACCCAATTTAGGCTTATTTAATATGAGCCTGGTGACCGTTAAGATTATTCTTCTTTCACGAAAAAATACTTACGACACCAGCTGGGAATCGAGCCTGGAGCCCTTAAGCTGTTAGGTGCGCTGACCACTCCACCATGGGTCCAACACTATAGCTTAGTCACTAGCGTGTCTGTCTTCTGAGCTAAGGGTCCCAGGTTAGATTCCCGGCATGGCCGAAAAATGTATCATTGGTGAAAAGTAAATTTCCCTCTTTATGGTAATGAATTGACGGCCCGGGACTGAATGTTTGGTATTTTCTAGATTTAATTTAGTTTATAGGTCATGTGCTGATATAATCAGTCGGTTTAAAAAATGCACGTTAAATACATGAATTAAATAAAATTAAAATAAGCACTACAACACTAGGCCTGTTAGGAATAGTGTTAATATAATAATAAAAACGTGAGAAGGAAATTTTATGTGTAATATTTGAATATGTAGAGAACGACAGTTGATTTGTCACCTTTTCCTGGGGGAAAGGTGGGTCAACAATATGATGAAACTGAGTCAGCGGCCTAACCGTCAGGAAGGGGAAACAAAAGAGCTTCAAGTACCTTCTTCACAGTTTGAATTTTCCAAGCTCCCATTGGTGCAAATTCAAATAAGGTGAAGAAGTGTAGGAAGGTAATGACCAGTAAATAGCGTTCCAACCGAGGTATTAAGTAGGGTTGGACTGAGCATGCCTGGACTCGTGTTAAAAAAAATCCGGTAGGACTCGGGCGAACCTTGTGACGCTCGGGGGGCAATAATTGTGGGAAGACTTTATTTATAATATAGTACCGATACTATTTGCTAAGCATTCAAGTTGTACTCAAACTATAGTTACTTAATCAAGTGTAGTGTGTTAAATATACCATTCCTAATTCATAATATCAACAGTCTAAGGCATAATTTACGATGTATTAAATATCGATGAACTCACAACGCAATAAAAGCCTAATCCTTTAGTAACCACCCTATACTTTCAATACTTTAACGTCCGAAAATAAGTTCTAAAAAATGATCGGAACAAACGAACTTATCCGTCTGAATCGGATATATTTGCCATGCATCGTTAAAATTAAAAGGCAATTTCTAAAAAAAAAAAAATATACAAAAATTAAATTTTTATCTGGATTTTTAAAAGATTCTAATTTTAAATAATTGCTTCATAACTTCTCAACACTTTGTATAACTTACAGTAGCAAATTTGGTATGGTTCTTGTTGAAGTGTAGGTCCACAGTTAAAAGGGTAATTCAACACCACCCTATGCAAATGACAGCGTTCACCTTCGAGATTCCGAAACGTTTCAACTCAGACGTGCCAACTCTCTGAAGTCTGAGCCACGAGGGACGAGTGCCAAGACCTAACGTTTCACCTTACTTCCCCCTCCCCCCTCCCTCCCTTTTACCCGACCCTTTGCCACTTTATGTACCTACAGACTTCTTACAACGAACCACCTGGGATATGTACAGCACATAATTACCTAACTGCTAAGCGGCGGTGTTGGTGGGTCCATTTGCAAACAGCGGTAACACCCCTCTCGTCAGTATACTTGTCACATTCTATATTAGGGGTATGTAAGGAACATTGTTACTAACTACAGATAAATTCGCTATCATCATTAATCATTAACATTGCTTAGCAATTTTTTAAACTAAAGCTTCAATCTTTATTTGAATACATCTTTTTACTTTCTCTTGAAAAATCGGAGAGAAAATATTGGGATCGTAAAAAAACTAGAACAAAAGATTTGAATAAATGTCAACGTTTCGTGACCTGAAACAGAAAAAAAATTCTTTTCGCAATGCCACCTGTCTGTCTATCTGTCTGTACTTCAGGGTAGAACCGAAATTATTTCATCTATTGGGCTAAAGTTTGGTAATTGGGGTTTTCATAAGGGATATTTTGAAATTGTATATCTAACCCTAAATTTAAGGGTAGTTTACTGAAAAGCAAAAAAAAATCTATTTTCTATTTTATTTGAAATACGTTTTTATAAAAATCTTAATTTCTTAACTATAAGCAATAATTCCGGTCTTTGAAATGAATTTGATTTCTATGCTCTTTGATGGACTAAGATATTTCCCTTTTCTCAATTTTTCTGTAACAATGTTCCTAGTTATTAATGCCATAGAGTAAATAGCATTGTATATTATTTCATGTATGATCTTTGGTATAATGTTTCTACAACAATGTATAGATATATTATTTTCATTTCACAAATCTTACTCAACCCTTAAGGTGGGGTGCTAGTGAGCTCCAGTTTAGTGCATTAGTTTTGCAGTTTTTATAGCATAAACATTTTTTGGCAAAAATAGATCAACTATTTCTTCTATAGAAACATAGAGTTTAGCTTTCTGCACATGCTAATATCAACAGTTCTTTAATATCTCTCATAAGCATAGCGGCATTTGGTGTCAAACTTTTTAAATGCAGAGAAAAAGTTGTCACTAAATTCCAGGATACCCTTGACAGATATTAAAGAACTGTTGAGATTAGCATGTGCGGAAAACTTAACTCTATGTTTCTATAGAAGAAATATGTGATTTATTTTGGCCAAATAAATTTTTATGCTATAAAAACTTCGAAAATACTGCCCTAAGCTCACGCTCACTAGCACACCAAACAATGAGGTTCTAACATCCACCATGTTTAAAAAGATTAGTTGAATGGATATCAACACAAAGTTTCCAAATATATGTAATTATGGCGCTGTCCATATTCAGGAGACCACAATCCAATTAATTTATATAAGTTGAAAAATGACACCTGAGTACGGGAATCCAACCCGGGAGTTTTGTCTTAGCGCTCTAATGTTCTACCACTAGGCCATCCAGGACTCGTCCCTCAAGTTTATTCTTCACTAATGTTTTAAGGCTGAGTCTGTGATGGACGCGTGGAATCGTCAACTACGAAAGAGCGAACAAATGTATTGCGAGATATCAGATACCACAACCATCTGTAACTCGGGATGGCTGTTACGCTGTTTCATTGAGTTAAACATCGAGAGTAACTGGTAACCAGTACGTTCTATCATAACGATGGAAAGTAAATTATATGTTTTCGCTGATGTATATGTGTGAATCCTTCAAAATTTAGTTCTCGCAAACATTTATTAAGGTGGGGTGGTAGTGAGCACCAGTTTAGTGCATTAATTTTGCAGTTTTTATAGCATAAACTTTTTTGGCCAAAACAAATCAAATATTTCTTCTATAGAAACATAGAATTTAGCTTTCTGCACATGCTAATCTCAAGAGTTCTTGAATATCTCTCATGAGCATAGCGGCATTTGGTGACAAACTTTTTAAATGCAGTGAAAAAGTTGTCACTAAATTCCAGGACACCCTTGACAGATATTAAAGAACTGTTGAGATTAGCATGTGCGGAAAACTAAACTCTATGATTCTATAGAAGAAATATGTGATTTATTTTGGCCAAATAATGTTTATGATATAAAACTTCGAAAATACTGCCCTAAACTCACGCTCACTACCACCCCATCTTAATAAATATCATTGATTGGCAAATTATGGTTCATATTCAAGTGAAATGTCTAACGTGAAATGTCTAACGTAAGATTATTCACTTTTGTTAATGAATTTTTAAGTCTCACACTCACATTACGTGTTAAATAAAAGAAATGGGTTCGACTATTTAATGATCAAATCTTTTCAGTTAGGGATAGTAATCTTGCTGTTTAATATTAGCACATGTATTTTTTATATTATTATATTTGTAGATATTTAACGTGCACTTTCTGAACCGACTGTATTTCAGCACACGACTTATAAACTAACTCAAATCTAGAAAAGACACAACACCCATCCCCCCTTCCGTTAAGAATTAATTATTCATCACTATTAAAGGAGTTGACTCAAATTTTGCCAATAAAAAGTTTTTGGGCCATGCCAGGAATTGAACTGGGGACCCTCAACTCACTAGGCATACATGCTATTAAAGCTTCAGACATTTAACACATTTATATTTTAAAAACTGACCGCCTCTGTGGTCTAGTGGTCAGAGTTCCTGGCTACAGATCCAAAGGTCCCGGGTTTGATCCCCGACGCTTCCGGTTGTTCTGTGGAGCATCGGGTCTGGAACGAGGTCAACTCAGTCTCGTGAGGACAAATGAGGAGCTATTTGAATAAAAAGAAATAGCAGCTCCAGTCTAGAGAACTGAGATTAACCATCTGATTGTCCGTTGTTTGGATCAAGTGACAAGTATCAGCAGAAGTTGGCAATATCTTCACCAAAAGACGGTGGCCGCTCAGTCTGTATAGCTGGATTGCGGAATAACTCCATGAAGTTTTTTTTAAATTTTTAAATTTTTAAAACTTCAAACTAAGTAATTACAATCCCAACTAAATTGGACTCAAGTGAATTAATTTATTATAAAAGAAGTATATTTAGCACATTTAAAAATAAATTAATAATAAATTAATTTTAAGTTTTTATAGACGCACAGACAGACGGCATTGCAAAGACTATTTTTTAGGGTTCGGGGGGTCATGAGACGTCGACATCCATCAACATTTCAGGTTAGTTTTTTTTTTTACGGTCGCAATACTTAAACTTTAATGTCCAAAAAGTTAAAAAATTCATATAATTGCGTATAGATTGAAAGTTATTGATTTTATAAAAATATGTTTCGGATAAAATATCTGTATTATAAATATATATACATATTTGTAATGCTAAGTAATTTCATATCTCAAATAGTTTCGGAGCTATTTAAAAAAATGTTAATTGACGCATCAGACCGGAGCCCTTAAAGCCATTTTGCCGAAATATTGAGGGTAGCCATTTTGTTTGGAATATTTATTAATGTTTATAAATGAAATTTAATCAAAATCGTTGGAGCCGATTTTGAGAAAATCGACTTTTTCTCTTTTTGCCCTTCAGTAAACTACCCTTAATTTTAAGTTTTAATAGACACACAGACAGACGGCATTGCAAAGACTATTTTTAAGGGTTCGGGGGGTCATGAGACGTCGACATCCATCAACATTTCAGGTTAGTTTTTCTTACGGTCGCAATACTTAAGCTTTAATGCCCAAAAAGTTAAAAATATATAAATAATTGCGTATATATTGAAAGTTATTGATTTTATAAAAATATGTTTCGAATAAAATATTTGTATTATAAATATATATACATATTTGTAATGCTAAGTAATTTCATATCTCAAATAGTTTCGGAGCTATTATAAAAAATGTAAATTTACGCATCAGACCGGAGCCCTTAAAACGATTTTGCCGAAATATTGAGAGTAGCCATTTTGTTTGGAATATTTATTTATGTTCATAAATGAAATTTAATCAAAATCGTTAGAGCCGAAATTGAGAAAATCGACTTTTTCTCTTTTTGCCCTTCAGTAAACTACCCTTAATTTTAGGGGTAGATATCCAATTCCAAAAACCCCTCGGGGCAACCCTATGAAAACCCTATATATCAAGTTTCAGCTCAATCGGTAAAATAGTTTAGGCTCTAGTTGGAGGTACAGACAGACAGACAGACAGACAGACAGACAGACAGACGGAAATTCAAAAACAACTTTTTCGGATTCAGGAAGTCATGAAACGTCAAAATTCATCAAAATCTCGAGTTCGATTTTTTTGACGATCACAATACTTTCTCTACCTGTAAGATAGAGAGAAAGTAAAAACATTTTTAAGGAAGCCGTTTACAGGAGCGTTTAGCCGCGTTAATGATGCCCAGAAAGCTAGCATTATATACACACACAGTCATATTATGTTCACAGAAAGAGGCTCTGAAAGCTAGGGGGGAAAAAAATCAACTACGCTTTACGAGAGAACTTGTACTTCTGAGATTAAAGGAAAAGTTAGAACCCTATATCTAGCCTTCCTCTATCAAATAAAGTCTTGTTTTGATAGAGTCACAACAGAGTATTTGAGGATAAAGTGTTATTGTTCTATGGGGTTTCATGCAAGTTAACACACACATTTTTCTGATCGGCCTCTTGGTCTAGTGGTAAGCACCCCTGGCTACTGATCTATAAGTCCATGGTTCAATTCCTGGTGGTACCATTATATCTGGTTAATTAGGATCAAGTTAGGTTTATGATTTCAACTGGCTCCACAACTAAATAATCAATAGCATCACGTCATCTAATTACGGATATGACGTGTAGACAACCTCCAAGGGCAAAGTTCTGTGCCACCAGAGTGGCAAATAGTCTACATACATGGCGACCAAATTAAATACTGCCTCTCTCATGGTACTATACCAATATATGCTAAAAAAAACATCAAAATTATCTAAGCTTTAATTTTCAACTTTTGGAGAAAACAATATTAAAGAATTTCAAATCACTTCATAAATAATTCGGGATTTCTAAAAAGTCTTCAAAGCTTCCCAGTGCACTCCTAATTAGCATCCTTAAGAGGGGTCTTTTTTTTCTACTTCCATCTGCAAACCTATATTACGAAGGAATCGTGGGGCGGGGGGGGGGGGTGAGGGGGCTTGATACCCACAATCAGGTTCCTCGGTACGCCCAACCACGCGCCGGTATTCGGTGATACCATAACGAAATGACACACACAATCGGGAATGAGAGAACTCTCTAATCAGCTGGTACATGTCCTTGATGCCAATGACGGGAGAGTAGGAGGGAGGCTTGACGAGAAGTCCTTGATTAGTCTTCCCACATCTATCAGAGAGAGAGCTGATAATGGAAGCAAATGATACCACCGCTGTTGATTACCATCCCACCACGCAATCACCCCCGCGGCACAAACACACACACATATATATATATACGCGTGGTTCCGCTACGTCGTCAAATGTCGTCGGTGTTTTCTGGCAAGAAAGATTTGTTCGGTTGAGGTGAATCAACTCAGATCTGTTGACTGTCACAAAGAACATTATTATTTTAAAATGTTTCACTTCCACACCCTACCAATTCCTCCCCTTCCCCCACCACGTATTACAACAGTTCAATTTTCATATAAATGAGCCATTGGGAAAATCTTGAACTTTCCTTTTTTTTTTATAAAAAAAATTCTTGATTTATTACTTACTTACTTACTTACTTACTCTGTGGCATTAGGAACTCAAAAGTTCATTGCTTCACTTACGAAAGTACGTCACCTATAAATATCTTGATCTAGTTCTATCCAGTCCACCTCATTACACCTCATCTCTTTCAGGTCCATTCTAAAGCTATCCTTTCATCTGTGTATCTGACTATCCAATAGTCTCTTTCCATTGGGTTTGCCTTTTTCTATATTATTAGTACTATTTTATTGGTATTTATATTATCTATAAAAAGTGACAGCTGCAGCTAGCATGATTTGACGTATGAATACGGAAAGGTAGATCTAGTAGCTTTTGTAACACTCATTTCGGTGTCCAAACAGTCTAAGGCATCGCTCTTGTGTTAGACGGGCCTGTTGATGACGAAGAGATCGGGGTTTGAATCACGGTTGTGTCTACTTAGAATGTTTTATCCAACTTTTTTCTCCACTCTATTTCGAGGAAAATGCAGTTAAATTACCTCTGAAATGTTTCCTTCTTCAATCATACCCCATTAGAATAATTAATATATATGAATATATCCTGAATAGCTGATAAAATAATAAACTTTTCTATTAGTCAAATATAATACAACCATTGGAATTTTTTTTCTTGTTGTTTTATCACTAGTTACTTTTGCATTTATATGCTAACAAATAAACATTTGGAGATAAGTTTTAGAAAAGTCAGCCTTATATTTTACAATCAAAATTCATAACATTTTGCAACAATAATAATAATAATAATAACAATATCTTATAGTTATTAACAATACCTATCAATAGTGACAGGTACGTATCACACTAATTGACGTATGAATAGGCCTACATTAAAGTAGCTCTATTAGGTTTTCTATTCGTCAAATCAATTTATATCGATGACAATTTTGCTGTACTCCGTCTGGACCATCTTCAATTATCTCTAAGAGGTTAGAGAAAAGGTTCCCACATTTGCATGGAGAAATAGTAATAGTTTAAAAATAAAATCCTACTTACATCCAAAAAAGGATAATCGTCCTCGATCTTACCGCAATAAGACAAATCAGATTATATGTGCTTGACGTTTAATACCCATGCCTAACGTCATATTATGAAATATATCACTTGAATGTTGCAGAGTAAGGCTTGTGTCTGTAAAGAGTTTTGTTAATATTAATATACTCGTATGATAGAAAATTTTATATATATATATAAATTGCTATTAGCATCGCGTCTTACTACTTGTTCGGGTTATGTACTAATTACACTAATGGGCTAGGGATTTGAAAGGCTTAATTTAGAGGAAATTCCCCCACATTTGAGTGGAGGGAAAGTGGAAAACAGTTTTGGAAAAGCCAACCTCAGTGCACCTTACCGGGATCGAGACCTGATCTATCCGTGTTCGGCAATCTAGTCCAACACGAGAGTAGCGCGTTAGACCACGCGGCCACCAAAGTGGGTAGCAAATTATATAAAAGTTACACAGATACGGATGGATACATAGACAGACGGAGTTAATTAATATACATTTTGAAAAAAAGAAAAAATAGAAATTATTTGCTCTGTTAAAAATAACCGACTGTAATGTAAAAAGAAAGGCCGAAAATGATGTTTCAAGTAGAGTAACCTTGACTAAAAATTATAATTACTGTTAGTTCTAACTATTCGAGTGAACTTATAAGAAAGACTCTCTTTGCTCGTTGCGGGCTCCACCCCCACCCAGTGGGTTTTCTTTTCAAGTGGATGTCAACGAATGTAATTACAGCGTTGTTTTGAACGTAACAACTTAAAGTTACTGGTATCGTTTGTATTTTTCACACATTATTTTAGTTTGTCCATACTTATAGGGTATCTAGAATTATCAAATTTATCACGCTTGTGGCAATTGAATGTGCCAACATGCGTGCTAAATTTCATGTTTCTAGCTGTATCATAAGTGTAGAAAAATGTGTGGAAAATGTGCAAAATTTACCTAAAATAAAAAAAAAATCAAGCTTTATCTAAGGTATAACCGATGGAGATACGACAAAAAGTAATAGGACCAAACCTGTTAATATTGTCAAATCCGTATCTGCTGGTGCAATACTTTTTTGATAGGTCTCACCGTTTAGCCTCAAGAGACCTCCAAATAAAGGTCCACACTGACTTTAAAGTTGCTCCGCCATTTTGATTTTTTTTAGTGTGTTAAAAAATTATTTTTTAACTTTTTGGAATTTTTCCGTCGGTTACAGGCTAGAAGCTCTAAGTTTGCCAAATTTCAAGTTCCTAGCTCATCTGGAAGTGGGTAAACATTAATGTCAGTCAGTGAGTGAGTGAGTGAGTCAGCCATGTGGCATCATAGTAGTACAGGGTTCCTACAGTATTTGTAAAAAAATTCTCCCTGACTTTTCCCTGACTTTCCCTGACTATTTTCCCAGGTTCCCTGACCAACTTCTCACAAAATTTCCACTATAATTTTATGGTACTATTCATTTGGAAATATTAATTTAATTACATTTATTTCAGTCTCTTCCTCCCTTAGAGCCGACCTTGCCTCACCTCTCATGGAAGAATAAGAACGCAGACGTCTTGCCAATCAGTTCAGGGAAAATGATAGAAAAACTAAAAAAATATATCAAACCCAATCAAAAAGGAAAAGCTGAAATCCATCTGCAATTGTTTTGCAGAAAGCTAGTTTACACTTCAGGAATGGATGCTCTTTTCAGTATCCCTAAAGGTTTTGTTTTAGGAAGCTTTTCTTCTTTGTGAAACTTAACAACCTGGTCCCATATTTGTAATGCCTTTTGAAAGAAAGTTGCATTCTCTAATTACTGCACACCACAGAACTTCGAAGGAAAAGTTGTACACCCTGTCAACTGGGTAAACAATGCTTGACGAGCTGTAGAGTCAGTGAATAGATAGTACATGTGACACAATAAGCAATTTTTATCCCAATTGACAAACTCCACTCCTGTTCTCAAGGAACCATGAACAACATGAAGCTCACATGTCCTCAGATTTATCAAAATACATACTTCATTGTCTGTGACAGATTTGATGTGTTCCTGAAGAAGCGTTATAAACTTTAGATTGACATTTAAGCCATCCATTGACACTTGTATAAACTTAGAGACTGGAAGAGGAGAAATACCATCAGAGAATTGCATAAGTAATTCTTCAGCGGTGCTTCTATCAAAAAAAACACTGTCCAAGCAATGACTGACAGCTTTATGATTTTATTTGTCCCAGAATCTGAATACGTCCATTTGCCCTCGTTGAATAACTTTATTCAATGTCTCATCAAAACAAATTACAAAGTTGTTACATGATTTTAGGTGGTCCAGTAAATTGTTATGAAAGAATGGAGCCAATCCATGCACAATGAAATATGCAGCCTTGTCTCCACAAGAGTAAAGGCACTGGCAATGGAACACTTGGGAAACATAAACTGAAAAATTGTACTTAAATTATTGCACGAATTGAAATACATTCTATTGTCAACAACTTGCAAAGCCCAAATGACTTCCACCTTATTTATATTATCTTACATAACAAAAGTGTTAGGGTTTCTTCGAGCCACTACACTACTTTCACTTTTGGCAACACCTTCCTTCTGCGGCTTTACAATTTCCGATGAAACTGAAGTGCGACATGAATTGTCATTTCCCTGACTTTCCCTGACTTTTCTTAAGCTTCCCTGACTTTCCCTGACCATTATTTTTTTCCCTGACTTTCCCTGACTTTCCCTGACTTTCCAGACCGTAGGAACCCTGTAGTATAATATTCCAAGCTCAAGCGAATAAGCAATTTGATCTGTTGTAATTTGAAAGTGGTTTCCATGTTAATTTGCATGGAAACCATGTGCTTGTTTTGAGAACTGTGGTTTGTTAAGTTGGTGCGCCTTTGTGACATGATTATTAGTCTAAAGAGTATGGGAAGGGAAGGATATATTGTGTGAATTGTATCAACATTCATCTGAAGCTTAGTAATTTAAAATATAGTAGACTGGTATTGAACTTTGATATACAGAGTCGAAACAGTTAGCCATTACGCTACCCTTTCCAACCAGAAGTGTGTATCAGTTATTAAAATAAATTATTTTATAATAATTAAAAGTAATAATTTTTTTAAGTGTTATTTTTCTAATTTCTTACGTTGAAATAATGTAAGCCTAGAGAAATTTTTTATTAATAAAATTTATATCAAGGTTATTTTAAAAGTTTAGTTAAATAGGTAGTGATAATAAGGGTGGTTTTATAGGAAAGTTCCCCACGTTATAATGGAGATGAATGGTAAACCTATATTGATAAATTAGATGTGGAAAAATTGACTCCAAATGACCCAGCCTTGATTATAACGTTCAGCTTTACATCAACAATATTGTGTGGTGAGACTGACGCCTTAGAAAGTGTGATAAATGATATTGGAGAAAAAGTATGATAATATTAACTTTCACTCTTAACCTTCAAACACATTTGTTTTATATCCCTGAAGCCAAACTAAGTAAAGTTATTATATATTTTTAAATATGAAGAAAAATGCTAATGGTTTTGCAAGTTGGTTGGTAAAAGTGCAAAGTTGATATTTTTTATCGCAGAAAAAATGCAAAAAAATACACAAACATAAACCTACCCAGTTTCTAAGTATAAAGATAAGCCATTTAAAATTTTAAAGCCCAAGTTGTATTTTACCGAGCTCAGACGTAAATAGAAATAGATAAGTATAGTTCAAAGTAGTTCATATTTATAACTTATTTATCAAGATGGTTTTGGTGGAGCGAATGAAATATTTTTATAGCATTTTCAAAAGATAGTAGACTAAGGTTTTTCCAAGGATAAACTACTTGAGTAAATTATATTTGCAAGTATTATATGTAAATTATATTTGAAAGTATTATATGTAAATTCTACCTAGGTCTATACTTCCAAATTGTTCAAATCACATCTTACATATTTTATGTTTCCTCTCACTTTGCCATTAATGTGACTTGAACGATTGCATTTCAATTTAAAATTTAAAATTTCCTAATTTTATATTTTGAAAATAACATTGTCTTGAAAATAGATGCATGTGTTGTTTAGTTCATAAGAATAAGAATTTTAAAATTAAGATATTTAACAAATTAATTTACTTTAATATACTTTAACATTTGTTATAAAATTACAATAGTGAAACATTCAATTTATTGTGCTTTTTTTCTGCACAGTGTTTTTACTACCCGTTCGGATACGTCTTACTTCACTTGTGTGGGAAAAAACAACCTCAGGACACCCAACCAAGATTCGAACAATTATCTCCCTGTCATCGGCAGTCTAGTCCATTGCGAGAGTAGCGCGCTAGACCATGTGACCACTAAAGAGGGTAGTTGATTGTATTCTAGATTTGTTTCATCGTAACTAAAGGCAACTAAGTCATTTGAGGATTTATTATCTAATAATTTTAAAAAATATACCATCTTCACAAATCTTTTATAAAAAGAGTCACGTAAATTTATGTTATGTTCTGGTAGCGAGATAAAAATTGACGTAAACCTTTTAATTTTGATCAATTTATTTGTATGAACTTGAAAACCAACCAAAAATTAATATTAGTTTTGAAACAATATTTTGTTAATCTAATATATTTAAGTTAAGAAATTATTCTATTAAAATATTATATTTAACTCTGATGAAGGACAACTGTAAGGTTATTAATATATAACATTATTATTATTATTATTATTTTAAGTATGAGGAACAGAAAAAAAGGTTTAATTTGAAGGCGAGAAGGATAAGAACTCTTGTTTAGAATAAGTGCACCTACATAAGCGCGGACACAGAACAAAAAAAAATTACAAATATTTAAATCACAAGTGTAAAACTAACTTTAATCTACAACGATTAGGACGTTCTAGACCACATTACTACCGGTGCGAATAAGTGTATTTATTAAAATGATTAGGTTAAATTTTCTGTTCATTTATGCAACACATTTTTATCTCCTAGACCAATAGAAAAATCAAAATGTTAATGTCCTTTCAATATATTAACAAAAAGTATATACTAAATATAACAACTGTAAATATCCGCTACTTAAACTAATTATATAATTATTATAAAATCTCATCGGTGGGTACGCGGACAAGGGCATCAGGCTCGTCTGGTCTGGGTTAATAAAGATACAACAGATTAAGGATATCATCTTGGCTTAGGGGTATCGAGGGTGGTTTTCCTCCCTTCGTGAAAATGTGAGTACACTTATTTGGAGTTTTACCCTAATAATGCTAAAACTCTTAGTGTATTAAAATTCATACAGTGAAAAGAATAATACACCAAAATTCACACAGAAAACATTGTAAAACTAAAGGGAACATATTAATCCACACACCCCACGCACCTTCAAATGTATCAGGTCACACTTTAACTAAAGCTCAAATTCTGAAGTCCAATCCAGATTATTAATCCTGCCGGTGAAACGAGTCTATGAACGATTAAAAAAAAAAAAAAAAAAAGTGGCGGAAAGACCAAAAACTCCAGGTTTTTCCAAACAGAAGAGATTATTTTTAATGTAGCATCAGGCCGGCACTTTTTCTTCCACCCCATTTGAAAGAGGTAGAAGGGTGGAAGAGTTTTCTGGTGGTGGGCGAACGAAGCAGTAAGCGGAAATTGAATACTGCCGAAGTAACCAATTTTATTTTCACCCTACTCCCTATTCGTTTCTATCCTATTTTTTTTTTCCCCCACACTCTTACAGTTCTCTATTCTCTCATTTACACATGACAACCCTCATTTGATTCAGCCCTCGTTGTTAACACTCACATTATCACCCCCCCCTCCCACCTTTCCCGCTTAAGCCCCTAGCCCCCTCATCAAAAAAAAAACCTAGCTCACATTTTATTTTTCCCCTTCTACGCCCAAACATAATAACGGTATACGCGTGCTCGCTTCAATGGCGTTGTTAAAAAAAAAAAGTGTATAGATTTTGTGATAGCTGTGTGATTGTAGCGATGTGTTTCGATAAAACCAGACGTTCTTCTCACACTCTCACACATTTAGGCACAAATATGAGTTCAGACCACACACACACACACACACACACACACACATACACACCACGGACATATGACCCGGTGTGATTCACAGCGTTCAATTGATTATGTAGCTGTGCCAAACGATGCCCTTTTATGATATATTGGAGGATTAGCTGATAACATGAACACTCTAGCCTCAAATCTCTTTTGATGTCCTCTTTACCACGCCCTTCCAACCCCCTTTCAATTCCCCTTTGATACGTTACGTACTCTGTAAAAGGCCCAAAAGTTGGTTATCATGTACCGGTAGTTAACTCAGCTCACAGTAAGAAATATATATATATATAGTTAAAAAAAAATACTATTTTGGATACCACCCACATCGTTTGGTCGGGTTTTGAATCTAGTCAAATCGTACCGAGTGTTGTTTTATTTCTAAGCCCCCACAACGCCAATGCATGTAATTTTCACTCTAAAATAAACTTTCCCCGTGCTTTTACCATTAGTGTAATTAAAATATTTAAATCCTGGACTAATTATCCAATGGAAAAAATAATACTTTGGATATGGAATAAACATCTAGCCAGATTGTATTAACTTTTGAAAAAATATTTTTTTTACAACAAGGACTATAATTATATGTTAATAGTTTTAAACAGCATCCTTCATTATGGTTATAACAAGACACTTGAATGCATTTATGCATAAAATTCGGTGGCATTATTGTATGCATTCATACAAAAATCACTCGTAAAAATAGTGTCATGCAATATTGAAAACTATTTGATATATACCAATATTTATATTTTAATTTAAAAAAAGTTAGTAAAATAAAAACGGTATCTTTTCTCTAATACTCAGTGCTTGTATCTAAATTACAATACTTCATGAAAAACTTTTAAAGCTCCTCCAAATTAATTATACGATTTTGTAGTTCTTTCGTTCTAAATCTGTGTTTATCAGTTTAAAAATATTTTACATGAATTAACAATTTTTTTTTCACAAAGCATACTTGTCATTGAAAGTATTACAAAGTCAAAGGTTTTTAACTAAAAAAAACTCATCTCTTTGTCAACCATCAACGGGAACATTTCAAAAGATTTTATTTTTAAATTTAAAATATACCTTTATTTAAAATATATTTGATCAAAAAGAGTTCATTTTAACCTAAAAACGTACTATATGAAATAATCGAAGCTATATCTCTTGTAGAACAGTGATATAAATTACGTCGGTTACTTAATCTAAATATAAAACTGATTGGCCCGTGACGGAGAGGTCAGGGCTAGAATGGAGGTACCGAAGGTAGATTTTCATAAAATTTGTTTCACCTCCCTTTTAAGTAAATGCGAGTACATTACCTCTAGATTGTACCCTTACCCTAGTTATTTCTAATACATTAGTGTGAGGGTGATATTCAAGAACGTATAGTGAATGCTTAATGGACCCAAAAATGTGGTCCAGAGCACACTATCGCTCCACCATTTAAACTATGATGACGCAAGCAAACCCACGCTAGTGTCAACAAAGCATCCACTTAGTCAAGTTCTTGCATACGGCTCTAAGTATTGAGACACGGTGAGGAAAAACTTAGTAGACACCTACTGTACACGTCATATCAATATCTAGTTATATTAATTTTCAGCTCCATAGATTATTTACTTCACCTTAACAATGATAAGCAAAAAGTATAGTTATCAACTTTGACCTCTTAAAACTCGTAACTCGTACTCGATTTGAAATCAAAGAATCAATATTTACAGTCTGTATTCATAAGCTTGTTAAAATCATGTAGTACAATTTTTATTTTTGAATTACCTAAATTAATACATTCATGTTTTTGGGATTCAAATTATCTGTCAATTTCTACAGAAAACCTTCATCTTGATGGCCGCTATTCGTTTGGATTTAAGGCGATTGGCCCTTTTCATTTGGCGATTGAAATGCAGAGCCATGGGAACCAACGGTTATCTTCAAGAATCTTTATTGTTTTGCAATTTTATTTTCGGAAACGATTTGTTCAAGAATAGAAACATGTTGATTAAGTTATATTTTTTATATACACACCTCCTCTATAGTTTTAACAGCGATCAAATATCAATTATGTTGACAGTTTTCAATATAAAACTGCCAGCTGAATAACACAAAATAAAAAATGTAACACCTAATAAACATTGATACATTATCTTAGAAGAGGTGTTTAAAATATTACTATAAAAATTTCACTTGTTCTCGAGAAAAGTGATATTTACAAACGTATAATTTTTCCGCAAGACCTGTCCGGTAGCTAGCACCTCTACTGTTTCCGTGATCCAAATGTTCTTGTTGCCGTGGAAGGATACTTTGGTTGGTTGTGAAGCCATGCCACGCTTTTCACCCTCCCACCCACCATCCCACAAAATAGGTTTTAGATTGTACTCGAACAGGGCCAAGGGCCTTAAGGATGGTGACTACCTGTGACGTCATGGATGGTCAAGATAATATTTCCTATGCTATTTAACTTACGTTATACTCAGCGAGTTTTAAAGATATAACGTTGAAACAAAAACCATAAATTATTAAATAGCTCTAAAAACAGCCCTACAGTGTCACAAAATTATTTATTTCTCTTAGTAGTTTTTTGTGTAAACGTATTTTTTTATTATAAATCATCTACAGCTTAGGCTATTTTGTTTGGTCACGAAACGTCCTGTAGGAGTCTTCCTGCCAGGATATAAATTTTTTTTAAAGTCCGTGGTAGCACATGTCTAGCTTGAATAGGAAACCAGAGAAAATATAAAATTAAATAGCAAATCAATGTTTTCAAGGTGCAAATTATTAAAATGACCGTATAAGCTCGTCAGAGGAAGAGGGGGAGGGCTCTTAGCACATAGATAAGAGGCCTCGTATGGTGAACTGATTGATTTTCTTTCCTCCTTTATATTTTGTACATATGTGTCTAAGTGTGATATTGCTTAAGCTTCATAGGTGCGTCAAGTTAAGAGGCAACCCGCTTCGCAAAATATCTTCGAAATCTCCAAGTAGGCAACGATCGCAAATAGTTTGGGAAACATTTTGTCCTCCCCCCCTCCCCTCCTTCTCACTACATCCCTAACACACTATTTATAGCTTTATATACATGTTATAGGCACTAGGTGCCACCTCCCGTAATCTAGAACCTTTATATACTCAGTAGGTAACATAAGCCATCACTACGCAAAATTTACCAGGGAAATTTTAATTTGTTTGAAAGTGTTCGATTGGATTTTGTAAAAGTGATAGAGAGGGAACACTCCCTTTTGTTACCATTACGATAAGAATCGCAACATTGTGTAATTAAATGGTAATTTTTCTCGCAAACTGTATCTTTGGAGAGTCTAGACACCCAAAATTACTTTTTGGTTAGCTACAAAGTTTTGGATTTTTTTTAGAGATATTCACCTCATAATTAACAAAATAATAGAGCCAGTGGAAGGGATAGAGTAAAATATAATAGGGACGATATGTAAATAAATTTAATAATTTTAATTCATTAGTACACTAGTTGCTTCCTACCTCTAAATTAAAATAAAACAAATTATTTTAGAAGCAAGGATAACAAACAGTTTAAGTTCCTGAAATATTAATTTCCTAATAGGCTAACGAATTGAACAAGTTATATATTGTTCATCTAAAGCTGGAGAGACATTAATTGACAGCTAGCAGAAAGTTATTTATTGCCAACATTGGTTGAAATTAACTTATGTCAACCTATTAGGAAATGAATATTAGTGGCTTATTAATTCTATATTATCAATAAAAAGTTTTATCAAAATATGTTAATAATACTTTCAGCCAATGTTTGCCACAAATAACTTTCTATTAGCTGTCAATTACTATTCCTCCGACTTTAGATGGACAAAATATAACTCGTTCAATATTCTATTGCAGGTGAGCTATATGTTTAGTGCGTGCGATTGCAAGACAATTGTTGATACAAATCAATTTTTGTATGAAGCTGCTTATCAGACAGCTAGAAGAACTACTAGATACACTTATATGTATTCATACACAAATTCAGGATATCTGCAGCTGTTACACTTAATGACCATTATTAATACAATAAAATAAAAATAATTAAAAAGTGAAATGTTATAATTTTTGATCGTTAAAAATATATATTCTCTAAACGGCCCTGCACATTATATTTTTTATTTCATCTGATCTTTACAAAAGTTAATAGTTTTGTCTAAGCTATTTTGGTATCTCTAAGTTTAAAATTTTTTTTAACGTGTTTTCATGTATTTTAGACTTATCATCCATCACCTTATATATACTGCTAAATAGATGATGAATTATTTATTAAATGTGTAATGTTCATTATTTAACAATATGTTATTACCATAAGTTTACATAATTTTACATTTTGATCTGCAATTTTATTTTATTACATCAATTAACTTAACAAATTGTATAAATCAATTATTTCTAAATATTTTTGAGCAATATATCTAAGTCTTAAATTCTAAATAATAATTTAAAAAGTTAATGAGTAACTGTAACTCATATGCTCTTCAAATTACACTTTAGACTGATAGCAACAATGACTACAACATGTCTAAAATTTTCCATGTTAGCAAAAATGAAATCAATGCTATAACAATGTAAATAATAACATAATGTTTTAGTTTATATATTATATCTACTAAATTACAAGGAATTTAACAATATCTCCCTTACCTAGTATCTCGACAGTGTGTATCTGGTCCCTGTTCTCACCATCGCTGATCTGACACACGTAGTCCCCCGCATCCTGAGGCATGACGTCACCGATCTCAAGGTTATAGCCGTCCACCAATCGGAAACGAGAATCGCGCGTCACCATGAGACTAGCGGCGGTCAGTACAGCACTTCCCCTTCTCCATAACAATACGTACGAACCTGCAACAATGGATAATTTTTTAGGTTAGTGTCTGTCAGATTTGAGAATGATTCATAAAGAGCACCTTTATTTTTAGATAACATAAGTATAACCCGTGCGTATAACCCGAACGGGTAGTAAGACGCTGTGCTAATAATAATAATAATAATAATAATAATAATAATAATAATAATAATAATAATAATAATAATAATAATAATAACAATAACAATATTATTATATTATTATTATTATTATTATTATTATTATTATTATTATTATTATTAGCACCGCGTCTTACTACCCGTTCGGGTTATACGCACTTACGCTAATGTGTAATGGTAGGGTGATTGTGAGGTGAAATGGAGGACCTACAGTTTAACGTGGAATCCGAACCACGGTGGAGGCCTGGCATTCCTCACATTCACAAGTTGTGATTAATACACATCTTGTCAGAGGTGAAGAACAATAACAATAATAATATCAGTAATGATATAAACTATTTATAGACATGATAGGTTTTAATTCTTTGAATAGTTGTATATTACTATAACAATACTTCAAATGGAAAAACACAATGTTAACACTCACAAAATATTTATTGTTATATAATTATATATGTGTTCATTCAAAATATTTATAGTTTGTAGTCTAAAAAGAAAAGTAAAAAGCTCAATCATGTTAAACCAAACAAGCTTAGGCAGAATTATACTATGGACAATTTAAAAGAAAATACAATAACACGCTTGATTTCAAAGAGTATTATAAGGACACACGATGAATTAAGAAGTTTTTTATAAAGTGTATTATAATTCGCTTAAAAATCGGATGGAAAATCATCAATGAAATAAAAAACTGACCGTCCTAGGCCAGTTTTCTAAATATGTCTTCTCAGGCTATGGACGAAATAAGCACGATCAATGCAACTACAGTATTAAATAGGAATAAAATAATTTAAATAAAAATGCAGAAGATAGAGCGTGATTATTCAGTTTCTGGAAATAGTCTAGACGTTATTTAAAAATAAATTTACTTCCATAAAAAACATAGCAGTCCATTAAAGTAGAAGTGAATCTAGGCGTATGTTGCTTTAAGTCATTCAAACAAAGATGTAACTTTTCTAGAAATTCTCAAAGATTAAAAAAAAAACTTTGTATGTTTAATTTCATTTGATGGGTGATTTTTCATCTTGAGGAAGTGCATTAAGAAAACTCTCCTCAAAACATGCCACCTCCAATCACAAAACAAAGGTTACTTCTTGGAGAACCGAGGAATATTAATTTACTCTACTTTTTTTAAAGCCCAGAAAAGTAAATAAATCCATCTGTTTGTTTATTATAATGCTACCACCAAGGATAACACTTTACTAATTTTAAGTGTTTTTTTTTTTAATCTTTTCAACTGTCCATCTTGAAAAAGTAGTTCACCAAGAATAAAATAATAGAACGCATTGGTTTATAGCTTTGTTTTGTTTGAATATGTATGCGTGTTGATTGTATATGTCTGGATTAGGTTTGTTTGGTCGTGTATTGAAATAACACTATATTAAATAGAAATCAAATTAATAAAAATTATCATGATTGTGTTTCTTTTCAAATGCACCGTCATTAGTTATATTTGATTAAAACCATGTTTGTAGGGACAAAACCACATTTTCAAAAATATTCTATTCACAGCTACGAGTTTCTAAATAAACTCGCTTGTTATTATTGGCCATTGTATACGTAAAACTCAATCAAGGAGCATGAAGATCGTAATTACCAACCTGATATGAGTCATAAAACATGGAGGGGAAACGCAACGCTTTAGTTTGGACATTTGACATTCCCTGTTTTTGGATGCATACAAAAATAAACTCTCATTTCAGATTCATATTGTGATGATTCAATTTCGATGTTAGCCTGAGGTGACTTGCGTATTCTTGTTTCGTTTTGATTACAAACTTAGAGCAGTGAAAACAATATGATATTTCTATTATTACACGCCTAGACCTGCCATCACAACAGACAGGAAAAATGTGTTAGGCAAAACGCAATACCTTTTGTCTTTACTGACGTCACAAAGTAGACATTATTATAAATAAATTCTGATATATAAAATGGGGTGTGGCTGTGTCATGGACACGACCGTGTGTTGTACGTTAATACGTTTATGTAACGGGTTATATTTTTTTTAAATAAAATATTATTATTTATGTATTTAGGATAAAAGCAAAGAAACAAATAATTATTGTGTTACAATATAACTTTACTAATGTTTTATATACAATCGATAGATTGACGACAGCTGACGATTAAAACTTTAACGAACATCGTAGCTTCTCCGAGTCAAAAGTTATACTAATTGCAAATCTCGATACGCAGCAAAATAACCTTAAAATGGCGGCGCTTCCCCCTCCACCACGCGTGATGCGTCACTGTTCTCGCTTATCGTAATGGATTCTTTGATCCTTTAGCTATCCAGTGGCATAATTTAATTTTGGATGTAGAGGAAAGATTCGAAACTACAACACCAAACTGTATCCCCCGATTTTGTTATCATTAGGTTTTTGGATTGCCCCCGTATGGTAGCAAGTTTAAAGACGTATTCACGTCAAAAAGAAGTGAAAGTGAATTTTTTTAGAGTAGTAAAATTTGGGTAGAGAGTAGAAATATATTTTTTGTGGTCAACTTTGATTACATTTTACTAAATTAATAATATTATTTTATAGGTATGGATTAATAATTATATCAAAAGTGAAAACAGCAGATAATGAATTCATACATTAAATTATAGCTCGTAACACTTTCAATAACCGCTTCAGTAGCCTCATAGTCTAAAGTGCTACTCTCGCAGTAAGCTAGAATGCCGATGACGGGGAAATAAAGGTTCGATTCTTAGTCGGGTGTACTGAGGGTGGTTTCTCCAAAACGTTTTCCACTTTCCTTCCACGCAAATGCGGGTGCATTTCCTCTAAATACAACCTTTATATTCCCTAAGCCCATTAGTAAAATTAATATTAAAGCGTGTAATCCAAGCGGTTAGTAACACGCAGTGCTAATAAAATTCACTGTCAGATAAGTTTATTCGTATGAGAAATACACTTATGATTCGTACTGTATCTATATATTGTATAAGTCATACATTATAGGGAATTTAGGATGAGTAGATTATTATATTTACACAATTATAATGTATTTGCTAAAAGTTTTACACTTTCATTCACTGGGAGTAAATAATAATTTTGTGGGGATTTAATCTTACACTGGCATTCATTTAAATTAATTGGTTTTCTTACGAGAGCATTATAAGTGGATGATTATACAAATACTGGCTATTAACTACTTAATTATCTAGCATTAAGAAGCAGGATGTGGAGTGTTTAATCAAACCAGCACCATCTAATATGGACTTGATTTTACTAAATCTAATGAAACACAATGAAAAGATTAACTTATTTATAGGGTGGTGCAATCTTGATGAAAATTAATTTGTATGTAATTTGCTGAATCTTTCACGGCCAAAATATATGTTACACAAAAAAAGTAGGCCTTAGCGTGAATTTGGAGGTCAGGGTTTTTATTATTTCCAATGGTCACTGGGGGTGATTTTACAACAAAATGGTATTCCATCCTACATTGGAAATGCTAGTATATTTAATCAAAAATACTCCTAAAATTCCGTTGAAATATGCACTTATTAGAGAATAATCAATAACTCTACAGCAATTGATTTCTGTTAATAAGGACATATTTTCTTCTTTTTTAATTGAAATCACCTTGTATCTTTAAATAGATCCAATATAAATAAATTTCACCTTACGCACACGCACTTAAGGTTAACCACAGTCCCCTAATATACCCTCCCATGTAACCACGGTCACGTGAACAAAGGCTTGTATTTAAGTTTACTCTGGTGCTGGTAACCAATTCTTGGTTCTGTTTTCTATCGAATCTATCCACTGAGGTTGTTTTTATGAGTCCTAATTCATAAATGTTTGTGATGGTCGCTTGTGCTGCTCTTCCACCGAGCCCATCCCTAATAACAAAGTCCAGCCTATCTGAATAGGACGTAACCAAATTTCATAGCTGAAGGAGTATCGGCCAATATGTTTGCAGGGTAGAGTTGGGCAGAGTACACAGTGGGGTCGCCAGGCATATAAGGGGTGAGGAGAGGGCGGGGGGGAGAGACACCGGAAATTGAATGTTTGGTGCGCAGAAGGAGCGCCCAAGCGGACAAATGATGGATCGATCGTAGATTACGACAGGTTTTCGAGTCTTAGAGATTCTTTTTTCTTAAAAAAAAAAAAAGTCTTGAAACTTGGTTTGAAGAACGTAAAGCGTGTAATTAAGTTAACATTAAATTGTTGAAAACAAATATGTGAAAAGTTTTTCATTTTCTGCCATTTTAATCAATTCAGTTAATTTAAATAAAAAACAAATTTGGATAATAAATAAAACCATTACTTATTCAAAGGTTATGGAATATATCAATTAAATAATCTATAAATGTAACACCATACCATTGTCAAATTTAATAATAATAATAATTATAATAATATAGGCTATCGTTATTTTAAGCACCTCCTCTTACTACCCCTTCGGGATTATATGCTCATGTATTAATTTACTCTTATGTGTTAGGGATGAGGAAGGCTGAATTTAGATAAAGTGTACCCGTATTTTAGTGGAGGGAGAGTGGAAAACCATTTAGGAAATACCACTCTCGATACACCCGACCGGGATAGAACCTTGATATTCCCGTCATTGGCAGTTCAGTCTATTGCGAGCGTGACGTCTTGAGACCATGCACCCACCGCAGTGGATAGTAATTATAGTAATAAAAAATAATTGTATATAATTGAGGAATATTTATCATAAAAAAATTACAGTAGACAATATTAGAAAATAAAAATGGTTTAACAAAAGTTTACTATTCTTAAATCAAATTTTAACGTGTTGTTAACTTGGAAACAATGAAAAAAATAATAAATTATTGGCTAAGCTAAAGTAATACCAATTCTAAATGATTTTTTGTTTTTAATTTATAAAGGATGCCATTTATATTGAAAACAATTCAGAAAACCTATGAAAAACTGTTATTTATTTGAAAACTTTCAAGTTTTTTTGTAGCTAGGATGATAAAATCCGATACGCCAAATGGTTGGAAAAGCATGAACACATGTTAAGTAATATTACTGTAGTTGAAGAATATTTAAATTCAGCACACCAATAAAAACAAATATAATTTTCCCTATGAACAATTTTAATGTCCCCGTAAATCTCGTCATAAAATATAACGATCAATAGCGGACAAAAGCAAATCGTACTGCAGCATTACAGGTAGTAAAACAAATTGAGCTCAAAGTTTACGATAACTGCTTCGCCACCAACAAGGCAAAACAAATAAAGTCAATAGTCAATATTTGACTTCTTTTTTTTCCACCCTAGTAGCAGAGCCCTGTCAAAGCTCATGATATAGAGATAGGGAATTTTAAAAGCGTAACGTCTATGCCATTTACGGCACATAACAGTTGAGCCACGGAGACCTTGTCCGAAAAGTTCATAGCTTAGTTGGACTACGATCACTGACCAGAAGGATTATCTTCTTAGCTTAGAAATGTCACGATCACTGACCAGGATGATTATCGTCATAGTTTAGATATGTCACGATCACTGACCAGGAGGATTATCGTCATAGCTTAGATATGTCACGATCACTGACCAGGAGGATTATTGTCATAGTTTAGTTGGGTCACGATCACTGACCAGGAGGATTATCGTCATAGTTTAGTTGGGCCACGTTCATTGACCAGGAGGATTATCGTCATAGTTTAGATATGTCACGATCACTGACAAGGATTATCATCATAGCTTAGTTGGGTCACGATCACTGACCAGAAGGATTATCGTCATAGTTTAGGTGGGCCATGATCACTGACCAGGAGGATTATCGTCATAGTTTAGATATGTCACGATCACTGACCAGAAGGATTATCATCATAGCTTAGTTGGGTCACGATCACTGACCAGGAGGATTATCGTCATAAATTAGGTGGGCCACGTTCACTGACCAGGAGGATTATCGTCATAGCTTAGTTGGGTCACGATCACTGACCAGGAGGATTATCGTCATAGTTTAGGTGGGCCACGATCACTGACCAGGAGGATTAACGTTATACCTTAGTGAGGCCACGATCGCTAACACGAGGCCTATAACAGTTAAGACATACGGGGTAGATATGAGTTCGGACCCACCTATTTTTTCCCCCATACATGAGGCTAGGCTTGTTTAGTTTAAGCTAGTTTGGTCTAGGTTAGGTTAGGCTAGGCTAGATTAGCTTAGCACTTTTTTGTGTCCATTACTTGCTTCTTTTCGCTCAGCCTGAGAAAACATTTACAACCATCCTAAATGGAGCGTCACAACAGCCGGGCCGAGTTAGTACATCAGTACAACTTGTTTACAATTCCCAAGAATGACCTCGTGGCCCAACTGTAAATGTGGGATTAACAATAACCTTTTAAACGCAGTTGAACTCGTGGCCCAACTGTAATACACACGCCATTTCATTTGACCAGTCGATGTCAGTTAGAAATGTGATCTATTTATAATCAGTGTAATGATTATGGCCCTAATAATACCAAGTTTCTATTTATCTATATTTATAATTTGTGTGATACCTATGACCCCAGTAGTGTCAAGTTTAAACTTGTCATCAGTGTGATACCTATGCCACCAGAAGTATCTAGTTTATATTATCAGCAGTGTGATATCTATGCCACCAGAAGTGTCTAGTTTATATTATCAGCAGTGTGATGTCTATGCCACCAGAAGTATCTAGTTTATATTATCAGCAGTGTGATGTCTATGCCACCAGAAGTGTCTAGTTTATATTATCAGCAGTGTGATGTCTATGCCACCAGAAGTATCTAGTTTATATTATGAGCAGTGTGATGTCTATGCCACCAGAAGTGTCTAGTTTATATTATCAGCAGTGTGATGTCTATGCCACTAGAAGTGTCTAGTCTATACTTATCAGCAGTGTGATGTCAATGCCACCAAAAGTATCTAGTTTATACTTATCAGCAGTGTGATGTCTATGCCACCAGAAGTGTCTAGTTTATATTATCAGCAGTGTGATGTCTATGCCACCAGAAGTGTCTAGTTTATATTATCAGCAGTGTGATGTCTATGCCACTAGAAGTGTCTAGTCTATACTTATCAGCAGTGTGATGTCAATGCCACCAAAAGTATCTAGTTTATACTTATCAGCAGTGTGATGTCTATGCCACCAGAAGTGTCTAGTTTATATTATCAGCAGTGTGATGTCTATGCCACCAGAAGTGTCTAGTTTATATTATCAGCAGTGTGATGTATACGCCACCAAAGGTGTCAAGTATAGGGCCTATATGTTTCAGTAGTGTGATGTTTATGCCACCAGAAGTGGGCAACCGTTTGTTAATGGTTTCTATAAGCAGCCCCTTCTACTAGCTCTTATAGACAAAACCATTCCTCCCTCAACACCCTCTCACACACACAAAGACACACACACATACGTGACACACCCCTCAACCCTACTTTCTTCCCTTACAGGGCAAGATTACTGTGTTATAATCATTCGTTCGGAAGTAACTTAACGCGCGCGAACAAAATGCAAGACTTTGTGCAGAAGTGGGCTATATCTTCTTTTTGTAGTATTTTTTCATCGCATTGCGTCTCATGCCGAACACTTACTGTAATAGTGTAGGCCAAAAGTTAACAGCCTAGGGTCTACGTTGTCCTGTGGGGTTTCACGAAACAAATAAATAATAATAATTTCTTTTTAATTGTACTTTTCATCACAGTACTGCACCTTAGCTCAGCCAGTAACGTGTCTGCATACTAAGCTAAGAGTCCCGGCACTCGATTTCCAGTATGGCCGAAAATCTATTATTGATGAAAATACGAGTTTGCGCTCTCACATTGGTAAATTAATGTTTGGGGTCTGGATTTTGTGCTTGTCCTGCCTTAAGGTAGATTATAAGGCATATGAAGTTACGACAGGCCTAACAAGCCAGCCGGTAGTTGGAAAATATATGGCTTGAATCAAAAACCGACCGGGCAATAGGATGAAAACGTAATGGATGTAAAAAAAAATCACACAGTTTGCACTACCGACTCTTAGAAACAGAACTTAACTCCCCTCCATTGATCTCAGAGCATACCCTATCGCATGGTTACAAAATGCGGACAAACTTTGTCCGTTTTCTCAATAAATCCACAGCTGACACAAAAAATTGGAGTCCTGTATTGTTGAAGCCCATTGACTTACTCGGAGTATGACTCCCAGGACTGCAGACATTGTAGTTTATATAAATACATAATGTCAACACAAGACAAAAGCGTTTTACCTTGACCGAAATCTAAATCCAAAATCCTTCCACAGCAGGAACTGATGATCCCCCTCGATTCTAAGCGCTAACACCGAAATCACCGAAATGAAGGAAATTACTTTAGGCGTTTCACTGAATAACTATTTTTGTATACACGAACAATAGAATTTATTTAACACAATCTAATCTTTACATTTCCCCAATAGACCATTGATGTCCATACTAGTCCACCTGGGCTTCTGGTCTATTAGTCCAAGCAACCCACTGTACCGGAAAACTATGTTGATAGGCCTACCTTTAAATTGTGTTCAAAGTTTTGGCGTACAGGGCCAGGATAGTAAAGCTTTGCAAGCATGCATGTACAACAGGTTGCATAGGAGCTAGGCGCACGGTACTACACACCTCTACACCTTGGAGCGCGGCAGCAGAACACACCACAATTTAATAGTAAACAACACACCAGTCCATCTAAAATGTGTATACGTTCTGAGAGTCATTATTAACGGTCCTACACCACAGAAAGTGCTTGTCATTACTACATGTGTAGTGCCACGCGCATAATTCCTATGCAACCTGTTTTAATCGAATGCTTGCATGGCTTTGCTCTCCCGGGTGCTGAAAGCCGAAACCTTCAACAGAATTTATTGGTACTAGCATAGTTTTCCTAATGTAAGTGTATAGGGATGTTGTATTCTTTTTAGTTCAAACAATCTATATGTGCAGTTTGGGCTATAAGTTTCCGAACAGCCTATATACATACTTCAATACATTATTATTATTATTGGCACCGCGTCTTACTACCCGTTCGGGTTGTACGCACTTATGCTAATGTGTAATGGTAGGGTGATTGTGAGATGAAATGGAGGACCTACAGTTTAACGTGGAATCCAAACCACGGTGGAGGCCTGGCATTCCTCACATTCACAAGTTGTGATTAATACACGTCTTGTCAGAGGTGAAGGAAGGGTTTGGCAATCAGATAACTCTCTGCCGGGACCGAGGATTGAACCCCGGACCCCAAGCACAGAAGTCTAACACCTTATCCTAGACCACCAGGTCACCCGTACTTCGATACAGAACAAACTTTAGAGGGGTTCGAAGCTCAAGTACTATAAAGAAGAGTGAGTGTGTGTCGGGAGAAATGATCCGATGAGTCTATGCCCATGACGTCAATAAGGAAGCAGAACCTTCACGTGGCGGGTGCCGTGAACTTAGCCGGCCAACTTAGGACAAACACATTACAATCTACATATCACATAAAAACATTTGCTATTCACAATTTACTTAAGCATATGGGGTTTTTCCCTCGATTAATGTCCAAATAAACCTCTTGTTTATTTTATTCAAATGAAATGGGTTAAATGGAATACTAGATATGTTTGCGTAGGTTTTTAATTTAATCTCGTATGGTGGCGGAGATTAAGGGAATCGTTCTTGTTAGAATGGCCTGCTAACGATGGGGAGATCGAAGTTCAAATCCTGGTCGGGTCTAATAAGACTGTGTTTTTTTCCAAAATGTTTTCGTCAATCTTATTTCACGTGAAGTCGGGACAACTATCTTTAAGATGCTTCCTTCCTGATACCTTTCACATCAGAGTCATTATCATATATGCGTATGGCCAAACAGATAGTTAGACGAGGTTAGATAAAAATGTTTGATTAAATAAAAGAACTATGTGAATTTTCTTAAAGAATAATATATGAAGGTAGGTATTTATATTTCCTAAATCATTTCCCATTCCTTCTCC
The DNA here is from genome assembly GCA_033556935.1 of Timema podura. Classification (NCBI taxonomy): domain Eukaryota; kingdom Metazoa; phylum Arthropoda; class Insecta; order Phasmatodea; family Timematidae; genus Timema; species Timema podura. The sequence goes on from JAVRXN010000005.1 coordinate 27,186,432, forward strand.
AAGAATTTACGATTAGTTTGCACTCGATTATATTTTATTACCCCATTAGTGTAATTAAGATGTCAGTGTAGAGGACGCGAGAAAAGGTGTTGAAATTTCATATTCATACATTTTATTTGCCAAAATAAATAAAATATTTCTCCAGTATAAACATAGAGTTAAATTTTCTTCACGTGTTTATATCAACAGTTATTGAATATCTGTCAAGGGTGTCTTGGAATTTAATGACAACTTTTTACCTTCATTTAAAAAGTTTTTTGTCATCTAATGCTGCTATGCTCATGATAAATAACTTATTCAACAACTGTTGATATCACCATATGAAGAAAACTTAACTGTTTGTACTGGAACCATATTTTATTTACTATGTTAAAAAAAATGTTTTCCTATAAAAACTGTAAAAACATTGACTTTTTCTCGCGTCCCTTACTCTCCCACTTTAAAGCGTGTAGCCCCAGGTGGGTAGTAAGACATGGATCATAAAAGTAATTACGACTTTCAAAAGGACTGGTCAATCCCTCTAGCCCAATACCAAAATACAGCAAACAAATAATGCAAGGGATTTTAAATTTAGATACGACGGTTGTTTATTTATTTATGATCCTTAAGTGCGTGAACAATCGCGAGTAAGGGAGTTTGAGGTGGCTGCGGTATACGGAAATGGTTTGGAATAGGGAAGAGAGAAGGAATAAAGTGATGAAGCAGAAAGGGGGAAAGAGGGACTTTTGTGTTGTGATATGCAGTGTATGACGAGATGTCAGGTCAGTGAAAGGGTATTTAGTGTTAAGAGCGAAAGAGATTTAGAGAGAGAAAAGAGAATGAAATAAGTGAGAGAGGCTTGAAAGTATTAAATACAATATTATATCTGAGCAAGAAAACAGAGATGGAAAAAAGAATTAAGAGAAAGAGGAATAGAATATGAATACGTTAGAAGGAAAGTGTATTACTAATATTAAAAGGGATACACACAATATTAAACCTGTTTGGAAAAAAAAATTGAATGGGGATGATAATTCAAGCAAAGGGGAGTGTGTTTTTTTTAATCTTGTTATCAATGTTGAGATTATTCATACAACTATGATGATGAAAACGACACAATGGAAATGTTTCAGTCTAGTCATGAATAGAGGGGTGGGTTGATAAAGTGGGTGAGGTGGGGGGGGGGGGGGATCTAACACAATGAATTAGAACTTGTAACATGAGCAATATCCGTTATTGTAAGGCTTAAATTATGACGTTGAGGGATTGTAATATTATGGTTGTCTAGCTGATGATTTTTATTACCTCCTTAACAAGTTATTTGAAATTAGTGTACCGTAAAGACATTGTGTAGGAAGAAAAAAAAAATTAGCCGTGTTAATGCAAAACCTTTTTATGTAAATTCGGTGCAGGTGTTCTGAGATATTGAATTAAATAGTAAAGGGAGTTAAATAGCTGACAAGTCAATCAGTTAACTCGATTAATGTGGGGATGTGGGAACGTTAGTAAAAGCCAATTTTTTTTTTTTTTGCATTTTTTAAAGTAAAACAAATTTTTGGCATAAATAAATAAATAAAATGTTGCCTCAGTTCAAACATTAGAGTTTAAATTTCTCCAAATGGTGGAAGGTCATGAGCATAGTAATTAATTCCCAGGACACAGATATTCAACAGCAGTTGATATCAACATGTGAAGAAAATTAAACTATATATTTGTACTGAATAAATATATGATTTATTTTGACCAACAAATGTTTTGATACAAAAACTGCGAGAACAGTTACCTTTTCCCGCGTTACCTACACATAAAACTTAATAAAAGTCTGAAGAAAAGCTATTATAAATAATGATATATCTACTTGGTTCGTGACATTTATTAATTTAACTTGATGCATACAAACACACACACATATAATATATACTATCTCAAATTTAATTAATCAGTTCCACGAACAAAGTAAAAGTAGAAATAATTTTCAAATGTTTGCTTGGAGAATGTAGTAATGCTTGAAAACAGTATTTAAATTATCTTAACTCGCTTTGGTTATCTTATAGTCTAACGCGTTACTCTTGCAGTAGACTAGACTTCCTATGACGAGGAGATAAAGGTTTGAATCTCGGTCGGGTGTATAATTACATACAAAAAAAATAGCAAAAGGAAGTATATTTTGGTTTTGTTCAAGTTTTTATACAGAGCAGGCTCCCACTAAATATAAAATAATCATAATATAATCAATATGGTAATGAACAAGTTATCCTAGTCTCAGCAAAAACTTGGACCCATACTAGTAAGACCTAAATTTATATCTTAAGCACTTAAGGTGGGGATGCTGGGAAAGTGATACAACATTTTTTTCCATTTTGATAGAATTTTTTTTGTCCAAAATAAATAAATTATTGCTTCAGTACAACCATACAGTTTAATTTTTTTTTCACATGGTGGTATCAACAGTTTTTGAAAATATCATGAGCATAGTGGAATTAGATAAGATTTTTTTTTTATTAAGGTAAAATATGTCATTAAATTTCAGGGCACCCTTGACAGATATTAAAAAAAGTTATACAATTATATAGAGTTCACCATGTGAAGAAAATTAAAATCTATAATTCTATTGAAGCAATGTTTTATTTATTTTGACCCAAAAAATTTTGATATAGAAATTGCAAAAACAGTGACTTTTCTCGCATGCCCTACACCCTCACTTTTATACAAAATACATTATATAACAATTAGCTTATCATTTTTAAAATTAATTGTAAAAACAACTATATCAACTTTCGATAGGCTCAAATGCCAATCAATGTGGCTTTTGAAAACTAGTGTGTATTTTGACAGCTGCAACTAAAGTAATGTATCAGTATTCTAAGATTTTAACAAAAGACTGACCCACTTATGTGTCAGAATGTTCTAAGGCGTCACTCTCGCAATAAACCATACTGTGGATGACGGGGAGATATGAGTTCTAATCCTGCCCCGGTGTATTGAGAGTGATTTTTCAATCATTCTTCAGGCAAATACAGGTACATTTACTCTAAGTTCAACCCTTCTCATTCCTACCACATGCGTAACTAGTTATATTTTTCCAGGCATCTTATATTGAAGAAAAGAGTAGTAATTTTGTTCATCAAACCGACTTTGGTATGTATAAAATAGAATGATTTAAGATTGACGGGAAATACGTCGTCTGTCACTTCACAACCTTGTTTAGGTTTAAATCATAGTGCTTATTCTCCACTTCACTTTTTCTTCCATCCAAGGATCGTAAAAATTTAAGCTCTCCGTCAAATGTCCCAAACTAACCAATATTCCAGTTTTTTACCCAAATTTGCAAAAGTCCTTGTTTATTCCGGTTTTTTCCAGACACATAAAATGCCATGTGTTTTAACGCTCTCCCAATTTTTCAACCTTGATGAAGGTCCATAACGGGGTTGGATAAGAGTAGAAATATTCTCGCTAAGCTCTCAGCTAGTTACTATTTTCCAACAATGAGCTAGCTCGTAAATATAAACACAAAACAGAACAGCTACCTTAGAAAGTAAAGTGATATGATGTGAAAACACAGTCAGTATCTTATTCTCTAACATAAAAAAAGGTATAATTAAATGGACAAAGCACATAAAAGCTGCAAGGCCTAGTAATATTTGAAGTCCACACATAGAAAAAAAAATGAAAAAGTGAAAAGATAAAAAAAAAAAAAAAATGAAACTACAAAGAATATAAGAAGGGAGGTTTATGAAAAACTGGGTTGGTTATGGGGTTGGAAACTGCGAGAGGGTGCCCTCGGGCCCAAATATAAGGGGGGAGTTCTATATGAATATGTTTATAATCCAAAGTGCACCCCTAATTTTTTTTGCTTTAAAGACTTTACAGAAAAGCGAAGTAAGGGGTTGGATGTTTAGGATAGGGGATTTTTGTAATCCTTCTCACAATGGTTCAAGAATCTCTTCAATAAGCCACGGAATAGAGACTACGATATAAACAGACAACGCCTGAGGCAAGGAAAAAACAAACACGTGCGGCGTGTTTCAACTCTCGCCTGCAAGCTTAAAAAAAATAGATTTCCTAATGAAAATACAGGACAATATTTTTGTGATGGCTAGTTAAGAATGTTTTAAGCTGTATCTTACATTTCAATAGATGTAATATTAAACGACTTAATTTATGAGGTATTACGAGGTTATTTTAGATATGTGCAGAGTTTCTATTTAAAGGGGGCAAGGGAACATTGTGATTAGGTATGTATGCTTGGGATGAGGAATTTAGCTTAGAAGAAGTGCATTAGGATTAGCGTTGATAGAGGATGTTTAAACCACAGGTTAGAATACCATCCTAGAGGCTATTTATTACCAGGGCAGTTGACAAAGATTATCTACTCTCCGCGTGGACGGCAATCGAGCTAATTAACAGACTGACGTATAAGACCGTGTGACCACCAATGAAGTTGGAGCAATAATCGTGATGCCTACATACCATACATAATGGTGCCAATATCGTATCTTTTTGGTGAGTATTAAATTATGGATCAAGCTATAATTTTATACATTTTCTTTTTACTATTTTAAAACCAATTTATTTTCTACATTTGAAAGATAAATAATTATTTGCATTTTGATTTATTTTATTAGAGGTCTAAGTTCTCCCTCACTGATGGGTTATCTTGGCATCCTAAACTGTATGTACGGAATTATATTATTTGCAAACATTTTCATTTGTCTAATAAGTCGTTCACTCAAAAGACTGTACCGATGATAACTCAGAGATCGGGGTTCGAATATTGGTTGGATGTTCCGTGGGATTTTTCTTCAATTTGGTTTCCAAACCTTCCTCCACATGAATATGGGTACAATTTATCTAAATCCCACCTTCCTAATCCTTCATCATTTATCACAACTGATATTTTGCGCTCACTCCAAATGTATATTAAGACTAAGGGAAAAAAAATCTATTTGTGATAATTATGCTCCTGAACAGTAAAAAACGGTTAAATTTAAGAATTAATCCTATATTTTTAGGCAAAATAAAATTAAATAAACACATGTTAGTTAAAGCCACAATCAACTCAGCCTCGCTAGGACAAATTATGAGCTGCTTAAAATAAAACGCAGTGTCTCTGGTCTCGAAAACTGAGATTAATGGCTGAAGCGTGTCATTTGGTCAGTACAAGTGTTCATTGTGTCCGCAAATTTTGGCACTATCTTAGCCAAAATACCGCGTCTGCTCGGTCAGTATAGATCGCTTGCGGGCTCATACCATGAAGTATTTTTATGAGTGATTTAAATTATAATATTATTACAATAACACATGTCACTTTAATTTATTTTTTAAATGTATATTTCATGAGACTTTTATTTAACAAATAAAGGCCAAAACTAAAATCTACTAAAGGATTGCCACAACCCAAATTTTTTTTTTCCAAACTCTTGAATTTTAACGATTAAGCAAAACATCCTTGCTCTATTTGCGAAAGATCACTCAAAAACCAAGGTCACGTTGATTAAATTTATAATTTGCCGGTAATAAAGTTAAAAAACAAAATAACTAAAGATGACCACATTTAAAAATACCCAATTCCGAATGCTGCCGTTTATTTTAAGAGCAAGAAATTTTATTTACTGGTATTTGAAAGTAAGAATAGAGGTATCAAAATAAAAGTACTAAGGTCCATTTTCTAAGCAATTCGGTGGCCGCGTGGTCTAAGGCACTTCTTTCGTAAAAGACAGAGCTGCCGATTATGGAGAGATTATTGTGGTTCGGTACCTGTTGGGTGTACTGAGATTTTTTTTTTTTTTTACCTAAATAGTTTCACACTCTCTCTATTCCGGGAAATCCGGGTACACTTCCTCTAAATTCAACCTTATTCATCCTAACCCATTAGTGTGATTAGTACATAAGCGTATAGCTCGAATGGATAGTAAGACGTGGTGCTAAAAAAAATTGATGTTCAATTATTTCAGTACAAGTAAGAATCCAGGGTATCGAGGTACCGAATTAAATATCCATAATTTATTTTGGTATATTTAATATATTTGTATTATTATATATTTATGTAAATACATATTATACATATATGTATAAATACATACCTCCATACACATGTATTATATATGCTATGTATGGATAGATATGTACATGAATATACATATATATATAAAGTATTAATTATAAGAAGAAAACACTAAAGATTGATAAACTATACGATCCATTTAAAACCTATGCTAAATTATCACAAAGGAATTTTTTTCATTTACATTCAAGTATCATACATGGTACATGATCCCAAAATTAGTAACCACCATTGTCCAAGTAATTATTTATCATGAGCAGTGTGGAGAATGGATAGTTTAACTTTTTATGACCCGCCTCGGTGGCGTAGTTGGCTAACGCGCTAGTCGTGTTGAGCCCGACTGCCGAGGACGGGGAGATCGAGGTTCGAATCTCGGTCGGGTGAACTGGGAGTGGTTTTTCCTAAATGGTTTTCCACTCTCCCTCCACGCAAATGCGGGTTCACTTCCTCTAAATTCAACCTTCCCAATTACTAATCCATTAGCGTAATTAGTACTTAAGCGTATAACCCGAACGGGTAGTAAGACGCGGTGCTAAATAATAAATAACTTTTTATGACTTGGAAATTATCTACATTTGTTTTGTACCTTTTTTTTTCGTCGCTCTACAAAGTTATAAGCCGTTTTAAGTTTATTTTACGTCCTACACATTTCACTAATTGAATGGGTTACTTCAAAGGAAGGAAAACTTTGGTTAGCTCCCTATACCCTTCCTCACCACCCCCACCCCTATACAAACATTATGAATATATATATATATATATAGATATAGTCAACAACATAATGATTGAGCATACATTCCTTTTATTTCGATTAAAATATTTTTAACCATCCATGAAAACTAATTATCTTTTTGTGAAATGTTTTAGTTTTAAAAATAATTTGTGACTATAATAATTATATTGGAGATATAATTCCCATGCCAAATCAAAACTTTAGGTAGATATGTGAATTTGTTGGTGTGCATCGTGTCATACTACCCGTCCATTTTATGCAAATACCTAGACTAAGTAGGTAGCGATGAGGTAGCTATAATTTAAAAGAAATATACTCAAATTTCCGTGGAGGAGTAAATGGCTTAGAAAAAAAAAGTCCATCTCAGTAAACATGAGTGGGATGCGAACCTCAAACTCTCCATCACTGGTATACATATATATATACATACAATACTAGAACGAAAAGACGCAAAATCAAATAAAACCCAAACACTTACAAAAATATAATAATGGAAACTATTATCTAATTAATATAAATTATTGGGTGACCTGGTGGTCTAGGGGTAAGGTGTCAGACTTCTGTGCTAGGGGTCCGGGGTTCAATCCTCGGTCCCGGCACAGATTTATCTGATTGCCGAACCCTTCCTTCACCTCTGACAAGATGTGTATTAATCACAACTTGTGAATGTGAGGAATGCCAGGCCTCCACCGTGGTTCGGATTCCACGTTAAACTGTAGGTCCTCCATTTCATCTCACAATCACCCTACCATTACACATTAGCGTAAGTGCGTATAACCCGAACGGGTAGTAAGACGCGGTGCTAATAATAATAATAATAATAATAATATAAATTATCCCTTTACATGCGCAAACACTCCAGATAGTAAAATATTTATGTATCCAATAATGAATATACAGTTAATGGTGTGAAATCATGTAAAATGTGATATATATATATATATATATATATATATATATATATATACATACATACACACACCACATTTTACTGAAAATGTACTTTTAAAATGAAATTTGTAAACATGATTAGATTTATTTATAAGGTTTAATACATTACAGCCCTTATGACTAACTATGCTTCACTATAACACTTTGCTACTAATATTTATGATTGGCTAGTTCTATTATATTGAGTTTCAGTGGCGTATCGTGAAGTGCTGTCAGGGTAAGCAGAGCTGTACCTATTTTCGTTCTCGCCCACTAGATATCCATCTGACTAATCACACATGATTTCTGCTCTCCTTACATCACTAAAGATTGTTCGTTTATACCTTACCAATTCGTGTTCTACCTATTGATGATCAAAATTTTCAGGTATATCTTTATTTGGCTTTGCTTACCCTGACAGCATCGAGGGCCACTATTACTTTTTATATTATGTATACAATTTTTCGTAAGCAATCAACGGGAAATATAGACTATGCCTCGCACATGAAGTCTTTCTTTTGTTGAGAATGAACCATGCTTTAACTCTATCAGAAACTGAAATATAGCGTAACATAATACGAGAATATCCTCTCCTCCTTTAAACTATTTTTAAACCCACCTGCAAAATCACCTGAAATCCTCGATTGTTTCCGAGTAAACAAAGGAATGCAGTTGAGACATGACGTATAGGAAGCCTATAGGGACGGAACCACGATACCAGGGCTTAGATAACAATGGAGCAATGGAGGGGAAATGTGCGTGCGCGCGCGTGTGTGTGTGTACAAAAAGTAGAGGGGATGAGGTAGAGAATCATGCCAGGTGGTTTTGTAGTAATTGGTCAAAAGCCCGCCCTCCCTCCCCGCTTTTAGAATGCAATAGACGGACGACGTACTAAGAGATATTCAACCAAGCACAAATCATGGCTCGAGAGTATAGGTTTAATCTCTTGTTAGAGACTTACACAATATATTGTATGCAATGTCACACAGCACGTGATGATGCAAAAGGAGGGTAAGAGGGGAACGTGCGGGTTGGAGAAATGGTTTTAGGGCTAAACGGAAGGGAGACACACTATAGTCACACGGGTACAAGAGCGACGTGCAGATTGCATCGGTCTATGCTTATCCCCTTTTAAACAAAACCTGCTTTTCTATATAGATGCAATTATTATACCATTACTTCGGAGATATAGAGAAAGGGAGGGGATTATTTTTTGGCAGTTTTTATAGCAAAACTATCCCTTTACTAAAATAAACAAAAATATTTCTCCAGTTGAAGCAAGAAGTGTAATTTTCTTCACATGGTGGTATCAACAGTTGTTTAACATCTCTCAACGGTGTCATAGAATTAGATGAATTTTTTTTTCTTAGTTTAAAAAGTTTCTCATCTAATGCCCCTATATGATCATGACAAATATTCAAGAACGGTTGATATCACCCTGTGAATAAAATTAAAATACATATTTTAATAGAGTAATATTTTATTTGTTTTGACTGAAAAAGGTTTTTATATAAAAACACTACCCTTTTCTTACGTTCTCTACATTCCCACCTTAATAAACCGACTTTCACATATCAGGTCATGTGATTTTCATCTATCACTTTTGATAAATATTATTAATATCTATAAAATAACACTAATAATAAAGTATAATTTTATCAATGTTGACCGCAAAGAAATCAATGTCTGCGTTTTCTAAAATTGCCTTCATATCTATAAGCGTTTGGGTTATGGGAAAAAATTATTTACGCTTATGAAGTAGGGCTGAGTAGGATAGGAATTTTAGAGGTAATATACCTGAATTTGAATAGAAGGACATTGGTGAAACAATTTAGGGAAATTCACTGACAGTACACCCAACTGGGATGCAAACCCGATTTATCCGTGACAACTAAACCTGACTTAAGGAATAAATGATTTAGACAACTTTCCTAACTTCACGCGAGTCAATATTTGCCAGAACATGGGTTGTATGCCAAACTAAATAATTTCATCTAGGCCTAAAAACATATTTCACAGAGGATTTCAAAAATTATTTATTAGTTTATATTTGTAAAATAATTAGTTTTTAGTTATCCATGAAAATATTAGTAGGTTATATACATATATTTTACTAATGTTATGAAAATAGTCATTTTGAAAGGTTAGCTTACAATCCACGAGTGAAAGGTTTCCAATTAACCATTTCTTTATTTTTATTAAACTTGGTGAGCTAAAGTGACTGAAAAGCACGATAAAGCAAGTGTAAGATTTAATTTTCGACAATGTAAAGCCAAGATTACCAAAAGCCAAAATTTCTTGCTCCTAGTAAATTGTAGCTTTTCTCATATGTGTAAAAAAGTTATACATTAAGAATTACATAATATATTAAAATATCTTATAGAAATAAATAGAGCTATATAATCTTTAATATTTTACAGTAACCTCCAAGCTCTAGCTGTATTTCGCAGTAAGCTACAAGATTTTACATTGGCATTCAAGCTGTAGAATATATAACTAGTTGTAAATATACTTATTAATGTGATAATAACATGAGAAAATGCATTAGTTATGTAGGCTCAAGATATCACACACCAATCAGCAATTTTATTATTATATTCTGCAACTGTTACTCTATGCCATCAGGAACCCTAACGATCATTTTCACACTTACAAAAGTACGCCCCCAATCCCTATTTTGAGCTAATTACACCCTATCTCTCTCAAGTCCAATCTAATGTTACTCCCGATCTGCGTCTAGGTCTTCCCAATGGTCTCTTCCCATAGAGTTTGCCAGTCAATTCTCTAAACATGGTTCTAGATTATCCCATTCGCGCTGATTATCCATTCGCGCTGTATGTCATATCCGCTGTAATTTACGAGACTTGATTACCCTAACAATTCTTTGTGATGAGTAAAGGGTATATGTAATTCATCATTACGTAACCTCCTCCACCCCATGTCGCCATCCCTTTAGGGACCAAATATCTTCCTAAGAACCTTGTTTACAAAAGCCCAATTTTTTTTGTTATGTAAGTTAAGAGTACCTAACTAAATTATCAATTCACAACTAATTTAATGTGTAATTGATTTTCAAATAAAAATACGTAGTAAACCTCTATAACTTTGTTTTTTTTATTAAATTAAATATAGTTATTTTCATAAAGGTCTATTGACAGTGTCCGACACCTTTGTTCAGTAGGTAACGTGTCCATCTACTGATTAAGGATCTTGGATCTAATTCCTAAGAGTGGGAAAATATATATAATTGAATAGATGTGGGTTTCACCTTTAACATTTATGAATTAACGGCCGGGGGCTTGATGTTGTGTATGTACTAGATTAAATTAGTTTATAAGTCTTGTGATGATATAGTCAGTCCATTCAGTAAGTGGTAATAAATTAACCAAATTAAAATCAATTTACAGTTGCGTGTCTGACCTTAAACTACGTAAACCAATATGTAATAGCTTTACTAAAAAGTAAAAATACTATTTATTTTATCAGTTTATCTCTGAGCTACGTGTATCACATTGCCATAAGAATATGTGTCTTACAGCGAAACATGTTTTTTTTTAAATAATAATTTAAATAATGCACTAAATGTATTTATGATTGCTAGAATGATAAACCCATTTAAATTCAAATATTTGACCGCAAACCTTACCATGCCATCTACCTACAGGATATTATTTGCTACAGCCAGGAGTACCGAGTAATTAGTTGATTAATTTAATTTACTTCAAACACATTTGAAAACCGTTTAATGTGACCATGTGCATGTGTGTGTTCAATAGAGGTCACGTCTCACTGGTTGCCAAGCATTTTACCAATACATTATGTCCTACCATTAGTGAAATAAGTACCTCAGGATATAGTCTCTATGACTAAGCAATTATATATAAATTATAAAACAAAGTCGTGCCTATTTAATGTATTTATTAAAATTGACAGCATCGTGTTTGGTTTTGACTTGAGATTTCAGGTTCATACCCCGACAAGGTACTATTTTAGCCTCCCCCTTTTCAAAATGTGGGTTGCGCGAATGAGCTTCCATAAAAAAATTGTTTTAATCCTTTTCCCTTTGATTAACTAAAGTTATCACAATCCATAACAGTAGAGCATACTTTTAGAGGTATTAATTTTCTTTACTAGTTACAATTTACTATAATATTTGAATTTGGCTGAACATAAGAATGTATTTATATCTAATATAATTATATAATATAATATAATTATATTTCAGCGATTAATAGCCTAATTTGAATTATTAATGATAAAAAGTATGTTTATTCACATGAAGCTTTAAATTCAGTTTTGATTCACCTTAAGTGGTCAAAATTATTTTTAAGAAATAATTTTCCTAGGGAGATATACAACATAGTAGATGTAAGTATATTCAAGTGCGGTTATTTGATATTTATAGATAAGGTATAAAAGTAAATTTTTTGTTATAGAAAAATTGGTAGGAGAAATTATAAAACAGAAAATAAAACATGTTAATTTGAAAAGCAAAAATGTGAGTCTAAGAAATCAGGGATTTATTCTGATGAAATATGAGAACAATAAACAACGCATTAGCTAAAAATTAATCAAATCATTAATAAAATTATATAGTACTTAATACTGGACATGATTAGAAGGTTTTATATAAGAACATATTATAGAGAACAAGGAAATTAAAACCGTTTAAAATAAATAGTCATTTGATTAATCTTTACTACTCTAGGCCTATTGTTTATTGTTCTCATATTTTTATCAAAATAATTCCAGGATTTCTTAATTACACTTTTTGGTTTTCAATTTAACATATTTCAATTATTGTTTTTCATCATTTGTCTTGCCAATTTGTCTATAATATAACATTAATTAACTTAAGAATCAAGAAGCCAAAGCTATTATATTTGCTTTTAGTGAGGCTTTACTTGCATCTAGATATCATGTTCTGAAAATTGAAAAATGACACCTGGACACGGTAATTGAACCCGAGATCCGTGTACTAAGCCAAAGGTCCCGGGTTCTATTCCCGTATCTAGGTGTCTTTTTTCAATTTTCATAATATTAATTAACTTGATTAACACATTTTAAAATATCAAATTGTAATATAATGCGCAACTTAAGGTGTACTAAGCGAACAAGACAAGCCACCAGGTAATCGATAATAATTAATATAATTATTAAGGTGTATGTAATAATATGTAAACGTAATACAAGAAGGTGTGACTAAGGTATCATTGGGTATAGGTAGTAATATTGTTAAGTTAATATAGACTATAGATATTTTTGAGGCTACGTGACTTGAAACACAGCCCCTATTCAAAGTGCGCAGATAGGTCCATTAAGGCCGGGAACACACGAGCGTTGTATCAACGGACGTTGTAACGGACGTTATTTTTGACTGACGTTATTACCTTGGTCACACAGAACGTTAGTATACGTCGAAAAACCGATATAAAAGAAAAATGGACGATGTTGAAGCCGCGGTTATCGTTTATGCTGCATTCAGAATGCGAAATAAAAAACGAAAACAAAGAAAATGGTGGGTGCATCCCATAAAAATGACCTCAACGGACGTCAAATTAACGGTCGTGTGTCTGGATCAGTACTGTCACATAATATGCTACAACGTCCTGTGTCACTGTTCAACGTACGTTGTAGCATGTCTCGTCCGTCAAGAGCGTTGTACGGACGTTAAATTGTACGGACGTTATTCGTGTGACTGGTTGAAACGTCCGTTGTTGTATGGTATTGAATTAAATGCAGCCAGTCACACGAATAACGTCCGTACAATTTAACGTCCGTACAACGCTCTTGACGGACGAGACATGCTACAACGTACGTTGAACAGTGACACAGGACGTTGTAGCATATTATGTGACAGTACTGATCCAGACACACGACCGTTAATTTGACGTCCGTTGAGGTCATTTTTATGGGATGCACCCACCATTTTCTTTGTTTTCGTTTTTTATTTCGCATTCTGAATGCAGCATAAACGATAACCGCGGCTTCAACATCGTCCATTTTTCTTTTATATCGGTTTTTCGACGTATACTAACGTTCTGTGTGACCAAGGTAATAACGTCAGTCAAAAATAACGTCCGTTACAACGTCCGTTGATACAACGCTCGTGTGTTCCCGGCCTAAGAGTAAACATTGGAAACTACCAGTGTCCCTGATGTTCCAAAAGTCCACGATTGCACCACTTGTTCTACGTAGAATGAAAGTTCTAGAAATAAACAGGAGGGCTATATAAACCCTGTAAGTTGAGACAGAGACAGACTGAATTACTTACTCTCTCAGTGTCACTCTCAGACAGATAGCTCAGAGAAGCTTATTAATTCTGGATTCCTTGTTGAAACAACTTGTACTTTAGAAGCAATAAATAGTTAATCTATCATATTACTTCGTACGAGTTAACCTTCTAACTAAGATTCGAGGTTCCTATCAAGGATTTGGAGTTGCAGAAAATCAAACGTTCTTATCCTTTAGTTCCTGGAACTGATCACTCCGGGATACGACAAAATAACTGAATTTGAATATATTTTATCTACTGTAATGTGGATCTCCATTAATAAATGATATTTTATCACATCTTTTTTGTCACTTAATTCGAATAAAAAATTAACGTGGATCTTTATGTTGGTAAATATACAGTATAGGAATTCATTACTCTCTTATTAAAAATACTAATTTTAATTCCTCTTATTAAAATTAAAATGATACTTAAAACTCTAATGATATATTTAAAAATAGCCTAGGCCTGGGAAAATGTTTAAAAAATAATTTGACATTTGAATTACTCACTAAATAGACTCTTTGTGAAGCTCAAAGAGATTTCAATTAATTTTGAAATTGAAAATTAGAAGTTTAAAGTGCACATCTCTATGCAAATAGAGTGTAATATTTTACATAATGTACATTAGTAACAAATTTCTAATATCGGCTTGTGATCTAGTACATTGAACGCCGAAAATTTAAATATATAGGTGTTTAAGAGATTAGAAATACATCGAATACAAAATGTAAATGAAGTAAATATAAATGAATATTAGAATGCACCATCAATAGAATCAAAGAAAGGCCCGAATAAATTGTTTGCAAATGAAGAAAAGTGTGTGTGTGTGTGTGTGTATGTGTGTGTGTATTGTTGGGGAGGTGGGAGAATAGAAGGAGGAAATAAATTCTTGCTTGATATGAATGAACTTTGAGTGCCGCACATTTATAAGAATAGTGGCAACATTTTTTTTTTCTTTCCTCTAAAGCAATTCTACACTAACACGAATTGCGTTTTTTATTCGTTAACAAGGGGGGGAAAAAAAAAGAGGTTTGAGAAATTCGCTAGTTTGTGTGAAATTGGATTGTGAGACGGGTGAGGAGAGAGAGAGAGAGAAAAAAAAGGTGGGGTGGATTAAAGGAGGAAATGCGATGAAGATTCTTTGGTCCAGAAAGAAACCAATGAGACGAATGATGAGCACCCAAAAAGTATTTCTTTTTTTTTTTAACGGAATATATTTTTTTAATGATGAGTCAAAAACATTTGTCATGCCTTCTCTAAATGGTGACTCGTCAATAAAATGCATCTCTAAGAAACAAATAATAATAATGATGAAGATTAAATTATTTTCCGATAGGTTTAATTATTTTTATTACCACATTTTCACTACTTAAAATATACCGATATTTGGTCGCTGCTAAGAGAAATAGTACTAGATTGAAAATAAAAAATATAATAATCTACAAGTATTGAATATACAATAAATTGGTTTTAATTACATAATAGTCCCAATGCCTATTCCATCATCATCATCATCATCATCATCATCATCATCAACTGTTTCCAGCCGTGGCCAGGTCATTCTACTAAAATACCTATTTTCCTCTATCACTCTACCATTCTTCCTTCTTTAATTGCTTCCATTCTTCTCCTCTCGCTTACACACTTTCTGCTATCTGCTCCTACCATCTCTTTATTGGCTTCCCTTGTGGTATTTATCCTATATACCTCATTTTACAATGCCTATTAATTATTTAATTTTATTTATTAATTTTAGCTTTGAAAAAAAAGTATATTTTCTAAAACGATCTTTTTATGAAAATAAGAATTTACAATGCATGTACTTACCCTATTTAGTGAAACAACAAAAACTGTACTTCTGTGAATAGTAGACCTTGTTCCCTTCATATTCATATCATTATTACTATCTTACTAGTAGCAATGTAAATAGTAAACCTCGCTCCATCCATGTTCATTACGTTACTAGTCTTACTGGTAGTTCTGTAGATAGTACACCTCACTCCTTCCATTTTATTATCGTTATTACAGTCTTACTATACCTCAGTTTTAGCTTCTGTGGTGCTGACTGACAGCTCACAGCTGACTTCTGACGGCTTTGAAAAGCTACCAGACCAAATTATGTATCCCTACGCCGAACCATATGATCTGCAAAAAACATGTCTTTAGCAGTTGTCACTTTTGACAGTCAAAATTTAGGTATATACCTAACTGTCGACTGTCAGAAGTCAGCTGTGAGCTGTCAGTCAGCACCACAGAAGCTAAAACTGAGGTATAGTAGTTCTATGGACAGTATATCTCGCTTCCTCCATTTTATTATCGTTATTACAGTCTTACTAGTAGTTCTATGGACAGTATATCTCGCTTCCTCCATTTTATTATCGTTATTACAGTCTTACTAGTAGTTCTATGGACAGTATATCTCGCTTCCTCCATGTTCTTATCGTTACTACAGTATCTCTATTAGTTCCGTGAACAGTAGACCTCGTACCCTCCATATTATGATCGTTATTACAGTATTTATAGTAGTTCTGTGAACAGTAGAAACTGGGTACCTTCATGTTTATATATTTATTTTTTTTGCACAGCTACTACCTGTTCAGATTATACTCATATGTACTACCTACGCTAATGACTTATTGATGAGGAAGGTTGAATTTAAATGAAGTATAAGAGCATAGGCGTGAAGTGAAAGTGGAAAAACCATATTGTAAAAAAACATCCTTAGTACACCCAACTGAGATTCCAACCCCTGTTCTCTTATCATCGGCAGTCTAGTCCAACAGACCATGCGGCCACCGAGGCAGGTGTCATCAAAATATAAATGTCTATCATATATAACTATGATAAACAAACATCATTAGCTTACAAGGCTCCATGGACGTTTGTAAAAAACCGAAAAAAAGCTTTCGTTTCCACTCACCCTCTCGCTCTCTCTCTTTCTCTCTCTCTCTTTACCAGTTTTGCCGACGTTGGCGTGTCTCATTACTACACTCAATGGACCAGCAAAGATGTGGAGAGAAGTCTGCAGCTTTATCACGAATAAAGATAATGAAGCTGTCAAATGAAACAATTCTTTTTGTTTCACATTTGTTACTTTTTTTTTTATCTCCCCGTTACATATATTCGAAAAATAAAAAAATAACAAAGACATTTGAAATAAAATGTTAAATTATTTGAAATGAGACATCGTTTAAGAGCAAACATTTTTTATGATTTTTTTTTTTATTTGTTAAAAAGATAAAATATTACAATAACTTTATTAAATGAAAACTCTGTTCTTATCGTTAGACACAAAATATTACCCCCCCCTTCCCCTTAAATCCACCGACAAGTTTTCAGTATTATCTTGAGACGAGCATAGAAGATTGTGTTAAATTAATTGAGGTTTTAATTTATGGTGTGTTATGTTTTAAATAAATTAAATTATTTATCTCAATAAATTAATTAATTCTTACAAGCCCTACATTCTTTAACCCCCAACGAGTCTAGTTTTTTGAGATTGAGAAAAATCAGGGTTTCAATCCCGACAGGATGTACTGAGGGTTGTTTTCTCCTTAGAGGTTTACCACTCTCTCTCTCTCTCTCTCTCTCTCTCTCTTTCCGCAAATTTGATAATTTTGCTAAAAATTTTACCTTTCTCAGTACTAGCCTAATAGTATAGTTAAATGTGGGTAGCTCGGAAAGGTGGTAAGATTCGGTAAAAAATAATACTTGCTATGTTTTATCTGTAGGTAACCCAAACTAGGGATGTGCGAGTTCTTGAAAATTCTAGTCTGTGTCGAGTCTAAGTAGCTGTTCGAATTCGACTCCAAGATCCACACAAAGCTCGAAATATTTAAATTCTCAGAATTTTATATCTTTATCTCAAATAGTACTAGTTAGATTAATTTTATTCAATTTTAATATATATTTTCATATCAAAGAAAGTTCCTCCGTATTCCACTTCATCTAATTTTAAAAAATGGTAAAATTATATTAAATTTCTTTTTAAAAAAAATCAGATTTATTTGATTAAATTAAACATTAAAAAGAGGATAGAAGAGTAAGGCCTATATACTTACCAGAAAAGTGTAGGCCTCAAAGCTCATAAAAAAACACAACAAAACACATAATTATGAACTTTGAGGTCTTCAGTTTACTGGCAAGTGTGGAGGTCTTGCTTGCCCTTCTATCCTCTTTTCAATGTTTAATTTAAAATATCTGTTTGGTGCCATTTTGTCTTAATTTGTGTGGTTTTAAATTTTTTGACATAATTTGTAGTTGAAAAATATATAGGTATTTTTTAAATTTATTTATGGTTTATGCATGGATCTAATACAGGAATTTAACTTGAAATATTTCTATAACAAATAATGCTCTATACTAGTCAAACTCTACTCGAAGTGAAAGATGCTTACTCCCACATCCCTACTTATGACATACTCACTTTTTGTTACGTTAGGTGACATTTGTTTTGGTTTGCTGTTATAAAATATCAACCCCAATAATAAGTTTTGTTCAATCGGTTATACTCTCTAGCTCGGGCAGCAGTGGATGGTTACATAACATACATACATAACATATATACATAACATACATAACATACATACCATACAAACATTACATACAAAAATAACATACATACATACATACATAACATACATACATAGCCTACATGCATAACATACATACATAACATATATACATTCATACATGCATAACATACATGCATAACATATATACATACATGTATAACATACATGCATACATGCATAACATACATGCATACATGCATAACATACATGCATACATGCATAACATACATGCATACATGCATAACATACATGCATACATGCATAACATACATGCATACATGCATAACATACATGCATACATGCATAACATACATGCATACATGCATAACATACATGCATACATGCATAACATACATACATAACGTAATTACATACATAGCATAAACATACATATATAGAGCCTACATACATACATACATAGCCTACATACATACCTAGTCCACCGTTCTCTTACGAGGTAGGCAAAAAACTGTGCATATAACTAAAAAAGAACTCCGTACTTAATCCATCCTCAACAACTTTCTCCACACTTCACTATCCTTACATACTCCCTTCGCTCCAACATCCTTACACCGAGTCATACATGCTCTTTAATACTTAAAACTCTTAATGTTTCTCTTTGTCACACACTCGTCTACAACATTTCGCCACATCTTACATGGCCTACACTTCCTTTTGGTCCACACCAGTGGCGTTTATTCAATGGAAGCGAGGGAAGTGACGTTTCCCTACAATTAAAGAGGGAAAAAAGAAAATGGGAGGAATATGAAGTTAAAACAAATTATTATTATAATATAAACATCTCCAACAAGTATAGTGAGTTGAGGTAGCAGCACTTCTTTCGGAGTAAAGCTTGATTCACAAGCTTGCCGAAAAATAGAAAGCAGAATCTGCGCAGTAATTCACACACTTTAAGTTGACCCATGATGCATTGCAACGCTTTAAAACAGCTGATTATCAACATTTTTTTATTTTCTAGTGGATAAACATATATTTTAGATCATTGTATCGATGTTTGTTTACAAATTATAATGCTGTGTCGTGGCACAATCCAATACGTCAATAAACACGCTTTACATTAATGGGTTATTTCAAATCTCCTCACAACGGCCAACGAAGCTGTCTGCTAGTTTCTGGCTCTAGAGCTTATGCGTTTACAAATGCACATGCGCACTAATTTGAGGTGGTTGGTTTTGAGATTTGATTGGTTCTCCTGTGCCTAACATCTCGAGCAGAGAGGACATAGTAGAGACTAGTTGAACTTCAGCAGAACAGCTCGCGCCGATTAAGCGGAAATCTTGTGATTGGCTTAGAGCGCGTCACGTGACCACGTTTATGTTCTGCACTAGTTTTTCAGCGAACGTGTTGATTCACAGTAAGCCATTCTTTCTAAGACTGACCAGCTAGATGGTCCCGTTCACTCTTTATTCCACCAATCTTTTGTTTCAGGCTCTGTCCGGCCCTCATCGGGGAAAGGAAAGCATCGTATCCCTATGCGAGTATTAGAGCATGAGTTTACTATCGTGATAGGTGTATAACCATACGTTTAATGCTGTTAAAATCTTAATTTTTAGCTTGTTTTAAGCGATATTTATTGTTTCTAAATGTAATTATGGGCATTCTATTAAAAAATAACGTATTTATCAGTTATTACCAATTTAAAGTAAGTGTAGTTTTATTTTACAAGAATATTGACGCTTGTTTGATCCTCCAAGGTAAGCGGCTTGTTTCTATGCGTACAGTAGTAGAATGACGAGTGCGTAAACAATTGCAGCAGTGGAAGCTGCTGTGTATTCATAAGTAATATTTTTAAGCGTAATTTTTCGTCCCGGTTTTTGACGAGCAAAATAAAATAATTGGAACAGACAGACCCACTCCATCTTCAGGCAGCCTATGACAAAAATTTTGACGTTTAAATAATTAATTTTATGAAAGTGTATAGTAAATATCGGTATGATGGGTTGGCGGAAAATTTTATAGTTGACCTTACTATTTACTAATGATAATGGCGTGTAGAATAAATCCGGATTCAAAACTATAAGGCAGGCCAAATGCCAAACCCATTAGCAGGCCACAACCCAAGAGAAAATTTCGGCAATAGAAATTGACTTATTATTATTATTATTATTATTAGAGTTAGAACTACAATTATTATTTATATATATATATATAATTTAATGATTGTGTTAATATTCATAAGATCAATTATTTTTTTATTCCATGCATAGGGTGGGTCACCCCCCTTCCTTTCTTCCCCAGAATACTTTTAACTATACAAAAAAAAAAATGGTACGGCACACCGCACAGACTTTCTCTCTCTTTCTATAAACTCGTAAGATTTCTGAACGGAATAATGTACATTGTATCATCACCACTACACATAAGAACACGCATAAAATAATATACAATGATATAGAATCAATGAGAAAAGAGGCACATCTTTGTCCACCTAAGAACATTTCAAACAGTTTAATGTCTTCCACAAGGGTCAACACTTCGTATTAAAATTTCGATTTCTGGTTAAAATTTTAACATTTTAAAAGGTGTTGCAGATCTTCAAGTCATCGCATTGATATTTAATTATTCATTTATACATTTTGACTAATAAAAAATGTAAATATTGACTATTGAGTCTAAAATGGAGATAGATCATTGCTATGCAAACATTTCTCCTAAGAGATTTAAGGAAAAATAACATACTTTTTTTTAGATACTTACTTATAATTAATTACTCTATGGCATTGGAGTATTATTGCGTTAAGACTTAAGTAGTATATGTTTACAACTAAAGCTCACAAAATTGTATTAATATATTTACAAATATCTCAGAAACTGCTGTTTTTATAAAAATATATGTCAAATAAAAGTTTTTTATTTCTAATAGTCCTACAATTTTGCAATGATAAGTTGTTTAGTTTCTCCAATAGTTGTGGAGATACGGAAATTAACACTTCTGTAATGTACCCTAAAAATCATTTTCATAGGAAAATGAAAATAGCCAGTTTATTTATAATCTTAATCAACGCCTAGATACGAATTTTAATCAAAATCGTTTAAGCATATTTTGAGAAAACCAAATTTTTCTCTTTTCGTCCTTCAGTAAACTACCCTTAATTTTAAGTTTTTATAGACACACAGAGAGACGGCATTGCAAAGACTATTTTTTAGGGTTCGGGGGTCATGAGACGTCGACATCCATCAACATTTCAGGTTAGTTTTTTTTTACGGTCGCAATACTTAAACTTTAATGTCCAAAAAGTTAAAAAAATTCATATAATTGCGTATATTTTGAAAGTTATTGATTTTATAAAAATATGTTTCGAATAAAATATCTGTATTATAAATATATATACATATTTGTAATGCTAAGTAATTTCATATCTCAAATAGTTTCGGAGCTATTTAAAAAAATGTTAATTTACGCATCAGACCGGAGCCCTTAAAGCCATTTTGCCGAAATATTGAGGGTAGCCATTTTGTTTGGAATATTTATTAATGTTTATAAATGAAATTTAATCAAAATCGTTGGAGCCGATTTTGAGAAAATCGACTTTTTCTCTTTTTGCCCTTCAGTAAACTACCCTTAATTTTAAGTTTTAATAGACACACAGACAGACGGCATTGCAAAGACTATTTTTAAGGGTTCGGGGGGTCATGAGACGTCGACATCCATCAACATTTCAGGTTAGTTTTTCTTACGGTCGCAATACTTAAGCTTTAATGCCCAAAAAGTTAAAAAAATATATATAATTGCGTATATATTGAAAGTTATTGATTTTATAAAAATATGTTTCGAATAAAATATCTGTATTTTAAATATATATACATATTTGTATTGCTAAGTAATTTCATATCTCAAATAGTTTAGGAGCTATTATTAAAAATGTTAATTTACGCATCAGACCGGAGCCCTTAAACGATTTTGCCGAAATATTGAGAGTAGCCATTTTGTTTGGAATATTTATTTATGTTCATAAATGAAATTTAATCAAAATCGTTAGAGCCGATTTTGATAAAATCGACTTTTTCTCTTTTTGCCCTTCAGTAAACTACCCTTAATTTTAGGGTAGATATCCAATTCCAAAAACCCCTCGGGGCAACCCTATGAAAACCCTAGATATCAAGTTTCAGTTCAATCGGTAAAATAGTTTAGGCTCTAGTTGGAGGTACAGACAGACAGACAGACAGACAGACAGACAGACGGAAATTCAAAAACCACTTTTTCGGATTCAGGAAGTCATGAAACGTCAAAATTCATCAAAATCTCGAGTTCGATTTTTTTGACGATCACAATACTTTCTCTACCTGTAAGATAGAGAGAAAGTAAAAAGAAAAAAGACCCGTGTGAGCTTCTAATTATACTAGTGTCCAACAGACCCCCTTTATTGTAGCCTCATTGCTTCCCTCTGTCCAGAAATGACCACACGCCAATGGTCCACACAATCTACCTTCATATATTTGATTTATCACTCAATCAACACTCATCTTCTCTGCATGACCTAAACAATATAAGACCTTTTTTTCACAGTGACCTATTGGATTCTCTTTATACAATATTCCTTCAGGACCTATTCATTACGGACTCAGTCCATACCAGTTTTTCCACATACATTTCTCAGTTATCTCATTACAACCACATTCAACTTTCTCTTGTGTTTCTCCTGAAAAACCCCCGCTTCACATCCATAAAACAATGTTGGCGTTAACACAATTTTATATACTGCCATATTTGCTTCTTTCGATACTACTTCATTCTTTGCATTATTCCATATACATCCAACTACTCTTGGAGATGCATTCACCAGTTTGTCGATTTCACCATCTATCCTTCCATTTTTACAAAACATTCTGCCCGGATACACAAAATCATTCACGTGTTCTAACACTTTTCCATTTATAATGAGCTAACAATCATTTCCTGATTCATTTGATCAAAAACTATCACTTTAGCTTTGGAGACATATAGACAAAGATCTATTTTGCCTGTTCTATAGACGGTGGGGCGTATTATGACAGTTTCTAGATTTAATAAATTGTTTGCTAAGGATGTTTATGGCATTATATAATATTCAGCCCCAAGGCCGTAGACAACCAATAAATGAAGGGGTATTTTGTGGGTACATCTTACAATTGCGGGAAGCTAGAAACAATTCTAAATGATCAACAGTTCTATAAGCTATCTGAAGTGTTTTTTATTGCAACATAACCTCCTAACTGCCGAAGGCTAGGAAAAATTATAAATATTAAACACCTCTAGAAGCGCTCTGAAATGTTTTTTACGGTAACAAAACCTCCTAATCTGTACTTATATCTTAATCTCGATATTGTTTGAACCATAAATAAAACCATATATATTTTGTTCATAAAATTTCAGGGGGGGGGAGGTTTGAACCACCACGCCCTCCCCTGGCTACGGGCTTGTTCAGCCCTTACTTTTGACGTGTGGTGTCATTTTAAACCCAGGGAAGATAATTTTAGTGAGCTTTTGTAAATATTCACTACTATATGAAGATTATTTATTTGCTCTAATTTTGTTTATCAATGTGGAGTACCAGTGTGAGATTGTTTTTTTAAAGTCATAGAGGAGTTTGGCGAACATTTTTAAGGTAGCAGTTTTGGTGATCCTTTCCTACCAAATATTTGGGCATTGAGTGTACCTATAAGTCTTGATAAAAATGATTTAATAGAGGGGAAGGTTTCTCATAATTAAAATAATATTTATTTCAAATAAGTCAAAACAAAGCTCTATAACACCCACGTCAGTGTCCGCATGGTCTAAGGCACTACTATCACAATATACCAGACTGTCGAAGCCAGGAAGATCGGGGTTCAATCCCAGTCTGGTGCACCAAGGGTGGTTCTTCCTAAATGGTTTTGAGCTCTTCCTCCGTGCAAATTTGGGTGCACTTCCTCTAAATCAAGCCTTCCTAGTCCCTAATAAGTTATTGTAATTAATACATAGGCATATAACCCGAATGGATAGCTAGACGCGATGCTAATAAAACCTTTATACCAAATTACACATATATAATAATTTACATAAAATACTTAGCCTTAATGTAATAGGTAGTAATATAAACTTAGAAAAGGGGGGTACAAATGTCAGTATATAGCCATCAATCAAAATGTGGGTGGTTACAATTTACCTGTGTACACCTCGTTTGCCCTTAAAGGCGGTAGTCTTCCTTGATGGATTACACAATGAATGACCTTCTCTTATAATCTACGTACTACATCGCGTAATCTGTCAAGGGATGATCACGATATTTCAATGTAAACGGAGTGACACCCCTATCCCTTCTCTTGTGCTAGTTGTTTGTGTTAAACTTTTTTTTTAAAATAAAGCCATAATATGAGGTTATTTTGAAAATAAAATTATAAATAAACTTTAGTTAAGTAACCCTGTTTAATAAAATTAACTTTTCTGTTGTTTGGATTATTGACTAAGAAATATCAAACGAATTGACATACTTACGTATGAATTCGATTCCATTTGAATTGTATCTTTTTGAACTCACGTTAAATTTTAAGGGTTAAATCTTATCATAGTTGCCTTTGAGGCGTCTAAGACATAAGTGGTGGATAACAATAGAATATGAATTTAAGGAAAGTCACTTTTTGATATAATCATTAAGTATCTAGTTAAATTAATCCATTCCCCAAGTTTTTTTTTTACGTAACCAAATTATTAGATTTATAACCCAATATCCTTATGAATACAGCAGATAAATATGACAGCTAGATCTACTTTCACGAATTCATTAAGGTCACGTGACCTAGAGCTGCTACTTTTAATAAGTATTTATTTATCCATGCCTATAAATTAACATTAATATGATATTAAAATGTTCACCTAAATAAATACGTATGTACTTTATATTATAAGGTGTTACAAATGTTCATTCGCAAGAAAATCAAGGTTTAAGTGATAATCCCTAACCTTGTTAATCAATAGTTATTATCTATTACGTGGTATCCAACACTACAAGGTTAATTTGACCTACCGTCCGATATCCTTTCTTTGTTGGTAACTTTAAGTTTCATAGTTTCATAAACATTTAAACAACTTACGTTCATACTATTTACGTTTATGACCTACCAAGTACGATACCCCTCTCCCCCCACTCCCCTTGCAATTTTTGCATGACATTCATCCTCGAAATATAGCAAAAAGTTTCTTTTAGACCTGATTATGGTGTTTTGGTTGAAGACATTGTACAACTTTGCATATAATAAATTCCCCAGTACTGTTTGGTTTTGTTCCTGGGAATGCCAAGGAACGCATCAGTTCCTGAACCGAGATAAAGGGCTCTAGGATAACTGCTCATGTACAATGAGCAAAAATAGTACTATACTTTTTTTAGCCCCATATCTTACTACCCGTTCATAGTATATGCCTATGCACTAATCATACTAATAGGTTAAGGATGAGTAAATGTAAATTTGAAGGATTGTACCCACACTTCCGTGGTGTTAGTGTGGAACAAACATCTTAGAAAAAACATTCTCAGTACACCCGACTGGGATTTGAAACCCAATCTCACAGTCATCGGCAGTTTAGTCTGTTTATAGAGTAAATCCTTAGAACATGTGGCCACCGAAGCGTGTTATTACATGTTACTGTGGTTTGAAATGACGTCTGGTTTAGGCTGTATTTTATACCTAAGTGACGTATTATATGTGTGAGATGAGATTTTTTTTTTAATTCTTTAGATTCCAGTCGAGGAAATATGTACAGTTCACTTAACTATAATGTTTCTTTTTTACTATTACGATTTAAGATGAAAAGTAACTATTTATTTTAGAGAAATGAGTCGTTCACCAACTAGCGCACGTAGAGTATAAAAAATCTTAAAATACGTTGTGCTATAAATAAAACAGCCATTCACTTTATTTCGAACATATAAATATGTGTAAAGTAATTTACCTAAAGGTCTTGAAAGTCCTTATGCAAATAAATAATTAATAATTATGCTATATAACTAAATACGTCGATTAACCAAAAGTAAAGGATATATTTTATGGAATTTAAACACAACTCACAGTACCATAAATAATTGAGTTTCTCAATCGTTTATTTTCAAATTATTGACCAACCTTTTAAGCGATACTCTAGAAATGTAGTTGAACTTGGTTTGATTTTCCAGAGGGGCTAGAAAACGTTTTCAGACTGAAAATATAGCTTTATGGCCTTATGAAAATATCAATTCAGATTATCATAGTCTTGTGGATTTCTTTTTATTTTGTTTCCCACTTAATGAAGTAAAAGCAAAAGCACATTATATATAGGGTAGAAGTATGATGAATATTAAAATTGTGTTTATGACCTTGAATAGTCATAAAATAATTCACGGGATTTTGTAAATGTATAGGAGTCACAGAAAATTTAAGTCTTTATATGTTTTTATAACTTCTCGTTTTCCACTAGTTATCCGAAATTAATTACATTAATGGGGTGGAAAGAAATTATCTAGATTTTCTATGTAGTTATTTCACATTAAAGTGAAGGAAGAAGAAGAAACCATTTAGGAAATATCACTATCAACTTAAAAATACACGGTTGGGATACGAACACATAACTCACCGTCACTATAAATCCAACAGATTTCGAGAGTGATTCCTTAGACCAGGAATGTCAAACACGTGACCTTATCCATGAATTTGTGTGGCCCACGGACCTAATGAAGAAGCATCATGAAATATGACTAGTAATATATTTTATAAACATGAAGGAAATACAACATTTTATAAAGTTATATATTAGTGTATTTAGCATAGTTAGTATAGTTATTCTCGCATGTGGGGTTGGACTCATAGATGGAATTTTGGGGGTAAAGGGGGCAGTTCCCCCCCCCCCCCAATATTTAAAGGCTAGCAAAAAAATCTAAATATATGTCGACAAGCATTACCGTATTCACTTTTTGTATAACAAATTTCTCGTGTCATCTGTCTGTCTGTAATAGTAATTTGTGTGAATATATGTGAATATTAAGTTTTCATAATTTAGCTAGAGCCGTGGCTAATAATGATTCACTGGCCAAGAGGGGTAAACCTTCAGGATTATTTATGGGATTCCCGAATATGCATTCGCTTCAATCCAGTAATATTCGGTAAGATTCGCCACTAGGGACCTCCCTAAGCTCAATTTTTGCCCCCACCTCAACCCCCCCCCCCAGTCAAAATGCTAAAATTTCGCCTATGGGGCTGGTGTACCAAATCCGTAGTATTTCTTCGACATGGGCCAATTTCACCCCGCTCTCCTCCCCCAATTTAATTTGCGCACCAAATAATGCAATTTTTGCAGTATATATTACGTACATGAAATGAAACTAAAAACCTAAGAGATCTCGGCTTACGGGCACACATGTCAGAAAAATGTAGGGCTAGTCTTATTGTATTATATAGGGGTCTACACTTTCATTTTTTATAATAATATGATAGAAGACTAGAATTCACTTTACTTAAGATAATGACCGTACATATATATATTTTTAAAGTGGCCGCTTCAGTATTTTTAATTTTAAATGTGGCCCTAATAATCTAATGAGTTTGACAGGCTCGTACGAGCTAATGTACTGTTATTTTCTTTAGCACCACGTCCTACTACCTATTTAGGCTATACGTGTGTATACTATTACTCTAATGAGTTAGGGATGAGGAATGTTGAATTAGATTAAATGTACCCGCATTTTCGTGGAGAGAGATAAAGAGAGAGAGTGAAAAACCATTTTGTAAAAACCAGCATTAGTACACCCGACAGAGATTCAAATCCTGATCTTTGTGTCATAGGCATTCTAGTCTAAAACGTGAGTGACGCCTTAAACCATGTGGTTACCGAATCAGGTGTGTACTGAAATTGAAATAAATCAAATGTTACTTTCTTAAAAAATACTTTTGATATCATAATTTTGACAAATAAAATCAATGATCTATAGCAATCATATTGAGGTGTAAAATTCTTTGTTTATTTAAAATTATCAAAAAAATAAAAAAAAGTTTGACAAAATATTGTCAAGTAGTTCGAGGTAAAACGAAATCAATGCATAGAGAGAGCTCTCTCTCAACTGTAACCTGTTAACTTTAGGTTTTAGCCGTAACGTAACATTAGTACGAACGTAAGTCTAACAGATGGCTCCATTTATCTTCAATATTACCCTCCATTATAGCATTTTGGATTCTACGCAAACACACATACACACAAACAGTGAAATGTATATTCCCGCATTATATATATATATATATATATATATATATATATATATGTATATATATATATATATATATATATATATATATATTTTTATTGCAAGAAGGCGGATGAAATGCCATTTCCAAACCATCTTTTCACCCCCTACCAGCTCTTTCTCCTCTCTTCTTCTCTCCTAGAGAGCCAATCCCCCTCTCTCTCAGTGGCATTCCCTTTCCCGGGAATCCCTTGCACAAACATGTCTTCCAATAAATTTGTCTTTCTAAACATTCCCCTACCTAGCGAAGCCCCGGATTCAGACTTGCGTTGTTGAAGGGATTGAAACTTTTTCTCACCATGGAACATCGAGATGAGGACATGCCACCTACTGGTTCTATTGACAAATCATTTGGATACACGTCTCTTGACGATTAATCAAAATGCAAATTAAAGGTGTTTTTTTATTACATAGCATCTCACAACCCATTTGGTCCTTCCACATTTGATTATATTTATGGTCTAATGATGGGGAAGGTAGAATATAGATCAAAAACACCTAATTTTCTTGGAGGCAATGTAGTAAGCTATGTTTAGGGGGAAAAATGTCCCAGTAACTATATTCAAGCCTCAACCTTTCCGTATGTAGCCAAACTAGGGAAGAATGACCATTTATACAGATAGTTTTGATTAAATATTTAATTTATTTGGTTTTGATATGCATATGTTTAGCAATGAGCTAAATCTTAATGTGAGAATTTAGGGGACGTGAGAAAAGGTAAATTTTTTAAAGTGTTTATCCCAAAACTTTTTTTGGAAAAAAAATCAAATAATTCTCCAGTAGAAAAATATAATTTAATAATATTTTTTGCATGTGGTTCCCTCTTCCTTGACTTAAAAATTAAAATATTCAGATAAGTCAGACGGTTATAAAGACGTGGAACGAGGAACTTAATATATTTTTCCCACCCCATCTTACCACCCACTATACAATTCAATCAAGTATATGGGATAGAGGGATATGGAAGTATAGTTTAGAGTAACTGTACCCGAATGTTCATGGAGGGTGATTGAGAAAACATTCAGTGAAGTTTCTTTCTCAGTACAACCAGCAAATATTCGAATTCTAACCTCCTCGTTACCTGCAATTAGACTAGATGAACCGCCCGGGTTTGGTCAGTGAATATAAAACTTGATAATTTATATAATCGCTCAACGAACGTATCTTATTTTTATTCGTCCGTGATTTCACTACGAGGCATAAATGAAGGAGAAAGCTTCAAGATGTCTGCAAGTATGGGATTGGGAAAGGGGGGAGGGGGGTAGACGCTGCTGTTTCTAAGCGAAGAGCGAACTAATATATACAAATAGATGTGTAGTAGTATCTCGGGCTTTATGACGCGAAGCGTCTTCGGGGGTGGGCATTCGATGACGAACTTGTATGTGTGTGCCATACGTGCATATATAAGAAGAGAGTAGGGAGGTCCCTTTAAATATACAGTTATTTCAAGCCGAAGTAATGTGTGATTTTTTTTACAGCCCTTTAAAGCTAAGCTTAATATTTTCCGTTCGATATATAGAGTCAATTCGCCATAGGCGTGGGAAGTACCTAATAGCTAACAGAAGATGTAAAAACGGTTAAAAAAACACAACTAAAAACCAATTTGTCATGAAAGTTCTGACCCTCAAAAGTAACAAGAACTAATACACGCTCTTGTAGATCAGAGGTATTCAACCTGTGATATGCGTACCCCTGGAGGTACACCAAAATATTTGTAATTTGGGTACAAACACTTCTGAACGCTATTATGCTGAGTGAATTTCTTAAATCCTTTCCACATTTTAAGAAAAGAGGATAAAACACATGATTGGATTGCACATCCTTTTGATACCACAGTAAATTCATCTGTGTTTTCCATCAAATTTAAAGAAGAATTAATTGAAATTTTTGCTGAAAGCATTCTAAAAGCAACATTCAAGACTACGTCAATTTGCGATTCCTGGACAGCAGCTTGCCATAAGTTCAAGGACTTAAATGACAATGCTATTTCAAACCTTGCATTTCCATCTACTTATTTGTGTGAACAAGGCTTCTCTGCAATTACATCAATTAAAACTAAGGAGAGCAATCGTACGAATTCTGAGCCAGGCCACATCCCTGCACTCACGAACTCATCCCCGAATTGAGCTACTAGCTTCGAGAAAATAAGACAAGACATGTCACTGAATGTCTATTTGTAATCATTAAATAAATATTTGTACTCTTCTTGTATTTTAATACTATTAATGTTGTTTAAAATCCCATATAATTTTTTATTTATCAAAATAGAGCAATAAATTCGCAAAATCATTGTATTTTGCATTTATTTAGTTCCTTGATATGCTATACTTACTGGGTGTATTATAAAATCCAGTGTGGGTACAAAGTTAGAAAAAATATTTTTGGGGGTACGCGAACAAACACCACTGTGTTAACCATGTGGTTTGGCGAATGGATACGTGAAAGTAACACTGGTAACTTTTGCTAGCTGTCAGTTATAACGTAGATGGGTGTATGTCTATTAGAATTCTAGAAGATAGAACCGTTTAGAATAATTTTCTAATTGAGGTGTTTAAGGTAGGCGTGTAGAGAACGTGAGTTAAGGTTAGTATTTTTACAATTTTTATAACAAAAAAATTTGGGATCAAGGGAAATCAAATATTTCTCTACTAGAAACATAAATACTTTAATTTTACTCACATGGTGACCACAACAGTTCTTGAATATCTGTCAAGGGTGTTTTATAACTTAATGACAAATTCTTCTCTTAATTTAAAAAGTTTCTCATCTAGTGCCGCTATGCTAATTACAGATATTCAAGAATTGTTGATACAACCATATGAAGAAAACGAGGTTTGTAATGAAGCAATATTTGATTTATTTGACCAAATAATGTTTTTCTACAAAAATTTTTTTAAAAAAACTAATTTTCTCGCTTCCCCTACACTCTCAACTTAACGTACACTCTCTTAGCCAACTGAATATACCAGCATACGACTTAAAAATCAACTTAATTCTAGAACACATATATACACAGAGTCTGTTGAATATTAAAATATTATAATTATTTTATAACCGTGTTTTACTACCTTTAGTTTATAAGCGTTTATGGTTATTACTCCAATGGGTAGAGCCCCGTAAAAATGGTTTTATTTTTAAATATATTTCATTTTTTAAATCTCACTTTTCAGTGTTATTTCGTGTTTATTCAAAATTACATATTATCTTAGTTGTTATAGTATTATTTACGTGTTGAGACAATGCATACAAAACTAAAATATATTATTACCCCATTAACAAAAATTCCAGTAATTTTACTTGATTTCTCAAAATTACCTGTGTTTTCCTGGCTCTCCAGCTGCGTGGCAATCTTAAATCTAATGCACATCTAAGTTAGTCCTAAATTAAAGCCGTTTAAAAATGTTGTATTTTGTGGAAGAAGAGGATAAACAGCTGGCCCCTATTTAACATGGCCTTCCCAAACACTAGATCCCAGTTCACGAACTACAATCTAACATAACTTAAAACAGCTTAGAGCTTAAGGGGGCCGCCTTGGTACGTGAGAAAGTATCATTCGTGTTAGACCTCATGTCTTAAAATGAAAATGCTCTGTGCTGTTATCTTGAACTACAGCGTCTGTCTCTCTCTAATCTTATCCTCTTCACACTTACCCTGCCACCCCATGTCAGAAGAAGAGAAGCAAAGAAATGGAAAACTATTTCAAGGTCAAGAGGAATAATGCGCGTGGCTGATCGCCTCCCCACTCACTACACAGTCCAGCTGTCCGCCTGTGTTTATCTTGTGATATTTTGCTAACTTGAGATTCTCGTGAAGGGTTCACAAACAAGCACAATCCTCTATTGATGGTTTAACTTGTCTTGAAACCTTATAATACGAACGGGTAGTAGGACGCGATGCTAAAAAAAATATTGTCTTGAAGAACACACACTTTTATACATGTCACTTTTTTTTTAGGAAAATGTGAATATTAACTATACAATAATTAATCACGTGTAGACTAAATTTCTATCTTACCCTTACTTAGTTGATAGCAGGGCGTCGGAACCGAGGAGTATAGGGGGCTCCAACACACGGCCCTATACCCCCAACCAGTCTTAGATTTATTCTACCTGTGTAAATACTTATAAATATGGAAGATGTAAAAAAAAAAAAGCCTTCAACTAGCTTCTAAAAGCATTCACTTTTTTTTTGTGCTAAAAATCGGGAATAATCCTCCCCCCTTCCGACCTCATCGTTGTTAATCAAACCAAAGAGGTTTTTCCTTTTAGAACTGCGTCTTACAACCCGTTCGGATTACACGCTTATGTAATAATTACTCTAATGGGTGACCATGCGGCCACCGAAGCGGGTCAAATTAGTTAACTTTTACTCTCAACTAAAATGAGATAGACTACACATTGTTATATCACCTACACTGTTTACGCCTACACAAAGCTAGAGTTTACATAAATAATAGGTTAAATGGTCATGTGTAACCTATTTTCAACAATTAATTCATTATAATTTCAGGTGCCTATTCAGGCTATCAGTAATTTCCACTGATTATTCTAGCTGATAGGGGAAGAGGAAGGAAAGTTTTGATGAAATGTACCCGTATTTGTTTAGAGAGAGGGCTACGGATAAACTACCCTTAGTAAACCTGGCCGAGAATCAAACCCCGACCTCCTTGTCATTGGCAATCTTGTTTAGCTTGATCCTTACGTTTTAAATAATTAAATCAAGTAAGAACTTATTAAAAACAATAAGAAATAAACAATATTATTAATGTTGAAACACATTGACTGTTTCATATAATACACACACACACACAGAGTGGCGGATCCAGAAAAAAATGACAGGGGGGCACCATGATAATTTATTATTATTATTATTATTATTATTATTATTATTATTATTATTATTATTATTATATTGCTACCTTACATCCTTTTAAAAATCTCGTATCTGTATGTGAAAATTAATATTTAAACAAGATTTACAAAGCTATGTTGGATAAAAGCCTTTGAGTCCAATGATAAATGCTGATAAATAATTATTTATCTTTAAGAGTTTGATTTAAGTTTTCGAGTGTGTTTTCTATCAACCATGTTTAGAACCTCTTCAGGATATATTTCAATACTTTTATTTAGACTAGGCAATGAGCCTGGCCAAATTATAGAGTCTTCCCTGACCTATTGTTCTCTAGATTTATTTCCTCAAATTGCATATTACGAAGTGACGTAAATGTTTTTGGAGATCTCCTAGAAAATAATTGTTCAACGTCAATCCAAAATTTTATAGATAGTTTACATCCTTGAAAAAAAGAACGAGTTTAAAGTGGGATAGAGATTATTGTTAACTATACGTTGTGTGAAGTAGTACATTGTGCCCCCAAAGGCTTAGTTGTGCAAAAAAGATAATTTTAAGGGCAGATAGTGACAAAACAGTAACCGTAATGAGATTACAAAAGGAGGAGTTAGGGCAGTGATTCCTAACCAGGGTTCCGCGAGAATCTCCAACCTTTGTTTTTATTAATCTGACAATATTTTTTGGACAGTGTGGAGATATATAAATATAGCTCATGTACCCGAGGAAGATGAAGAGAATAGTGCCGATAGTAATATTAAAAGTGAGATTGGTAAGAATAGTGATAACCCAAGTTCAAGTACCGGAGGACAGTAATTAGTAATAGTAAATAGAAATAGGCAATAAATAATCCTGAAATATTTTATTCAAAAGTATAAATTTATTATTATTATTATTATTATTATTATTATTATTACTCGTATTTAACAACCCTATAATTATATATTATAATTTACCCTTGTCGTACCTAATGTGTGATAAGATTTTATGAAATATTTTAAGAGTTCTTCTAAAGAAAAAAGGTTGGGAATCACTGGGTTAGGGTCGCTTTCCCACGCAGGAGGCCAAAATATTATTAATATTGGATGCCTTAGCAAGCTATTTAGCGTTCAACTTGGTTTATTTTAGGGGAGACTTCAATTCAATCTATAATATATACGGATAATATAGATATATCGAGGTGAGTGCTCATAGAAATAAGAATATATAATAAGAGGGCAGGGAGAGGGGTGTTGGGTGAGGGGGGTATTGTGTTTTTTTAGAGACCAAAAACAATTATAATGTATTACTTCATCAACAAAGTGGGGGTAGTTAGAGATCTTTACTTTAGTTTACTATTGGTTAGAGAGTAAACAAGACAGTGTTAAATTATTTTCCAAATTAAAACAAAATCGTAGTGAAAGATAACTCCAAATAGTTTCTGAAAGCATCCAATTTCCAAAAGTATGTCGGTGGAAGCACACTTCAAATATATTCTAGAGCAGGGGAGCACACAGAAATTATTCTAAAGGAGAATCCAAAGTATAGAAGTTACAAGTCAATAATCAATTAAATCCATTATTACTAAACAAAATACTTAACGCTATACAGACTAGACAGCGTTAAATCCAGTTGGGCATGTTCCACACTCAGGCATGGATTCAAGGGGGTGGGACTAAGGAGCTATAATCCCCCCTTTTTGAGATATTTTTCAAAAATTAAATTGACGGATTGAAGGGTGCTGTGCTCCTCTGCAGACATACGTCCAATGTGTTCGAACAACACATGTTTCACCCCGTTTACTCCGAACCCTGACTTTCCCGCACACTCCCCTCCTATCTCACCACTCCTTTGTGTAGTAAAGAGCGTGTTATTTACTATTGACTTATTTTCATATTTTAACTAAAATAGTTTAGTTTAGTTTAGTCACTTGAGTTAGGCATCTTTATTTTTAACAGTTCATTTTTATATTAATTTAAAAATTATACTCACAAACTAAATGTAAATTCTACAGTGAATATACCTAGAAATTAAAGCTGGCAATCAAATCGAAGGTGACATATATTTATAACCCATATAAGTTTAATCAGAAACAATTAGTTACAAAATATAATTAAAGGCACCATTTTGAACCTTAGAATTACAAATTTTTCTCCAGGGGTGAAAAGCCCCAAGGGCACGGACCACCATTTTATTGGTTCCTAAAGGTGACCTGGTGGTCTAGGGGTAAGGTGTCAGACTTCTGTGCTGAGGGTCCGGGGTTCAATCCTTGGACCCGGCACAGATTTATCTGATTGCCAAACCCTTCCTTCACCTCTAACAAGACGTGTATTATTCACATCTTGTGAATGTGAGGAATGCCAGGCCTCCACCGTGGTTCGGATCCCACGTTAAACTGTAGGTCCTCCATTTCATCTCACAATCACCTTACCATTACACATTAGCTAAGTGCGTATAACCCTAACGGGTAGTAAGACGCGGTGTTTATGATCTATTGGTTCCTAAAGGTATTTCTTTTGTGGTGTAGGCACGCCCCCCCTCCCCCCTCATGACATAATCATGGATGCACCACTGCTCACACTGTATCAAGACATTGGGTTATTTTCAACCACTGCTTTAAGGTGATTTAACATTGCTAAATCGTCCCTTTGTATTTAATATTTTATTTATCCTTCATGTTCTCCATGGGGGGCTGGGACCCACTGGACCCCCTTTGTGTGTACGCCCCTGTTCTAGAGGAATATTATTTTTAAAATTTTCTGGGAAAGGGTCACTCCAAATATATTCCAGATACAAATCATTTTAAAAAATCCATCTGACAACTCCAAATTTATTCTAAAAGCATCCTATTTTCAAAAATGTCCAGGTGAGGATCATTTCAAATAGCATTTAAAGATTTACATTTTTTTAAAAATTAGAGAAGACCACTTTAAATAGTTTCTAGAGGCATCTATTTTTATTTTTCAATTAAAGGCGAGGACCACTCCAGATGGCTTCTAGAAGCATTTAAGTTAAAAAAAAATTTTGTAGAAGACTTCTCCAAATAGCATTAAAATAATCTGATTTTCTAAATTTGGGGAGGAGGACATCTCCAAATAACTTTTAGGGACATCCAAGTTTCCAACATTTATTGCGAAAAGGGGCAGAGTAGGGGAGAGGTGAAGGGGGGAAGGCAATTTCTCAAAAAACTTATTTTTCGTTTGTCACCGCCGCCTCCCCCTTCCACCCATCTACACAAATAACGTTCCGCCACCAGTGGTAGCAACCAATCCGTGCAACTGGTACAAAATTATGGTGCACCCCTGAACATTTTTTTTTTAATTTACCTACTACTGTCAACAGGAGAATTTACGGCCAAGAGGTTTACAAGGGCGAAAGTTGAGAAATATAATTTTATAGCTAAATTTTCATAAATAAGTCTTAGACTTTAATTTTTTTTAATACAGTAGTGATGAGTTTTTATTTAACTAGATATATATTTGCTATTCATAAAAATAGAGCCTAAAAAGACTTTTCTAAAATCTTACTGTGGACAGGGGTGGACTAAGGTGCAAAAGAAACAAGCGGACACTTGGGGCACCAGTGGCTGCCATGGGTGAAATTTCGTAGCTTGCAATAACTATAGCAAATACTATTTTGATTATAGTACTTATATTTATATAAAATATATTATGTGACTGTATATACAAATACATCATTGGATGCAATTCTTGTATTGTAAATTCTACGTAACCCTTTAGGGTGAAGGTTATCTAATGTACCTAATACTATTTCTTTGTAATGGTACGCAATTAATTATAACTAATGTCAAAACTTTATAGTTCGTTTCATAACTATTCATATAGCCATTTTCCAGTGTAATGGGTGGTGTGGTATTGTTTAAAACTTGATTAAATTATTGCAGACTTCAACAAAGACCCCAGGATTGATTTCATCATCGCCACGATGCTTGAAGGGTGGGGCGGGATGAGGGGTGGCAGAATTATTCTCCGCTTGTGACAATACATTTAGTCTGCCCCTGGCTATAGATATTTCCTTCACCATAACCACCATGGTTTATGATATTAGGCTGATAGTATTGATATAAGAAACCCATTATTAGAAATATATTAGGCCTAACAATTAGCACAGAAAAGTCAACAACCCCAAGAACTCCTCCCCCCCCCCACACACACACTAAGACCACACAAACATAGATATTCTATATTGGTGGTTCCCATCCTTTTCCAGTTCACAGACCCCCTCAAGCCAATGATAATTCATCGCGGCCCTCTAACCTCCCCAGCCATACAAGGTGAGATAAAAACACTTACACATTTATGGTACTCTACGTAACCAATTATATATATAAATATTGTCGAACAGGAAAAAAGAGATTTTTGTGAAAATTGTGAATACCATATATTTTTATATGATGTGAAAATTCAAATAAAAGAAAATTTAAAAATACTAGGGCTTATATTTGTTTCGCGGGCCCCCACAGGTGCCTTCGCAGATCCCTAGGGACCTATGAACCCAGGTTGGGAACTTCTATCACATTCAATCTCCGAGTGTGGTACATTTAATAGACTTATGTCAAATATAACGTGTGGAGATTATTACTAAATTGGACAAGCGGCCAGGATATTATGAATCATGAAAATGAAATAAATACCGTATGTATGCTAGTAGCTATGTAGCTATGTTCACACAAAACTATTTGCTCCCGAAAATTTATAATGGATAACCTATTAATTTAGTTTTCCTACCCCAGACAAAGCTGACTAATCTCCAAATTTATTGGTTCCATAGCTTTGTCTTCAAGTTGGGTTGAATCCAACGTTGTGGACATTTCAATGGGAGTGGACTGAGAAAGGTTTACTCTGTCCCGACAATCAGCTTTGTCTTCTCTGTCTGAAGAGAGAAAAACACCTTGTCTGAAAAAAATAATTATTTAATTTATTGTAATCGATTATTAGTTTTTATGGCCTACTGTAGGTATATCATGACAAAACACGTTCTAATTTGAGTTAACCGTTTCTTATAGAACATTTGTGTTCACTATTATTATTATTATTATTATTATTAAAATAAATTTTATATATATATACTTTGTTCTAT
Organism: Timema podura; assembly: GCA_033556935.1. Taxonomy (NCBI): domain Eukaryota; kingdom Metazoa; phylum Arthropoda; class Insecta; order Phasmatodea; family Timematidae; genus Timema; species Timema podura. The sequence continues at coordinate 27,225,157 of JAVRXN010000005.1, forward strand.
CAAATAAATGTTTCCACGGCTTTCTTTCTGTTTTTTTGCGGCGAGCACAAATTCGTAATTTTGTTTTTTTCCCTCTACGTTTGTCTTCTTTACGTGTCACGTAATCCATTTAAAAAATAAACAAGAATATGTATCACAACAACTAAATAAAAAATATATAATTGAAAGTATTTCAAACTTAATAGAAAACTAATTAATTACTGTGCCAAACATTGTTTGGGTCTTAATTATATTAAATGAGCAGACTATATTTTTTAACTCATCACTGATTAAATATGACGGGATTTCTGGAAGTCTGCACGGAAACTTCTCGCCTACCGAGGCGGCCCCCTTAATATTGAAAAAGCAAATTCACACTTACTCATAAATTAAATATATTGCTCAAGTTTTTTATATTGTAGAGCTGATTTTGGAACTTTTTCAGTTGAGACAACCAATCAGGCACTAAACATTGTAATAATTGCTTTAGAGTTAACCTTCACGTATCAGAACTGAATTAATATTTATTAAAATTAAATGTTATCTTGGGTGTAATAAAAATTTTGTTTTAATATATAGTTATACATATTTTAAGAAATTAAATTGTCCATTATCACTTTGTTAGTAATTAGTATACGTACAGTAAATATATACTTTTCCCTCTTATTTATCTTTATGTAATGTTTTTTTTTACAGTACAAGGAATGACCAAATAAATAAATAAATGTTTTATCCAAGCAACAGAATTCAAATTATGGTTCTTTACTTCACAGGACTAGCTTTATGAAACTTCCGGACGGGATTTTAACCCCGTCCTCCTGAATATAGGAGCAACACGGTAAAATGAAACTAACACCCAACCGTTGAACAGTGAACTAGATCCTGTTTTTATACTAATCAATCAGTATGTACTTACTTTGATCCATTAATAAAACGCTTCTTCCCCTTTTTCCATCCTAATTTTTTGCGGCGGGCAGATAGTCGAAGTCTAGTTTTTTCCCCTTTACGGTAGTCCCTTTTGCTTGTGTTATTGTTCATAGTAGTTTTAATTTATCGAAAATAACAATATTATTCTACTTTATTTATATATAATTATAATGGCTATCATAAGAAGGCAAAGCATACACAACTGTTCGGAAACACTTGTGTTATTGTTCATAGTAGTTTTAATTTATCGAAAATAACAATATTATTCTACTTTATTTATATATAATTATAATGGCTATTATAAGAAGGCAAAGCATACACAACTGTTCGGAAACACAGGACCAGTTTGTAAACACATTTCCAGTAAAAGCTACAATAAATATTATTTTTAATATTTTCTAATGAACACCTAAAACTTAAAAATGTGCCGGCTCACTGTGCGTTGTCTCAACTCTCAACAAGGCGAAGGCAGACATCCAACTAAAAGAGCGCATGCGCAAGGAGTCAACTGCCTTTCCTTCTTTCTCCGGCTATTCTTTACTTCCAAAGCGTAGATGGAGGATATGGCTGCGCCACTTGATGGCTGAAAAGCATTAGCTTTGACGCATCAAAACAGCAAAAGGAATTAGCAATTATCTTCACATTTTCTGTTGTGACCCTATCAAAAAATGACTTTATTTGTTTTTGAAAGGTTGTGTCTAGGATTATTTATAAGTTACCCTCGTCTCAGAACTGTGACAATATACTTAAGGCCATTTAAAGGTCATTGAAAATGAGCAAGTTTCGAGTTTTCATTAATTTTTTATATACATAGATTATCAAAATGTAAGGTTGATAATAATAAATAAGCATGTTCCCCACCTTTATCTTCCTTTTGGCTTAAGTCAAGTTTGTAAAAAATTAAACACTACCTAACCATCGCGTATTTCCTGAACGTCTGCAACGCATTCCAACTCTCTGGTAGGCGGCCCCCTTAATCCTGGATACTTCCCTTTTGTACCAAGAGTTATAGTATTAGTGTTGTGAAATAGCTCCATGCACGCACACACACACACACACACACACACACACACATATATATATATATATACACACGCACACACGCAACACTTTAGTAAAGCTTATATTCAAGCCCGCGGCCTTGTAGGATAAACTTTAAAGTTACCCTTTTTTATCACCGTGTCCTGCTACTTGTTATCGCTATACTCATATAAAGATAATTGACCTAATGGATTAGAAATGAGCAAGGAAGGATTTTAAAAGCAATCTACTTGCATTCGCATGGAAGGAGATTGGAAAAAAAAACCTCAGTACAAACCACTGGGATTATAACCCCAATCTACCCTTCACCAGCAGGTTAGTCTTAAGTGTGACGCCTTTAGACTATTCAGCCACTTAAGCAGGTTTTAAATTGAACTACATTATAATTTATAAATTTGGAAACGCGCCAGTATGAGTATGCGAATAAAGGAAACAGCCTAGTCTTGTCTGGTCTTGACAGTGACTTGGAGGTCGTGTTTCGAACTACATTCTAGTGTATTAAATACGTTTTTTCCCCACCCTTTCCCCTCAAATGCATGTACAGTAAATACAGGTACAGTAGCAGTAGCCAGTAGGTACATATTCTCCTAATTCTACCTTCCCCTTCCCCCTAGCCTCACATGTTTAAAATACCCACTTCAGTGGTAGAATGGTCTAAGGGAGTGTTTGTCAAAGTTTTGGTGATGAAGGACCACTAAATGGAGGTTAGGCGCACGGGGGTGCCAACGGGGCCGGAAGGGCTTGGGGGTGGGGGTAAGGGTACTAAATATTATACAGGAAAATCATAATTTTTATGTAATTCCATCTCAAGACCATAAATAAATAAACATTAAATGTTGAAGAAATCACATAATTCCATTGAATTAGTAAGTAATAGTTGTTTAATTACCTTTAATATACAATAAATTATAGCAAATATTAGGTCCGACCTTGGAACTTTTTTGTTTAGCACCGCGTCTTGCTACCCGTTCGGTTTATACGCCTAAGTATTAATTACGCTAATGGATTAGGAATCTGGAAGGTTGATTTTTTAGAGGAAGTGAACCCGCATTTGCGTGGAGGGAGAGTGGATTGAACACATTTTAATTATCTTATTGATGGTAAAAATATTCAAGTATGAATATAACTGGTCTTCAAAGGCTCGTAATAATTCGTTTCCTCACAACAAAAACAACAATTAAGAGAATAACACGAAAGGGCATTAAGAAGCGATGCTAAAAAAAAAAAAGTTGCATTTATTTGATTTAAAATCCTTTGTTATGTTTACATGAATAAAATAATAATTTTGTAATTTATTGCACAATTTGTTCTAAATACTATTCACTAGTCCTTATTTCATATCTACTCTTCACTTCTATTTAATTTTGATTTGTTTCGTTCCAGACCCTTCCCTTGTTACCGTATTATCCGACATTTCGGTTATACGACCACCTGTCAGTCGCATTTATGTCGGATAGTTGGGACTCTACTGTAGTGTTAATGTGAATAAGGATGACCAGCACGAATAATTAAACGCGGTGCACCTATCTGCATTACTCGTAACGAGAGCATACTACGTCACACCCTTGCTCTGTGACAAGCATATCAGATAATCTCTAAACCCCAAATGCAAACCATGCCAATTCTCTATCTCTCTCTTTCCCACTTTGTATTTAGAGGGGTGCGTCAGAATGTAAACACTTGAGATAGGTAAAGAAAGAAAGAAAGAAAGAAAGACCGACGTCGCTCTTGTAATCTATTTGACAATACGACGTGACAAGCATGCTGTACGTACAAAGTAGAAGGAAGAAACGAAGGAAAAAAAAACACATAAAAAAGTACGAATGAAAAAAAAAAGGGGAGGGTGGAAGAATATCCACATTGAAGCCCCAGGTGTTATAGGAAAGATAAGTGGAAATACGTCAAGAAAGACTTGAGCATAGGGATTGAAGGGGGTGTAGTCGGGGGGGGGGGGTGGAGGGAGAGCTCGTAAAGACAGGAGAAGTACTAGATTTCTGATCTCCTCAAGTGTTTGTTTTGCATTACGACGGTGTAATTGAGGATTTTGAGATATATGAAAGAATGAGATGAAATGAGAGCAACTAATGAGTAACGAAGCAATACGTAGAATTTCGCAAGGCTCCTTAAAAAACGAAAAAAAAAAAAAAAATGTAGAATCCTCTTTTTATCTGAGTTAAATTACTTGGTGACAAGAAATGATACAATCGGGAAAGTAATTGTTTGAAAGAAGGAGATGGACGAGGAAATTGCAGTTATCAATAGAATATGTTTAAGATAATATTGATAATTTTGCAGGAAGAAAACTATTTGTCATATCAATACATTTACTGTAGAGATTTTTTTTTTGCACTGCTTCCTATTACCTGTCCAGTTTATACTGATATATACTAATAAGCTAATGGGCTAGGGATGAAGAAAGTTGAATTTAGAGAAAGTGTACCTTATTTGCGTGGAGAGTGGAAAACCATCTGGAAAAAAACCTCAATACACCTGACCAGGATTTAACCCCAATATCCCTTTCAGTTCCAGTCTAGACTAACATTAGATTGAGGTATTCGACCATGTGGCCACCAAAGCAGGTTCTTGTCGAGTTAATTTGTTCCACCATTTATGATTTCCTTTGAAAATATTGCTATAAAATGTATAGTATGTACGAATATTATGATATTACTACAGTCATAAATACAAATATACTCTTTAAAGACAAGTTAAATAAGAAGAAAGAGAAATAAATTCAAAGGTGATTGGAAAGGCATCCTCTTATGCGAATCCGAAGGACAAAGAATGTACGAACAATGGAATGAGGCGTTGATGAGTAAGTGTAATAAACGCCAAGCTCATCTAGTATAAATTATTGCTTGTGACAGAAAAGGTGATGTTAGAATCACATTTGGGTGTATTAACAGCCATTTTTAATCAAGATTTTCCACTCTATTTCTACGCAAATGAGGTTACATTTTCTTTAAATTTGTCTAGTTGCATCTCATTAGTGTAGTTAAATGTAAATAGTTCAGATGCATAGTAAAACAATAAGAAGAAAAAAATTAAAACAAATAAGGTTCAATGGAAAGAGGAAGATGATTATTAAAGCTAAAAGCCCAAAACCCCTCTTAGAATTAGTTAGCTTATATTTGTTTACGTTCTTATAAAGAACATACACCGTATTTCTCCGATTCTAAGACGCCATTGATTGTAAAACGTTCCTTAATTTTTCAGTACCACCAACAGAAGCTTTGATTCTAAGAAAATAAATAAAAATAAATAACTAAAATTTATTACAGAATTCAATTTATTAACAACAATAGTAACTTTTTTAAAGGCAGGTATGTTATGCATTACTTCCTCCTGAATCAATAGAAGTCTGATTTTCTGAGCCATCGATATCTGCATCTGAATCATTATCACAGTCTACATCAGATTCAGAATCTGATTCTTCTTAATCGTCTTTATCTTTACTGATTCTTCTGAATCATCTTTATCTTTACTATCACATGATATATTGTCTTGTGACCCGTCGAGAGTGTTGGTCGAAAAAGAACTGCGATTCTAAGACGCCATCGATTCTACGACACCCTCCGTTTTTAGAGACGTTTAAATGGGGGCGTAGGGAGGGATTGCGTCCTAGAATCGAAAAATTACGGTACTTGACATTTCATGCCACCAAGTAAAAGATCAAATAAAAATCCTATTGCAGGGAAATATCGCTAAATAAAAGATACATGTTTTAAAGAAATAACCATTTTAAATACATTTTTCACTATATGGCTAGCAGAATGACGTGTGTAGATAGTGTTATAGACCTTTACTTCGGAAAAGTGACGGCTAATATCTGGTCTAGACACGTACATTTACGTAATTTATTCACAAACGGTACTCTCATTAGCTTTTACTAGGGAATGATAGTAAATTTTATTAAAATTATTCATCGTTGGCTAATATTCTTATTTAGCTTGTTAAAGTCACTAATTACCATTTTTTGCACCAAAGCTTACAAACTAGGAACAGATCATATTGTGTTTCAACAATTTATTTTTTCAAGGTGTTTTTCGGAAACTTAATAAGAAATTGAGATTACAAATTTCATTTTGAACTAAATTCAACCCATGTTCCTGAGTAAATCCAGTCACGTAAAAGATGCCACTCTCTCTAGATTGGATTTGCGATAATGGAGAGATCATGGTTCGAATTCCAGTCTGGTGTATTTAAAGTGTTTTTTCCTTATTCGTCCACTACCCTTCATACGGGTGCATTTATTCTAAATTCTACCTTACTCATTCTTACTCAATTAGCGTGATAATAATATGCGAACCCACTTCGGTAGCTGCATGGTCTAAGGCGTCACTCTCACAGTAGACTAAACCACTGATGATGGGGAAATCGAGGTTCGGGTATCAGTCAGGTGTACTGTGGGTGATTTTTTCCAAATTAATTTTCCTCTATACCTCCACGCAAATGCAGGTACACTTACCAATAAATATAACCTTCTTCATCACTAAGACCATAAACGTAAAAACAACACCGAACGAGTATAGGGACGTGGTGCTAAAAAAAAACAGTCTAGGCCTATAACCCGAACCTTTAATGAAATGAGGTACGAAAAAAATATTTAAAATATTAACACATTTCAGGGTAAATGTAGTGTACATACAGTGCTACCACTTCCTAATAATCTGGCAAATCCTAACAAGAAAAAATAGAAAGCTATAGATACTAATTATTACAATGTTAATCCTATTATTTGATTGATTCATGGTAAAATATTATCAACGTTCACCGCAAAAATATATTTATATTTCATAAGTTTTTCTCCAAAGAATATCCAACTACTGAATTCGATTCAAGATAGTCCGTATGTCAACATCTTTATAAATCATTCCTGTGTATTTGTTTTAAGTAGATACCAAACTACCAACATGTTTTCGTTGATCTTCCCGACAAAACGTTGTTCCTACACGCACGTTGAAACTTAATGCTTTTTTTTTTCTACAAAATGTTTCTCCTATGCCAATATTCGTATTGCTGTTCATCTTATCTAAGTTCCCCTAATGGATTGAGTTTGTCGTGCATATTAATTACAAACAAAACTCCTAGAAACCCATCTAAATATTCCCCACATATTCTCATGTTGCTAATTCATGCTTAAGAGGCGTATGCTATTTACTGAGAACCTTATATGTTAAGAGCTTTAGTAACTGTGGTGAGTTGTGGTTGGGAAGGTGGGTAAATGGGGTTTAGAAGGGGATTGAAGGTCTGGGAAATATATTATTACTCTAATGCGATATGCGAGAGACGTTTTGACACAAGAGTATCTACCGGATTCCTTTTGCTTATCTCTCTAGAAATGCATTCGAACGCTTCTTAAATGGTCTAGCAACTGTTTTAATGGCTGCCATTCACGAACAAATTGCAGTCTAACTTATTTTTCTTCTCGTTCAGTATCTTAAGTACATTAAATGCCATGTCTTGTATCTATGTTATTGAGCTATGAATCAAGATAAAGTTTATTTTCTTTTAGTACTCACTCGTTTGGAGTAGGTTCTGACTTTTACTATGTAATGTACCTTTTAAGGGTTATTTTTTGGCACCAATTATTTCGTTTCCCTTATCGCAATAACAAGATAAGAACCTTTATACAGTAAAAAAGCAAAACTAGTAACCCGTAATACAATAATTCACTTCCAACGACTTGATTTAAAAAAAAACTAGTCTCGTGTTTTAATTTGGAATGAGGCAGTCATAAAGTAAAGGGTTACGATTGTTAAACTTTTATTTTATGATCCATTTAGTTAAATGCTAAAAAATATAATTTTATATTTTTATTATCAAGAACAATAATCTTATTTGTTACTTGCCACGTTTAAAAATAATAGCTGGCTCAAAGTTAAAGAGAGTTAATTTTTAAAATAGGGCTGGAATATAAAATAACATTAAATTTGAATAATCGAAGAAACAATATATTTTTATAGTCCTTCTTGACCCCAATATTAGAAATACTACGTTAATATGTCCACCTAAGCCCAAACGTGAATAAAAAACACTTATTCTAACTACATAAGTTATGCCGCATACTACTGTAATATCAGATTTCAACATTATACCAATCTATTAGCAGATAAATTACGGCTAACCATTATTTAATTATAAGGATGAATCAGTGGATCATATAGTAAGTAATTTCTATAGAAAGTAAATAGTTACAGTACATCTAGTCCTGGATGTTTTTTTTAATATCAAATGCTTACTAGTAAACTTTCAAAGCATAAAAAGCCAAATAAATAATTGGTTTTGTGGTGTTCAATTTAACTCTTTTACCAGTTTAAGAATAGAAACAGAACTCTCCAACAAAGTTTATTTTTTATATACATATACAAACTATATAAATCCTTAATGCCCCCTTTACAAGCTACAAGCATCGACCTTACCTCCCCAGTAACATCCTTGGAGAGAAGCAACTAAGAAGTTCATCTATAATTCGTGTCCATTGATGGCTTGGGCCCATCCCTCACCGTTCGGTTACGACAGATGAAGTTACATTATGCATTGTCTCCTCCGTGTACGCAAGGTCCATTCAAGGAGCGCATGCGCGAATTCACGAGAGTGCGTGCCCCCCCCCTCCCCTCCTTCCCCTTTTAACCCAAAGCCATGTAATACACACGGCAAAAGGTTCGCTAGGATCAACGTGGGTTCAATCAAAGCCTCCCCTCCCTGAACAACATTGATTTAAATGGTACGATTGCTGTGATTACCACGGTGACATTTAAGATGAGTAGGATAATGTCCTGCGAAGAGAAAGGTGTATATTATGTCAACCCTAATGGCAGGGTTGACAAGCGATCAATCAGCCTGACTCTTTGAGCTTAGCAGGCAGCTTTCTGGCTTAAAGGAGTGGATGAAAATGGAAGTGAGAAAATGTGTCTTTTGCAGTTTTCATTGCAAACAATTATTTTTGCGAAAGTAAATCAAGCATTTCCCAAATATAAACATAAATTTAAGTTTTTTACAAATAGTAATTCAACAGTTTATGAATATCTGTCATGAGCATAGCGGAATCTGATGCTAAGTATTTTAAACGAAGAGAAAAATTTGTCATCAAATCCCAGGACACTTTTTACAGATATTCAACAAATGCATGTGTACATAGTTAATCTCTTAGTTACTAATGGAGAAATATTTATTTTTTTGAAAAACTTTTATTTCGCTATTGTTGCTCGAAATCCCCTACCATCCCACCTTAAGAGACCATATCACTATCGATGACTTGAGAAATTAGATACACGATTACGCTTTCAACCATAAATCGCATCAAAGAGCGGATTTCAGCCACCTTTAGTATACAGAACCTTATCTGACAACTAAAAAAGTTACTAGATCTATTAGCACGCACAAGTCTGGTAAAGTGATATTAAGTTGTACCCTTATGATAGATATTACTGATTTAGGGAAGAGGGATTCTGTCTTAACTGGAACATTTGGCATTTTGTCCGTATGTATATCCGGATCTTACTTTCACAATAACTGTAAAATGCATGGAATAATTTTAAATACATTTTTCATCTACAATCTCTTAACCTGGACCAAACAATGTATGCCCATGTTTTTTTTTAAACCTAAATATCCGTTTAGCCACTTCGGTGGCCACATTGTCTAGTACATCACTCTCGCAATATATTAGACTGCCGATGATATGAAGATCGGGTTTAAAGTCCCGTTTGAGTGTACTGAGGGGGGGTTACCTTGGAGCCGTTTCCTTGATAGTTTTCTACTACACCCCCACGTAAATAAGGGTACACCATGTAAATAATAGTACACATCCTCTTAAATCAACCTTCCTAATCCCTAAGTGTACTTAGTACAAAGGCGTAAAACCTGAACAAGTGATTATATATGGTGAAAGCTTTGAAGGGTTTTAGTTTAATTGCTCATTTCAAATGATTCGAATTTAAATTATTATTAGCACCACGTCTTACTAACAGTTCGGGTTATACGCACTTACGCTAATGTGTAATAGTAGGGTGATTGTGAGATAAATGGAGGACCTACAGTTTAACGTGGGATCCGAACCAAGGTGGAGGCCTGGTATCCCACACATTCACAAGTTCTGATTAATACACGTCTCGTCAGAGGTGAAGGAAGGGTTAATTCGAATTTAAAATTCTAAGAATTTGAATATTTATGGTGGGTTTTCTCTAATTTCCGATATCTATTGCGACATTGAATTTTTAAATCACGTGAATAACCAATGAAAATTGGACTGAGACAATATGCTATTGACTAATTTCATCTTAATAAAATCGGTGCAATAATTTAGGCTATATATTAGGTTTCATAAACCCTTTTGGAATCGGTTGGGACAGTTAAAAGATCAATTATTTCTAAAATCTCTCATTGATTTTTTTTCTAGTACTGAATAATAAAGTGGTTTTACAGACTTTGAACATAGGAGAGCTAGAGAGTAAAATAAAGGTAAGAACGCGATATATTTTTCAATCAACTTCCTGTAAGTCTTGTTTTATTTTTCACCGCCATTTTAAATGTCTGATTTACCAGTAAAACCTTTTACGGTAAGAACCAACGTATCACGAAGGTTTAAGTGAGAAGATCCGAGGTGATGGAAAGAATCCGTTAAACCCCCATTGTTTCGAAACGAAATAAATGAATTATGTTAAGCCAGTACATACTCTAACATGAATGATGGAAAAAAAGTAGATCCAAAGAGGGGTGGGGGTATCAAAAGAGATGAATGAAATGCATCATTTCGAGCTAACGTCGACAGGATTCGACAAGATCCCCCCTTACCACCCGCCCACTCCTCTTTCCTCACCTAATACCACGAGTTCTATTCTTATCCTTTTTCGAATGGAGGGAAGTTTTCCTCAGTGTCTATTTCTTCGTGTGTTTTTTTTTCCCTCTTCTTTCTTTTCCTCATTCTATCTTTCGCGAGTCTTTCTTGGGATAAATCTCCTGGAATGACTCCGGAGAACCTTTACGTCTACTTCCGGGCGAAATGCGCAGTCCGACGTTAACCTCGCCACCCGGATTACTATAGGCCGTCATGTGTATGAAAGGATATTCTCTATTTCATCTTAGTCTCTCAGACAAAAAAAAATGAAGAAAACAAATAAAAATGTAGGTATGTGATACCTACGGAGGCATCTATGTTTAAAATCAATGTGGATTTTATCTTCCAACTCAGTAGGTGACCTGGTGGTCTAGGGGTAAGGTGTAAGACTTCTGTGTTAGTGGTCCAGGGCTCAATCCTCGGTCCCGGCACAGATTTATCTGATTCCTTAAACCCTTTATTCACCTCTGACAAAACGTGTATTAATCACAACTTGTAAATGTGTGGAATGCCAGGCCTTCACCGTGGTTCGGATCCCACGTTAAACTGTAGGTCCTCCATTTCATCTCACAATCACCCTACCATTACACATTAGCGTAAGTGCGTATAATCAGAACAGGTAGTAAGACGCGGTGCTAATAGTTAGTAGTAATCTTCCAACTCTTTCCTACTTTCGGTAGTTTGGGTGTAAATAACAAGCTTCAAATATATATATATATAATTAGCTTCAGTTTTAGAGTATACATATAATTAGCTTCAGTTAAATAGTATGAAGCCTATGTTCATCCTTACCCCATCAACGTGAATGAATACAAAAATCTATAATGAATAGTAAGACGCACTTTACCACTCATCCGAATTTATCATATAGCATATCTCATTTTAGAGTTTTAGAGCATGTTTTTTTAAAAGGAAGTATGGAATTTACCTCATTAAACCTAGCCAGGATTAGATCTCTGACCTACTGTGTCACCAGATAACAAGATGAATAAATTTTCAGCTTAGTTCGTGTGATCACCGGTGTATACTTCAATAATTTCTTTTTCCAGTAGTTTACATTTTTTAGTAATTTTTTTGAACTGCGATAAAAAAAATTACCCCTTCAATATAGGACCTATCTTAAGTCTAGTAACTGTGGGTAGCTTTTAGGGGAGGGAGGGTGGAGAATAGTTTAACAAAAGGTAGCCACGTAAAGTTTTTCCTAACATTACCTTCAACTTGAAGTGTACCAATACAATCTCAATTAATTTGGAATTAGTCTTAATTTTATTTCTGATGATATTTTCGATTATAAAATAGTTTTTTTTTTCAAAATATGAATCAAGCTTTGATTTATTAATTCACATACGAACAAATATTTTGATTTAGAGTAAGCGCTGTGCAATTAAAGTAAAACTCATTGGTGTTGGTAGTATTCACCTGAGACAGCGGATTAAGATCCATGATTTGGCGTATGAGCTCGTGAAAGTAGATCTAGTAACATTTATAACCGTCAGATAAGATCCTTCCTATGAAAAATGAACTGTGTCAGTAATCTTAACGCGGAAAACTTTGATTGAAAAAAAAAAGTAAACTAATCAATTTTCTTAAACATAAAATTTCTCATTTTAACTAGATGTCTTTTTGAAAGAATACATTATAAGAACTACCTTTACTTCCCCTCCCTCTTTTACACCCGCTCACCCTTCCACCATTTTCAAAAAAACTCATTTCTTGGGCAGATGATTTGTTTTGACGTTACTAGATGTCATGCCGCGAACAGCCGCAGCAATACACTCCCAATTACCTGTCAGTCGGTAAACCTCATCCATCACCGTGGTATATATACCCAATGTTACTCTTCCCCCTCCCCCTCCCCTCATACCACTCTCTCACTTCCCCCCCCCCCCCCCGCACCAAACCACCTCCACCTGTCTGCGTGTCCGCCTGTCAACAAAAATATTGATGGTCCACCAAACATCAGCCGTTCGGCAATGAACCTGTGGCTTCTCCCAGAAAAGTTGCAGTAAAAAAAAAAAAAAAACCAAAACGGATAGTCAAAAATCCAAATTTTTTTTTTTCAATTAAGTGAGAAATTAAAGCCTGAATGAGGGAATCGTACCTGGGACCTTTAATTTTGGGTGTCTCTGCTCAACCACTGAGCTATTCTGGTTAGTTTTAAAAAAATGCTTTTTTTTTGTCTACAACTACATTTTCAGATAGAAATAATATTTAGGGCTATCAATCGGTATAAATTTCAATAAGGTTCTATTCTGAATAAACGAAGGAAATATGAAAATATTGTAACCTATTTATTACAACTTGAGATCTTCAGAGTGTTTATATACAAACATATATCAACGACAGTCTACAAAAGACAAACTTATTTTGAGTTTTTATTTTTACTTCAAAATAAATTCAATTGATAACAGTTTTTTACGTATAGAGAGTTCAGGTCTTCTATTAATTAAAAAATAATAGTTACACTAAAAAATCAGCATAGGAAGTCTCTTTTGGATCGAAAAAGAGAATTTTCGCTGTTGATCACACGTGAACATTTGCCTAGCAAGCCAACTCCGTATCTGTATGCGGATGTCTGGACAGAAATAATTACAGTTAAATAATTTGATATTATTATATATTTATACTTTAACACCTCTGGAATTCGAACCTCGACTTCTTCATTAACGGTAATCAAGTGCTATGTGAGTTTACCATCTTAGACTGCTATACCATCGCTTGTGATGGATAGATCGTTCGTAAATGAAATAATAGTATATTCATTAATAAACCTTATATCTAGATACGTCTATAAGTATAATTATTAGGTGTTCTGTCTCACGACAGGTCCATTCCTCTTGTCAGTGAACTTAAACTGCCAATGCGCCATGTCCTCTGTCTCCTCCTTCAGCTCCCAGAATTTTCTTCTTTCTTTCAAGTCATCTAGTATTTGAATACTTCTTACTAAGCTCCTCTTTCCCCTAACCGTTCCTTCTATGACGTCGTGCATAAGACAGTTCCTCCTAAGGATGTGTCCGATCCAGTTTGCTTTGAGACGAAGAATCACATCCAAAATGGATCTCTCCTAACCCACTCTTCTTAGGACTTATATTTGTCACCCTGTCTGTCCACTTTATCCATTCAAATCTTCTCTAGCACCACATTAATTCAAAGCTCTTAAAGTATTTCTTTTCCAGCTTCCTGTCATCACGTTTCAATTCCCGTTTGGTTTGTACGCACATGTATTAATTATGTGTGTTAGGTGGTAAAGGTTTAATATGGAGGAAGTGTACCAACAATTGCAAAGTGTAAAGCCATCTAAAATTAAACAATTCTCAGTACACCCGATTCAAGCTATAATCTTTCTGTCATTAGAAAACCGAATCTATTGTGAGAATTACGTCTTCAGACAATTTGAATACCGAAGGAATTAAACTAAACAATACAACACTTACTATATTAAATATAAGTGTTTCAGAATCCTATATCAATTATTTTTTAAATCTACCAAGTTTTCTTTTAACATTTTCCCACAATTTCGTGCTTTTGCCTGAGCAAGTTTTTTTTTTTCCCAGTATTTATTATTACTAGCTAACGCCCAAATAGAGCTGTTGACATTTTGTTTCTCTGTTTTTATTTCTGTAGTCAGCATCGTAATCGCATATACCGGGAAAAAGATAAAAATAAAAGTTTTGGAAGCTAATTCCGTAGCCGTGGACAGATGTCCGGTATATCAAACTTTAAACAGGAGGACCAACAGCAAAAAAAAAAAAAAGTCAGTGAAACAATATGATACTATTAAATATGTAAACGCTAAATAAAACGCTTTCAATGAAAGTAATTTTGTTGTGTACTAGACAACTAAACTATTGAATTGAATCAAACTAATTTTTAAAGTTTTGTTAAATTATCTAATTTGACTTTTTTTCAATTTTAATATTTAACATAGGGTAACTAATATATCTAATTTGAATAACCAAAATTATTTAATTAAGTGCAAATTATTGTGTATCAATTCAGTTTTTCTCTTATTGAAATATTATAAAACTAAACTAATTTCTATCTGACTTTATAAAAAAACTCTTTAAAATTGAGAAATTTAAAAAAAATCTAATATTTATATAGCTAGAATGAAATAAATATTTTATAGTTCCATGATTTTAAATAAATCTTATTAAATGTATCTTATGATCAATACTATGATTAATTAATAACAAAATGCTAGACAAAACATGATCTCCAAATTAAAACTAAATTTATAATATACTAGCTACAATCGTTTTACAAATAATGATATTTACAAATTTTGAATTTTGTGAGTCCTAGATAAACACAATTTAGTTGAAATAATACGGAACCAACCATCACATTATTCTTCCTCTAATTACGTCACAGTGTGTTGTCATAATCCTTAATATCTTTGCGTCGAGGTCTCTCTGTGATTTGTGAGCAACTATAGCCCCGGTATGTTGACATTCTAAACATGCTCTTTATTAGATAATTAATTTTTAAGTAACGTGTTGTGTGTAGTAGGATGGAACATATCAGACCTACAATATAAAGAGAGTGTACGTTGTGTATTGTATGATATGCCTAGTGATCAAATCCCCTGTGCATCTCCAAGAACGCAGCATAGTTAATTAGGAAAGAAAGCTTTGATTCTGCGGGTTTTTAAATTATTACTTTTAAAACAATATTTATTAATTTCCACCTGTACCAGTCATATAAGTTCGTGTCAGACTAAATTGCCTATAACGGTAAGGTATAAGTTTGAATCTCGATCGGCTGAAAAAGGAGATAGGTTTCCCACTTGTGATTTTAAATAAGGTTTATTCATCCCTCTCCAGGCTAATGAATGTGCACTTTCTCTGTATTAAACTTTTCAACTTAATATTTTATAAAAACATGGTAATAAACACCGTATTAAAGTTTAACACACATAAATATTTATTATATAATATTTACATTTATAATAGATAAGTATTGATATATTTTGAAGTGTCTGACACCTTAGCTCTGTCGGTAGCTTGACTGCCTACTGAGCTAAGGGTCCCGGGTTCACTTCCTGGCATAGTAGAAAATGTATAATTGAATAAAATATAGGTTTACCCTTTCACATTGATAAATTTACGACCGGAGACTGGATGGTGTTCCTGTCCTTGTCTTAAGTTAGATTATAAGGCATATGAAGCTACGACAGAGCTAGCCAGTCGGTAGTGGAAAAATATATGACTTGAATAAAACCACTGACCCAGACCATGGGCTAGAAACACTATTGGATGGGAAATGTCGAAGTCTGAAAGACATTCTCTCATATAATTAACTCCTGCCCCATCCCTCTTCAAGACTCCTGAACCGTAAAAGGGGAGGAACAAATTCTACTGTCGCTCTCCCGACTTATATCTAGAGATTTGGATAGAAGAATGTTCTGTGAATCACACACGGTTAAGATAAATATTACTTACAGTTAATCCTAGTCTTGATTCATGAATCAAGCAGATTTAAAAAAAAAAAGATTAATCTAGTTCACTTGCTGTTTTTTGGATGGATTGTAATACATATGAAAAGCTTTCATGGATTCGTCCCGTTATCGAGCCATACCGACTGAGTGGTCAACGTCTGTTGGCAAAGATAGTGGCAGATTCTGCGAATAGTCAGCAATACGAGCCCTCTGACCGTTAATCTCAGTTTTATGGACCAGAGCCACCACTTTCCCCTTCTAGTAGCTCCTCATTTGTCCTCATGAGGATGAGTTTACTCCGTTCTAAATCCATTGCTTCACAGAAGATACGGAAGTGCTGGGGATCAAACCAGAGACCTGTATATATGCAACCAGGAAGTCTAAGCACCATACCACAAACGTGGCAAATTTTAATAGGTCTATATATCTTATTTTATATTACAAATTAATAATATAATTTGGTCAAATTTTGTTTATATATAAATTATTATAAGTATAATATAATTATAATATATAAATATAAATGCGTTACTCTCGCGTTAGACTAGGCTACAGATGACGGGGAGATCAAGGTTCGAATCTCGGTCGGATGTATGGATCGTGGTTTTTTTTCCAAAATGATTTTACACTCTAGCTCCATGCAAGTGCGGGTACATTTCCTCTAAGTATAACCTTCCTAATCGCTAAAACACTAGTGTAATCAGTATATAAGCGTATAAACCGAACGGGTAGTAAGACGCGGTGACAAAAACACAATTATTTTAGCTTTTTGTCTTGCCACCTGTTTGACTAAGCATTTAACTACACTCATTGATTAGGAAGGAAGAGATTAGAGAAAATTTACCCGCATTTACTGAGAGGGCACCCGCCTCGGTGGCGTAGTGGGCTAACGCGCTAGTCGTGTTGAGCTCGACCGCTGAGGACGGGGAGATCGAGGTTCGAATCTCGCTCGGGTGAACTGGGGTGGTTTTTCCTAAATGGTTTTCCACTCTACCTCCACGCAAATGCGGGTTCGCTTCCTCTAAATTCAACCTTCCCAATTCCTAATCCATTAGAGTAATTAGTACTTAAGCGTATAACCCGAACGGGTAGTAAGACGCGGTGCTAAATATTATATTACTGAGAGGGTGAGTGGAAAACTATTTAAGGAAAAATCACTATCAGCAAACCGGTTGAGATTTCAGCCCTTACTTATCCTTCACCGGCATACCAGACTAAGTGGATGTGACTTTTTTTCCGCTTGCAGATAGTAATGAATAAAAACATATTTATTTGGTCATCATACCTAATACATGTAAACCTACCAAAAAATAGTCTAATTATCTATTATTGCTTGGTTTGTTAAATAAATATGTTCAATATTAATACAGGTTTATCAATAAATAAATCCATATCCTCAATAAGCTACAATATACTGAACGTTACATTTAATCTCTACCCTAAATTTAACAACAGTTTTTAGCGTATTACGGTTAAAAAAATTTTTTTACGCTTTAACCATTTGCGTAACGACCCATTTATTCAGACAATATGTCCAGAAAACTGAAAGTATTAATCTAAATTTGATTGCACACAACAGAGTGAAAAAAACAAAACAAATGGAACCATTGAAAATACCTTCAATTATATTTTTCCAATTTGTTCTATATGGTTTACATCATTTATATGAGTATCCTTTTTTTTTAACTTAAAGAGGAATTTTACAGGTATTATCATTTTTTTTGCACCACATACTATTTTTATCTTGCGGGCTATTCATATATAATCATACACAAATAGAGTAGGACCAAGGAAGGTAGAATTTAGAATAAATATATTTATTTTTTCGTGTAAAAGTGAAAACTATATATTAAAACTATCTTGAGTGTACTGCATCTAGCAAGGATTTGAATCTCAACCTCATCTATCATTATCAAATAAATCCATATTAAAACAATGTATCGTTTCACATTAGTGCTAAATCATTATTTAGACACTATGGTATACTAATATGTTACAAGAATAAATATTTAAAAATTAGATTCTTACAAAACTACTCAGAATAAGATATAAGTAATTTGTCTAGATTTATATTTTAAGAGAGCAGCCAAGGTTGCTGAGATATTGCCAATCAGTTGTTTAGCTAGGGTTAAATATTGATAAAATCTTTAAAACAGTGGATCTACTTGGATTTTTAAATCTGAAACGTCTAAAAATAAACATATATTTTGGTTGATCATTAAAACCCAAGTGTCCAGAAAACGAACGGTAACAGGTATAGAAGCATAGTATTAAAAATATTAATAGATATTTGTGAAACTAATTATATAATTTATTGGGTGGAGTTCACAACACATTATATTGTAATTTTCACTTTTCTCCTCCCCTCTTTGTTCTCCTACTGCCAGATACCTCTACCAAGTAACGTCATACTCTCACTTGATTTATGACGCCTATGAATTTCTTCTTCTAGAATTTATAATCCTAAAATACCTTTTAACTCAATAATATGCCACTGCTCTCATTGGAATTTTTTTTTTATAAATGGGTTGACCACAGACTTACGGAACCCATTTTCGATCTTCGACTACACCTAAGTTAATCAAGTATTCGTCCTTGGATAGGTCCAGTACCCAGATAGTAGGTACATTCCTTGCAATCTGGTTGGTTGTGTAAAAGGTCTACGCTACTAAACAAGATAAACAATATTGTTAGAAATTAGATAATATACACCCACAATTAGAAAGTTTACGGTAATTTTTTTTATATTAGTACTATTAAAGCTTACTTTCCTACAATGCTGGACTATCTCAAATATTTACAAATATTTCTTATTAATACGCACCAGATAAACAAATTTATTTGAAAAAAACTATCCGAATACTATTTATTGTTTATTTATTTATTTATTACCAATGCATCTTACAATCCGTTTGAAGGGTATTAATTACTATAATGTGTTAGGGAATAAGAAGCTTTAATTAAGAGAAAATGTCCCCACATTTGCGTGTAGATAGAGTGGAAAATCACCCTCAGTACACCCGACCGGGATTCTAGCTTCGATCTCTCCGTCATTGGCAGTATAGTCTACGGTGAGAGTAGAGCCTTAGACTATGTGACCAACTAAGCGGATTTCGAGTACCATTAATTATTTGATTCGGACCCCGTTGAAATCTTCTCTGTTGCCAGGTCATTTAAAGGCGTTGTAATTTACTATCGTCGACGACGGACATTTTGGTTTGAATCCCATCCAAGGGTGCTTGGGGGGCACGTTTACCTCATGGGGATTTTACTGTCACCTCTAAACTCTAATGCAGGTGCATTTTATCAAAGCCACCTTCCACAACGCTTATATCAAGTCGTTTATAGCTCTTGTGACCCTAATTAGTGGTTTAAATAGAATTGATGGCCTATCACAAGGTAATAAGAGCTTGGATCCTAGCTAGGTGTGTTGAGTGTAGTTTAACCTTGGTTATTAACCAGTATTTATCGAAGCATTTATGGATAATTTTCCTTTAAGGTGTACCTTTCTTGTACCTTCTCTAATTTTTTGATAATTCAAATTTAAATATATTTTTGAATGGTATTAATTCATGATACACACAAAAAAAAACTTGTGTCTGACCTATAAATAGTTAGAATAACACCCGGTTAAAGAGGTCTAAAGTAACCCTCTGGAAATATGAGTTACTAGGAGGTCAGTGCTTGAGTCTCGATTAGGTGTACTGATGGGTTTTTTTTCTAAACAGTCTACCCCTTTCTCTAACAACTAGTGCGAGTACATTTCCTCTAAACTATAACTTACTCATCCTAATACACGAGTTGAGATATGTTAATAGCCCAACGAGTAGTAAAGCCGGGTTCACAAATAATATATTACTTTTGTGTTCAAATTATAAACAATACAATTAATATTCCATATGAGTAGAATTTTATCTTGGTTTTTAAAGCTATTGTGAAATCTGGTATCTACAACACAAATTTCATAAGAATGGGCCTGTCTGATGGCTAGAAAATTTAATAGATTCACTTTGTCAGTTCATGTGATCTGCAGCTGTCACTTTTTATAGATATCATTACCTATAAAATAGTAAAAATTTATCAATTGGTACCGAAAAAAAAAAGTATCTTCTAAAAAGAAACCTTGATATAAAAATCTAAATATAAGAGTTATCTAGGTCGAGGACTAACATATAAATCTAGTCTTATATGTTAACTGTCGTTAATTAAAAAATCTATTAAAGATTAGAACGCTGGTAGGATCTACTAAGGGTTTTGTTTAAATTTATCCCCACTCCCTTCCACACACATGCGGTAAATTGCCTTTAAATAGGTACATCCATTCTTATCCCTACCAGTTAGCGTAATTATGATATATGTATATATTTAATTTATGTTGAGCTATTAAACATGCACTTTCTGAACTGACTGATTATATCAGCACTCGACTTATAAACTTACTTAAATCTAGAACAGACAATACCCAGACCCCAGCCATTAATTAATCACATTTCACCAATAACACATTTTTTTTGTATTCCAAAATAGAACCCAGATTCCATAGCTCATTTTACCGACATTATATCGACTGAGATAAGGTTTAGGACTATATGCGTATAACCTGATCAGGTAGTAAGAGGGGGTGATAAAAATAACTAGAAAAAGTTATAAACATCGATATAAATTTATCGAAATAAATTTGATAAACTGGTTCTAAACTAAAAAATATATTAATAAAAATGGCAGGAAATATAACATATTTCCCTCAAATACGACACCGCAACTGAAATAACACAGTTATATCTCCACTACCTAAAAAAAAAAACCCCTCAGGAACGTTAAGCTATGATTGGATTAACCCACCGGTCAAATTGAGTCAAAATATCGTTTGTACCCCTTTACGAACAGACAATGTCAAAATTCTCTTGGGTCTTAAATTTTAATATCAGAATTTATTTGGTGTCCGGCCTCATCGTCCATAAAACCAAGAGGTACTGGGAACGACCCCTATGGGAATGTGACGTCGCACCAAGTGGCCGAAATATGAGAAGCTGTCAAATGGAGTCGCTACGTTACCATTGGATCGATATCCTCTGAACTTAACACCGGCGGTCACTCTCTCTTTAGACTGAACTGATGATGGTAGGAAAGTTTGTGTTTGATTCCCGGTTGGGTGTACCGAAGATGGGTTTTTCGCTAAGTTGTTTTACACTCTCCATCCATGCTAATGTTGGCACACATTCTCTTAACTCCACCTTCCTCATCCCAAACATAATAGCGCAAATAGACTGTATGCGTATAGTCCGAACAGCTAGTGAAACTTTGTTCATTAAAATGTAATATTAAAATTTTTTTTTCTAACTGGCTGATGGGGCTGAATTATCTTTCCAAACTGCGTATGTATGTATGTATGTGTGTGTGTATGTATGTATGCATGCATGCATGTATGTATGCATGTATGTATGTATGTATGTATGTATGTATGTATGTATGTATGTATGTATGTATGCATGCATGTATGTATGCATGTATGTATGTATGTGTTGCATTTCCTGTATGTATGCATGTATGCATGATGTTTGTTGCAATGTTGTATTATGCATGTATGTATGCATCATTGTATGTATGCCATGCATGCAAGTATATGTAGCAATAGCCTGTATGTATGCATGTAATGTATTATAAATGTGTATTAAAATGTATTTGCAATGCATGTATGTATGTTGAATGTATTATGTATGTATGTATGTATGTATGTATGTATGCATGTATGCATGTATGCATGCATGTATGCTATGCATGTATGTATGTATGTATGTATGCATGTATGTATGCATGTATGTATGATGTATGTATGTATGTATGTTGGTGTATGTATGTATGTATGTATGTATGTATGTATGTATGTATGTATGTATGTATGTATGTATGTATGTATGTATGTATGTATGTATGATGTATGCATGTATGTATGCATGCATGTATGCATGCATGTATGATGCATGTATGTATGCATGTATGTATGTATGCATGTATGTATGATGTATGTATGATGCATGTATGTATGCATGTATGTATGATGATGTATGTATGCATGTATGTATGTATGTATGTATGCTATGTATGTATGCATGTATGTATGTATGCATGTATGTATGATGTATGTATGTATGTATGTATGTATGTATGTATGCATGTATGTATGTATGTATGCATGTATGATGTATGTATTGCATGTATGCATGTATGTATGTATGTATGCATGCATGTATGTATGCATGCATGTATGTATGCATGCATGTAAAGGGATAGAGGTCCTGGGCTCGATCCCTGGGCTTGCAGAATATTTCTGTGAAGCAATGGGTCTATAACGGAGTCAAACTAAGCCTCATGAGGACAAAATGAGGAGATAATTTAATGTAGAATAGAGATTCTGTCTAGAAAACTGAGTTTAATTATAGGAGGGCTTTCTGTGCTCATCACATGACACCCTCTCTCCTCAAACGTCTGTATTATAAACGCTTATGGCAGCGGCCGCTCGGTTGTCATAACTCGCTTGCGGTCTTCACAACATGGAGTTTTTATTTATTTTTAAGGGATGACTCAAATGCACTATTTACGAATATGCTTTGGGATATGTTATTTTAGTTTTATTATATGATATTGATGGACCTAGCCAACAATAATTAGCTATGAAACAGATAACGCCTACATATTTGGCTTATTTTTGATTTTTTAGAATCTCAAATATTTCAAATGATTCGAAGTATTTAGAGATTTTAATGTCCTTTCCTATATACGTGAAAACTGTTTGTCCCAGAAACAATGTCAAGTTGAAGAAAAAAATTACATTAACTTTTTCTGTAAAGTCTTATGTTTTTAAAGTTAAGGCATATTTTGTCGTTGGGGATGCGCGTGCATAAAGGTATCGAATAAATCTATAAGAAAGGATGCTTAGTTTATCCTACCTTTCTTCAATTATTCTTCCTCTCTAAGTCTCAAAAACTTAATCTTATGATTGTGTATCCTCTAGATTTCTCCTTTACCCTCTTTATTTCCTTATTTTATTTAACTTTACTTCACTAAAGTTATATGTTTTCTATTCCTTTGCCTTATCTTTAAATTATTTCTTTTTTTCTTTATCTTTATCCTTCCCAAGCCTTCACTCGCACCTCTCTCTTTCCCCTCTCTCTCTTTCCCTCTCTCTCATTCCCTCTCTCTCATTCCCCTCTCTCTTTCCCTCTCTCTTCTTATTTATTATTATATTTTTTATCATGCTTTTCTTCTGCTCTAGTCTTTTAATTTTCACTTTTTTGTCTCTTTCACTATTTTCTTAATTCTTGCCTCACATCATAAATGTATTATTTACTAATTTTTTCTTCGTATCTTAGTTACCTTCCTTACGCCTTTTGTCTTGTAATTTTCCTATGCCACCGTTATCTTTGTGTTTCTCCCCATATGCTATTTCTTCAACCATTAAATTTTTCGTGGCTCTTTCTAGAGATGACTTGAAAACTTACTCAACAAAGTCCGGATCTTTAGATATGCAAACCTAACGTTTAGATTGTTTAGTGTGTTTTTTTATATTTATCATTTTCATTCCAAGAAAATTTGGGTTTATTTTCTCTTAATTACACCTCCCTCATTTCTAACGCATTAGCGTAATTAGTACATTGGAAGTGAATGTGTACAAAGAGTAAGTAAGTGTTGGAAAAAAAATTAATATGAAATTGTTTCACAAATATTGTTTAAGTTTTTAACTATGTAAACATTAAAAAATATATATATTTACTTATAATCTAACACTATGTAGTGTTGACCTTGATAAATATATGCATGAACAAAAAAATCATTTAATCATCTAACCTTGCTATAATTTTGGAATATTGCCTTAACTCCAACTCAAGCCTCAGTGCAAATTCTAAAATAGAATGTTAAGCCCCTAAGTTAAAAAAACTCAACATTAATTAGAATTTATTGGTTTTGTATTTTATTTTATTCTGAAAAATAAAACAAATCGTTAAAGCTATTTATTTGTCTTTTCAATTTTTTCGGTGGAACATTTTTTTTAGAATAAGTTTTGATACAAGTAGAATTTAACAGAATTAATTTCGTAAATTGATCTAAAAATATTATAAAATCTCCTTTTACATTTTTAAGCTTTCACGCATGTGAATACTTTTATCATAATTAATTCTAAAACTCTTACTATCACAAACGATCTTATCTTTCTTTCAATATAAAGGATTTAAACCTGTGTTCATCCTAAAAGGAAAGACAAGGAGTCGACTTTTTTTTTGTCAAAAATACCACGGTGCTGAGAAGTGACAGACTGAGTATTCATGTTTGTATGCATAAAAATATGCTGACAAGAAAGAAGAGTAAAGTCAGCACAGTGGCGGTATCATGAAAAATAAAAGAAGTGGAAACTTTAAGGTAGCAACCTTTTATATATGTTTTTGTATTCTTTTACATAAACTTTGCTTGCAAACGAAAAAAACAATGTGAAGATTATGGAATTAATATTAATAACATATTTAGTAGATTGTACTATCAATAAATTATTTAAAAATATTAAACATACTAAGTGCCATTGCCTTGAGTACATGTTCTTTTGAAAAAACATTTTTAAACGTTATTTGTTTCAAGCTCAAGTTAACATACATTTTATTAACGGCTAATCAAAGGTTGTAAAAATGATTAGATTAGCTTAGAGAATATGCACCCACATTTGTGGGTTGAGAGGATGGGACAGCCACAATGAAAAATACAATCCAACAAACAACATTTACTGCACCCAGCCGGGATTCCAATCACTAGCTACTTGTGAATGGGTACTTTGGACAGTTCGAGTCTAGTTCCTTAGACTGAAAGGTCACGAGGGTGATGAGTAAAACACATCCTCATTGCATTAATATTAAAATTAATATTTTCATCATCTTCGCCTTAATATGCAGTTATATGTAAGACGCATTTCAACCAAGCTGTACAAATAACATACCTGCCGTGTCTCAGGCTGACTAATAATGGTACCTGTAATTTTATTCCACATCTATTATGCACTTAGATTAATAAAAATTAAGAGTAGAATAAAAAATCAAAGAGAAAATAAAGTTGAGATCAAATGGTTAAGGTTATTTCCAGTGTCAAATAAAAATTAATGAAGAAAATAATAGGTCAAATATTGTCGACCAACAAAAACCACGAAAAGGGTGCAAAGTATTTTATTAAGCTACAACCCATAAAAATAAAATAAAAAGTTAGGAAGTGTAAGAAACTACTGTATTTACAAATAAAAAACTCATAAATAAAAAGAAGTTAAAAGAAAAATGTTTGATTATAACAAACACGTAACTATGAACTTAACCGTAGAAAGAGCAATTGAAATCAATAAAGGAAGAAAAATACACAATACAAAATAACTAAGTTTCGAGAACTGGGATCTAAGAAAGTGTTATGTTTTTGTGTAGTGTTTTTAATTTTACTTCTTTCTAGCGTAGTTGCTTCTCATTTTTACCCTCATACTCTGGTGCTTGTGTGAGTTTACCACATACTTCTCCGCTAATTATTTGTTGGCTTTAGCAGACTATTACTCAGTAAAAATAATTATTTGATTTTTTTTAGATCTCTATTTAAATTTTCTTTTAAACAAATCTCGCGTTGTTTTAATTTGTTTATGATTTTTAAATCTTTTTTACCTTATTTAATATTTATTAGACAAAAATTTCCAAATATATTTCTTTAAAATACCGATCATAGAAAGTCAACACTTCAATATGCCAGAAGTATTGCTTTTTTTATAAATAAATATTGTTTTGTTTATATTATATACATCTTTTTAGTAAAATTATATGTTCTTATATCAAATCTATATTTCTTTTACACATAAATATATCCATTTTAAGCATAAGCATATATCCATGCTTAATATGTGTACATATATAAGTATAGAAAAACGAAACCCATAACTACTTTTGAGCTAATTTTAACAATTGTTTTAAATAATTTTTGCTTTGAAACAAATCACTGCTCTTAACTTAACAATGTTTGAAGCATTCCAAATATTCATTTTTAATTAAATACTTTAATTTAAATACTTTATTAATCTTGACAAGTATTTTATGACAAATATTGGGGCAAAGCCCCCCAGATAGGTTGTTTTAGAGTTTTAAATTAATACTCTAATAAAAAAAGTGTATACAAAAAATAAATAGGAAAATATACAAAATAATTAAACTGCTATGGATGCAGTTTTAACTGACAAGAGTATGAGATTGAGAAGAGTTTTTGAAAAATTAAGTCGAATGCATGGTAAATAAAATAAAATATTATTAGAAGGAAAGAATACAGAATTTAAAATAAATTATAAGTTTATATTAACTTATAGAAAAATTTATGGCAGAAATAGGTCAAGTTATAAGGTACCTAAGTGAAACAGAACCATAGAGGTAGAAATAGATAAAATAAAATAAAAGAGGAAACAAAACCAAAATGAACAAATCAGAATGATTGAAAACAGAGACTCAAGAAAGAAACTAAAAAGAAAACCATAGAAATAACAAACACAGATAAGAGAGACACAAAGAGAAAGAGAGTGGAAAACATAGCTCACATTGACTGACAAGACGGGGTAACATGTTCCCAGAAAGGCAAAATCATTGTAAAGTGTTGGTTTTTTTTTTTAAGGTATAGAGTAATGGGGGAGTTAAGGGGCCGTCGATACAGGTGACTGTAGACCCAAAAACATCGTTCTGCTCTTAGCAAACATAAGCTAGATAGGTGTATGAGGCGTGCGTTTTTTGTTCCTCGCCATGCTTGTGGCCAAAAGTTTATCCTGGGGTCCCCTACGCCCTCTACCCCGACGCGGTGCCCCGGTTAATCGGCTTACATCCCCAAGTCTCGGTCATTTCATCCTATGACGTCGCCCTCCCACCTCCCACCTCGACGACGCCGCACAAAACAATCGAAGAGAAGGAGAATCGTTCAGAAGGGTGTTAATAAGAGACTTCAATGGCAAGCTGCTGCAAAAATACTTCTTGTGGAGAGTCTGCCCCCCTCGAATCACATTCTAGACACCTTGCTGAATAAGGTTGTATTGTCGAGAGAAGCACAGATAGGAAGAAGACCTTTTAAGATGGTTTATTTTACTAGGAATGGGAATTATAGGCCCATAAATATATATGGAGATTTTTAAAATCTGAGTTAAACATCTTCAGCCGAAAACAGTGGCTTTCAACCTGGGGGTCGTGGTATATTTCAGGTGGGGTCGCAATGCTTATTAAGTTTATGGCTTTAAATTTACTCTTTTAATCGATTTGAATAATTAAAGGAAGGTGCATAAATCAAATATAAATGTAAACGGTCAAAATAATATAAAAACTGTTAATTTACTTTAAAGGATTATTTTGGTTTCTCTGACTTTGTTTATTGAAGCCGTCTCAGATTTGGTCAAGTGAAACTGCTACCATACTTACAAATTACACACTGGACTGGTTGATTTTCTTTTGAGAAATTGTATTCTCATTCATATATTCATAATATAAAAAATCATAATAATCAAATATAAAACGTGAACTTAACGTCAAACCCGTTTGATTTATCAGGTAAGAGGTCAGGGCTCTAATTCTAGCTAAGGGTACCGAGAGTGATTTTATTCTAAATATTATCCAGCCTTCTTCCTCCACGCAAATAAAGGTACATTTCCCCAAAACTCTACCTACCCCCACAAGTGTAATAAAATTCAAATATCCTTGATGCTTAGAAAGATTAAGCGAAAATAATAATTTAAAAATTAGGAAATGAACGCATATAGCTTACCATGGGGTCGCGATGATATCAAAGACAGAAATTGGAACAAACCCTACAAACGTATGGCTACCACTAACATAAACGTTAATTGACACAATTAGTTACATTTTTAAATAAAGGATCATATCTGGCAGAATAACATACTACATATATTAGGTACTTTCATGCAATCATATCAATCATGTGATCTGCTTGGCACCTCTGAAAGAAAAGTATTGTGATCGTCAAAAAATTGAACTCGAGATATGTCTACGTTTCTTGACCTCCTGAAGCAAAAAAAAAAAAATGTGGTTTTCGCAATGCCATCTGTCTGTACTTCGGACTAAAGCCGAAAGTTTTTTTACCGGTTTGGCTAAAACTTGGTATGTGGGGTTTTCATAATATCCTAAAGTATTTTTGAAACTAGATTTCTATCCCGAAATTGAAGGGTAGTTTACTGAAGGGAAAAAAGAGAAAAAAATCGATATTCTCTAAACTCGCTACAAAGATTTTGATTACATTTTTACTTTCTCTCTATCTTACAGGTAGAGAAAGTATGCTGATCGTCAAAAAAACCGAACTCGAGATTTTGATGAATTTTGACGTTTCATGACTTTCTGAATCCAAAAAAGTGGTTTTTGAATTTCCGTCTGTCTGTCTATCTGTCTGTACCACCAACTAGAGCCTAAACTATTTTACCGATTGAGCTAAGACTTGATATCTAGGGTTTTCATAGTGTTCCCCCGAGGGATTTTTGGAATTGGAAATCTACCCCTAAAACTAAGGGTAGTTTACTGAAGGGCAAAAAAAGAAAAAGTCGATTTTCTCAAAATAGGCTCTAACGATTTTGATTAAATTTCATTTATAAACATTAATAAATATTTCAAACAAAATGGTTACTCTCAATATTTCGGCAAAATGGCTTTAAGGGCTCCGGTCTGAAGCGTTAATTAACATTTTTTATAATAGCTCCGAAACTATTTGAGATATGAAATTAATTAGCATTACAAATATGTATATATATATTTATAATACAAATATTTTATTCGAAACATATTTTTATAAAATCAATAATTTTTAATCTATACGAAATTATATATATATTTTTTAACTTTTTGGACATTAAAGTTTAAGTATTGCGACCGTAAAAAAAACTAACCTGAAATGTTGATGGATGTCGACGTCTCATGACCCCCACAACCCTAAAAAATAGTCTTTGCAATGCCATCTGTCTGTGTGTCTATTAAAACCTAAAATTAAGCGTAGTTTTATAAAGGGCGAAAAGAGAAAAAATAGGTTATCTCAAAATCTGCTCACACGATTTTGATTAAAATTCGTATCTAGGCGTTGATTAAGATTATAAATAAACTGGCTATTTTCATTTTCCTATGAAAATGATTTTTAGGGTACTTTACAGAAGCGTTAATTCCCGTATCTCCACAACTATTTGAGAAACTAAACAACTTATCATTGCAAAATTGTAGGACTATTAGAAATAAAAAACTTTTATTTGACATATATTTTTATAAAAGCAACAGTTTCTGAGATATTTGCAAATATATTAATACAATTTTGTGAGCTTTAGTTGTAAACATAGACTACTTAAGTCTTAACGCAATAATTCTCCAATGCCATAGATAATTAAATTTAAGTAAGTATCTAAAAAGAGTATGTTATTTTTCCTTAGAACTCTTAGGAGAAATGTTTGCATAGCAATGATCTATCTCCATTTTAGACTCAATAGTCAATATTTACATTTTTTATTGGTCAAAATGTATAAATGAATAATTAAATATCAATGCGATGACTTGAAGATGTGCAACATCTTTTAAAAGGTTAAAATTTTAATCAAAAATCGAAATTTTAATACGAAGTGCTGACCCTTGTGGACCCAATATTAATCTTTTTTATAACTTTGAGGATTCCTTAGATTTATTTCTACTTCCCTCCATTCATCTCTAGTAATATAATTTTCATAAATTGGAACATATAAAGCAGATCCGAGTTTCCAAGCTGTCAGAAAATGGTTCAAATACCATTTTATTAAGGTCTTTAAAACATTAAACTGTTTGAAATGTTCTTAGGTGGACAAAGATGCGCCTCTTTTCTCATTGATTATATATCATTGTATATTATTTTATGCGTGTTCTTACGAGTTTATATATATATAGAGAAATTCTGTGCGGTGCGCCGTACCATTTATTTATCTAGACACTGTTTATCACTATAAACACGATGGCAGTTCTTATTTTCTTATGAAAACGACTGAGGGTACTTTACACGAGGGAGATTTTTCCAATCGTCATAATTACTCCGCAACTATTTGAGATACCAATTAACTTATCACTGTAAAATTGTAGTGCTACTAAACACAAACATCTTTTATTTGAAATACATTTTTATATAACCAATCATTAATGAGCTATAATCAAATATATGTATATATATATACTTTTTAATTCAGGTCCTTAAAAATGAATTTGATTCTTATGCTCTTTGGTGAAAAAAGATACTTCTCTTTTCTCAAATTTTTCCGCAACAGTGTTCTTAGTTACATAGAGTAGGTAACAGTGTATATTATGTTATTTATAATCTTTGGTGTAGTGTTTCTACAACACTCTATAGATCTATTACTTCGTTTTACAAATTTTACAAGTTTTTAGTAAATGTATGTTTTAAGATAAAAGCGAGAGAAAGTCAGTATGGTGCACCGTACCATTTATTTTTAGCACCAAGTTGTACTACCTGTTTGGGTTATATGCTTATGTACTAATTACGCTAATACTTTTAGGAACTAAGAAGGCTATATTTATAGGAATTGCACCAGCGTTTGTGTGAATGAAGAGTGGAACACCATTTTGGAAAATCCACTCTCAGTACACCAAACTGAGATTCGAACCTTGATATCCCCGTCATCGGCAGGATAGAGTAGTGCCTTAGACCACGCAGCCACAAATTGGGGCCATTTTCTCATTGAGAATCCATTTTTTTTACTTTCTCATATCAAGATAAATTATTGTGATGATGGAAAATCTATCTCGAGATTATGAAAAATCTTTAGGTTTTCTGTGAACATGAAACAAAAAAAGTGGATTTTTCAATTCTGTATGTCCCCCTGACTGTCTATCCCCAGCCACGTATCCTAAATGGTTTGATGAACTTTGTTCAAACTTCATACTATATATTTTAAGGCTATACCACAAAGCAATTTTATTTTACGCTAGCCCTTTAGCTAAGGGTAGTTTACTGATGAGTAATTTTCTTGAATACCAAATTTCTCGAAAACAAATTTAACGATTTTGTTTAAAATGAAAATCTAGTGTTTGTTTGACATGGAAAATACGATTATATAATTTGGTTTTTGGTAAAATTGCATTGAAGGGTAGTTTATTGATGACAGATATTTTACAAATGGCTGTAACGTTATGGTTTCAAATGGGTTTATTGGTAGTGTTTGAGATAATACTGTTTACCTGTTTTGGGGTAGTTTACTGAAATGATTTTTCAAAAACTTGAAATATCTTACAAATGAATAAAACAATTTTGTTTCAAAGGGACATTTTGTTAGTGTTTGACATGATAAATAGTATAAACTTTTTTTAGGTAAAAACTCATTTATGGGCAGTTCACTTATGACATTTTTTTAAAAATTATATTATTAAAAAATTGTTTTAGTGCTTTGGTTCAAAAGTGGTTTCAATAGACTATATTACTTATCAATAGAAATGTATCTTTATTTATATAAATTTAATCAATTAATAAAAGGGTAGTTTATTTTAAAAAATATTTAAAAATTTGAATAATTTAGAAATTGACATTGAAGAGTGAATTTAAAATGGAAATCTGAATATATATTTCATGATAAATAATAATACGTTTTTATTTTTACTAATAACAAATAACTTAGGATAATGTAAAAATAATTTATTTTTTGAAAATTTGAATTTTGTTAGATATGTTTGAACAATTTGGTTTTAAATTTATATGTAGAGTGTTATTATTGTGATTAACAAGATAGTATGCCTATTTTTATGAGTAAAACTTACTTAAAGTTTGTTTACTAAAAAGCTATTTTTGAAAATTTTCTTCAAAGTTATAAAAAATAATAATATGAGAAAGTTTGAACGATTGTGTCGTAATATTCATTTTTTAATAGAGCAACGTTTGATAGTCTAGAATTAAAATTAATTTAAAATGTCATTCTTATACCTATCATAGATCATCGGACTTTGTTGATTAAACTAGTTAGTACTTTTCTGGTCGTCAATTGGTTTGTTAGGAAGTTATAAGAGCCATTTACTATTTTTAAAATAGTTGTTTTCATTTCGGTAAAGTGGGACTTTAAAACATGATTAGTATTTTACATTGGACATAAGAAATAAATATAATAATATTGCACCACGTATCATAGCTTTAACTTTTTTGGAATTTCCCAATTTTTTTATTTCTTTAAGAAATAAAATACTTTAAATTTATTCAAAGTAATAAAAAATATAGATTAGTTCAACACTTTTCTACTGTGTATTTAAAAAAAAATTACAAAAATTAATATTTATAGTTTGAAAATTGTGCATTCCAATATTAAATTGAACAAACAGAAAGGCCAAAATTAGTTTACTTTATTAAAACTAAACTAAACACTTTAAGAGTAAAAAGAGTGTATAAAAAGTTGGAGGCGTAAAATGTATCTACGAAAGAGAAGACAGCGCCACGACGCTACGTGATCGATGCCCCTAGAGGATGCCCCACGTTTCTAGACGGTGTACTTATCAGAAGGTCCTAACCTGCCTCCCATTCCAAGAATAAACCTGTATTTTGTATTAAAGGAAAAATATACAGTTATATATGGTACTTCGCATACAATATTCAAACATTATGGAGCGCATACGATATTCAAACATTATGGCATTCATACAATATCCAAACATCATGGCCTACAAATAAAACCTTGTGACCAGAATACATAATTCAAACATTATGTTATTCATAGAATATTCAAACACCATGACCTGCATATCAAACCTTGTGGCCTAAATACAATCTTCAACTATCATGGCCTGCATATCAAACCTCGTGGCCTGAATACAATATTCAACTATTATGGCCTGCATATTAAACCTTGTGGCCTGAATACAATATTCAACTATTATGGCCTGCATATCAAACCTCGTGGCCTGAATACAATATTCAACTATTATGGCCTGCATATTAAACCTCGTGGCCTGAATACAATATTCAACTATCATGGCCTGCATATCAAACCTCGTGGCCTGAATACAATATTCAAATATCATGGCCTGCATATTAAATCTCGTGGACTGAATACAATATTCAACTATTATGGCCTGCATATTAAACCTCGTGGCCTGAATACAATATTCAACTATCATGGCCTGCATATTAAACCTCGTGGCCTGAATACAATATTCAACTATCATGGCCTGCATATCAAACCTCGTGGCCTGAATACAATATTCAACTATCATGGCCTGCATATTAAACCTCGTGGCCTGAATACAATATTCAACTATTATGGCCTGCATATTAAACCTCGTGGCCTGAATACAATATTCAACTATCATGGCCTGCATATCAAACCTCGTGGCCTGAATACAATATTCAACTATTATGGCCTGCATATTAAACCTCGTGGCCTGAATACAATATTCAACTATCATGGCCTGCATATTAAACCTCGTGGCCTGAATACAATATTCAACTATCATGGCCTGCATATCAAACCTCGTGGCCTGAATACAATATTCAACTATTATGGCCTGCATATTAAACCTCGTGGCCTGAATACAATATTCAACTATCATGGCCTGCATATCAAACCTCGTGGCCTGAATACAATATTCAACTATCATGGCCTGCATATCAAACCTCGTGGCCTGAATACAATATTCAACTATTATGGCCTGCATATCAAACCTCGTGGCCTGAATACAATATTCAAATATCATGGCCTGCATATTAAACCTCGTGGCCTGAATACAATATTCAACTATTATGGCCTGCATATCAAACCTCGTGGCCTGAATACAATATTCAACTATTATGGCCTGCATATCAAACCTCGTGGCCTGAATACAATATTCAACTATCATGACCTGCATATCAAACCTCGTGGCCTGAATACAATATTCAACTCTCATGGCCTGCATATCAAACCTCGTGGCCTGAATACAATATTCAACTCTCATGGCCTGCATATCAAACCTTGTGGCCTAACTACAATATTCAACTATCATGGCCTGCATATCAAACCTCGTGGCCTGAATACAATATTCAAACATTATGGTCAGCAGACAATATTCAAAATGTATGACCAGCATACAATATTCAAACATTATGGCATTCATACAATATTCAAACATTATGGCATTCATACAATATTAAATAATGACCTGCATACAATATTCAAACATTAAGACCTGCATACCAAATATTGTGGCATGCCTAAAATATTCAAATTTCCTCCCTACAAAATTCAATCTTTATGACCTGCAAACTATATTAAAAATATTTTGGTCTTCACAAAGTAGTGAAATATTATACCTCTCAACTGCATTTACTTCTTTTTGTCAAACGAGTTTTGACTTTTCACTATTCCTTTTTTAATTTAAAAACAAAGTTTGGATGTATTGTTTTACGTCAGTGTTATACAGTCTTGGTGTAGCCTATTCAAACTTCAGAATATAAATTAATAATCAAACAACCAAACAATGGGTACTTTCCCCAAACAATTAATACTTCCCAAGGAAATTAAAAGTTTCCCTCTTTACATAATTCGATTTTTTTTAAAGTGGTTTCTGTTCAGATAGTATTGTAATTAAAAAGGACCAAAGTTTCGTATTAAATAATAATTTACGTAACCGGAAACGAATGCATTTCTTTTCCTTGGAAATATCTCAGAGTCTCGAAATGAAATATTGGTTTTGGGTTAATAAGCTTGTTAATTTTCCTTTGTAGTATTAATTTTTGATAGATTATTAATTTTTAAAGTAGGCTGCTTGTACCATTGGTTTAAAAGATGGGGGGAGGGGGGAATTAAGTATCGTTGGAGTTGAACTATTCTCATGCTAAATACAATGGGATATATCCCATTCTTTTGAACGAAGCCAACGTTGAACCAATTAATAAAGCTGGAATGGACTGAATCGTGAGTTAAGATCAATACTTTTTTAAGTTTATTTTCCATGACAAGTTTTTTTTTACAATAATACTACTACAGGAAATAAGGTTGGTTTAATTTTTCTTACACAGCTATTTAAACGGTTTTGGAATATTTGTTATCAATATCACGGATTTATTTTTTTCAGAATTTATTTCTTTTTCTTTGAATCGTTTATCATAAAATGCTACTATAACTATGACAAATTTTAAATAACTGTTGATATTATTAAATTAGGAAAATCAAGCTAAATATATTTAATAGAGTTATCTTTTATCTGCTTTAATCAATAAAACAGTTTTATTTTTATAATAATAATTATTATTATTATTAGCACCGCGTCTTACTACCCGTTCGGATTATACGCACTTACGCTAATGTGCAATGGTAGGGTGATTGTGAGATGAAAATGGAGGACCTACAGTTTAACGTGGAATCCGAACCACGGTAGAGGCCTGGCATTCCTCACATTCACAAGTTGTGATTAATACACATCTTGTCAGAGGTGAAGGAAGGGTTTGGCAATCAGATAAATCTGTGCCGGGACCGAGGATTGAACCCCGGACCCTCAGCACAGAAGTCTGACACCTTACCCCTAGACCACCAGGTCACCCACATTCTTATAATTAAACTTGCAAATAAATCTGATCTTATATCGAGTTCTTTTAGATCCTATATTAAATATAATACTTTTAATGAGTTGATAGCTAAATTTACGAATTAATAAGTGTATAATTAAATGTAATGTTATTTTTCATAGATTTTAAAAACAAAATTCTTAACGTTTATCAAATATCAAATAATAAAACAATATACTCGGTGACAGCTTTTTCATGGTCCGAAATATAACCCAAATGAGTTTGTGATACCAGATTCACATTAACTATCTAAGAATTAATATCAAACACACAGGCTGCAAAACATTGTTATTAAGGCAATGTACGTACGAAGCGGTCCACATTTCAATTAATCTAAATAGTTGAATAATGACACCTGGAAACGGGATACGAACTCAGAAACTTTGATTTTGCGCTCCAATAAGCTATCCAGGCTTCTTCTCGTGCTCAAGGACACTCTATACCCATAGTTTAATGTCTGAACCTTTGATGGACGTGTGTGTAAATCGTCAGCTACATACGAGTGAAAACATATATCGCCAGGTATCAGATACCAGCCATATTCGATCTAAGTATTTCTAAGCCTGAGGTCATATGAATTTACTATTGTCTGTTAGAGCAGCGTGGTATGTACTGTACATAAATATTATAAACACGTCGTGTGACTTTCAAAATATCACAACACTCTTTTTTTAATACCACGTTTTACTAACTGCTTAAGTTATACGTAGAGCCCCATAAAAATAGTTTTATTTGTAGTTAAATTTAGTTTTAAAAATCTCATTTGTCGGTGATATTTCGTGTTCATTCAAAATTACATGTTATCTGAGGTGTTTGAGTATTATTTATATTTAGATTCAATGTATACAAAATTAAAATTTATTATTGAGAATTTTTTATATTTGCTTTAGAATTATTTGTCAAGTTTGTCTGCATATTTCAAAATTTTGTATCCTAAAGTTAGCTTACACTAAAAAAAATTCTAATCAAATTACAGCATGGCCAAAATTTCTGCTTAACTTCTTCTTGATTTCTTGTTTATTTGAATTATTTTTTGTAAAAGTGGTGTTATTTCGTTTTAAAGGAGGATTTCGTGTAACCAAACGACTTTGTTTTACTTAGCTTTTAAAAAACATTATAAATCATTACTAAAAACTATCAAAGGAAAAAGTACTTGATTCCATCTTTGTATGGCACTTTTCGCTTTATCGCATCTGACCATTTTTAGGGGGCTCTAGTTATATGTGTATGTACCAATTACGTTGATGGGTTATGGATGAGAAAGGTTATATTTAGGAGAAGTGTATCCACATTTACGTAGAGTTATAGTGGAAAAATCATTTTGGGGAAACTACTCTCAGAATACCTGACTAGATTCGAACCCCAATATCTCTGTCATCGGCAGTCTTGTCCAAAAAGATAGACCATGCGGCTACCAAAGCAGGCTATAATTTATTACTAAACCACTTAAACATAAATTTAAGAATAATTATTATATTTACACAAATAGATTCTAACAAATTGATGCAATTGGACAAATTAATGATTTATTTTTTTAATGTTAGATTTTCAAACTAGATTTTATTTAGATTCATTTAAATAATTTATTTACATGTTGATTGACCATTAGCTCTAAAGTTTATTTTAAGTTGTACGCAAATTTTTCAATTAGTCTTTTAAAATAAACTTGTGACAATTTCTACGAAATGTTTAAAAGTAAAAAAATAATCATACGTAATTAAGGGCAATTAGGAATTTTTCACAATTAAAAAACACTTATTGCATGCAAACGAGGCTTATAAGCTCAATGTGAATCAGTACTAGAGTTTGTTATTGGAGTCTTCAGGTTTAAAAATTTGTAACGAATAGTAAAGCACATAATGATAACAGGAAGTTTAAACAAAACTACCAATATCGTGAAACGACACATATTGAGAAAACAGCTTTTGGTTGAAAGATAAAAAAAAATCATATTTTACAATAATAATACAGTAAAATAAATATGTGCAACAGATAGCTGCTGTTATTCAATATTATTTTCTCAGTGAATATTTAAATTATTTTCCTATGTTAAAGCTTTTTAAAAATGTAATTAGAAAGTGATTTTTTTAAATATATGTTTTATGACTGTATTACAGGAAATAAACTAATCTAATTTGGTAAATATTCCAATCAATTTTTTATTTTCATAATAAATTTCTATTCTATATTCAAATTCATGTTATTTCCAAGGGGCATAAACTAATTTTTTCATCAAAGAATATTGCATTTACACACGTTCTAGTAGTTAAAATATATACTAAAGATCACTATATTTGTCGAGACCGAAAACATAATTCCCTATGTGCGTAAAGATTTGTTTTAATACTCTCTTCACGCATAATAAAAACAGCAAACAAAACTTCAAACCCATCAAGTCTGATTTATCGGTGAAGGTGAGGCTCGAAATCCGTACCGAGAATGGTATTTACTAAACGATTTCCCACGCTTCCTCCAAACAAATATGGATACACTCCCTCTAATTTATACAATGCTCATCCCATTATTGTAGTTAAAATGTGTGTAGCCCGAAGTATTAGTAAGCGGAGGTTAAAAATAACAACATTATGAACGATGCAAGGTAGAGTATACAATGTTTGTTGTTTTGTCAAGTGGTGAGGTGGGCTTGTACAGTATTTCACAAACTGGGCGGTAGGACTACCAACCTCCAGGTTTGAGTTTTTGGTTATTATTATTATTATTATTATTATGTGTTCTTTCTTACGAAAGGTCCTTTACTTTTGTCAGTGAACTTAAACCCCCAATGCGCCCTGTTTTTTCCTCCTCCTTCAGCACCCAGAATGTTCTTATTTCCTTCAAGTCATCCAATATTTCAATCCTCCATATTCCTAAGCTCCTCTTTCCCTCAACCTTTCCTTCTATGACGTCGTGGATAAGATAGTTCCTCCTAAGTGTGTGTCCAATCCAGTTTTGTTTTCATGGAGGGCGATAAATTGTAAGTGGATGGTAGGGGGGCATTGTTTAGGTTTTTTTTTATGGATATTACAGTTAAAGTTGTGTGTAATAATTACATGCAACCAAATGCTTACCAAAAAATGGCCTAGATTTATTTTTAACGTATATATTTCACCATATTTAGTGGAAAGGGTCTTTAGCGTTGTTCATAAACTACTGGCGAGCACTAGCAATAAATTACGAATATGCAAGATAGGTGACTTGAGACTGAGACTAACCAACATTGAAACGGAAATCGCTAGTTTAGTAGAGTCTTTTCAAAATCAAGGCAGCCATTGATCAGAATTGTGAACACATTTGAGATTTTTGACAGATGACACAAACTATATCATTTTGTTCTTGTAATTTGTTTGTTTTTAAAATAAACGTGTGTGACTTAATTTGTGTTTCTATTTTACGTGGGTACTTATATTTTCACAATCAGTTCTTGAAGAAAATTAATCAAAATTAATCAAACTTACTTATATAACTTCATATTATTACTTTGTTTGAAATGAATGAATATGAATATACAATGTAACATGAGTATAAGATTATTTTAATCGATTCAGCATTCTTATTTCATTTAACGTTGTGGCCGAGGGGGTGGGGGGGGGGGGAGGGGCATAGGCTAAACAAAGAAGCTTGGGAACCACTAGGGTTGTACACAGTGTTATGATCCTATTTTTGTAGAAAGAAGCTTATCTGTTGGTTAGAAAATTTATTATATCTACTCTAACGTATTCATACGTCAGGCCATGCTAGCTGCAGCTATCACATTTGATAGATATTATAAATACCTATCAAATAACAGTAGTATAATATTAAAATTTTGGATACAAAATAAGTTTGTTATTTCTAAAAGGCCTTCCTTGGGAAAAATTTTCTTAGTGATAGTTTAAATATAGAGGAATTTTTTTTTAATTGAGACAGTACAAACAATAATTGTAATGTAAGTACTCTCTAATCACTCTTGTAGATCACATAATGGAACGCATAAGATCATGCGTTTCCAAAACAAGACTGGGTATAAAAACTTGTTGGGAACTGTGGAATTCATCTGCACGACATCTTACAATGCCCCTTGAGACGCGCGATGACAAAAGGTTATATTAACATTTAAATGTTTTGATACATTTCACAGGTGCAATTAATGTGTTAAAGAACCAATGAACACAATAAAAGCACTTCCTTCAATTATGAGTGTCACTTTTTACAAGATATTTCCAAGATTTTTTTAAATTAATCTAACTCTACGTTCTATTAATTCGTATCTACTTTGATTTTAATTTATCTGTCAATACATTTATTCTATGATCGACACACAGCCACCAATATTTATTTTGATTTAGCTATGTTTTCAGATTCATAAAAAGGAAAATAACACAGTTTTTCAAATAAGAAATGAGATATACATGTTTAAAAATGTATAACCTTCATTTTGTATAGCGTAAATCTGCACTATCCCAGAGGTTTTTTTTCTCTCCCAAACCAATAGGAATACCCTAGTTCATAATGGGTACCACAATCTTTCCCTAGTTATATCAAAATCTAATTATGAGCAATAATCAGTTACTTTTGGAGCCCATGAATGTTTAAAATAAATAATTGCCCTTTTAATTATGAAATGCTTTTAGCCTTTCCTCAGGGATTGTTAGTAATTAAATACCATGCAGCATTGGCAAACCAAAACCAATCATTTACTATATGGTAAATTCAAGTTGCTTGCAGTAAATGATATTAAACTAAATCATCACAATTTAGCTATTACTAAAAATATTTCACTCAGACTTGGAGCTGCTAGAGAAGTAAATATTATATTTCAATCACTGTTAAGTAAATATGAAATTTGAGAAATTAATTCATGATCATATATAAACACAATATTCATTTTCAGAAGCACAAGTAATTAAAATGCAATTTTCAATTTGTTTTAAATGATTGGAATCAAATTGCAAATAGTTTCTTGAGTACATTCAAATGTAATCACTTGTAATTAAAAAAATGATACATTTGTATCTTTTTGAAATCTGTTGTTATTTGATATACTTTTTAAATAAACATTTTATAATTTAATTCAAACATAATTATTAATATAGTTATAGTAAAGAGAGAATATTTTTTTACTAAGAAAAGGTACTAAAAGCGCCTGACGTTGATTATAATGAAATTTCTCCTTGGTGAAAAATTTACACAAGGAATTATAATTATACTAGCTTTTGCCCGCGGCTTCGCTCGCGTTAATGTAGATTTAATCTATAAATTCAGGTTGTCGATTGACACAGGAAGTATGACAATAAAAACAATGAACATATTGAGGTTTTTAGTCAATAGAGGTAGAGATAAAGAAAAAACAAACTACACAATATAAATCAGGATTAAGTGTAGGAGTAGAAAAGAAGTAGCGAAGTGTGTGTCAGTAGAGTCACAGGTTATGCCTTGCCACGAATTGGAAGATCCTACTCCATCTTAAATTTTACTTACAGTTAATTAACATCCTTTATTTACTCCGCTTGTTCTTGACCGTTGAAATCATGGACACAGAATAGATCATTATTTTAGGACGCTCCTATATACTATGTTGTATGTCCTTCCATTTGGCACAAATACATACAAATTCTGGGCATTGGACACACGCGAACAGGCTACATATAGCTGGCCATGGGAAAAACATGGCATTTACAAATGCACCCCTGCTACCTGCAATATTTGCCCTTGAGCTTTGTTAATAGTAATAGCAAAACTAAGTTTGATTGGAAACTGGAGTCTTTTGAATTGAAATGGTAGGTCAGTGGGGATTATTGGGATTAAAGGTATGATTACACTTTCCCCTTTTCCCACACCTGTTAAAATGGTGGCACAGATTATATTTTGCCCTAATTGTGTAATTCGAAGCCTCGTCCCATTACATAAACGGGGTGCATCTAAATTTCGCATAAGAATAACTGGTACACCTAATTTCAATGGTAGTTTATGCAAGGGTACACCCGATAGCTCCAGAGAATTTAAAAACTCAGTGGGATATGAAGTGCTCTGTTCTGTGTCCATGATTGTATCTATTGACAAATACTCCTTTATTTCTCCCTACACCTCTTTCAAAATGTCAGTGTTGATTTTGTTAACGATTTCATATTTTGGTGCAAGAATTGCTCTTGCACACAACCAATGATCACAATTTAAATTTAGTTGTAAGTCTGGGTAAACTTTAGCAATGAGCTCCACATCATTTTCCACCAAATTACAGAATTCCCCTGTAAGTAAAATACAGCCTTCAGCATCCGTGTCCAAACGTCCATCGCCAATTTTCAATAGTGTCTCTGCGTAATGTCCTGAATCTACGTCATTATAAAGGTGGACTCTCATATTCGTTGTTAGGCTGAATTTTTTCACTTTTTCCCATAATCTTGATGACTTGAGACAGGCTTTGATTTCATCTGCATGTGTGCCCCTCTGGATCACCGGTAGAGTTTGTCGGAAGTCACCAGCCAGTAAAACTACCATTCCTCCTCTCTCACAAGTCCTGAAGATTTTGGTTTAACGCCTCTATAGCTTTTTTGTGGGACATCGTACTTTCGTCCCAAACTAAAAGTTTACATTGTCGTAGCATCATACCTCAAAAGCTATTTTTGCTGAAATGAATAATACCAAACTTCTTACGACAATTTTGTCATTTACCATAACGGGGTGAACAGACAGAGCTTAATTAGCTGAATATAATCATTTTTAATCATTTTAAGATAGATGTGCCTAAAATAACTCGGGAACAGATTTTTATTCGGGGTATCAGATTTTTTTCTGGGATACCGCAGGTCCCTTTTTCTGTACTCCAGGCATCATGTTGCAATTAATTTATTCATATCAGTAGGCCGAGTTGTTAAGCTGGACGACCGTCTAACAGTTATTTTTTTCTATCCGTTAGGAACAGTACTTTTTTTCTGGATGAAAGGTACCCTATGTCCTTTTCTGTACCCATGACAATGTGTATGCGAAATTTCATGATGATCGGTCGAGTAATTTAGGCGTGAAAGCGTAACAAACAATAACAAACAATAACAAACAAATAAACAAACAAACTCACATTCACATTTTTTCTGGATGAAAGGTACCCTATATCCTTTTCTGTACCCATGACAACGTGTATGCGAAATTTCATGATGATCGGTCGAGTAGTTTAGGCGTGAAAGCGTAACAAAAATTAACAAACAAACAAACAAACTCACATTTGCAGTATGAACGGTACCCTATATCCTTTTCTGTACCCATGACAACGTGTATGCGAAATTTCATGATGATCGGTCGAGTAGTTTAGGCGTGAAAGCGTAACAAAAATTAACAAACAAACAAACAAACAAACTCACATTTGCAGGATGAAAGATACCCTATGTCCTTTTCTGTACCCATGACAACGTGTTTGCGAAATTTCATGATGATCGGTCGAGTAGCTTAGGCGTGAAAGCGTAACAAACAATAACAAACAAACAAACAAACAAACTCACATTCGCATTTTTTCTTGATGAAAGGTATTCTATGTCCTTTTATGTACCCATGACAACGTGTATGCGAAATTTCATGATGATCAATCGAGTAGTTTAGGCGTAAAAGCGTAACAAACAATAACAAACAAACAAACTAACTCACATTCACATTTTTTCTGGATGAAAGGTACCCTATGTCCTTTTATGTACCTATGACAACGTGTATGCGAAATTTCATGATGATCGGTCGAGTAGTTTAGGCGTGAAAGCGTAACAAACAAACAAATAAACAAACAAACTCACATTCGCATTTATAATAGTAAGGATTTAACTTAACATATTGACAGAGAGGAATCATGGGATACCTTATTAGCAGCACAAGCCTTGGCATGTGTATAAGTTAAAAATCTGCCCTGAGCTACACATCCTTGGTTTTCTCTAACCAAGCTGATTTTCAACTTTTTGTTTTTATATTTTTTTGCCATCCGCCATATTGGACCAGGCCTTCAAATATAGACATATACCCATATACATATATATATACCCATATACATATATATACCCATATACATATATATATACCCATATACATAAATATATACCCATATACATAAATATATACCCATATACATAAATATATACCCATATACATAAATATATACCCATATACATATATATATACCCATATACATATATATATACCCATATACATATATATATACACCCATATACATATATATACCCATATACATATATATACCCATATACATATATATACCCATATACATATATATACACCATGAAAGTAGATTAATAAAAAGGG
Source organism: Timema podura (assembly GCA_033556935.1). Taxonomy (NCBI): domain Eukaryota; kingdom Metazoa; phylum Arthropoda; class Insecta; order Phasmatodea; family Timematidae; genus Timema; species Timema podura. The sequence continues at coordinate 27,269,235 of JAVRXN010000005.1, forward strand.
AAAGATCAATTTTCTCTAAGATTTTGATTAAAATTCGTATCTAGACGTTGATTAAGATTATAAATAATATGGATATTTGCATTTTACTATTAAAATGAATTTTAGGGTACTTAATAGAAGCGGATATTTCCGTATCTCCGCAACTATTTGAGATATTAATAACTTGTCATTGCAAAATCGTTGTACTATTAAAAATAAAAACTTTAATTTGAAATATATTTTTGTAAAATCAACAGTTTCTGAGATATTTACAAATGTATTAATACAATTTTGTGATCTTTAGCTGTAAAGAGATACTACTTAAGTTCTGAAGCAATAATTCTCCAATGCCATAGAGTAATTAAATATAAGTTTCTCAAAAGGTTTGTTATTTTCCCTTCGTACAACAATGATCTATCTCTTTCATTTTAGACTCAATAGTCAATATTTACATTTTTATTGGTCAAAATTTATTAATGAGAAATAGAATAGCAATGCGATGACCTGAAGTTGTGAAACACCTAATAAAATGTTTGGATTTTAGACGGAAGTTCAAATTTTAATATGAAGTGTTGACCCTTGTGGACCCAAAATTGATCATTTTTATTGGTCCAAATATACAAATTAGGTAATTCTTTAAAGATAAAATTATAAAATTTAAAACCGGGACTCAAAAAATGTTCTATCTAAGTATAAGGCAATTTATGCTTGAGTTTGCTAGTGTATACCATCTCGTTTCACATATATTACGAGTTTTGAGTAAATATCTCCATTTTTAAACAATAGAGCGAGAAAGTCCGTGCAGAGTTATTTACAATTTATTTCTTATTATATTCCTATACAATTCTTATCTCGTTACACATATTTTATGAGTTAAAGCCTATGAGTATAGTTTAGATAAGGTGACGAGAGAAAGTGTGTGGACTTCATCGCACCATTTATTTTAGTGATTTTTATGAAGATAACGTCACATTTCGACGATTTCTTGAATATTTGTCTGTTAGGTTAAGATATTTTGATTTTTAATTTTACTGTCTTTGACTCGTTTAGTTATATGTCAGTTATTTAAAAAAAATCAACACCCCTTAGTTTTAATTTTACACTGTGTCTTACTACCCGTTCGGGTTTTCCGCCTATGTACTAATTACACTAATGGGTTAAGGACAATAAAGGTTTGATAGAGAGTAAGTGTACCCACGTTTGCGTGGAGGGAGAGTAAAATACAATCTAGATAAACCTCCTTGAGTGCACGTGACCGGGATCGAACCCTAATCTCCCCGTCATCGGCAGTTTAGTTTAACACGAGAATAGTGCGTTAGATCACGTGGCTACCAAAACGGGTACCGCTTAGTGCCAGTGGCTATTAATGAGTTACATTTACTATCCTAAAGTAAGAAATAAGGAGAATAAACTTTCCTCATTAGTCTGGAATGTGCTTTGGAAACTACCTTAGGTGAAGAAATACTTCTATTGTTATAAGTCAGCGATTGAACCCATACCTTTCTAACATAAGCTAATAATATTCCTTAAATTGAAAAGTGACACCTGGGCACGGGAATCAAACCCGAGACCTTTGGCTTAGTACGTAAATGCTCTAACCATTAGGGTGTCCAGGAATCATCCTGCACCCAGGGCACAGACAATTAAGAGACAGACTCTCAACCTTACGGGGGTCCCGCTACGTTCATTTTGCCAGCTTGAGTCCTTCAACACTGTGCTTCGCTAGTGTCACTGCTGGGTGATGATAGGACTAGCCGCAGCGATCCTAGTGTTGAAGGGCACAAGCTGTAAAAAGGAGCTCAACCATTTTAACCTGTAGGTTGAGTGTCTGGGTATATTATTTGTCTGTGTCCCAGGATCTTTCTTTATTCATATCTTAAGACAGAGTCTGTGAACGAAGTTTGGAAATCATTAGCTAGATGTGTGATCAATTAAGATCACGAGCTAAATTAATAAATTATTTAATGATTAAATACCATCTTGTGGTCCATCCATCCAGGCTCATTACCATTAAAAAATAGTCACCCACTTCGGTAGCCGCATGGTCTAACGCGCTACTCTTGCAGTATACTAGACCACTGATGATGGGGAAATGAAGTTTCGAATATCAGTCGGATGTATTGAGTTTTTACAAAATGGTTTCCCACTCTCCCTGCACGCAAATGCGGGTAGCATTCCTTTAAATATAATCATCCTAATCCATATAACAATCATCGTAATTATTACATAAGCATACAACCGAATGGGTAATAAGACTCGGGGTTAAAAAAATATATTAAGAATGTTCAGCTCCACACAATTATTCCTGTAGAGAGAAAGTGTTTTAATATTTTCTTACAACCGAAAGGAGTTGTGTTTCAAATGACATTAGAGAGAGAAACACACACATACACGGAGCGAGCGAGAGGAAAAGAGAAAGAGAGAAGGTGAATATAATGAGATTACGTCACAATGAAGTGCTTGTTACCCAAACATTATATGACGTGGCAGTGTTTGTGTTACCCCCACTGCCGCTGTTGACTTGGTTTGTTTGTTGAAGAGCAACACCGCAGGTGTTGGAAATGGGTAAGGGGGAGGATGGGGAAGGGATGATAGTTAGTGAAGCAGGGAAAAAGGAGTGTGGGAGGGACCGATGAAAAGTCGATAACTCACTCACTTTGAAAACATGAAAAATATAAAGGTCATCTTTCATTTCCTCTAGGTTCATTGAGCCAAGATATTCATATTACAGAAAACCATACCCTCCCACCCCCCCCACCTTACATCATCCTCCTCAATAATAATTATTTTAGATAAATAATCACACATTAGTATTTATTATGTAAGATAGACCACAGATACCAGTTTAAATCCAAATTGTTGTAGCTATTTTCCAAAATATTTCAAATAAAAATAAATGGTACGGCGCACCGCACAGACTTTCTCTCTCTTTCTATAAACTCGTAAGATTTCTGAACGGAATAATGTACATTGTATCATCACCACTCCACATAAGAACACGCATAAAATAATATACAATGATATAGAATCAATGAGAAAAGAGGCGCATCTTTGTCCACCTTAGAACATTTCAAACAGTTTAATGTCTTCCACAAGGGTCAACACTTCGTATTCAAATTTCGATTTCTGGTTAAAGTTTTAACATTTTATAAGGTGTTGCAGATCTTCAAGTCATTGCATTGATATTTAATTATTCATTTATACATTTTGAACAATAAAAAATGTAAATATTGACTATTGAGTCTAAAATGGAGATAGATCATTGCTATGCAAACAGTTCTCCTAAGAGATTTAAAGAAAAATTACATACTTTTGTAGATACTTATATTTAATTACTCTATGGCATTGGAGAATTATTGCGTTAAGACTTAAGTAGTATACGTTTACAACTAAAGTTCACAAAATTGTATTAATATATTTGCAAATATCTCAGAAACTGCTGATTTTATAAAAATATATGTCAAATAAAAGTTTTTTATTTCTAATAGTCCTACAATTTTGCAATGATAAGTTGTTTAGTTTCTCCAATAGTTGTGGAGATACGGAAATTAACGCTTCTGTAATGTACCCTAAAAATCATTTTCATAGGAAAATGAAAATAGCCAGTTTATTTATAATCTTAATCAACGCCTAGATACGAGTTTTAATCAAAATAGTTTGAGCAGATTTTGTGAAAACCAAATTTTTCTCTTTTTGCCCTTCAGTAAACTACCCTTAATTTTAAGTTTTAATAGACACACAGACAGACGGCATTGCAAAGACTATTTTTTAGGTTTCGGGGGGGTCATGAGACGTCGAAATCTATCAACATTTCAGGTTAGTTTTTTTTACGATCGCAATACTTAAGCTTTAATGTCCAAAAAGCTAAAAATATATATATAATTGCGTTTAGAATGAAAATTATTGATTTTATAAAAATATGTTTCGAATAAAATATTTGTATTATAAATATATATACATATTTGTAATGCTAAGTAATTTCATATCTCAAATAGTTTCGGAGCTATTATAAAAAATGTTAATTTACACTTCAGACCGGAGCCCTTAAAGCGATTTTGCCGAAAAATTGAGAGTAGCCATTTTGTTTGGAATATTTATTAATGTTCATAAATGAAATTTAATCAAAATCGTTAGAGCCGATTTTGAGAAAATCAACTTTTTCTTTTTTTTCCCTTCAGTAAACTACCCTTAATTTTAAGGGTAGATATCCAATTTCAAAAACCCCTCGGGGCAACCCTATGAAAACCCTAGATATCAAGTTTCAGCTCAATCGGTAAAATAGTTTAGGCTCTAGTTGGAGGTACAGACAGACAGACAGACAGACAGACGGAAATTCAAAAACCACTTTTTCGGATTCAGGAAGTCATGAAACGTCAAAATTCATCAAAATCTCGAGTTCGATTTTTTTGACGATCACCATACTTTCTCTACCTGTAAGATAGAGAGAAAGTAAAAATCAATCATTGGTAAAATACCAGAAATATATTTGAAAGAAAAACAAATATATAGAATAATAGTAATATTATTTTTTAAAAGTGATACCCATTTTGAACCAAATCGTACCCTTAAACGATTTTTTACCAAAATATACAATTTTATTTTATCTATTTTAAACAAAATATGTTTTTTGGCTATTTTCAAAGAATTTGAAGTTTTAAAAAAATCACTCCACTGAAATTTACGTTTAACTTAAGAGCTACGGTAAAAATAAAATGCGAGGCATAGCTATTTAATGTCTAAAAAGAAAACCTTTGGAAGCCACATGGTCCAAGGCGCTACTTTCGCAATATACTAGTCTGTCGATGACGGGGAGATCATGGTTTGAACCCGGTCGGGTGTACTGAGGGTGTTTTTTCCTAAATATTTTCCCACTCTCTTCACGAAAATGCGGGTAAGCTTCCTCTAAATCATATCTTCCTCATCCTTAACCAATTAGTAGTTAGTGCATAAGCATATAAACTTAATGGGTAGTAATACGTGGTACTAAAAATAAAAAATATATCTAAATATATATAGAATATATAGTGTGAAATGTTTTAAAATGTAAAAATAATCATGTATACTTGTCAACGAATAATTAAATGTCATCTAATCGATGACAATTAAAAACGGTTGAATACCAATTTGATAAATAACCTTAATGTGTTCATCCGCTCTTTAACGCTAGGTCACCATCCTTATAATTTAAGAGTTTCTCACTCCGCGTTGATCTCTTGGGGTGAGAGGAGGGGTAAGTAAAGCACCGAGAATAAGCGTCATTAAAAACGTACCAACTAAAAACTGACAGGCTCCCCGATTCTTTCCCCATCAACTTACATAATCAAACCATGAATACATTTGAAACGCACTCTAGTTAGTGTGTAGATGTGTGAATATGTGTGTATGTGTGTGTATAAAGTCCACAAGATGTTTTTATATTGCTTACTCAGTCGTTTCCAGTTTAATGAGATATTTATATTTGAAAAAAAAGAAAAGAAAAGGAAAATCCTAACATGGTATGCCCATTGAACGGAATAATAGATAAGAGACACGCTTATGATTTGAAGAAAACCAAAACTTTATCCCTCCTACTCTCTTATATATACTTTATATGTATTATATATTACTCTTTATAAAAAATAAAACTTTCTTACACTTTACTGAAAGACTTTTTTTTTTATATTCACGATGAGGATAAATCCTTTACTAGTTTCCTCTTCCACCCTAAATTCACGTTCTAACGAAGTGGTTCATCCTAAAAAGCACGATGAGTTTGCTTTATGAGGAGGTGGAAAAGGGTGGGGGGGGGGGGGGGTGGAAAGGAATACTCTTGGGAGGTAAAAGTTATATTTGCATATAAAGAGCTTTTGTTGGACTACCTTTTTATATTTTTTTTGGTCGTGATTTTTTTTCAGTATAAAAAAGTATAGTTAGATAGAAAGAAAGTGCTGTATGGTACTCATAAATACCTCTACATATATATCCATCCCTAACCAGGATTTCGCTGATACCAATCGTTTGACTTTCCGCTACGCGTAACTGAAAAGGAAAAAAAATAAAATATTTTTTTAAATATACCAATGCGGAACAGATAGTATGAATCTCTCGTTTCTCGTATGATTGTATCCCAGAAAAATTTAACCACCCCCTTCCCTTTTTCCTCCATCCCAAAATTTCATCCCTCCACCAAAGCCCCCTAACCTACTACCTACCCACGGGCTTCGCTCCAAACCCACCGTTTATTTTTACCCCCGCCATTCTCTGTGATCCAATTTATGCACTACAAATATTTTCCAGTCGCGGCCGTTTTGGTCACACGTGAACAACGCCCCAAAGTGAGCGATCAAGCGTAAAAAATTGGACTCGAGGTTATCCGAATGTCCGGGTGGACTCTCAATGCCAACATTAGCTTTATTATCGGTCAGGATTAAAGAGAGGGAGTGAGGTAGATAGAAAGAAAAAGTCTCGTGATTCGTCGAACCTTTTACTGTTCCGGTTTATATCGCTAGGGTGTGATTTCTTTTATTTTAAATTGAAGGTGAAATATTTGTAAATACAGGAAAAGTCGCATTGCCACGTAAAGGGTTATACTAAGCCACTAAAAACACGCTTATCCAAATATCGATTAACCCAAACTCTAGTTTATCCGAACATTATTTCGAGTTTTATTTATTAAACTGAAAAGCTCCGTAAAAATTAATATCCTGGTGCGTACAACCAGAACGTGTAGTAAGACGCGGTGCTAATAATAATAAATTCATAACATAAAAACAGGGAGTGACGTTAATGTTTTTGTTAAAATTGGCTTTTATTTTTAAAGCAAGTTGTAGATATATTTATTTCTTCGTTTGCAACAAAAAAAAATTACATCTTGTCTCTCACCTTTTATCATATTCTAAATAAATTTGTTATTCTCACATGTTACATGTGTACAATTTTTTACATACCTAAACGGGAAAAAATATTGTTAAATTACTGACTATCCGAATTAAACCTGATCGCATCAAATTCGGATTTGACGAGTTTCTAGTGTATATTAAATTTAAAAAAGTGTCGATTAAGATTACGTGCATCGTGTCTTACTACCCTTTGTGAGGTATTTAACGTGAAACTTATGAGCAAAATGGTTACATCACCCCATGACTTACACGCTAACTTATCCCTAACCAACACAACAACCATCTACCAGGTTTGGTCATGCCAGAAATTGATCCCGGGATCCTTGGCTCTGTATTCAGACATAATGCCGAGTGAACTAAGGTGTCGGACCAAAAAAAAATGCGTTTATGGCGGGAGTAAAAGGAACATAAGTTTAGCGCATTGTTTTTGGCAGTTTTTATATAAAAACATATTTTTGGTCTAAAATAAATCAAATATTGCTACTGTAAAAACACAAGAGTTTAATTTTCTTCACATGGTGATATCACCAGTTGTTGATCATATTTCAAGGGTGTTCTGGAATTTAATGACAACTTTTTCTCTTCATTTAAAAAGTTTCTCATCTACTGCTGCTATGCTCATGACAGATATTCAACAACTGTTGATATCACGATAATAAAATCAAACTATGTTTCTACTGGAGCAATATTTTATTTTGGTCCAAAAAGATTTTGCTATAAAATATATAGAAAACACTGCTCTTAACTAGCGTTCCCAACACTTCCACATTAAAAATATATATATATATATATATATATATATATATATATATATATATATATATATATATATATATATATATATATATATACATATATATAATTTCTTTAGTAGAGTTAGGGTTACTGTAAAGTAAGTAAGTTGCGAAAATCTAAGCTACCCTCGATAGTGTAATCCAGTCCTAAATTCTAAACCTTGTCTGGCAGAATACAAGTGAGTGGGGAATACACGATGAGAGATCTGTCTACGTAGACCAGAGCTGTTACAGGGGCAAGGAAGGTGCAAAGTGCTACCTCTCTAATGGAGAGGTAAGCGTTACGCTGCCTCGCGCACTTTTCAAAAGGACTGGTTGGGAAGCGGGAGTCAGAGAAAGGGGTGGAGGGGTGTTGTCGGGGTTAAGGGGCAAGTGGAAAGGGTAAAGTCGAGATGAGAAGGTGTTCTCGAATTCTATGGGGAAATGTGTTGTTTTAACAGATAGATAAAATATCAACTTTCTTCCATACGAGTGAAGGGAATGGGATTGATCATTAATAATACTAAGAACCACGTCTTACTACCCGTTTTGGTTGTATGATATATTGATCACTAATTTATTATGTAATTATTAATAATAAATAAAATATAAATATGGAATTTTTTTATCAAACTATTAAGTTTTACTATCCTTACCAAAACTAAGAGTGTTTTTAAAATCACTTACATATTATCTTAGCTCATAGCCCAAGGTATTTCATAAAAAAAAATAGATTTTGCATGGAATTAATCCTTTTTATAGCACCAAATCTTACTACCTCATCCGGGTTACACGCTTTACGATTATTAACTAATTAGACTAATGGGTTAAGGAAGCAGAATGTTGAATTTAGGGAAGTGTGCTCGCATTTACGTGGAGATAGTGGGAAACAATTTAAGGAAAACCCCCTTAATACACTCAACTGGGATTGAATCAAGATATTTGATTCATTGGCAGTCTAGAATATTTGATAGTAGAGCCTTAGACTATGAGGCCAATGAAAAGGGTAGATTTAATTATTATACTAAAAAAAATGATGGCTGATGATTTATATAAGTATCAATTTTGCTGTCCTAAGTTAAGTTAGCTTGTAAGAACCACCAGCCTAAGGGATCAGCTTTAATAATGTAGGCATGAAATATTATGTGGGACCTACATCGGAGGGCGTATCAGCTAAAACAGTGGCCAGACTATAACAGAACAACGAATCAAACATGGTGGGCGGTTTTCCAAACATTTCTTTGTAACAAAATTTTTTGTTCGTTCTGCTCGGATCCGATCCAACAGTCGTTGGTTTTTGCCCGTCACATCTAACGACGTTCGTGTTCGGGTTAGTAGTATTTTGGACGTCTCGGCTAAATTTTTCCACAAGCATCCAATCATTGTCGGAACAGCAGCCTAATCTCACGCGCAGTCATCGCTACAACTTTATTGAAGCGTAACTGAACAAGTTGCAAGCATGCTCGCAAGCATATTATATTCAAGTTTGGACATTACGGCCAAAGCGAGCATCACAACGAACATGTTCTGTTCTGTGTTCTTTTTCTAACCTGGAAACGGCTTAAGGCATCGACCTCGTCTTGTTAGGTTCTTCAAGATAGGAAAGTTTGGGGTTATAATCCTTATTGGGTGTACTGAGAATAATTTATCCTAAATGTTTTCAATTCATCTTCTAAGTAAATATGGAGTAAATTTCCTCTAAATTTTACACGAAATTTAATTTTGTCTTGACAATTTATAATTCCTCTAGAGAATTAACTAAAATACAACAGATTGTCAAAAAATAGAACGAGATCAATTCAATTATATTTATTTTTTCTTGATAATTTTTACAGTATTAAAAAAAGTATTTCAATACATTAGAAAAATATTTCAATACTATTTTCATAGCAACCATGATCTGCATTCCCTTTAAAAGACAAATATAGTCCTTTGGCTTTACATTTTTTCTTCTCCTATTTGCAACTCTAAAACAAATTGCATATTTTAAGGAAAATACAATATAATTTTAAGAATTTTACTAATTAATAATAAAAAAAAATTTCCTTTACTTTAAATATTTAGCGAAGAGAAATATAATCACGTTCATACCATACTTCACTTACCAGCACGATATTGGGTGGAACATAGACGGAGAAAATACTCGTTTTTGTTCTTTATTAATTTATTTCTTGGTTTAACAAATATCTTTCATAACCATTAATATCTCGGGAAAAATTAAATAAAGTGTAATCTCTATAGGACCACAGTAGGTGGAATGGAACATTTATTATTGGAAGAAGAGAGTGAAAGAAATAAAACATTTTGAATAATAAGCTGCAATGAAAGATTTCAAATTCTATAAAATAAGAATTAACTTATTAAATTATTTATTGAATATTATAGAATAAAAGAGAAATAGCTGAGCTTGTAATAACAATGCAATATTTTTTTTTATTTAACATATTTTATTTCAATAAAACCCTCAAAAAGTGGAGACGGTGACGTGACAAAGGTGTCAGTATCGTCTGGAATGTCCTTCGTTTGGGTGGAATGGTTTAAAACATTTGTTCAGTCTTACTACCTATTCAGTTTATACATATGTGTACTAATTATGATAATGAGTTAGGAATGAGAAGATTTAATTTATAGGACGTATACCTATATTTGTGTGGAGGGAGGGTGAAAACAGTTTAGGAAAACCCCATTATGTACACCCAACCTGGATTATGATACGATCCCCTTGTCATAGGCAGTCTAGCCTAACGTGAAAGTGACGCCTAAGACGACTTGGCCACCGATGCAGGTCGGCTGGTTATATTGAAATGAATATTTAAAAAATGTATCGACTATTCTTTTATTTATTTCTCAACTCTATTCCATCAGTATGAATAGGCATAGTATGGAAGTTATAGAGACGCCATGGCTATATTAATTTAAAATTACTGAACCTTTTTTTATTTGCTTTAGCACTATAATAAGCCTTTAAAAATTAATCAGGACCAATCTCATTAATATAATATGGGATCCATAATTGTATGAAAGCTTTTTTAATAGGATAGATTTGGAAATTTTTGTTTCTGTTCCTAGTCAAAAATTCTCTGTATACTTAAGTTACTCTCCGTAATATAGTTTTAACCTAAACATGTCTGGTTTGAAGGTTTAAAAGGGTACCCGCTTCAGTGGCCACATGGTCCAAGGCGCTACTCTCGCAATATGTTTGACGTGAAAATATGGGGAGAGTGGGGCTCGATCCCAATGGTTGTACTGAGGGTAGTACTTCCTAATTGGGTTCTCACTCTCCCTCCGTATATATACTTTTACACTTCTAAAGTCAACCTTCCTTAATCCAAACACATTAGTTTAATTAGTACAGGGGTGTACAACCCAAATGGGTAAACATACGCCGCATTAAAAAAGTATAAATTTTTTGTGTCCTTTAACCTATTGAAGACTGAGAAACTATTGGGTACAAAGTTAGCTACTGTCTCCAGCATTGGTTAACATACAGAGGAAAAAATAGTGAAATTCTAGACAAGTGTTTCCAATCTATATTTTTACCATTTTAGAAAACCTTCTAAACAAGTTGAAAGTAAGGAGTGGATTTGATTTGGAATTTAAGAAACTAGATATATTGCCTAAATATATATATATATTATATATGAACGGGTTGATAAAATTTGTTAAGTGAATTGATGTAATAAAATAAAATTGCAGATCCAAATGTATAATTAGGTTAACTTATGGTAATAACATATTGTCAATTAATGAATATTACACATTTAATAAATAATTCATCATCAATTTAGCAGTATATAAGGTGATAAGTCTAAAATACATGAAAACACGTTAAAACTGTTTTAAAACTTACAGATAACAAAATAGGTTAGACAAAACAATGTTCAAGTTCATGTAAGTTCAGAATTCAAATTATAAAATTGTTGTTAAAAGGTTAACATCTGCGAATAGGTTATGATTAAATGATTGAGTATTAATATACAACGACTTCAAGATATGCAATATTTAATGAAACAATGTTTAAAGTATAGATAAGTATTGGCGTTGACAAGTATAAAATTTTAGTTTATAGGTTAACCAATTTGAAACGGATATAATTGATGTGGAAAATTTTGTAATATTCTAAGTCTTATCTGTTATTTCTTTTCCCATTACTCCTTTTGCATTTCCAGCATTGAAAAGATGCTGGAATACTCAATCCGACATGTTTCGACAGATAGTTGTCATAATCATGGTAACTGTAAAATGAAATTAAAGAAGCATGAAGACAAAATAATATAAAGATTTTACAATAAATGAGAAATACTGTTATCCAATAAAGAATTCATAAAAAGAATAAGAATTGTTAAACAAAACAAACTTACAAAAGTCATTGTGAAAGACACTAAGTGTTGGTACGACAGCGAGATATTGACTGATTTAGGTGTAGTTCGAGAAAATAAATGTGTGTAGAAACAAAAGACTAATGATAAGCGAGCTATACAAGGTAAAATTATAGACGATCATGGTAAAGTAATGTTAGGTTGATAAACTGCTATTGAAATCAGTTGGCGTGTTGACTGATCTGTGGGATTAAGGATGATATCATTAAGTTGCTGGATGAAAAGGAGTGAAAAGAAACTAATCTTCTCGACTCCGGCTCGAACGGGTCATTTTCTACGTTGGAAGGTAGAGGAGGATAAATAAGGTTTATGGATTTTAATGTTTTTAGCAGATACTTTAATGTGTTGACGAGAATTTGATTTGAGAATTGTAATTGTTAGTTAAGAATTTATCTATTGTTTAATAAAGCTGCTTGAATGAAAAAAAAAATTCAGCCATGTTTAATTTCGTACCTTTTCGAGTTAAGTGAAGAGGCTTCTTATACCGGTAAATTGGTTTGGGTTGATTATTGGTGTTTTTTAGATGGTCTGCAAATTTTTGATTTGGTTTTTATTATATTTAAAATTAGAAATGTGATCTTTTTTATTTGTTCACTGCACACTATTATATTTTGCGAGTCTCGCGGCAGTGAAGTCAAGTTGCGACACAACGGGGGATTCTGAAATACACATTCTAGTTACATCTTCTCTCAGTTAAACAGGAAATATGTGTGTATCTGTCCTCTATTTGACAACGAATTTAAATTCTGTGTAAGAAATGACCAGTTTTAGTTCCTAATTGTTGACCATAGTGATCTTGGGGTAAATTTCTCGCCTCATGATCGTGGGTTCAAATCCAGCTGGGGTTGACGTATTTTTTCTTGAGAGGTAATATCTGTAGCACAGCTATCTTCAGAAAGGAAGTAAATCCATCTGTCCCATTTCAACTGTGGTATGTTAAAGTATTCTAGAAAGGGTGTGAAAGTACCTTATCCTGATGGTTGGTAAGCCTTTTCGCTCTCGCTCATAGAAATTATCTTATATACTTAAAATATAAGTGTTCTGAAATTGCACATTAAAAATCTTAAATAAAAAATAAATTATCCTAATTAACAACTAAACCATAGATTATCTGTAAAATAAACATATTATTTTCAAACAATTTTCTCTTAATTCTTAAAAAAAAATTGAATTATTATTTATTTAAAAAAAAAGCATCAAGCATTTCGCGGCCCACTGGTGGGCCATGGAACAGATTTGAGAACCACTGTTCTAAAGCATGTAATTAACTAATGTATAAACAGAATTTTGTCTCAAATTGGCAATCTAAAAAGAAATTTTTTTTTAAGAAAATGATTAGTGAAAGGGTAGAAATATTTTTACATTGGAAAAGTATTTTACCGAAGATTAAATGAATGTAGCTATGCATAGCAAACTAATACCTAAAAGAATTATGAGTAATGTTATGAACAAACAACAATCATTCATAGATTTAAGCATAGCTTAGCAGTGCTAAAGTTTAACACCTCCTCAGTGTTAAATCAACATTTGGAAATGTACGCACCACAGAATTCCAGGTAAATATTAGAGTATCCCCATGCATATTTTAAACCACGATAAACAACGAGCAATTATTGAGAACATCGCAAGCACAAACCACGTTAAATTATTTTAGTCTACCAAACATGTAGCTAAATTTTAACCTTTATTTAATTAGACATACCTTTTGATTTACTAGATGAGATAGTAATGAATTAAAAGCACGGCTTGCTAACCGGTAAATTAAATATACGATTACACTCGAACTAGAAATCATATCAAAGTGCGACTATTCTCTTAAACACTATGTCATTTAAATGAGTAAAGTATAATGTTTTCATTCTGATTTTTGATTTAACATGGTAAAGTGATTTCATGGTATAAATTTCAGTTTTTTTCTGAGGTAGACTATATAAACCTTTACCACGATGTGACTGACGTCTGGTTCAAGAGGTATTATTTACCCTAGTTGCCTACTATTCATGGGTGAGACGGACCCTTTAGAGTACATTAGATAATTTTAAAATAAATGGTTTAAGTGGCCATTGATAGATTTACATGCCCTTTGTCACTCCCCATTCCTGCTGATGTTTTTTATGTTATTTATTTAACAGTTCTACTCGTCCACAGAAATGGCTACATTCGAGGGCAGAAGGGCTCTGCTAGAAAATGTAACTAAACCTTTTGCATATAAAATATGCTTTACTCATATGTAGTGAGAGTTTCTTTACCATCTCATCGAATTTCAATTTTTTACCTCATTGATAAATGGTGATAATTAAAGATTTATGAATTTCTAGCCCTAACCATTTCAGTACACCCATTTTGAATTTTAAAAGTTCCATATTTTCTTCTTATTTGGGTTTGACACTTCATATTTTATAAAATGTTTGAATTTTCTAATCTAACTACCAATTTTTTTTCTTCCTAGTTTTTGAAACTTTGAGGGGAACCTCTTTCCATTTTAGGTTCCTTAATTTTAAAATTTGTAATGCTTAGACCTTCATTACGGTTTGGGGTTGCCCTTACACACACCCGGCAAAATTCATTCTTGCACCATATTTATAAGTAGTTAATTCTTTTAGTTTTGGCAATTTGGAACACCCCCTCAACATAATTTTCTCATTCCCCACTTATAAAGATAAAATATATATTTTTTTTTGGTTATTTGGTGTGTTTCCACTAGATTTCTGGAAGATATATTCCCTCCCTTAATTTTTTTTCCCCCTTCTCTCCCCTTTCTTCCATTTGGGTATTAATTGAGGGTGAGTTGATTAAAATTTGAAAAACCAATAACAGAATCTGGTTTACCAGCTTTGAAAACCCCCAGATGAAAAATTTCTTGAAAATTAAACCTGAAATAACAAATTTCAAAGTTTTTTATACCACTTTAGGGTCAGCTGACTGAAAGTTCTAAAAAAAAATTACGATAAAGGTTCTATTAAAAAATGTTAGAGGCCACCAAAAAATTAATTTCACTGTGATTGGATGGACTTGATTTTTGGTCCCAGATGGGACATTTTGGCCCCTTTTCTAGTTATTGAGGTTTAAGATTTTTCCCATCATTCTTGGATTCCCAGAAAGCTCCATGCCGAATTTCAAACTGCTCACATGGAAACACGAAAAAAAAAAAACCTCTGGAATGAAAAACAGATACGGCATGGATTTTGTATTATAGATGTGGCCCCCTTTAAGGGGTGCTTAACAAATTCCGCGGGGGTTCAGATCATTGGATTTTCTCTCTTTACGCCCTTGGCCAAATTAAATGTGATTATGATGTTTAAGCTATGCAACTAAAGACTTAAGAAGCATGAAGGCCATCTTGTCAGTAAACCGCACGTTAACTAACGTATCAAAGTTATATACTTAAGTTAAATACTTCTTTGTCACACACGATGCTCGGTACTCATGCTCAAGCATTACGTATGAACCACCCTTATACAGATCGCTGAATCTTAGAATAAAGAACTTTCCTGAAACTACTCCAATCGCAAATTTGAAGAATGTCGGCTTCCCTTAGTTGTTATTTCCTCTTGACCAATTAGCGAGAAACAAACCTTTCGAAAATCAATAATGGGCAACTCTCCACTCTAAAGGAGGCTTGGTCAGCATTGAACTACATTCAAAATGGCGTTTGCACTCAATAACCCATTACTTAGCTTACTGACAATCTGGTTCAGCATAACTACATCGATCATTACACTACACATTTTAACTGTGACTAAGAGAGAATAAATGCAACCAATCAGAGATTGTTACAACTGTCATTCAAAATAAAAGTTTACCAAACCTTTCATCGGCATTGAACTTGCATACTCTGAGAATCTAAGAAACTGCACCAAGTTGTCTATAAAGAGATGATGAAAAAACTACTTGGTGAAATAAAGAAAACCTTACTGCCTCTGGATGGGTGAGTTGAGCTCTTCTGGATGGGTCTGAATCAACGATGTATTATTATTATTATTATCATCATTTACTATTATACTATAAAGCCACATGGCCGACTCACTCACTCATCACAGACATTAATGTTTACCCACTTCCAGATGAGCTATAAACTTGAAATTTGTCAAACTTCTAGCTTTTAGCCTGTAACCAAAAGGAGAATTCCATAATTAAAAAAAAAATTAACTCCTGAAAAAGATTCAAAATGGCGGAGCAACTTTAAAGTCGGTGCGGACCTTTCTTAGAGGTCTCTTGTTAAAAAACGGCTCTGGAACTACATTAGTATACATCCACATGCAAAGGAAACCCCCTAGGGTATGGGGGTGGAGCCCCAACGAGCAAAGCGAGTAGTAATATATAACAAATTTCAAACATAGATTTTATCACACATAGTAAGTGTCTGATGTGGTCAAGCATTTAGGCTAGATTACTTTTACTCGATTCAGCTCAGAGGTCAGTTTAATAAGATATTTTTGGTGACCTGGTGGTCTAGGGTAAGGTGTCAGACTTATGTGCTGGGGGTCCGAAGTTCAATCCTATGTTCCGGCATAGATTTATCTGATTGACAAACCCTTCCTTCACCTTTGACAAAACGTGTAATAATCACAAATTGTAACTGTGTAGAATGCCGGGCCTCCACCGTGGTTAGGATTCCACGTTAAACTGTAGGTCCTCCATTTCATCTCACAATCACCCAACCATTACACATTAGCTTAAGTGCGTACAACCCGAGCGGCTAGTAAGACGCAGTGATAGTATTAATAGTAATAATAATATATATTTATATATTTTGTCCCAGTTTCATCACTAGAAAATATATAAGGATGGGTCTGTCGTATAGGACACACTGAAATGTTCGTAGCACAGGCCGTATCTAAGGTACTAGATTTTCTTTCATATATTCATACCTCAAGTCATGTTATTGGCGGCTCTCACTTTAGAAGGATATTTTCACTGCATAAAGAAAAACTCTAATGAAACAAATGTGTTTCAATAAATAATATAAGAAGTCCTCTCCTGTTTGATCAAATCAAGTGCCAAGACAAATGTACAAACAACTGCGTAAATATTAAAACGTTATCAATGTTAACCTAAAAACCTATATTTGTATTATTTTTAGAGCCTTCCTAATTGAAATCGGACTTAATGCTAACACTGGTGGCTTTTGGTGTGCACCTCAATTAAATATAGAGGAAGAAGATATACATGAAAAATAAAATAGATCAGCGTCTTTGTGGTAGGAAAGTTAAAAATAATTTAGTAATAACCACACTAAGTGAACCAATCTGGGATTTTAACCCCGGGCTCCCTTTCACAGGCAAGTCAGGTTAGATGAGCTTGACGTTTAGTCTGTGTCGACGAGTGTATATAATAAGTTAGTGCTCGTTATATACAGCATAATTAAATAAATATCCAAATTTATATGAATATGTTTCATTTATGTAATAACATAGCATTAAAATACACTTGTTAAATGGTTCATCATAGATCAAGAAAAAGAAAGAGATTTCTTAAAACGTATTGAAATCTACTGACATGGGTACAGGAAAGATGAAAGCTTTATGTGTCTAGTGGACCGACTAGAAGGATGGAAAGCTACGAAATGGAATCCGAACGATTCTTCCTTCAGAAAATAAAATAAGACGATAAAAAAAAAAAAAAGTAGTTCGCTTTCTCTCTCGATTTGATGGAACTCTTGGATCATGGTAGTGCGTCTTTGATTTCTTAAGTGGTTTTCCTTTGGCCCTAGGAGACTGCTCTACCAGAAAATGACTCCACCACTTTCTTAGGAACCTAAGAGATAGAGAGAGAGGAAAAAAACCTTTTGTGAAGCAGGAACTGTGATTTAATGATCGCTCCAGGATAAGAAGGAAGCGAGAGACGGGAGATGTGGAGGGATAGGGTTAGGGGGGGGGTAAGTTCGATGGCGGGTGTAGAGGATAGGAAGTTGTTGAGGAACCTTCAGCCTTTGAATCAAAGGTCTTCTCCTCACCCCCCTCAACTTCTTGAAGCGGGCCGTGTGAGTTTGATCCGACGGCATTCTCGTGTGATATCTTACTCTCTCCCATACTTGAAAAAATAATAAAGCTAGTAGGTGCTTCCATATTAATTATTTGATGGATTTATTTTTAAATTGGATTTTGACCCAAAACTTTTTGAGTGATATGGACAAATTTTTTTTTTCATCACAAATTTGCCTCTTTCTGATATTTTACTTGTCAACACTGTTAGCCAAAGGCAATTAATTTTGTTAAGTTAAGTATAAATTAAAAATTTTTTACATAATTTTTATCGGATTTCCTATTATAGATCCCAATCGAGTGCAACATTATATTATTTTCAAGGATGTTTTCTCAATATTCATCAGTTTAATGAAGGATGGGTTTTCCCCAATAAAATCAATAATCCTTTTCCTTTACTAAGGGTAAAGTGTTATTAAGGCTTTCCCGGCACTAAGGTGTGTTAATAAAATATTATATGAGTTTACTCTATTGGTCTTATACAGATCCTTCTTAATTAATTATCATTCATGGATTTTTTTACTACACATACCATGAGTTCAGCAAAAGGAGATGCTTTTAATATTAGCTTAAATATAGGGAATCAAACCAATCAATGAAGTTTTACTAAAGAATTAAGAAATATACATTAATATTGTAAAATTATGTATTACTTTTTTCACACAAACATATATATAATTATATTGTGTAAAATTTCATACAGATTTTTATAGTCAAAATGGATAATACTTTACGATTGTAATGATGTTACTTTATTGACATTGATAACATCTACCAAATGTGACAGCCATAAATTGCATTACCCAACGTACGAATAAGTGAAAATAGATCTAATAGTTTTTATGCATTTCAGGTAAAGCCCTTCTTATGAAAATTTGATTGTACCTGCCTACGCCGGCTATATTTTAAATTTCGATTTGATTTTCCCACCTTCGGGTTGTACTGAGATGAAATTATTACGATATGGTATTAGAGATAGTGAAGGCTGTATCCAGAGGAATAGTACAAACATTTACGTGAAGGGTGAGTGGGAATATATTTATAAAAAACCAATATTTCTACATCCGATAAGGATTCGAGCACCAATTTACCTGTCTCCAGCAGTACTGTATATTTTGAGGTTCACACCTTAGACGATTCGACTAATAAAGCAGGCTTATTGTTAATATAATATAATATATATCATTATTATTACAATAAATAAATGGCAAGGTGCACCACAAAAACTTTCTATTTTATCTTAAAACAGATACATTTACTAAAAACTTGTAAGATTTGGGAAACATAATAATATACATTGTTGCAAAGCCACTCCAATGAAGATCATAAATCAAATAATATACACTGTTAATGAATAATGAGAAAAGAGGAACATTATCTATCTACCAAAGAGCATAACAATCAATTTCACATTTCAAAGTTTTCATTAAAAAATATGTTTATTCATAGCACAGAACCTATTGGTTTATAAAAATATAATCCAAATACAGATTTATATGTTTAATAGAACAGCATCTTTACAATGATATATCAAATAGTTGAGGAGATATCAAATTAGGAAATTTAAGTCTTGATAAAGTATTCTTAAATTCATTTTTATGGGAGAAACGAAATTGCCAATGTGTTTATATTGTTAAACAGTACATAGATACAAAATTTAATCAAAATCGTTAAAGCGGATTTGAATAAAAATCGATTGTATCTCATTTTGTCCCTCAGTAACTTACCATTGGCCTTAGGGTTTGATATATAATTCCAAATATCCCTTGGGGGAGCCTTATGGTAACCATTTATACAAAGTTTTAGCCCGATCAGTAAAATGGTTTAGGCTCTAGGCTAGAATATAGACTGACAAGCGGCATTAAAAAAAAACTTTACATAATCTGACTAAGAAAGTCTAACTTTCTAGGTCTGAGCTCCCTTGGATCGTCAACATAAATGTGCACCCTTATCGGTGTCAGCAGATGAAAAAAAAAAGTCAGCCTCAGTCTTGTCCAGTTTGCTAGTGTCAGTGAGTTTGAGGGCTTTAAATCTCGGCCGAACGTATTAAAGGGATTCTCTTTAAATATTTTCCCACATGCGAATGAGGGCGAGCTTCCTCTAAATTCTATCTTTCCGTGCTCCCTTTCTGTTAGTGTATGAGTGGAGAAAATATGTCTACCTTATAATACATTAATATAGTTTTTTTTTTATTTATCAGAACTACCGTCCACAATTTTAGGTTTGATAAAAAATAATGTAAGAAGGAGAAATTTTACTTTTGTCACCAATGGTGTCCTCAGAAATTCCGAACTGTATATTTTATTTCCGTACGTTACGTCTTAGTACCCACCCAAGATATTCACATACTTACACTAATGAAGCAGGGGTGTGTGAGATATGGGCTTAGAGGAATTGTATCCGCATTTACTATGAGAAAAAGAACCACCCAAATTGTATTTGAATATGGACCTCTCTCTTTATTACACTCGAACAATAACAAATGATTTCGACTTCTTATTATATGTGCCCATTGACCCCTTCGGTGGCCACATGATCTAAGGCACTAATCTCGCAATCGATTAGACTGCTGAAGAAGGGAAGATAGGGTTTAAATCCCGGTCTGGACCAGTGAGGGTGGTTTTACCTAAATGGTTTTCCACTCTACCTCCAAGAAAATATGGGTGAGCTTCTTCTAAATTAAACCTCCCTAATCCCTAACACCACTAGTTTAATTAATACATAGGCTTATAACCCAAACAAATATTAAGACGCGGTGAAAAAAACAAAAATGTACCATCGTTAAAATATTTCCAATAAAATGTCAACCACTTAAATATCCTATTGCCATATAAATGTTTTTATGACGTGTTAGCATGAAGGGTTGATGAACACACACATTTTATCACCCTGTGGTTTGGTTTACGACTGCCGAAACCTCTCAGCCAATGCTTCACAATTCATTACGTAACACCGGTTATTGATTAACTATCTCACTGCCGTTACAGTGGTGGGTTCGCATGAATGGCATGTTTGTGCCACATCACGGCTCTGGTGGCATGGTTTTATATCACACAAAGACAATTCATATGTAAAATTGATATAAATAATAACATGGCTGTAGTAGGTGTTTTTTTTTTTTAAAGCGTTATCAAGATGTGCACGTAACTTAACTAAAGCGTAGGTAAAGAACCGTCAAACACAAATTTCACATTAATTTTTGTTAGAGTGTACAAGTTTCTATTTTATATATTTAATATATGTTTTTGTACAACATAGTTTGGCTTTCATATGTGGCTATTCACATTTAACTACACTAATGGGGCAAGAATGAGTACGGTAGATTTCAGAGAATTTGTATACGCATCTACGTTGATAGAAAGTGTGAAACCATTGAGTGAAAAACACCTTAAACCTAGCCAAGATTCAAACCCTCACAAAGGAATCACACTAATTAATCTTTAATTTGGATTATTAAAGTTGATGAGTTAGTATTTAAATGTTTTTTAAATAATATTCAAAGGTGTGATTTTTTTTAAATCATCTTTTTCATTATTTAATATATTCTTTTTAATTTTAATAATTTGATAGCTATATAATTGACATTTGATTAGCATTACAGTCTAGTTTTATCAAAATCAAGTAGTCAATAACAAGTATAATTATTTAAGATAATAAGTTAAATATAATATAATATCCAGTATCAAGATAAATGTTAAACGTATTCAATTTCAGTAACACCCGCCTCGGTGGCGTAGTTGGCTAACGCGTTAGTCGTGTTGAGCTCGACCGCCGAGGACGGGGAGATCGAGGTTCGAATCTCGGTCGGGTGAACTGGGGGTGGTTTTTCCTAATGGTTTTCCACTCTCCTCCACGCAAATGCGGGTTCACTTCCTCTAAATTCAACACTCCCAATCTAATCCATTAGTGTAATTAGTACTTAGGCGTATAACCCGAACGGGTAGTAAGACGCGGTGCTAAATATTATTATTATTATTATTAATTTCAGTAACTTATTATCTTAAAACACACTGTCCATCTTTGACTACTTGATGCAAATCAAACTATATCGTAAGACCACAAACTAAAACATTAAACATTTATAATTCATTTCTAATGAAATTATTTCTAAAAATGTGGTTTTAGGCAAATAGAATTACGAAATTTAAAATTAGATTATTGTCTTTTCAGGCTGGGACAACTGATCTTATTGATTGACGGGGTTACTTGAGGGGTCTGGTATATTAAGAAAAGTATGTCAGTGAGGAGTCAAACGGGACGTGATACAGTAAACAACAAAAAAACTTTCTTATATCAAGATAAAGTATTGTAATCATGAACATTTTTGACTTCGAGATTATTATGAATCTTGAAGTTTTATATGTGTTTGAACCCAAAAAAGTGGATGTATGTTTCTATATCTGTCTGTCTGTCTGTCCCCGACCATAGATATAAAATGGTTTGATGGATTTTGTTCAAACCTCATATAGGGTACTATATTATAATATTATTTATTATTTTGACCCTAGCCTTCAAATTAAAGGAAGTTTACTGACGTATGATTTCTTTTATTCTAAATTTTTCGAAAGTGCATACCGATTTTGTTAGAAATGTATATCTGGGGAATGTTCGACATGAAAAAATACATACTGCTTTTGGGGGCAAATTTTATTCAAGGGTAACTTACTAATTCTTTTTTTTTATTTGTTAGCAAGTTTTAAGAAATCACTAAGGAATTTGTTCAAAATTTATTTCTTTTAAATATTTTACTTTAAAAATAGTTTTTATCTTGGTTTTTCTTGAAAAATTATATTTAACAGTAACTTAATGATTAACGATTTTTGAAAAAATTAAATAATTTTAAAATATCAACGATTTTGCTCAAAATTGGTATTTGGAGACTATTTTTCATAATAATAAATAATATTTTTGGTTTAATCTGAAATGGATTAATATAAGTGTAGTTTAGTAACGACAAATTTTAGAAAATTTGAAAGATTTCAAAAATGGCCTTTAAGATTGAGTTCAAAATGTAGGCCGATATTTGGGGATAAATTTCATGATAAGTAAGAACTTTTTATTCTACAAAATATAAATAATTTATAAATAACGTATTTTTGAAAATATTGTTCCAGGCTGTATTATATTATATGAGAACATTTTAACAATTGTATTACACAATTTATTTTAAAAGGTTTATAAGTAGCTTTTACACTGCTTTATGAAAAAAAAAATTAAATGTGTAAATTTACAAGCAATGTTCGCTAGCTTTTTATACCCATGACCAGCCTCTCTTCCCTCTCATATCCCTTTTGTCTATTCCGTTTTTTTCTCTTCCCCTCTATCACCCCTTTCCAAAATACCACATCTCACACTTTCACGACAAAACATCGTTTAGCCCACAACACAAGAGATTCAGCACATGCACGATTCTAAGAGAAAACAATTGAGTTTGGGGAAAAACAAAAAATAGTCCAGTTAAAATCTTTTTTATTCTTATCGTATATTCGGGTGGAGGTAGGGGTGGAAGAGGTGGATAGGTCGTGTTTTATTTTAAAATGGGCAATGAAACCTTACGTCCTTGTCAACAATTCAGACAAATTTGCATACTTTTAAAATCATGTCGAGTTGTTATTTTTAATCCACCCTAATGTATTCTTTTGGGCTCTTATGTTTCTTTACTGTCCTTCTAATGATTAAATAAATATATATCAACAATTTCATTTGATAATTTTATTCCTGTGAATATAATGTTGGAATTTATTCAATTAATAATTTGTTTTACTTTAATTACATTTAACAGTAAAGTTTTTGTTATCACCGCATCTACTAATAGTTCAGGTTGTATTTATAAATAATAATTACTATAATGGGGTATGGATGAGGAAGGAAGAATGTCATAGGTACAGTAGCCCCATGGCTTCTTTGGTGCTGACTGACAGTTCACAGCTGACTTCTGACAGTCAACATTATGGGCCAGTTTCATAGTCAGATTTAGTACGCCTCAAGTGCGGCGCTATACTAAATACAACATGTCACCTACCTGAAATTGATGGAATGGACCAGTTTCATATGGAACTGGCCATTTCATTTTGTCTCAAGTGCGGTGTCATCTGTATAGTACGACTCCACCTACTGAAATTGAAGGGAATGGACCAGTTTATAGTCAGATTTTGTACTGTCAAAGTGCAGCGCTAAGCTAATTTTTCAGACGATCACTATCCTGAACATAATTGGTCTGGACCAGTTTCATATGCGTAAACTGACCATTGCATTTTTTAATAGATAGGTGTCGTCCTGTATTTAGTATCGACTCGCACTTTAGGCGTACTAAATCTGACTATGAAACTGGCCCTTAGGTTTATACCTAAATTTTGACTGTCAGAAGTGACAGCTGCTAAGCACATGTTTTTTGTAGATCATATGGTTTGGCGTAGGGATACATAATTTGGTCTGGTAGCTTTTCAAAGCTTTTCAAAAATCATTTTCAAATAAACTACCATGAGATGATTTTTTTTAATTAAATAATATAAGTTAAAACATTATTATAAAGATATTCGTTTCAACTGAAATTAAAAAAAAAATTTGTAATATCAGCTATTTTTAAAGAAGCTTTGAATCAATCTTTCAACAAAAAACACGAATTGAGGGTACTGTATATAATGTAAATTACTCTTTAGATACCCAATTTGAACAAAACCATTGAAGTAATTTTCGAAAGATATAAGTTATTCAAAATCACTCATTAGTAAATTATCCTTAACCTTAATTTAGAATGGTATGAACAATTTGCGCAAAATAAATCTAAATATAAAGTTTGAAGGAAATACATCAATAGCTTAGACTGTAGTCCCTGTTACAGACAGACAAATATACAGACAGAGGTACAAACAGACAGAATTGTTAGACCCATAAAAAAAATCCTGTGGCATATCTGAATTTCGATGTCAAAAATTCCAAGTTTAATACTTTCTCAAAATGAGAAAATTAAAAGGAGTGCCTTGAGTAGTTAATATTAATAGTCAAAATAATAATATTAGCACCACGTCTTACTATCCATTCGAGTACCAACCAGAAAACGAGCCCGGGACCACTAGGTTCGTAGTTTGGGTACTGACACTAAACCACGGTGATGAATACTTGTTTATTGATGGGATATATCGATATTAAAACTTTTTTACTATCCAAGCTTGATAGTCTACGCACCATAAAAATTATCAGTATATGTAGGTAGACCTAAACTCTTTTTCTCCCTTCTGGATCTCTCATTGTTTGAAAGTTAAGTTGTAGACCTTCATGGATTAAACATTTATTCTTTACTCTCCATTTAACGAGGAGTAGCATGCAATGAACATGCCCGCTTTCATAATTAACCTCAGTATAAGTTTGCTTGGTGTTCTATCGTGACAGTAAACAGTTAGCTGGGTTTTGACTTGGTGAAGTCATAAAGATCTGCCATTCTTCCTGTAATTTTTTTTAAAGGGTTTCTGCAATATTTAAGTGTCATTGTGTATTCGTGATAATATAGGCACTATTTTTTTTATAGTAAAATAAGAAACACATAATTTTTAACATTAAAAATAGTATAATAATTATTTATGATAGCTATTTATATTTTACAAAAATAATATTTATTCTTTTAATATTGGTATATAATATTAGTATTAACACTTGTAATATGTTGTATATTAAAATACATATTACATAATAATTTTAATAATATAAATATCTCATTGTATACACCTCATATTCGTGTATAATTCTACTAGATTTTAGCCCCATACATTAATTGTACTTTACCTTAATAATGGTAGGCAAAAGCATAAAATAGAAAGTAGCAGATGTATGCGTTATCTGATAGTCCCATGGTGTAGTAGTCAGTGACCTGCTACGAGCCTTAGGGTCCCGAGTTTGATTCCAGCTGGTACCTTGATAATTTTCTTTAAGAGAATAATCCCAACGGTCACCAGGGGTGAGTAAATTAGGCTTCAAGAGTTAGTCCCACTGGTCCACACCTGCATATTCACTATCATCACATCATCTTATTGTGGATACGTGTGGACAACCTCCAATAGGTGTACCCTGGGTAAGCTCTATGCCACCAGAGTGACGAATAGTCTAATGGGTACCTGTGGTCTAGGTGGTAAGTGTAATTTCTGGGTCGGTCAAACCGGTCCGAGATTTTTTCCACTACCTTCACCTGAAAATGTTTAATAAGTTAGGATATTGGATAGAAAAAATAAACCTTTCAGAGGAGTAAATTCACTACCGTAAATGGAGTCTACATACAGGCGACCCCAAACTGAATTTCATGTCCCTCCCTCCGGTCGAGTAATTCCACACGCTAAAAGAAGATAAAAACTGATAGTTCGCTCTCTTATTTACTTATGCAACCTACAATTCCACAGATTCCAGCACAAATTCAGCCTTAAACTATGGGACAATCATGACACGGACCACGGAAAGAACCCTAGATAGTTCAGTGGTAGGGCACTGGCGAGTTTCATTACCGTGTCAAGCTTTCATTTTTAAATAATGTAAATTAATTGAGCTATTTTCATACAAAATCTATTCAGTTGGATATATCATGATTTGTATAATATGATGACGAGTATATAATTTAAACAAAATTCTATACATTCCCCCTCATTTAAAGACTAGCACCCGCCTCGTAGCGTAGTTAGCTAACGCGCTGGTTTCATGTTGAGCTAGACTCCCGAGGACGAGGAGATTGAGGTTTGAATCTCGCTCGGGTAAACGGTTTTTTATTCCTAAATGGTTTTCCACTCT
The DNA here is from genome assembly GCA_033556935.1 of Timema podura. NCBI lineage: Eukaryota > Metazoa > Arthropoda > Insecta > Phasmatodea > Timematidae > Timema > Timema podura. The sequence continues at coordinate 27,295,997 of JAVRXN010000005.1, forward strand.
CCCTCCACACAAATGTGGGCTCACTTCCTTTAAACTCAACCTTCCCAATTCCTAACCCATTAGCGTAATTAGTGCTTAAGTGCATAACCCGAATGGGTAGTAAGACGCGGTGCTGTAATTTAAAAAAAACGAACAGGGGTGTAACCAGGTAGGGAAGATTGTATTTTAGCCCCCTAGCCCCCATATTAATTCACTTTTTCGAGATTCAAAAATAACGCATTTTATTGCCATCCTTTAATTAATCGACTAAATGACGTATCGGAGAGCTACAAGAATAATCAAATAGAAACATCAAGAACATTTGTATAGTGACATTTATTTGATTGAAAAAAATTATTATTATTATTATTATTATTATATTATTATTATTATTATTATTAGCACCGACGTCTTACTACCCGTTCGGGTTATACGCACTTACGCTAATGTGTGATGGTAGGGTGATTGTGAGATGAGATGGAGGACCTACAGTTTAACGTGGGATCCGAACCACGGTGGAGGCCTGGCATTCCTCACATTCACAAGTTGTGATTAATACACGTCTTGTCAGAGGTGAAGGAAGGGTTTGGCAATCAGATAAATCTGTGCCGGGACCGAGGATTGAACCCCGGACCCTCAGCACAGAAGTCTGACACCTTACCCCTAGACCACAGGTCACCGTTTGAAAAAAAAACAAAAAAAAAAAGCACCAACCTATGTCCTTCAACCTTCCACCACTCTCCACTGTTTGTTTCACCAACCAAGGTTTTTAGTTTATCCATTGCCTGAGAACATGTCAAGAAATTTGTCGTTCAATGTTTAGAAGGAAAAAAAAAATGTAAAAGAGTTCGTTTTCATCTCTCACTACTACTCCGAGAAAGTTTCTCCTTCCGAGTAAAGTAAAAGGCGGAGAGGGGGATCTAACGAGGAGTGTCGCAAAAAGTCTTGATGTACGTTCCTCTTGGAAGTGTTGCCACCACACCCCGTAGACGTTTCCCTTCTCCTCTTCAAGTCAACCATGATTTACCGACAAACTTTAAATCTTGTGTAAGACAGGTCAAGTTTGGGTGGTAAGGGGGATTGGTACAAGGTAGGTAACTAGAGAAACATAGGGAGTCTCTGAAACCTGCGGTGCCATGTGGCTGGTTCCCTCCCATGTCACCACCCCACCATCACCCAACACCCACACTGCCTTATTCCAACAACCCCCTTTTCCTCTTTTTTGAATAACTCCTCAAGGTACACTCTGGTCAACGAACAAAGGTTCCATTTGTTTAGTATGAAATTATTGAGCTTCGTATGATAGTCTATTATGGAGTTTCCATCTATCTAAAATATTGTTTTTCTGTTTTGTTTGTAGCGCACCGCTTATTACTAGTCATTTGGGCTATCTGCATATTAATACTAATGAGGTAAGGATAGATAGGATATAATTGATTGTAAATGTACCTTCATTTGCATGGAAAGGAAGAGTGATACACCATTTAAAAGAAAAATCACGCACACGAGTGGAATTTCAGCCCAGATACATCCCCGTCAAAGACTTTTCAATCTATTGAGGGAGTGAAGCCCTAGATAACGTAATCACTGGTGCGATTTTTAAATTTAAATTTAAGTGCTATACAAGTCACTAGTTAATACTTACTTTCATATATCCGGAAGCCTTATAGTTACATCGTGGCACGATGATATATTTAGAACATAAAGAAAATATTTTTATTTTCTGCCAACTTTGACCAAATAAATGTATCTATTATATAATTTTTTTATTTTCAATGACTACTCTTTCATGTTTCCCATCAAACTACCCATCCAGACTATCCGCATATTTATACTAATGGGGTGGGTAGGACTTTGAGGAAATGTACCCGTATGTGTGGGTAGGGAGATTGGGTAACGATTTAGGGTAAAAAAACACACCTCAGATTACGTGACTGGTACTCAAAACCACGGCCTTCTCATCACCGTTGAACCAGGAAATGATAGGCCGGCACTTTTGACCACCTTATTCAACAGTACGAGTTTCTAAATTTATTTATAGAATATACATTTTCATCACTAATTTAATCGGATTGTACTAACTATAATAAGACTATATTTACAGTATTTACAATATTGGCTAATGGATGTGTGTTTATTCTAAACAAGAGAATGGCCCACCTCCTTGCTAAGTTGTAAACCAAAGTTAGTGGACGTCGAAATTTACACGCTCATTTTCTATGAAGTTTAATAGTTTATTGATGTACTCGGAAATGCCCGCTGCGAGCCTACCACCGACCCATGATCAGAGCTGCACTTAATTAAATACCACCGACACGTTGTTAAAACAGTGACGGGGATTTGCTTATTCAAACTATCAAATGTACTGCGAGGAGCACAGTGTTGCTTAGTTACTCGATTTTCCGGTTAAAAGGGTTCGAGCACTCTTATCTTTTGTCCTCAAGCATGATTGAGAGCTTAACTTCATGAGTTTAGGAATATTTGTGTAAGTATTAGCTGACAGGGCCTTAAGAAAGGTGGCTTAATTAATAGAGAATATGCTAATAACCTGCGTTGTGTCTACGCACTAATAAACTCACAAAATTAATTATAACTACAAGAAATAGTTTTGATTTATTTAACTCTTCCTATTTTAAGGCTGTCAGTATATTTTTTAACGCAAAAACGCCCTGTGTTTTCCAGAAGAAATTCATATGTTTACACATACTTTATTAAATAGTCTACAGCAGTGATATTATTAAATCCTGGGTACGCGAGGACATCTCAAGAGGTACTTAAAAATATATATATATTTCTTTCAAAATATATTATATATTTCTATTTAAAAACCAAATATTTAAGACCTTATTTTGGTTGTGATTTATTGTATATATTTTAGATGTGGATTACAGAACTTTTTTTCACTATGGACCAACAACTTACGGGGTAAAAGGTTGAAGATATCTGGAGGGAAGGTAAACAAAATAGTTGAATACCACTGGTTTAGAGCAGGCATGTCAAACTCATCTAATCGAGTGGGTCACATTGAAACAATATACATTTCAAATAATATAGAATAATCTTCATTTAAAATTTAAAAAGTAATCCTTACTGTTAAAGAAATTAAATTAAAACAATACACAGTTTTAATAATTCCTCTCTCTCTCTCTTTTCACTTAGCAATTGGAAGTATTTCATTTTCAGAAATGGCGTGTGTGCTAAGCTTAAAACCTTGTATTTGAGTCACTTTCATAAAGATGACGAATGCGTGTGGGTTAAAGTAATCTTTCGTTTGTTTGCTCGTTTCCATAAGATAATACCAATGTTCAGTCAAACATCGCACATAATCGTCGCGCCAATTAAACATTTTTTGGGAAACAATATCTAGTGACTAAGAATAAAAATTTGGTACAACAACTTCACTTGCTAGATTTTCTCCAAATAATACTCAATGTCCAAAATATCATTATATCAAATTGACTATTTCTTCAACGTTTAGTAAAAATAAGAATTGGACCGCAATGTATGTTGGTTCATCAAAATGATCCATGGGCCGCACAGAATCATGGGTCAGGCCATAAGCTTGATATTCCTGGTAAAGATGAATTAAATTTATTTAATGTATTTAAAATAAAATGTGACCTGTGAGAAGTCATATTTATAATAAGATACTTTGAGCTTGATGGAAATATGCAATTGTAATGCAACAGGAAATATATTGAAAGTGAAATGGGTGGATAAGATTAGTAATGAAGTCTCCAGAAGAGTAGGTGAAAAACGAATCCTGTGAAAGATGTCAACTGTTACGGAGAGACGTACTGGTTGGACACATCCTACGACATGAGGGATTGCTACAAACTATATTAGAAGGATGTGTGGAAGAGAAGATAAGCAGAGAAGGACCCCTACTACGCTTCATTGACCAGATAATTGAGGACATTTGTTGCAAGACATATCAGTAACTGAAGAGGGAAGGCAGAAAGAAGATCAGAATGGAGAACTACTGCAAACCAATCTTCAGATTGATGACCATAAAGAGATAGACGCAAAAAAATAGTTTGGGAGGGGGGACTATGTATTAAAATCAGAGTGTTAAAATATTAGCTTCTCTTTTTCCTCAGTTAAGGGAACCAGTATTTGAATCTTACAGATACATTTTCAAATCGTTATTATTCCAGTATTTTTATATATAAATTTTATAAGGTTAAATTCCCTGTGTTGTACCTGTTTATTTCCAAACACAAGAATGTCCCTATTATTTTCCCAGATTTGAGGTTGTATGACAATCCTGTGTTGTATAGAAATATGAAAATTAGGGAGTTATCTTAAAGGGACTTGTACTCCATCATTGTGGCTAAGTAACCAGAGTGGTCAGCCAAATAATTAAGATACCCTGAGCTTATAACCCGAACGGGTAGTAAGACGCGATGCTAAATTAAAAAAAAAAAGTTCCCTGGTTCGATTCAATGTGATGAAGGTGTTTACTAATAATCTATTACCTGATTTGGTGGCCACATGGTCTAGGACGTCACTCTCGCAATAGATTGGACTGCCGATGACAGGGAGATCGGGGTTCGAATCCCAGTCTGGTGTACCGAGGGTGGTTTTCCCTAAATGGCTTTACACACGCTCTCAACGCAAATCAGGATACAATTATTCTAAATAAATACCTTCCTCATGCCTAACTAGTAAGCATAATCAGTACATATGCGTATAACCTGAACAGGTAGTATACGTGGTGCTACACAATAATATATATTTATATATAGCATATTATAGCTCAATGGTTTTCAAAACCTTCCCTATTGCATAGTCTGGCGGGCGCATCCCTCCTATATTATTAATCCTTGTTCTTTACACACAATAATTAATACTCTGCAAAAATAATGGCCTGGTTTAATATATCTTTAGTAATTCAAGTTATTATAAGAAACACAGGGAATATTATGAATCTTCACAGTAAACTAGAGGAACTTTCTAAACGTATTTAAAAAAATTATGTTTCTTTTTAGCGGTTTTAATATAAAAAATAATTGCAAAGAAAACATCACTTTCTTCTTATTGATTTGTTTTATCGGCGTAGAAGAAAGTTTTGATGTATTATAATGCTCGTATCATATCATTACTTGATAAGTGGGTGGTAAGGTTAATATTACATTGTTAATTTTCTGGATTAATATAACATCATTTTGTACAAACATCTTCATAAGACGGGGTCTCTAAATATCTGTAATGCTAGTGTCAGGTATATTGAACAGGTATACTCATATAATATACATTGATCGATGTATCTATTCGAAATCACAAAGATAGGAGAAATACATGACTCTGCTCACAAAGTATAATAAATGAACAATATTGTACTACACATAAATTTAAAAGAAATAGTGCAAGCTTAAAATTCTCTACTTAAAGTAAAATACGAGTATATTAGTAGATAATTAAGACGCTATTTAACGCGTAGTTCTGAAAACAGTAGACCTATTACTCTTCTGTGTTCTTGTCGGCTTAACATTTCTCTTTGGATTTCAAGTTGAAATATCTCCTCTAATTTCTCCTTGCATTTGAAGTTGATATTGCTCCTTGGTGATCAAGTAAGAGATTAAACAAAGGAAAACTATGTTCAGTAGAACATTGTATTTCATAGATAATATAATTGTTCACGCAGTTAATACGTCAATGTGAAAATAACATATATTTCAAGTTAACTTTGGCAGGATTTATGAGTTTTAGTTACTAAGTGGTTTTAGCAAAGTATGAAATAAATTAGTTTTGCTGTTGTATTTAATACTTTTCGTAGGAAATTTATAGAATAACCAATCATTATATATTACCGAAAACAATAGCTAGCCTAACCTAACCTAACCTTACCTAACTGCTCTATTCTAAAATAACCTAACCTGAACTTAAATCCTAAGAATTAGGTGAACCTGCAAGAAAACTGGATAAAAGAATTGATAACATATTCCGAGACTTCAAGAAACAAAGGAGTAGAAAATAAGTATAAAATACAACAGCAAAACTCGTTTATTTCTTATTTTTCCAAAACCACTCTGGCATTATATAGAAAGCCTAGGCAATTTTATAGAAAGTCTGGATTTCACACATTGCCGGTGACATATATAAATTGTTTAGCTAAGGTTCAAAGAGCATCCCTACCAAAGCTCAATAAAAATTTACTCATGAATTGGACAGTTATCGAGGAACAAAAACCCAAACAGAGGGACGAAGTGCCAAATGGTTAATTTAAATTATACAGCCGCTACATTTGGTTCAACGAGTTGAAATTTCTTCATTCTCAACTACAAAATTAAGAGAGTATTTTTGTTTTTAATTAAGATACATTCATGAAGCTATTTTGAGAAAATATCACTATCTGTTAACAGTGTATCATGTATAATTAATTTACCCGGTTAAAAGTTTACAAACGCACAAAAACCAGAGCTACCTCTTTTTTGTTTTTTACTATTTCTTACTATCTTTTCGGAATATAAGCAACGATAACTAGTTCAAGGCGCATTACCTTTTTAAGTAGTCAAATTAGGCGTGGAGTATTTGTGATTTTAAACCAATTTAATCTTACCTATTATCTTGAAAATGGTCTATAGAAATATTTTAAAGTGGTTGATATATTATAATATATTCAAGGATAAAAATATTAGTAAATTAGACTGGATATTTGTAAAGGTATTAAAATATATATACATACAAATTATATTTAAAAATAACTAGTCGAAATTAAATTATACACAAACATATAAACATATTTTTCATCTAAATTTGATTAAAAATTTGCATTTTTAACTGAAATTATGAATTGCATTTATAAAAAGCTAATAAATTAATATTTAAGAAATAGATTTTACAGATTTTTTTCTAAAAGATAAAGAAAACTAGCTTAAGATAAATATTTAAAAAAATGTATAATGATAAAAGATGTAGGACCTTAGCTATGTTTCTAACTACGTCCACTCATATTATCAAGTTGTCATCTTAAAGACATAAAGAGAAAGTACCAAGAATGGTATAAAATAGGTTATGACAAATATATAATAAAATTGACTTATAAGTGGGCCATGGATCAATGTTGCGTGCTTTGTAAAATAAAAAGTAAAACGATTTGGAAATGCTATCATTTTGTAAGTGGTCTGCCATTGTGAGCTGTTCAAATAAGCTAACATTATGGACTGTTAAGATATATTTTCTACAGGGGATATATTAAATTAATTTCTTATGCTTGGGAGAATCCTATATAATATAGGGTATCTAATTTAATAGCCCATCTCAAGTGATTTAAATTTAAAATTCTAGGCAGTTGATAGAATACATAGGGAATATTTTTATAAAGTTTGACATATAGTACAAGATTGATGTCTTAAACAACGCAAAAAAAAAAGTTATTCTCTATGAATATAATGTCCTGTTGTGTTGTATATAGCTTTCATTTGTTTTCTGTTCAACTTAATCTATCCCCTAAAATAAAGTATCAACTTCAAATTCAAGTAAAAATTATAGGAGATATTTCAACTTAAATTCAAATAGAAATATTAAGTCTGTAGTAACGATAAGAACTTGACGTATTTCTTATGGAGGGAGTGAAGTATACTTTTCAGATAACTGCTAGTTTAAGTTTTGGGTTAATAACGAGACTTGAAAACATAATAAACCATTAGACAGAATGATAGTGCAGGTAGCAACTAGTTTTTTATAAAATAAAAGTTATTTTGCGGTTAACATTGCTATCATTTTACGGTAAATTTAGTATATTTTATTATTGATAGTATCTATCAAAAGTGACAGCTGAAGATCGCGTGATCTAACGTATGAAAACGTGAAAAGAGACCTATAAACCCTTTTAGCCGTTAGATGCTTCCCATGAAAATTGGACTGTAGCACAATTTATTCTGGAGGTCATGTTGAATAAATATTACATCAAGAAGACTCCAAGCCAGCAAATAAAGCTGATAGTTTTTACTGTCTAGAAAATATCTTTCCGCCAGATTGCTAGTATTTTTCATCCCGGTAGCAATAATTCTGAAGGCCATTAATTTTACAAGTGGAAATGTCAGATAACTATCTCCGGCTCCCTACCTCCTCCAACCCTTTCGACAAACGGTGACATTCCTTGTCTGGCGCACTAGTGTTTCCTTAGCGGTGAGATATTGAACTAATCTTGCAGCCTTGATGGATCTTATGGGTGTCTATGTTCATTTGCTGGATAGACTTTTATTTTATGTTCACATTCAACGTCCCAAACTTGTGTGCTTGAAAAAAATATTGTAATTTGTAATTTTAAATTCTCTACAGTTGACAAATAGTGAGTTTAATTTAATTCCCCTTATTTATCCTATAGTGATGAATTTGTTGGCTTAGGTCATGAATAACTCTAACAAAACACCTATCAGCCAAAAGTAGGACAAATACACAAATATTGAATTATCTTAGACACAAACATTGTAGCTTAATGACGTGTACTTATTCTCCCTAAGCACTTGTTCACGCGGATAAAGACAACGAAATGAAAAAGGAGAGCCAGTTACTAACCTTTAAGGTGGGAATGTAGGGAACACAATAAAAGGTCTGTTTCAACTGTTTTTATAGCAGAACTTTTTTTTTTTGCCAAAATGAATCAAATATATCTTCAGAACAAAAATAAAGTTTAGTTTTATTTACATGGTGTCATTTAACATAGCAGCATTATCTAACACGATTTTTGAATCAAGATAAAAAGTTGTCATTAGATTTCAGGACACCCTGGAGGGATATTCAAGAACTATTGATATCAACACTTGAAAAAAAATTAAACTCTATGTTTGTACTGAAGCAAAATTTGATTGATTTTGACCAGAAAAAAATGTTTTGATTTAAAAACTGCGAAAACACTTCCCTTTACTCGCGTTCCCTTCACCCCTAATTTATCTAACTCCTCAAAATATAGATCCAAACCAAATATATTTTGTAAATATTATTGATATTTTAAGGCTATAAATAATTATGATAAAGTGGCCGAACACCCATTCATACTCACTGGGAAAAGAAAAAATGTCAATCATTTTTAAAACTTATATTGTCTAATTTAAAGTATTTGACGGAATTTTTCTAAGTTTCTTTCTTATTCGCTGCTTCATGAAAATCGTGCCTTTTCGCTACTTATGTTATTCGATGAGCCGAAGTATTACAATTAATTTGACTATGTAAAACGATTAATTTCCCATTAAATTCTTAAGATCTCAAAACACAAATTTACACAAGGGAAAGTACCATTTATAAAGATGGGGGGGAGGGGGGGAAGGGACAGATGAGCAACAACAAAAGAATAAACAACATTTGAAGAAAAATAAAATAAGCAGGAGATTTGTACGATTTCCGTGAGACGTTGGAAATAGAAGCAATGAATAAATAATAAACCATCTCTCTGAACCGAATGATTGTATCTGCACATAGCTTATGATCTAGACTAACTATATATTGGTCTTAGGCGCTACTCTCATTTTAGACTGGCCTCCTGAAGAATTGGGGAGTGGTCAGGGTTGAAATTCCAGTCAAATCTACTGAGGGTGGTTTTTCCCTAACGATTTCTCACTCTCCTTCCCCGCAAGTACGGGTATTTTACCTTTATAATACTTCCTTCCTCATCCCTATCACATTAGTGTTTTTAACTTAGCATTATAGACGGAAAGGGCCAATACATTCATTTCGGTCACCTGTATGTAGATTATTTGCCGCTCTGGTGGTACAAAGCGTTACCCAGGGTATACCAATGTTGTTTTGCTACACGTACGCACAATGAGACGATGTGATGATAGTGATTATGTAGGTGTGGGCCAGTGAGAGTCTTAAACCTAACTTAAGTCTAATTTACCAAGCCCTGGAAACAGTTAGGAAACTCCCCTTAAGAGAAAAATACACAAAGTACCAGCCGGGACCCCAAGGTTCATAGCCAGGTACACTGACCACTATACCAAGGTGCCCGATCTCATTAGATTAACTATCGCAACTGCGTATAAGCTGAACAAATAGTAGAACATGGTGATTAAAAAAAATAGACAACATTTGATTGTCTGAACGTTTATATATCACAGCCCTTGTTTCCAGATTGATAAGGTTCTTTTTGATTTTATCGATTATTAATTCAATAAAACACATTTGATAAGGTATAATAAACACAAGTGAGGTTTTGTACCCTAAATAATAAACATTGTTTCATCTGTACAAGTAACCGTACTCTCTTATCAATTTGAACTAAGATATCTGACGATAAGCGCAATCTCACCCAATGAACATTTTCATCACTCATAACTTCCTCGTGACCCCCTTAAGTCTCCCCTCCCTTCCACAGCAACCTCAAATCATCAGAAAAGAGCAAAATAAAACGGTTACGTACGAATCCCCTACCCACCCACCTTTTTCTTCCATGTCATTGGTCTCAACATTTCTAGTCGACCTCAAAGGCTTTCAAGGGAGAAAAGGCAGCTTTGCACAAAAGTTTTCTTCGAGTCAAGTGGCGCAATCACGGAAAGGCGTGATGTCTGAGCGATGTTCTTAAATGCAGCTTTGGTACAGTTAGAAGAAATAGACATTTCACTTTTTAGCACATTGGTTTTAGGGATTAGGAAGGTTGAATGTACATAAGGTGTAGCCGATTTTGCATGGAGGAAGAGTGAAAAATTATTTAGAGAAAACCACCCTTCCTCACGCAAATGCAAGTATACCTAATATAGTACTACTACTACTACTACTACTAATAATAATAATACTTAGCACCACGTCTTACTAATCGTTCGGGTTATACTCTTTAGTCCTAATTACGCTAATGAGTTAAGAATGGGGATGGTACAATATAGAGGAAGTCAACCCACATTTGCGTGGATTAAGCGTGGGAAAACCACCCCCAGTTTTTATTATTTAGCACCGCGTCTTATTACCCGTTTGGGTTATACGCTTAAGTACTAATTACACTAATGGATTAGGAATAGGAAAGGTTGAATTTAGAGGAAGTGAACCCGCATTTGTGTGGAGGGAGATTGGAAAACCATTTAGGATAAACCACCCCTAGTTCACCCGACCGAGATTCGAACCTCGATCTCCCCGTCCTTGGTGGCTTGGCTCAACACGACTGGCGCGTTAGCCAACTACGCCGCCGAGGCGGGTCACCCCCAGTTCACCCAAGCGAGATTTGAACCTCGATCTCCCCATCCTCGGCAGTCTAGCTCATAACGAAACTAGCGTGTTAGTTAACTACGCCACAGGGGCAGGTAAACCTACTGTAAAATCAACCTTACTCATTCCTAACACATTTGTGTAATTATTACACAGGAGTATAGCCCGAACGTGTAGTTAGAGGTGGCACTAACTAAGAAAAAAAAACACCTAACCAACCACTTTGATTCGTAAAGTTAATTTCTAAAAAATAACGATGTATAAATGACAAAGTGCACTTTTAACAAGAAGAAATTGCTAGTAACTAACAAACTGGACCTAGATAAGAGGAATAATCTTGTGAAGTTTTACATATGGATCATTGATTTATATAAATTATTATTATTTTTACCACCGCGTCTTACTACCCATTCGAGCTATAAGCACTTAAACTAACGTGTAATGGTAGGGTGATTGTGAGATGAAATGGAGGATCTACAGTTTAACGTGGGATCCGAACCACGGTGGAGGCCTGGCACTCCACACATTCACAAGTTGTGATTAATACACGTCTTGTCAGAGGTGAAGGAAGGGTTTGCCAATCAAATAAATATGTGCTGGGACCGAGGAATGAACCCCGTACTGCAGCGCAGAGGTCCACGACATTACCCCTAGACCACAAGGTCACCGATTTCTATAAAGTTGAGATATAAAACTTGATGAAAAAAAAACACTTGGAAAGCTTTTAGATGTGGGCCATGAGTAGAATATAGAGGTTAAAGTGGAAGGTCGGGTAAATAACGAAGAAGTTTAGAAAGAAAAAAAGAAAATCAACCATTTTGCAGATTATCTTAAGAAGAACAGGTCACATGAGAATAAATAGCTTATTGAGTGACGTAATAAAGGCCAAAAAGAGAAAGGGATCAGTAAAATTACAAATGCCACAGCGGGATGAACTTACACAAGAAAATAATATGAAGTCTCAGGTTGTAAAAAAGGAATCTGCTTACACTTAGGAGGACTCCAAATGAACATGACAATGGTTCAGTCGAAGCCCCTAGTAGTAATAAAACGTTACATATTTGGTTGACTATACCCGTTCAACTCTATACCTGATTCTATACCTGCTCTACCTCACATCCGAGTCTGGAACAAACTGAAACCTTGTAAACCTTCCAAGTCTCTACGCTTCAGTTACGTGACCAGTAAGTTAACCAAGTCAGTCCTCGACAGAGCACACCCCGTGCTACGAGCAAGTTCCACCATTTCTCCCAAACATCTACCAGAGTATTGAGTGACAGAACTCATGGATCAGAATACAAATGGTTTCGTTCGAGAGATCAAGAGATATGTCCCCATGTGCCTTTTCTTTAAAAGAAACAAACGTTTCCCACGTGGAACGAGAGACAAGTACAATCTTAGGGATCTTGACGAGAGTTTTTTTTTAATTAAAAACACAGTAGAACCTCGTTAATCCTAACTAATTTAAACTGAAGTTAGTTCGGATTTGCTAAAATTTGGATTTAAGGTAGAGATTACGTAAGGTACTGGGGAGAAGTGTGGATAATAATATTTAATAATAATATTTAGCACCGCGTCTTACTACCCGTTCGGGTTATACGCCTAAGTACTAATTACGCTAATGGATTAGGAATTGGGAAGGTTGAATTTAGAGGAAGTGAACCCGCATTTGCGTGGAAGGAGAGTGGAAAACCATTTAGGAAAAACCACCCCCAGTTCACCCGACCGAGATTCGAACCTCGATCTCCCCGTCCTCGGCGGTAGAGCTCAAGAGAGAAGTGTGGAGATATAGAGTATTTTCACAAACTTTAAATTACATTTGAAAGAATTATATAAAATTAACATTAATTTGAATTATGTATGGCAAGCAATATGTACTGTAACTATTTTTAGCTACAATTAAACATATCAAGTGTTCACTGTTGTATCATTATTGATTAAAAATATTTTTAACTTTGAGTTTGCTAACCAATAAAATACATTTAAATTGACTAAGTTTTTTAACCCCCCCCCCCACCCCCAAAATTGTATTTGGACTATCTGGAATTTCGGATTACTAGTGTTCGGTCCAGCGAATCTTTACTGTAATAATAGGATATTAGAAACTCTTAAATTGAATGGTTTACAGAGTTTCTCAAACTTTCTTCAGACACCTAACAATCCCCTTCAATATCTTCATTTTAAATAATACTTACCCGCCTCGGTGGCGTAGTTGGCTAACGCGTCAGTCGTGTTGAGCTCGACCGCCGAGGACGGGGAGATCGAGGTTCGAATCTCGGTCGGGTGAACTGGGGGTGGTTTTTCCTAAATGGTTTTCCACTCTACCTCCACGCAAATGTGGGTTCACTTCCTCTAAATTCAACCCTCCCAATTCCTAATCCATTAGAGTAATTAGTATTTAAGTGTATAACCCGAACGGGTAGTAAGACGCGGTGCTAAATATAAATAATACTTAGCACCGCTTCTTACTACCCGTTAGGTTTATACGCTTAAGTACTAATAACGCTAATGGGTTAGGAATTGTGATGGTTGAATATAATGGACGTGAAAACGCGTTTCCGTGGCGGGGGAGTGGAAAACTATTTAGGGAAAACCACCCCTAGTTCACCCGACCGAGATTCGAAACTCGATCTCCCCATCCTCAGCAGTCTAGCTCAACATGAAACCAGCGCGTTAGCTAACTACGCCACCGAATCGGGTCATTTTAAAGAAAAATAAACAAATTTTTACTATATTTTTAAAGTATAAATGATTTCAAAATTTAATAAACATTTATTGCTAAGATAAGAAAAGCAATAATAAAAAGGATTTAAAGATTTATTTACCACACCAAATATTAGTAAATTTATGTATCAGACATACTATTAAGAGATATGTTATAATTTATAAAAAACTAGGTTATCCGTTGGATATCCTCTGAAATCCTTCAGGTACCCCTGCGTTGCACATTAAAGTATGACCATATACTACTAGTACATGTCTTCTTCTGTCCAACCCGGAATCAAACAAGGATCTCTTAGATTTGTGATGGACACCTCTGACCACTGAGTAAACGTGACAAACAACTTACACACTAAAAATAAATGATTGAACAAGTTCTTCTAGGAAAGACAAATAAGAAGATTCCCTCATTTGCATTTATTCTTTTGCAGTGCGTCTTATAGCCTGTTCGAGTAGTGTGCATATTTACTAAAGTGTTTTTTGTTTACACCGCGTCTTAGTAACCGTTCAGGTTATACACTTATGTACTAATTACGCTAGTGGTTATAAGGACTAGGAGGGTTCTATTTGTAGGAAGTGTACCCGCATTTGCGTTGAGGGAGAGTGGAAAACCATTTTTGAAGAGTTCACCTCAGTAGACCCGACTGAGATTCGAGCCCCGATCTACGCGTCATCGGCAGTCCATCCTATTGCAAGAGAGATGCCTTAGACCATGCAGCCATTGAAGCGGTACACAGGTGAATTTGTTCAAAGTAAGATACAATGTATTTATAAGAACTTAACTGACATCTTTGCTCGCGATGTTTATGGTGTGACCATCGCTATTGAATGCATTATGGCTGACGGGGAGGATGGAGTTATAATTTCGGCTGGGTGTTCTTAGAGTGCATTTTATTACTAGGCCTACTCTTTGTTTCAAACACTCCCTCTATCTAAATGCATATGTATTTCCTCTAAATTATTCCTTTATCTACCCTACCACGTTGGTGGGAATGGGTGACTAGCCCAAATGGGAAGTAAAACGCAGTCCAAAAAAAAAAAACCTTGAATAACATTTCAGTCAAAGTTGATTTTACACATCATAATGTGGCTAAAAAATTAGCGCTCATTTCCTTAGAGAAATGTTTAGACTATTTGATGATGCATCCAAAACGATTTTACTTCGCAAAGTGTAGCTAAAATTGTATTTATTCTAAATCAAATAAATAATGTATTTGTATTTTAATGGAGTTTGAAAGTATACCGATAGAAAAATGTTCGCTTCAGAAACTCTAAACGTTTATATATAAAAAAAAACAACTAAACATTGTATGAATAATTTTCCATGATGCCTTAGGGAAAATATTTTAATGATTTATTCCTCTGCTTTTTTTTTTTAATTCTAGAATATTATTTTCATATAATGAATTTTTTATTACAGTTTCCAATCGATATTATCTGTATTGTTTATACTACTCTCTAGAATAATACTATTCTAGTATTGTCAAAATACCAAAGTAAAATAAATAAAGGAGAATAAAAAGAAAAGAACGCATCTTGACTGCCAACCCCCCCCCCTTTTCAAGAAACGTGAAAAACGGGATAGGGGGGGGGGGGAGAAAAGCTTTGCTTGGCATCAGAATTGAACCAAGCCAGTATGGTAGCTTTTATTATATTAGTAAGACCACGCGTTTCACCGCTACGGCGAAAAGATCAAAGGAGCTTTTATTTTTTTTTAGTTTGTTTACGTTTTAACTAGGATACCATTTCAACCCTTGGACTTTGTGTGTGTTGGGGGGGGCGGGGGGGGACGAATGGGATAGGCACTGCGGGTCCAAGTGACTAGAGGAGTGGTTTATCGTGTAACTATCGCTATTGCGCGAGGTTTATTATTCAGCAGGGAAATTAGTGAATGGTGAGGGGAGGGAGAGGTGGGCTAGAGAGAGAGAGAGAGAGATAAAGGGGATACTACGCGCGTTATATAAAACAAGAAAGAACTGAAGAGAAAAGAGAGAAACGTTGGTTAAGGTTCAGACACAGCAAGAAGTGTAGAGAACAGATGGAGTGGATGCGGAAAAGGAAAAACAAGAAAAAAAATTGTTTGGTAGTAAAAAGGGAGTGAGATAGAAGTATAAGATGTATAAACTGGGAAATAGCAGTATACCAACGGAGGCTGAAGATAATAAAAAAACTGAAAAAAAGTCAATGTAATAAAGGAAACTCACACACACAAAAAAAGGCAAATTACAAAGATAACGTTAAGTGTAGATAACGAAAACACATAAAGAAAGAGAGAAAAGATGAAACAAATAAAAAAAAGAACAGTGTAAACATAAGACTTATAAAACAATAAAGTAGCATACCGTAAAATTCAAATAAAACACCAAAAAAAAAGTAAGACGACAGAAACAAAAACGTTTGATGAGAAGAGACAAAACTGTATTCAATAAAATAACGGAAGTAAAATGAAAGATTAAATAACGGGAAAAAACAAACGAAAATATAAACCAATATTTAAAATAAGCATTAAAAGTATTAGGTAAATAAACTTGGTAATGAAATTAATGATTGTGTCCGTTTAAATATTAAAATTAATATTTAAATCACAAACAATTTACCAACAGAGTGGAGAAGCTAAATAAAGACGCGGGGAAAAAATTAGATATTGTAGCTTCAATCAAACAAAAACCAAAATAAAAATTAAAACGTACGTAAAGATAAAAAAAGAGTAAAAAGGCGCTAGGAAGGAAAATAAAAGGACGCCTATAGCGAGAATAAGAGACCGGAGGTGCATGAAAAGAGAAAGAGAACGCCGTTTTCGACCATTCTTACAGAGATGAAAGAGATAGACCTAGTTTTTGAAAAGGTCAGGCCACGTGGTGTAGCGTGAACCCAGGGGTTGGTTTATCTAAGTCTAAATGTTAATTGCGACTATTGTTAGCTCAGACCGGTTATATCCTCTATTCTCGCCCGCGGTCAACTTAACGCTAGGAAGACGTCGTGGTCTTCCGTTAGCAGCACGCTTCAAGGGTTCTCTAGGGATGGAAACTACAAACACTTTCTAGGAATACGTTTCCTACCTTTTATAGGGTACTTCTCTCCCTTACTGAATGAGGTTGGTTCTCGTTATTAATATTTGTACTCGTATGTTTGCTAGACTGACCAGAACTAGGGTATAGATTAAACTCCCTAGACCATAGTATTTTTCGATGAGTGTTAAATCAAAGGTGTAAGGGCGCGTGGTAATTATCACACACCTAAATACAAAAGTCACTTTCTGTGGGGATGTAGGAAACGGGATTAAATTACAACATTTTTGAACATTTTTGACAGCAAAAAACCGTTTTGGCCAAAGTAAATCAGATATTGTTTCAGTACATTCATATAGATTTATGTTATCACACGGTGACCTCAACATTTCTTACATATCTGTAAAAGGTGTCCTGTAATTTAATGACAACTTTTTCTCTTCATTAAAAAAGATCTAATGCTACTATTCTCACGACATATATTCTAGAACTGACTCACCAATAATTTGAATTTCGTTAAAGAAATAAATCAAAAATGTAACTTTTATAATGAGCCATGAATCTGTAATAAAATGTTTGATGTAATTTAGTTCATAAGTAGAAGACGCACCTTTATTATTTCACCAAAATTTTAGTTCAAAAATACAAATAAAGTTTATTTATACGAGGATCTTTGTCATTTTATTTTAAATATTTCTCTAAACAAAGTTTCTTCAAAAAAAAAGTATTCATCACAGTATAAAAATAAAGACAAGTTTCCCTGTAGTAGTTTGGGCACACAAAAATCATTCCTCAACCCCCAATTTACCAGCCTTCCCGACGACACCTGTAGTTTAGGACTCCGCCTCAGAAGGCATTATCACGACGCAAGGCGTCAGGACACGTACCTAAGACCCTCATCACTGCCGCGGGACTTTTGACAGGTCGTGCTACAAAGCTTCGTAAGGAACTTCCTCTTAATGAAGTCTTCCCCGGCAAGCTGGCAGTAGGCATGTTAATAACGTAAGACACGCAGCCGTCTTAAACCCCCACTCCCCGCTTCCAGTCCATGACACAATGTGACTTGTGCCGCTGGGCTAGTGATGTGCCATCTTCTAGTGATGTGCCATCTTCTTGATGGGACGTATTCCTCCTCACACCGCGATCTAAAACGGTAGTTCTAAAGCATGAAAACAAGAAAGCAATCCCCAATCATCTTCCAGCTTGTATTGTGACTCTTTAAAACAAATTAGCTTATTTGTTTTTTTGTATTTGACCCCATATTCCACTCAGGACACCAACATCGCTCTCGCAATACGACCTTGCGCCATGGTTATGATACCATGTATCGAAACATGTCGGCAATAATTCAATCGACGTAACACGCCGATGCCAACCAAGGAGCAAGGGAACCCAATACATGTTAAGACTTCGTATCACCGTTTAAATTGATTTTCAATAAGTTATTAATTTGTAAACCACTTATGTATACTGAATAATTCCATTACTAAATACTTTCAAATTTAATTACACCTACCCATTTCATTCCATGTTTTTTTATTATTTTTATCCAATGTTATTTATGATTATTTATATCAATCTAAATATTGTATAAATGTTTTTATAAATGTTTTAAGGATGAAGGTTAATATCTAACCTGAAGGTTTTCTCCAAAGATATTTTAAATTTCTATTTGATATCAAATATTTTTAAACATGTTCAAAGAGTATTATATTATAATTGTCATTTTGTCAAATGTTCATGGTTTTTATCTTGGTTTATTATACACCCTACCAAACTTTTAATTTTTAACTTTAAAAAAAAAGTGGTCCGCTGTCTTAACTATGGTTATTTGTTTTATATAGTATATTTCAATGTTTTTTTAAATATTTATTTTAATCTTAGCGCTTCGACATTTCAACGGAAAAAGTTTGTCAAAGCAAACTAATAATAGCCCACATCGGTGGCCACATGGTCAAAGGCAACGTTTTTCAAACTGGGCTCCGTCATAGTTATCTCAGTCTACGTGAGACTATTTTAGAATATTATTTATTATTTTTTCACATTATAAATTAGCATCAGTAGTTAAGAATTACAAATTATTTTTTTTTCAAATTTGGTTAAAAAAATATTTACCAAAGTAACAACCAGAAGAGATGATGTTTTTCTATTTGTTTTATTCTTTAAAAATTTAACTGTCGCTATTGAATGTTTATAATATCGGTGTGGATAATTTTATAAAGGCCTCAGCATGTACTTTTTTTTGGTACAAGGACTCCTTCTGTCAACGAATTTGGGGAACCCTTGGTCTAAATGAATCAATTTATAGTTTATTTCATTTGAAGCTAAATATTATCGTGTTTTATTGTGGACAGCCACGACAACTACGACGAGGACGTCTTGTTTTGGTTCCCGGTGAGGTGTAACGAGGGTGTTTTTTCATAAATGGTTTTCCACTCTCGCTCCAAGCAATTGCAAGTATACTTCATCTAAATTAATCCAAGCGGGTAGTAAGATGTGGTCCTATAAAAACCTAATTTGAGATTTACATATATTTTTACTTTCTCGCTATCTGACAGGTAGAGAAAGTATTGTGATCGTCAAAAAAATTTAACTCGAGATTTTGATAAATCTGGACGTTTCATGACCCCCAGAATCCGAAAAAGTGGTTTTTGAATTACCATATGTGTGTCTGTACCTCCGACTAGAGCCTAAACTATTTTACTGTTCGGGCTAAAACTTGGTATCTAGGGTTTTCATAGGGTTGCCCCAAGGGGTTTTTGGAATTGGATATCTACCCCTAAAATTAAGGGTAGTTTATTGAAGGGCAAAAATAGAAAAAGTCGATTTTCTCAAAATCGGCTTTAACGATTTTGATTAAATTTCATTCCAAAACATTTATAAATATTCTTAACAAAATGGCTACTCTCAATATTTTGGCGAAATGACTTTGAGAGCTCCGGTCCTATGCATAAATTCTCACTTTTTATCATACCTCTGAAACTACTTGAGATATGAAATTACTTATCGTTGTAGATATGTAGAACTATTTATAATACAAATGTTTTATTCGACACTAATTTTTTAAAAATCAATAAGTTTCAAGCTATAAGCAAATTATATATATATATATATAAACTTTTCGAACATTAAAGTTAAAGTATTGCGACCGTAAAAAAAGTCTAACCTGAAATGTTGATGCTGGTCGACGTCTCATGACCCTCCGAACCCTAAAAAGTGGTATTTGCAATGCCGTCTGTCTGTGTGTCTTTTTAAACGCAAAATTAAGAGTAGTTTGGTAAAAAGCGAAAAGAGAAGCGATCGATCTTGTCAAAAACGGCTCTTACGATTTTGATTAAAATTCTTATCTAAGCATTGAATAAGATTAGAAATAAACTAGCTATTTTCATTTTCCCGTGAAAAAGATTTCTAGGGTACTTTACAGAAGTGGAAATTTCCGTATCTCCGCAACTATTTGAGACACTAAATAACTTATCATAGCAAAATTTTATTACTATAAAAAATAAAAAACTTTTATACGAAATATTTCTTTTTATAAAACCAACAGTTTCTGAGATATCGGTAAATCTATTAATACAATTTTGTGAGCTTTAGTTGTAAAGAGATACTATTTAAGTTTTAACGAAATAATTCTCTAATGCCATAGAGTAATAAATGAGTGAGTCTCTCAAAAAGTGTATGTTCTCTTTCTTTCAAACTCTTAGGAGAAATGTTTGTACAACAGTGATCTATCGATATCATTTTAGATTCAATAGTCAATATGTACCTATTTTATTGGTAAAAATTTATAAATGAGGAACTTAATAGCAATGCAATAACTATAAGATGTGCAACCCCTAATAAAATGTCGAAAATTTTAAAACGGAAGTTGACATTTTAAAACGAAGTGTTGAACCATGGGCACCCAATATCAATATATTTACTTTCTAGCTACCTTACAGTCTTGTGACTGTCAAAATAAATGGTACAGCGCACCGCACAGACATTCTCTCTCTTTCTATAAACTCGTAAGATTTCTGAACGGAATAATGTACATTGTATCATCACCACTCCACATAAGAACACGCATAAAATAATATACAATGATATAGAATCAATGAGAAAAGAGGCGCATCTTTGTCCACCTAAGAGCATTTCAAACAGTTTAATGTCTTCCACAAGGGTCAACACTTCGTATTAAAATTTCGATTTCTGGTTAAAATTTTAACATTTTATAAGGTGTTGCAGATCTTCAAGTCATCGCATTGATATTTAATTATTCATTTATACATTTTGACCAATAAAAAATGTAAATATTAACTATTGAGTCTAAAATGGAGATAGATCATTACTATGCAAACATTTCTCCAAAGAGCTTTAAGGAAAAATAACATACTTTTTTAGATACTTACTTATATTTAATTACTCTATGGCATTGGAGAATTATTGCGTTAAGACTTAAGTAGTATATGTTTACAACTAAAGCTCACAAAATTGTATTAATATATTTGCAAATATCTCAGAAACGGTTGCTTTTATAAAAATATATGTCAAATATAAGTTTTTTATTTCTAATAGCCCTACAATTTTGCAATGATAAGTTGTTTAGTTTCTCAAATAGTTGTGGAGATACGAAAATTAACGCTTCTGTAAAGTACCCTAAAAATCATTTTCATAGGAAAATGAAAATAGCCAGTTTATTTATAATCTTAATCAACGCCTAGATACGAATTTTAATCAAAATCGTTTGAGCAGGTTTTGAGAAAACCAATTTTTTTCTCTTTTCACCCTTCAGTAAACTACCCTTAATTTTAAGTTTTTATAGACACACAGACAGACGGAATAGCAAAGACTATTTTTTAGGGTTCGGGGGGTCATGAGACGTCGACATCCATCAAAATTTCAGGTTAGTTTTTTTTTACGGTCGCAATACTTAAACTTTAATGTCCAAAAAGTTAAAAAAATTCATATAATTGCATATAGATTGAAAGTTATTGATTTTATAAAAATATGTTTCGGATAAAATATCTGTATTATAAATATATATACATATTTGTAATGCTAAGTAATTTCATATCTCAAATAGTTTCGGAGCTATTATAAAAAATGTTAATTGACGCATCAGACCGGCGCCCTTAAAGCCATTTTGCTGATATATTGAGGGTAGCCATTTTGTTTGTAGTATTTATTAATGTTTATAAATGAAATTTAATCAAAATCGTTAGAGCCGATTTTGAGAAAATCGACTTTTTCTCTTTTTGCCCTTCAGTAAACAACCCTTAATTTTAAGTTTTAATAGACACACAGACAGACGGCATTGCAAAGTCTATTTTTTAAGGTTCGGGGGGTCATGAGACGTCGAAATCTATCAACATTTCAGGTTAGTTTTTTTTACGATCGCAATACTTAAGCTTTAATGTCCAAAAAGTTAAAAATATATATATATATAATTGCGTATAGATTGAAAATTATTGATTTTATAAAAATATGTTTCGAATAAAATATTTGTATTATAAATATATACACATATTTGTAATGCTAAGCAATTTCATATCTCAAATAGTTTCGGAGCTATTATAAAAAATGTTAATTTACGCATCATACCAGAGCCCTTAAAGTGATTTTGCCGAAATATTGAGAGTAGCCATTTTGTTTGGAATATTTATTAATGTTCATAAATGAAATTTAATCAAAATCGTTTGAGCCGATTTTGAGAAAATCGACTTTTTCTCTTTTTTCCCTTCAGTAAACTACCCTTAATTTTAGGGGTAGATATCCAATTCCAAAAATCCCTCGGGGCAACCCTATGAAAATCATAGATATCAAGTTTCAGCTCAATCGGTAAAATAGTTTAGGATCTAGTTGGAGGTACAGACAGACAGACAGACAGACAGACGGAAATTCAAAAACCACTTTTTCGGATTCAGGAAGTCATGAAACGTCAAAATTCATCAAAATCTCGAGTTCGATTTTTTTGACGATCACCATACTTTCTATACCTGTAAGATAGAGAGAAAGTAAAAATTGAACTCGAGATTTTGGTGTGCTAAAACTTGGTATATAGGGTTTCCATAGATTTACCCCGAGAAATATTTGGAATTGGATATCCAACTCTAAAATTAAGGGTAGTTTACTTTGGGCAAAAAGAGAAAAAATCGATTTTATCAAAATCGGCTTTAACAATTTTGATTAAATCTCATTTCTAAGCTTTGATCCATATTACAAAGCAATGGCTAACCTTAACTTTTCGTCAAAATGACTTTAAGGGTTCCGGTCTGATGCGTAAATTCTAATTTTTAATTTTATCCCCGTAAGTCATTGATATATTAAATTATTTATCATATCATCCATGTGGATCTATTTATAATAAACATATTTTACTTGAAATATATTTTTATAAAATCAAAAGTTTTCAAGCTATACACAAATATATATTTCTTTTAACTTTGCCAACACTTGAAGTTAAAGTATTACGACCGTAAAAAAAAAAAAAAAAAATCTAGCCTGAGATGTTGATGGATGTCGAAATTTCATGACCCACCCGAACCCTAAAAAGTGGTTTTTGCAACGCCGTCTGTCTAACCCTAAAATTAATAGTAGTTTAATAAAGGGTGAAAAGAGAAAAATTCCATTTCCTTAAAATTGGCTATAAAGATTTTATCTCTCCCATTTTAGATTCAATAGTCAATAATTACCTATTTAATTGGTCAAAATTTATAAAAGAGAAATTTAATTGCAATGCAATAACAATAAAATATTCCCTAGTAAAATGACGAAAATTTTAACCAAAAATCAACATTTTATAACGAATTGTTGACCCTTGGGGACCCAATATCGATATTTTGTATTGATCCAAATATACAAATGAAGACGTTAATTTTTTAAAAATAAAATTATGAAATTTAAAACCATGAATAAAAATGTTTTACGTACGTCTACCCCAATTTTTTCTCGGGTTTTCTAGTGTATATTATATTACGAATTTTGAGTAACTATCTCAATTTATTAAAAAAATAGAGCGAGAAAGTTTGTGCGGAGTTCCGTACAATTTTTTTTAACCGGATCACTTTTAATTTTACTGTTTTAAATGTAATAGGAATATATTTGTAGCTAGCCTAATCCTTCATTTATGGCATGAGCCATATTTTAAAATAACAAACCCTTTCATTAATTACCATGGTACCCGCTACGGGGGCCGCATGGGCTAAAGCACTACTATCGCAATATATTAGACTGCCCATGACGAGGAAACAAAGGTTTAAGCCTTGGTCGGGTGTCTCCCTCTACGAAAATGCGGGTACACTTCCTCTAAATATAATCTTTCTAATCCCTAAAACTACTAACGTAATGTATGAGAACATAAGTAATTCATAAGCGTATAGCCTAAGCGGGTAGTAAGACGTAGCAATAAAAAAAATACCATGGCATTTCTAAACGTCTGCAACAAGTTTTAATACTCCTTAATTTGGTCCATTTTAGTACTGTACTTTTTTAATATTTAGGACACTCTCTTTTGAGTATTTAAACGAAGAAAAATTACCTTGCAATCAAGACTAGACGTCCTAGTTCAGAAACAAAACCCTAAGGTTAAGGCCCAAATTTCAAATAAATAAGCTTACATAGCTGTTAGGAATTCTAATAGATCTAGTTTCAAATATATATAGGTAAGGTCGTTTGCTCAACAGTTATTACTTTTAAAAGATTTATTCTAAATCTTAAAAATAACATTAATAATATGGTATTTTAATATACATTTTGGGCGCAAAAAATGTGTTTGTATTTTCTAAAAAGCCATTCGTATGAGATTTTAACGATAGGATCCATACATTCTTCATATTATGTAAGTTCATCAGCTATTACGTAAATACATAATATCAATACAGCCAAATGTTGTCAAAGTTGGTAAAAAGAAATGATTTTGTGTGTTAAAAACTTAACCCCATAACAAGGCATAACTCTCATAAACTAAGATAGGTATAAAAATGGTAATAGTTCCTTTTTAGTACCAGATTCAACCACCGCCAGCGCTCCAATTCGTCTTTCTCTCTGGCACCAAACGATCTCAAAACGTCTTCGAACGAATGCCTGACACGTGAGAAGGTGTATCTTTTACAGTCGACAGATTGGGAGACGTACCGTTGACGTAAGGGTTCATGGAGGACACATTTTCCAACAAGTAAAAAAGGAGGAGGACGGAGGGGGGTAAAAAAAGAGGGAGAGAATTAGTAAGAGCTGGAGTAGGTAACATTCCCTTGAGACGTTTCGTGACGTTATAGAGATCTAGGGAGGGTCGGGGAAGTTTTCGTTTCTAGAGGGAAAGGCCACAGAAGTTTCAGTATCTTGGTTTAAAACTTTGTTTCGAACTAGTTTTGCATCTTGTCTCATACCGTGTAACTGAGAGGTGAATTCTAGCCCGGGTAGTTTCTGACTTATTCAAGATTCAAAATGGTTGACGGAAAGGAAAAAACCATACATACATATTAAATAGAAAAAAATCTTGTGTCTTAAAAAAAATAGAAAAACTAATTTACTTTTTGTCAAGCCATCCTTTAACTAATTTGCTTTCATTTTTAGATTAATTGTATTTGGTGTATTTGTTTATATTTTTAAAATAAAAGTATTTTGGTAAAACTTAATTATTTCTTTGAACCTTAAATATACATTTCGATTAAGATAAAAAGGTATTTATTTGACTGCTATTCAATCAATTTTATGTATTTATACTTAAATTTATGTGATTTGTAGATAACAAATGTATAGATATTATCAATAAAATAAACTACATGGCGTTAGTCTGCAATCGATATATACCGACTGAGTGGCCGCCGTCTTTGGCAAAGATAGTGCCAGGCTCTACGAATAATGTGTCATCTAATTAGCACAACGAACCCTCCGTACGTTATTTCTCAGTTTTCTAGACCAGAGACGGTACTTCTTCATTCAAGTATCTACTAATTTTCCTCAAGAGGCTGATTAGATCTCGTTCCAGACCTATTGCTTCACAGATATATCTGGAAGCACCAGGGAACGAACTCGGACCTCTGGATCCGTAGCCAGGAACTCTAATCACAGAGGCGATCTAGATAATATCAATAACTATGAAATAATACTCATTAAGATCAAAATGTAATCAGTGTTGACCTCAAAACCAATATGTCTTATATATATATACTCGCTTTGCTCGTTGGGGACTCCGCCCCCAAACTCCCAGTTTTCTTTGCAAGTCGATGTAAACTAATGTAATTCCAGCGTTGTTTTGAAATTAAAAAAGTGTGGAAAATGTGCAAAATGTAACTAAAAAAAATCTAGCTCTATCTCGCCAAACCTGCACCTGCTGGTGCAATCCCTTTTTTGATAGGTCTTACCGTTTAGCCCCAAGAGACCTCCAAAGAAAGGTCCGCACCGACTTTAAAGTTGTTCCACCATTTTGAATTTTTTCGGGGGTTAAAAACTAAGATTTTTAACTTTTTGGAACTTTCCCGTCGGTTACAGGCTAGAAGCTTAAGTTTGCCTAATTTCAAGTTTCTAGCTAGTATGAAAGTAGGTAAACATTAATGCCAGTGAGTGAGTGAGTGAGTGAGTGAGTGAATGGAGCCATGTGGCTCTATAATAGTATAATTTTCTTAGTATTCCTTCTTGTTAGAATCATAACGTAGAGAAAGTATGACAGTTTATGTAACATGGATATACTAATCTGGCTTTGATGGCCATTATTATTTTTAAATATATGATTCTTTTACCTTATAAGGTAGTGTCATAGAGTAGTCCGTCAAGGTAAAACTATTACCTTTTGAAAAAACGAGGAATGTACACCTTAAACCAAGAACATTTACAATTTAATCCAAGGATTTGTGAATATTTTTTGTTTGTTTTCTAGCACCGCGTCTTACTATTCATTTGGGTTATAAGCTTATGTACTAATTACGCTAATGGCTTTATAAATTAGGGAGCTTATATATTTAAAGAAAGTGTACCCGCATTTGCGTGGAGGGTGTGTAAAAAACTATTTTGGAAAAACAGCCCTCAGTACACCTGACATAGATTTTAACCTCAATCTCCCTGACATCAACAGTCTAGTCTACCGCGAGTGAAAGCGCGTTAGAGCACGCGGCCAACGGAGCGGGTAGTAATATTGTTAGTGTGAGAGAAAATGCATCTGCATTAGCATAGAAAGAATAGTAGAGAAAACTACACGAAGGAAAACCATTCCCACTTCACCCAGGCAAGAGTCAAAAAACCTGAGTTTTCCTTGACTACAAATCCTGAATGTAGCTGTGTGACCATTAGGATGGGCGTAGTACTGCGGTAAATAATAATTTTACAAAATATATGTTAATGTTCTTCAAATAGCACAGGTTTATTGACATGTTTCCCTACTATAGCTCACCTATTTTCAAAATAAAAGAAACATTTTTGATCCCATTGGGCCTTAAGCCACAGTATCCAAGAAGTAGTAGGTCAATTTAATAAGCCCAATTATCCATCCCTCTTGCCTAAAAAGCTAGCACTAGTAAAGTAGTAGATGCTTGCCAAAATAAAAAAGGGTATCACTTTTTTACTGTTTTTTACTAGAACTAGTCTATAAAGAAAGTTTTTTTTTTTAGATTATCAGATTAGGGTTAATTTTAAAAGGGTTATATTGAATTGAATGCCATTGAATTATAACTAGAAGGAATAGTTCTTTCTATTTCTATCTCGTATACATTATTTTTAGCACCACGTTTTACTAATTAACTAGGATAATAGTTAAGGATCAGTAAGGCTGTATTTATAGGAAGTGTACCCGTATTTTCCTGGAGGTAGGCCATAAAATCATTTTACAAAAACCACCCTCAGTACACTCGACTGGGATTCGAAGTCCAATCTCCTTATCCTTATCTATTGTGAGAGCGACGCCTTAAATCATGCAACCACCAAAGAGGATTCTTATACATTGACAGGCCATACGTCCTCCATTTTGAATGCATAACAAGGGTTGAGGGAGACCAGCCCTAAATACATCCACCCTTATAGTTACGCTCTAAAAAGAGGTGTTGAAGAGAGAAACTTAAAAAAAAGGTGGGTTGGAAAGAAAATAAGGCTGTGAAAAGTGATGGATGAAGATAGACAAAGCTAGAAAATAGAATAAAGGCTGAGTGAAAGAAAGATGACGGCTAGGATTTTCCTGGAAAGGAACCAAAAGAGGAAGGGGGTAAATCTTCTACTAACACCTTTGACCACCTTCGGGATAGCTATATTTCAATTTATAGAATGTATTTTTTTTATCATATGACCCAATGAAATGAAAATAATTGTGTTTCTTCTCAATGTCTAAATTTGGAAATACTTACCTTTAAACGGAATTATGTACACAAACCATTGTATTGATTAAAATAAAGTAAATTCTATTTTTAAAAGGAAAATGTGTTGGTGATATTCACATGGGGGAAAAAAGATTATTTCAAGATCAAAACTTAAAGTGGGTGTTACTGGTCCCATTTTTAAAACTTGTTTTGTGGTTAGACTATTACAAAATATAAAAAAAATCTTTTTTAATTTTACATGTTGAATAATTATATTAAATCGAAATTTCAATTACATTTTCATACGAAAGTAATTTCTCGGATAAACCACTTCAGTGGCCGCATGATCTAAAGCTATATTCTCGTAGTAGACTAGACTACCGATGAAGGGGAAGTTGAGGTTCGAGTCTCGGTCAGTGTACTGAGGGTAGTTTTTCCATAATTGTTTTTAATCTCTATCCACGTAAGTGTGGGTACACTTCCTTGAAACATAACCTTCCTAATCCCTAAAACCATTGGTAAAGACTGTTCAGCGTAGGAATTGTTTTTGAAAGGCCTTTTTCCCTACCAGAAATCTATTATATAGTAGGATATTATTAGGAGAAAAGACCTTTCAGAAAGTAATTCCTACCGTGAATGGAGTATATAATTAGTATACAAGCGTGTAACCAAACGGTTAATTATACGTAGTTTAAAAAAATATATAATCTTGCATCTGATCAAAATAGAATGTCAGTAAATTATCAAGATTAGGTATATATTAAGAAAATATAGTACATGCCTAAATGAATAAAAAGTAAACGTAGATTGTGTTTCATAAAATATAGTTCTTATATTTATAACTATCAAATAAAATTTAAATAAAATTAGTTGCCCTTTTATCTTAAACGTCCACGTCTTACTAACCAAAAAAGATGTCAACATTGAATCACACTATTAAGGATAAGATGTTTAAGGTGTATTTTAGAAGAAGTGTAATCATATTTCATGGGGGTAGAGAAGGAAATCATGAACGAAACATCCTCCAACTATATTTGGCAAGAAAATTAGCATATTTAGTGATTGATTGAAAATTAAAAATGTAATAATAACACGAGTTTTAAAAACACAAACCTTAAGGTTTGTGCTATTTCATAATATAAAATATTTTTTAAAATACCAAATCTTAGTACCCATTCGGGGTATGCATATTTTTACTAATTTAGCTAATTTGTTAGGGATGAGGTAGGTTGAACTTGGAGAAAGTATAACCGTATTTGCGTGGAAGAAGTTTGGAAAACAATGTATGAAAAACCACTCTCACTACACCTGATTGGGTTTTGAACCCAGTCTCTCCGTCATCAGCGGTCCAGTCTTTTTTGAAAGTGAAGACTTAGACCATTCAACCACCAAAGCGTTTGCAAGTTAAATCATAAATATTATTCTTAATTTTCATTCATTATTCAACATAGTCAATAGATTTGTTTAGTTTACAATATAATATTTAATTATCAAATGAGTTTTAAGTATTTAAAAGAGTTTAATATTAATTAAACATTCACTTTAATTCAATTTTTATTTGACTTAATAACGATCTTAGGTATCAAAATAATCATGCTTTAAATTCTATAAAATTTAATTTTAAATTGATGAATTTACGCGTGCTGACAATATGGTTCTATTATATATTTTTTTACTTAATTATAATATATTTTTCAGATATATTGGCGGATTTATTTAATGATTTTTAATTTTATCATAAAATGTTATGAAATAATTTTTAAATGTGAAATAATATTATGTATTTTATGTTTGGCAATAATATATATAGGCCTATATTTACGTGCGTTAACAATTTACAATTGCTATTATGATGGATTAAATAGCTAAGCTATTATATTTGTTGGTTACGATTTTATCTGCTTCTAAATATCATATTATTTAAAGTGAAAAAGACATCTGACCGTCTTTAAATTTAAAGAATATGATATTTATATGCGGATATAACCGTATCTAATATATAAATTATAATAGCTTGGATATTTAATCGATCGTGATGTGTACATTTGTACAGTTGTAACTGTAATATTTATTGGCAGCATAAAACCCTCACGAGTAGAAGATGGCTGCGTTATTTGATTGGTCGTTAATCTTAATAATGATCACTCATACGTAGCTTAAGAATTTCCGCACGTCCATCACAAACTATGCCTTAAAATATGAGTGAAGAGTGACCTTCAGCAAGGTATGACTGTTGGGTAGCTCAATGGTATGAGCATTGGCATAATAAGTCAAAGGTCCCGGGTTCAGTTCTCACGTCCAGGATTAGTTTTTCAATTTAAGTAATTTAAAAAAAATGTACTCTGATACTAATTTTCAACCAGAGATGAATAAAAGTCATAATTTACAAGTCCATATCATGAAAATAATTATATCTGTAATTTATGAAAAGAGATAAAAGTCTGAATGATTATGAGTCATTGGTCAATGACCACACAGACAATTTTAGACGCTACACAAAAATTTAGAGGCTGAATAGAATGGATTAGTTCTATATACCTTATCTTTTTTAATTCATAACTGTTTCTCTTTTTATGGTTCACCTTGCCTTTCATTTTTCATTAGTTGTATCTGTTCAAAAATATATTTTTTGTCGCTTTAGAATTCTATTTTATGCCTTAATTTAATTATTTTTATATAAATTTATGTTTCATTGTCTTTGTTTTTAGGCTTACTTTTTATCTTTTCTTCCCCTTTTATTTTTTTTTATTTTTCAGGTTTATTTATCAGATATCCTTGTTTCCTTTTCTTATATTTCATCCCTTCATTTAACCGATACCAATGTAGCTAACGAAACAGAGGAGGGTGGAAATGTCTAGAGTTCAAAACTGAAACCTTAGTTAACTTCCTTTCTTTATTACCCTCTCTCCCTTAAACATCTCCTCTAACCCCCTTCCACAGAAAAAAAAAAGTTAGATATAAATTACTTCAAGGATTCTCGCCATATTTATCACGGCCTCTACGTACTGGAACGGAAATTTGCGCGAATATTTCACCGAGGGGGTAAGAAGGGGTAGGGTTAAGGGGATGTTGTGGGGAATAGGAGGGTTGGAAAATAAGAAGAACCCCTCCTGTCAAGGAGATTACGTTTCACAGGTGTGTTGTAATAATACCAGATAGTTGTTTCTAGTTGCCGGTGGTAGGAATTGCACGAGCTGGTTTAAGTTGGTCTTGTTCACACAATTATAATGTGTGTGCGCGACCGAAAACTTATATGACAGATGACGCCATTTTATATTTGAAATATGAGGTCAAGTTGGTGGCTGACGTGGTCGCGGTGAGCTGCACTTTACTCGGTAGAGTAAGGTTTGACGTAAGAGGCTGAATTTGAGGCCAAGGTAGAACAACTACAAAACAGACTGAAAGAGAAATATATGTATCGAGAATAAATCAAACAAGTGTATGATTGAAAGAGTGAATCACTTTGAAATTTAATCATTTTAATAAAATGTATTTATGAATTTTATTTAGATGCACTCTTAATTCAAGATTTTTTTTAAAAATCATAATATAAATATTTTTAAAATGTGTTTTAAAGAGACCAGAGGATCCCATCCCAGACAAAGTATTTCTATAAATGGTAGTTTTAAAAATATATCGGCTAAAATAATTATCCACCGTCTTCTGAACTAACTAGAATATGTTTATGTTTTTCAGGTTCAAAGGGTTATTAGGGCTGCGACCACGATTATAGTGAACTCCAAATATCAGTTCTTTACTGACAAGCATTAAATTTATATCTAATTAAATATAGTTTAGCTAGAAGTTTAATTTCAATTTTTTTATCATCGTGTCTTACTACCCGTTTAGGAGATTGGACCCACGCAACTGTATTAGTATATAAATCAAGAACTACTCTAGTGTGTTAGGGATCGTGAAATATTGAATTTATAGTTATGTGTAGCCACGTTTTTGTGAGGCAAGGGTGGTAAACCATTTAATTTTTTTAAATTTCTTTGTACAACCGACCGAGATTCAAAGCCCGAACCTCCTCCCCCCCCCTATTATCGGCATTCCAATCCGTTACAAGAGTGATTCCTTAGAATTAGACCATTTGACCACCGAAGAATATCGCCATTTTTTTAAAATATAATTATATATTTATTATATGTGCCTGCATGTAGGATTAATTATATTCTGTGACTGGTGGTCCGGGTAAGGTTTGTCAGATTTCTGATGGTACCAACTTCAACTTCACTCTGCACAGATGTATTAATCTCGACTCTGACAAGATTTATTAATCACCCTCTGACAAGATGTGTATTAACCTTGACAAAGAACACACCTCTGAACAAGATGTGTATTAATCACAACTTGTGAATGTATGGAATGCCAGGCCTCCACCGTGGTTCGGATCCCACGTTAAACTGTAGGTCCTCCATTTCATCTCACAATCACCCTACCATTACACATTAGCGTAAGTGCGTACAACCCGAACGGGTAGTAAGACGCGGTGCTAATAATAATTAATAATACATGTTACTTTTTGTCTCTCAACCTACGTTGATACTTTACAACTAATTTATCCCTTTCTTGTCTCTCCCCATACCTCTGTTAAGGTGTGAACACCCCTAGACTCATAGGTCGATGATGTTAATTGCTATATCTACGAAATGTCTGCCAAGTGTAGCACACACTTAAGTTTAGCTTTGTAAGTTAGAAAAAGACAACGAATCAATGGGAGAATTTTCTACAGTGACGTCATGAATCACGTTGTCCTGAAGCTATCAGTGAGCCTACACCGAAGTCACACGTCGAGTGTCACAACCCTGCTGACATAATATATTTTGGGCCTTGCTTGTTTTTTACAGGTGAAGTAATCGTGTTCAATCCTTTCTGGTCATTGGCCCTATGTTGCAATCATGTCCATTTTGCCCTCCATATTTAAAATGTCGCCAACCTGATGACGTTATGATTCATTTAGGGAAAGATGACTGCCCCCTCCCCTTCCCTATAACGTGGTCATTTTACCTGTTCCGTTGTTTGTTCCTGAGTAACTCATCCCAACCTATTTTGCCTCATTTGCCCCATTTGAATATTTGGTTAGATTCCCTGAGAGAACGTGTTGGTATTTTGTTGGGGTCTAAAGGCTGATACACACAGAACGCTAAGTTAATCTAAGCTATGGTCCCTCTTTTTCCTCTCTAAATCAGTGTTGTATCTTTCTGGCCTGCTCCAGTTAAGCTTAGTTATAATGGCGTTCTTCAAAATGTCTTGTATGAGTTCAGGTTATAGTACTGAGGAACAGAAGATGCTGCTGTTAACAGTTGTTTTGGAAGATGAAGAAAATTTAGGAGGTAGAGGTCTGACTTGTTGAATTAACTCTTCCATTTTAATATAAAAACATTTATTAAATATAAAACCTAAATAGAATATTAATTAAATACACGCGAAACAAACTGAAAACAAACCTCAACACTTCTTTAGTTATTTTCACCAAAAAAGCACTGCGTCTGTTCACACGAACTAAGCACGTTATGCGCATGCACAACGTAAGATGGCTTAAGACGGGAGATGGAAAAATTGCCCGGCCAGCAATCAGAAAAAACATAGCGCGGCGTAGCAAGGCACAGCTTAGCTTAGCGTTTCTGTTGTACCGTCCTTTAGACGCTGGGGAGCGTTCATCTTTAGATGGAAGGCTCACCATTTTAAAATTGTAACATAAAATATTTTCTTTATTAGATATAGAAGCTTCTCTTGTAATAATATCTTAAATAGGAAATTGGAGTAATATTATTTGCTACAAATATATTTTGTTTTTTGACAACAAAATGTTATTACATATATTATACAAAACACATTTTTAAAGACTTTTTACGTGTTTGTCTAATTTTTAAAAAATACACTAGTTGATCCTTATAATAGTTTGAAAACCAGTTTTACTGTTTCAAAGAAAGGTTTTAAAGTCCAAAATTTTAAATTATTTTCATAGCCTATAAAATTCAATCTACTTTTCATGTTGAAGTTTAATAGTAGCATTATTTATATTACTACTCTTATTTGAAAGTACAAACTTCTAGATAACTAACACACCTTTTAAAATGCAACCTAATAAAAATGGTCATTTTACAAAAAAACAAAAATTTATTAATAAAATAATTCAAGTTTTATAGATTACGAACTAGATAAACAAAACAAAACCAAATAAAAAATTTGTTAATTTCATTCTAGCGTAGGTCTATAGTTGTTTGCGCCATGGTTTATTATAAATATTTTACCCGCCATATCTTGTGAAGGTGGGGTGACGGAGAGGGGTGTAACACAAGCAGCCATAATAAAAACTAGAGAAAGAAAGAGATGGCAATGTGTCAATATCTCGTATAAACCTTAAATAATTACAACTATGGTAAGACACAAACAAGTCATCAAACTAATGTGACTGTAAAGGTTATTTACTTTAAGTCATGGGCGTTAGTCTAGGAAATAAAAAAGATAAGAGATACCTTTTTCAACGACACTTTTTTCATCTGTAAAGTTGACTTTCATACGTTCAGAGTTTAATTTGAAAAGGTTGGAAAAAGGATAAGGAAAATTGCATTAAATTTAACTTTGATGATAGTATATTAGTAATGTAATTACGTCAACATTTCTGTTTGAAGGAAACATATATTTTTTTTTAATATTATATAGACAAAAAGGATGGTTCTTAAGGTTACAAATTAAATAATATGCAGGCCCTATAATTTAGAAATTACATATACAAATATATGAATATAGTAAAATGTATGTACTAATTTTACACACGTCATAAATGTGATTATATTTATACGAGGTAAAAACTATTAAATACAATTTGCAACAATTCTTTTTAATATTCTACCAAAAACAATTTCCGTTTAAATTACGGTTATTTAAATAGCCCCACCCCCTACCCCGATAGTCAATTGGGCTAAGAGATCAACTAAAACTATGATCTACCTTAGGTTGATCGTATAAAATACCTAGTTAATTTAATTTAGTGTATGAGTATGATTATATTGACATGTAAGTTACATTACGTCTGGGTTTCTGGTTTCAATTTGAATCCTAAATGTGCTGTATTAGGTTAGGTTTGTTTAGATATTTTCTAGTGATATAACCTAGGGCTTAAGAAATGCAATTAAATAACAATACATGATAATAATAAAAATAATAGTAATTCTAATAGAGTAATATCAGGGTTTTCCTATGCCATAACTGTATGTGACTTGCAAATTAGGAGTGTACCATTGGCTGCCTACTTCGTAGATCGCGTAGCGTCAAATAAAATGGCTCAGATTTTTGCTTAGACCTGTGATCTCTCCTATATATTTGTGGCTTTTATTAAAATGTTTATGAGTAAAAAAAAATATTTAATAAAATTCAAAGCCAGGATATTGTTTTGTATAACGTAGACCTAGCGTAAAATAATTTTAAATATTTACTAGTGTGAATTAAATAGCCAAAACTATTATTTATACTTTTGGTGAGAATTACTCCATCTAGATATCATATTCTGAAAATTGAAAAATGACACCTGGACACGGGAATCTGAACCCGGATAGCTCAGTGGTTAGAGCATTGGCGTACTAAGCCAAAGTCCCGGGTTCGATTCCCGTGTTCCAGGTGTCATTTTTCAATTTTCAGAATATTTACTATATATTGAATTACAGCTTAAGGCGATTGGCCCTTTTCATTTGGCGTGGAAATGCAGAGCCATGGGAACAAAACTGTTATCCTCAAGATTTTTATTTGTTTCGCAATTTTCATTTGGAAACGGTTTGTTCAAGAATAGAAGCATGCTGATTAAGTTGTACTTTATTATATAAACCCTCCTCTATAATTTTAACAGTGATCAAATATTGATAATAATTTATATTTTTCAATATAAAATTGCCGGCTTCATAATAAAAAATAAGAAAATATAACAATTAATAGACATTGATACATTATCTTAGAAGGCTTGTGAAAATATTAACATAAAAATTTCACTCGTTCTCTAGAAAACTGATATTTCCAAACGTGTAATTTTTCCGCAAGACCTGTCCGGTAGCTAGCACCATCTACGTTTCAGTGATTCTTCTGTTCTTGTTGGCGCTGAAGGATACTTTGGTCGGTTGTGAAGCCATACCACGCCTTTCACCATCCCACCACCAGACCACAAAATAGGTTTTAGACTTGAACTCGACAGGGCAAGGGCCTTAAGTTGTTTTAAAATGTTGGAATATGTGTCGCTTTTACCTTAGAAAACATATCTTCTCTTCTCCACCCTTTTTACTACTGTTGACACCAAATGTAGCCGTCACTACATTATTTCCGTAAAGGTCACTGTATGGCAATATTTACGTTCAACCCGTGATATAATAACTCGCTTTGCCTCGTAACACCTAAAGAATTGATTATTTTAACTGCAGTGAGCTAAATTTAGGAATACTGTTTGTTGAATTTACTTTCTAAAATCTTTAAAATTAATTTGTAAGCATATTGATTAACAATTTAATTAAATAAAGGATTTAATATTTTAACTGTAGTCACTCAAATCACCTCCTCCTCTAGAATCACCCCCAATTCCCTACCAACTTCTCTTTCCAACCTATACCCCCCCTTACCATCACCGAGTGTTTAGTAAATCCATCCTCCCTCCACATCCTATCACTTAAGACTATGCCCAGGCCAGAGGTGGGCCAACTTTTCTCCCTAAGGGCCACATGGACATCTGTAAGATATCTACCGGTTAGCATGAGACAAAAATCTAAATCTACTAAATAATGAACTTTATTTTCACACAAAAATACATTTATTATTCATATAACTTTGGTACACCGAGAACGTAGCAAATAAAATATAATATGTCATATCAAATAAACTTAAATATGTCATGACTCATGTTGCTTCTTAGCCTACCTAAATGTTGTTTAGTAACTACTCAAACTCTATCTTTAATGGGATGTATGCAAGTGTCCAAAATCCTGCGGGCCGCACAGAGTGACGTCGCGGGCCTTAGTTTAACCGCGGCCGTCCTAGGCCCTCAGCAAGCTTACCGTTGACACTGACCTAATGACTATACGGTATTATGACGTAACTATCTACTCGTTAGTGGCTCAATCGATAGAAACATCATCATTTGACTGAGCTACCGTTAAAAGGGTTGAAACAAGGAAGTGCCTCATATTAAAGTTAGCGAGTCATTATTTAGAAAAAAATTCTAAATAAACAAATTAATTAAGGAGCCTAATCTAGGCTTATATTAATAAAATTAATAGTTTGTGTGTCTGTGTGTATGTCTGTTGTGATTCATGAGAACTGTGCGATACCTATTGCAGGCAAATATCTGAAATTTAAAAATTAGTAGCCCCTGCGTACGAACATGTGCACCTAGATTAAAAAATTTTAAATTTGGACTAGCTATCTTTATCAATTAAAAACTGGTTCAGAAGAAATAAAATTGTCATGCAACGCCGGTTATTTCCGCAAGTTTAGTTTATAATAAAATTGGATTAAAAAAAGTAATATTTATTAATTATTAAGTTCAGAGTCTATTATTTGTGAAACAATAGTGATAAAAATTTCAATTTTACGGTTAAAATGATTACAAAAAACTGATGACACAGTTAAAATGTTATGAAACAAATTAACATCTCACTTTGTCTCGGAAGATTTAAACAAATTTGTTTCATGTCATTTAAACTGTGTTATCAATTTTTTTTAAATCAGTTTAACCATATTTTTTAAAAAATTTCTATCAATATTGATTTAATATTTTTGTATTACCTCAATTATTATTAATAACAAGTCTTTATTAGTTCTTATTAGGCCTCACCTATACGATTTAATAAATATTTTTCTAGTAAACATTTTCATCTTCATTAGACGTTGCTTACTTTATAAACCAATGTTTTAACTTTCTTATACCCTTATATTGAACTATTTTGTCGTATAACATAAACTTTGTCTCTGTAAGCTTTGATTTTTTTAGTTATGTCATTTTAACTGTGACATCACTTTTTCTGTAATCAGTTTAAGCATCTATATTTGATTTTTTTAATCAATATTGATTAACAAATTATATTAATTTAATAATTAATAAACATTACTTATTCCAATCCAAGTCTTACTTTATATTAGTGAGTAATTCTAAAATTAATATTAAACGTAAGTTATTCATTTGAGTATCAACATAGTTCTAGAGAAAAATCATTTAATTTAAACAATATTTGAGTTAACATTACGTGTGAATCAAAACCCTAAAGGATATGATTAATTTTGAGCTATTTTTCTAGTATTAGAGGTTTATTTTTAGCCTTACCTCTGATAATAAAACGAAATATTTATGGGTATGTAATACACTAATAAAATATTACAAGGTACAATATGAATCCCCACTAAACATTTAGATTTTAACGTGATTTGCCTTCATGATTTATCGACTATTTTTCTGATGCTGTGTTCGTGTTAACAGCTATGTCACTCAAATAATATTATATTTATCTTTAACGCTAACCAAAACCCGTTTTATCTCACCTGCAGCAAGTAGGTTGAGGTTTTTATGATAGATTTAAAAAACACACATCTTGCAAAATTTAAAAAACGAACATGTTTATCAAGAGTATTTATAGATTATCTTATTAGCCTTTTAATTAAGAGATTTGTTAGTATTTAACAAAATATCTAAATCGTTAAATTTTTGTCAGTCATCTTACATTTATAGTGTTTAGAGTGAATATACAAGTGTAATAATCGAAATAGGTAGGTAAAGAAAATAATAAGTGAAATTATAGACTTAAATTCAAGCTAACCTATTTTTTTGGTGATAATAAACCTATTTTAAATAAAGTAAGTCACACAATTCTTTATGGTAAAAATGATGTATGAACTATGCAAAAATTATACAGAAGGACACTAGGTCATTTAGTTATTTCCTTTCACCACTATTTTCTTCAGCAATTAGCACATCTGATGGAAGTCTAAAATGAAAAATGGTTTTAATGAATAGTATTTAATTCAACATATTATCAAGAGCTAAACTTTTGTTCTCAAGAACACATATTGTAACATATTACTTCAGAGTTTGTGAAGAAAAAAATTAATAAAAATATAATTTAAAAATTAATTTTTAAAGCAAAAATTGCGGAAAATATAATGATTAAAAGGAAAATTATAAATAACTAAGTGGGTTAAGCCTCTCAAAAAACACAAAGAAAACCCCCAAAAATAATGAAGCACTATGGTGTTTTTTATATAACCTAAAAAGCTAGAAAAAAATTGACTTAGTTTCTTCCTATAAGCACTGATTAGATTAAATATTCACATTAATTGACTATCTAAATACATTCAGAATGAAATTGATCATCAAATTCACAAATTAAACCATCATTCCACTACATTTTTATATTAAAAATCTGATATTCTATAGGACTTTAGGCAAACGGTTGACTATGTAACAAACACACCTCACCTAGTTAACAACTTCATTTTAAATAAAATAATTTTTAAAGCCCTATACATCGATACGTAATCACATGCTCTTCATGTAAACGAGAAGTTTTGTAAAACTCTGGTACCCCCTATGTTACAGAGTTATGCAAACCACTTTTCTATGGCCAGAGACCTCCAAAACCATAGCAATATGGCACCAGCATGTTGTAGCTAGTTTAAAATAAAACCACAAATTTGTTTACCCTCCTATATTACACCTAGCTCTCGTGTAGAAAATAAAATGTCCCTTAAACAATGTCGAAGCCAAATAAAAGTTAATGATCAATACAGCTTTTAAAAGTATTATATGTTGTTGTTTTAGAGCTGTAAAAACGATAAAAATAAATAAAAAATATCGTGTCAAAAAAACCGAGTAAGATGTAATAAACAAATAATATAATTATGTTGAAAAGACATGGTTGTAAGAATGTTAAAGAAGTTTGGTTAGCCTAAGAAGAAAGGGAGAGGAATTGGTGTTGAAACAAAAAAAAAAACCTGGGGGTTCTATAACAACACAAAAACAAAGTTTGTTTTGTTATGTTCAAAGTTACTGTGCTAATTTAGTGCGACACAATGCGACAGATTCTGAAGACAAGAGGGTCACAACGTAAAAGAACTAACAAAATGAAATGCAAGAGAGAAAAAAAAAAGGAGGGAAGAAATAAGTGAATTGTAAGTTAGAAAGAAAAGGAAATATGATGACTAGAAGAGGATGATATGTAGATGCGGGTAGAAGAAGATGGAAAATAGGTTCAAGGAATGTGAGGAATAACATAAAAAAAAGAGGAAGAATTTGCAAGGTAAATTGAAGTTTATAGAGAAGAGGGTGCATGGGTATTGGAGAAAATGTAACGGTTCATAGAATTCTTCTGTCAGATCTGGAAGCAACCCTCTTGGGACATTGCTTATGGTCTTTCTCTCTTCTGTTTCTCCCCTTCCTTCTCTTTCTCTCTCTCTCTCTCTCTCTCTCTTCCATGAGTGTTCAGGCACCGCGCACTTTTTTTTAAAAACACCCCACAGTGCCGTGTGGAACACAGTATTGATCTCTTCTTTGTGGCCTACTTTAAGTCATCCACTTCTACAATTAATTTCCCACTCTCTTTCCGGAGTAAAACGCAATGCAAACTATTGCAATATTCATGTTGGATTAAAACGAACAAATTTATTATCTTTTTTTTTTTACATATTAATTTTCAGAATAGATTTGTCAAACATGGATAAGATAATCAAATTAAAAGAGAGCTCAACTTTTTTTTTCTGTCCATTTTCTCTAAGAATTTTAGTTTGAAGTTTTAAATCGATACCAAAATATAGAATAAAAAAAAAGATTGGGAAATATTTTCACAAAAATATTTTGATGGCATGAATAAATTGTTGGCGATCTGATTTCTAGAAAAGATAACATTCTAAGCCAAACTATACATCAGTATGCCACTTACAAACTAACTTAAGTTGAGGATGTAGGAAACACGAGTGAAGGGCAGTTTTTTTGCAAAAATTAATAATAAAATAGAGTTCTTGAATATTTGTAAAGGATGTCCTGGAATTTAATGTCCACTTTTTTCTTCATTTATATGTTTCTCATCTACTGCCACTATACTCATGACAGATATTCAACAACTGTTGATACCACAATGTGAAGAAAAATAAACTATGTTACTACTGAAGCACTCTTTTATTTATTTTGGCCCCAAAAAAGTTTTTATATATAAAACGCAAAAACACTATTCTTAGCTAACTTTTCCTACACTCCAAGTTTAAATTTAGAGCAGACACACCACTAAGTCTTCTGGACATTAATTCTTCTCTATGAAAGAGGTATCCCCAATTTACACAATTTTACTATAAAGGTTTTTTCCATGCAAGGAATAGAAGTCCTACCACTTGATTACCAGGCATACACTATCAACTGAGCTACGGTGTACGAATATATTCTAGTTTTGAGCAATTATAGCACCGGTTGAATGGAAGTTAAATTAAACATGACGCAAAGTTTATCCTGCTTCCTGCGTCTACTCAGAAAATTAGGAAACTTACCTTAATTTGTTCCACTATGGTGTAGCTTACAAGATAAGGACGCAGTGTTACAAATGGGTTATTATTTGATTTATTTAACGTGCAGTTTATAAACAGATTGATTAAATCACCAAACGACTTAAGGAACAAGCTTAGATATAGAACTGACACAACACCCAGCCCCCTGCCGTTAACTTCATCCCCGTGAATTATTATTATTATTATTATTATTATTATTATTAGCACCGCGTCTTACTACCCGTTCATGTTATACGCACTTACGCTAATGTGCAATGGTAGGGTGATTGTGAGATGAAATGAAGGACCTACAGTTTAACGTGGAATCCGAACCACGGTGGAGGCCTGGCATTCCTCACATTCACAAGTTGTGATTAATACACATCTTGTCAGAGGTGAAGGAAGGGTTTGGCAATCAGATAAATCTGTGCCGGGACCGAGGATTGAACCCCGGACCCCCAGCACAGAAGTCTGACACCTTAGCCCTAGACCACCAGGTCACCCCATCCCCGTGAAAGTGTAGCCCCAATTTCAATGCTGATAATACGTTTGGTCATGTCGGGAATCAAGCCAGAGATCCTTAGCTATATATTATATACGCAACCAACTGAGCTAAGTCACCGTACCTGTAATGAG
Organism: Timema podura; assembly: GCA_033556935.1. Classification (NCBI taxonomy): domain Eukaryota; kingdom Metazoa; phylum Arthropoda; class Insecta; order Phasmatodea; family Timematidae; genus Timema; species Timema podura. The sequence continues at coordinate 27,338,247 of JAVRXN010000005.1, forward strand.
AGAATGTAAACGGAGAATACACTTTGTTAAACGTAACTAGCTTTGAGCTTCAAACTTACCGAGATCCTCAACTTCGCACGGTAGTACCAAGGTATCACCGATGACAGCTCGGAAAGTTTGACCACGGGATACAAATCTTGGGGCAGAAGTGGCGTCCAGTGAAACCCCTGCAATTAAAATAATGAGAACTAATTAACCTTCTGATATTATATGTATCCTTATCAGTGGATGGAGTAAATATTTAGAAACATCTTTAACTATGAATAACGACATTAGAGCAGTATTTAGGAAAAAAAAAAGTCAAGAAATGCATGCTAATACTTATTCAGTATGCTGTTGACATCTCGATTGCTGTCAAGGAATATGAAATTCAGAATATATAAAACTATCATTTTTACCGGTTGTTCTCTACGTGTGTGAAACTTGGTCTCTTACCTTAAATGACGAGAACCAATTTAGGGTATTCCAAAACAATGTTCTTAGGAATATATATGGTCCAAAAAGGGAAGAGTCTACTGGGAAGTGGTGGATGTTATATAATTATGAGTTACATACCCTGTACTCATCATAAGACATTGTGAAGATAATCAAGACCCGTAGATTTCGGTGGGGAGAATATGCAGGGGAGATTCTAGAACTTTGTTCAGGTTACTGACTTGAAATTTGGGAAGACCTAGACGCAGATGGAAGGATGAGATTAGAATTGACCAGAAAGATAAAGGATGTAATGAGGTAGATTGGACATAACCAACATAAGATAGGGATATATGGCGTACATTTGTAGGTGTGGAAATGAACTTTCGAGTTAATAATGCAATAGAGTAGACTTAAGTCATTAGTAAGTTTGTGGACCAATAGGTAAGGTTTTATAGTTTTTGATAAAACATGCGTGTATTTAATTTGAGAAATAATTTTCAGTATGTCCAGGATAATTATTTAAATGCGTTTTAAGTTAGTTTATTCAAATCTCGAAGGCTACTGTGGACAAGACATTCAGCGTGTATGGAAGAAACTAGAACCATCTTGAAGGTAATGACTGGCAAAATTGAGAGCTACTAATGCCAAAAAGTAAATATGTTTTAAAGATTTAGATAAATAGTTCCCGTTACTATGTCTCACGGTCACCAGTTCAAAACTTTAGGCAACAATTTGTGATATTATTTCAATATAACGCGCTTTATTGAGTAAGGGATGAATTTTATTTGGTAAGGATGCAGGGTAAATACACTTTTGGCTATGGGATTGGTGTTTATTTTCCTTTAGTATTTTGTGTCTAGTAAAATAAACGGACAAATTTCACTCTATATACATAGATATACTCACTGGTGCAGCCAAGGGGGGGGGGGGGGGCCGGGTTTCAGAGTTGAACCCCCCTCCCCCCCAGGCCTCGCTACCCAATTACCTCTTTCTCGTCCCTAAAGCTGTTGGGATCATACATGAGAACTCTATACATGAAGACAAACTTAATGGGCTTCATGTACATACATCCAGAGGTGTCAGTTATGGACCCAAGTGGAAAAATGCCAGATCTGAGAATTCCAGATTTGCTCCAGATCTGGCCAGATATGATCTTTCCACATGGGGAGGGTGAACTTCTCTAAGAACTTTCTATGAAGCCAAGGAAAATTAACATAAGACTAAAGTTAATTAGTTCAAAAGTGATTTTGTGAGCTAAGAGTTAGTACAAGCTAATTATTTGGATTTTCAGATTTTAGTTCATAAAATAATTTCATAAATCAAATTTCCAAAATACAATTTATTAAAACTTGCATGTTTGTATATTCTAGCAGTATGTATGAGTAAACATTTGTTCATAAAAAACTTAATAGTCATAATAATTGCAGAATTATGATCATTTTTAAAATTTTATATTTTTTGGATATTATTGTATTTCTTTTGATGCATTTGCATTTTGCAGTATTTAAATTTTCCCACGGGAAAAACCAATGGACCCCGCTTAGTTGGTCAGTGAAACTAGCCCCCGCCCCCCACAAACGAATCCTGGCTGCGCCAGTGGATATACTGCGACGGTTCATGGTTTGTCTGCAAGGAAAACCAACCCTATTGGTACTCTACCTATAAACCTCCCCTTCCCTAAATGTTAATTTACCCACCTCGGTGGCTGAATGGTCTAAGGTGATACTCACGCAATAGACTAGACTGTCAATGACTGAGAGATCGAGGTTCAAATCTAGGTTTGAGTGTACCGTGGCTGTAGTTTTTTCCAAAATGGTTTTCCACTTTACCTTCACGCAAGGGCAGGTACACTTACTCTTAATATAACCTTCCTAATCCCTAAACCTATCTGCGTAATTAGTAAATAAGCGTATAACCCAAACGTGCACTAAGAGGCGGTGCTAAAAAATAAAATAGTACAAAACTATCGATTTGACCAACACCTAATTAGGTAATGGGCGAATGTTGGTCATGGATTTTGATTAGTAAGCTTATTACATAATGGGAGGAGACCATTTACTAGAATATAGGTGTGTTGGTGAGTAAATAACCTGTGTATTTTTTTCCTTTATGGTATGAATAAAAAAACATCACATTTGATTAAAATGAACGTACCCAGAGCTCATATAAAACAATTATCTAATTGAAAAATAAAATCTCCTTGTTAAAGCTCTTTTCAAACCATACTTCTACTATCCCATGTATGACGTGCAAAATAATATAAAAATATAAAATAATAATCTATGATTACCTAATGAATATAATTAATAATCCCGGTGGTGTAACCAGAGGTAGGGGCTTAGGGCTTATGCCTTTACTAAAAAAATAGCTAGTTTTATTTGTCGTACTTGAGTTAAATGACGAAATGTATTGGGGCGTTAGGTAAATACATACAATGAAATATATTTATCACCTATCTATCACCAGTGTCAGTGGGGCAAGAGGACTAAATGTCAAGCCTATAAATTATGGTTCGATGGTGATGGTGAAGTCAGGCCTCAAATCCCGGACAGGTGTACTGAGAGTGAATAGCCCAAATTGGTTTATTTATTCCCACTCGCGTAATGGATATAATTCGTCTAAATTCTAGATAATATAATTTTTAGTAGGAAGAACAGTAGAAGTTAGTTACCAAAGTTAGTAAAATAATTTTAATATATCCATACATCAAGTCTTGTTATCTGCAGCTGTCACTTTTAATAGATATTATTAATACCTATAAAATAACACAAATAATAAAATAAAATGCTATCTATGTTGGCCACAGATAAATATGTTTGAATTTTCTCTACTGTTCTTTCCAAACAAAATCAGTGTATAGTCTACCATATATCCCAGTAGTCCACTGGTGTAAATAAGGGCGTGTAGCCTGGATGGGTAGTAGAACCTAGTAAAAAGTAGTTAAATATATTTTTATAATTGGAATTTAGATAAGGTTAAAAACATAAATACCTAGCACATCCCTGCTTTGCAAGGTTTATATCCAAGCCAGTTAATAAATTAACAACTTTCCCGATTCGGTGGTCGAATAGTCTAAAGCGTCACACTCAGAATAAACTGGGTTGCCGATGACTGGGAGATCTGGTTTCGAATCCTGATTGGGTGTACCGAGGCTGGTTTTTCCTAAATTGTTTAACACTCCACTACCACGCAAATTGGCGTACACTTAATCTAATTCAACCTTCCTCATCCAAACAAATTAGATTACTTACACTGGTTCTAGTTTTTACAATTTTATATTTTGATTCACGACACAATTATATAATTTTAAAATATTCATTGTGATTTTGTTTAACAATGCATCCCACTACCTGTTCGGATTATACTCCTATTTACTATATTATGTTAGGGATTAGGAAGGCTTAATTTAGAGCAAGTTTTCCCAAATTGACGTGGAGGTAGAGTGAAAAAATCATTTAGGAAAAAAAACCACTCAGTACACCCGACAGGAATCAAAATCTGATCTCTCCGGTTTGGTCAGTGTAGTTTATTGCGAGAGTAGAGCCTTAGACCATTTGGCCACCGAAGCGGGTCATTGTGATACTAATCATAGATATGTTTTTACAATAGAAAATATAATATGTTTGGAACCAGATGTTTCTAATTTGTGTTACAAGGTATGCCTATATTTCTGTTAGCGTGTGAATTGCTGAGCTACTCAAACACATACTTATCTTTATTTTCTATGAGCGTGTGAATCAAGCTTTACGACCAGAAACTCTCCTCAACTATGATAAGGCATCCAAGCTTATCCCACTGAGTGATTAAGGTAGAAGTGTAGTGGACTCAAGAAAAAAAGTGATTTTGCAATTTTTATAGCAAAACATTTTTGTTCAAAAGAAAGAATATTTCTCCAGAAGGAAAAAAAAAGTTTAATTTTATTCACATGTTGAATAAATAAATGTCAAGGGTATCCTGGAATTTAATAAAACTTTTTCTTTTCATTTAAAAAGTTTCTCATTAAAGGCAAAAAAAGCTCATGACAGGTATTCAACAACTGTTGATATCTCCATGTGAATAAAAAATAAACTCTTATGTTTCTACCGAGCCATAATTTTATTTATTTTGGTCAAAAAATATTTTTGTTATAAAAAACTGCAAATACACTTTCATCTTAACGCGTCCGCTACAGACCTACCTTAACATCTAGCCGTAGCACAGTTTATTATCTGTGTGCTGGCATGATTCTATCAACTTGAGTTATTTTTTTTATCTCCATCCATGTATTTCTTGAATCCTATCATACGTTTTCTCAGTTACATCGTAGTTATCATTATCGCTCGATGGCTAACGCGCTAGTCGTGTTGAGCCCGACTGCCGAGGACGGGGAGATCGAGGTTCGAATCTCGGTCGGGTGAACAGGGGGTGGTTTTTCCTAAATGGTTTTCCACTCTCCCTCCACGCAAATGCGGGTTCACTTCCTCTATTCAACCTTCCCAATTCCTAATCCATTAGCGTAATTAGTACTTAAGCGTATAACCCGAACGGGTAGTAAGACGCGGTGCTAAATAATAATAATAATAATAATAATAATAATAATATAATATATAATTATCGCTCGAACCTTTTACATTTCTTCTTTTTTTCTAACCCAAGCGTTGTGTTCCACAAATTCCCGACTTTCTCTTTTATAAATAAAGCTTTGTTTTCTTTCTGCGCTGCATTACAAAATCTTTACTTCGCTTTCTAATGCATATCCTCGTAAAGAGATAAAGGTGTTCTTCAATTTGTGTATCTCTGTCACGTGATAATGTATTGAAATTTAGTAAAAATTTGAGACCCCTATCTTTGTATACGTGTATCAAGCTGTTAGTCAATTAATGTATAGTTTGTTGGGTTTCAAATCTTGGACAGGTGTGCTGAGCGTTTTTTTTTTTCAAATAGTTTACAATTCTCTTTTCCCGCAAATGAAGCACTCTCTATTCAAAGTTAAATATGGCCTTCCTCAACCTTTACATACAAGTCTAAATACTCGAGAGATGATGGATAATGAGTTTGATACTTAAGTGTTTTTTAATTAATGTTAGTTTGAAGTTGATATGATGGGAGAGGAAAAGGACTAAATTGATAAGGAAAAGGGGTATAGTATGAGGAGATTGATCTAGGATTTATAATGACATATTAGGTTATAAGCCTGTCTGTGGGATGAATAATTACCAAACTTAACATAACCTAACCTTTATTTACTAAAGAAGGTTATGTTTAGAAGGCATTGGTTAGTTTCCAAATAATTTATAAATGAATTATAATGAAGAACCAAAACACATGCATTGGTGTGCTACACATTATTTTCATGTTTAATAAGAAATAAAAAATATTCAATTATTTTAACTATTCGGGTTTCAGATATGACGTGTACACCTGTTTAGAAGTTTTTCTAAAATTGCCTCAAATTTCGTTTTGATAGCTCATCAAAAAGTATGAAAGCTCTTCTGTGGATATATATATATATATATATACTATATATATATTCACCATTATAAACTATTGGTGTAAATTATTTATACAGTTAAGTAAATTTGGAAACATTTACGTTCCATACAAGCTTTGTGAATATTAAATGCCATTTAAAATTAGAGAGGTTTTCAGTTTAAGTTCAGATAAAATTACAAATTTAAATATTCAAAAATTACATTTTTTCTTTGGAGTTTGACTAGCTTATTTGCAATATACTATATATACAAAATAAAACTATGCTTCGAAAGGAAGTTTTAAATTTATGCTACTTGAGATTTGAGTGGTCGGCCTTTCAAAATGTGACCTATAGAACATGTTTACTGAATTTAAAAATAATACTCAGACATTAAACGGACGCGGGAACAGCACATTTAAGATTCGAATCTAATCTTTATTGGTGGGGGTTAGAACGGCTCACTAAGAATTAACAATTAAATACTGAATATTGATATAGAACATAAAAACGCGAAGAAAATAATATAGAAAGAGAAAAAAAGGAGTACATTCCAAAGAAATAAAAACCTTTGTGAAACTTGGTTCAATTGATGAAAATTTAATTAAAATACGATATAAATCCTATCACATACCCTTGACTTAGAGGTTCTTACAATTTAATTATCATTTGTTTTACTAATGTATGCGTAGTACAACAGTTCTTAAAATTCCAAGGAAAGGGATGATACAAAATTTGCATAATTGCTACATATTTTTTTCTTTAATTTAAATGTGTTAATTACTTCTTTTTTTTTTTAGAATATAATTGAATAAATGCAGCTTAATACTTCTTAATATCGTTTCGTCAAGATAATATTTAAAACACTTTTTATAAACAATCGTAGTTTTAAGTGGTTAAATGCTTGTAATTAAAAAATATAACTCATTTAAATCCATACAAATTAAATAATTATGTATAATAAGCTGTCTGGCTTAGTTAGTGTATAACAACACTTAAACCGCTTCAGTGGCCGAGTGGTATAACGCACTACTCTCACAGTAGGCTAGACTTCTGATGACGGGGAGATCGAGGTTCGAATCTCAGTCGAGTATACTGAGGGTAGTTTTTACAAAATTGTTTTCCTTTCTCCCTCCATGCAAATGCGAGTATAATTCCTGTAAATATCACCTTTCTAATCCCTAAAAATACTATCGTAATTAGTTTATAAGCGTAAACCAAACTGGCAGTAGGATGCGGTGCTAAAAAAAAAACAAGTTTTAAAATTATTGTTTGTCGAATGACGCCCTGTATCACCGGTATAGTTAGCTAAAAAAAAAATCTAAAACTCCATATAACCTTAGCTCTTGACTCAAAGGGCCAGTTTCATAGTCAGATTTAGTACGCCTCAAGTGCGGCTCTATACTAAATACAAGACGTCACCTACCTGAAATTGAATGGAATGGGCCAGTTTCATATGCGAAACTGGCCCATTCCATTTTGTTCTAGGTAGGTGTCGTCCTGTATTTAGTATCGACTCGCACTTTAGGCGTACTAAATCTGACTATGAAACTGGCCCAAAGACGTATTTTCTTAATATCACAAGTTGTGAGCCCGATGCCTTAGACCACGCTACCACTAATGGTGATACTATATTTTGCATTGATAGATTTAAACAAAATTAATACTAGGTGGATAGATATGACTCAAAAACACTCTTTGCAAAAAATCCATTCCTCCCATAGTTTTTGAGAAAAACGACATTAAATCTCGATAGGGTTGATGTGGCATCACCGTGTCTGAAATTTTAAGCATATACAGTCGCCCGCGACTATACGGGTTTCACAAATGTGAGGTTCAGTATAGTGTAGGCAGCAATGAACTACAACACAAAGAATACTGGGATATAGAAATTGTCATGGGAATATCCGACAGCAGAGCCGGACTTGTGGCGTGGCTGTATACTGATCGCCTCCCCGACAGGTATTGTCCAAGCGTGAATGTGTTTCGCCGTTTGAAACAGCGTTCTAGGTGGACAAACCAAATGGGTCCAGTGGTACGAGTGGGTGCAGGACGGCCTATTAACTTACGGGTGTTGAAGATGTTGTAATAAATGCCTTTCGACAGCAACCAGCGTGCAGCTCCTGACACGTAGCACAAGTTATACACATGTCACAATGGTCAATTCCGCAGGTTTGCGTGATGAGGGCTATCACTCGTAGTATTATGGAGCAACTTTGCATCTTCTCCGACTGATATTCTTTGCCAGGCACAATTTTTCCATTGGATCCAGCAGCACCGTGCTGCAGATCCAGACTTTATTGGGAACATTCTGCGGACAGATGAAGCCTGTTTCACATAAGAGGGAATGAATAAAATTTATTACAATCACCCGACCTTCACCCCCGTTCGAGCATCTCAGCAATGATTCAGCATGAACGCATGGGCTGGCATTGTTTGAGATGCGAGTATGCTACCAAGTCGTTTGGATTTTCACGGATACCTTCTGTTCCTTGTCACGGTTTTATCTGAGATGTTGGAGAACAACCCATTGATTTTGCAACAGAGGATGTAGTATGTGGCTTTTGTGTCCAAGTCTAATTGCCAGCGACTCTAAGAAATTTCAGGCGCAGCGTTGCCACATCAACCACTTCTAACTTTAAATTTTTGGGCTATAAGCATATGTACTATTTATTTTAATGTTCTAGAGATGAGGAAATATGAGATTAGACGAAGTGTTCCCACATTTGCGTGGAGATAAAGAGTAGTAAACCATTTAGGAAAAACTACCCTCAGTACACCCGACCAGGATCGATCCTCGATTACCAGCCATTGGAATTCTAGTCTATTGCGAGAGTGACGCCTTAGAACATGTAGCCACCGAAGTGTGTCTTTATGTAAATTAAAAATCCATGTCATAGATAAGTGAAACATTCATAAAAAAAACAAACTAAAATATTCTACTGGCCGCTATACCATTTATATTTAGAGTATTACAACTCTTTAAATTACAGCGTCTTGGGACTCCATTACTTTAAATTCCTTCTTTTTTTTACTCTTTTGTATTCCCCCTTTTTTTTTTGTCTATGCATGTTGGAAATTTTCAACGAGGAATAAATGAATATTTTGATAAAACACAATCCCAAAGAAAAAAAAAGTAAATACTTCCTTTTATTCGAGAAACGAGGAACCGTGGCGTTGTATTTTGGTAACGGGTACGTCACAGCTTTACTGATACCAACCTACCATGCCCCAATATATTATTTATTAGGACGTTAGAAAACAAAAGCTGAAAGAGATAGAAACATATTCTAACATAAAGAAAGTTAACGTTTTTGAAATGTGAAGTTGATATGTTTGTAGTAGGCCTACTCATTAATTTCTTCTGATATTTTTGTTTAATTATCCAAGTCTACAAATTTATAAAATCATTTAGGGCCTTTTTATTAAACTTGTAGAATATTTAGCTTGATAATTGAGTCTTAATTGGCTGAGCCGAAGAGGGGAGTTCAATCTCCGCTTGTTGCATTAAATATATCTTTCAGCCTGTAGAGTTAATATATATTTAAAGAAGTGTCCCTTCTTATTTTAATTAGCCCTACGTCTTAGTACCCATCTGGGTTGTAAGCTTATGTACCAATTAAGTCAATGGGATGTAGATGAGTAAGGTTGAATTTAGAAGAAGTATACCTGCGTTGGCGGGGAGGGAGGTGGAAAACCATTTACAAAAAACCGCCCCGAGTAAAATAAAACCACATTGAGAACATGCAATTGGGATTCGAACCCCAATCTCTCCCTTATTGGCAGTCCAGTTTATTGTGAGAGTGTAGCTTTAGCCCATTAGACCACTAAAGCGGGTACGCTTTAAATTAAGTTCGCAACAGTAAAATATAAATTTTAATATTAATCTAAAATAAGTCTTTAAAATATTTGGATTTATTTATAATTTTATTTTAAAATATAAGAATATGATTTTAGTTGCAGTATAAAATCATTCCTTTTTCCGTATCTTTCTAACATTCTTGTGTTTTTCTTTATGTCACACTGTGTGTTTAAAGAAAAGAGAATAAAGAAAAGAGTGATATTACTCAGTTTTGGTCTGAAGCGATAAAGAGAGAGGGAAAACCACAACAGTCAAAGCTGGTAGGCAATTAACAAAGAAACAAAGCAGGATTCCGACAGGGTTTTGAAAATTAACATATTCATTATGACTAACGATACCATACCACAGTGTGACTTAATCAGGAGAAACATTTTTCCTTCCTCCTCAAATACTTTGTGCAATTTTGAGATAACAGAAAATTAAGAAGTGCTAGAAGAAGGTTGGAAAAAGAGAAGTGTTTTTAAATTATATATAAAAAAAAAAAGTTGCACACCATTATACTGAGAGAGGATTAAGATAACGTTTCGTAACGACTTCATTCATGAGCGACTCTTTGTAATTATTCACTATTGTTTCAGGAAATACTGGATTTCCTGCTCAACATTTCCACTGACCGAGGTTCATTTCTATTCACCTTTCAGACAAACTGTAGGTTGGGGGGAAAAAATGTAACAATACATGAAAAATGATTCTAAGAGAGGTATAAATTCGTATTAAATTTTCGTTCTACTAAAATATAGTCACTAAAATAAGAAGTAATGTAAATGCCCTTCTCTAGGGATGGTATTATGTTATTAGTATTATACGTAGGTCTAGGCTTTGTTTATCCTTTAAGGTGACAAGCTTACCTTGCATTATTCCACTATGGTACAATTTATAAGATAGGATCATAGTGTAATCTGTTGAGGCAAGAATGCGCTTCTGTACTAATAATTACGTTAATGGTTTTAGGGAATAGGAGGTTATATTTTAGAGGAAATGTACGTACGTTTGCTTGGAGGAAGAGTGGAAAACCTTTTTGGAAAAACTACCCTCAGTACACCCGACCGAGATTCTTAACTCAATTTCACCGTCATCAGCATTCTAGTCTACTGCGAGACTAACGACTTTGAATATGCGGCCACAATATGCTTGGCTCACTACACTCTCCCTCCAATTAAATCCATGCTGTACTTATCCTAACCTCATTAGTATGATTAAATACGTATAGTCTAGACGGATAGTAATATGCGATATTAAAAATAACATCAAGCTGTAATTTATATTTTAATTAATGCAGACTAAGCTAAACTTTAGCAGAACAATACTATAATCTACATTTAAGATTTAAAGTAAACTCTGTGAGGATAATTTGCCATATCACATAGTGGGGAGGTTGTCTTAAGATATTTTGTAGCTGTAGCCTAATTTTTAATTCAATAAGTAGACGTGAATTTTCAAAGGAATATTGTTTAATAAACAAGTATCATTAAAGATTGTTTCACAAAAATATTCAATATAAACATCAATTTTGACTTGTTTTGATGCAAAAAAAAAATACATTTATTTCTTCAGTAGAAACGTTTAGTATAGTTTTCTACACATAAAAATGACAGTTCTAAAATGTAATTATCGTTATGAGCGTAATTACATTTGAACAATACCTTCTCTTTTAATTTAAAAAGTTTATGTTCAAAGCCCATTATGTTTAGGAAATATGTAGAACATACGTTTGAGATTACTACGCGTAGAAAAATTAAACTAAATGTATGCAAATGAAGCAATATTTTATATTTTGTTTCTAACAAAAATATTTGTTTACAATAAAAAACTATACAAATACTGACCCTGCGATTACATTCCGTTCCATACCACATCAAGTCTAGGTAACAGTGTTTTTTGTATTCGTTTGTAAATGAAAGTAAATTTGATAACTGTGCAAATACTTATCTAAAAAAAGCTAATTAAATACTAATTAAATGAACTCGATTTGTTAACTAATGCATGTAATGCAGTATTCATGGTGAATTAGGCGTACTATTAACTTAGTAAAAATTCGTAGCTTGACTTTAGTATGAAGTTTATAGTCCTTTTTTATCGATTAATTTTTAACGAAAATGTCACTATTCCATTTGTTTTTAAGAGTTTGTGTTTGTGAATTGAACTAATTTAATCTAATAACCAAATAGTGAGTATGTGTATTAATAAATATATGAGTAGAATTATCTGTCTAGTATATAACCCCATTACTGAATGAGATAATATTAAAGCTTTGGGCACCATTAAATATATATGTCTAAAGATAATGTAACATTAAACAAAATTATGTTCATAAAAAGTTTTCTAAGTATACATTAATGATAAAACATCATATCTCTAATAAATATTCGTTTAAAGTATACATACAGTTTTATTTAAAAAAAATTATTCTAATCATATAAGATACTTATACAAGTCATTACATAGACGAAGGCTTCAATCGTGTCTTGTCTGGCTTTTATCAGCAATTTAAAAGTCGGCATTCAAACTTAACATAAGATATTTTTACTAAATATTTTCCCAATGTCCTTCTTTGCAAATATGGTTACATTTTTTCCATATTCTAGCCTTCTTAAACTTATCCCATTAGTGTACAAAGTGGATACCTCGGACGTGGAAGCAAGGGCAATACCATAATGATAATAAATATAATAAAACTAATCCAGCCTGTATAAAACAAAAAAGAGCTTCAAATTTGCTTTTTAAAATATTGGGTTGTATAATGTTTCCTGCGATATAGAAGAGCAGTGGAGCACCCTATTGGGTGGGAATGGTAAAAACAAGGGATTTCTCTGCCCCTACCCCTCCTCCATATCCTCTCAAGATTGCAAATAATGTTTTGGTAAAAATCTATGACATATTAAATAGATCTTCAATTTAAAACACTGAAATTGTACCAAACGTATAGTCTAAGGCCAGCTTTACGACTATATATCTACTAAAAAGCATAAAGTTATACACCTTAAAAGCAACCCTTAAAATTTTAAGTGGAAAAAAAAGTCCAGAGGCAATATTAAGAGTTGGCCTACAGGGGAAAAAGAGTGGAGAATCAAATCTTAACTCAAATTAAGAAAGTTCTGTCATATGTTAAGACAGTCATGAGACCTTTCTAATACACTTTAGATTATATTTAAGAGAGATCTCTGTCGTATTTAAATTGAATTAAATTTGAAAAACAAAAAGCTAACGCCCTTGAAAAATGTTTTAATATAATTTCCTCCATTTTCCCTAGTATCCTTCCCATTCAATATATACATCCCCCGCTCAACCTCCCCAGCACTCCCTTCGCCCAAAGTATATTTCAGGGTACGCCACTGCTTAGTATTATCTCCCCATATTCACACCCGCCCTCTGCGCCTTATCACGCGAGAACAGGAGATTGATGTCCGATGCCTCAGCAAGAATACCCCACCAAAACGGAGAGCGGTGGCGTCCTAGCGACAATAGGCTCATTTCCTGCCGGGGGGAGTCCCTCGTCAGCGCAGTCTACTCGAGCGAGAGGGTGACTACCAAGTGTCAAGGGCGCGTGCCTCTTATTACTGAGCTTCACCAAGGGCTTATCCCCCTCTCCCCCCCAAAAGGTTCACCAAACTTGATATAAGGGGCCACGTTACAAATATATTATTTGAGGATTCCTCGAAGACAAGCAATATAATTGGCGCAACTAAGGTAGAGGGGTGAGTAAGAGGGGATTTCCCCAACCATTCATAAAATATGTAAAAGATAATCTTTAAGGAAACGCGAGAAAAGGCTAGTGTTTTTACACAGATTATATGGCAAAACTTTTTTTTTGCCAAAATAATAAAAATATTGTTTGAGTACAAACTTAAGTCAATATTTTAATTTTCATCAAATGGTGACCCTAACTTTTTTTTATTTAGCACTGTGGCTTACCACCTGTTCAGGTTATACGCATATGTACAAATTACGCTAGTAATTTTAGGTATGAGGAGTGCAATATTTATAAGAAGTGTATCTGCATTTGCGTGAAGGAAGAGTGGAAAAACCATTTTTGAAAAACCACACTCAGTACACCCAATCAGGATTCGAGACTCATACTCACCATCATTGGCAGTCTAGTCTAATGCGAGAGTAGCGCTTTAGACTTTACGGCCACTGAAAAGGACTCAAAATTTGTTGAATATCTGCCGTGAGCAAAGCGGTATTAGATGATAAGCTTTTTAATAAAAAGAAAAAGTTGTCATTAAACTCCAGGATATCCTCGACAGATATTCAACAACTGTTGATATCACCATGTGAATAAAATTAAACTTAAGTGATTCTATTGAAGCAATATTTGATTTATTTTGACAAAGTTTTTCAATAAAAACTGCAAAACACTGATCTTATCTTATGTGCCCTACATCCCCACATTAAATATAATATAGAAAGAGCATTTATGATGCTTCGAGTGCCCAATCTAAATTTATTACCAGGCTTATACCTTTTAATCCATGCATATATCCAAGAGTTGGCAGTTGGTCGACTTCAATCAACCTGTCGTTCTTGGGGCAATATTAAGTCGATCGCGTAAGAAAGTTAAATCATCATTAAACGTCAATATATGCGTCTTGTAAACCCACACATATATAATCAAGTAATTTATAATACTATTTTAATGTGAACAAAATAACTTCTACCTGTCACAATGAATAATATTATGAGAAAAATTAGATAGTATAAAATTAAAATGTACCTATATATATATTTAGAAGGGGGGGGGGGTCATTAATATTTTGAGGAAATTTGAGCTTAAGAAATATATATTTGATACATCCTATAGAAAGAGGAAAAGCTAATGTAGAAATAATGGATGGTTGCGGGATCTTTGATAAATATACAAGCCAATCGGGCTCCAAATAGGTGTTTGATATCTCATATATACAAATTAAAAATAGAAATAATATATGGAAGTTGATAAGATTTAAAGGTATAATTTTAGTGAGTTGCATATCTAAAATATTTCAACTCCTTTTTACATCATAACCTAGAATGTTTTCTTAATTGTAAACTCTAGCTCTTCTATAATAAGTTAATATAGTACTTAACCTCCCCCTTAATTGTCTGGATGTGCCACTAAAGGAAATGTAGGTTGTTAGGTGCTTGTTTCATATGATACACTACTTACCCCCTTATAAAGTAAGACTGGCTACTTAGGCTGGACAAATTATATCGATATAAAATAAACAATCGCATCATCACACAAATTAAAGTGTAGACCTATATTTAATTTTTCAGAAACTAGATTATTTATAATATTTAATATATATTTCTGTATATAATGATAAGGTAAAACTCAAAAGTAATCTGAACTCTATTTAAACCATATTAAAAAATATAGAGAGATTATAATTTTTGTTATTGTTGACCTATACAGAGAACGATTAAGCTATGTTTAGAAAGTTCTTGTAAAAATTATAATTTTGGAAATAGCTGCAGCTTTTGCAAGAAGCAGTTTGAAAAACTAAACTATTTCTCATTTGATTTAAAAGTGTGTTTGATTTTATTGATGCTTGATTTGATTATTTGTGTTTGAACTACTGAATATATATAACTCTAAAAATATTTCAATAGTTATTATAAAAGTATCATGAGTAATTTCTCATATTAAGAATATAGTATCATAGGGGAGAAAAGGGGATGAAATCGGGCTGTTTGGTTCAGATCTCCGCATGTGAATAAAATACTATGGCGCTTTTGTAAAGATTTATTAAACGTAGTTTAATTTAAATATCATAATGGTAAGATAAAATTACTTTAACTTAGTAATTAAACTAAATGCTGATACCTTATTTGCATGTAGGCCTACACTCATTCATTCTGAATGGAAGTGTATTTCACTTTACAGATTACACTATGACCTTATCTTATAAGCTATACCATAGTGGAATAATGAAAGGTAATTTTGCTACCTTTCAGGGTAAACCAAGGGCACTTAAATTAAATATTATGTTAACAAAATAAATAAAGTAGATAACATATTATTATTGTTTTTATTTTTTGTGAAAGAGAGCACTGCCCTTCTGGTCGTCCCTGGTTAAGATATCACACCAAAGGAATTGAAATTCAATTTTATGATGTTCTGACCCTCTAATTAATATGAGTCTTGGCTTCTAGATTTAACCTTAGGTCGTCATTGAAAAGGTATGTTCTTAATTATAAGATGCAACATCTATCGAGTCTCTCCGGAGACCTTTAACGTGTTGAAAACCTTTCCACAGGTAATGGAGATAATTTCCTATTAAAAAAACAAAACAACTTATTATCAGATAGAAGGTGTTCTCGCCTCGCAAATTTGTAAAACCCTGTGATAGGACCATGAACAAGACAGGAGATGAAAATGTTCCCCTCTCACTCTGCCTACATCCCCCCCCCCTCAACTGACACCACCTACTCTCAATACAGTGCTTGTAACAACACTTGATACACCCTCCCAAAGACCAAGGGGGGCCCGAAGACCGGAAATCGCCACTTTGTTACTGGATGACGTGGCAGGGTACAGCGGAGCCGATGAATGGTTTTGCTTGTGCAAGGATAGTAGACTGACTACCGTTCAGACTTCCCCTTCCCCCCCTTAAATACTCAACTATATCATAGGTTGTTTTTTTTTCAGGCAACTTTGACTCTTCCCACGTCGTCTCCTGTTTCTCATCCGTTTGCGTAGCAGAGAAAAGGAGGATTAAAGAGAAGAGGCAGGAGGGTAGATGAGACATTGGAGGTCGTGATTGATGAATTCTCATTTTTCACGCGTGATGAGTTTTGGCTTATATGAAGACAGAACATGTTTCAAACAGGAAATTAACCCCCTAAATTAGATGTATAGATATGGGGAAAGCATCTTTAAAATATCACCATAATTAAGTAAATCATAGTAAAAAAAAACTACTTAGGATTAATTAAAATACTCCTATTTTCCCGTATGTCACGAAATTTTAAACGGTAAATCTTTCCTAAATTGTTTGTTTATTGATTTGTGGATAAGTATTTAGCTATTCTATATAGTTTAAATTATAATTATATAGATTTACGTTTTTTAGATTTATTCAGTATTTAAGTAATCTAACTTAAAGAATTCAAGTTGATTCAAAACCCAAAATAGTTTATCTTTAAATCATTTAATTTTTTACTTTCTCTCTATCTTACAGGTAGAGAAAGTATTGTGATCGTCAAAAAAATCGAACTCGAGATTTTGATGAATTTTGACGTTTCATGACTTCCTGAATCCGAAAAAGTGGTTTTTGAATTTCCGTCTGTCTGTCTGTCTGTCTGTCTGTCTGTCTGTACCTCCAACTAGAGCCTAAACTATTTTACCGATTGAGCTGAAACTTGATATCTAGGGTTTTCATAGGGTTGCCCCGAGGGGTTTTTGGAATTGGATATTTACCCCTAAAATTAAGGGTAGTTTACTGAAGGGCAAAAAGAGAAAAAGTCGATTTTCTCAAAATCGGCTCTAACGATTTTGATTAAATTTCATTTATGAACATAAATAAATATTCCAAACAAAATGGCTACTCTCAATATTTCGGCAAAATCGTTTTAAGGGCTCCGGTCTGATGCGTAAATTAACATTTTTTATAATAGCTCCGAAACTATTTGAGATATGAAATTACTTAGCATTACAAATATGTATATATATTTATAATACAAATATTTTATTCGAAACATATTTTTATAAAATCAATAACTTTCAATATGTACGCAATTATATCTATATTTTTAACTTTTTGGGCATTAAAGCTTAAGTATTGCGACCGTAAGAAAAACTAACCTGAAATGTTGATGGATGTCGACGTCTCATGACCCCCCCGAACCCTTAAAAATAGTCTTTGCAATGCCGTTTCTCTGTGTGTCTATTAAAACTTAAAATTAAGGGTAGTTTACTGAAGGGCAAAAAGAGAAAAAGTCGATTTTCTCAAAATCGGCTCTAACGATTTTGATTAAATTTCATTTATGAACATAAATAAACATTCCAAACAAAATGGCTACTCTCAATATTTCGGCAAAATCGTTTTAAGGGCTCCGGTCTGATGCGTAAATTAACATTTTTTATAGTGGCTCCGAAACTATTTGAGATATGAAATTACTTAGCATTACAAATATGTATATATATTTATAATACAAATATTTTATTCGAAACATATTTTTATAAAATCAATAACTTTCAATATATACGCAATTATATATATATTTTTAACTTTTTGGGCATTAAAGCTTAAGTATTGCGACCGTAAGAAAAACTAACCTGAAATGTTGATGGATGTCGACGTCTCATGACCCCCCGAACCCTAAAAAATAGTCTTTGCAATGCCGTCTGTCTGTGTGTCTATTAAAACTTAAAATTAAGGGTAGTTTACTGAAGGGCAAAAAGAGAAAAAGTCGATTTTCTCAAAATCGGCTCCAACGATTTTGATTAAATTTCATTTATAAACATTAATAAATATTCCAAACAAAATGGCTACCCTCAATATTTCGGCAAAATGGCTTTAAGGGCTCCGGTCTGATGCGTAAATTAACATTTTTTTAAATAGCTCCGAAACTATTTGAGATATGAAATTACTTAGCAATACAAATATGTATATATATTTAATACAGATATTTTATCCAAAACATATTTTTATAAAATCAATAACTTTCAACATATACGCAATTATATGAATTTTTTTAAATTTTTGGACATTAAAGTTTAAGTATTGCGACCGTAAAAAAAAACTAACCTGAAATGTTGATGGATGTCGACGTCTCATGACCCCCCGAACCCTAAAAAATAGTCTTTGCAATGCCGTCTGTCTGTGTGTCTATAAAAACTTAAAATTAAGGGTAGTTTACTGAAGGACGAAAAGAGAAAAATTTGGTTTTCTCAAAATTTGCTTAAACGATTTTGATTAAAATTCGTATCTAGGCGTTGATTAAGATTATAAATAAACTGGCTATTTTCATTTTCCTATGAAAATGATTTTTAGGGTACATTACAGAAGCGTTAATTTCCGTATCTCCACAACTATTGGAGAAACTAAACAACTTATCATTGCAAAATTGTAGGACTATTAGAAATAAAAAACTTTTATTTGACATATATTTTTATAAAAACAGCAGTTTCTGAGATATTTGCAAATATATTAATACAATTTTGTGAGCTTTAGTTGTAAACATATACTACTTAAGACTTAACGCAATAATACTCCAATGCCATAGAGTAATTAAATATAAGTAAGTATCTAAAAAAAGTATGTTATTTTTCCTTAAATCTCTTAGGAGAAATGTTTGCATAGCAATGATCTATCTCCATTTTAGACTCAATAGTCAATATTTACATTTTTTATTAGTCAAAATGTATAAATGAATAATTAAATATCAATGCGATGACTTGAAGATCTGCAACATATTTTAAAATGTTAAAATTTTAACCAGAAATCGAAATTTTAATACGAAGTGTTGACCCTTGTGGAAGACATTAAACTGTTTGAAATGTTCTTAGGTGGACAAAGATGCGCCTCTTCTCTCATTGATTATATATCATTGTATATTATTTTATGCGTGTTCTTATGTGGAGTGGTGATGATACAATGTACATTATTCCGTTCAGAAATCTTACGAGTTTATAGAAAGAGAGAGAAAGTCTGTGCGGTGTGCCGTACCATTTATTTTACTATGCCAGGATTTAAATGTAAAACCATAATAACAAAATGTATGAGCCAATAAAAAATGTATTTTGTAAAACTTAACAAATGTGTTTAATTATCTAAATTAAATCATCAAAATTATAGTAAACTCATACACTCAAAATACACCAAACGTCCAACGCTAACTCATTCAAAGGGGCTTTTGATCTGATGGAAAGACTCGTAGTCGTATTTGTCCTAAAAATAATTAATGGTAAGTGAACAATAGACTGCGTAGGAATTAAATGATTCTAAAAAAAAATATTTAAATAACATTCTGGCATTGGTAGCTATTGAATTCAATGGTGAATTCCAGGACATTTTGGCAATGCTCAGTCTCCATTCATAGCACCATCCTCCCCTAGATAAGTTATCTACCGGTTCCACGTTTCCTGCCACGTGACCAGTATAATTAGTCAGGGCTTGCAGTTCGAATCCATAGAACCAGTAATATGTTTGATTTCCCCTTGCGTCGTAAGTGGGGTGGGAGGGAGGGAGCAATAAGGGGCTGGTTGCGTTTAATTGTATTGAGTAGTCACAATGAGAATAGTAGATCCAGGGAAGGGGAGGGTTTAACCCCATTCGAACATATCGTCTTGATCATCGTTGCGGAAATGGAACCAAATAAAGAAAGTAGACGGGGAAAAAAAAATCTTCCTGACTTCAAACGAATCAGATGGATGGAGGGAAATTGTTGGAAAAAATATACGCTGACTGAATATATTTTTATGAGCCCAAATAATTGGAAGGGAAGAAATGTGTAATTTACTTTCATCAGACCAACGTATTTAGTGGAGAAGAAAAGTACAAACTCTCCACCGGAATTGATCTCAGAAGCAATTCTTTTTGTTCTTAACAGTACCTCAAATTATTAATAGTCTTTTTGTTTACTACAAATGCTCATTTTGTACAAACCTTCGAAGGTCAATAGCACCCTATCAACTATGTATAGTTTAATGACTTCTTTAAGTATTTGGGTAAGAATAACAAAATTTTCAGAAACCTTTCAGTCACATATTATTCTTAATACATCCATCTATTAAAGGGTATTTCAAAATTCATATATATACTCTGAACATAGCTGAGCAAGATTGTGAGAAATTATATTTTCATGAAGAAAGTTTTATTATCTGTCAAAAATTAGTTATAGGCTCCTACATAAATTAATGTAAAGTCTGTTCATCCTAGGAATTGTTTTCTGAAAGGCCTTTTTCCCTATCAGAAATCTATTATATAGTAGGATATTGGTAAGAAAAAAGACCTTTCAGAGAGAGATTCATACCGTGAATGGAGTATATGGTATGATGAGCCTTCTATTCAGTGTTTGGATATGAATCACACATTTTAATAAATACACCCATCCATGAAAGGGCATTCTAAAAGTCTTATTTACTCTAGACATAAATGTGCAAGAAAGTAAGAAAATAACTTTTCAATTATAAAGTTGTAGTAATTTGTTCAAAATAGTTTTAATTAACTCCTTTGACATTAAAATCTAGTTTGATAAAATGTAATTTCAAGATGGACTGAAGCTCATTTATTTTTAATATTCAGACAAGAGTCAAAAAATAGTATACTTCACTCTTTTTGTTGTTCTCTTCTTAAGACCAAAGTTGCTTTCCCTTCTATTCATATATCTTTAGATTTGTTTTCCACCACCATTCTTAACTAGCAATCTTCCTCTATTATTTCACATTCACTTCCTTTCTCCGTCTCTTCATATACTTACATTTATCTTTCCTTACGACCCTACATATACATCGTGTTACTTCATTTACTACATTGAAATCATGGCAAAAAGCAAAAAACATTAAGCAAGGTACCTGATTCTACTACACAATGAAGATGATGGTATCTCCAAGTTAGATATTACTCTCCTCCCTCCAACCATTTTGTTCCGTATCGCGTAGCACACTTAAAGTTTTTGGAGGATAAAGCTCTTTTGGGAGACGGAGAGAAAGGTTAAGTAGGGTTGAACATGGCCGAGTTACTTCTGCCAGAACTGCCCTGGAACGTTTCTCGACAAATAACAGGAAATGAAACACTATAGTCACCGACATACACCTTCGTATTCGGAGCGTGTCATAATGTGATGGATTGAAGTGTTTACCTTGTTCGGTGTTCTTGTCTTGGGAGATCAATACGGCGTGCTTATGGAGATTGGCAGTGAAACTTTAATGAACGGTCTGTTTCATTTTATGACATGAGGCCATGTAAGGTGGGGTTTTTTTTTGTTGGTAAGAGTACTATAAATATTGTGGGTATTTTTAATTTCCCAAGTAGTTTTGGTGATTGTGAAATTTTAAGATATTATTTTAAGTTTTGATTTTCTCTTGAACCCTTGGAGAGAAGTATTGTGATCGTAAAAAAAAAACAGAAGAAAGAACTTGAGATTTTGGAGCCGAAACTATTTTAATGATCGGGCTTAAGCTTGGTATCTAGGCTTTTCGTAAGATTTTATTGAGTTTTTTTTTGAATAAGATATCAAAAAATATATCAAAATTATGCATAGCTTACTGATCCAGATTTTGAAAAAAAAAATTTTCATCTTTTACGCTTTAAAGATTTTGGTTGAACTTTGTATCTAAACATTATTTTAACATAATAAACAAAACTGTTAATTTTATCTTCCCATAGAATGACTTTGAGGGTACTTCACATCAGCTGAAATTTTCCATTTTGATCATATCCACGCAAATATTAAAGATGCGAAATAAGTTATCATTGTAAAGATGTAGTTCTATTAAAAATATAAATATTTTAACTGAAATATATTTTTATAAAAGTAATAGATTCTGTGCTATGAGCAAACATAACTAATATATCTTTTATTTAACACTTTAAAATATAAAGTGATGATTAATCTCTTTGGCGAAAAGAGATGCTCCTCTTTTCTCAATGTTTCTCTAACAATGTATATTATTTAGTTTCACATCTCGCTTGTTTTTACTTTCTCTCTATCTTACAGGTAGAGAAAGTATTGTGATTGTCAAAAATTCGAACTCGAGATTTTGATGAATTTTGACGTTTCATGTCTTCCTGAATCCAAAAAAGTGGTTTTTGAATTTCCGTCTGTCTGTCTGTCTGTCTGTCTGTACCTCCAACTAGAGTCTAAACTATTTTACCGATTGAGCTGAAACTTGATATCTAGGGTTTTCATAGGGTTGCCCCGAGGGGTTTTTGGAATTGGATATCTACCCCTAAAATTAAGGGTAGTTTACTGAAGGGAAAAAAGAGAAAAAGTCGATTTTCTCAAAATCGGCTCTAACGATTTTGATTAAATTTCATTTATGAACATTAATAAATATTCCAAACAAAATGGCTACTCTCAATATTTCGGCAAAATGGCTTTAAGGGCTCCGGTCTGATGCGTAAATTAACATTTTTTTAAATAGCTCCGAAACTATTTGAGATATGAAATTACTTAGCATTACAAATATGTATATATATTTATAGTACAAATATTTTATTTGAAACATATTTTTATAAAATCAATAATTTTTAATCTATACGCAATTATATATATAGTTTTAGCTTTTTGGACATTAAAGCTTAAGTATTGCGATCGTAAAAAAAACTAACCTGAAATGTTGATGGATGTCGACGTCTCATGACCCCCCGAACCTTAAAAAATAATCTTTGCAATGCCGTCTGTCTGTGTGTCTATTAAAACTTAAAATTAAGGGTAGTTTAATGAAGGGCAAAAAGAGAAAAAGTCGATTTTCTCAAAATCGGCTTTAACGATTTTGATTAAATTTCATTTATAAACATTAATTAATATTCCAAACAAAATGGCTACTCTCAATATTTCGGCAAAATGGCTTTAAGGGCTCCGGTCTGATACGTAAATTAACATTTTTTATAATAGCTCCGAAACTATTTGAGATATGAAATTACTTAACATTACAAATATGTATATATATTTATAGTACAAATATTTTATTTGAAAGATATTTTTATAAAATCAATAATTTTCAATCTATACGCAATTATATATATATTTTTAGATTTTTGGACATTAAAGCTTAAGTATTGCGATCGTAAAAAAAACTAACCTGAAATGTTGATGGATTTCGACGTCTCATGACCCCCCGAACGCTAAAAAATAGTCTTTGCAATGCCGTGTGTCTGTGTGTCTATTAAAACTTAAAATTAAGGGTAGTTTACTGAAGGGCAAAAGAGAAAAAGTCGATTTTCTCAAAATCGGCTCCAACGATTTTGATTAAAATTCGTATCTAGGCGTTGATTAAGATTATAAATAAACTGGCTATTTTCATTTTCCTATGAAAATGATTTTTAGGGTATATTACAGAAGCGTTAATTTCCGTATCTCCACAACTATTGGAGAAACTAAACAACTTATCATTGCAAAATTGTAGGACTATTAGATATAAAAAACTTTTATTTGACATATATTTTTTATAAAAGCAGCAGTTTCTGAGATATTTGCAAATATGATAATACAATTTTGTGAGCTTTAGTTGTAAAGATATACTACTTAAGTCTTAACGCAATAATTCTCCAATGCCATAGAGTAATTAAATATAAGTAAGTATCTAAAAAGAGTATGTTATTTTTTCTTAAAGCTCTTAGGATAAATGTTTGCATAGCAATGATCTATCTCCATTTTAGACTCAATAGTCAATATTTACATTTTTTATTGGTCAAAATGTATAAATGAATAATTAAATATCAATGCGATGACTTGAAGATCTGCAACACCTTATAAAATGTTAAAATTTTAACCAGAAATCGAAATTTTATTACGAAGTGTTGACCCTTGTGGAAGACATTAAACTGTTTGAAATGCTCTTAGGTGGACAAAGATGCGCCTCTTTTCTCATTGATTATATATCATTGTATATTATTTTATGCGTGTTCTTATGTGGAGTGGTGATGATACAATGTACATTATTCCGTTCAGAAATCTTACGAGTTTATAGAAAGAGAGAGAAAGTCTGTGCGGTCTGCCGTACCATTTATTTTGTAAATATATCTGATTTAAGATAATATGAGAGAGAAAGTCTGCGATGTGCACACAATACTTTTATTTACATTTAAAAGCATTAACAGAATACACAACATCTAGAAATAAAAAGATTAATTCAAGGTTTTACTTTTAACTAATGTTTATGTATGAAAATATTTTGTAAAAGGTTTGATTTGCACTCCGACAAATTGTACTACTAGAGAAATGTATTTCTTACCTTTGAAGATTCAACGTGAGGAATAATTTATGCAATTTACATTAACGAGAGATAATAGTGAAACAAAGCTAAAATTCCATGAAAATTTAACTACTAAAACAATAGTGTTAATTCAAGATGTCAAGTAGTCAAGGGTGTTTATACGAGAATTGGTTTTAAAATACAAAATCGAGTTAAGAAAAATATGTGAAGATTAGCCACACAGGCATAGTGAACAACTTACTTCTATCTTTGAATAAAGATTTTTAATATTTTTAAATTCCCGGTAGAAGCCATATCTCAGCAAATTTAAAGATCCCACCCCGCTCCCCCCCAGAGCTCAAAGTTTAAGATTAATTCACCATTTACAGGGTTTTCCCGAACAATGACTTGCGAAATGCTTCATAATATTATCCGCCATAACGAGATAAAGTTGTTATCTCTTATCATAAGATTGATCCAATTTATTAAAATGATATCTTATCAAATACGTTTAGTATTTTATATGTTAAAAACCAAATGATTAGGATTAATAATGAACCTAATTTTAGTTTCAGTACTTCATAGTTTCATCGAAAGAGAAATAAGTAGCCAAACAATTGATGCCATTGTAATAAAGGAAAGCAATCCTCAATAAATACACAATATTTCAAGGAGGCCTAAACTCTTTTTTTTTCTGGCTGAATGACAGGAAATAAGGATGACACAAATGCATTACCGAGACTATTGGCAATCACACGGGTTTCCCTTCCTTACTAAAACTAGGAGACTTCTTCCAAAAAGGAAATTGCCCCCTTCTCCGAACGTCCTCCATTACTCAGTAATGAAAAGCTAAGAAGGGGAGGCTGTGGAGAGGGTTTTTTTTTGGGGGGGAAGGGTTGGGGGAAGAGAAGAACTAGGGATCTAATCGCATTGCTTTTCTAGACGACAATGTTTCGCTTCGTATTACCTCGAGATTCAATCGAAATTTGGCAAGACAAGAGGTTGTATTACATCAGGGTTGTTGTAGTAAGAGATGAAAAGGGGTTGGGCTGTATTATTGTGGGGGGGGGGGGGGGAGGGGGGAAGAGAGAAACGCTATGAATTTGTAAATGCGCTGGATGGACTGAGATTGTAGTTCAGGGAGTGAATAAAGCTAGAAAAGGGAGGATTTATAAAGGAAGAGACGGGTGTAAAAATAAATAGGGGAGAAAGATTTTAAAACAAATTTGAATTTCCTGAAAAGGAGTTGTTGATTAGGTTTGGGCTGATGGAAAGAAAAAATATGTGAATAACATAATGTTGTTAGTTTTTCTTTCACAACTGAAAGCTGTAGCTACGAACTAATGTTATGTTAAAAAGTATGGATTATTCCTTTCATTTTAAGTAAAGTTTAATGGGCTACAAATTTAATTTCAGCTCTCAATACGTGTCCAGTGTGAATACATCGACTACTTTGACCCAATTCATTAAGTTATTGTCTAGATGAAATTAATCAATGCCTTTGAATCGCAACATAATATTTATAGGTTACAAGAGATGCGTGACTGTGATTCAAACATTTCATCACCTTCTTCAGTGGCCGAATGATCTAAGGCTTTACTATCATGTTAGACTTGCCTGCTGGAGATAGGGAGTTTTAAGTTAAAATCCCGGTCAAAATTACTTTGGGTGATTTTTCCTAGATTTTTTTCCTCATTCTCCTTCCATTCAAATGCGTGTGTACTACCTCTAAATGCTTCCTTCATCACCCCTACCTTATTAGAGTAATGAAAATATATGCTTACTACCGGAACATATAGAAAGCCACGGTAGTTTAAATATATACATATATAATCCGATAGGCATGAGGGCTCTTATTTGCTAATTTATACTATATTATCAATAAAAAGTGTTATCAAGAGATTCTAATAGACCTAATACTTCCCTAAAGATTACTGTATAATTGGTGTTTTCGTAGCTAATTGAAAGTACTTTTTTTTTAAATTCTATTGTGGCAACAAGAAATATTATAATACATGAAATAATAAATTAATCACACTTGTATCTTCTTGTAAATGGTAACCAAAATAAATAGGGTAGTAAGACGCGGTGCTAATAATAATAATGAACATGTAATAGTGACCTTTATATTTTTTTTAAACTAGGGAAAAAATTGGACAATGGAAAAAAATTGTAATTTGGTTTTAAATGCTGGTAAAATTCTACACACACTTTCCTATATAAAGACTATTCAAACGATTTTTTTTAAAAGTGTGACACATTTTCAAAGGACCATTTCAATTTGAACACGTTTAGATGCAAGGCCGTAGTCAGAGGGAATTTTGGGGGTTCAACCCCCCCCCACCCAAAATGTTATGAACAAAATGTGTATTGCTTTATTTATGGTTCAAACAATATCAAAATTAAGACACAAGTACAAACTAGGGGGCTTTGTTACCATTAAAAGCAACTCAGAGAGCTTCTAGAGGTGTTTAATATTCATAATTTGGTCTAACTTCGGCAATCGGGGTAAGTTCCCACCAAACCTCCCCTGAAATAACTGTCTGGTAACGGCCTTGTTTAAATGCATGATGTATTTGAGTAGTGCCCCCC
This sequence comes from Timema podura, assembly GCA_033556935.1. NCBI lineage: Eukaryota > Metazoa > Arthropoda > Insecta > Phasmatodea > Timematidae > Timema > Timema podura. Next base: position 27,365,412 of record JAVRXN010000005.1, read on the forward strand.
CTTTTTTTTAAAGCCAAAAGTATTTTAAAGCCACGTCTTACTATCCTTTCGGATTATCCGCTTATGTACTAATTGCGCTAATGGTTTTAAGGATTTTCAAAGTTATATTTACATGAAGTGTACCCGCATTTGAGTGTAGAGGGAGTGGAAATCTAATTTTGGACAAACTACCTTCATTATACTTGACCGAGATTCAAACCTCGATCCCCTCGTCATCGGCAGTCTAGTCCACTACGAGAGTAGCGCAATAAGCCTTGCAGCCACGGAAGTGGGTTTGAGCCAAACATGATCAATTATTTTCTTACAATTTAGCCACAACTGATAGTTATAGTTTATAAGTTATAGTTTATACCAAATCCACTAAACCAGTAAATAGATATAATGCTTTAAAAGATGACGTAGTGAGTAACAAATTTAATTCAAAAAAACTTATTTAAATAATAAACAACCTTTTCGGATTTTACGCATTTGAAATAATTACGCTAATGTGTTAGAGAGGAAGAATATTTATTTAAGAGGAATTATACCCAAATTTTCGTGAAGGGAGAGTGAAAAAACTATTTCAGGAAAAAAATAAAACACCCTCATTAAACCCAACCGAGATTGGAACCCCTTCATTGGCTGTCCAATATATTTTGGGAGTGAAGTCTTTGACAATTCGACCACCGAAGCGGATAAAACGCATTTACCAGCTTTCTAGTATAACTATCATAAAGCAAAAGATAAGATTTTATAAAGGACTTTATAAAAAGTAAAATTTGTTTCAGTGGATAGCAATATATTTATAAATAAATAAACAAAATATATATATATATATCGACTTTGTTGTAAAAATAAGCCTGCAAACCAAAGATACGTTCACAAAGCCTGCATTTAACTCTTACTCTTTCATCACATAAGCCTATGTGGCGGCACGTGTAAGCTACCCATTTCTTCGTCAATTTAATTTTATATTGTTTAACTTTGTCGCTACCTTAACGACGTTTTACGATCACGGGATCGTAAAAACTTACCTCTTTGGTAGTAGAATGATACAAGTGAGTTCTTATTAGTATATTTTTATCAGGATTGTTTCTTCTATTTTTATATTTTAAAGTATATTGTGGGCCATAGACTAATAAAATGATTTAATGCATTCATTGGCAGAACTAAAATCACAATCATCCACATCGGTGGGTGCATGGTCAATGGCGCTACTCTCGTTATAGACTAAATAAATTAAGACGGGGATGTAGGGTTGTATCCCGGTCGGGTTTTCTGAGGGTATTTTTTTTATTTGATGGTTTTCCACTATACCTCCACGCAGATTCGGGTTCACTTCCTCTTTGTTCAACCTTCCTAATACCTAACATATTTTTATAATTAGTACATGGGTGTACAACCAGAACGGCTAGTAAGACGCGGTGATAACAAAAAAATGGCAAAAAAGGAATCTTTATTCTGTATTTGAATGATGGGGATCAATCCTCTATTACGTGCGCTTGATGTAGTTTTTAATCTACATTGATCTTTCTCACCGTCATATTTATGGGTAGATCCTCGATACCTTCCTGTAAAGTTCACTCTACTTGTCGTGTTCTTCAAGAATAAATAGTACAAGACTTTAACACACCATATTTTCGACGTTTCGTCACCCGAGAATGCAAGTGTTCTATCTCCAAAATGGCTAAATTTGAGATATTTGATATTTATGTCTATTCAGAGTGCATATGGTTCACCTGCAGTGAAACTGAGACTACTAGTGCCATCTATTTGCAAAATTCAGACATACATTTATTCTATCTCCATTTTCCTTGATAATATTTTAGTTTGTAACTGTTATATCTCCATCAACCAATCATAATCTTTGAATTAGCTGTTTACACGGAGATGAACCATTTGCATTCTAAAACCTAAATACATCTTGTTGGTTTGTATTTGTGTTGGTCTTATCAATTTTAGTAGTATAGTAGTTAATAGTAGTTAATAGTAGTTAATTTACTAAATATGAATTCTTAGATATAGGTTTATAGTGTTATAAATGTGTTTACAATTTGACTGCACATTGTTCTGTTGATAATAAAAGTTACTGTGCACTCTGGCATGAATGTAAGAGTGGTAGGTCTGGAAATGATATTGCAAGTGCGCTAGTGCAAATCCTTACAGAGATCATGAAAGATCATGCTACTCTTGAAAAAATCATTTTATGGTCGGACTCATGTATTCCCCAGAACCGAAACTCCATTATGTGCTTAGCATTGAAAAAATTCCTCTCTAGCATTGCCTCTGGGAGACTGACAGTAATTGAGCAGAAGTTTAGTGAGCCGGGGCATGGGAACATTCAAGAGGTGGATTCCGTGCACAGTGTCATTGAGCGATGGCTAAAAGGACGGGAGGTTTACAGCCCAGTTAGCCTAATTAGACTGCTGAATGGTTTGGTGAAATCTGGGAAGCTCATGAAGTTAATACATATGAGTAATGAATACTTTTTCAATTTTCAAGCTGCTGCTAATAACCTTCAATTTTCAAGAGTCCCTTTCGCCAGGGTTAAGCACCTTGTAATAAAAAAAGTGTCTCCGCTACTGATAGAGTTCAGAGAGTCCTTTAAAGATGATCTGAAAAGTGTTACTCTCATGGAAAAGAAAATCATCAGAACATCTAGGGAAGCAACATCGTCTTCACTAGAGAAAGAATATATGGAGCAACTACTGCCTGTAGTCAGAAGGTTATCATGCATCAAGAGTTTGACAGAAGAAAAGAAAAAAGATATCTTGTCTATGTTAAAATACATGCCTAAGGAAGATGCATTTTTCTATCAAAGCCTTTTCTCAAATAACTTAAAATAAGTAAATTTTTTTTTTCTTTTTTTTTAATAAGTCATGTTTAATTAATCAAAAGGGTTTTATTTATTGTTTTGCAGTGTATTCAATGTACTATTAGAGACTACTATTTTTTTCTAATTTACTAAATAAAATTTTAAAAAGAAAATATAAACATTTTGCAGACTAATTTCATTGTTATTGTTTGGAGATAGAACAAATGCACTCAAAAAATCAATCTTCTTTAAGTGCATTTGTAGTATGTCCAATTTAATTAATTAAAATCTCTACTTTGCACACATATCTCAAACATTGTTTGTCAGTCATTGAAAGTCTGAGATCAAATTACTTAAGGGGACAGAAACTTGAGTTGTCATCTAGTATCATTGGTTTTATACACATCGTCAAACTTTAATGCTCTTTTACACAAAACTAGAAAATTGGACATAGAACACTTGCATTCTCGGGTGACGGTTTGTACTTTTTGATGCTATAATTCTACACAAAGCATTAAGGTATTCTGATGATAAACAACTATTTACGGATCACGACTATCATATAGTGTCCCTTGCTTATGGGCAATAGGATTTATTTTCTTATTTACTATTGGAGGATTAACTGGAATTATATGTATATAAATTATATATATATATATTATACGTGAATACATATTTGTTTCAAGTTTTTTTTCCAAACTTAAATAATCCACAAAACTATTGGAGACCCTCATACAATATTACTAAGATCATAACCTCCCCCATGAAGCAACGAAAGAAACCTACCCCTTGACACGAAAACGCGTTACTACAAGACTCCCTTTCCCCCCCTATCAAAATCTGAAACGTATAGTTTCATGTTTTATATCGCGTGTTTTGTTTCCAACCGTAAACCCACCCTTCCTCACCTGCAGATTACAGATAAAAAACACCCTTCTGAATATCCTTCTCTTTTCCTTTAGGCATATCTCAACCGTTTTGACACGTGTTGGCAAGGTACTACGCTTTTTATTTCTCTGCATCTTGACTTTTAAAGTTATTTACTTTTCCAGTTGATTAGCCTCTAAAAATACTTTTTAACGTGATTACTTTCTATCCTAAATCCATATGTATATCTTACTGTTTTGTTTAGTCACTAAAAATATATCGGACATGTGAGGCTTAACTACACTCGGCTACAATATGTAAGTGAACTTCAGGTTTAGTATTTATAAAAGCTTTGCCATTTGCTTCCATAAGTGTTCTGCCTTTTTTATGCTAGTGTAATGAATCTTTCTACGCTGATTTGTCAAAGTTGCCAACAATTTCTTGTCCTAATTTCCTACCTTTTGGTCTTCAAGAGGAACATTCCAGCCCTCTTTGGCTTCATTCAAATCCGATGCAAGTCACCCTTGCAGTAAATATCAGATCAATTTCCTGCCCTGTTACCAGCCTTACCAAGGTTCTACTTGACATAGGATGTTTGTTCCTAAGGGTCTTCAGGTTAATCTTTCTTCATTACACCTTAGAGAATGGGTTTCCCCACAGAGCTTGTTTCCGAGGATAAAATAAACACTAGGTGGTGTTCTAGACTATATTCTGGCATAAAAAAATTCTATCTTGGTATCAAAAAAATATTTGTAATGTTCCAACATTATTTGTAATAATACATTTGTTAATCACAGAATTAAATATTTTGGGTCAAGTAAAATATATATATATATATATATATATATATATATATATAAAACTAATTCTATAATAAAATTATAATTAATATTAATAACAGTATTTATAAAAAGGACTAATCAAAACAGAAATGTATTATGAAATGAGTACGTTCATCAATGTAAACTTGGAATTAAATATGATAAAATTACATTTTATTTATATAATTAATATTTATCACAAACTGATACGTCATGGATGTCATTCCTGATAGCTGAATGAAATTAGATTAGGAGAAAATTTACTGCCCGATCCCAGATTATATTCTAATGGTTCAATTGTCACTTTTCACTTACCGTAAGTGAATTAGATAAAATAACCCTAGAATAATTGTCTGAATTTATACTTTGTTGGTGATGGAACTTGATGCATATTTCGTAATATGTGGCTTGTTTCTAAAAAAAACTACATTCTTGTCTATTTGCGCTAATAGAAAAATGCTATTACTTTAGCCAACTAAAGTTAATATAATTTTACTTTCATGAAACAAATAACTTATATTGGTGTAATTAGTCTTAAAAAATACTTCCAGAATGTTTCGAGAACTCAAGACTATTTTCGTTATTAGTTTATCGCTAAAAAAACCAACTTTGCAGAAGTAATTTATTAATTGTAGTTTTTCAATGACGTTTTACAAATTTTAAACTATAATATTAAAATAATATATTAGACTAACTTTATATGTAAGTGTAGCATAGTAATTATTGTACTTTTGTGTTTCAGTGCTACACATCTTAATACCCGTGAAGGATATTTGAAAAATTGACACATATTGTGTAGGGATCAGGAAGGTAGATTTTTAGGGGGAATTCACCCGCACTTGTGTAGAAAGGGAGTGGACACCATTTATATAAAAAAAATCATCTCATTTCAACTAGTTGGTATTTTAGCCTCAAGCTCCCCATCACTATCAAAGAAGACAAGATGAATCTGATGCTTCAGACAGTCCGTATGATCACTAATACGAGTGATATTATAGTTAATTTATTGCTTTGTTGGCTGATGACGCAAGTGAATAGTTTCTATTTTGTTCATGACTAGCTGAAGTTCCCGGCGTTGTCCGGAAGATATGTTTTAGTTAACTGATTGTACAGATTGCTCGCTGTCTCGAGGAGAAACAAGATTAAGAAAAAGCAATCCGGGAGAGAGCAGGGGTACAGGAAGTACATGATATACTAGAAGAAGCAAGTTTGATATGATATGGGCATGTAATGAGAACGGAGAAGGAGAGGATGCCAAATAAAATTATGGAAATGAAGTACGTAGCTAAAAAACCGCAAGGGAGGCTAATAAAGAGATGGGAGGAGCAGATAAAAGAAAGTGTGCAAGTGAGAGGAGAAAATTATAAGCAATTAAACGAGGACGAATGGTGGAAGGATAGATGAATATGGAGGTATTTTACTAAACTGACCCGTCCACAGCCCGAGGATGGTATGTGAAAGTTAACTTTAAAGTGGGTGCCTTTAATCATTACGTTAATGTGGCCTTTTTTTTCTTCCGAACTCAGTTTTTAATTAATTTAAAAATTTTAATATTCCGAACCAGCGTTTAAATAATTTTTAAAAATTTAATGAAAATTCCGGTTATGAGGTGCATACGTTCGCGTACAAGGGCTGCTAATGTTTTAAATTTCAGTAACTCTGCATGCGTATATATCGCACAATGCTCATGACAGACAAACAAATTCTTTATTTTATTAATACAGAAAAATATATGACTACAGCTAAAGAAAGTTAAATACTTAAGATATTAATAGTTTGTATACATCCTCGAACATATTAAGGTTAATAAAGGGACGCAGGCTGAGGTTGGATGGTCATGTGTCAAATACGGGCGATGCCAGGAGAGTTGACAACACATTTAATTGGAAACAAGACTCCTTGGTAGGTTGAGACGTCCATTGGAGGATCGTGAGAAAACGGATTTGGCGTAGGCTGGGCGTCAGGATCGGGATTGGGTGAAGGTGTCCCAAGATAGGGTTGAGCGGAGAGTTTAATTTCTGACGACCATGAACTTCAAGTTCCTTAAGGCCATAAAATGTGTTATTTCATTAATTAAAAATATCACCTGCGCTGAGCTTAGAAATAACTGTCCGTGTCAAGTGCTAGTTTTTTAAATAAAATTTAAATTAACTGAATTGTAGTCACCTTCATATGGACATTCCCGTAATTACAATGATTTGTAAGTGACCTGGGGTCTAGGGGTAGGGTGTCGGACTTCTGTGCTAGGGGTCCAGAGTTCAATCCTCTGTCCCAACACAGATTTATCCGATTGCCGAACCTTTCCTTCACCTCTGACAAGACGTGAATTAATCACAACTTGTGAATGTGTGGAATGCCAGACCTCCACCGTGGTTCGGATCCCACGTTAAACTGTAGGTCCTCCATTTCATCTCACAATCACCCTACTATTACACATTAGCGTAAGTGCGTATAACCGAACGGAGTAAGACGCGGTGCTAATAATAATAAATAATACAATGATTTGTAGCCTATGTGTTGATATTCATTGAATATCTATGTATCCAGTAGAGAAATAATAAGGCGTCTAGTATCTAAGGCATCAGGCTTGCAATATACCTTATTGAATCTCCCATGAAAAGGAGGGCTAGTCTTGCGTATTGATCAAATGTACCTCAACGACCTTGATGGTCTTGGGGTAAAGTGCTGCCTCAGGACCTGTTGTGAGTTCAAACCCAGCCGAGGTCGATGCATTTTTCTTGAGCGATAAAAATCCGTAGCACAACTTCCTTCGGAGAGGATGTAAAGCCATGGGTCAAATGTCGATTGTGGCATGTAAAAGAACCCTGTAAAGGTATAAGAAAATATTTCTAATGGGAAAATTGTTATGCTCTTTCGCTCTCGCTAGTAGAAATTATTGTGTGCTGATATAATTATCGGTTCATAAAGCGCACTTTAAATACCTCAGATAAATAAATAATAAAACCATCATCTCGTGTGTTATGGGAGGTTGCGTCTTTAACACGTGAGTTCATCCCATACGTTTATCCGTGCTAATGTGGGTGCATTTAAACTTAATTAAGCCTCCCGTTCTTTGAAATTAGGTCAATCCATTAATAAAGTAGGATTTTGATGGGCAAACACATTTTAGAAAATGTAAACACTTTTTTTTTTTAGTGAAAATTGATACCTAACAATTCACTATATTAAAAATGTTATTTTATATGTATTGATAATATATATCAAATATTACATGTGCAGATCACATGACCTGACGTTAGTAGCTTCTATAATTTAAAAATATGGTTATTTCTATTATAATTGGATTGCACTTGTTGAAATAAATACTTATTTACCTCATTAAAACATGCAGTTTCTTCAGGTGTTGTCACCGAGTATAGTTGTTTCTACTAGTCTAATATAAAAACGTAAAAAATAAAATAATAATCACACACGAATGAATTTGTTGCTCACACGCCAGTTTTCAATAACGAGTAGTCGCATGCGTGACTTGTGGAGGTTTCCAGAAAAACACACGTTCAAAACACGCGTTCGTGCCAGTTGAACAGAATGCCATTTTATTTCTCATAAGACCGTTTTTGGTGTCGTCTAGTCAAATGCTGATGGAAACACAAAGGCCGACTATATTTCAGAAACCTCTTTATTAATGTACAGTAATCGAATCAAGGTGTATTTGAATTTGAGTATTAATACTTAGCCCCGCGTCTTACTACCCGTTCGGTTTGTACGCTAGATCTGAGTATTTATTGACAGCTCAGTCGGTAACATTTCTGACTAATAGGTTAAGGGTCCCTGGTTCAATTCCTGGCATGGCTGAAAAATGTATCATTGGTGAAATGCGAGTTTACCCTTTCACAATGATAAATTAACGGTCTGGGGGTTGCATGTTGTGTCTGTTTTATATTTAAATTAGGTTATGAGTAGTGTTCAGATATAATCAGTCGGTTTAGAAAGTGCACGTTTAGAAACTCAAATTAACTAAGAAAAAATATGAATGAATATTTAACTTGTACTTTCTAAACATAAATATTATTTTAAAAAACAACCTATAGACCAGTTTAACTTAAAATATAGTAATTTTCACCCATCCCTGGCGGGTATTTACAGTCCAATTTCACTAAAAAAGCTAAACAATTATTACTTTTTCTTATTGGCATGGCCGATGACTACCCGTTTGGGCCATCCGCCTATGTTCTAATTATTCTATTGTATTATGTATGAGAAAGGTTACATTTATTAGAAATGTACCCGCACTTGTGTGGAGGGAGAGTGTAAAAGCATATATGGAAAAACCACCCAAAGTGCAAAGTGATTACATCACTTTAGAAATTCCAGCCAATGGTGATTGTAGGCCCTATAACTTTATTTATCTTTCTTTAACTTAACTCGGAGTTTTGATGGATAAAAAATATTTTAAAAGAATAATTGATATAGTTGATTCCCGAAAGTGTTATATATTTCGTACTCTAAGAGCACATAAAACGTATAATTTCATAGAACATGTTCAGAATCGCAATATTTATGTTCAAATTCACTTAAATTATAAATAAAAAGAAGTAAAATATTATGAATAAAGACAGCTGTTACTTAAAATATGTGTAAAAATGGATATACTTTGGTAAATAATTAGGAAACAATGCTTTTACCATCCCTTTTAGTTATATTTATACATTTTTATTCCTTCAGAAATTCAACCTCATATGAGAAATGAATTAGTCCTAGCTATGCATTTTTAGCCGATATTTATAATTAATAATAATAATAATAATAATACTTAGCACCGCGTCTTACTACCCGTTCGGGTTATACGCTTAAGTACTAATTACTCTAATGGATTAGGAATTGGGAGGGTTGAATATAGAGGAAGTGAACCCGCATTTGCGTGGAGGGAGAGTGGAAAACCATTTAGGAAACCCCCCCCCCAGTTCACCCGACCGAGATTCGAACCTCGATCTCCCCGTCCTCGGTGGTCGAGCTCAACACGACTAGCGCGTTAGCCAACTACGCCACCGAGGCGGGTGATATTTATAATTAACTAAGGCTAGTACTAATGTTGAAATGTCTATTATTTGTTTCCAGCCAATATTTATAAATCAAGTAGTCCACTATTATTGTGTGTTTTTTTAACATTGCGATCTTAAGTTAAAACCAAGCTTAAAATTTGTCTTTACTATGGTCGATATGTGAATAAAATTCTTCCTTTCTCACATACATTAATTGCTTTGTTGTACAAATAGTTTTTGGGTTGTAAACAATTTTTTTTAGTCTCAAAATATAGACCTACTTCATCATAGTCGAAAGTTGTAACATTCGATATCATAAGCAAGTGATATATTCACCCACAAGTCAGAAACTTTGTAACACACGGCTCAGTTCAAAACTTACTACCAAATTCCATAATTACCATCGCTACAAATTGACAACATAAGCATCGAGTCAGCAGAAGAAAAAAAATAACCCAACTAAAACACAAAAAACCAAAAAGTTCATCAGCTAAGTTTCGGTAGCTTCAGCGGTGAAAATGTATGGTAATTGATGTGAAAGGTGCAAAGCAAACACTACGTAGGAAGGGGAGGGGGGAAGGTTAGGGGTGCATGGGTTGGAAAGGGGGGGAGGGGGGGAGAAAGGAACGAAGTGAAACATTACGGGTCATCGTTTATCGTCTGCAACGAGGAAACTCGAGATACTGCTGTTGGGTAGGGGCGAGGAGGCTCACGGATCATTTGACTTGAAACAACATCATTCTGGCCTACACCCATTTAAAGTGAGCCTACCTCTTGGTTTCAAGACGAGACTCTAAGAAGAGAACGAATTCTAATGGTGCAGATAAGGTTGTAACCTTCTACGATAGTACTATATCAACTATATCTATATATCTCTATATATAGATATATATTATTATTTCTACAGATATAGATATATAGATATATTATTATTTCAAACCGTATTGATGGGAATGTGGACTACATTTTAGTCTCGTTTATCCTGGTTCCCCGGTGACAAGGAGGTCAGGGCTCGATTCCCAGAGAGTTGTTCAGAGAGAACCTTTTCCTAAATGGATTCCCACTATATCTAGGTTATTTCAGGTAGTTCTCTTTTTAATTTTAACTTTCTCATAGTTAACCCATTAGATTTATTATTCCTAGCGGTTAATAAGACGTGTTAAAATTAATATGTTTTGCTTGAATTACATTTTACTGAACTTTCCTGAATATACATAATCTTACATAATGGAATAGGGATGAGAGAGGAAGGATATAGAGAAAAGGTAATCGCATTTGCGTGGCAAGCCATTTAGTAAAGATAATTCAATGCTCCCAGCTGACATTCGATATCATTCTTTCCCGCTTCTCCATCGCTGGTAAATCTGACAATATGAGACTGATTCCTTAGTCCAAGTATCCAACGGTGATATTTTATAGATTATGAACCTAATGAATCATAAAATATCTACTTAAAGTCTTCAATTTCATATTAAACTGTATTAGGATTTCATTTTAAATGGGCTTAAAAAACGAACATTGCTTATTTGAATGGTAAAAAGTTTACTATTAATAAGTCAAAACAACAAATGTTTGATTATTTTTAATGCTAATTTAAAATGTAGGAAATAATTTTTATTTGACACTATTTTATCTATTGTTTTATTCAAATTTTATTATTTTATTTATTCTCTTTATATAATTCTACACCCTAGCTCAGTCAATAGTGTGTCTGCCTACATAGCTAAAGGTACCGGACTCGATTCCTGGCATAGCCGAAAAATTTACCATTGGTGGAATGTGGGTTTAGCCTTTCAAAGTGATGAATTAACGGCCGGGGACTGGATGTTGTACCCGTCCTAGTCTTGGGTTGGATAATAAGGTATTTAGCTATGACAGAACTAGCAAGCCGGTAGTGGAAAAATGGCTTGAATAAAAAAACTGACCTTGGCCACATGTTGGAAACAGTAATGGATGCCAAAAATGTATTCTATATCTTCTTTCAGAAGTTTCTACGTATAGTTAGTCTGAAACTAAGTGACAGTTTTAAACAAGTTCTAAAAGTCAACAGCTGCACTCTAACGTATTCATACTCTGAAACAAGTGCGCTGCAGCCGTCACTTGTTTTAGAAGTGCAGGGTAACCTACTATATTACTTCACTTTTGCTGTCGGAGACTTCATCTCACTATGTAACAAAGAGTCTTGTTGTTGGGTTAAGTGTTATATGTTTGATACTCATCATGGACGAACAAAATTTGCCAATTGAAACAGGAAGTTCCCGTTCACAGTGAACATTAGTAGTCGAAGCAGTGGGAGCTTTGTTTGTTAAAGAAATGCTTTAATTTCTAAGTTATGTTTTTATGTGCTCATTTGACTAGTAGCCGTGGTCACGCAGTATAAAGCGTCAAGTTTGCAATCATCTGATCTTCCGGTTGATGAGTGAGTTAAAAGAGTTTTAAATCTCAGTCGGATGTTCAAGAGGTGAGCTTTCAATTTATGATTTATCTCTGGAATTTTCTCAACTTTTCAATCTAGACTAGTGCGGGTGCACATCCTATATTTAATAAATAATAGTAATAATTTTAAACAAATGGCACTATAAAGGACAACATTAATATTTGATCCAATATGTGGATGTTAACACCCAAATCAAATAAAATTACAACATTTTAAATAGTTTTTTTTCCTATGGCGTCTTTCTGCGCATCCAGGCCAAGCAAAATTTAAATACGCTATTGGGTAGGAATCAGGATGATGTAATAATTCGAAATTTGCATGGAGGGAGAGTGAGAATATATTTATGATAAGATAAACTCAGAGCACCTAGCTATGATTTGAACCCCGGCCTCCAAGTTACTGAGAAAATTAGACTAGGTGTAGCAGATTTACCAACAGGGGTTTATAAAAAGTCAACTACTAACTAAATCGTAGAAATACATTATATGGACTAATATGTCATACGGTACTTTTAAGTCCTAACCATCTTGTTACACTTGAGAAGGGTAAACGCCAAATAAATAATTCAGAGAACAGTTCTTAGATTTCTCAAAGAAATAGTTTGTTTTTATTCCGCACAATTGAGTTCGCCTAGCTGTTGTCTTTTGAGAAGAACAGGATATTCACGCTTTCGCTTTCAGAACTGCGAGGAGATAGTATTAAATCGGTGGGAAGAAGAAGAAGAAGAAGAAGACAAAAACCTAATCACGATTTCCAACCAAGTTCCTCACTCTATCTTCATTCACCTTTCTGTTCAATTTCTCTGAATGTCTGTATCCGGTGTGCTTCGTCGTAGTTTCAACAGAAACACGTAAAGCTATCTTCTTCCTCTTCTTCGGAGCTGTCTTCTCTTTCCACAACTGACGTCGCGATTCTTCAACTCTTGAGCTCTTAAAAAGAAGTTTTTTCGGCACATCATGGAGGCTGATTCTTGTCTTATACAATACAACGTGAACTCTAGTTTTAGCTCGGAGAATACTATGAACACGCAGTTCAGTTGAGCACCTATAGAAGTCTTCCATTAACTTTAGTCCTCACGTCTTGTTTGTTTGTTTTTTATGTTAAAGAAGGAAACGCAAAGGTATAAAATAATATTTGTGATAACTATTTGTATTTGAAACAACAATAAAGGAATAAATATCTTATGGGTCAATTGAAACTATTAGATAAATAAGATTATTGATTTGGATATATGTAGTTTTAATTTTCGGGTGACACTCTCATATTTGTAATTAATCTCGAAAACGATTCATTTTATTTACATCAGTATTTTTAACCATTATTATTATTATATTATTATTACTATCCACCGCGTCTTACTAACTGTTCGGGTTATACGCTTAAGTACTAATTACACTAATGGGTTAGGAATTGGGAAGGTTGAATATAGAGGAAGTGAACCCGCATTTGCGAGTAGGGAGAGTGGAAAGCTATTTAGGAAAAACCGCCCCCCAGTTCACCCGAAGGAGATTCAAACCTCGGATCTCCCCGTCCTCAGCAGTTTAGCTCAACACGAAGCTAGCTAACTACGCCACCGAGGCGGGTCTACTATTATTGAAAGATAAAAGAGATAATAGAAAGTTAATAATGTTTTTATATCATATGGATTTTAAAATAAATTGTGTGATTCATTATTAATGTGTTATTAATACTTATTTTAGTGAAATCGATTAATAATAAAAACACATCTAATAAAATAATTTTGTTGACAAAAGCCTGTCTACATGATGGTTTTGTAATTTTAGTAGGGCCTACTTTATTTTATTAATGATAATAGTTACATGTTGTGGTTTTTTTTAAATATAATTAAATATATTTTTTAAATAATAAACGATGCTTGAATAGGTCTTAGTAGGCCTAAACTTATTAAAACCATTAACTAAAAAAAAAAGTTAGAATAAAAAATTGAACATTTCAGCCGATATTAAAAATTTTAAGTTTCAAAATTAAATGTATTGGATTGTACTACATCTATATTTCTGGGAGACATAATGAGTTATATAGCTTCACACTAAACATTAAATACAATCTAGTAAAAATGATAGTAATAAAAAATATTTTGCTGTTTGAAGAAACATTTCTTGCGGTTGATACCTACACTTCTATCTTTAGTTTATAATTAATATTTTTGTATGGTCAACAGTGATATCACTTTACTAAATTATTGGTGTTTTTTTTATAGTTATTTATATTATCTATCTACAGGCCTTGACGTGTAAATATGTTATAGTATTGCTAGAAACTGTTTTTATCTGTTTAATATTCGTGAGGAAATTTGGGTATAGCATTAGGTTTATGCGACTAATAAATACTTTTGACATTAAATATGCCTTTGATATATACACGCTATTTATCATCAAGACATTTTCAAACAAAACATTTAGTTATATGGAAGTTAATGATTGAGGGGGCGAGGCATTTGTCTTAGAAAATATATAGCAGTTTTAAATTAACTCCTTTTTAGTATGTCCTTATTCTTCACAAGGGGGTGTATGAGGCAGAAGCTAGCAGTCTTTAATTACATCTGTCAGCTCAGAAGTAAAAGGAAGAACTACCTCAATTTTCTACCCAAACTACCCCCTCGGCCCGTTCTACTTCACTTTACTTCTAGAGTTCCGCTACTCTACCAAAATGAACACAGGATTAAAAAAAATTTAAAAAGTGTGAAGAAAAATTGTCGACACAGCATGACGCCTACAGCCCCCGCGTGGCACTTTTTAACACTTGGTGAAAAGATTCTATTAACCTCAAACAATCCTTTTACTCCCCCTAATGTCACCCAATTAAAGAAAGACCATTAATTGCGACTTAAACTGAAATTGTAGCGGCAAATAACTATGTAAAAATAAATCAAAAGTATATCAATGGAAAGATAAATAAATAGGTATTTTGAAGTTGGTTTTCCATTACAGCAAGTATTACAGAGTTATCAAGTGATATCATTAATGATTTTAAATGCATAAACCAATGATAAATTATTAATCATGAATGGTAACTCTCTCTACAGATATATGGTAAGTAGATTGTTTAAGAATGACACCATAATCAAGGCTATTTTATTTTGTGATAGTTTCAAGGCATTCTTTCACCAAAGTAATTATGGCAGTGGCCAAACGGTCTTTTACATCAGTCACATCGAGATTTATAATAGGCCGATTTTTCACCACCCATTTGGGCTATAATCTTATGTACTAATCACACTAATATCTTAGGGATGGGATGGTTGTACTTAGAGGAAGTGTACCCTCATTTGCATGGAGACTGGAGAGGGAGTGTCACGCTATTAAGGGAAATAACGCCCTCGGCACACCACACTGGGGTCTGAACCCCGATATCCCACACATCAATAGGTCAGTCTATTGTGAGATGTGACTCCTTAGAACATACGGCCCCTTTAGAGAGTTCGGGTCCCGCTCAGCCGGTTTTTCATAACCAGTTTTGTTTGTGGCATTCTCATACTCGCTTCCCGCTAATGTGGGTGAATTTAAACCAAAATATCTTTATCTCCCCTAGCCCTCGGATTATATAATAGCCTTTGTTTTTAAATTAGAATAATATAACTTAAATCATTATAGCAAAATATACATAACAAAAAAATACTGTTATTATATCTAGTATTATTTCAAATAAAAGTAAGCTTTCAATTATGGAATAATTAACGTGTACTTGTATGGTTTGGGTATGGTTGAATTATTCCCGGAATTAGTTAATTAGTTTAACCTGAGAAAGAACAGTTAGTGTTTTAAGCCCAAATTTAGCTCGAAGAAGTGTTATATCTGGTTAATAGAGGGCGATCAAATAGAATCACCGGATTAATGTAGGCGTCTCTTGAAATCTGATCTGTGACTCCTTATGGCTGTATTATAAAACCCGTTACCAATCTGTTCGGAATAAATCAGTTTCAGTGTATAGGTTATAGTAAAATAAAGTGGACTTTCATCGTTGGTCACAATGGTCTAATGCAATCGGGACTCGAATCCCAGTTGGTTGCACAAGGGGAATAATTTACCTAAATAGATTCTCACTCTTCTTTCACGCAAATGCAGGTATATTTCCTCTAACATTCTACCTTATTTATCCTTATTTTATAACCGTAATAAAATATGTCATGTGTTAACCGAACGGGTTTTAAGAGGCAACAGTGGAGAAAAAAAATACAGATAACCAAAATTAAATAATTAGATTTAAGTAAAGTTTAAATAGCTTTCAAAGGGTTGGTTGTATTAAATTAAATGCACTTTCATAAGCAACAACAGGAGTAAAATGTATCCTAAATATTACTGTAACAAGCATCATCAGGAAAAACAGAAGTCATTCGGTGAAAAATACCAATCAATTTGCTAGACTCTTCAAAACCACTGTTGATTATAATGCCTGGCATTAAAAAGTAGCATGAACTTTATTTGTTTGGAATATCACATCCATGGATTAAAATTTGACCGGCTAATGAGTTTGTTTAACCAATGTGCAAATTAATACGTTCATTTTGAATTTTTACGATAGCCAACCAAAGTGGAGCAAAATTTCACATATTACAAATTGTAAACACTGAAATAGAAATTTATTCAAGCATGAAGGCTTTAAATGGGTACATTAAAACTATATTTAATGTGACGAATTAAAAGCAAATAATAATTTGTTTAGCGTAAATTGACGTGCTTATACTTTTTTATATAACTTTTCCTACTATTTTTTTTTTTTTGCCCATGTGCTGCACCGAGTAAATATATTTTGTTTACATTTGTAGTACCTTTTGAAGTTAGTGAAAAGAGCTGTAATTAAATTTGCTGTAGCTCATAAAAATATGTACTTTATATCTATCCGCATGCTCTAGAAGCCGTGTTATACAAATTCGATATTCCCCTGGTCCACGGAGACATAATATTTATCCAAATAAAATTTAGTGGTCGTTCATTTAATATGAAGATAATTATGACAATTGTAATGTTGTATAATAAATCTACATTTTTTAATAAAAATATTTATATAAATTAAATCATATTTGAATAGTCACCAAATCAAATAACTTATTTCTCTTAATATCAAACAAAGTGAAAAATATGGTTTTAAAACATAAATAAATCAAATAAATTTAATTATTCACTTGTATTTACATGAACTAAAATACAGTCATTTAAATTTATATAAAACATTTAACATGAAACATAGGATTAAAACTATATAAACAACCTTACAAAAATACTTTAATCAAAATTATCAGCTTAAAAACATAACTGTTCGTCACATGTGGCTTGTTTGTATTTTCCATTTATGAATCTAATTTCCCCTTTTACTACGAGGATGTATCAATTAATTTACAAACGCTTTTAAACCTACAGCTTAAATACCACCAGTAGTTTAACATAATGTATAGAATTAAGCAGCAATGATGGATAGGTATATGAAGTTGCCATTATTGTGTTAAATTTTTCGTTGGTGGATGAATAAGTAATTATTTCGAATCTCATCTAGGTGTGTTGACGGAATTTTTCTCCTTCAAGGTCTACCAATCTACCTCCATATATAATCTGATGCAGTTATTCATCACTACCTCATGAAATCTATGTATTCGAATAGCTTGGGCAAAATATAAGACGTGGTGGATAGATAGATATTTAATGTTTCTGCTCGTATAGGTTTCATAAATATATGTTTTAATAACTTTAGGGCAACTGCATCTGACGTACCAAATTATTTCAGATCCGCTAACCAATCCTAAAACCACTAAGTCACCCAGTAAATACCAAGGGAGAGAGTGTCAACACAACGAAAAGTACCCTGAGTTGCCACAGATCAGACACATAACTTTTTTTTTTTTTAAAGAAACGAAGCAATGTCCAAACATACTCACGGACTTCCATACATAATTAACAAAGTTAGAGCTCTCACTATGGCTCAGATGTGCTTATATACCGCACTCAACGTACTCTGTATCGCTTTGAAGTTTGTGTTCAGATGTTGAAGAGGTATGAATCCCTGTGAGTTGGTGGCCTCCTAATATAATTATAGCACCACAGGTTTCAGTCAGGAAAAACCGTAGTGGGACGACAAATCCACGCTGGGAAGCCACTTTAAACGACCTTTCCGAAATAATATCAAGCGTGTGTGTATGGCCTTTTATTAGGAGATTGGCACTCAACAACTTACTCTAAAAACTATTACACTTGTGGACACACGAGCATAAACACCAGTTTTTTATTTTTATTTTATGTTTAACATCGCATCTTACTACCCGTTCAGGTTATGTACCAATTACGATAAGGGATGAGGAATGTCGAATTTACATAAGTGTACCCGCATTTGCGTGGAAAGACATGAAAGAAAAACACACCTCAGTACACCCAACCGGGACTCGATCCCCGATCTCCCTGTCTTAGGTAATCTAGTCTGTTGCGGTAGTGACGCCTTAGAGCATGTGACAGGTGATGAGAAGGGGTTTGAATCTTGATTGGGTGTAATGGGTGTGTATTTCTAGATTAATTTATCAATCTTTACCCTTAACGTATAAATGTGGGAGCGTTTCCTCTAGAGCAGTTCTTCTTATCAAACAGGGGTACGCGCGCGACTTTCAACGGGTACGCGAGCAGCTATAAGGGTAAAATTGGTAAAATAACAAGAAGAGATCCTAACTGGGTGGGGAATTTTCAAGGTGACTAAAAGGGTGATTTACAGGGTGCTGCTTTTTATTCGCTTTGAACAAGCTTCTTTATAAAATTGGCGAATTCGCTGGTAAAAGAATATAAAGACGCAGCTTCATTTATTCTCTCGCGTCATTATAATTTTGAAGACGCAACGAATAAAAGACGCTAGCTGACAAGTTGAACATACGCTCCCCAAAGCGAATAACTATACCTCAGTTTTAGCTTCTGTGGTGTGACTGACAGCTCACAGCTGACTTCTGACAGTCAACAGTTAGGTATATACCTAAGTGACAACTGCTAAAGACATGTTTTTTGCAGATCATATGGTTCAGCGTAGGAATACATAATTTGGTCTGGTAGCTTTTTAAAGCCGTCAGAAGTCAGCTGTGAGCTGTCAGTCAGCACTCACAGAAGCTAAAACTGAGGTATAGCTGCTTTTACCAGCAGCGTCAAAAGAAGCGGCGTGTCAGCGAATGGGTCTGCCTTAATGCGCATGCGCGAGACTGGCAGCTAGCTACAAACCTTGTTTGAGACGCATGCGCGAGGTGAGTTTTTTTCAAGCCATTACACAAGACCGGCTAAACGCTGGTGACTTCCCACTCTTTAGAAGCATTGTGAAAACGTTTATCAGCTAGATAATTTTGCTGCCAGATATTCGTTCAGGGAAAGCGTCAAGGGTCGCTTCAATAGAAGCCAGCGAATATTATCAAAAGCAGGATCATGTAAATCACCCTTAAGAGAAAAGTTTCTCCTTTAATTTCCTGGCTGTCATTTGTCATTTGAAGAAAGTGTTGTGTATCCTACATTAGACATTTAGTCATGAACGACGAGTACAATCTAAAAGTTCTTTTCACAGTGTCTTACTACCTGTCCGTGTGCTAGGAAATATATTTATATCGCTCATGCTGTAGGAATCAAGAAGGTAAAATCAATAGCGAATGTACCCTCATTTGTGTGAAAGAGGAGGAAAAGTTTCTATAAAAAAATCACTCTAGGGACACCCGAGTAACATTAAATCTTTATCGTTACCCCGTCTTCGGTGATCCAGTATTTTGCAAAAGTGACGCCTTAGAGCACCGAAATGGAATCCGTTATTGTAATATAAGGATAATGATGATAGTGTATACATGAGGGAAGTTTAGTTATGAGGATAGTGTAAATATGAGGATCAACTTAGATTCAACCTTAAATCTCCCCTATCGACGCCTCTACCTTTGTTCCCCACCAGCAATCCAGTCTAATACCCGCTTCAGTGTTCAAGTGGTATAAGGCGTCACTCTTGCGATAGACTGGACTACTTATGATGGAGAGAGTGGGAATCAAATCCCGGTCGGGTCTATTGAGGGTGTTTCCCCCTAAATAGTTTTCCTTGCTTCATCCACGCAAATAAGAGTGCATTTCCTCTTAGTGCAACCTTATTTACCCTAACATCAAAAGTATAACAAAATCTATTTTTAGAGCACCCTCGACACCCAGCCCTCTGCCAATTAAATTCATCAAGGTAAACGGGGAGGCTCCAATTTAACCCACGATTATTTTTTTTTCATCCATGCAGAGAATTGAACCTATGACCTTTAACTTTTTTTAAAAAAAACCATACCAACTGAGCTAATATAAGTGTCGAACGAGTTGAAAAATAAAAACCAAATAAGCGTCAATTTGAGGAGAGTTTATATTTAAAAAAAACTTTCTCGAGTGAATCAAGAAAAAAAGAAACACCTATGTGTGCCAAATTAGCTAGCAAGGGAGGAGGGAGGGAGGAGGAGGGTATTTGGGAGGGGAAGGTCGAGTACAAGAGCGTGGGGAGAGTAAGCTAAAGGCTCAACGCAGCTGGTGGGTTTTGACTAGATAAAGAGGACGTGGGGTCTCATTACCAGGTCAAATGGGGCAGCAGTTGCTCCTTATTCCCCCCTCCACCCCTCTTGCGGATTCTTTCCCTTTCCTAATGTCATGACTTTCATCGTTTTGACTTTGCAGGGGAGACATTCTTGTCAGGGAAAGGGAGAGTGGGGGGGGGGGTGATGAATCTGACGCTATAAGGAGTACACAATGTAGCATAGCACCAATTACATGGCCGCCTTTGGGATGCATTCAGGAAAAACCAACCTCAATACACATTACCGGATTAGAGCTTCGACCACCTTTTTACTGGCAAGTCAGAATAAATGAGCGTAAAGCTTGATTCACCTGTTCGCCCAAAATAGAGACCTGAATCTTCTTGAGTGGCGCAGAAACTCACACACGCTGTATGTTGAGCCATGATGCATAGCAACTCTAAATTAAAACAGCTTATTATCAACATTATTTTCTAGTGGATAAACATATATTTTAGATCATTCTCCCGATGGATGTTTTCAAATTATAACGCTGTGTCATGGCACAATCCAATACATCGGTCGATACAAAACGCTTTAAATTAATGGGTTGTTTCGAATCTTCTCACAAAGGTCAACGAAGCTGCCTGCTTGCTTCTGGATGTAAAGCGCGTCCGTTGTCAAATGTAAATGAGCACCAATTTTTAGATGGTTGGTTCTGAAATTTGGTTGGTTCTCCTGTGCCAAACATCTCAGGCAGAGCGTATGAAGTAAAAAAAAAAAAATAGTTGGAACTTTAGCGGAACAGCTCATACCGCTGAGGCGGAAATCTTGTGATTGGTTAAGAGGTCGTCACGTGACCACGTTTCTGTTCTGCGTTTGTTTATCAGCAAACGTGTCAATCCACTGTAACAATTAGTCCCTCTTCCCACGGATACAGTTAGCGGAAACAATAGATCATCATAACGTTTAATTAATGTTCACGTAACGTAACGTAATCTAAACGCTCTCTTATTTTTAAATGGAATTCATCACAAAGGAACTAACTTTTTAAAAAAAGTAGTCCAGTCTTTCCCGAGACGTTTACGTTAATTTTAGGGTAACGAGTCTTGTTCTGACAATCCTATATTGTTGCGAAGTACGTCAACAGGTTTATTTAATACTTAATTTGTTTTCTTATAGTATGCAGATTAATTCCTTGGAACAGTTTTTTTTTCCACGTCTCACTAGCTCTAAAACGTCGTAGCCTCTTGTTACACTTTATTTGGTCAACCCAACAAAGCTACATTGCAAATAATTGCAGCCTAATCACCCCTATATTTATGAATTTCATTTTAGGGAGTAATTATTGGTTTTCAAAAAGTCAAATCTATTTTTTGTATTTTGCTCAACTTGTTGCGTTACACTACATACATCCTGATTACACAAAAGTATATTTACATTAAGTGAACGTTAAGTTAATACTTATCCGGGCCTTATGGATTCCACTATGATGTAGCTCATGAATTTTCAACTTAGGGTGGCTGGAGGGGACGCGATAAAAGGCCAGTGTTTTTGCAGTTTTTATGGCAAAACATATCTTTGGTCAAATAAAGTAAATAGAGTTTAATTTTCTTCACATTTTTGATATCAACAGTTCCTGAATAGCTGTCATTAGCATGGTGGCATTATATAACAAACTAAATAAGACAAAAGGTTTAATTAAATTCCAGAACACCCTTGACTGATATTCATTAAATTTTGAGGTCACCACGTGAAGAAAATTAAATTTTTGTTGGTACTGGAGCAATATTTTGTTTATTTTGACCAAAATATATTTTGTCATAAAAACTGCAAAAAACACTGGCTTTTTATTGCGTCCCACCTTAAAAGTGCCCGAGAGCGAGATTGAATTCATGATTCTATTGGTGTAATTCATCATATTTGGTTAGTCTTTGTCGAGTTCTGTAAAAACGAGATCTTGTTTGTGATGAAATGAGAAGTGGTAATCTAATGTGTTTTTTTTTTACATACAAACCATTTTTCCTACTAAAGTATTCTAGCTTTGATATACCAATATAATACATCAAATGTATGGAAAAAATTCAAAATGAACAAGCTTGATTTTTTTTTCCCATACAAGACAAAACTTTCCTTTTCCCTGCTAAAAACATTAATTTTACTGCAAGAAAATTCTTGGGCCTCAAAAACATGGCATCGTGGGCCGCAAGTTGGAAACCCCTGGTGCAGCTTCTAAGATAGGCCCAGGGTGTAGTCAGAGTTAGGGATGCTAAAATATATTTTGCAAGGTAAAACAAGATACGTATACTTTTATAATATATCTGAGAGAGATGTGATAATAATTTCATTTTAAATTAAAGTAACAGGAATAAGGAAATAGATGGAGACGAAAACATTCCGCTCCCCAATGTTTAAACTTTCAGTGAAAGTAATTTAAAATAAAATAAAGAAAGAGAGAGAAAAGTAATAGTCGACGTTGTGGTTGTCTCCAAACAAGAGAAGCACTTTAGGTGTATAGACGTCGTAGTGTTTATATTACTGACTCAAGGTGACTGACTGCCTCTGTTTCTCCACTAAGAACATCTTGGGGGAAATAAAATAGGAGGCGTCATCGTCTTCTGTGTCAATATTAGCGCTTCCCTCACACAGGACTTAAGGTGCCCTTCACCCACCCCACCTCCTCATAAACCCCTCGGTTCCTCAACCTGCTACCCAAGAAGGCTAATGTCTAGCACAATACCCTCAGGATCTCCTCTATTTCTGGCTTGACAAACAACAACAAGACCCCACAAAGTGCTTCCCATTCCATACACACCCCTTCAACTTCCCCCCCCCCCCCCTCCTTTTTATTTAGGTACTAACCCCTTCCACCTCCTCTTTCCATTGCCATGATCCTCAATAATCCCTCCAACACTTTGCAAGGATTCCACAACAAGCTAGTCCTAGCCACATCCTAACAACCCCCCTCCCCTTACCCTTCGCCTTTGACAAACACAAACACACCTTGCACAAACTTTTGGGGGAGGGAGGGGGTGTAACGGCGAATCACGTCCGAGGATCTGCGCGAACGATTTCACTGGTTATCAACAAGATGACTTTCAATTAAGTTTAGAGCTTAACCCCAGCAAAGTCATTTAAAATTTAGATATTTTAAGATATCACCACTAGTTAAATTATCCAATTTGACCCACTTCGGTGGCCTCACGGTCTAAAGCATTACTCTTGCAGAAGACTAGACTGCCGATGACGGGGAGATCGAAGTTTGAATCTCGGTCGGGTGTACTGGGGGGTTTTTTACAAAATGGTTTTCCACTCTCCCTCTATGCAAGTGATATAACATAAATAATCCCTAAACCAATTAGCGTAATTAATACATAATCACCCGCCTCGGTGGCGTAGTTGGCTACCGCGCTAGTCGTGTTGAGCTAGACTGCCGAGGACGGGGAGATCGAGGTTCGAATCTCGGTCGGGTGAACTGGGGGGGTTTTTCCTAAATGGTTTTCCACTCTCCCTCCACTCAATTGCGGGTTCACTTCCTCTAAATTCAACCTCCCCAATTTCTAATCCATTAGCGTAATTAGTAATTGAGCGTATAACCCGAACGGTTAGTAAGAAGTGGTGCATAATAATAATAATAATAATAATAATAATAATAATAATAATAATAATAATTTCAATTTCAATTTCCTTTATTATAGTGCCGACCAACAGTCGTAAGACCTATAACAGGCCAGCACTGAAAAGCACACAAGTACATACCCTACAATACATACATTTACATAAGAAAACATGATAGACAAAAAATGGCCAAATAATGCCATATACCGATAAACAACCACGAGACAAAAAAGTAGTTAATAATGATAAGAATAAAAAGTAACATTAAAAATAAATAACCAAATCGTGGTTAAAAGCAGTAACATTATGCAAAAAAAAGATCAGAATATTGTAAACTTAAACAATGTAAACTTAAATAGTATTAAATAATATAGGCAGAACCTCTACAAGATAAATTATTGATATGGGATATCCTTAAATAACTCTCTGAGTTTAGCTTTCCTTTTATGATAAAAGTCGAATTCGACAAATCTAGAATTGGCACTATGGATACAACGACCTATAGGGCTTAACTTGTAAGAGCTATTGAGAAAAAAATAACTTTTGATTACGAGAAGCCCGAGA
This sequence comes from Timema podura, assembly GCA_033556935.1. Lineage (NCBI taxonomy): Eukaryota > Metazoa > Arthropoda > Insecta > Phasmatodea > Timematidae > Timema > Timema podura. The sequence continues at coordinate 27,390,010 of JAVRXN010000005.1, forward strand.
AGGGATAAGAACGCCTACATGATCAAGGGCAAATTTGCAAGAAATTATGTTATTGAAAATATTAAAAACAAAAAGGGCATCACAATAAAGTCTACGCGAGAAGAGAGTTTGGAGCCCTAATAGGTTTCGAATTCTATCATAATCATAATAAATCCGGTTACTAAAGTATTTATCATAGCATGCAGCAACAAATTTTCTTTGAACGTTTTCTAACCTAAGAGAGTCAGTTAAGTAATGGAATTCCAAGCAACAGTAGCATATTCTAACTTAGATCTAACCAGGGCATAATACAGACATAAAAAACAGTCAATTTTCTTAAATGATGAAGTAATAAATTTAATAAGCCCAAGTAGTTTCAATGACTGGGAAATGACATGGTCAACATGATAGTGGAAATAAAGTTTGTTATCCAGGAGAACACCAAGATCATTAATACAAAGGGTGCGAACTATGTTATCACTGCCCAATTTATAAGTAAAAAAGAAAGGATTAGTTTTCCTAGTGAAAGATATAGATTTGGTCTTAGATTTATTGATAGACATTCCATTTTCCAAAGACCATTGTAGAATACCATTTACATCATTTTGTAAATCTCTATACAATCTGCAATTGAATTGATAGTTTTAAATAATTTTACATCATCAGCAAAGAGTAAATAACTAGAAGAGTTCAAATATTTACCAATGTCATCAATAAATACATTAAAGGGAAGAGGACCTAAATTAGACCCCTGTGGTATGCCACAGGGTGCTAAAAATGTATTTGAGCTGTGTGAATCAATTTTAATAATGATGATGATGATAATAATAATAATAATAATAATAATAATAATAATAATAATAATAATACATAAGCATATAACACAAATGTGTAGTACTAAGGTAAGGTGCTTATAAAATCCAAGTTATTAATTGATATTTGGTGTATTTTCTTCATTTTAAAATTGTTATTACAGTAAAACCTCTTTTAGTCAGAATTTTCAGATAATTAGAACACAATTCTCTGGAAATAGAATACCAGAACATGACTTTTAAACAAAATAAAATTAGCAGATCAGGTATATAACTATAGAAGAACGATTCTTCATGTATAAATAGAACATATTTGAGATTCTACGACCAGGAATCAAACCAGATCATCCTTAATAGTATGGTTGGCTTCTATTTCCACTTAGCCTCATGTTTGGGCTATTATTTTTTTAAATAGTATATTGGGTACTGAGAGGTGTTGTACAATTCGATCAAAAGTGTAAACAAGAGTGTAATGTTATTAATGGATTTTTTATTTATTTTAAAACATTAAAAGTGTATAAATAGCTTAATAAGATAGCAATACCATATAAATTAAAAATTAGTAACTAGCTTATGATGTAAATTTGTAATGTCTTGTCCGTTAAGCATCTTTTAAATATCAATAGTAAATTATTTGATCAAAGAATATGTAAATAAAACATGACCTAATCATAGACGTCAATTTGCAGTGCACATGTTTGCTTTCAAACAGTTGTTCAACTCCTTTAAATCAAAAAAAGAGGAACTCTCATTTTATTAAGCTAGCCTAAAAGCATAAACCAAACACCGAGTCATCATATTTGTTGAGTGCAAACATCAAAGGGAATTGTTCATTGCTCATAGTGGCAAACCTGTAAAACTATAATGACGGTGATGCTGTTGACATAGCACCTGGAACCGAAACCTGTAATCATTGTCAGAGTGGCTTGGCAAAGCGACGCGCTAAGTGGGGGCTCAATTTCTTTTTTTTTTAATAGGAAACGTTTTACCTTGTGTACAAAATGTATCGAATGTCAATTTTCTCCCCCCTCTCATATCACAACACCTCACCCCACCTTGACCTTTGTCATTTTGTCACGTGCTTCACGCGAATGTAGCAGTCGATTGTGTTTTGTTTGTACCAGTAACCTGAGTGACTTGTTTCATTGAATGTTCTCTAAGAGTTCATTTTCCCATAAAGTGCACGAGAAAGAAGTCACTGTTCAAATACATTTCCTTTACGAAAACAACAACAAGAAAAAAAGTATTTTCAAATGCCATCTGAATTTTAATGTGTTTTTATATTACAAATATTATATGCCCCTTGCAATATCTTAAAAGGTTTTTTGCTCTGTGAATATTGAGCTAAATAAATTTGTTGACAAGATATAAAAAGGAATACTTTAGAAAACCATATTTCTTAATAATGGTCATCCAAAATCTCAGTATATCTGAAATACTGTTTGTTTACTAATATTAATTGAAAATCTCCAATTAATATCAGGTCCCGGAAAAAAAAGTTCAGGAGCACTACAGTTTCTGTCAAAAGAAAAATGTTTATCATTTATTTACAATTTGTGAGACTTAATTTTTGTTAACAAAAAAATTATATCCTACTCCCAAATTGTATATACTTCAAATAAATGCGTTGTTTCTGCAAAGTATTGCATAGAATATGCCAATTTTTTTTGTATATCTTCAACAGTGAAAAACAATGGATATTAATGGATTATCGAGAAATTTAGTTATTTTGATTGTACTTGGTCCCATAGAATTTAGGTTGACGAGTTTCTAGTAATATATCTCACATTGGCTATGTAAAGTAAACAACAAGGTATTCTACACATCAATTTAAACACTCTTAATTTCATATTATTTTTTTAATCTCCCCAAAAGTGAGATTGAAATATATATTCCATATTTTACAACACAAGCAGAAAAGCTAGAGCGAAAGAGAGATTCATTCAGATGAAAAGAACCAACATCCTTATCAGGAATATCACATGACATGTGAGGGATATCCGAATGTAGTAGATATGTAATGTATAACACATAATGACAGCCACCATCAATCACGAACTTTGAATTCTGTCAAAATTAGTATTGAAAGTGAATATTACCAAAATACAACGTAGTAAATTGATGAAGGTGAAGTATTAATATTTTAACTATTAACAATGTATTCAATTACATTATTCTTTTAAAAAATGTAGGTGTCGATAAACTTTCTATAGTTTCTCTGCATATACACACCAAATATCTATGGAGAGGGGATGTGAGATTTAGAAGAAATGTACCCCCCATCTACTTAGGACAGGATGGTCCAACGTTTTACATCCCTAAGGCCAAATCATATCAGTTTGCACCATGGGCTGAGGATAGATTTAGTAATCCCATCAACTTAACTCATCCTTACAAACAAGACTTGATAAACAATGACTTTCAATACTTGTATACAAATTGTATTTTTGGTTTGTATAGTATTTCATATTTTTCTAGAAAAAAAAAATCTCCCAAAAATTTGTTATGTGCGCGAACGCACACTTTCACAAAACAACTTAGCACTAGAAATATATAATTAATATGCATTTAATCAAAAAAATATGTATAAAGTGTAATCATGACCTCTGTAATTAAATATTTTTATTCGAACCATTATATATATTTCACATCCGCCACCGAGGAATTTCCTCTAATTCTTTTCAGAATAATGTGAGGGTCACATTTTCAGTGAACGTGGGCTGCATTTGGCCCGCAGGCCATGAGTTGAACTCCAATGACTTAGGCGAAGAGTGTAAAACCATCGAGTAAAAAAAAGCACACAACCGTCCTAGGTAAGGACTTAAACCCCAACCTCCATGTCATCCACAAACTAGACAGAACTATATCTACTATTTTTCTCGTGTACTCATCTGGACTTGGCTAATCATACAAATAGTATCTATAAAATTAATATAAAACTATATATCTGTCCATACAGTAAACTTCATTCGGATTGTTTGTTTTCAGTAAAGTCAAAAAAATACTCATTAGAATGAGATGAGATTACTTCTATTGTACTCCTTATCTTTAAAAATAAAGGTGACCTGGTGGTCTAGGGGTAAGGTGACAGACTTCTGTGCTGAGGGGCCGGGGTTCAATCCTAGGTCCCGGCACAGATTTATCTGATTACCAAATCCTTCCTTCACAAAACGTGTATTAATCACAACTTGTGAATGTGAGGAATTCCAGGCCTCCACCGTGGTTCGTATCCCACGTTAAACTGTAGGTCCTCCATTTCATCTCACAATCACCCTACCATTGCACATTATAGTTAGTGCGTATAACCCGAACGGGTAGTAAGATGCGGTGCTAATAATAATAATCTCTAAAAATAAAGGGTCAGCTTTATACCAACACGCTATCTCCTCATTGAGCAAAGCAGTGTCGAAAAAACCGACTGCCAATGTGGTTACATTTGTGTTTAAATTTTTAATAATTCAAATATAATAATAAAAAACTAAATCAAGTATGTATATTATTTTTTTGTTTCCTTGGAAACCAGTGGTATAGAAATATCAACAAACAATATTAATGTGTTTTTTATTCTGACTTACTTGATTGTCAAGACAATTGCAATCCAAAAAGTTACATTTTAATCTTAAATCCAAAGAGAAAGTATATTTTGTGTTAGTTGTTTTATATTCACATTAATAAGTAAAATGTGATTCTTTAACAAATAAAACGTATACCAAGGTAATGTTCAACATTGTTATGCGATTTAATATAACATTTACACGGATACATATTCACACAAACAGATTAATTCTCCAATTAAAAGGCAAAATATATATTATTATTATTAGCACCGCGTCTTACTACCCGTTCGGGTTATACGCACTTACGCTAATGTGTAATGGTAGGGTGATTGCGAGATGAAATGGAGGACCTACAGTTTAACGTGGAATCCGAACCACGGTGGAGGCCTGGCATTCCTCACATTCACAAGTTGTGATTAATATACGTCTTGTCAGAGGTGAAGGAAGGGTTCGGCAATCAGATAAATCTGTGCCGGGACCGAGGTTTGAACCCCGGACCCTCAGCACAGAAGTCTGACACCTTACCCCTAGACCACCAGGTCACCAAAAGGCAAAATAAATTTATTATTAAGGTACAGCACGTAGCCGACCATTTAAAAACTAATAAATAGATTTAAATAAATGAATGTAACCTAGTATTTGGATTTATTTTGTCCCTACCTTTCTCACTTTTTTTTTTTATCTTTAAGGTACTTAACCTGCACTTGCGGAACCGACTAAGGGAACACTTTATCCAAAAGAACATCAAGATCGACCTATAGGTTAATGTTAAAAACACATTTAGATTTTAGAGAACTTTGGACTTTGTGAACCAGTGTGGTTACTATAAGCGGAGTTGACTGAATATCGAGATCTTGACATCTTAAACCCCGCAACCTACGGTATGTGTAGCTCCAAACCCAATAAAAATAGAGAGGTGTCACTTTCCAAGTCCACTTATTGACACCTCAAGTATATTTTTAAAAATCAAAATATATGTCGGTCCTAATGATTTAGACCGCGTTTCATCTGGGAAGTGTATTTTTAAACGTAATTAAGCAATTTTTAAATTTTAGATAAAGAATTAGGGAAATTAATGTGTACATCTTAGCTTCTTTTTTTTACGTCCTTAATGAACATAGCACATTGACTACACATTCGGGTGAATAAATAACAAAAAAAAACATATAATGATAAAATTTGGTATTGTTACTAAAAAAATGAAATATCTATTTTTGTTGCTCAAACTCGCCCAAAACACTGTTTACTTTTAGGAAACAGAAAATTAATGACAGGAATATAGTGGGGCTACCATAAATAACCTAATAATCCCTAAATATTTGACGACCTTTTCCATCAAATCTAATTATTCCTCAAGTTTGCCATGATGAGACCATAAGGTTGAAATCTCAAGCAATCGCATCAACATTTCCACACACACACACAAGGAATCTAGAAAATTGTGTCATCATAATATAAAGAGTGACTGTATGTGACCTTATTTTCTTATAGAACTGTAGATGATCATCAGATTTGAGCAATAAGGCCTTCTTTTAAAATTCCAATAATGGTTTCAAGACGACGAACCAAAAATAAAACACCCCAAGCAGTTTCTTGTATAAAAGAAAAGCTTTCAATCCTCACAAATTTTGACACGTGATTCCGACTGATTAATGGACTCTTTTTTTAGGAGTAGGAGGGAGAAGCGTTCTAAGAAAATGCACAGGGCGGTGACTTGTGTCAAGAGAGATGAGAGAGAAAAAAAAAAAATCTGGATCGTCTTGGTCCAACGCTCTGATGGAGATGACGTTGCTCTGGTGTGTATAGGAAAGGGCGGATTGTCAGATGTGAAGAAGTCTTTCCACGCGGAGTCAATTAACCTCGTACCCGGAGTTTCTCTGCTACCCGCCCGCCACACATGTCCTGTTGCTCTGTCCCAGACACTGGAAGTCCTTATCGCCTTGACAAGGTTCCTCTTGTCGACACTACCGAAAAGGAAGGGGGAGAAGGGAAGAAGGATTTCTTCGGCGATGCGTAGCTCATCAATCTTCCAGTTAAAAAGCGAGCGGATACCATGGGCGCGGTTCGCAAGACACATGAGGCTCACGGGTAAATATTTAGGTTCTCTCTATGAACAGGTCGTAGACAAAGCTATGTGGTTCCTGATTCCTCCCACTGATCAAAGAGGTGCGGATCAATCCTCGCAGAAAGGACTGAATATTTATTAATATAAAAATGTTGGTTCTTCCTATTGATTATGGGTTGGATTAGTGAGTTTTTTGTCTCTTTGTGGTTTTTGATTTTATAAATAATCTAGGACAAACAATTAAATATATTTATTAAGTATTAAATGAATAAAATAATATATTTTAGTAGACTACATTTTAAAACAATCTCAGTATTGGATATAAATACAATAGTCAAGAAATAAAGGTAGAGCTCTGCAGTCCAGTTTTCTTAAGAAGATTATTTTTTTAAATACAAATATATTCTACTACAGTCAATATTAATACAGTTTTACCATATTAGTGTTTATTTTATGGGTCTTGATAATAGCTGTCAAAAATGACACCTTAAGATCACATTATGACGTAGTAATAAGTGAGAGTAGCGCTAATAATTTTTCTAGACGTAATTTAAGGCTCAGAATATGCCCAATTAACTGTACTATACCTTAATATAATTAGTAGTCGTCTGTCTAGTGGGCTATAAGTCTTGTATTTGATTCCTAGCAAGATTTAAAAAAAAAACGAATTTGTGAAATTGGTGCTTCCCCGATATAAAAATAATGAATAAGTGGCTGGAGATTATATTCTAGAGATAATTTAGTTTGTATTTCATGTGCTGGTAGGCTTAAGTTTGTTCAGAAAGTTCCCTCTAATTGAACAATACAAAATAATGAGATTTTATTAATTAATATAAATTATAATTATGTACTTAAAAAAATATTAATACAAGTCAAAAGTTATGAATCGTGGTGAGAATCGTATGATTTAGACCACTCAGCCATCGTAGTTGTTTTTTTTTTTTTCCCACACCTAATCTTACAACCTAGTTAGGCCTGTACTGATTTAAACTATACTAATGGAATAAGTATAAGGAAAAACAGTTGAGAGGAAATGTACCTTCATTTGCTTGAAAGGTAAGTGGGACATCATTTGTAAAAAAAAAAAAAATCTATGGTCAGAATGCCCAGGCCTAAGCTCACCTACTATTCTATCACTTATAATTAAAACTAAATTAAATTATCATTAAGTCCACGATGCGGGTGACAAAATTTTATAAGCGTACGAACATTAAGTTCTTTAAGGAATGCACAACTTGTGAATGTGAGGAATGCCAGGCCTCCACCGTGGTTCGGATTCCACGTTAAACTGTAGGTCCTCCATTTCATCTCACAATCACCCTATCATTGCACTTAGCGTAAGTGCGTATAACCCGAAACGGGTAGTAAGACGCGGTGCTAATAATAATAATAATAATTTAAGGAATGACATTAAAGCTTGATTTACACGTTCACTGGAACTCTAGGGCAGAATTTGCTTAAGTGGCGCAGAAATTTACAAGCTAGCAGAGATGTATGTTGAACCTTGATGCTTTTGAACGCTAGCTCAAAACGGCCGATATTCAACATGGATCCTTTTTAGTAGGTGACCTTCTTAAGATAAATGTAATGATAAATGTTTTCATATTATTGTGTTGTGTCGTGAAATAAACAACAAAAGGAATAAGTTCTTATTTAGGCTGGATCTACAGATTTCTCCTTTCCATACAAGCAGAGCCTAAACATTTTATCTAATTAATATATTGGATGAAGATATCTCGGTAGTTAGACGTGGTGAACAAAAAATAATTATGATAATATAGATTGAGTAAATATACGCCCTATTAGAAAAGTTAAATAAACTCAATTAAAAGTGATTGTTTTCTAAATGATCAAGAAATCGAAAACCTGTTTTAGTTATTTAAATGTTCCATTACAAAATTGGCTCTCTCTTTTAGTGAAATTGGGCAGCGCGTCATTGGTTATCTCTTCCTCCCTAATATGACAGCAGAAATGTTGGAAAATAATAATCTGTATAAAGTTATATCAAGAGATTTAAAAACTTTACTATTTATAATTGATTCACCGATTCGTTAAAAAAAAAAGTGTTTGGAGTGAAGTTACTCTTTATGTATATATATATATACAGTCCTACTTTCAAAAGAAGGGCCTTATCTTCTTTGTTTTAGCATCGCATCTTACTACACGTTCGGTTTATACACTTATGTAATAAGTATACTGTTGGGTCATGGATGAGGAAGGTTGAATTAAGAGGACGTGTACCCACATCTGTGCATAGAGAGAGTAGGAAAAGCCACCCTTAGTAGGATTATTAGATAATAATTAATGTATTGATACGTCAAGTCATGTTATAGGAAGCTGTACCTTTTGTTAGATATTATCACTACCTATAAAATGATGAAATATAACTAGTATTTTGTTTGGTTGTATTTTCTAAAAAAGACCTTTCTTAAGAAGGTTGTACTGTGTGTGTATATGTGTAACTTAAACGTATATAATTTGTTTGTTTGGATGTATGTGCACTTTATATAAATTAAGATGTTAGATTGGTTTGCCTCAAATCTGATACCGTATTTAGGAATTTTCCCATACTATATCGATGGAATATGATAACGAGGACATTATAATCGTAAACTAAAATAATTTTTTTTTGAGGAAACAGATACCAAACTATTAATTGTTTGAAAGGAGTTTTACGATTATAGTCACTTGTAGAAACTCGGTCGGGTGAACTGGGGGTGGTTTTTCCTAAATGGTTTTCCACTCTCCCTCCACGCAAATGCGGGTTCACTTCCTTTAAATTCAACCTTACCCATTCCTAATCCATTAGCGTAATTAGTACTTAGGCGTATAACCCGAACGGGTAGTAAGACGCGGTGCTAAATATTATTATTATTATTATTATTACTTGTAGAAAATAGTGTACGAAGTGATCATATACCAAATTAGCCCTTCTCCCATTTACACGACTAAATTAAAATTAGAATAAATTTAATTAAATCTACCGCTTCTATGATCTATTGGTCAGAGCTCCTGGCTACATTTCTGGAAGTCCCGGGTTCGCTCCCCTGCACTTTTTGATTTTTTAAATTATTTTTTTTAAAGCAATGTGTCTGGAACGGAGTCGAGTCAACTCAACCTCGTGAGGATAATGAGGAGATACTTGAATGAAAGAGTAGCAGCTACGGTCTATAAAACTGAGATTAAATAAATGAGGGTTCGTCATATTGGCTTTATGACACCCTCTAGCTGCAGTAGTTGGCACTATCTTTGCTAACAGACGGCGTCCACTCTGTTACTGTGGCTCGTTTGCGGGTTGACGCCATGGCGCTCTCTCTTAATTATATATTATATATTAAATAGTAAATATTTTGTTTAATTTTTTTTTACATTTATGAATAAAGACATTTTTAAATAAAAAATATATAAACTCTGTTAAACAAACAGAGTCATTTACGTTCTTTGACTTCCTGCTTCAAAAATTATATTTGAAGTGATATTATAAGCAACATTTTGGTTAAAAAAACTCTTATAGTAAAATATTATAAAATATGAATTCATAAATATTATTTTTTTAATTTGCGCCTCTAGTCCCATTAAGATCAGAACGACGATAGAACTAGTGACCCATATATATATATATACTATAATTTTTTTATTTTTCTAGTCAATATAAGCAAAAATACTATGTATAATCATTTTCTAGTCAATATAAGCAAAATACTATGTATAATCATTTTCTAGTCAATATAAGCAAAAATACTATGTATAATCACATTTGTGTGCACAGTCCAGAGAAACCAGCCTTAACAAAAATAAATTATGCATGATATGCCTTAATAAATTGATTAATACAATTTATAAATAATGGCATGAAACAAGCACAGAGTTTAATAAATACCATCGAGTTAATATTCTAAATAAAACACTAATTTGTATATTTAATTGTTGGCAGTTGGAACATTTCCATCCTGAAAACCATTTGTATAATCTTAATCAGTTTATTTTTGGCTTACGCACGTTTTTCGCTCTTGTGATTCTGCCGTAATACATCGAGCAAGTGATGGTATTGCTCCATCCAACTATATATACATATACAAACACACACACACATATATATATATATACATTATATATATATATATATATAATGTATAAACGTTCCTTTTAAAATGAGCATCATCATGTTTTATCATGAATAAAGCAAATATATTGTCAGATTTTAATGATTGCACCATTAAAAATAATGTTAGACTTCAATTTATATTAACGTATCTATTTCACTTCACTACAATCTTTTATCTTTTAAATCAAAACAACATTATTATCCAATTCTTCAAATCTGTAATTAAATTAAATGTTTTTTCTTTCTCTATTCCTTTTTGGTAAATTCAAATAGGGTTATGGTATAAATTAAGTAATTTAACCTGTTCATGTGCAAATTATTGACAATAAAAACTTATAATACTGTTTATTTGACCTCCTAAATTATTATTTGTAGTATATAAACTTAAGGTTGTTTGTTTTAATAAACAATTTTGTCTTTTAAGTTTAAATTAAATGCTCCTTCAGAAATATACTTAACAATCATAGAATTTTAAGTCAGATATTTTAAAATGGGTAATTTTTTAATTATATAGTCATTCAGGTTTAGTTTAATAAAATATAAAGTTTACTATTTTTGCATTCTAGATTTACATAATTATCATATTGATTGCTTATTTACTTTGTAAGATGAAATTATTTATGAATTAAGAAATTTAAATAATTATACTGTATTCCTTTAGCAAAAAAAGGAAAATAATGAAGTTAAATTTATATTTAATTTATCCTTGTCTTGTATTAGTGAATATTAAAAACAAAACAGAAAAAAATTTAAAGAGTAGAAATAAGATTTATCTATATTAGTTTGAGCAAAAAAAACTTTATAACATCTAGAATAACATTATAAAAAAATATTAACGTATGATCCTATAAATTATCTTTTTATCAATTATAATTACGTATTGATTAAAATACTTTTTTAAGGCCTGCATATTTGTTCCAAAATTAATATTGCCATAGAAACAGGCAGTTATCATCAAAACATTTTGTTTTAATTTTAACTACCTTGAAAATTCAAATATAAATTACAATATATATAAATATATACCTATATTTAGATATTAAAAATCCTCCATACTTAATTCAATTAATAAATGAAAATAAAATAATAAAAGCAATACCAGCAATATAAATAACCAAAATGGTTACAGTGTTAAAAATAAACAAGCAGGTCTGACGTTTCTAAAATGTGTTTGGATTGCATGACTGTTGTAGATTGGAAGGGCTTTTGAGTTTCAGCTTTTCCTTTTACACTTGAAGGTGTCTATAATCGTCTTAAAGCACTCCCAAAACTGTACAATCGTATGCCGGGTGGTCTCGCGTGATACAGGGTCATTTAAGTGGCTGGCTTCCTTCAGTTACCAACTGATGTCTTTCCCATTTTGTCTTCTACTAAATTTCTTCTTTACCTCACTCAGTCGTTTTCTTTCTTTGTTTCTTATTCGTGTGAATGTTTTCCTTCTTTCTATTTGCTTACTTTCCCTGTACCGCCTCTTCCATTTTACTTACCGTAAATGCTCTGTTCAACTCACCCAATACTTTTTTTTTTCCACCTTTCTAGCCATTTTATATTTCTTCTTTATTTACCTTATGACCTAATCTATCTCGAGTGAACTCTTAGCTTATCCCTTGTAATTTTATCTAGTCTTAAAATGTATCTTTGTCTAGTTCAATCCTTTTGTATGTCTTCCTTTCTTTGTTTCTTTTAAGTTTATGTTTATTTATTTTTTATCTTTTTATCTACTTTCGCTCTTGTTAGCTCTATGTAGCTGACTATTTCAACCCCAACCTCTCGCATCCTTATTTACGTTTATTTACATAGTTACCCTTCAGAAACCCTACACTTTTAACCCCAACTGCGGTTAAAAAGCCTTACAAAGTTAAAAGTTATTTTTTTACGTGACTACCAGTAGGCCTATCTAGTTTCATCAATGTTTGAACCACCTCTAATCACAAAAGCTGATTTTCATGTTTAGGAAACATTTATTTTAAAGCCATGTTAGGATTATTTTTACTTCACAACACCAGGCTATAAGCAATATAATTATGAAAATGAAGTATGTAAAATTTAGGGGATATGTACCCTCATTTGCACCAATGAGATAATAGTGAACCATCCGGGAAATTTCATCTCCAATATAATCAGCAGAGATTCAATCCACAATATTTCCGTTTCACGTAAACAAGATTATATGAAAATGAGATAGAGTATGTATGTCTACCGATTTAGTATTGTCTAAAACTAATGAAAGTTACAAAACTTATAGGAAATATTAATCTGAGAGTGCTAGTTATTTAAAGTAATCACTATTCGACAAACATTAGAAAAAAAAATTGGGAAAACAACATAATGGTACATATAATAAACATGAATTTAAAAAAATCCTGTGATTCAGTTAAAAGAAACAAATTACTATATTAAATTTTAGTTAAGTTTGGGATACACAAAAAAAAAAATTGTCACGCTAATTGAGGTATATTTGACAGATACGCGTGGAAAGGCTCGGGCTGGATATAACTTATCAGCGTCTTTCAAATTAATAATGGATTGTTATAAGGCAGTGTTGCCAAGTTTATAGTCTCTAGCGATAGTACATGGACCTGAAATGAATTGTATTTTGACCCGTAGGATACTACTTTCTGACATTATATTGATAAGCCTTGCGATTTTCATAAAAAAATAATAGTCAATGTAAAATTTGTTACTAGATAGCTGGGCCACAGGATATTACTTTCAGAAAATATCCTAAAATTGGAATTTACACGTGGTGAAATTATATCAAAAGTAGTATCCAGATCGTACAGTTGGCAACAGTGTTATAAGGAGACTCACTTTCCACATAACTTTTTAATCTAGCCTAAGATTATCCTATTAAAGTAATACAAGAGATTAGGGAAGGCTTGACATTAAATGGAACATTACAGTTAGTTAATGTTGTGTTACATACCCTGTACTCACTTCACGACATTGTTAGGATAATCAAATCTTACAGATTACGGTGGGTAGGACATGCAGAATGAATATAAGAATCTAGAACCGGTTCCGTGTATTGACTGGCAAACCCAATGAGAGGAGACCATCGGCAAGACCTAGACACAAGATAGGAGGAAGGTACCAGAATGGACCTGAAAGAGATATGTTGTAATAAAGTAGATTGGATTAAACTAGGTAAGGTTAAGGATAAGTGGCCTAATTTTATAAGTATAACAATGAACTTTCGAGATCCTAACGCCATGAGTAAGTTATTTAAATAAATATCTATCAATAGATATATTCTATGTCAATTAAAAGTGAGGACGTTACATTAATAACAATATTTGTATAAGTTACCTTTAGTTACATAATTAATGAGTACATGATATATATATTATATATATAAAGTTAAAACGGATTAGCTGGTTTTTGGAAAGAGTCAGAAATATGGTGTTAAAAAACCAAAAGTAAAATATTGTAGAGCCAGCTCATGTTGATAAAATAATAATTAATATGCCAAAAGAAAGAAAATTAAAGGAGTGTAGTAGTAGCCTAAGTGGAGAAAATGCTCACATTTTCTTTGTGTCAATAATTTGCAAAACATTATTTGGAACTTACATTCATGTAAGTTCATGAATGGTTTAAGTGAAAAGAATAGTAACGTTATTGAAAACATATTTGTATTATATTTTTTTATTTACTAGCACACATATTAATAATCCTACAAGTCTGGAAACTATATTTCTCTTTACTCGAATGCATAGTTAACAACAAGCGACTTTCCTACTTTCTAATCTGACTTTACTTTCACAAACCATTCTCTCCCTTCACCCCTCCTCCACACTTTGCGTTATCCTCTTTCCCTTCCCCTTTATCAACGTTCTAATTGAATGACGTTCACGAACGTAGCTACGCTAGCACTGGCTGTCATTCTATCGAACCAAAACGTTAATTAGGAAGTCAACTTTGTACATGAGTAGCACCCTAATGTAATGAAGCTTACGGCACTCTAATTTTTGTTAAAAATAAAACCTTTCAGATTTTTAAAAAAATAATGTGGAAATTTTAAGTATATATATTTGTAAAAGATTATAGGCAAAGAATTTTTACTTGAAAGCATTTCGAAACGGTTTATTATTAAAGTTTCAACACATAAGAAAGCAGTAAATACTTTATACATCAATTAGTACAATAAAAAAATCCTATGAAGACACTTTTAGAAAATAAAAACACTTTTATTGCAGTTAAAACTTATAGAATTTTACTTTATCATAAGTGATATTTTATAGCTTGCAAGATCATCTATCAAAAGTAACAGCTTCATATTACACGATCTGACGTATGAATACGTGAAGCTAGATCTAGTAAATTAATAGCTGTTAGTTAAGTTTCCTATTTTGACAACTCGATTGTTGTAGGCCTAAGATATTTTTTCTGTGGTATGTGAACTATTAACAATCTGATATGTGTGGGTGATTATAGACACTTAGTAAATGTAACCTATCGATTTAAAATTAACGGGTTCATGAAATTCTTAAACTTTGTTAACGGAGGTTTGGTTAGGGTAGTATTTTATTTGTTTTAACGCTTAATAGTTTTATATTAAAATTAATATAAACAAAAAATTAAGAAACAGTCTACAATAAATTTTTGGAATGGATATTAATTTGTATTATTATTTTATAAAATGATGATTAATTAATGTGAAGCTATAATAATATGTATATCAATATATAATGTAGGCCTAAGTTAATATAAGCTATTATGACAGGGTTCTCGATTTCATTAAATTAAGGTGTATGAAGCTTAAAAAAGATATTAATACTGAATGTAGATTCTAACGAGAATACAAAGCGTTTTATAACAATGGTTTGGTAAAGCAAGAAGGTCTACGTTTTTGATTCTTCTTCTGAGTACGACGATTAATATAAGTAAAGTCTCCTAATAAAAATATATAACAGATACATACAGGAATTTTATTATAATTTTTTGAAAAAAAAAATTGGCTCATTAGATTTTACTGAAGTCTTTCATATTTTTAAGAATTCATTTTCTTGAAGAAATGAATAAATAAAACCCTAAAATGATTCATATTTAATGTAGAAAGTAATTTGATTCTCCAAAGGATTAGCTTGGTTAATATAAAATGTATTGTTATTGAACACTAAAACATATGCTTTCATAGAATATGAAAAAGGAAACTTTTCCTTTTTCCATTAAGAAAATTTGTTAGCCTGGAGAAGATTTTTGTTTTTTGTTTGTTGTAGTAGTAATAGTAGTAGTATAAGTAGCAGTAGTTGTGGTTGCTGTCGGAAAATCCGTGAGATCAAATATAATATCTACCTTTGAACAATAGTACTTCTGTTTTGATTCTTTTCCTCCCTTTTCCTAGAGAAGGATTGCTAAGAGTTCAATTTAATAACACTTAACTAGAATCTAAGGCTCGATTCCTGAAGCATAAAGAAAGTTAAAATGGATGTTAAAGATGAGCAAAGGTATTGAAGTTAAATGATTAGCTTGGGTAAGAAAAAAAAATCTTATTCTTCTTTCTTGAGTGGATGACTGTAGCTCAGAAAGGGTTTGGTAAAAATGCCTTGAAGCATTCTGAAGTAGAGTTTTCCAATCTACCAGATGTGTTTAGCGTGTGGAGTTGTTGTCGGAAAGGGGTAGTGAAGGGGATGAAGAGGAAGAATGAAAAAAGGAAGAAAAGGAAGATTCAGAAGTCCGTCAGGAAGTCTCAAGTTAGCTGAAATTCATGGAGGAACGTTGAAGGTCACCATAGTTGCTGGAAATGAGAAAAAAAGAATAAGACTACTTGACGTTTTTTATTTTAAGTTCTATACTCTCTAAACACGTGAATTTGTTTTAAGAGAGTTTAGAGGAAAATTTTGTTTTCAATGTCAGAGAAACCCCTAAATATGTATTGTAAAATAGTAATCAGCAGAAAGGGAAAATATTTCCTCAGATATTAATATTAGATAAATTTTAATCATACTTAACTGTGAATTTTATGCTTAAGGGCCAGTTTCATAGTCAGATTTAGTACGCCTAAAGTGCGAGTCGATACTAAATACAGGACGACACCTACCTAGACCAAAATGGAATGGGCCAGTTTCGCATATGAAACTGGCCCATTCCATTCAATGTCAGGTAGGTGACGTCTTGTATTTAGTATAGCGCCGCACTTGAGGCGTACTAAATCTGACTATGAAACTGGGCCTAAGTTAATATCGTTGTGATATTTAAAGCTATAGCTACACAAATACACACACACATATATATAGCCTATATATATTTCAGCACCACGTCTTACTACCCGTTTGGGCTATAAGCTTATGTACTATAATGGTTTTAGGTAGGAGCAAGGTTATATTAAGACGTGTATCTGTATTTACGTAGAGAAAGAGTGGAAAACCATTTTGGGAAAAGTCTCCGTACAGCCGAGATTCGAACCTCGATCTCCCATCATTATATATAATAGGGTATGTATTCATATGGCAAGATAAGCCTTTATTGAGGTACGTCTGCGAAATCCCATTTTTAAACATTAATTTTATAGTTTTATTCAAATGAGATTAGTCGAAATAGATTTGACCTGAAATTTAATAAAAATACTTTCCACATATATATTTATTAATAATTCTTATTTTGAAATATTTGATAAAAAAATATTGGTTTGAATAGTGAATTCATAAAGTCACAATAAAAATAACTTTATACTAATTAATTTATCACTATCATGAGAGAATAGACTAACCCTCTCCAAGCGCTTATAGTTTCATCCAGTTCTCTTTAAATCACCGCTGTTCAGTTTAGACGTATATAATTATAATTACTCTAATTGGATAGGAAAGAAGCATTTTAGAAGGAATATATCCGCGTCTGCGCGGAAGGAAAGTGGGAAACCTTTGCTGACAAACCACCCTCAGTAGACCCGAATGGGATTCTAGCCCCGATCCCTTATTCCTCAGCGGGACAATCAAACACTTGAATGATGCCTTAAACCATTTGGCCACTGAAGCGGGTATTAAATTCAGTTCATAAGCAATTAGACTTGTTTATAATTGGTTCTACTTTATTTATATTGCATTTTGTATTTCCTCTCTCCGCTAAAACATGACAGCACTGTTCTACAATCTATTTTTTTCCGCACTCTGTTCTACTATTTATCAAGGCTATCCGCATTGAGGTATAGATGAGCTCTATATTATTTAGAATGAATGTATCTGCATTTCCGTGGAGTGGAGTGAGAAACTAGGAAACAACAGTTTAATACATCCGGGTGAGATTCGAACCCTAATCTCCCTGTCACCTTTGAACCATATTAAATGTACCTGACATTCAGTCATCGCAACAAACGATTCGGATATTACATAAATCGTTCTATGAAATACACTTTGGCCTAATAAAATTCATTCTTTTTATGATAAAAATATAACTTTAAAAAAAAATTAAATGTTAATCAAAAACTGAAGATTAATTAGAAATATCAGACTTAAATAATTTTTCTTAGTGGATTGAGTGAATTGATAAAATAAATTCTAATTCGTCACGCTCCACACTTCAAGATATTGGAAATAGCTTATCCATATGTTTATCGATTAGTAATAAATTTGATTAGTAAAAGATTCCTGAGTGCAGCGGCTCCTAAAGTCCTCATCAGCCCTCGTTTAATGGCCAAGATATCCTTAATCGTGAAAGACAAAAGGCAGTCATATCCCAACTCTCATACCTACTAGATGGCAAAACCACTCCGCCCCCCCCTTACCCCTTCTTACCCGTTATATCCGACCTACTAAAGACATTTGGACATGCGATGTCACGTACCGTCCATTCCCGCTATCTATAGAGCCGGATCGAGAAAGGAATGAGACATTCTGACGCACTTCCTCGAACACTGCTTGCACAAGGAAACATGTCCATCGAGGGGCGTTTCGAGAAACACGCCTATAAAAATGTGTTTTTTCATATGTGACTGTGTGTGTGTTTGTGAGTCACGAGGCATTATTTTACATGCCAAATTGACGTGCAAAGTATGAGGTACGATGTGCCTCACTGACTAACTTACCCACGAGTTTAAAAAAAAAACAAAGTACTCCCATATAACAGAGAGTTTTGACATTTGATATATGTTAACGTCCATATCTATTGTCAAAATATGAAGAACTTTAAATATTTAATTTAGAACTATCTTTTATTATTAAGATTTGAGGCAGTAATAATTTTGACCTACATCTGGTTTTTAATATTCAGTTTCTTAGAAAAAAAGAGTAGTGATATAATTTAATAAAAGAAATATCTTGCAGTGAAGAATCTATAAGGAAGGTAATTTTGAAAAATATTCGCATCATCTTGCGAAAACCCCAATAAGCCCCCTTGAATTCAGACCCGAGGTTCGAATCCCAGCCTTCCCACTAACGACGACGAAATGGATTGCAAGTCTAATACCTTAAGCCAGGGGTCACCAAACTACGGCCCGTGGGCCACATCCAGCCCACCACAAGATTATATCCGGCCCGTCCCAAGATTTTTTCAAAAAAACAAATTAATTGTTTCTCATCGTTATTTACTAACCACAGAGTTTATTTGACATGTCAAATTTCTGTCTGCACGCGTGCTTCCCCTCATGACACCAAGCCAGAGTGTTGTCGGAATTGTAAACCCTCATTTTCATTCGTAGGCGCTATTCCTTATACCGACAAGAGAAAGACGATTTTTAGGTAGTTCCAAGTCTCCCGGTAGAGGGTTATCAAAGTAAAGTTCCGAAATATGATACCTAATTTAAAAAAAGGATATATATTGACTAATTATTATAAATATAATTTATTACACATAACTTGATTCATTTCTCACAGAGAAGAATCAACGTCAATCACTTTTATCAAACACTGACTGGTCTTGGAAAATGGATTTTTTTTTATACACGTGACTGACCATATGACTTGAATCTAAATTTGCATGTTGAAACAAATTTGATTTATGATCTATTTGCGCATGTCAAGACATTCAGGGAAAAAAAATAATGCAACATGTAGAATAGGTGAACGTTACTTTGGGCCGGCAAAATGTGTGAAATATATTATGTGGCCCACATAGCAAAAAGTTTGGAGACCCCTGCCTTAAGCCATTGGTAAACCTATACGTGTACGAGTGTATGCTTTGTACTTCAAGGAATATGTCCGGAAGTTGAGAGGTAGCTGAAGCATGTAATTTCTTTATTCAAAGAATTTAGAAATTGATGTATTAAAATTAAAAAGGTATGACACAGTCTTACAAACATTCTCATATAGAGTATCATAACAAGAAACAAAATTTTCAAAATTAGGTTCTGAATAAACTAGCGTATGTGAAATTTCCTTAGGAAAAACAAACATATAATCTTGTTAAACATGGTGTACACTCTATATAGATACAGTATACACTTTTTTTTTTAAATGTAGCATTGCATCTTACTAGCCGTTCGGGTTATATGCTAACTAAATTGTTAACATATTGAAAATATTGTTATTTTTAAAACCACCCTCAAATTATTTATAGTCTATTTAAAAATATGTTCTTATTTATCATGAAAAACCAATTCCAGATGCTTACTTTCAAAAATCGCTCGTCAGTAAACCACTATTTAGAGCTAGGGTGAAAAATAAAAATATAATATCCCAAGGTACATACAACATCAAAATATAAAGTTTGAACTAGATTTATCACACCGCTTAGGATCTAGATTCAGGGACAAAACGGAATTGTAAAATTAACATTTTTGAGTTAGCAGGCTTATAAAAAGTAAAGAGCTTCAACATTATCTAGAGGTCTAAAGTTTTCACAAATACCATACCTTATCATTATAAAGTCCAATTTAAGTACCCAGCACTGCCCGGAAGAAATATTTTTAGTTTAAGAGATGCACGTAAAAAGTGACTTTAAAGTTAGCGGCCTTAAGCCCTGTGTTATTCTTGGCCCTTTTGCATCCGACCAGGTTGTTAGTTAATTATACATTTCTAACAAAAATTTTAAAATCCCACCTTTGAGGTGGATATATTTGTGTAAAATTCCACATAGTTTTTAAATATTTCAGACCTCTGCATGCGGTAGATATCAACCAATGCTTATGACTGACAAAGAAAAATAGTAAAGATATAGTGGGATACGTTTTCTAAAAGAATTTCCCTATAAGAAGATTTTAAATTTAAAAATAGACCTCACTGTATGGTTTTTATTTCTGTAAAGAAATCTTCAGAGAGATACGAGGTTTAACACCCGAGGTGGCACACCGAATAAAGGTTTATTAGCGATGTTCCTATTGAATCTGGCGCCTACTGCTTTATCAGGTTTACAAGGCCCGCAAGCCTCCACCGCAGTAATACCGCTTCGTGCCCTAGAAGATTGGAGCTTGCAATATGGAGCACATCCCACGGGCGACGTCGCGTTCCATTGTTCCATTCCCGAGTATTAACTCCTGTGAATTCTGGAACAATGCCTTTAACTGGAGTGGGGTGAAGTGTTATGTGGTGTGGGATAAGGGCTACGGATGGGCGTGGGAGGAAGAGTAAGGTGCGATGATGAAAATTGAAAGAAAAGAACTGGATATTGTGATGTGAGTGCAGAGGGTAAAAATTCGGAGACGCAATATTACTCCTAAAACGTTTCCGTTTTGTTTATCCGGTTGCGTTTTTTTGGGTAAGTTTGTCTTCGAATTGAATCAGTGAGAAACTATGAAATAAATAAAACATGATCCGCAAGCCATAGACGATCGGACAGTTGTTCTTGCCTTGTCTAGTTTGACGAAGATTGTGAGGTTGGAGTTTTTATTTGGGTCAGACGTACACGAGTATATTATAATAATTTTTACCTAAATTAGGTTCCCATTCTTCTTTCACATGAGTAATAATGTAGTTCCTCTAAATTGTACCTCCTTCGTCCTTATTTTAACAGCGTACATAGTCTGGATGGGTAGTGAGTGAATTATGAAGGGCCAAAAAAAAAAGTTAACATTAATGAGTCTTAACACTCTGGATGAGAATAAAAGCATATGTTTTAAAATATATATAAACATATTTAGTTCTAAAAAAATACTATAATTATAGCTAAATAATCAGTGGAATAATGAGAGCTCTTTGTAAATCATGAAACTAACTTTGATTCCTCGAGTGAATGTCGTTGAAACCACTTCTGAATTATGTTTTAACTGCAACTGCGCTAAGCTTTCTGAATTAAACATAGCTATTCACTTATATATAGTATGATTATTCAAATTTTGATCCATAAATAGTCTAATAGGCACCTTACAAAAACACATTTAATTAGTTACAAAAGCTGTAGTTATTTTAGCAACGCGTCTTACTACCCTTTCGTGTTATACGCATAAGTACTGATTGTGTTAATGGTTTTAGGGATTAAGAAGGTTATATTTAAAGGAAGTGTACCCGTATTTGCGTGGAGGGAGAGTAGAACATTATTTTGAACAAACAGTCTCAGTAAACCCAACCGAGATTCGAACCACGATCTCAATCTCATCTGCAATCAAGTCTATAGCGAAAGTAAAGAGTTAGACCAAGCAGTCGCCAAAGCGGGTGAAAACTGCAGTTAAAAGGGAATTTAACGATGTGCTGAGATAATTTGGTAATATTAATTTTAGCCTTTTTTTGCTAGGGATAGCTAAATGTTTGATTGAATCAGAATAACGAATCAGAATGGATGGTACTATTTTTAAGTTGATATGGAGAGTATAAGTTAAAAGGTATAATATTCAAATTTGAACTATGTATAACACATCACTAGGTTAGATGATTCATGGCGAAAATAGTCACGGTCTAAACCAAAATGATATTAAATGTTACGATTTATATCGCGTTGAAGGCTAAATTTCAAATATACGTATCGCTTATGATTTTCCCCAGAGTTCCTCATATTTCAAACAAATGTATTTGTTAAAGATGCTTGAAATATATATATATATATATAAATATATATATAAATATATATATATATATAAACAATTATCCAATAAATATAGATCTGAAAACACATTACACATTATTTAATAGAATTTCATGTCCATAAATGAGAGTGGAAAACTGCATGCTGTGCTATCTTACATTAAAACTATATAAATTATTATTATTATTATTAGCACCGCGTCTTACTACCCGTTCGGGTTATACGCACTTACGCTAATGTGCAATGGTAGGGTGATTGTGAGATGAAATGGAGGACCTACAGTTTAACGTGGAATCCGAACCACGGTGGAGGACTGGTATTCCTCACATTCACAAGTTGTGATTAATTCACATCTTGTCAGAGGTGAAGGAAGGGTTTGGTAATCAGATAAATCTGTGCCGGGACCGAGGATTGAACCCCGGACCCCTAGCACAGAAGTCCGACACCTTACCCCTAGACCACCATGTCACCAACTATATAAATGTTATAGTAATTTCAAAATACTTTTAACCCACTTCAGTGGCCGAATGGTCTAACGCGTCACTCTCGTGTATGACTGGCATGCTGATGACGGAGAGGTCAGGGTTGGAATCCCGGTCGGGTCTGCCGAGGGTGATTTTTCTTCCTAAATGCCGTTCCATTTTCCTCCTAAGCAAATGCGGGTAAACTACCTCTGAAATGCTTCCTTCCTCATCCCTACTCAATTAGAGTAATTATAATACAGGCATATAAACTGAACATTTAGTAAGAAGCGGTGATGGTCAATAGTTTTTGTAGGGAAACAAATATTCTACGTACTGGAGAGAGGGGAAAAAATATATTCACATCTCTTTTTGAATACTGTTTATGGAGGCTATGTAAAATGGTAGTTCTCACTGTTTCTATTATCGATTTCTATATCTCATTGACTTTAAAATACTCGAGAGAACCGTCTGTAAATTTGGGATTTCGAGGCACTCGAGCATATACGAGAATTTAGGGAATGGTCTAAAAGAAAAGAGTAGGTGGATAGACCGGGGGGTAAGGTTCGTAAAAGAGAAAGGCGAAGGAAGATGTTTCTTTGGGATGGATGAACAAAAAATAGCTACCACTTTCGTATAAGTTGAAGTAAAATAATTGACAACTAACATGGTGGTAGGTCGTAGAGCACGAAGAAACTAAAGCCTCGAGACCACTGGGGAAAATGTTGGGATTCCCGGCAAGACAACAATGTAGGACCTGGACTTACCATAGTTAAGTACAACAACAACCAATAAATTTAAGCTTCATAAGACGTGTTCTTAAGCCATTATTTTCTTCTAAAAAAACAGAAGAAAATGTTTTAAAATTCATCATAATGTGATTGTGTTTTAATGAATCTCGTGTTTGTCTTAAAAGAAGTACCGGAACGCCGTTATGCGACGTTCCGTCAGAAGTTAAGACTGTATATATTTAATTTAAATTTACACTACTCGCATACTACCAAATAAATTTATAATTTGTTTACTTTATTTGATGTTAAAAATTGTAAATTACTTTATAAAGATCACAGTTACATTACAAACTAATGTATAGCTTTTTTTTTACTCTACATATATGTGTATGGATATATTTAAGTTAGCACAACTGGTAGCGTACACAAAAATCCTTCAATGTTGAGTAATATTAAGTAATAACTCATGTAACAGTCCCCAAAGCATGCGACTACGTAGTATAAACAGTGTGGCCAACGCACGCACAAATAAATACTCCCATAGGGACGTCCAGTAAATCAAACTATCATTCTATAGGTATACGTTTCTATCCCAAAACAAAAACACTAAATTAAGATAATTTGACAACATAAAAATGTTCACCCTTCAATCTGACTTTAAATTAAGTGCCCAATTAATCGTTTTCCTATACAATAAATTTTTGTCCAATAAATGTTGTAAGCTTAAATGTAATAGATCTAAAAGACAACAATATTTACACCTATAGACTTCTTTTGATATTTGATAACATATATGTGAAGAGGGATTTAAGATATATGATTGTACCTATTGTTATCTTTTACTGACCACAAGCCTACTAGTCTTTAACACTTCGATCATTTAAGGTAATCACAGACTAATAATAGAGAGGTAGGCCAAATAATTTTTACGCTATAAAACTTTTAAAAACAGTAAAAATTCATATATGATAAAAAAGTAAAAATTCATATATGATTAAAAAATAAAACTCTGGCCAAATATTATTATCAATTACAATTAAAAATATTGTTATTAACTATTAGATACCCACTTCAGTGGCCAAATGGTCTAATGTAGGTGTCTTCAACTCGTGGCCCACGGGCCACTTGCGGTCCGCGGTAACATTTTTAGCGACCCACTGGTTCATGAAAAATATAAAATTATTTTAAGAATTTTTTATTTTTACACATATATATATTACATACTCAACTAAAAAAAATACATATCTTATTTACGTATTTTACGTTATTTTATGAATGATTTTTCCTTTTTGCGTGAAGAAAAATATTGTATTTTAATACAAATGTACTTTGAACCGGCAAATGACAACTCTAGTAGACAAGGCAAATCCTGCTACCCCCTGCTATGATACAACAGAGGACAATCTTGACGAGAAATCCTAATACCTAGTGTGAGTATAAGTGTGTAAGAATGAGCTAATACGAATATTGTCAGTACAACATTGCGGCCCGCGAGCAAACAAGAGACAGAAACTTTAGCCCTTGGACCTTAAAACGTTGACGAGTCCTGGTCTAAGGCATCATTCCTATGTTTGTCAGGCCTGCTAATCGGGGTTTGAATCCCTGTTGGATCTACCAAGGGAGGTTTTTACTAAATGGTTCCCCACTCTCCTTCCACGCAAATGAGGGTATATTACCTGTAAAATTGCTTCTTTCGTCATCGCTAACCCATTGGAGTAATTAACATATAAAAAAGAACTAACGCTGATTATCCTGTTAACACGTCACGCCACTGTTGAATTCATTGAAGTAAAAGTGTAGTTCAAGCTCGTATTTTTCAAGACTAAATTGTTGTGAATAGGCGTTAAGAAGATCACCTACCAGAGTACCGAGATATTTGTTAACTTCCAAAAATCACTCTCTATTTATATATAAAAAAAAATTATACGTCATTTCAAAATATTGTTCAGGCAAAAATGGAAATGATAAGTATCAACATACTCCTATATGACTAAAACGATTACATTTTAAGTTTGATAGTTAAAAAATAAAATAAAAACGAGACGGTGTAAACCGACGTTTCATGCGACATTTCGTACTTCTCAAATCAAAGCGAATGGCTTGAAATTATAAGTAGATTCCTCGATACAAATTAAGTTATGTTTAGACTAGGTCGAATTAAATTACTAAGATATTTGAGGATTAGTTTAATGATTTAAGTTGCTTCAGAACTGACATTTCCAACAAAACTATCTCATTATGAGAATACTTCGGTTCAAGTAGAAGACGTATTTAATGCGTTACACTATTTCCCCCATTAGCTTTAATTCCCAACGTTCTTTAATTGCTACTATTCTCGCAGTGTACTCCAAGTTGTTATTTCCTAGTTAGATATTTTCATAAGATTAATAATCTGAATATATCTATTCTAAGAGGTAGATCTAATTATTTCAATTCCGTTATGAACCCAATTAAAACAACTATAAGATACCGCAATGTTTGGCAGATAAGGTGCTCAAAAGAACCAAGGTTCTGATAAGATTTGTTTTAACTAGGTATGTGCCAAAAGCCGATTTTTAGTAATATTTTTTGTAGTTGCTAGCTACATGAACTTTAATCAAGTAATAAAAATGTTGGCAAAGGTAAAATTTACCAAACAATATTTCATACTATAATATATACCTCAAGCCTTGTAATAATTAGCTGTAACTTATTATAGATAATATTAATAAAATAATAATGGATTGGTAGAACTATATCAATTTATAGCACATAGATATAACTTTTTATCTTTTAAAAGTTTATTCTTCCCACAAGTGGTGGCTTCCCTCAGATATGACTTTTCTTTTATTTCCTGGTTGTAAAATTACAAATTAAAGTAATTTATATCTCATATTGAAAAACAATTTTGTTGTTTTAACCAGTCCAAAATATACTGCAACAAAATTTAGTTTCATACAATTCTATTTTTATCAAAAAGAGAACGAGATTTAACACATTAAACTATTAGGAATGTACAAATTACACCCAAATCAGTAATCACGTACCCACACGGAACAAATTAAGCGTAGATGATATGATCGGGATTCGAATCTCAATTGGTTGATTAAATATATCTTTCCACATATAATCTCTATAACCTAATTTATGTGCGCTTTCTTTTATAAAGCCTAATTCTATCTATCTCTGAAATTAATATTTTATTACTCTAGTGCTAAACAAATCAATTAGAAGGAATAATATAATTGTAAGTGTGTTAAATATGCACTGACTCTAATTAAACATTAATTGTGTAACTTTAAGGAAAGATTAACTGAAGTATACTCTATAGTAAGCAATCAGTCAGAAGGATTTATCCTGACACTGGAGGCAAGTGTTCGGAGCCTTACAAGGACAGCAAGTAATGTTTTTTTTTTACCTACAATAGATCCATAAATTATGTATTCCGGTATCTTTAGTTCATTGATGAGAAACTATAGCTCACCCTTATCCTAATAGTGTAGTTTAAATGGTTCAAGGGTTAATAAACCAAGTGGAGAACTAATAATATAAATGTATCAGTTATATTTTAAAATAATCACAATAGTATACTAAAATGTATTATACAGTCTATTGGCTAATGGTTGAAAATAATAATTGAAAAATAATTGACAAATCAAATGAAAATATTTTACAAAACGTATATACATAAAGGGTCTAAAACACCCCTGTATTAAATTGTTTGTAAAGATAAATTTATAGTGGATGTGGTGAGTTTTAAAAACAAGTTTAAAAGAGTTTTCAGAAAAACTCAAACTGTTTAATCTAACTTGAACCAAAGTTAGCACAACTTGTAAATGTAATTCTTGGATGTTTATTTAAATGTGAATTATTTTATAATACAGCGATACAGTTTGTGATCTAAAAAGGAGCATATTTTTTGAATAAAATTATATTTAAAATTCATTATTACTGAAAAATGCAATCGCTCTCTGGACGAATAGATGTATCTCAGTTTTACTAAATGTTCAGGAGGGTGAAAAGAAAGTTAGTTACATTCTTAGTTGTAATTGTTGTATAGCATGATACTCCTCACATGTGAATATTTTTTCAAGTATACTTAATAATATGTTGTTTTATTTAATTAAATAACAAACTCTCTCTTATACGTAATTATACCAAAAAAATCTTTGAGATACGCCACTTTTTGTGAACCAAGGATTGAACTTGTTAGGAGTTATCATTACTGTGTAATTCTTTGAGAATGTTTGAAACGTTGTAAAATACTTCTCTAACTAGATTTTTTTGTAAACAAATAGAAATATATTTTTATACATTCTTTAAATAAATAATAATAATTTTAAAAGTCTGTAAAAAAATGGCAATTTTTATTGGGTTTTCCAAATAATTTCTCACAACAATGAACACTTTAACTACATGCCTTAAGATTCTATAAAAAGTCATATGTAAATAACAATTGTAAAGTATACTCATACGTAAAATAATAATAATATTATTGTTATTACCACCACGTCTTACTACCCGTTCGGATTACACGTACTTACGCTAATGTGTAATGGTAGGGTGATTGTGAGATTAAATGGAGGACCTACAGTTTAACGTGGGATCCGAACCACGGTGGAGGCCTGACATTCCACACATTCACAAGTTGTAATTAATACACGTCTTTTCAGAGGTGAGGGAAGGGTTTGGCAATCAGATAGATCTGTGCCAGGACCGAGGATTGAACCCCGGACCCTCAGCACAGAAGTCCAACACCTTACCTATAAACCTCCAGGCCACTCTTGATAAATAATAATAATTATTATTATTATTTACAAATTAACAGATACTAAAAGAAACAAAAATACTTAATAAATTGATAGAGAAATTAAAATGAATCTTAATGAATAGTTATTGAAACAGAAATTAATATTCATTATATGTATAAGATTGACTTATAAAAACCCTTGTGATCCTCTGATCTGATTGCGGGAGTAATTCCTTGACAAAACGACATGAGATCTTCATATTTTGATTTGGGAATCGGCACTCCTTTGTTAAGTGGACGAAAGGACATGTCCTTCAATTTCTTGTTTCGCCTTTTTTTAAGCTGGTTTGTTTTATAGGTTGTCTGAACAGCTTTATCTAAAGCTACGTCTTTTCATAGGAAGGCTATGAGTATCCACCTGAGATACGTCCATCATTACCTTTGATATATCCCCTGGACTAAAAGAGATACATATACGTCACTTTGTGTTGATCTAGTCTTGATAAGGAGGTATTTAAAAATGGACGCATTTCAAAAATCTATTTTTGTGAGTTACGTCTATTCATCCGTTGGACGACGATATTTTTAAAAAGAATACTTCATCGAATAATGAAAAGACAGTTCTATGAATAGAGTTAGTAAGGAAAATAATCTATCTGGGTAATGGAAACTATTCGACGAATCTCCGGTTACTTTTTTATTGAAATTATCTTCATTATACTTTTAACTCTGATTTTATTTCAAAGAGCCGAATTAATTTAACTTTTAATTTATTTTATATTTAATCCAGTTAAATCCTCTTTACATCAATCTGAAGGCTCAAAGAATTCAGGCTACCTAATAGCGAAAACTGAAACTTTATACATTCAGTCTAATACAAAGCATTATTAACTTCATTTTAAGTAAATACAAACTTATTTAACTTTTATTTAAGTTAACTTTAATCAAATTTAATTAATAAAGCCATGTGATAATAGTGATAGTAGTATCTTCATGAATCTACATATATACAGTATGTATTTAGCAACGCAGCTTACCACTCTTTAGGGTGTACGCCCATTTACTAATTATGCTAGGGTGTATGGATTGAATTTAGATTAAGTGTACCCACATTTGATTGAATGTAGAGTAGAAAACTTTAGGAAACACCCTCCCCCCCCTTTGTTGCACCCGACTGAGATTGAACCTCGATCTCTCCGTCATCGGAAGTTTAGACTATTACGAGAGTGACGCCTTAAAGTTAGACAATGTGGCCACATAAACGTGTGATCCAAATATAAATGTGCAAGAACAAATAATTAGGTGTAGCGAATGTGTTGGAGATGCACTTACTCTTGAGTTATCTAAATTTGTATCTTAATTTTGGAAATGTTCTCCTTTCAAATAAGGTATATTTGAAACAAAATTGATAATGATATTAGTTGACATTTAAATTAGATTTAATTTTTGGTTTTTCTAATTCCTTTTTAGACTAATGTGGCTGCGTTTCTTCTGAATACCTTCTTAATCTTCACTCCATGGATAAGGTTTTAATCTTTTTATATCATTTGTGTTTTTTTTAATATATTTAACACTCCGGTCATTCGTAAAATGAGGAACATCACTAAGGATTTATTGAGTTATATTCGTATGTAAAATATAACTTTAAATTCTATTTTAAAAACTTTAAATAGGTTGATATAATAAAGTACACTGGATAGTTTTAGCAGTGGCATTTATATTATTTCATGATTTAATCACTAATTAATTATAGGACACTTTGTTTTGAAATTATATAAAAAATACTTAACATTTCCAAACCGCTATATTTTTGGTTAAGCTTAAATAAATACTTTTTAGTACTTAGCTATCCCCGAAATGTATCATTTTAAAATAACAGCACAAATAGATCTAATATAGGGGCGCAATTTGATTGTGGAATAAAATATACCTGTCAACAAGCATTAAATTAGGGCGCACTCAAATTGCGGAATAAATTATACGTGTTATCCCGTGCACATGAGATTAGAAACAAATTGTAATCCCACTCAACTCCTAATTTAACCTAACCTAACCTAAACTAACCTAACCTAGCCTAGCCTAACCTAAACATTTTCCATTCTGAACAAAGTCATAAATTTAATTTATACTCTGCAGTTCATATGAGGGTATTACCAACCTCGGATGAGTTGTTCCGCAAATCATGTGTACCGTCATATAGTAGCTACCATAGTGAAGAATGTGAATTTATAAAATGTTGATATTGTAGAAGATCTAATGTACTGTACATACTTTCTTTTAACATACAAAATAAATCTCATTTTTCATAGGATTAATAATTCTTCTCGTCTCAACCACGAAACTTTTTTTTTGTTAGAAATATAAGATGGTTTACGAAAGATTGATGGGTTTAGAAAAATAAAAGTGAAAATTTTCGTCTCTTATCGTTCTATTTTTACTACGACAAACAGGCCCAAGAAAACATCTGGAAGCTTACTCGTTAAAAATATTAGAAAAAAAGGGGGTGGGGTGAGGTGGGCTTAGCAGAAAAGGGGAGGTCTGGTTTGGGTGATAAGTTAATGCATTCCCTTAGCGAAGGTAACAAAATTCTCCATGGCACCCTAAGCAATCTTCTCCTCTTTCCTAATTAAACAGCGCTTTATCATCTTAAATAGCTCAACAGTCCTCCACTTAAACTATCATTATGGCCATGCGCTTACTTGCTGTTGGGTGTGTGTGGTGGGCGGGGGGTGAAGGGATACGGTTGGGGGTGCGGGGTGTATCCGGTCGTAAGCCCACATGGTAGTTGTTACCAAACAACCCGACAACAGCTGGATAGGGGTAGTGTTTTCTTTCAAGTGATCCAGTCTTACTACACTATCCGCATTTAACACTAATTTTTTTTTTAGGAATTAGGAATGTAGAATTTAGAGGAGTTTTAACATAATCTACTTGAAAAGAGGGTAGGATTTTTTTTAGCTCTCAGAACACTATTTAGGATTTCGACCACAAACTCTTCGTAAGGGGAAACCCAAAATAAACGAGTCTAACTCAACTATCCACATAATTCACAACTATCCTCGAATATTCGATTTCAACCTTATTATGAAGATTACTAATTTTTTTTAGAAACGCTATGTTCTTAACAATATTTTTAATCCAAGGTCGACTTTTCACAATATACGTAAGGAAAACTTAGCTTATTTAATCCATACATATTATTTTAAACTAGCCTATACAATTTTAGATATAAGGTTTTTTATCATTTTGATATTTGTTGATAACCTTAAAATAAAAAACAACTTCTAAAATAATGAGAGATTTCTGGAACTCTACAACGCGTCCCCTAGATATCGTAGGTATTCTCTTTAATTTAGGCTTAATTTGTATCCAGTTAGCTAATTAAATTTAAATGTATCAGCAAAATGTATTATTTATTATTTTTAAATAAAGTGTTTAAATAAAATATTCTTGGTTATAATATTACATAAAAAAAATATATAACTAAGTTCAGGATGCTCTTTAATTTACTTTAGTCAAAATTCCAAATATCCTACAACAATTTAATTTTTCAAGGTTTAAGACTACACAAATCAAGGACCATTTAAAATTGATAAAATAGCAATGGTGGTTCTTATCTATCTGTACTTAATAAGTACAAGTCATTTCTAAAAAAAAATGTAAAAATATATAAATGCTATGATTATATATGTATATACCCGTATCGGTGGTTAAAAAGAATAAATTTAAGGCTTATCTAGTCTAGTTTTCCATTGATGAGGAATTAGGTGTTCCAATCCTAAATTAGTTCCCCCTTTTCCTTCACGTGAATGCGGGCATATTTTTTCTAAAATCATCTTTCAAATTATAACTTCTTATCCCTTTACTTTTTTTCTTAATTAAAATGAAAACAGCCCGGCCTGATCGTAAGCTGCGTTGGGGAAAGAAAAATAGTATTTTCTAATAATAACAATAATTTTGAACTAAATTATTTCCACACTTTCGATGAGAAACGGTAGAAAACTATAAAATGTTTAACATGCTTGAAAATTTACGTTTAGCAAAAGTTATTAATGGGCTTGCAAAAAATAAAAGATTGCGCATGATAAATTCTACTCACAAGTCCCATTAATAAGAAAGAAACTGTAAATTAAACTCTCGAGAAGTCTCGTCTTTGTTTGCGCTTCTCGACAATTAAAGCTATCCTACCTACCTCCGCGATTAAATTTCATGGAAGTCATAACCATTAGGACTATGCCATGCATAAGAGGTATAAGTACCTCAAATAGTTTGTATTTCTATTTGTATTATTATTATTAATAAAGCTTAAAGGCATTATTCGAGACACATTATTTCACACATTACCCTGCTCTTAATGATGGCTTTATTAAGCACACAGTGCCATTTTCACCTGGTGCCGCATTTACAATTATGCGATACTCTAAATTATTACTCGTAAACCTCATATTTGCTTTCGCATACCATGAAAATTAAATATCTAAGCCCCTACCATGATTTGAACCAGAGTCTCTCACACCATCAGAAGAGGAAACGTTACCTAACCAAAATATACCACAAATTTCTTACTAATGGACATATGATTGCTGAAAAAAGCTATTAGATATACATACGTCTACGTGTTCATGCATACGTCAGGTAATGTGATGTGCAATTGTAATTTTTTATATATATTCTCACTACCATAAAAAAAACTATTAATACATGCTATTAATATTGAACACAAAAAAAGTTTGTATTTTCAAAAAGGTGTTTCAAATGTCCATTTGTAAGAAAATCCACGTATAGGTAGTCATTCCATGGGGACGAATCTGAAACACTTGGATGATATTTTAAAATATCACTTGCATTTAAGAGGCCGAGATCAAAGCACCCTTTTTATCTTTTGTTTTAAAGACGTGTGTTTTAACTCTTAAATAGCTAGATATGAGCCCGCAGTGGTGGGCAAACGAACGAAAGCGTCAGCCTCTTCATGTATCGCTTACCGCCGTTTGAATCCTGCTGAGTGTACTGAAGGTGTATTTACTAAACGGTTTAATAATTTTCTTCCATTCAAACGAGCGTTTGATCACTATTCAATTTTGAAATGAACGAATCAAAATTACAAACGTTTAGATAATATGCACAAGAAACGGAATGTACTGATTAGTTATTCATGATTCGTCGTCCATTTTGAGCATCTTTAGGTATTATAGAGAGGAGATTTATAAAGTAATGTTTTTTTTTACACATGTGTCAAACTCCAGTTCACTATCCCAAGAGTCTCTTTATTTGTCTGCCATCACTCGGTCAGAAATATATATTTTTTGAGTACGAAATAGGGACTTAAGAATTTAACATTTGAATAAATATATATAGGATTAAGATGTAGTGTAACCGCATTTGCTTGGAGTGAGATTGGAAAACCATTTGGTGAAAAACCATCCTCATTACACCCAACCTGGGTTCAAACCCAGATATTGTAGTCATCGGCAGTATATTCTATAGCTAGAGTGACACCTTAGACCATACGGTCACCGAAGCCAGTATTTATATTTTTAACTATCACATTTAATACTGCGACTAAGTTACTAATGGCCTCGTTGAAAATAAGTGAGGGACTTTCATAAGAATAATATTACGTAAGAACTAATATTTTTTTTAAAATACAAAAACATTTTTGATATTTATCATTCATACCATTTTTCTTTATTATTAATATTATTTTATAGGTATTAATATTATCATTCAAAACCGACCGTTTTAAATCACACGAATAGACGTATAAATATAATCAAAACGTTTTACTAACATTTGTGGCGCTCAAAAAACTTTCTTCATATAAGAATTAAACTACAATTTAGGGTAAGTGCACCCACAATCATTTAAAGAGGGAATATAAAACCTCTGGTGATAGATCATATTAAGAAAAAAAAAAGAAATATGCAACTGACCTAGATTTGAATGTGAACCTTCCCGTCACTGAAAATTTAAATAACACGAGCCTAACCACTTAGTTCATGTTATCATCGGTGTAGGGGTAAAAATGTATCACTGATAAACCAACAAACACTTTGCTTTGTATAAGCAGTATGTGATTTATTAATACTTTAAAAGAAAACTTGAATACGCTTTGGTTATTTATTATTGAAATATTTTTTATGAATAAAACATTTACTTTCCCACATTCTGTTTGTACCAATTCGTCCTCCATGATTTTTTTTTCTTTATCTCTGCTAAGACGCTTAGGACAAAGTACAACCAATCGATGATTTAAGACTAACAATAAATTATTTTTTCCTTCTAACGTATTTTTGCTCCTGAAAGAAATGGAGTCGAAAAGTCTGAGCGAATGGGACAGATTTGTTTCCATTTGTTAAAAGAATTTGAGCATTAAATAAATGCTGTGGAAACTCGTTTTAAACGCATGTTTTTTCGAATACTTGGGAATAAACATTCTAAATCTAAATTA
Organism: Timema podura; assembly: GCA_033556935.1. Lineage (NCBI taxonomy): Eukaryota > Metazoa > Arthropoda > Insecta > Phasmatodea > Timematidae > Timema > Timema podura. Next base: position 27,424,783 of record JAVRXN010000005.1, read on the forward strand.
AATTAATTTAAAAAATGAAATACATGGTAAAATAATTAACCCAGATTCAATAAATGAAGAAAAAATCAGTAATAATACCTTTGATTGGCTGGAATATTTTAGAAATGTCCTATGTTAATTTAAAATTATTATTATTATTTAGCACCGCGTCTTACTACCCATTCGGGTTATACGCTGTTAATTTTAAAAAAATAATAATACTTACCTCTTTATTTATAGTAAAAATATAATTATTAATATAATATTTAAAAAAAATTACAACTATTTGTACACCACCTTTACCCTTAAGTATATCATTCTTAATTTTACTGAATTCAGTGTGGCCCTAATTATAATTAATAAGTTGCACCATAGTGCAACCTTTCATGGTAAGTGGAGTATATTATTAATAAAGAGGTAAGGAATATTATGGTGACCTTGATGAATATTGCCCACATGAGTGTGGAGAGAGTATGTAAAAACAACAGGGAAGATCATCTGAAAGAAATAAACTAGACTGAACATGGTATGAAGTCAAACACTTAATTTCGCATCAAAAGAAACTTGGGGCATTTACGCCTTAGACATATTGACCATCGCTGCAAGTCCTTCCATAAAAGCCACCGCTCAAAGGGTTGATTGATTGTGTTTCTTTAATATTAAAATTATTTACTATATTAGAATAATTTAACACCTTTCTAGGTGGCTGAGTAGGTAGAGTTGTTGTCCATAAGAAAAAATACCTTGGTTATATTCCAGATGTTCTCAAAGAAAATAATGGAATATTTGTAAATTAATTCCCTCTTTAAAAAAACAACAAGTGCATATCTTGGCCATTAAGGTCAGTGTGTAGTACCAGTAGTATTTTTCTATTGGTTAAACTAGCTTGTAAGTCAAGTTTTGTGGTACTAAAAATATTTTTAAAAAGACAAAAATAGTTTCCAAAGGTAAAACAACTTAGTTGTTACAGTCCAATTTTCATAGGAAAAACCTTTGAAAAAATAGAGACCTATTTCTTTACGACTAACAATGATAATATTTTAGTATATTATCAGTGTTCTTTTATAGGGATTAATTTTATATATAGTCTATCAAAATTGACAGTATCAGATTACATGACTTAACGTATAAGTGAGTGAAAGTAAATCTAGTAAATTTTATAGGTGTAAAATATGATCCTTCCTAAAAAAAATTGAACTGTAGATACATGAATGATTTAAATTAATGTAGACCAGGTCTTTATTCAGTTTGAAAGGGTATGTCAACGATGTATATATTTCGTTCCCCAACCCTTCCCTCCTGATCTTCCTATATCTTGAATGTATCATTGTTGTGAATCGAATCGTTGATGAAAAGTATATTTATTACACGCATGGCTGCAACAAAGGATGAGAAAACCACCTCATTTTTACGAGAGCCACTCTCAAAATAGGCCCAAGAATCTGATCAAACTGTACAGCCCATAGGCCAATAGATGTTTCACGAATCCCTCCAGAAAGTAAAACTCAATCTTCACGGAAAAGGGTGAGGTCTTTCTAAAGGTTCCAGTAGCCTTACTTCTTGTCCAAAAGAAGAGGGTTAAAAAAAAAACTTGTGCGATCACAAGGAGTTTGGTTAGAGTGCGAGAGTAGGTTTGAGGGTAGTGGGAGATGGAACTTTCTTTAGACAATGAACACATGAACCAGGACTCTAGATAACAGATTCCTCTCCCTACTACCTCTTTCCCCCCCCCCCCTCTTATTCATCCTGCCAACATCCACAGCAGCCTCCTTAACGTATCTTGAAATGGACCAGAGAGAGATTGGAGGAAAGCGGTTGAGTGATAGCTCTGAAGAGGGAAGTATCACCAGACTCTGAGGAAGGCCCCGCACAGGTCAGAGAACTAGAAAGTATAATATTTCAAACGCTCAAAATAGTTCCTCCCCGGATATCTCTTTTTTACTGTAGCCGTTCCGTTTTGCTCTTAGTTTGACAAACATCCTTAGAGATCAACGTACTAAATCGATATATTTATATTTAATGAACCAATTATTTTTTCCCCTTCTTCGATGAAGTTTAGATTGGGCATAATTTATTTGGGTGTTGCTGGTACTTTAAAATATGGTCAAAAAATGTTAATTCTAAATAATTTAAAATTAACTAAGGACTTGGCCTATATATGTCCATTTTCATTTAAATTAAATAAGTATCATTAGTAATATCTTCACAGTATTTATAATCATAGAAATAATTAAATGAGAATAATTTAACTTTAAATAAGCATTTATCATCAATTTTTTTTTAGCAATAGCAAGGAAAAATACTAAATTAAAGTAAATTACGATAAAAAAGGTTGTGGTTTAAATTAGGAGGGATAGCCAACCCACTTACCTTGGTGATAATGGAGTAGAAATTGTTTAGATAGAACACTAAAAAAACACACAAACACATTTTTAAGGGAAAGCTTTAATAGCTTCATCTGGTCAAGAGAGGAGACTGATGCTCTTGGTTGAACTGTAAGGTTGATTGAAATAAAAAGTTGTTATTTTTATTGTATGAAATTGGATATGTGGGGGGAGGGGTGACTAGATACTTACTACCTAAAACAAAGGGCTACATTTAAAAGCGGAACCCTAGAGATTCGCAAATTAGATGATAAACTTATTCAGAAACCTCATTCGGTGTCAATACATGTAGATTATATATTTTTAAATGATCAATCATGTAAATTTGACCATTAATTCAACTAAGACATTATTTTCTTTTACTTTTTCCCTTTTTTTTTAATATTTGTCTTTTTTATCGACGACCCAAACACATAAAAAAAAGAGTAAAAATCATTTCCCTTTCTCCGAAGGAATCAGACGGTGGCAACGTACACTTTCCAAAAGTCTTGGGTGTTATAGTTGATTCATGGCTCACGAGTTCAATGTTCAACGCAGTAAATCACAGCCAAAGTTCATTTAAAGTAATATTTCCTTCACATTAAATTTAACACAAAAATACGACTCGGGTATCCCCCCACTATCACCTCCCCCCTTCTCCAGCCCCTTATAATATAACCATTCTACGAGCCAAAAGTGTAATCCGAGTGTACGCCTTTTTTTTATTTACAAAGGTTGAAGATTAACTGTAATAAAACACATTCACAAAATTATCTTTAAAAGGATTTTTGTTTGTAAATCATGATACATATTAAAATAGCTTAAATCTTTAGTCTAAAAACGGGATTCAAAAAATACGGTAATTCTTGTTTAAAGTGTGTGTTAAAATTCAGATATATGATAAAAATTACATAAGGTCATTTAACATGGTATGCTAATTAAATATATATTCTGAACTGCTGAAACATTTATCAAGGGTTAATGAAGAAAAATAAAATTGATGCAATAGTATCAATGTTTGCGTTTGTAAACTTAAAACCTCCTAAACAAATGCGCTATTAAAAATAATGTTATATTAGTTTAGTTTAATTAAAAAATCTATTTCGTCCAAATTTTCCAAAGTGAATGCACTAATTATTCTGTTTTTAAAGTTTACTAATCACACGTGTGAAGGTTCTCCGTTATCTCATATGGCAGTGTTTATACATCTTTTTTTATAACTACAGGAATTTAATTCAGGTCTAGTAAACGAACTCAATGGACCACTTAAGGCGAATTTCTTTCCTTCAGACAGATATTTGATACTTTTTTAACTTGTAATTAGTAAGATAAATTTATAATTAACTAAAAGAGGTTTGATGGATTTCTTCTTTTTTGTGGAATTAATGTTAAAATAAATACTCATAGGCTATAGCTAAATTTTGGTTTAGTCATGTTTTTGAATGAAAGGTATAGAAAGAAAATATCTATAACCTATATGTTAGAGCAAAAATATTTATTCGAGGTGATGATATATAAACAGAATAATTGTATGGAAACATTATTTGGCTGGTGATAATATTATGACAGTCCAGAGCGGTGGCTCTCAAATTGTGGTACTCGTACCCCCAGGGGTGCGCACCCGACAATCAGGGGTATATGAGCAGCACTTAAGGGAATATTGGCAACATTACAAGAGACTCAAACGTGGCAGGAAATTTTAAAGACGAATGACGATAATCTTCTATTATTTATTACCTGACATTTGCTATTCAACCCTTCATTTGTGGACATTTTTATCGTGGAGGTAGGCTACATCAGACTTTTAGTCATGAACAAGGGGTACAATCTAAAGAAATGTTTGAGGAGAATAAGTCTAGAGGTCGAAGGGGGCGGTTGTGTTTTGAATTAATGTCCAGCATTTCACTATGCTATTTATTTATTTTTAATTTTTATTATCACCGCATCTTCCTACCTGTTCAGGTATTTGCGTGTAAGTAAGAGAGTAAAACCACCATCAGCAGAACAGACCAAGACTTGAACCCCGATCTCCCCAACATCAGCAGGCCAGTCTAATACGAGAGTGACGCCTTAGACCTTTCAGCCACTGAAGTGGCTTATTATAATATTTTTTTCTTGTCAACCAGTTCGTAGGTGAAGCTAGTACAAAATTTATATCATAGCCTTGATAGTAAGACAAAAACACATTAACCCATCATGGAAGACACATAATATTAATAATAAAGCACTAGCAATTAGATTGATTAATGGGCTAAAGATAACAAACACAATTAGTATTTAAAAGGGAAATAATGTTATTGGATAAACAGTGGCGATCAATTTTATTAACATTAACCTAAAGTGATTCCTTATGTCAGTGTTTGTATATTGATGACTGACGTCATTCAAGGTGTGCCGGGGTACTATGGGTTTCTATTAAATTGTTTAAATACATCAAAAAAAGTGTTGTGCTATGTCTTGTTGGGGAGTATTACCAGAGTAAACAGAATTAGTTCAATGTGTGTTGGAAAGGGACCAAAACATTTTTTTTTTGGCCAAAACAATTCAAACATTTCTCCAGCAGAAACATAAGGGTTAATTTTATTCGCATGGTGACCTCAACAGTTGTTGAATATCTGTGAAGGGTGTCCATGAATATACCGGTAATGATAACTTTTTTATCTTCATTTAAAAGTTTCTCATCGAATGCCGCAATGCTCATGACATATTTAATAACGGTTGAGGTCACCATGTGAAGAAAATGACAGTGTGTTTCTACTGGTGTCCCGACAAATGGTACC